>OZ016478.1:37500-1347500 GCA_963966605.1 Caenorhabditis sulstoni | reverse complement strand
TTAAACTCGGAATTTTTTTTCGCAATTTGAAAAACTTTTTTAAAAAACAGGGAGAAATTTGAATATAAAAAATAATTTTTTTTTCAAAAAGAAAAAAGAAAACAAAAATTTTTTGATTTTCAGTAAAACTTAAAAACTTTTTAAAGAATTTTGCCGAAAAAAAATTTTTTGTTTTATTTTTTTTTTAACTTAAAAAATCGAAGATTAAATTTTTCCAAAAAAATAGAAAAAAATTGTTTACATTGGAGAACGTATTTTTTCGCAAAAAAGTTAAAATAATGTTTCGAAAAAAGGAGAAAACGATTCAAAAAATAAAATTTCTTCACTAGTTCATCCCAGTTTTTTTTTTCGGAAAATCCGCCAATTTTGAATTTCTTTCCATTTTTTTATAATTTAAAAAATTTATAAAAATCGGAAAAAAATTTTTTTTGATAAAAGTTTGAATTTTTTCTCGAGGTAAACTGCTTATTTGTAAAAAAATCGAAAAACCGTATCAAAAATATATATTAAATTTTTTTTAATGCTCGATTTATCACTAAATTTTTAAAATCTGATTTTTTTCATCAAATTTTGTAATTTTTTAATTTTTTTCAAAATTTTCTCAAAATTCAGAAGCCAAATCTGAAACAACGCGCCGAACGTCGTCTAAAAGAGTGGCGAGACTTGAAAGGATTCTACAAGCCCGCCTAGAAAACAACTACTCGAATTCTAAATTTTTTTGTTTCAATTTTTTTGTAAATTTTCTCTGTACATCTGCCTAGTTGAAAACTCGTTTTTCTTTTTTTTTTCATACTCATTTTTTTTCGAAAAATTTTACTTGTACATTTTTTTGCCCGCCCCTCTTCTCTTTTCCCACTGATTTTCTAGGTGAACGCTGTCTTTTTTGCCCATTTTTCTCTCTCGATTCAAAAATAATGCAATTCGCTCTCTCTCTCTCGAAAAATAAACCCCGCCCCTTTTTGTTCGCTTCAAAGCTCGGTGGCTCTTTCTTTCTCTCTCTCTCTCTCTCTCTCTCTCTCTTTCTCGCTCGCTCACTCTCGCCTGGACAGGCTCCGCCCACTTTCTGTGCTCCGAGAGCAACAAGCTCCCGGAGCACACACACACACACAAAGAGCAGCCCACTTCTCAGTCGTTTTGTGGGAGGAGACACGCTTTTTGAACTTTTTTTGTTGTTTTTTTGATAAGTTTGAAAGAGGGAGAGAGTTTTCGGTTTTTTTTTGCTAGATTTTAAAATTGGAACGATTCATTTTGTGTTGAATATATTTTTCAAAAAAAAAAGTTTTTTTTGATAGATTTTTTTGGACTGTTCAAAATTTGAAAGAATGGAATCTTTTGTCTTCAAAAAACATTTTTTCGAATTGTTTTTTCTGGTGAGCGAATTTTGCGAAAAACTTTGGATTTCAATTTTTTTTCGAAAATTTTTCTAAAAATATTTTTTTTTCTTCTCAAACTGAAATAGTTATTGAAAAAATTGAAGAAAATTTCTGAATTATCAATTTTTCAACAATAACAAAAAAAAAATTTGAAATGTTCAATTTTGAAAGAAAATTATAAAATCTAAAATTGAACAAAAAAATTTTAATTTTTTTAAAAATTGTTCCATAACGTTTTAAATTCTCAGGCTTTTTCAAAAATATCAGTAGCTCTTCAAAAAAAAATTTTTTTGAATTTTTTCGTTTTAATTTCTCCAATTTTTTCAAAAATTTTAAAATTGAATTCCCAACCATTTTCCAGTCATTTTTCAAACTCCCAGAAAATAATCTCACCTTTTCCCTCAAAAAGGAGATCGTTTCGTGTGTTGAAGGGTCTCGACGACGACGACGTCTCGCTTCCTTCTTCTCCCTGACACTCGCTCGTCTCTTGTTGCTGTTGCTGCTCGCTGACCGCCTCCTCGCGCCACCTGGATGCGGTCATTGGGCGAAACGAATCGGAAGCAACAACGAGGACAGTCCCAGCCGTTACGCCGACAAGAACATCATCATCATCATCATCAGAAGCAGAGAGTCAGCCGAAGACGTCGACTCAGATGCGACGACGCCGACGACGACGACGACATCAACGTCGACGACGAGACCGAAGACGTGACACGATTGTTGCGACCACCACGACGGAGGAGGCGACGGCGACGACGACGACGAAGCTGTCCGGCTCCGCCGCGCAATCTTCTCCGCATTTTGATGGTTTTCGCCATTTTCAAGGTTTTTTTCTTTCTCGTTTTCAAATGTGCGAACCTTAAAAATTGCAAAACAATTTTTTTTAATTCGAAAATTTTTTGAAAATGCAAAAAAATAATGAAAACCAACAAAAAAAATTCAAATTTTCGCCAAAATTAATTCCAAAATTTTCCAGAATTTCTAGTTTTTCTAGATCATCACGCACAACTGTTGATACGAAAAAAAATTTTTTTTTTTTAATTTAAAAAATGTTGTTTTTCAATTTAATCAAAAAAATCTTTTTTATTCCCACTTGAATCCAATTTTTCCCTCAAAAAATTCGAATTTTCTTTGCAAAATAAAATTTAATTCAAAGAGAAATCAAAAAAATTGTTTTTTCAATTTTAAAATTTCGCTAAAATTAATTCCAAAATTGCCCAGAATTTTCAATTTTTCTAAATCATCACGAACAATTTTTGATAGGAAAAAAATCAAAAAAAATTTAAAAAAAAAATTTTTTTTCAAAAAAAAAATCTCTCCCATTCCCACTTGCATCAAAATTTTTTCCGTCGAAAAAATTCCAAAAAAAAAAAGAGCCCCCGTTCAAAATTTTTTTTTTTTGCAGACGAGCACGGCGTTGACGTGTCTGACGTGCATGTACACCTCCTCCACCACCCAACTCGACAATTTTCGCGTCTCGACGCGTCTGGCTCGGCCCCAGTGCGCCATGGAGCCGATCAAGTGCGATCGCGATCAGGACGTGTGTGTCACCATCACTATGCACGTCGGTACGCTCTTTTTTTTTGTTGCTTTTTTTTTGCTGTTGAAAACAAAACAAAAATTTTCGAATTTTTCTGGCATTTGCATAAATTTCATTAATTCATTCAAAAAATGTATATCGGAGCGCTGTTTTAGAATTTCGCATTTTTTTCTTTCTTCTTAGTAAAACAAAAACAAAAATATATGAATAACACGAGCAAAAAAAAATATGAAAAAAAAATTTGCATCGATATTAGCTTTTTTGCCGTCGAATTCCACAAATTCCGCGCGGAGCAATTTTTTTTTGTTTTCGGAAATAAAAAAAAGGCAGAAGCATTTGAAGACGAGACGAGTAGAGGAATCTGCCGAAAAAAAACGAAAAATTTTTTGGAAAAAGAATTTTTTTTAAAGAAATGTTTTCAAAAATTACAGGAGGCGGCGACTATTGGATGGGCGCCGGTTGCGATCGTCGCGTCAATTTTCAGCACATGAGCTGCCAAAATGTGCGCACAATGTCGAGAAATGTGCAGTTAGGTGCGCAGTATTTTTGAAAATAATTTCGCAAATTCAAAAAATTCCCAGCGTTGGCGCCAAATTCAAAAATCTTAAATCTATCAGTTTTCTACCACTACCAAATACAAAAAAAAATTAATTTTTCAAATAGTTCCCTCTAAAAGTCGACATCGGTAGAATTTAAAAAAAAAACCAACTTTCGGAGCGAAATTTGAAAAAAAAAACACCAAAAACCGCAATTTCGGATTCGGATTCGGATCAAGAAACCGGGGAAAAAAACTCTAAAATCTACTAAAAACGATCATTTTACTCCGATTCAAGCCGCCAAATCTAGATAAAAAACCCTAAAAAACAGAAAAAACCCAACTTCCACAAACCAAAAACCATACTGTTCGATTCGATTCGATTCCCGTCACTTTTTCAGGCTACGTGCAAGAGCGTCGCGCAATGCAACGCGTCTGCGTTTGTGCTCGCGACCTGTGCAACTCGGCGCCCACCTCCAACACCCGCTTTCTAATGTTTCTTCTCGTGCCGTCGGTTCTACTTCACCACTTTCTCTCCTAATAGTTCAATAGGAAATCACTTCTTCGTCTTCCCTCCTCTTCAAAAAAAAAACACGCGGCAAGAAAAGCCAAAATGTAAGTGTCAATTTTGAGTTTCATCAAAAAAAAACCGACAGAATTCTTGGTTCTGGGCCACAAAAACAACTATTACTACAACAACTACTACTACTACTAGTTCGTGTTGGTGGTCGTGGTGGTGGTGGGATGCGGTGTCTTGTCAATCTCTCATATCAGTCATTTTGTGGTGCGACTCTTCTCCGTCGGTCGCAGAGCATCACAAAGAGTGATAGAGACGCAGAGAGTCGGGCGGTGGGGATAGAGTACAACCAGTGCTCCAGTGCTCCCACGTCTCCGTTCTTTCCGGCCAAGATGAACCCCAAAAAGATTAGCAAACCGCACAAGACACCCCCCCCCCCCCCCCCCCCCAACAACTGATTTTCACCACCACCACCACCCTCTCATTGCTCCGCTTCTTTGCTCCGGCTCCGGGTCGAGCCGAGCCGAGACGATGGCCGAAAACGATGATGTGGACGACGAAAGGGAAGGGGAGGGGGAATGTGGGTAAATCTCATTTCGCACATCATTTCATTCCGTTTCTCCTCCTCCTTCTTCTTCTTCTTCTTCTTCTTCTTCTTCTTCTTCCCTTCGACGGGTCAAACCCGGGGAAGGCGATGAAGAAAAAGAAGAAAAAGAAGAAGAAGCACATGAAGAAAATGCGGAGAATGCACGAGAAGAAGAAGAAGAGTACGAAACTCGAAAATGGAGAATATTCGTCCTTTTCGAGAGGGACCGGGCGAACAACTTTCAAAATGAGCGCCGAGCCGAGAAAATGGGGTTCGATGAGCTTGTTATTGACGAATTTGTTCCCAAAAAACAAACCCGCGAGGAGGGGTTTACCAGCTCCAAGAGCTCCTGGCGACCGAGAAATCGGGACAGATCGATCTGTAGGAAGCGTCTGTGCAGTCCGAAATTCTCCACTAGATGCACTAGATGGCTCACTTTCAACTTCCATGCTTAGAAAAGTGTGCATAAAAAGTTACACCGATTCGAGAGACACAAAACATCTTATGACCTGATCTTCAAGCTCAAAGAGCCTATCGAACGTCTGTACAGTCCGAAACACCCCCCCCCCCCCCCCATCAGACGATTTTGCTCCGATCGACTGCTCAGACGGGTGTACAATGCCACAGGAATTTCTGGCAAGCTCTAACGAGTTCCACAAGCTCAGAGAGCTCCCACAGTCTAGTGATTGACGACACAAATCCATCTGGAATCTTGACGATTTCAATGTGGTAGTGCCACGTCATCCTCACAGCTTCCGATCGGTCTCTCAGCGAGCAACTCTCGAAAATGTGCTCCAAACTGCTCTAGTCGGCTCAGAAGTCACTTTAAACTGCTCCAAAGTGTTCCAATAACCTCCAGCCCATCCAAAACCCTCTAATCAGCGAAAAACGCGCCAAAGTGCTGCTGTGGAATGCTCCAAACAGCTCAAAAGCTCTAAAACCACCGTAATGTGCTCACTCACTCAAACTGCCACCCAACCCATTCCTCCGCACACCCGAAAGTGCTCTTTCTCTCTAATGGATTCAAAAGCTCACTCAGTGAGAGCCCAAAAGTATCAGTCATAAATCCAACAGCCTTCTCCAACTTTTTCCTCCATCCAAAAGCATTACTTTAATTAGTTTCCTCTCGGCTCCAAAGTGGCCCTTTGAGGACGCGCGCGCGGGACCACCGCGTTTTTCTCGTAAAACCTATTAGGAAAACGTGAAAGAACTGCAACAAGACGAACGACAAAAAAAAACGCTAGGGAAACTTTTCTCTCCCTCTCTCTTTCTCTCTTTCTCCCTTCAAAAAATAGAGAGAAAATAAAATCTTTTTCTTCTTTTCTCACCAACAGAATCCCCTCAGGGGGGAGGGGGGAAGCCAATCCAAAAAAAAAAAAAACGGAATATGAATTCTCTCTCTCTCTCTCAATCTCTTTTCTCAAGTTTCACTCTCAAAAATAAAAAGAAAAATCGGGTAAACGAGGAAAAACCCGGGGATTTCGTCTCAATTTATTACATTTTTCGCCGCCCTCCTCCATAGTGGAAAAACATTCAAATAGAGAGAGAGAGCCCCCCCGGCTCGGGCCTAATGAAACTTTTTTTTCCTTTCCCATTTTCATTTCGCGCGCGGCGCGAAAAAATTAAGATGAAAACGGCAGGGATGTGAGAGGGAAAATAGGGGAGAAAATCGAGATTTTTTCAGCCAATTTTTTGAAAAAATTCGAAACATTGGTTTTTTTTTTGAAAATTGAAATTGAAAAAAATTGAAATTCGCAAATCAATTTTTTTTAATATTCGGAATTGGTTTTTTTGGCAAAAAGATACATTTTTTGAAAAGTTTTAAAAATTTACAAAATTGAAAAAAAATAATTTCAATTTGATATTCGTTTTTTCGGAAAATATAAATTTTTCAAAAATTTGAGTTTAAAAATAAAAAAAATTCCAATCTGAGATTTTTTTTTAGATTTGGAAAAATGTATTTTTTTTTGGAAAAATTTATAATTTTAGCATTTATTTTCCAAATCTAAAAATGATTTTAAAAAATCGGATAAAATTTGAATTTTAGGGGGGAAAAAAATTATTTTTTCTTTCCAATTTTCAACATTTCCCTGTGCTGTTTTAAAATTTTGAAAATATTTTTAAAAAATAGAAAAAACTAGAAAAAATTCGAAAAATTAACCCCGAACTCAAATTTCAGGATCTCTTCATCACTCCCCCCTCATCAATGCAAAAAAAGGACCTCTTCACATTCCCCGCCGCTGCTTCTTCTTCATTTTTCGACAATCAAAAAAAAAAAGGGAAAAAAACCAATTTCTCTCGAAAATTTGTTGCAATTGAGAGAAGAACCAAAAAAAAATGAAAAATTGAGAAACAAAAAAATTTTCGCTCACCAGAAAATTCCACAAAAATCGATAAATCGATAAATCGATCGGATCACATCGCATCGGCAATCGGCATTGTTACCATTCTCCATCGAGGTGAGGCGCCGGATAGGCTTTCACTCTTGAACTGAAAAAAATGCTCGCAAAAAAAAATATTTTTAAAAAACTAAAAATCATTTTCGCTTCGAGACCCGCCGAAGATTACTGTGGCCAACAAACAGCCAACAGTAAGATGACGCGTTTTTCGTGTCGAGACCAAAAGGGATACTGTAGCATCGTGGATTTCGTGCCAGGACCCTTTTCTAGATTACTCTATGTCCTCTACGCATTTTCGAGGTTACTGTACTGTCCCAGAATATTCCGATTCTTTGAATCTCAGAGGGTTTCGTGTCAAGACCCAAATTCTACATTGATTACTGTACATAGGATCTAAATGTGCCCAGTTTTCGTGCCGAGACCTCATCTAACCACAGGATTACTGTACCTTTGTGTGCAGTGTTTCGTGGCGAGACCCCCCGACTCTCACCTCTTGCTCTTGCCGCCGCCCTTCTTCGCGCTGTTCATCGACGCGATCAACGCCTTCTCCTCCTCCATCTCGATGCGACGGTGCTGTCCGAGCGTCAGTCGCTTCATGTCGGCTCGCTCCTTCTCCTCGCGCGCCTTCTCCTCGATCCATCGCTGTTGCAGCGTGTCGTCGTCAATGTTGACCGTCTTCAGCGTCGGCTTGTTCGCCTTTCCGCGCACCATCAGCGTGACACGCGTCTGTTTCGCACGTCCCGACGCCACGTAGGCAGCGTCGACGTCGTCGTCCTCGCCGACCGCCGGCTCGCCGAGCAAATTGTCGACGGCGTTCGGTGGCGGTGAACGCGGCGACGTCGTCGTCGTCGCTTCTTCTTTCGTCTCCTCGGCTGAAAATTAGCCCCTCAGAGTTCTTGAAAGTGCTCCGTGAGCTGTTCAGAATCCCATGACTTTTCAATCCATTCCACATCTTCCTAATCTTCACAACCTCTAATAATAATCAAAAGCTCGCTGAACATTTTGTGAATGCTCCGAGTGCTCCGATTCTCCAGAATTCATCAGAATCTCTCTTTCCCAAACCTCACATAACCCTCCCTAACTTTGAAAATGCTCCGCGAGCTCTTCAGAATCAGCCGAATCTCCAAAACTCTGCCATAACCTCGAAAATGCTCCGTGAGCAAACTCAAGTCCTCTCCGAATGCTCCAAATCTCCAGATCTCTCCGAAAAATCGTTCAAAATCCTCCCAAACTCGGAAAAGTGCTCCGCGAGCTCTTCAGAATCCCCAAACTTTCCAAAAACCTTTCATCACCTCGCGAAAAGAAAAGCCAAACTTGTCCGAAACCGTCAAAAACCCAATTTTCGCACTCTCCTCCCATTTTCGCGTGACGGGAAATTCAAATCTGCATATTTCTTCTTCTCTTCTTTGAAAAACGAAAAGAGAAGAAGAAGAGTGCGAAGCGAATTTCGAAAATCAGAAGGCGTCGCAGATTCTGAAGACGTGCTGCCTCCTCCCACTCTCTCTCTCTCTTTCCATCTTTTCACTCGGTATACATATAGTGAGCGAAGAAGAGAGAAGGGGGGCCGCCGGCGAACGAAATTCAATAAACGTCTTCAGACGACGGCGTCGTCGTCGGCCTTCAGAAGACGTGTGTTTCGTGGCGAAAACGCAAGAAAATGGAGGGTCAACTTCTCGACGCAGTTGTTGTTGTTGTACCCGTTTCTCTCTCTCTCTCTCTTTTTCTTTTGTGCTCCACAAAAAAAAGAGAGAGAGAGAGAAAGAGAGAAAGAGAAAGGAACAATATGCTCCACTTTGAAAAAGTCGGCCACAAATTGAAAGGTGGGGGGGACCGGGACCGGTTCTGGAGGTGTTGACCAAGGATCATGGAGAATTCAAACATCCTTCCAAACGACGGAACCAAAGCTTCTTGAGAATCGGAAAAGATCCTGAGAGACTCAAAGATTTCTAGATTTGATGGAATCGCCTCTGCTCCCAATACTGGAACCCGGAATTCAGGCCTAAAGCGTGATTCGGAGAGCTCAAAGATTCTGAAAGAGGTCTTTCAGATCAGCTGTCTAGTCTGGACTACGGGTGTTTCAAGAAATCTTGAGAATCCAAAGATCATAGAAACGTTCGCTACTTCCAGGTGTGACGTGACAGTCAGTTTCTCGTTATTTTTTCGATCTGAAGCCTCAATTTCGGACCAAACAGTTGCTAACTTGATTAGAGCCCAAAAACTGGCAGAAGCGATGTTGTTCTCTTACTGAACATGTAAGATGACTAGGTCACATCGATCAGACTTCAAGTTTGAGCTTCGAACTCGATTTTGAGCATCGGAGAACTGAGCGAGGCCGATCACGACGAGCCCAGGAATCCCGAGCTCATCAGGATTCTCACACATCTTCAATGCTCCCAGAGTGCTCCAACATCAGTCTCCCACCCTTTTCCTCGAGATTTTCAAACCGGAAACCGTCCAAAACTTCTCATTCCGTCCGCTTCCGTGTGTCCTTGACACTCTAGAGGACATCATCTCTCTGTCACTACAAATCGTTGTGATTCGCAAAGAGAGAGAAAGCGAGAGAGAGAGAGAGAGAGAGAAAGCGATAGTGGGTGACGGACCTTGATTGAAATTCGAGACGAACATGATGTGTGACATGGCAACACACCGAGACTCTCCGCCCGGGCAGACAAACGTTTTCACTTTTGAGAGGGACAACAAATCAAAAATCCAGGGACCTGGACGCCGGCTATTCGGCTCGCCGAGCTCACAGAATGCTCCGGAACACGCAGCCGGCTGAAAACTCTTCTAGAATCCGCCTAGACTGTTTTCAGAGTCGAAAAATGCTCAAAAACTCTCTCCAAACTAAAAAATCCGGCTGAAAACTCTTCCAGAGTCCGTCTAGACCATTGTTCCCGTCGAAAAATGTTTCAGAAAACTCTCTCCTGATAGTGAGCACTAAACCCGGTTGGAAACCTTTCAAGACACATTCGAGAGCCCAAAACCATTCAATCCACCGGAAAATGCTCCGACATCAGTCTTGAAACCACGTTTCCCATCCCAAAATGCTCCAAATCCTCGAATTCGACTGAAACTGTTCCAAGACCTCACCATTTTTTTCCACACAACAACATTCGCTCCCGAAAAAGGCCTCACTTCTCCATGCATTTCTGCTCCGCCCAATTTCCCTGCCATTCAATCCATTCAATCCGCTCCGGCTCAATGAAAAATGGATAGGAAAAGTGAGAAAGGCGGCGGCGGGTCACCTCGCAAATCCGATTGTTGTTGTTTTTGTTTTCTACCGAGAAGCAGAAGTGTGTTCCAATGTAAATCAATCAAGCTTCGGAAAGAGAGAGAGAGAAAAAACGGGGGCAGCTCCGTGGAGCACACATACACACACAAGCGTTAATCAAATTGTGCCATGGTTGGTGTAAATTGAATGCATTTCCTTTTTGCGCTCCAAAAAAAATGAACGGGGGGGGGGGGACGCCAAATATCGATCGATGGGCCTAGGAAATCGATGGAGACTTTGGAGGGTCTAGATCAGATTCTGGAAGGTTCGAGCGAGTTCTAAGAGTTCCGGAAGAGTAGTTCCACTGGTTTCAGCCGATTCGTCGGAGAAGGCTCAGAGATGACTGAGCAAGTCTGAGCCCAGCTCTTGGAAGACACCGATTCTAGACACGCGGATTTTGCTCCCCAACTACAGTTCCACAAGGCTGAAATCGTGTCAGTTCGCCGAAAACAACAGCTGCGGGTCTCGAAACGAAAAGAAAAAGGCCGAAACAAGACATGCGCCTTTAAAAAATTTCAAAAAATTCATAAATGAATACCGAAGGCCAGACAATTTAAAGGCGCACGACTTGTTCTTCAGTTTTTGTTTCGTTGCGAGAGCTTTTGTTGATTTTGACAAACTGTGAGCCCAGCCCAGTTCACACGACTTTCACAACTTCCGCAATGATTTCGACTCTAAATTCCCAGAAGATCTGAACGGATTCTCTCTCAAAGGCCATTCAAACTAGCTTTTGAGCTGAGAGCTGGCGATATTCGAAATTTTTCCCAAATTTCTTACACCTCTCCAAGAGGCTTCAGAACTGACCGGGAGGCTTCCGGACAGATTCGGAACAATTCAAAAGAGTTCGCAATGTTCTATAGTCATCATAATCCTCCTCAGTTCATTCATTTCGGGCCCAGAAGAGGTGATGAACGTAATTCAATCCGGTGTGCCGGCTTCCTCTCACTGTGCATCGTGTGCTCCGCGAGCCCGTCCTTTTCCCCCCTTTCCTTCCCATCAATTTGTCTTTCTCTCTCTCTCTCTCTCTCACTCACTCTCTCGTGTTTCTTCGTCAAAAAAGAAAAGAAAGAGAAAGAGAAAGAGAAAATTCCCACATCTGTGTACAAGTGTGTGCAATATAACAGGGGGAGGCCGAAATTCGAGAAATTTCGCGTCTCGCGCCCGCCGCAACGCGAACAAGAGTCGCGACCACCTAATAGTGTCAAAAAGTGATATTCGAGAAGGTGGCGGTGGGGCACGCGAAGACGAAACGAGAGAAGAAGTGAGAAAATGCATTTTTGATGATCATCATCGTCGTTGTCGTCAAATTTCCGGCAAAGAGAAAGAGAAAGGGAGAGAAAAGAAGAAGAAGAAGAAGAAGAGGAAGAAGAGACTAAGATCAAGAAGTGAACGTCATGTTCTTGTGAAAAAACGAGGGGGCGGGGGCGATCGAACTGGCGCATCAAAGGAAAACGATGCAAAATCTCAAGCTAACTAACGGGTACGACGACAAAATAGAACTCGGGACAGCTTCACTCAGTTCTTCCCACTTCTTCGCTATTTGAGCAATTTAACGATGCTAACCTGGATGGAATACTCCAGAGACTCATGAGAATCGTTTTCTAAACGGGAAAAACCACTCTGCCCAACTGAATACGCTTACATTCAACAAATGAGCTCAAAGAGAAATAATGGAAACGCGCTCCATCGGACAAGAGTTCCACGGATTTCGCCAGAAATTGAATGTCTTCAATTCCAGCTAAACGTGATCAGAACCAGGCGGATTCCTGGGATTTCCACAAGTTTTCTCGAGAGAAATTTAATGGGAAAATGTGACAGAATCATTTTCCAGATTTCCGTTCAACCTAGCAAAAAAGAATCCCAAGCAAAAAAAAACCATCGTATCCCATTCCTTTTTGTAAATTGCTCAGTTGTAAGGAAATTCCGCACGCTTTGGCGGGTTCAAAAATAGCTTGACCGAAGAAGAAGAGCCAAGCGATTTGTGAAGCCCGCCACTGGCGTCATCGCGCCGCAACTGGCCAACTTTGAAGCGCCACTGGCGGGTCGGGGCGCTTATTTTGACATATGCCAAGCGGATGACTGACCGATGTCAGGCGGCTGCCCATCATTTGCCTGACTTATCGGTCTAATGCCGAATTCGCTCGCCAACCCTGGCGCATTGAAATTGGCTTCGTGAATAGATTTACACCAAATCCAGAGCCCTTCGAGTCCGCAAACAGAAATTTCGGCCGATTTGACCAGAAACGAGTCCTTCTTTTTTCTCCCCCCCCCCCCCCCCCCCTTTTTTGACTCGTCGGAATACCATAAAACCCCATTGTGAAATTTAGAAAACAACCAACTTTTGCAAACTCGTCAGAAACGGCGAAAACGAAAAAAGTTGAAATGAATTTTCCAGATTTCCGTCCAACCTAGGAAATTGCAAAAATTGCACTTGAATGTGGAATATTTCCGAAATTCAATGCAGATTCGTTCGGATCGAGACATTTTCCGATATAGCGAATGCCATGTCGAAGAGTTCCAATAGTTAACAAACTTCTCACTATCCATCGGAATCCCATCCAACTTAGCACCTCCCAACAACACGAATCCGCCCTAATTCCAACTTTTCTGGAGATTTTTTTCTGATCGCCTCGTCTCGAAACAAAAACGAAAAAGTCACTCACCAAACTGAATATTGCGCGCAAATCGATTTTTGACAGCAGACGGAAGCGTCAAATCGAAAGTTTGAGCAGCAGCAGTCGGTGCCTGGCAAATTTCAAATTTCGCGGTTATTTAGAGGGAGCTGTCACGGACGAGAATTGGTTGGGACGTTTCAGAAATGTGACGGATTAGAGCTGATACTTCAGAGTTGGTGAAAAAAAATTCCAAAAAATGCTTTAAAAAATGCTAAAAAGTCAGTCGACCTCTTAAATTGTAGGTATTTTGAAGGCAAATTTTAGAAAATTCGCCCGAAGACAGCAAAATGTTTCTCTTTCTTGAAAGCGCAGAAAAAACTGACAAATTTTACTAAGACGGCTTTCAAAATACCCACAATTTGATAGGTCGACTGACCTTATCGTATTTTTTAGAAACGCTTTTGCTCGAACCTATTGAATGAGCCGCGTGCCTCTCGGCTCAAGTGATTTGAATGTACGGTAACAGTCGTTTCAACTGTGTGACAGTGAAAAACAAAAAAACAAGCACAGTTGAATCGACTGTTACCGTACTTCCTCCGTTCGTTGCGAGACCCTTCAACAGCTTGTCTGCGAGATGTCACGGTGTCACGCGCCTATAATAGTGACCGAGCCCTTAATTTTTGTTTAAATAGCAGGTTTGGGCGATCAAAAAATTCGACAAGTTTTGCCGGCGAAAAAATTTTCGTTTCTGGATTTTTTAACCTAGTTTCGGGACTGGCAATTTTTCCGGCAATTTCATCGGTTTTCCAATTATTTACCGAAAAAAATTTGCCGAATTTCCGGCAACGCCCAACCGTGATTGTCTAGCTCTATGTAATACCGTGATTTCTAAAATTAATCTCGCGGAAGACCGGCAATATCGTCATTTTGATGCTTAGATTGTGTGAAAATTCCTATTTTCGAGTAAGTATTATAGAGTTGAACATCATCGAGACAGTCCTCAGACAAACGCCCCGGCAGGTCTCGCCACGCTTTCATGAACTTTTTCCGAACAATCATATGCGCCTTTAACCTCAGTGTCATCAGTTTTTGTTAAATTTTGATCTAGACAAGCGCGGTTCGAAAAACATTGTTTAAAGGCGCATATGAATATCCGGAAAAAATTTATAAAAGCGTGGCGAGACCTGCCTTCGTCTGAGGACTCTCTCGATGATTTTTCAACTCTATAATAATGTGCCGGCCCGGCGGCAATTCCGGTATAAAGCAAACGCGCTCCACTGATAACCGTTCTAAAAACGGTCCAGGCGCTAATCGTCTCAAATAGCAAACTGACAGGATTTCGGAAGCTGTCGCCCATCATTCGATCCAGCTCGCGCTGAAACTCGTCCTCCTCCTCTTTCGAGACCGTATTCCCGAAATCCACCACGCCGCTCTTCTTCTTCTCCTCATCCGACTCGTTCATCTCGTCCTCGTCGTCAGTGTCTCTGTAATCTCTTCGCGCGCCAATTTATTATTATTATCTTCTTTTTTTTGTTGAAAAATTGATTTTCAAAAAAAATCTTGGTTTAAAAATTTGGGGGAAAAATGAAATTTTTAGAAAATTGAGAGAAAATGGTTTTTTTCAAAATTTTAATTAGGGAAAATTAAGAAAAAAATGTGGAAAAATTAAATTAAATAATGAAATTTTCAGATTTTCTCTCTTCCCTTCATACACATCATTTGCAAAGGATTCCATTTCGATCAATTTTTTTTTGGAAAAATTCTATCTAGTTTTTTTTTCTCTTCCTCTTTTCAAAAATTTTATAATTTTTCCATTATTTTCTGTGATTTTCGCCTGCTGAGAGAATAATAAATATGAAAAAAAAAGTTGATCAGTTTTTTTTTTAATAATTCGGTACAAAAAAAAATGAAAATTTGAAAATTTTCAGCAACAAAAACTGAGGAGATTTTCAGAAAAAAAATTAAATTGTTTTTTTTTTCAATTTTCTTCAGAATTAATGATAATTGTTCGAGTTAAAAAAATTTTTGGGCAAATTTCGAAAAAAACTCTTATTATCAAATAATTTTTTCTACAAATTCAAAATGATTTTTTCTATATATTTCAAAAAAACTCAGCTCTTTTCAATTTTTTCAGTTTTAATCGGATTTTTTTTCTAAAAGTTTAACCAAATTTAGAGCAAAGGGTAATTTTTCTTGAAATTTTTTTTTCGAAAAAAAAAATTGTTGGTTTGTTCAAGGAAAAATTAATTTATTTTTGCGCTCCACTATTTTTCAATTGTCACCTGCTCTTTTCAATTTTTTCTAGAAACCAAAAAAAAAATAAATTTAGTTGAAAATTCAAAAAAAAAAATGAGTTGAAATTTTTTTGCAAAAAAAAAATTTCGAGCAATTCCAATTGAACAAGTTCCAAAATTTCGAGCAAACTACAATTTTCAGGCTATATTTTCCGGGAATTTTGATTGGATTTTTTAAAGCTATTTTTTTTTAAAAGTTGTTTAAAAATTGAAATATTGACATTTTTTTAAAGTTTATTTTTTTTCAAATCTAATTTAATTTAATTCAATTTTTAAAAAGAAACAAACCGCTGCTCCTCCTCTTCCTCCTCCTCGTCCTCCTCGATCGCCAACAATTCTTTTCGTCCCATCATTCCGCTGTTGTTCACTTCCCACTCGTCCTCGTTCCTCTCGCCGGCAATCTGTTTTAGCTGCAACAATTAAAAAAATTAAAACTTAAAATAAAATAAAATATTGGTATCATTTTTTTAACTTGGAAAAAAATGAAAAGAAAAAAAAATAAAAATTTGAGAAAAACAACTAATAAAAGTTTAATTTTTTTTTTGAGCATCATTGAATCAGATCAAATTTATTTTTTATTTTAAATTTTAAAAGTATTCATAAATGCTTATTTTTTTGGAAAATTCATTCGTTTTTTTTTTGAAAAAAATTAGTAAAACCACTATGTTTAATATTGGAAACTTTAACGAAAAATTAGAAAAAAATTATTTTTTTGCGAACATTTAAAAAAAAATTAAGTTTGAAAGTTATTTTTTAAAAAAATATTTTAGAAATTTATTTTTGTGAAAATCAGAATTTATTTTGGTAAAAATCTTCAAGGGGAAATTGGAAGAATTTTTTTTTTAATTTCTTGCGAACATTTTTAAATTCTACAAAAAAATTTTTTTAGAAATTTTGAGGGAAAATTGACAAAAATAATTGCCGATCTCTTAAAAATTGTTAAATTTTTTTTATTAATTTGAAAATTTTTGAAAAATTCAGGAAGCCTAAAAAAGAACAAAAAAAATTAATTTGGTGTAAAAAAATTATTCCGCATTTTTATAGAGCTTTTTTTCTACCTAGAAAAAAAATTGAAATGATTCTGCGACTCACCTGTGGTTTGAATCGTTTCTCGATCCTCTTGACGGCCGCAATCGCGTCTTGCAAACATTTCGGCCAGCGAGCCGTCGACGCCTTTTTTCGACGAAAATTACGGCACATCTCGCTGTAGGCCGTCTCTACTTCGTACGGAAATCTGACACATTGAAATTAATTTTTGTTTTTTTTTTTTGAAAAAAAATCCGAAAAAAATTGGAAAATTTTTTAAAAATTCAATCAATTAGCATAGTTTTTTTTTTACTATTTAGAAAGTCTGGAAAGTTTTTAAAAAAAGTTTCTATTGTTCCTGGTATCCTAAACCTGTCTAAAGTTCCAAATTTTCAAAATATCGTTTTTTTTTTCAATTTTAATTTTTTTAAGAATTGAATTTTCAGAAAAATGATTCAATTTTCAAAAAACTTGAATTTTTTCAAATTCTAAAAATCCAAAAAAAAAATCTAAAAATTAAAAAAAATTCTCTCTATCAGGTAGAAGTTAATTATTTTTTCCAGAATTTCCATTTTTCACTTTTTTTTCTAAATTAGGAAAAAATCAAAATTCCGAAATTTTAGCCCCAGCTTCATTTTTTTCCAAATTAAAGAAGCTAAAAATTGGAAAAATAATTGATTAAAAAAATAATTTTCACTTTTTCAAAACTTTTTTTGCTCGAAAAAATTTTCAAACCGAAAATTAAAATTTTCAAAAATAATTTCAAAATTTTTTGAAAAAAGTTCCAATATTTTTCCAAGACCCTTTTTTTAAATTAAAAAAAATATTAAAAAAAAAAAAAACTAAATTTCTGAAAAATTACCGTAAAAATGACAAATAAAAATGTTCTCCAAAAAAATAAAATGCAATCGGGCCTTCCTTCGGTTTTCAGAGCATAAAAAATTTCAGAAAAATGTTGAAAAGTCAGTCGACCTCTCAAATTGTAGGTATTTTGACGGGAAGTTTGAAAATTTTCATCAGGAGAAGTCAAGATCATTCTCCTTTCCATACTTTAAAAATTCCGGGCCGGCCCGGCCCGGCCCGGGCCGGGCTTTTTTTTTTTGCTCGGGCCGGGCCGGGCTTTTTTTCGTACCCTCGGCCCGGGCCCGGCCCGGAAGGCCCGGGTTTGAAAATTTTTTCGAAAATTGAAATTTTCGAAAACTTTTCTCAATATTTTTTTTTTCATAATTCAATTTTTTTCCTTTTTCAACTTCAAATCTCAACATAACGATGTTCCACATGAATTATTACGTTTTGACCGAATTTATCTCGACACGCTGCAAGTCTCGGTCAAATTGCGAAGTTTCATTTTTGAGCCGGGCCGAATCGGGCCGGGCCGGGCCGGGCCGGGCCGGGCCGGGCTTTCGGGCCGGGCCGGGCCGGGCCAAAAAATTTCAGAAAAAGCCCGGCCCGGCCCGGCCCGGCCCGGCCTTTTTAAAGTATGCTCCTTTCCAAAAATCGCCCGAGGTTTTTAGAGCAAATTTTCAATAAATTTTACCAAATCGGCCATCAAAATATCTACAACTTGCGAGGTCAACTGACTTTTCAGCATTTTTCTGAAATTTTTAAATGCTCGAAAAACCTTTTGACTTTTGCAACTCTACAAAAATCAAACGTTCCTCACTTGGTCTGCACCGTCTCAAAGTGCTCCTGCTGCTGCTGCTGCTGCTCGTCATTGTTGCTGTTGGCGGCGGTCGTCGAGCCGTCGGGCAACTGATGTGACATGTGCATTTCGGCGTGCACCTCGCGATCCCACGCCTCCCGTTTCGTGTAGTAGTAGCGATGAAAGTAGACGAGAAAGTACTTCATTTTGAGGCGAGCAGGACCTTTTTGGAAGAACTCGCGCACAATTTCCAGCACGGCGCACACCATCCGAATACGGTGCAGGTCTCGCCACGCACTGTCCGGCTCCGGAAACGAGATCAGCTGATAGAGCATCTGCAATAGACAGACAATGGCACTTTCATAAATTATTCATATATTTAAAAAAAATTCAAAATAAAATTCAAAAAAATTTTTCATAAACATAACTTTCTTCAAAATGAACAATTCCTCTCGCCAACTCGAACACCATTTTCAGAGGCCCACCCGAGCACGAAAAAGTTAGGGGGGAGTTGCTCTGCACATGGAAATAAGAAAATTCGTGATCCGGAAACGCGGAAACGCGTAAAAGTACACGGAAAGGCGGAGATGGGAGGAAGGGCACGGGAAGTTGTGCCTTACACAGTAAGCGCCCTGAGTTTCAGTCATAATTTGCTGGAACACCATTCCGGGAGGGACTTTTAACCGGAAGACGGAAAAGGAAACGGAATAAAAAAATTTTAATCCGGAAAGCGGAAACGGAAGGAAAGAAACGGAATACCGTGCAACACTGGTGGAAATCAATATCTGAGAGGGAGGAAGAGGGAGAGAGCGCGCGCGCGCGCATGTGTAGATCAAACACCGATCCGGGTAGATCAATCAATACATTTGTTGGGGAGTCCAAGTGTTGTGTCGCCCGGAATTGAAAGAAAATTGATGATCCGGAAGACGGTAATGAGAATGGAACTAATACTTTTTCGACGCGGAAAGCGGAAACACCGAAAACTACGCAGGAAAGTGAAAATGGAAAGGAGAAAACGGAATTCCATGCAACACTGGCTTGCATTTGGCAGTCGGAAAGTCGATCGGACGACGAGACACCGGCATGAAAGCCATGACACGGTTACGGTAAGTGCCACGTGGATGGAGTGAAATAGAGATGAGCTCAGTTTCAGCTAGAATTCACTGGAACACCATTCCGAGAGTGAATTTCATTCGAAAACGGAATTTTTGCAAAAGTCTCTTTTAACCGGAAGACGGAAACGGAAACGGAACCGGAATAAAACAAGTTTAATCTGGAAGGCGAAAATGGAAACGGAAACGCCAAAAGACGCGGAAGACGGAAACGGGATTCCGTGCAACACTGGTGGAAATCGATAGCCGAGAGAGGGAGGAAGAGGGAGAGAGCGCGCGCGCGCACGTGTAGATCAAAGCGCGCGCATGTGTAGATCAAAAACGGTAATGGAAATGGAACTGATAATTTTTCGATGCGAATGCGGAAAAGCACGCGGAAAGGCGGAAGTGAGAAGAAGGGCACGGAATTCCGCACATTTTTTTTCTGAAAGAACAGCCTACCTTGAGGACGAGATCCTCGTCGCAAAGTGTGAAACTGTAGAGTTCGGCAATGAAGACGGCCGCCGAGTGAGCCCACTGGTTGAGGGCTCCCGGCGTTTCCAGCGAAATTCTGAATGAGAGCCGTCAAATTGAACGTGTTTTTTCTCTACAAAATTGAAGATAACCAGAAATGGAGATTTTTCAAGCTTTCCAACACCATTTTCTAAAAACGCGCAATCTAGTCCGTTGACATGCCTTCATTTTTGGGTCTCGAACGGAAAATGCGTCCTTTTAAAAACTTTGAACCGCAAAAAAAAAAAATTCAAATTCAAAATCAAAAACTTTGAAGAGACACGCAATTTGCACGTTACGTGACGTCATTTCCGTTCGAGACCCATGCAAGGCGGATCGTGTAACAATTTTTCTGGTTTTTTTTTCCTTCTACTCTTTCAAACATCATCACTGACCGAATCGTTTCGAGTGTCGCATCGATGACGGCGGTTCCGATCCACTGAAGGTGCGGAACACTGCGAAGACCCGCCAACGCCGACGCCAGGTATTGAAGGTTCTCGATCGGAAGGAGCCACGTCGACGACAGATATCGAATCGCGTATTCTGAGAGAACAAGCACATATTTTGAAAATTGGAAGAAAAAAAAACGAAAAAAAAAAACAAATGGTTCCGAATGGTTTCTGAGAGGGTGTGACAAAACCGGAACATGCGTTGTGAAAAAACCGTGACGCACAAATGCAGAATTAGAATTGCAACACTGCGGCGCGTTTTTTCTGTTCGTTTCTTTTTTTGTTGCTCATTTTTCTAGAACGGTTCCGTCTGTTCCGGTTTTGTCACATTCTCCGGGTGCCCAAATCTTGAAATAAGTTCTCTCACATATTATCGGATTTTCTTTTCGTGTGCAATACGCTGAGAAATGTTTGTTTCCGAGGTGTCGATTTACGGGGGTTGGTCTCGCCACGAAAGGAGCAAGAGCAAGACGACAGACGATGAAATTTCTTCAATTTTTTTCAAATTTTTTCATCTCTCGTCGTCTCGCTCTTTTCGTGGCGAGACCAACCCCCGTAAATCGACACCTCGGAAACAAACATTTCTCAGCGTATTGCACACCAAAAAAATCTGAAAATACACAGTTTGGTCGCCTAACCGGAAACGGCGGGATCGCTCCAGTCGAGTCGGCGCAGGCACTTCAAGAACTGATCGACGTGCTGCTCGTCAATGTCGAGCACGATGTGTCGGATGAATTTGCGCATCGGCGTGTCCTCCTCGTCCAATTTCAGTCGCAGCCGCTCCTCTTTCGAGTCCTCGGGCGGCAGACACGTGAAGTAGGCGTTGTCGATCAACATCTGAACGTGTGCGCGAGAATACACAATAATTTTCAAGATTCCGATTTTCTAATAGCCAGCAATTTTTATTTATTTAATTTTTTTGGAAAAAATGCAAATTTGAATTGCTATCATTTTTTAAGAGGTCTAAAATTTTTTTCTAATTTTTGCATTTTTTAAAACTTCGGTGAAAGTGCCGAAAATTTTGGCTAAAATTTTAGTTATTTTTGTTAAAAAAAACTTTCAAAAATAAACAAATTTTTTTTCTCAAATTTTCGCCACAGACTTCAACTTTTCATTAGATTTTAATTAATTATTTTTTTTTGGACTTCAAATTTTTTGAGCGAAAATAAACTCGAATTTTTCAAAAATTTCCGTATTAAAAAAATTTTCCTAATTTTTTTAATTAAAAAAAAACAAAAAACTTTTTTTTTAAATTTTAATAAGGGAAAATTTAATTTTTTTCATCGTTTTCATATTTTTAAAATTGAAAAATCGTCCTTTTCCTTCCAAAAAAAAAAAATTTTTCTTCATTTTTTCATTAAAATTTTTTTTTTCAAAATTTTCATTAAAAACTTTTTCTCAAAATTGAAAAACCGTCCTTTTCCTTCCAAAATTTTCCAAAAAAAAAAAAAACGAGTACCGCCTGTCGGGGATCCTTCATTCGCTCGCGTTTCGCCTTCACCACCTCCAACAGCCGCTTCATTTTGGCGTGCGAATCGGTGTGACGGTAGAGGTAGAGGCCGGCCGATTCCATGACGGTGGCCGTCATCTCGACGGCGTGTCCGCGAAGATCGTAGACGAGTTGGCGGAGACACGAGAGACCCTCGGCGCGCGAGACCACTTGGAACTTGATGAGCTCGGCGATCATCGACACGCACACCATCTTCGCCTCCACTCGCGGACCGCCCACGGCGGGTGCGGCCAATGTGGAAGCGGAAGAAGACGTCGTCGTCGTCTTCGATTGAAGGAATCCGCGGAATCGCTCGAGCAGTTGGCTCACAATCTCCGTCGTCACGTCGGGCATCACGTTTTCGAGTGTGGCGACGAGGCGCGCGTAGAACGGAATCACGTCCATTCGCGACGGCGGCGGGTCGATCATCAGTTTGACGAGACGCTTTCGGTAGCCCTGCAAGCATTCGTCCGGTGCCAGACTCACTCATGCACACAAGCAGCTGCGTGGTCTCGTAGCGAACAGAGGAGGTACTGTGACAGTGGTTTCAACTGTGAGAGTGGAATAGACACACGCAAACACAGTTGAAACCACTGTTACAGTACCTACTCCAAAAGGGAAGCGCCGACGGTTAATTGCACCTCCCTTCAAAGTTTCTGTGTTGAACTTCAATCTTCCGTGCATGGCAGAATTTCACGGAATTCCATTACCCTTTTTCCGCGTTTTTTGGCGTTCCATTACCCGAAAAAATTCAGAATTTCCATTACCCTTTTTCCGTTACCCGAAAAAGTTCTGAAACTTCCATTACCCTTTTTCTGAAACCCTAAAAATAGAAGGGGTTCCGTTAACCGTTTTCCAAAACCCTAAAATGAAAATTCCTTTTCCGTGAAACTCTGGTACATGGACACCAGAGTTGCACGGAGTGGAAATTTTTTTCTATGGTACGCGGAATTAAGAACTCGGAATAGGAAATTTTTTACGGAACACGGAACTCGGAACTCGGAATAGGGAAGTTTTTACGCAACTCGAAACTCGGAACTCGTAATTCCGTGCAACTCTGATGGACACACTGGCGGAGGCTCAATGGTTCGTGTTGGGAAGGACCACCGACCACTGTTCGTCATCTTCGGTGAGAAGAGGGATCTGCCCGTGCGCTCGCCGAATAGACTCGTGTGATGCGCGGTGCATCTGATACAATACGACCTCCACATGGAGTACAGGCCGAGTCAGAAGGACACCGAAAAGGGTCTGTTAACTACCCAAGTCATAGTCTTCGCAGGAGTCGACAGAGTCGACGACCGATCGGGCTCGCTCACCGGTCACGTGTCACGTTGTCACACGGGAAAGAGGTCGCTCAAATCGCCGATCTACGCCATCCGCACCCCATTCTGGACGCCACCTCTTCGACGTAAACCGATATACTCTGGTTCGACCGGGTTTCAAACGGAATCCACGTCACCGGAGGTGAATCTGCGTGTCACTTTGAACAAAGATTGGAAACAAACTAAAAAATTCCGTTCGAGACTCAAAAAAGTGCGTTTCAACAGACTCCGAGCCAGCCTCGCGTGATCGTGTACATAATACTGCATTTTGGTTCCCAATTCAGTTTTTTTTTTCAGTCGCTCACCTTATTATTGAGATTGGAGACGAAGAAGACGGCGGCCTGATCGGTCGAGTACTTGCTGACGAGATGGTCGAGATCGAGTGCGAAACTCTGCCACTTGGTGACACCGCGCTCCTCGGACGCGTCGACGGCCTCCTTGAGCAGTGTCTGCAGGTGACTCTGAGACTCCGCCGTCGTCGTCTCGACGCCCTCGCGAGCTTCCGAATCCGCGCGCGTCACCGTCCCTGTCGCCGTCATCGTCGTCTTTCCGTCCATCTGTCCCGCCTCGTTCACATTCTCCACGTCCACATCCTCTATTCGTTCCGCCATCGCCGCTTTGCCCAGCGTTCGCTGCTCCGACTCTTTGTACAAGTCTTTCGGCACCATTTGTCGCAAATCGATCAGATCCTCGTAGAACGCCTTCGTCTCGTCGTCGCTCCACAATTGGACGGCGCCTTCCGCCAATTGGCGCCCCATCTTCAACGTATTTCAAATAACCGACTAAATTCGAGAGGTTCTCGCCTTTTTTTGTATTTATTTTGCATTTTTTTTTTTAAATATAAAATTTTCCGTGTTTTTGCGTTTGCTGATTATTTTTTTTTAACCAATTTTTTTTGTTGATATTTTCGATAACTTTTAAGTTTTTTGAAAAAAGAAATTAGATTTTTAACTGCTATTTTTAATTAAAATTGTGGGTTTTCAAAAAAAAATTCCATTTTTTCCAATTTTTAAAAAAATTCCTTAGAAAATTATAGTTTTTTCTGCTATTTTTAAACGATTTTTAAAATTTTTTATTCGATATTTTAGTTTTTTTTTCATTTTTTTTCGATTTTTAAAAAAATTCTGAGCTCAAAAAATGTTCGACTAACCTGCTTAAAATTTGATTTTTTTTCATCATTTTTTAATTTTTTTCGTAATTTTTTTCGCTAGTTTCAAACAAAAATCTCGTTTTTTTTTCTTGCGAACTTTCTAAATTTTAGGAAAACTCAAAAAAAAAAAAAAAAACTCAAAGAAAAAAGTGAACCTCCAAATTGGCGGCCTCATCCTCCTCGTCGTCACTCGCCTCCTCTTTCAACGCCTTCATCTCGACTCCGATCGCACACGCCAGCTCATTCGTCTGCAAACAGAAAAACATTAAATAAATAAATAATAAATAATAATACAAATGTTCTTTTAACTTTGTAAAAAATTCCAAAATTATTGTCGATGTGCCAACTTGAAAAAAAATTTGCTTAAAAATAAACTAGAGGCGTGGGCAATTAGTAAGTGAAAAAATAAAATTCAAAATTTTAAAAAAGTGGCAAGTATTTTTCACCAGCGGGATGGTCGCGGCTATCGCCGCGACCACCCCGCTGGCTTTCGCTTGGACAGGTGCAGGCCTTTCCAAATAGAGTAACTTTTTAACGGAAAAAAAGGTGAAAAGATGTTCTCTTAAAGCACTAAATTCAATGTTCACAGATCTTTCAATTGAAATTTGGTTCCTTCACCCTACCCTCGAATGTGTAGGCAAATCCGGAAGACTTGAATAGTTCTCCTACCACCCCCTATCGCGTCCGAGATCTATTTCGGCGAGTTCTATTCCGTGGGACTTCCAACGGTGCTCCTCTCAGCTTTTTGAATTCCCGCCAAAATGATCCTTCTTTAAGCTTTTTGAATTCCCGCCGAAACGGTCCTCCCTTCAGCTTTTTGAATTCCCGCCAAAACGGTTCCCAATTCAGCTTTTTGAATTCCCGCCAAAATGGTCCTTCCCTCAGCTTTTTGAATTCCCGCCGAAACGGTTCCCCCTTCAGCTTTTTGAATTCCCACCGAAACGATCCTCCCTTCAGCTTTTTGAATTCCCGCCAAAACGGTTCCCTCTTCAGCTTTTTGAATTCCCGCCAAAATGGTCCTTCCCTCAGCTTTTTGAATTCCCGCCGAAACGGTTCCTTCTTCAGCTTTTCGAATTCCCGCCGAAATGGTTCCCCCTTCAGCTTTTTGAATTCCCGCCGAAACGGTCCTCCCTTCAGCTTTTTGAATTCCCGCCAAAACGGTTC
Organism: Caenorhabditis sulstoni; assembly: GCA_963966605.1. Classification (NCBI taxonomy): domain Eukaryota; kingdom Metazoa; phylum Nematoda; class Chromadorea; order Rhabditida; family Rhabditidae; genus Caenorhabditis; species Caenorhabditis sulstoni. The sequence goes on along the minus strand of OZ016478.1, from coordinate 1,322,524 downwards.
CCTCTTCAGCTTTTTGAATTCCCGCCAAAATGGTCCTTCCCTCAGTTTTTTGAATTCCCGCCGAAACGGTTCCCCCTTCAGCTTTTTGAATTCCCGCCGAAACGGTTCCTTCTTCAGCTTTTCGAATTCCCGCCGAAACGGTTCCTTCTTCAGCTTTTTGAATTCCCGCCGAAACGGTTCCCCCTTCAGCTTTTTGAATTCCCGCCGAAACGGTTCCTTCTTCAGCTTTTCGAATTCCCGCCGAAATGGTTCCCCCTTCAGCTTCTGACCCTTTCTGGCACGTTCAAACTCCTTTATCCAGAAAATGAAGCGAGAGAGTGTGTGAAAGTGAGAGACGCAGACGATTTTTCGTATCTCCGTTTTTACCGTAATCCGAATCAATCGATAATTTCCGGTTACTGTAGCTGTAGTACCCTTAGTACCCTTCACTATCAACCACTTTCCCCTGTCCTCCCATCCCCCACGACGGCAGTAATACCCCTTTGAAAAAGTGACATCTCAAATTTTCGACTACCGTATCTACCGTAATCCTGATGCTACCCCTTAGATATTCATACAGTAACCTTCCCCCATCCAAAACATGCTACCATCAAAGTTTGAAGTCGATCGGTTCAGTTTGAAGGGGGGTCGAAAATGACGGTTTGTACTGTAGGTACCGTAATCCTACCGTATACCGGACCAAAAATGTTATGGGGGTGAAGCGTCCCGAGACCCATGGGCCTATGCAAAAAATCGAATCAATCGGGTCAAAGGCTGGAAGGTTATTCCAGTTTTCCCGCGGGACAGACAAAACTACGCAAATAGTATAGTAAAGATTATCGATTTTAGGCCAAAATTAATATTCCCTGTGGTGGCCGTGGCCTAGAAACCCTAAATTTCAATTTTCCGAAATGTTAAATTTTTTTTAAAAATTTCCCGAAAAAGTTTAGGAAATTCGCGAATTTTTCATGCGTACAGGAAAAATTTTGAAAATCATCTAAGCAAAAAAAAATGAATTTCTAAGTTCAAAACAATTTTTTCTTCCATTTTTCAGCTGTTTTGTCGGCCAATTCTAACAGATTCGAGCTTTCCTTCATTCAAACGTATCAATTACACTGTGCGATTTCTAGGTGTTCCTACAATTGTTTTCGTTGAACTTATTGACAAAAAGTGGGAGAAAAATTGTGTTTTGAACTTTGAAAAACTCCAGAAACAAATTTCCCGAATTTCCCGAACTTTTGGAGACGGTACCCCGGAATAGAACCGGGACGGATTGGAACTAAGTTAGGTATGATTCTTTTTGTGACGCAAGTAACCCAAAAAGTTAATAAAAAGCTATGGAAAGCAAACGCGCTCCACTGATAACGGTTCCAATCCGTACCAGTTCTAATCTGGCCAGTTTTATTCCGGGGTACCGCCCTTTTGGACCGGGGAAAAAAACGTTTTCACACGTACGATGCGTCGGAGCGCGTCGAGTTGCGTCTGCAGCGTGTTGAGAGTGCTCTTGTCGTCGTCGGCGGCGTCGCCACGCGATCTCTCCTGCCGTTTCACTCGTTTCATCGCCTTGTTCCGTTGCGAGCACGTCTTCTCGGTCTTCGCGTACAGCGCGTCGTAGTAGCCGCCGAACAGCTCCCGAATCGTCCTCTTCTGGTCGGCCGACAATGCGCACGATGCGGGTAGTTGATCTGCAAAACAAAAGGAAAAAATTATTGCAGAGCAAAGAAATTTTTTTTTTTTAATTGTAAATTGAAACGACGCGGGTAGTTGGTCTGTTATTTTTTTTTTCAGAGCCAAGTTTTTTTTTTCTTATAAATAAAATTTTTAGAATGAACGTTTTTTTTTTTGAAACTGTTAAAAAATTAAGACAGAAATTGAGAAATTGAATAATCGACTTTTCAAAAAAAAAAATCTTGTGATTAAAAAAAATTATTCAAAAAAAAAAAACATATTAAAAAACATGATAAAAAACATATAAAAAACAGACAACATTTTATTTTTTTTCGAATTAAAAATAAATTTTTTACTAGTTTAATTTTCCACTTTCTGAAAGTCTAAAATAATTTTTTTTTGCATTTTTTTCGATTTGCAATTTTTTGTCATCACTTTTTTGAGGCGAATCCAATAAAAATAATGCATTGAAGAAAATTATGCCGGTTTTAGTATAACTTTTTCCGAGAAAAACACAGGAATTCGCAAAAAAATTCTACTAAAACCGACATAACTTTCTTCAAAGTCAAGATTTTAAAATTCCCGTTGCATCATTCGAAAGGTCTCCAAAAGCTTTACAGTTTTGGTAACTGCACCATTCTCATAGGATTCCGCACAAAAAAGTAATGACGAGTTCCGTGTAACATCCGGATTTTACTCCGTGCAACTCTGATGACGTACCCTCGGTGACGGAGACGATGTCGTCGGTCTCCTCGACGGGAATCGGAATGATGCGTGCGATTTGCCATCCGACACTGCGCGCGACCGTCGTCACGAGGCCGACGTTCACAAAGTCCGTCTTGTCGGTCTGAATCAGATAGCTGAGCACACCGCCGAGCACTTGAAGGCCCTCCTTCTCGTTGAACACGCCACACAGACACAACTCCGTCAGAAAACTGCAAGAAACAACAAAATAGAATGATTTCGAATTTTGAAAAAAAAAACATTAAATTGATCGAAAAACTTGATTTTTGCCAAAAATCGCCTAGAAATGAGAATAATTCGAAAAAAAAATGGAAAATAACAAGTTTTTTTTTTTTTGAAAGTATTTGGAAAATTAAATAAATTCAACGAATCTTTTAGTCAGGGTTGTTAAATTCCGGGCCGGCCCGCCGGGCCGGGCCGGGCCGGAGGGCAAAGTCTCCGGCCCGGCGGCCCGGAAGAAAAAAATTAATTTTTTTCGCAATTTTTTTTTCCGTTTTTTCGGGAATTTCAACTTTAAAATGCGTATGAAAATTATAATTTGCAGTAAAAAAATCATATTGCTGCAAATTGAGCGTTTTCGTGGTTGTTTTTTTGTGTTTCTTTTTTCTCTTTTTCGCCGTTTTTTTAAAAATTTTCTGTTAATTCGATTGGATTCATGTGAAAGAAGTGTAATTTCTTGCGTTTCGCTTTAGAACGACACTCCGCAGTACGGAAGGTGTGTAACTAATCATAAGTTCACTGGCTTTGAGTTGTTTGTTGAACACTTTTGTTGAATTTTCTATTTTCCAATGAAGTTAATCGAAAAAATACTGTCTTTTAACAGTAAAAAGGGTTTCTCGAAGTATTTTTTTCGCTTCGAAGTACAACTAGCCTCAGTTTCTATAATTTTTGATACGAAAACATGAATTTCAGTGATAAAATGAGCACTTTGAAAATTTCACTGAGATTCCGGGCGGGCCGGGCCGGGCCGGGCCGGTGGGGTCATATGGTCGGCCCGGCCCGGCCCGGCCCGTGACAACCCTGCTTTTAGTAAAACTTTTTGAAATTGCATTTTTTTTGGAAATTTTTAAAATTTTTTCATTACTTTTTAAATTTTTTTAAAAAATTTATTTTTGATTTTAATTTTAAAAACTGAAATTTTTTAATTTAAAAAAAAACATTTTTTTTGAATTAATTTTTCTATTCAATTTAGTTTTCCGGCAATTTTATTTAAAAAACTTCAAATAATTATTTTTTTTCGTCAATTTCCAATTTTCTTACATAATATCCACACGCAATTTCGCCATATTCTCAATTTTATCGCTTTTTTTTATCGGAAGCACTTTTTTGAATTCGCCTGCAAAATTAAAAATTAATTAATTAATTAAATCGTCTCTTTTTTGTTTTTTCTTCGAAAAATGCTCTTCTCACCAGCCATTTGCTCGCTGAAATTCGAATATTTGGCTGAAATTGCGAGACAGAGCTCGGCGACTTTCGGAATATCCGACAGCTTCAGCTTCGTCTCGATGATGCCCTGCAAATTTTTCTTTTCTCAAAATTTTTTTAAATTTAAAATTCTGATTTTTTTCAAATTTTATGAGCAAAAACTTCGATAGAAGACCAAAATTTTTTTAAAAATATATTATCATTTAAACGATTTTTCCCGATGAAAAATTACAGTTTATCGATTTTTTTCTAATTTTTTTTCATATTTTTTAAAGAATAAATTGCAATTTTTCTATTTTTTGCCATTTTTCCTAATTTTCCAAATTAATTCTCTCAATTATTCATCATTATTTTTTGAAGCTCACAATTATTTTTTCAAATTAATAAATTTCATAAAATAAAACTCGATAATTTCAGTTTTTCTTTTCAAGTTCCAATAAAAAATGAGATTAATTTTTTTTTAATTCAGAAAGCCAGAAATTGGACTTTCTTTTCAAAATTTTTTGCAAATTTCCTTTTTTCTTTTGATTTATAAAAAAAATTCAAAAATTATTGTCGATGTGCCAACTTGAAAAAAATTTGCTTAAAATTTTCAAAAGCGGGAATAAAGCGAAAAAAAAGAGAAAATTGCAAATAAATTAATTTTCCTTGCTAATTTTTAAATTTTGGAAAAAACAATTTTTTTTTTGATTTTGTATTTTTGGAAAAAATGTTTTCCTAACTTTTCTAATATTTCAAAACTTTACACAGCTAAAAAAACAAGGTTTTTTTAAAAAATGATAATTTTTTTCAAATTTTGATCGGAAAAAATTGATTTTTTTAATAAGTTTTATTAATTGATTTTTTTCTGATTTTTAACTTTTCTAATTATTTATTTTCAAAACTTTATAGTTAAATTTTTTTTTCTAAAAATTTGATTGAAATTTTTTTAAAAAATTTATCTAGTAATTTTTTTGTTGCAACTAGAAAAAAGGGGAAGGAAGTGTCGAACCGAAGCCATTTCCTCGACGAATTTCGACAGATTGAGCCGCTCGAGCTCGTCGACGAGCTGCCCGACGGTGGCCGCACTCAGCAGCTTGATCTTCTTCATGAAGCTCGTCGTCTTTTTGAGCGTCGAGTCGAGACTCCGCAACTCTTTCTCGTTGTCCAACACGTTCTCGCGCATCGCCGCCATTCGCACACGATTCGATTCCTGCGCACATTGTTCATTAATTCGACCAATTTCTTTTCGAAATTTTTGTAAAAATAGATTCATCATTTAAACATTTATTTTTTTCAAAATGCAATTCGATATTTTTCCTGTAATTACCGATTTTTTTAAATCCTGCCCCAATTTATTAATTATTTTTTTTGAAATTTTTTAGGGTTGGCAAGGGGGCGCCCCGCCTCGAGAGGGCCCACCCCCGTTTGGTGAGATTACCTGGACTGGGGTCGGTAGCTCAGTCGGTAGTGGTGACCGCTGGTAACCGAGAGGTCACGAGTTCGAGTCCGGCCTCAACCCCCTGGCTTCACCTAGCTTCCAAATCTTTTTCATTCAATCTAATCGAACTTTTAAGGACCCAAAAGAACCTTTTTTAGCCAAATAATTCATTGTTCGACGATTCCACCCAACGGAGCAGCGGGGCGAGGGGGCGCCCCCTTTCCGGGGCGGCGGGGCGGCCCCCGCCCCAGTCGCGGGGGCGGCGGGGCCGCCCCGCCGCCCCATTTGCCAACCCTAAAATTTTTGAAGGATGCAATCTGTTAAATTAATATTTTTTTTGAAAAAAATTGCTTCACTCCGTTTTTTATTTATTTTTTCTTTAGATTTCCAATTTTTCCGCGAAAAATTTTGGATTTTTGAAAAAATAAACTCTCCAGTCGACCATGATTTTTGCAATTTTTAAGGAAAAAAATCGATATTTTTTTGTAAAAAATTCTTTTATAAACAAATCAATTTTTCTTAAAAATATTTACTAAGTTTTCTTTAGCCTTATTTACTAAGTTTTTTTTTCCTAGAAAATTAAATTTATTTGTTCCCGATTTCCGATTTTTTTTTTTGGATTTCCGATCTTTTCGTGAAAAATTTTTCTTTTTTCAAATTTCCGTCCTAACCAAATTTTATATTTTTGAAAAACTTCAGGGCGAACAATTATTTTATTATTTACCCAGTTTTTTTTAAAGGTAAAATTTAAATAAAATATTTCGAAAATCAATTTTATTTTTCATTTTATTTTTGAGTAAACGATTTCTGTGTTGGAATTTTTCTTTTTTTTTTTTTTGAAGATAAATATTTTTCCATAATTTTCCAGAAATTCTATTTCCAGATTTTAGAAATATAATTTTTTTTTAAATTTAAATAATCACAAATTTTTGAGTTTTTATTTTTTGAAATAGATTAAATTTTTAAAAAACGCCAAAATAATTGCAATTTAATCTCAAATTTTAAACAAAATCCTTTTTATACAAAAATTGGGGAAAAACCAAAATTCAAACTTTTAAATGTTTTTTAATTGTAAATAAATTGTTTTGATTTTTAAAAAATAAAATTCTTCTACCTGATACTCGACTCGCTTTTTCAGCTCTTCCAGCCATGCTTTTTCGACTTTTTTACTCATCTGCAATTTTTTTTTTTGAAAAAAAAACATTTAAAAATGCGGCAAAGAAATAGAATTATGGATTTCTCAACAATGATTTTGCCAATTGAAATTTTAAAAATTTTAAAAATTCAAAGTCACATGTATTCTTCTCAATTTTCCTATACAAAAATTTCAGATAAATAAATCATCAAGAAAAAGTTATAGGGAGAAAAATTACAGAAAAATATTCGAGCGGAGCATTGAAACGAGGAATTTTCGGAGTGAAAAAATAATTCGAAATAAATAAAATTCAACTTTTTTTTTTTGGAAATTCAGGTTTTGATGGATTGGTGGATGGGGAGAAATAAAATAAGATCAATTTTTGATTTTTTTAAAGGAGGAAGAGAGGGTAGAAATTGATGGAAAAATGGAGAAAAAATCAGAGAAAAATGCCAATTTGGAAGGGGACAGTGAGCTGGAAAAATGGTGGACGACGGAAAAATTACAAAAAAATGGAAAAAAATTCAGAATTAAATTAAAAAATTAAGATCAGGGCAGAGATAGAGATAGAAAAATATGAGAGATTAAATAAATGAAGGGTTTTTTTTTCAATTTTCGAGGTATTTTAGGGAGATAAAAAAAATGGATTTTCGATATTTTCAGAGGAAATTTGGAAAATTTCCGAAAAAAAATTTGGAAAAAATTCCCGGAATTTTTTCTAACTTTTCCAAAAAAAAAAAACCGAAAATCGACGATTTTTCGCAAAATTTTTCCTCAGTGTTTCTCAAATTTCCTCCAAAAACAAGAATTATTTTAGAAAATGAGAGGGAATAGAAACAATTATTATTAATATCCGCCTCGTTGATCGTGTCCCTGTCCCCATCCGCCGTAGGCGTTCTGCTGTGGCGGTCCCCACGCGGCGTCTCTCGATTCTCGCTGACGATCGCCGGATCCGACGCCGCCGCCGCCGTATCCGTATCCCGACGCGACGGCACTTCCGCCGCCGCCACCACCGTATCCATAGCCGTCCCAACCGCTTGCCGCCGCTCCGTATCCACTGTGCGCAGCCGATTGGGGCTGATCGTAGCCGCTCGCGGCGCCAGACGAGTACGCCGCGCCGCCCCATGCGTCCGGAGGTCGTCGTCCGGCGGCGCGGACACCTCCCGGCGGAGCATCGTAGCCGCCTCGTCTCGGCGGACCCGACGACCATTGGTCGCCGCGTGGCGCTCTTCCTCCACCGTACCCGGAATCGCGTCCACCGCCCATCGGAGGTCCTCCTCCGCGACGTCCCGACAGCACCGGATCCGGAGCCGGCGCTGACGACATCGAACCGCTCGCGTCCTTCCACAGAAGCCGTTTCATCGGTCCCGGAGCGTCGCGCGTGTAGAATAGCTCCACGTACCTGCAAACCGAACCGGATTACGAATTTGAAAAAATGTTTATGTTCAAAAAAAATTTTTTCGGTAGGTTCTTCGATTTGGTAATTGAGAAAAAAATATTTTAAAAAAATACAATTTCAAGAACTCCTAAATATAATTTCCAATCGATTTTCAATGGAGAATGCGAACAAAATTCGTTTTTTTTCTATTATTTTTCGAGCTATTCCAAGTTTTAAAAATATCTAGCTTCAAAGAAAAAAAAAATCAGTTTTTCGCTCAATTTCCAGTGAAAACTGTGGTTTTTCTACAGATTCTCAAGCAAAATCACCCCTATTTTTCATCAAATCTCCCAAAAAAAAAAGAAGAGCTCTCCGCTCACCGTCTTCCCATTCGCTGATTGTTCCGGGTCATTCCCGACGCCATGTCGTTGTACGTGTCGAATTCGGCGATGGCGTCGCCCGACGGACGTCCCGACTCGTTGATTCCAAACTTCACCGAATGGCATCGAATCGGTGTGAAGAACGACTCGACGGCGTGAGCGTCGGCGTCGTACGGAAGACCGCGCATGTAAATCTGCAAAATAGCCGAGATTTTTTTTTTTTTCGTTGATGAGAATTAAGAGCTCAGCTGTCCAGAACTCGAAAAAAATGAGCCGAAATTCATCGTATTTAGTTCCAAAAACTCCCTCAATTTTCTGATTTGTCAAAAAAAAGAGCTGAAAACGAGCCAATCTCAAAAAAAAAAAGAAAAACAGTCGAAATTTATAGTTTTTCGGTCAAAACCTCAATTTTTCCGAGCTCAAACGTCGATTTTCCGCCGGGTCGACTCACTCTAAACGGTTCGGCGACACCTCCTCCGCCATAAACGTCTCCGCCGGCTCCGTATCCGCCCTGATCGTATCCACCGTATCCGCCGTAGTCCTGCTGACCACCTCCGTATCCGCCGCCTCCACGGTGTTGATGGTGATCTTCGTAACCACCGTATCCGCCGCCTCCGTAGGCTCCGCCCCCTCCGTTGTAGCCCGAATCGGATCGATCGAGACTCATCAGCGGACGGATTCCGGTACGTTCGTACGAACCACCGCCGCCGCCGCCTCCTGTGAAAAATTTTCATTCATTTTCTCCATTTTTTTTTTCGAATTTTTGATTTATGAAGGTGGAAAAATCTTCGGCACTCGATATTCTCTACGATAAAAATGTTTTTGAAAAAATTGATTTTCGCTAATTTTCTCGTCGATTTTCAATTTCTAAGGGGTGGGAAAAACTTCAAAATGCGAGATTTCTCACGAATTCTAATTTATAAAAATGTAATTTTGCAAATTTCTCTGAGATAAAATTTTCAAAACGCGAGAATTAATAAATTCGTTAAAAATTTTTTTGCATTTTTTTCAAAAAATTTGTAAAAAAAACTTGAAAAAAAATTGTTTAAATCTGGCTCACCAGCGAATCCTTTCTCGCGATTCAATTCAATCATGCTCGACTGGAAAACCTCCACGTATCTGCAAAATATCGGCGATTTTCGATTGAATTTCAAATAAAAAATTAAAGTTATTATTTTTTTCTCAATTTCGAATGGATCCCGGCGCTTGTTTGGCAGTCCCAGTCCTGGTTCGTTTCACACTATCAATGTTGTAGTACCCACCTCGATCCCATATGCCTCTTATTGTATTCCATCGCCTTCTGCGCGCCGTCGGCGGTTGCGAATCGCACGAACGCCTCCCCGGATGGTCGCGATCTCGGCCCACCCGTCCCGCCGATTACAATTTCCGCCGGTGCTGGTTCTAGCCCTGGAGAGAGAGAGACACACCCAAATACCATTCAACTCCCGTTTCTTCTACGGTACGCGGCACGTTTCGCCATCGCTGCAAGAGTTTACCTTCGAAGAACTGACGAATGTCGTCCTCTTTGCACGACCAAGGGATTCCGCGCAGGCGGACGACGTGATTGTCGTCCCCTTGGCCGCCCATTCCGGAATTCGAGTCGTCCGAGCGCCACGCGAACTCCGCCTCGCTCGTCGCCACCGAGAACACTGGAAATCACGAGATTTTCCTTCTCGAATTTTTTTTTTAATTTTTAAAAATTTGTTTTTCGGATTTAAAGAATATTGATTTCGCAAAATTCGCGATTTTTTGAAAAATATATCTTTTCAATTAAATTTCCGAAATCACTGGAAAACACGAGAATTTTTCTTTTCAATTTTTTTTTTTAAAATAATTTTCCGGGTTTGAAAATATTGATTTTACAAAATTCGCATTTTTTAAAAAATTAAATTTAAAAAAAAAATTAAATTTAATATAATTTTCAAAAATTAAAAACAATTTTCAGATTTTGAAAAATTAAATGAAATGTTTAAATTATTTTTTATTCCAATTTACCACTGATTTTTTAAAACTTTTGAGATTGACTTTTTTCTCATTTTCAAAATGTCACAATGTTAATCAATATTAGGTTCACGACTTTAAAAAATTGCGAAAATTACCCTCTATATATCTGGATTTGATCTCTTTTCGATCAAACTCCATGGCGTGAGCAGCGTCCTCTTTGCTCTTAAATTCGACGTAGGCCTCGCCGCTGGGCCGTCCCAGCATCGAAACGAATTTGATTCGTTCGATGGCGAGTCCGGTGAAGAAGTCGACGACGTCCTTATCCGTCGAATTGTACGGAAGACCGCGGAGCCGCACGAACTGGCTCTGGACGGCGGCGGACGAAATGTACGACGGAACCTTGTCCTCCGATTCTCCACGAACTTCATCGTCGTTCCGCGATTTTTCGATCGAATTCTCACGGTGCTCCTCGTTTTCCTCGTTTGCCTCCAATTGGACGGCTTCTACCTCGGCTTTAATCTCCGATTGCGTCGATTCTTCCGACATCTGAAGTTTCGAGTTTTACGGCGATTTTCGCGAGGAAAAAATGATTGTTTTGCGGCGAATGGGTGGAAAATAAGTTGAGTAAATTATTTTTTACAATTGAAGTCAAGAAAAAACGGAGAATAATGGTGAAAATCGAGAAAAAATCCATAAAATCGAAGCCAATCAAAATTTAAATAAAGGATGAGTGCGGTGGAGCGCGTTTGCATCATTGCACACCGCGCATTTTAATTGACGACACATTGCGGACTTGACACGGAAGTCGTACTGTCGGCGGTTTTGTATGGTTTTCCGCTATTTTCCGCTGATAAGATGATACGCCGAACGATGGAGATCACAAAACAAACGACTTCTGACAGAAAAATCCAGTTTTCCGCGGACACTGTCCGTTTTTTGTCCAATTTTCGCTTTACGCCTCGAAATCGTATCGAATAGCGCCGCAAAACCGAATCGCGATTCGATAAACTGGGAAAAATTGAACAAAAAAGTAATGGATATAAAAGGGGAATGGGCGAAAATAATTGGGAAGTCGGCTTCGAAATGGAAGTGGAGACTCGTGTCAAAGCTTATCGATTTGTGGCCTATGCCGCCGTCACTTTCAGCGTTGTCGCTGTTTTATCGGTGAGTTTTTAACAGAAAATTAGACTGAAACAAAAATATCGCCTAAAAAACGCCGAAAAAAGTGTAATTTTCGACAAAAAACTGATGAAAATCGAGAAATTTCAAGAAAAAAATACAAGCTACCGTAATTGTTTTTAAAGGCGCATGACAAATTTTGTTTGATGGGTCTCGCCACGAAATCCAAAAAATTAGCGAATTTGATGAAATTTTTAACAAATTCAGGTCTGCATTACACTGCCAATGGTGTACAACTATGTGAGCCACGTGAAAAAGTCGATTCACCACGAGATCCGCTACTGCAAAGGCTCCGCCAAGGACATTCTCTCGGAAGTGTCGTCGATCCGCTCGAACCGCACCGCCCGTCAGGCCAACTACGCCGATGCGGGAGTCGGCGGCTCGGCGGGAGCCGCTTCTTGCTCCGGCTGCTGCCTTCCAGGTCCCGCCGGACCGGCCGGCTCGCCCGGAAAGCCCGGACGGCCCGGAAAGCCCGGAGTGGCCGGGCTTCCGGGCAATCCGGGCCGCCCGCCACAGGCGCCATGCGAGCCGATCACTCCGCCGCCGTGCAAACCGTGCCCACAAGGCCCGCCCGGAGTGCAGGGACCGCCCGGACCGCCCGGAGACGCCGGACAGGATGGACAGCCCGGAGGACCTGGACAGGACGGGCAGCCCGGAGCGCCAGGCCCGAAAGGACCGCCCGGAGTCAACGGACAGCCCGGAGCGCCGGGACAGGACGGAAACCCGGGGCAGGACGCGCCGTCGGAGCCGCTGGTGCCCGGCGAGCCCGGATCGCCGGGAGAGCCCGGCCCGCAGGGACCGCCCGGACAGCCCGGCGCGCCCGGACAAGACGGACTGCCCGGACAGCCGGGACTCAAAGGCCCGCAGGGACAGCCGGGACAACCGGGCGCCGACGGAAATCCGGGACCGCAGGGACAGGCCGGACAGGCGGGAAGCGCCGGCGAGAAGGGCATCTGCCCCAAGTACTGCGCCATCGACGGAGGAATCTTCTTCGAGGACGGCACTCGCCGCTAAATTCCTGTTTTTTCTCGTTTTGTTTGTACAAAAATGAAAATCCTGCAAAAGAAACGATTACAAAGGTTCAAGAGGCGCATAGCTGCGTTTTTGATTCATTTTATGGGTGTTACTGCGAAAGGAAGAAGAATTAGCGATTTTCAGTCGAGAAAATAGAAATTCAAAGTTATTTTTTCGAGAAAACCAGTGAAATTAACACATTTTCGCAAAGAGCCGCGAAAAAAAATATTTCTTACTGTCATTTATTTTAAAGGCGCATACCTTTTTTGTACTATAGGTCTCGCCACGAAAAAAACTATTTTTTTGAAATTTTGGCGGAATTTTACAAAAAATTGAAAAAAAAATAAACATTTTAAAGAATTTTTTACACATAAATTTTCATTTTCCAGCAACAGAATGTGCGAAAAAAAATTAAAAATTAAAAAATAGTTTGAATATGGAAAAATGGTTGGGGAGCCCTGAACTGGCGGAATCCGCGAACGGAGCCGTGTGACGGAATCACTTGGAACTCTGTCACCGGCTCTTTTTCTTGCTCTTCCAACTCGAAAATGAGCTCGGTGAGCTCCTCCTCTGACGATTTTCCGGGATTTTCAGCTTTTTCTCCTGAAAAAACTGACTTAAACATTTTCCATATAATGAAAACGCGCTCTACTGATAAAAAGTGACGTTTTATTCAATGTTTCCACCTCGTTGCAAACGCGCTCCACCGAACAACCCACCATTTTCCGGTTTTTCAATTCCAATCGCGATCGGGTTGAGTGGAGCCGGATTTTGGGTCGATTTGACGATAAAGACGAAAAATAGCGTTATTAGAAACGAGAATTTCAGCATTTTCGAGACGATTCTCAAATTTTCAGCGTCAAAAACGAGCTGAAAATGTGAAAATGCGGAAATTTTCGCATTTTTATACGCCTTTTCGAGACATTTTTGGCAACATTATTTTTCCCATTGAGTCAGTCAATCGATAAAAAAAATTTTATTTTGATTCTCAAAGAAGCATTCTCTCAAAATAATCTATGAAATACATCGATGCGCGGTCACGGTCACACGGTTTTTTTGTATTTTTTTTTGTTTTCTCATACATTTTGCTGTAATATTGATTTTTCCTTCAAATTCCTTTTTAATTTCCAATTTTCAGACCCGAAATCCATCTAAAACCTCGAAATTAAAACTCCCGCCGTTTTCCGTTTCACACGCGTGTCCAATAGAGCGCGTTTGCATACCCCCACTTGCCACGCTGTCTACGGCCAATTTCTCCGGTTTTTCTTCGGATTTTCGCAATTTTCAGCGGTTTTTCGTTGTTTTTCGGAGGAAACTTGGTTTATTTAATGAAAAATCGATAAAAATGCGTTCAGACATCAAAAATGGGTCAACCTCATGGGACGACGGCCATGTTTCACTCGTCGACGACGTTTTCCATCGACGAGTCCAAATTGTGCTTCAACAAAACGCACTTCAATCGCGAGGACTTCAATGTGGAACGATTCATGAATCTCGCCAGACAGTGAGTATCGATTTTTTCCCAGAAAATATCGATTTTTCTCAAAAATCTAAAAGCGAAGCCGATTTTCAGCAGAACCGATTTCCAGAATTAAAAAATTTCGAAAAAAAATTTTTAAGCCTGACAACAGCTCACAATTTAGCTATTCCAATGGTTAATGCCAAAAAAATTAATCAAAAAATTAAAAAAAAATCATTTGCCTGTCCAAATGACCCAATCCAGATACGCTTTGGCAGTTTTCAGTTTTCAGCGAAAAATAATTTTTTTTTTATTTTTTTGTTAATTTTTATAATTTTTGCCATTAAAATAGCTACTATTTGAGCTGTCAAACGACCCTCAAAAAATCTTCCAAAAATTTTTATGCTCGAAAAACCATTCCCATATCAGAAAAATCGAAAAATTATGAGAATTTCGCGAGTTTTCAGGAAAGCCGACCTGAAAACAATTCAAAACGATCTTCGTTTGTACCTGAAAAGTGTGCAAAACTCGATGATCGAGCTCATAAACGACGATTACGCCGATTTTGTGCACTTGTCGTCGAATTTGGTCAGTCTGCAAGAGTCGCTGAACAAAATCGAGCAGGATATTAATGTGAGTGGCTGGAAATTCAGAAAATTCCAAAAATTGAAAAATAATCATGTAAATTAACTAATTTTGACTTAAAATTGCAAAAAAAAATTTAAAAAAAAAAAAAATTTTCAGTCGAAAAATGCTGATTTTTGCCGGCTTTTACCGTTAATTGAAAGTTTTCTTTTTATTTTTCAAGTTGAACTATTTTTTCTGAAATTAAAAAAATGAAACAAATTCAACAATCAGCAAAAAAAAATTTTTTAATAAAAAAATGATACTTTTTCGCAATTAAAATTTTAAAAATTGTTTTTTTTATTACATTTGAGTTAAATATAATGAAAAAAAAAGCACACACAAAGTTTATTAAAAATTAAAAAATATATTTCGTGATAAAAAATTTCAACAATTGATATTTTTAAAATTCGAAAAAAAAATATCTAAAAATCAAACATTAAAAAAAAACAAAAATTCAAAAAAAAATGTTTTTTTTTCGATAAAAAAAAAATAGACTGAAAAAATTTTTTCAATTAAATTCCAATAAAATTGAATTAACTTTCCAGCGTATTTGGCATGATTTCGAGGAATCGACGAGAGAATCGGTGGGAATGGCGGAAAGAATCGAGCAAAAGTGCGAGGAGCTCTCTTTGAATCGCGAAAAACAGTCGGAACTGCGAGACCGAATCGCTTTTTTGTGTGCAATCGAAAAATTGGGAGAGATGTTGAAGAGCGAAAATTCGCAGAAGTGCACTGTTTTGTGGTGAGCTGAAAATGAAACATTGAAAGAAAAAATTGAAATAATTCTGACCAAAAATAAAAATAGAAAAGGTTTTTTTTTCAATTTTTTTCGGATTTTTTTCTCAAAGTTAATAAAAATAAATAATTAAAAATATTGAAAAAAAATTTTTTTTCGAAAATCAAACAGTTCGCTGGGTTGATTTTGATTTTTATAAAATTCGATGAATAATCTCAAAATTTATATTCAAAAAAAAAAATTTTTACATCATTCGAAAAATTTAACTTTTCTAAAAATATTTTTTTAACTAAAATATTTTTTTCAAAATAAACAAAAAAAAATTGTAATAAATCTTAACAACAAAAAATCAATTTTTCTCTAAAAATCGTGTTTTCTCAAAAAAAAAACTTTGCAAAAAAAAATTAATAATAAATAACAACTTTTTTCAACAAATTCAAAAAAAAAATTAAATTTTCACTTTTCTAAATGTGCAAAAATTTAAAAAAAAATGTTTTTTTTCAAAAAATTCAAAAAAAATTAAATTTTCATTTTTCTAAATGTGCAAAAATTTGATTTAAAAAAATAAAAGTAAGCGTTAAGGCTCCAAAAAGCGGGGTCATTCGTGGTCGAGCTGAAATCGTCGACACGCCAAATGCACTCGGACGAGGAGAGACGAGCCCACGAGCGCATACTCGGCCGTCTCGAGTCAGTTCTGTGCGCGGAAGGCGTCCGAAGCGCCTCGACCGACTGCGTGACCCTTCCGCTCGTGCTCTCGATCCTCTCGATCACCGAAAGTGCTCACTCGCTGACCGCTCACCTCGTCTCCGACCTGCTCTACGCCAAGTTTGTCGACGAGCCCGAGCAGAAAAGAGCCGACGAAAAATCGAGATCGTCGGGCGAGGAGCACCAACTGAAACGGCTCGAAACGGTCTACGCCAGTGTGCTACAGGTGAGACACTGCTATTTTTTTTTAATAAAAAAAATATATTTTTTTAAAAATAATTTTTGATTTTTTTCCAAATTTTTTCCAAGATTTTTCCAAAAAATTTAGCTGTTCTTTAATTTTTTTTTTTTTTCGTAAAAAAATTGTTTTTCTTGCTCTTCCAGATGCGTCAAAAATGGGCCGAAACGCTGGGACCACACCGATTTATTGGAAAAATTCGAGCATTTTTGGATGAGACCCTGCTCACTTTTGTGCTCACTTTCATTGATAAGGTTCGTTCTTTTTTTTTTCCTTTCTTTAAATTGAAGTTTAGAAATTGAAAATGAAAAATCATTTTTTTAATCGATTCCAAAAATTTTGAAACCAAGTTTTTTAAATTTAAAAATTAAAAAAAATACTTAATAATTTTTCGAAAAAAAAATTACTAGAAAAATAAAAAAATAAAATGTTTCTTTTTTTAATTTCTACAAAAAAAAACAACCCCTTATCACTAATTTAATTATCACTAATTTAAAAAAATTGCAGATATCTAAAATAATTTTAATTCGAAAAAAATATTATTTAAAAAAATTATTTTTATTTCGGTCGGAAAAAAAATTGAGCGAAAAAAATAAGTTCAAAAAAATTTCGAAGTTCTCAAATTCAAAAAGTTTCAAAAATAATTTTAAATTTGAAAGAAAAAAAGAGTTGAAATATTTGAAGTGTATGGGAACAGTGGCGGTGCCGTCGGACACGCGGCTCTTCCACAAATGCTTCACAATCACTCAACACTTCATCGACACGTGGCCGTCGGCTCGGCGAGCAGCGAGCCGTTCGATGCTCAAATCGATTCGCGACAAATTCAATTTGCTCGTCTATTTCAAACTCGAAACGCACCGATTCGGCAAGGAGATCGACGCGCTGACCGCCGCACCCGAACTTTTTCCCGCCGCTGATGCACCGCCGACAATTGATTCGCAACAACAGGTGCTCTTTTTTTTAATTTTTTTTTTTGAAAAATTTAACAGGCAAATCAGGTTTGTAGTTTTTTTGTTTGTTTTTTTTTGAGCGAAAAAAATAATTGAAATTTTTTTTTTCAAAAAAATTTGAAATTTGTTTTGAATTTAACTTTTTTTTCTAGTTAATTTTTTAAAATCATGTTTTTCGGCAAAATAAATACAAAAAAAAAATGGGTTATTAAAAAAAATTTCAAAAAGTTTCAAAAGCGAATTTTCAGAATTTCCGAAAATAAATCCAAAATATTTTTTTTTTCGGAAATTTATTTTTTAAACTCCACCAAAAAAAATTTTAATATTGGTTACCCCCCAGGAGGTGTCCTGTGACGTGTCACGTGCCATCCTCTCGGCCATCAACTACATCTGGAGCGACGACGTCTACATCGCGGCGATCGTCGACAAACTGTGGGATTTCACGCTTCGACTCCTCGTCAGACACCAATCCTGGACGAAAACCATTCAGAAGTGAGCAAAAAATTGTTTTTATAATTTAAAAAAAATTAAATTTAAAAATTGAGTGAAAAATTATATTGCATTAATAAAAATAATTTTTATTTAATAAAAACAAAATTTTTCTGAACGTTATCAGTTTTTTTAAAAGATTTTCTTATTTTCAGATATTTGATTGAAGAGAAACGTGATTGGCAATCACTTTTGATCGTTCGAATAGACCTCGAAAAACTGAATCAGCTAGTTTTCGATTTTGCGCTGGAAATAATTTGGGGAAAATTGAAGTGAGTGTTTTTTTTTTAATTAAAATATTTCTTTTTAAATTTAATTTTTTTAAAATTTAACTTGCTCGAAAAACTTGCTCGGCGAATTTTTTTTAAGTTTTCAAAAATTAAAATAATCAATTTTCAACTTTTTTTTAAACATTTCGTGTAATTCATTGAATATGAAAATTTTCCGCAAAAAAAAACATTCTAAAATTTCTTGCTTCAAATTATTTTTTGCGAATACAACTTTTAAAAAAATATTTTTTTTTTTGAAATTTTTGAAATATTTTTTAAAAATCGAAAAAGTATGTTTGAACAAAAAATTGAATAAATCGATCATAAAAAAAATGTTTTTTGTGAAGATTTTTCAGTTTTTTCACAATATTTGAAATTAAAATAAATTTCAAACTTAACAACAAGAAATATTTAAAAAATTGAATTAAAAAATTTCTCGCTTCAAAAAAAATGTTCTTCGATTAAAATAATTTTGCATTTTTTTTCGTACGGTGTTCAATGAAAAATAAATAATAAACAAGCAATAAAAATAAAATTTTTTTATTTAATAAAATTAATTTTTTGATCTCGCAGAGACTTATCGGTGGACACGTCGCCATTCGGCCAGTGTCTCACCAAACACACTCGATCGATCGACGCTCAGTGTGTCGAGATGGACGACGACGTCGTCGACGTCTTCTCGACGATGCTCCAGAAAGAGCTGCTCTCGCAGGTCTCGGACGTCCCGAAACAGTACAGATGGACGAAAAAAGCGCCGCCGACGGGTAATTCGGCGTACGCCGCCACCGCCGTCGACCTCATCGCACAGTTTCGAGACAGACTTGAGTCAGTTTTTCTTTTTTTTTTTTAATTATTTTTTAATTGGAATTATGAGGGAATTCATTAGTTTTTTTTCGAAACAATCAGAAAAATTTGAATAATAATTTGCACGAAAAATTTTTTCGACGAGAAAAAAATTTAATTTCGGAATTCGAGTTTTTCAATTATTTTTTTTGGAATTTAAAATTATTTTTGAAAAATCAGAAAAAAATTAAAACAAAAAAAATTTTCTTCGAAAAATAAAAATAGTGAATTTATTAATTTTTTTTTCAAATTTCAGCAAAGACGAGCATCCGCGCGTTCAAATAATGGTAAAAAAGGCCAGCATTGCGGCCTACACTTATTTCGCGGAAAAAGCGAAAGAGGTAATTTATTGATTGATTTTATATTTGAGAAAAACATTTTAATTAAAAAAACGAAAAATTTTTAGTTTTTTTAATATTGAGACATTTTTTTTAATATACGAAAAATTTTAACATTCTCAATTTATTTTTAAAAAATATCTTTCCTAAAATTAGAAAAAATTTTAAAAAATTAAAAAAAAAAATTTTTTTTTTTGAAAATAAAAAATATCGAATTTTTTTAAAAATATTTTCTGGAAATTAATTACATTTTAAAAATTAATTTTCTGTACTCGTAGTTTTTTCTTCTTCCGATTGAAAAAAAATCCACTTTTCAAAAAATAGGTTTTTTTTTTAATTGAAATTTTTAAATTTCAGTTTTTCTGAAAAAAAAAAATTTATTTTAATTTTGAAAAATTTTTCCTAAAATTGAAAAAAAAACGATTGAATAGTTTTTTTTTTGAATAAAAAAAACGTTTTTTTTTTCTAAATACAAAAAAAAACATTTTTTACTTGCAAAATTACAACTTTTCGATCAAATTCTCGCTGGAATTTAAATTACCTATTTTTTTAGTTTTTTTTTTAATTTTTAATTTCTCACAGGTGCAAGACGGCGTCGAGGCGACCGGCTCGTCACTTTCTCGTTTCAAACGCAAAACGACACCCGAAAACGGATCACAAATGACGGACGACGAGAAAATCAAACGACAAATCCATCACGACGCGCTGTTTTTGATGAGAAATGCGGAAAATTCGGGAATTGAGGGCCAAGAATTGGCCGGTTTAAAGGAGGTCGTCGAGCGATTTCAATTAAACAACGACGAAAATGGTCAAAAATAATTTATCGATTGATTTTTCCAATTTTATCTTTAACAAATGGGTCTCAGAAAAGTGTTCCTTTTTTTTTATTTTCTATTGCCTTGGTTTCTGTTTTTTTTTTTGTGAGAAAAAATGTGATTTGATTGTATTTAGGGAGTGTTTGATTTTTAACAAAACAGTTCTTTAAATTTTTTAAAAAATATTTTTTTTGAATTTTAAGGTTTTTGAAGCCTTTGGAATTTTTTTAAAAATTTTTTTAAATTTTAATTTTTTTTAAATTTAAAATTTTCTTTTGCAGAATGACAAGCTGGGCGGATATTCAAAAATTGGCGTCGGATTTGCAGCGCGTTCAATTGTCGCAATCGTCGAAAAAGTGAGGGAATTAAATTGAAAAATTGGTGATAAACATAGTGCAAATTAGCGGAGCATCGTAGTTTTGGACTTCTCTCGGACAAGTGGATTTCCTTTTTTTTTTTTTGGAAATATTTAAATTTATTTTTTTGCAATTTTTTCATTATTTCTCAATTTTTTCAGGCTTTCGGAAGTGAATTGCGTTGAAGTTCTTCAAAAATTGATCGGATCGCAATTAATCGATGTGGTTTTCACCCGCGACGGACACTCTTATGTTACCAAGAAACATTTGGAGACTGAGGTTTTTTTTCAAATTTAAAAAAAATTGGAAATCGTTTATTCGCGGTTTTTTAATGTGAAAAATTCTAAAAAATCGCGTGAAAAAAAAGTCAAATTTTGGCGTTTCGCTGAAAAAGTCCGTTGTGAAATGGAACGTTGAATGGAAGCCACCACTCTTTGCCACGTGGCTTTTCGTCAGTTGGTGGACACTGGTTTTGCTGCAAAAAATACATTTCTAACTGAAAATAAGAGAAAAACGCTGAGAATTGGTGGAAATTCAAAAAATTTGAACGAAAAATGCAAATTCACATTGAAACCTGGATTTTTTCTTGGTTTTCAAAAAAATTGTAATAATTTTCCAATTTAAAGCGATAAAAAAATGTTTTTTCTTTGTAAAAAAATTTTTTAATTTACCAGAAATTTACAAATTTATTTTTTAATTTTTTAAAATACGAAAAAAAATTAAATTTTCAAATTGTTTTTTTTTCTTCAAAATTTCTAAATTTCGCAAAAAAATTGTAAAAAAATTTTCAAATTCAAAATAGTGAAAACAATTTTAAAAATAAAAATTACCATGTCATTTTCGAATTTTTTGAAATTTTTCGGCTTGCCGGACGGTCTTGAAGAAATCAGAACGGCTGGATTTGGATGAGGCATTTTTATTTTTTTATTTTTTTTTCAAAAAAAAATTGAGAATCTCGTGATGTTTCTCGCTTTTTCTAGTCATTTCTTTTCGTTTTTCTCCGCCCCTCAAATTTTGTTTTTCGATTTTTTTTCCTCATAAAATTTGCACTTTTCCGTGTTTACCCGGTGATTTGTGTGCAGAATGGCCATGTGACACTGACTTGTTTTCCGGTTTTTTTTTTGTTTTTTTTTTTGGAGAAAAACAATGAGCAAGAAATGATGGGAATTGAATTAAAAATTTGAATTTGAAGCGTTTAATTTTTAAAAAATTAACAAAAAAAATTTTTTTTGTTTTCTTCAATTTAGAAATTATGAGAAAATCTATAAATTTCCAGACTTTTCATTGACCTTTTTTTCTAATAAGAAAATTGAGTAGATGGCTAATTTTCAGAAAAAATTTTTTTTTTTAAATTTTGAGTCTAATTTTCCAAGTAAAATTCTTGAAAAAAAAACTGAAAAAAATTTAATATTCCGATTTTTTCTATTTTTAACCTGTTCTCATAAATTGAAGCAAATTTTCCCAAAAAAATATTAAGTTTGAAAATAAATAATTTTTATGTGAAATTCAGAAATTATGGAAAACTTTCTAATTTTTTTTTTGATTTAATTTTTTTGAATTAAAAATGTTTTCAAAAAATTTTTTTGAAATTGAATTTTTTAAAAAATTTCACTTATTCGGTGAATAAAAAAAACAATTACAAAAAGAAAAAAAAAAAGAATTTTTGTTGTCCCTCAAACTTTCGAATGTCACTACAATTGTCAGATCAAAAACGAGTGCATCGGAGCAGGCGGACGGGCTCCGCTGACGGACATCGCCGTCTCGTTGAACATTGATTTCGATCACATCGAAAGGACCGCCCGTCTCATTGTCGCCGACGATCCGGAGTTCACTCTTTCCAATGCGGAGCTCTTCGCCACGTCAGTCGACAAAATTAATTTTTCCTTTTTTTTTAGAAAAAATGATTTTTAAAAAATGTAGAAATATGTGAAAATCGACGGTAATTCAGTTCCAAAAAATGATACAAAAAGCTTAGTTGAACTTTTTTTTTTTGAATTTTGACAAAATTTATAACAATAATTTCGGTGGGAAAAATATTTTTTTTTTAATTTAAATTTTTTTTTTTGAAAATAAATTTCCAAAAGGCAAAGAAAATTTTTATTTTTTAGTTTTTGTTCGAGAAAAAAATCAAATTTAATTTGAAGCACCAACTTTTTGAATTGGAAAAAAATTAATTTAATTTTTTGAAAAAAAATTGGTTCGAACTCGAAAATGGCACAAATTAGATTTTTTGTTTAAAAAAAATGGCTCAAATTAGATTTTTTGTTTCAAAAAATACGCGAAAAAATCGTAAGAACCTCTGCGTTTTTTTTAATAAAAAAAAAGTTTTTAAAATTTTTAGATGGTCCAGATTTTTTTTGAATTTTTCTAACAAAGCTCAATTCAATTTCTTAAATTTTTAATTTTTAAAATCTATTTTTCAAAATAAAAAATTATTAAAAAAAAAGAAAAAAATGAGTCAATGTGTTTAGTGAATACGTGCACAGTCTGCGAAACGAGCTGCGAGTGTTGCTCGAGAACGATGGCCATCAGACGACGTCGGCGCTGTGCAAACACTGGAATCTGTCGCCGGAGCTGCTGCAGTCGTTGCTCGTCGAGCGTCTCCTCACTTCCGGCGACTTTCGCGGCGTCGTCGACGGCGACACCATCTACACCACCGATTATCTCGACTCGCGCAAGTGGATCCTTCGCGCCGTCCTCTCCGCCATCACCAAGTCAGTTTGTCTCTCTGAGAATGGGCTTTTTTTCTTAAATTTTACAAGGGAGCTCATTTAACCCCTTTGGCTTGGGAATTGTACCTGAAAATTTTGATCGTATATAGTTCAGTCTAGCTAGGTTTCAACCTGCAAAATTTTTTTTAGTCTGAAAATCTTGGTCTGCAAGTTCGAAATTTGAAAAAAAAAATTAAATCGCGGAAAAAACCTGAAAAAATAGATGCTTAAATTTAAAAGTTTTCACAAAATGATTTGCTAGAATAGAAAATAGTGGGTGGTTTTTTTTTATTTTCAAAAAATTGTTTTTTTTTTAATTTTTTTAAATATTTTTTTTTAATTTCTCACATTTTGATAATTTTAAAAAATATTTTTTTTCTAACCTCAACTTTACGAAAAACTGTGAGAAAATCTATTTTTAAAAATTCTTGGAAAAATTATGGAAAATCTAGTGCTAAATCAAGAATTTTTTTTTAAATTTAAAAATAGAAATTTTGAATTTTTTTTTAAATTATCGATTTTTTCTCATAAATTGGAAAAAATTAAAAAATTTTTTTTTAATTTTGAGAATAAAATTAATTTTTATAAAAAGGTAGTTAAAAAATTCCAATATTTTCGTCAGCATCAAAAAAATTTAAAAATTTCGGTTTTAAAAAAAAAAATTATTTTATTGACAAAAAACATATTTTTTTTTTTGATAATTTATTTATACAAAATGCGAATCAAAAATCAAAAAAAATGCTTTTTTAATTCCGTATTTCACAAAAAAAAAACTTTCTATATTTTCCAATTTTTCTGGAAAATCGAAAAAAAGTTAAATCAAAATAACCGTATTGTTCAAAAAAAATTTCATTCGTTTCTTCTGCAGAGTGACGCCGATGTCGACGATCCAGAAGCGCATCGGACTGACGCCGAAACGATTCTGGATCGCATTCGAGGAGTTGCAGACGGCGCGCGAAGTGCCGGGCAGTGTGAGCGGCTCGCGGACTTCGCCCTCGTGCTCCTACCGTCCGAGCATGTACGACACACTCGTCAACGCGTGTCTCGTCAACCAATTCCGTCAGAACGAACTATTGCGTTAGTCCCCATTTTCACCGTTTCGAGCTCTTTTTCTCTCTCTCTCTCTCTCTCCAGAATATTCGACACTCAAAACGCTCGGAATCGACGCGAAAACCGAGTTGGCCGCCATCATCGGAGCGCGCGAATTCAAATCGTTGATTCCGCTCGGCACAATGCTCGTGACGAGCGGGCTCCTCGAGCAGTGCACCCAAACTGTTCAAGGTAACCCCAGAGCATTCATGGATTAATGTGGGAGAATTAGTGGAAATCGCGAAATTTTTCTACAAAATACGGGGCTTTTTGACAGGGTTTTCATCAAATTTTTTCGTTGAAAACCACAAAAACGGGTTGCTTTCTTGCAGAAAAGCCCCAAAATGAGCTAAAAAATGAAAAAGGAACTCCCGAAAAATCAGAAAAATCATAGAATCAATTCTGGAAATTTGGTGAAAATCGTGAAATTTTTCTACGAAATACGGTGTTTTTTGACAGTTTTTCAGCAAATTTTTTCGTTGAAAGCCACAAAAACAGGTTAATTTTCTTGCAAAAAACCCTTAAAATGGGCGAAAAAATTTGAAATTTTTCTGAATTTTTTACGAAAATCGGGGTTTTTGACAGATTTTTATTAATTTTTTTGTTAAAACCCACAAAAACGGGTTAATTTTTTAGAGAAAAGCCCCAAAATGAGCAAAAAAAAATTAAAATTAACTCCCGGAAAATTAGAAAAAAAATAATAGATTAATCTGGGAAAATTGGCGAAAATCGTAAATTTTTTCTACAAAAACCAGAGTTTTTTTTCTGCAGAAAAGCTCCAAAATGGGCGAAAGTTTAATTTTGTTTAAATCTTCCGAAAAACCAGAAAATCAATGAATTGATCTGGGAAAATTGGCGGAAATTTTAAATTTTTCTGAATTTTTCTAGGAAATGCCAGATTTTCCGGTCGTTTTCTAGTAATTTTCGGGCTGGAATAACAACAAAAAATGTTCTTGCAGAAGAGCTGGAAAAGACGGGAATCTGTGAGGTGCGAGTGGCACTTCAGACGCTCTCGCTGCCCCTCGACACTTCCGACGAGGAAGTGATCGGCGAGAAAGTGGCCGAGACGGCGGCGAACGAGACGACGTTCGCCGAGGGATTCGTGTTCCGCGCCGCCGTCCTCGCCGACGCGCTCAAATCGATCGACGAGCAGCTCGAGCGACGGGCTCACGCCGAAGTCGATCGGCTCGAGAAGGAAAAGAAGCAGGGCGGAGGTGGAGCCGGAGGAGCCGGAGCCAAACAGCAGAAGGCGGCCGATGAGGTGAGCGAGCTCTTTTTTTTTGTGGCTCTGTTAACGTTTTGGTTTTTTTTTAGGGAAATTTTTTTTTTTTTTTTGAGAATTCTCCCAAAATTTATCCACGAAATTTCGAATTTTTTTTTTTTTTGGAAAAAAATAGTGAATATTGCTTTAAAAAATAACGTGTGAGTTTATAGAATTTTTTTTGCAAAATTTTTTTTTAATTATTAGTGAAATGATTGGAAAAATTGAAAAACTAAAATTAAAAAAAAATTTTTTTTGAAAAATTGGATTTTTGATTAAAGGCGATCAAAATTACGAAAACTGCTGAAAAATAGGGTTTTTGAAAAAAAAAACTAGAAGAATTTTTCAAAATTTTAAAAAAATAAATTGTTAAAAAAAAATTAAAAAAAACAACAAAATTTTTGTTTTTTTTTTAAATTCTTGTCGTTAATTTTAATTTTAAAATTTAAAAAATAAATTTAATTCGCTATCAAAGCCAAAATTCTATTTCCAAAGCCAAAAAAAAAAATTTTTTAATTTTTGGAAAATTTTCGATTAAAAAAAATTTTTTACGAAAATTGCTAATTATAGTCAAAATAAGCTATTTTTTAAGGTTAACAAAATTAATTCATTTTTTTCCCTTCTTGCAGACGGACGATTGGGGAGAGAAGAAGGGGAAAGGCGGAAAAAAGGGCGGAAAAGGCGGGAAAGGAGGCAAATCGGCGGCGAGCACGTCATCCTCATCTGGCACGTCTTCTTCGTCCGGCGGAGCCGTGAACGTCGGCGAGTCGGAGCTCGAGTCGTGGCTCCGCCACTCGCAAACCGGCCTTCCCGACGAGATTTTGCCGTTCGCCGCCGAAAAACTGATCGCGGCGACGAACGAGGCGTTGCGCAAGAAGATCGCCGAGATACAGGCTCTTCAGCTCGTCGCCAGCTCCGCGAGCACCAAAAAGAGCCTCGGAGCCATCGGCGACAAGTGCCGGCAGCTCTACGACTCGTTCAACACTTTCGAGGCCGCCACCACTTCTTTTGCTGGTGAGCCTTAAATATAAAAAACAATTTTTTTTGGAATTTTTTTTAGAATTTTTATATGGAAATTAATATCCAAAAAAAAGTTTAAATTCAAAGTGAAATTTATTATTATTCGAAAATTTTTTTTTTATTTTTTAAAAATAGATTGCACATGGAAATATCAATTTTTAATTTAATTATTTAGAAAAAAGTAATTTGTCATTGATAAAAATATTTTTTTCCATAAAAAATAATTTTGAAAAATAGAAATTGAAATATTAATTTTAAATTTTAAATAAATTAATTTGATTTTTTAAAAAAATTATTGCTCCATCTTAATTTTCTATTTTTAAAATCTTTTTTTTTCTCAAATTTGATTTTGCCGGAAAAAAATTTGAATTTTAAAAAATTAATTAATTTTTTATTTCAAAAAAAAATTCTTAAAAAATGCAAAAGATCAGTTTTCAAATTATTTGCGTTTTTTTTTCATTTAAAAATTCAACAATTTTTTGTTCATTTTCAGACCCGCTCGGTGCGGATCTGCGTCAATATCTGCTGAAAAGCGTCGGCTCGGAGCTCGCGTCGGCTCTTTTGTCGTACGCGACCGGCGTCGACAACGCTCATCAGCTGAAGGAGAAGCAGCGCGACGAGACGATCGACGCATTGCCAGACGTGCTCCGCGAGCCCATCCGAGCACTGTTCGCCTCGCTCAAATCGACGGACGACGGCGCTCTCGACGCCTTCCACGAGGCTGTCTACGAGTGCTCGGCGCCAAGTGCCACGTCGTTGGCACTCAGAAAAGCTGACAAAAAGACCAGGTTTGAAAAAAAAAATTTGTTTGCAACAATTTGCCCTTCTCCCTCAATTGCAGAGCGGAAGTTGGCGCGAAACTGTGCTCGGAGCTCCGTGAGCAACTCTCCTCGCAGACCGACGCGGCGACGGCTCTCCTGCTCGCCGTGCTCTATTTGTTGGCTCACGCGGGCAGGCCGACGACTGCCAGCGGCAAATTTGTGGCTCCACTCGTCGCACAAATCAAGGATTCGTGCTCCGAGGTGAGCCAATGGAAATTTTTGAAAAAAAAAATTGTGGATTTTTTTTGGGAAAAGTTTTTTTTCAATTTTAGGAAAAATTGGTTTGAAAATTAAAATTATTATTTTTTTTTTTTTGAAAAATAGATTTGGAATTGATAAATTCGCTCATTTTTTTGAAAATACAATATTTTATTTTCCGTAATTTTTCGATTTTTTTTTCCAAAAATTAAAAAAAAAATTCGAACTACTGGAAATTTCTAAAAAATTTAAGTTTGAATTTAAAAAATAATTTTGAAATTTTTGTTCAAGTAAGCAAAAAATTAGCAGTTTCGCTTTTTTTTTTAAATTTTAAGTTCTCCTGGTTTTTTTTTTCAATAAAGAAAAAAAAATATTTTTCAAAATTCTTTTTAAAAAATTCTCTCCTGTCTCATTATTTCCTAAATAAAGGAAATTTGCAAAATAACTCATAAAAATTATTTGGTACGACGCTCCGAAATAACGGGCGGGGGACCAGCTCGCTGTTTATCGTAAATCGACAAAATGCGTTTTTTTTTTTTGAAATTTTAAGATTTTCTTGCATAAAAAATTTTTTAAAAATGCTAGAAAGTCAGTCGACCTTTCAAATTGTAGACATTTAAAAGGCAAATTTGGCAAAACTTACCAAAAAATTGGTCAGATTTTGCTGCTCTCTAAATAATAGATTCCAGTGTTTTGACGGGCTCTTGTCTTGCAGAACGTGTTCACACTGCTCCAATCGTGCCAAAAAGGCGTCGTCACTTGCATCAAGAACAAAGAGGACGAGGTGGCGAGAGAGATGCTCCACGAGGACATTGGCAAGCTCAAACAAGCCATTCTACACTGAACCGAACCGATTCACTTGTTCATTTCATGTTACATTGTCGTCCCAAGAAAAAGAGAAAGAAAGAAAGAGATCAATCAATACCAGACATCATTGGTTCGCGATGCGAAACTGCTCGAAGACGGCGTCGAACGCCTCGCAGCTCTTCGCCGAGCTGACGACGTCGGGCAGCTCGGCGGCCTTGGACGCGTCGTAGTACCATCCGACGGGAAGCGGCTCGCTCGCCGCGCGCACCAAATTCGCGCCCGCCTCCGGAAGGCTGGTGCAGAAGCGGCGGAAGAAGCGAATGTAGCGCTGATGGCGCGTCGACAGGTTCGCCATAATGTTCGTCTCGACGGTGCCCGGATGGACAGAGGTGGCGGTGACGTGGGGAAGCGCGAGACGCGAGATGCACGTGGCGAGTGTGGCGAGGCCGATTTTCGAGTAGGCGTACTTGGCGACACCCGAACCGGAGTCGTCGGGACGAAGCGCACGTCGCCACTCCGACTCCTCGGACGGGTTGAAGAAGAACGTGTAGAACGGTGTGACGCCGTGGAATCTGAAAAAAAAAGACACACGCGGAAACATTTTATCATCTGGTTTTTTGTTTGGTTTCTTAAAGGGGAGCGACATGAAACATAGGAGTACCTTATTTTGCAAGTTATTTCTGCGATTAAACAGTCTGAATGCTATTATCTGTTTCTTTCTTGTTTGATGTGATCCCCCTTGGTACGACGCTCCGAAATAACGGGTCTCGCCACACCGCGCCTTGTTTAGCGAAATATTCGGCGCGCGGAATCTTTTTTCGCAATATTTTCAATTTATCACCGTGTTTTTTCGAATAATTCACTTTGAAAACATAAATTTAAATTCTAAAATTTACTATTTTCAAGCTGGTCGCCGGAAAATCGATAATTTTAGGTGAAAACTCGAAAAACAGAATAAATTTTAAATTTTAAAATTGAAATTAATGTTTTAAATGTAATTATCCAAGTAAACTGGGCGAAAACCGAAAATAATGCGGAAAAAAAGATTGAAAAAGTGAAAAGGATCCCCATTGGTACGACGCTCCGAAATAACGGGTCGCCAAACCGCGCGTTGTTTAGCCGAATATTCGGCGCGCGAAATTTGAAATGAATAAAAATTTTTGCAATTACTTTTAAAACATTTATTTCAATTCGAATTCTAAATTTTATTTTTTTCAGGTTGTTCGGCCGGAAAATCGATAATTTTAGGTAAAAACTCGAAAAGAAATTTTTTCAAGTTTTAAAATTGAAATAAATGTTTTAAAAGCGAAAACACAGCGAAAAAGAAAGAAAATTACGGAAAAGAGATTGCTAAAATTTTATTCATTTCAAATTTCGCGCGCCGAATATTTCGCTAAACAACGCGCGGTTTGGCGAGACCCGTTATTTCGGAGTCTCGTACCGGGGGAAATTCAATTTTTCTCGACTTCAATTATCCTTTTTTCAGGGTTTCTTCTCATTTTTCGCTTAAAAATTGTTTGAAAACGATCTGCAAGAGTAGATTAATTTGTATTTTTTAAATTTTCAAATATATATTTTTTTTTCTGAAAAAACCGGTAACTGACTTGACAAGAAGCGAAGTGGTGAAGACGAAATGAATGTCACGCTGATCGTTGGTGCACTTGCGATGGTCGAGAATCCGATGGGCGATCATGTAGGACGAGACGAGATTCGTCATCATCGTCGTGTCACGGTCACGGTCACGGTCGGCGGTGCATCGCGCGTTCGCCGGCATCATTGTGCCCGCGTTCAGAATGCAAATGTCGCTGCAAGAACCTCCAGTTGTATAGGTATTATCTGTTTGGTACGAGACTCCGAAAGAACGGGTTTCGCCACACCACGCGTTGTTTAGCGAAACGATCGGCGCGCGAAATTTGAAATGAATAAAACTTTTTGCAATCTCTTTTTCCGCATTTTTTTTGGTTTTTGCCCAGTTTTCTTGAATAATTGCATTTAAAACATTAATTTCAATTTTAAAACTTGAAATTTTTCCTTTTTTTTCAGTTTTCACCTAAAATTATCGATTTTCCGGCGACCAGCTTGAAAATAGTAAATTTTAGAATTTAAATTAACGTTTTCAAAGTAAATTATCTCAAAAACACAACGATAAATTGAAAATAATTGCGAAAAAAGATTTCGCGCGCCGAATATTTCGATAAACAAGGCGCGGTGTGACGAGACCCGTTATTTCGGAGTCTCGTACCGGGGGATTACTCCAAAGACACAAAAAAACAGAAAATAGCATTCAGACTGTTTTCTCGCAGAAATAACTTGCAAAATACGGTACTCCTATTTTTCATGTCGCTCCCCTTTAACAAAGTTCAACTTTCTTCCTTCAAAAACGTCTTCAAATCTTTCAGACTTTCCCAATATTTTCAGACATTTTTAGACTGTCCCACCCCATTTTTTTTCTTTAATTCTTTTTTTGGTTTCCAGACCCCCCCCCCCCCTCATTCGCTGCACTTACTATCCAATTCGGGCGGCTCGCTCGGCGAATCGGATCACCTCTTCGCTTTGCGAAAAATCGACTTGGATAAAGTGCGGAGTGTTGTTCTGCAATTCGAAACTTATTCACTTTTTTTAAAAATTCATGACTTTTTTCGAATTAAGAAATTTCAGAAAAAGTGAGCAAAAAAATAAATAATTTTTAAATATTTTTTCCCAACTTTTTTTTTCTGAAATGGATAATGTTTTTTTAAAATCATTTTTTAATAATTATCCGATAATTCTAAAATTTTTAGGAATTTTAGAAAAAATTTCAGAAATTTTTCCAGAATTTTTTTTTTTTTTTTGAAATTATTCGCTGCCAGTTCAGTTTCAGAAATTTGAGGATTTTTTTTATAAAAAAAGAATAATAGGAAAATTTTTGAAAAAATATTTTTTCTTAGAATTTAATCAAAACAAATCGCAACAAAAAAATTACAGAAAAAAATAAATATTTCAAAGAAAAAATGTTTTTATTTTTATTTTTTTAATCCTAATTTTTTAGTGGAATTAATCGAAAAAATTTTTAATTCTAAAAAAAAAATTTTTTTTCAAAAAAAAATTCCAAAATTGATTCTGCTCACAATCAGGAAAATTTGCGCCTGGGTAGGCGGAGTTAATGGCGGGTAGCCGCCTGACATCGGCCAGTCATCCGCCAGACATACGCCAAAACACCGCCAGAGCGCGCAAAATTTCCTGAGCGATGATCAAAAAAGAAGGAAAACCCTGGTAACTCACGTATAATCGGACGCACTGCTCGATGACGTCATCGGCCTTGCGACGGTCTCTACCGGAAATGGTGACGTGATGGTTGAGTTGGGCGAATCGCATCGCCGCCTCTCTTCCGATGCCGTCGGTGCCGCCGGTGACGAGAACACGCAACATTGGCGACGAGTCGGCCGAACGCCGTCCAGAAGACGTTGACGATGATGAATCAGAAGACGTCGATCGAGACCCATCGGGCGACGCGAGAAACCACGCCCATTTCGGTGGGGCGCGAAGAAGAGGCGCCGTCCAGCGCACGTTGATGTTGAACAGAAGCGGCGCCATTGTGCACATGACGACGTCTGAGCCAAAAAAAAAGAGCCGCCTGGTTTTTAGAGCATAAAAAATTTCAAAAAAATGCTAGAAAGTCAGTCGACCACTTAAATTGTAGGTATTTTTGAGGCCTATTCGGTTAAAATTTATTGGAAAGTTATCAGTATTTTCTGCGCTTCAAAACCACCCCGGCCTGAAAACAGGCCGGGTCGACCACGGTTTTGCGATTTGTAGGGAGAAGAAAAATCTCATCGAATTTTGATAATTTTTCCCAAATTGTCCACTAAAATACCTACAATTTAAGAGGTCGACTGACTTTCTAGCATTTTTTTGAAATTTTTTATGCTCGAAAATCTCAAATTTCAAAAAAAAAAACCGATTTTCGATAAACATAGAGCCCGTTATTTCGGAGCGTCGTACCAAAAATTTTTTATGAATTATTTTCCGATTTTTCTTCATTACCCTGGTTCCCTGGGATTTTTCGACGTTTTTCTGGTTGAATTATAATGAATTTTGGATAATTTTCATGTTTTCAAAAATATTTTCTGAAATTACCGTTGAAAAACAGGAATCTAGATGGAATCATCTTTAAAACTGTCAAATTCGGAAAATTTTCAATTTTTCTCCGAAAACGCCAGAAAAATAGCCTGGAAATGTGGAAAAACGCGAATAAATCAATAATTTTAGAAAAACAAGTATCGAAAATGCGTTTTTTTCCGAGATTAGAATTTTTCGGGCAAAAAATACGGCGAATCGATAATAAACGTGGTAAACGATATACCTGGGTAATTTTTGCAAAAATGGACAGTAATTTACCTGGGTAAATCGTTTATCACGATGTGACAGAAAAAAACAGAAAAAAAAGACGAAAAACGGATGGAAAACGAACAGAAATGAGGGGAAAATCGGAATGAAATCGATGCGAAACCGAAGAAAACCGATTTGATCTACCCGTTGGAGGCGGTTTTTTCGGGGTAGATCAAAAAAAACTGATTGATTTTTTTTGGATTTTTTTGTCAACATTAAATTTTCGGGCGTTTTTTCAAGTTTTTTCTGGTTTTTTTTCAGTTTGAATCGGAATTTTTTTCATAAACTCAATATTTATGATTTTTTTCAAATTTTTGGGAATGATTCAAAAAAAATAATTTCGAGGGAGATTTTCATTTTTTTTTTTGACTTTCCCTGTTTCAAAAATTGGATCTGTTCCAGAATTCCAAAGTTTTATGCATTTGAATAAAATCCTTTCCAAAACGGTGTTTCCAGAAATATATTTTTGTTTTTTTTAAATTTCAGAGAGCCGAAAAATTTGTATGCGTTCGGGGGGAATCGAACCCCCGTCGAATGCTTGGAAGGCATCCATGCTGACCATTACACCACGAACGCGGTGATCAATACTCCCATTCGGGACAAACAGATATCTGCTTCTTATCTTGATTCAAATTAGCTTTTTCCGCCTGGCTTGTCTGCAGCCCTAAGAACTGTAGTTTTATACGCGTTCGTGGTGTAATGGTCAGCATGGATGCACAGGTGATTCGCGATCGGCGTATCATAGCTCTCGGCGTGTTCGCGCGTACGTCTATCAGGTATTCGGGATGAAGGCATATGCAGGCGTATGATAGGCGTATCGCGAAAAAACGGAGTATTGTGCGCGTATCGCGAACACCTATGATAGGCGTATCGGCGAAAGTAGCCAATGTTTTTTTTGTGAAATCGTGAAAATTGCTTTGAAGAAACATTGATTTATTATTTACTGGGGAAAAAACAACAAGAAAAAGAGAATATTCGATGGCGGTCAGTGCGTTGTTCATCGTTAGAAATCTCGCCGACGGGTGACTTGTCGCGCTCGACGGCAGTTTCTCGACGCGGTCCATGTCGATTTCACTGTCGCAACGCTGCAACGTTGGCGCCTCGTCTTCTAGAACCGATTTTCACATAAATTTGTTGTAGTTATCCGTCGCTTCCGTCTCCTTCGTGAGAGCCTCGCGACGAGCCCGGTCGTTCCCCTCCGCTTGTTCTTGATATTCGAGGTCTTCCCCTGCAAAACGAAACTAGCGTTTCTTCAATCGCGTTGATTTTTGTTCAACTTACCGGTTCGGCGACCTCTTTCTTTCCAACATCCTCCTCGGGAAGCGGCTCTCGGACGACGACGTTCTACGGAATGTCTACCTGCAAGATACTCGATATTCAACAGTTCTCTCCGTTGCGGGAGCGATTTCTGAGACTGATGCGCTTACTGTGGGGCGGCAAACGCTGAACGGGAGCGGTGAGGGACGCGCGACCAGTTTCTGGAAGAAACATCCGAGACACGGCGGCACTCTGATAGGGGATCGGCAGCTAACGCAGTACAGAAGCCAATCTTCACTATCGCCCGCTTCAGCCAGCTCGTCTCGCCAGCGCAACGACGACTCTCCTCTGTCTTGGTTCATCTTCGCTGGTCGAGCAAGAGAGCAACTGCTTCTCTCAGCTCATCAGCGACTATCTGACGGTTCTGAGAAGCCGATAGCCCCGGTCGCTCCCTTCTGCCGGCTCGTGCTCGCCAGCGGACCGATCGGTTCTCGTGGTCTTACCTGTGTTCGGATACTTTTCTCCGTCGAGTCCATCGCTATCCGGCATCGAAAACGAGACCATCTCCCACATTTTCGCACGAAAATGTTTTCTTCGTTCTAGAGGCTCTTCAGCTGCAGAAAAAACAAGAAATGTACTGTCATTCTCCGTTTCGGCCCCACAAACCTTTCCGTTGTTTTCTTTCGGAGGCTACAATGAGCAACTTCGGCATTTGCTTCTTACTTACTCGGCCGATATCGGGAGAAACGAGAAGAAGAGGCGAAAAAATACTTTTTAGCAAAAAAAAAAGGTAAAAACAGAAAGAAATTCGAAAACAATGGTAAAAAACGAGAGAAATAAGCAAAAAGGTTCCAACAGGAAAGTTGTTCCCGCCATTCGCGAGTTCGCTTATCAGACGTCTATGATAGGTCTGTCGCGAAAACTTGTGAGCGAGCCTCTCTCACCTATTATGGGCCTACTCGCGAAGCTTAACTTCGCGTTTCGCGTATGATACGCGCATTGTACGCGTAGACCTGTGATACGCCAATCGCGAATCACCTGTGTGCCTTCCAAGCATTCGACGGGGGTTCGATTCCCCCCGAACGCAGCAATACTTTTCCCGTCGCTCCAAACTTTTTTTGCTAAATAAAAAGTACAAAAGTTTCTGTAAAAACCCCTCTTTATTTTTATTTTAGCACACAAAGTAAACATGGTTTTTAAACAAAAAAAAAATGCAAAATTTATTGATTTTCGGCAGGCCAAAAGTCAATTTCCAGTTTTTTTTATTGAGCAGCGACCTGCAAAAATTTCAAAAATTTCAAAAAATCAACTAATTTTTTTAAAATGAATTAAATTTGTTTTCCATAGAAATAAAAATTGCAAATTAATTACCTGGGCGAGTCGTGTCAGTTTCTCGGCGACACACTCGTTGAATCTCGTCGCGTGGTCCGGCGAAATGAATTTCAGCAGCTCGCGCGCGTTTCGGTAGTATTTCGTGTGCAGAGAAATCTGAAAGAGAGAAAAACAACGAATCGGAGGTGAGGAGAAAAAAAGAACGGAAAAACCGCGCCGCGGTGTTGCGAAATAGGCTCCGCCCACTTCCCGCTTTTTTTGCAGCGATTTTTTGGAAAAAGTTTGCAGTTTTATTGGAAAAATGAATATTTGAGATAAAATTTGGAGAAAATGTATTGAATTTTAAATATTTTTTTTTTAAAAACAAAAACAATACATAGTTAAAACTGAATTGAAATAATTTTTTTAAAAATTGTTTTTAAAATGTTTGTTTTAATTTTTAGTGAGTTCCAACAACTTAAATTGAACTTTTTAAAAACATTTTTTGAAATAATTATTTTAAAAATAAAATTCCCAAAATATTTTTATTTTTAGTCACAGTAATTTTAAAATAAAGTGTTTCGAAAAAAATTTGAAGATTTAAAAAAAAAAAACCTTTTTTAAACGAACGATTTCTTTTCAATAAATTAAAAAAAAAAACATTTTTTCAATTTTTTTTTGGAATTAAAAAAATTTTTTAACAATTTTAATTTAAAATTAAAATTGAAAAAATTGAATTTTTCAATTTTTTATTTTCAAAAACTTATTTAAACGAATTGTATTAAAAAACAAAAATTAAAAAAAAATTTTTTAAGAAAAACTTTTAAAAATTAATTTTTTAGAAAATTTTTTTAAAAAATTCAATTAAAATTATAATTTTTCAAATATAAAATAAAAAAGAACTAACTTTAGTGTAGTCTCCGTTCATACAATCGGTGTGCGATGAGGCGATCCGCCATCCTTTCATCGTCAATTCCAGAGTGTACGGCGCGCCTGGAACACACAAATTTTTTTACGAAATTTTTTAATTTTTTAATTCCAAAATCAAGTTTTTTCATGAGAATTCATTTTTTTTAAATTTTTTTCAAAAAACAATTTTTTTTAAATTTTAAAATTTTCTGTTTTTTTTTTAAATTTTATCGATTTGATTGAGTAACATTTGATTGAAAAATAAAATTTTTTTAAATAAAAAAAACCCCTAATTTTAATTTTTTTCAGTTTTTTTTAAAATTTATCAGATTTGGAGTTTGATTTTTTTTTAATTAAAAAAAAAAATTTTGAAAATAGTTTGGAGAAAAAATGTTGCTAAATTACTTCCTCGAATAAAAGTACAAATTCTAAAATAAATCAGATTAAAAAAATTTTCTAATTCCAAAAAAAATTTTTTTTTTTTTCAATTATTAATTTTGAGAAATTTTTTTCAAAAAATTTTCGAAAAAAAAATTAGAAGAGTATTTTTTTTCAAAAATATTATTTTTGGGAATTAAAAAAAAATATATATATATATATATATATATAAATTTTTGAAAAAAATTTTTTTTTTTCTGTAAAAATTTTTTTTTCCAATTTTTTCAAAAAAAAAAATTAAAAGACCATATTTTCGAAAATTTCAATTAAATTTCTCAAAAAAAAAAGCGTCGCTCACCTTCCTGAGTTTTGACGTTGACGAAGATGAGGTCACTGGTGCGGGGGAGCATCTCGGAGACGCTGATGTCCTGCACCTCGTGAGCCAGCTCGTGCACCGCCGCGATCGCCTCCAACTCGAGCGGACCGACGCCCTCGCCCGGCGATATCACTCCGCCCACCTGACATTTCACAGTGAAAAACAAGTAGTATTCTCTTATTTTTTTAATTCAAGAAGCATTAACATGAAATAAGAAGGTTTTTTTGTTGTTTTATCAATAAGAAAAATAACTTTAATAATTGCCAATTTTAATGACAACTTTCTTAGTTTTCGCGTAATTTTTCTTTGTAAACCTAGAAAAAAGAAAAATTTCTATAATTTTCAGCAAAAAAACGCAGAAAATTGACCTAGAAATAAAGAAAAATCGCAAAATAATTCATTAAAAATTTTTAGTACGACGCTCCGAAATAACGGGATCTTTGTTTATCGTGAATCGAAAGAATGCGTTTTTTTTTTCCTTTTTTTCCTGCGATTTGGAATTTTCGTGATATTTTCATAATAGGGACAAAAATAGAAAATATTTAGAAAAAATTGAAATTTTTTTTTTATTTTTAAAAAAATTTCACGATTTTTCCAGATTTTTGTATGCTTTTTTTATTTTTTTATATTTGTGAGAAGAAAATTGAATTTTTTTTTAAAAATAATTTTTTCAAAAAGATGGAAGTTTTATCAAAAATTAGAAAAAAAAAACTTTTTTCACAACATTTTTGGGAAAATTATTTTTTATTTTTGATCAAAAAATTGTTATTAAAAATGAATATTTAAAAATTAAAAAAAATAAAAAACTCACGATTTCATGCCGCTTACGATTCATATCAGCGATTTCCTCCAGAGAAATTGGGGTTCTAAAATTGAAAAAAAAAATTAATTTTTTTTTCGAAAAAAAATACTGAAATTTGAGATAAAAATTTTTGGAAAAAAAAACGTTTTAATATTTTTCAAAAAAAATTGAGAAAAAAATAAGTTTAAAAAAAAAT
Source organism: Caenorhabditis sulstoni (assembly GCA_963966605.1). Taxonomy (NCBI): domain Eukaryota; kingdom Metazoa; phylum Nematoda; class Chromadorea; order Rhabditida; family Rhabditidae; genus Caenorhabditis; species Caenorhabditis sulstoni. The sequence goes on along the minus strand of OZ016478.1, from coordinate 1,284,929 downwards.
TAATTTTCACAAAAGTTCCGACAATATTATTTAAAAAATTTTTCATACCTGCAATTTTCAAAAAAAAGAGACTGACTTGGTGACGGACAATTTGGGGCTGATCATGTGATTGATGTAGGCGTTGTCGAAGCCGAACTTCTCCTTCTCCTCGAAAGTGGGCGAGACGGCGCGCGAGGTGCGGTACACTTGGGCCGCCGCGTTCCAGCGAGCAGAGCTGCACAAACGGGAAAAGAAATAGTGACAAATACGAGATGAAACAGGAAACATTATCTGTTTTTTTTTTGAAGTGATCCCCGTACGACACTCCGAAATAACGGGTCTCGCCACACCGCGCGGTGTTTAGCCGAAATATTCGGCGCGCGAAATTTGAAACGAATAAAATATTTCAATCTCTTCTTCCGCAATTATTCGTTTCAAACCTCGCGCGGCGAATATTTCGCTAAGCAACTACGCCTTGCGTGGCGCGTTATGTCGGAGTCTCGTACCGGGGGATCACTTTAAAAAAAAACAGATATTATTGTAGAATTGGTGGAAAACATCGAGATATATTCTTGTTTGTGGTTCAAAAATTCAAAAAGAATGCCAAATTTTCAAAAAATCGAGAATCGCACGATTCGCTGGCGCACTTTCCGTTCTTCATTCGCTGGCGCATTTCTCGCGCAGGAGACCGTGGAGTGTGACAAAACCGGAACATGCGTTCACCGTGACGCAAAAATGCAGAATTGGCAACACTGCGGCGCGCGAAAAAAAGGACAGAAAAAGCGCGCCGCAGTGTTGCCAATTCTGCATTTGTGCGTCACGGTGTTTTCACAACGCATGTTCCGGTTTTGTCACTCTCTCGAAAAACATCGAGTCGGGTCTCGCCACGAAAACAACGGGTACTTTCTCACATTGAATTTCTCATAAAATGATGAAAATTCGAAAAAAATATGAGTCGATCTTAAAGGCGCATAAATTGTTAGGAAAAAAGTTTATGGTACCCGCTGCTTTCCTTTTCGTGGCGAGACCCAAATTTTCACAAATGAAATGAAATATGTAATAAACAAAACTGATGATAGAGAGAAAGAGAAAACGAACCAAGTTATTATAAACAATGCGGAATGAATTTTTTCGAAAAAAATTTTTTTTTCAAATTTGAACAATTGCAATTTTTAAAAATTTTTTCGAAAATACTAATGTGACTTTCCTAACTTTAAAAAAAAATTTTATTTAAAAAAAATGTTGGAAAAAAATTTAAAAAAAAAGAAAAACTTTTTTTTTATTTTCAAATTTTTTTAAAAAATTCAAAGAAAAATATGAATTTTTGAAATTTTTCTAAAAAAAACTGAAGAAGAAGTATGGGAAAAATTGTGCGATTTTTGAAAAATTAACTTTTTTGAAAAAAAAATTTATTCAAAACAAAAATTTTTTTTCAAAAATTTATTTTAGTCAATCTTGTGTTTTAGATAGAATAAAAATTTTCCAAAAAAATTAGAAAAATTTTTTTTTGAAAAAAAGTTCAAAAAAATAATGGAACTCACTCTTGTTGTTTATAGAGCGGCGAAACTTTGAGCGTGTCCGCCAGTGTGTTCGCTGATAATGCTGAAAATTTTTTTATTTTTTTTTCAGTTGAGAAACACTATTTATCAAGTTCAAAAAAAAAATAATTAAACTTTGAAAAAAAATTTTTTTAAATTTTTTTTGGAAAACTTTTATTTATTTTTTTTAATGGACTGAAACTCAAAAAAATTGTTTTTTTTTTCAAAATTTAAAAAAAAAATTTTTCGAGAATATTTTTTTTACCGATTTGCACATTTCCGCAGATGCAAGTGGCCGCGTTGGCGGCAGTTTGGCCGGAAAACGAGCGAGTCCGGGTGCTCTTTGTGGGTGTGCTCGGCGGAGAGCTCGGCTGCACCGGAGTCGCCATTCGAGCTCTTCTCTTCAAAACTCGCAAGAAAAACATGTTTTTTAGGAGAAAAAATATGAAATTTAAAAAAAAATTGAGAAGAAAAATTGAAAATTCCATGATTTTTCTTGTTGAAAAATCGTTTTAAAAAATTGAAAAATCGTTGAATCTTCCGAAAAATTAAAATAAAAGTTTAATTTTTTTTTGAAAATTTGGGAAAAATAAGAAATTTTTTGAAAATTAAGAGGAACATCTAAAAATTTTTATTTGATTTTTCAATTTTTAAAAAAAAAACTTAAATTTTTTTTCAAAATACCATTATTTTTTCAATTTGTGAAAAATCTAAAAAATTGAAAAATTTTATTTTTTATTTTTTAATGGTAATCAAAAATTCTTTTATGAACTTTTTATGGAAAATTGAAAAGTACTTTTTTTGATCTACATGAAATTTCATTAAAAAATTGAGAAAAACCGAAATCAAAAAAAAAAAACAAAATTTTAAATAAAATTTAAATAAAATTTTAATGTCAAAAAAATTTGAAACCCCATTATAAAATCATGGTTTTCAACGGGCAAAAAAATAATAATAATTTGAACCAGAAAAAAATTTTTCGAGAAGGTGAAAGGGGCGAAAACAATGAAAGTGAGGCGCCCATCTCAACATGAGTCTCTCTCTCGGAAAAAAAAATCAGAAGGGAAAACATGAAAGAGACGACGAGCAGAGAGAGATATTTACTCTCTCTCTCTCTCTCTCTCTCTCTCTCTCTCTTTCTCTCTCTCTCTCTCTCTCTCTCTCCTTTTTTTTCGTGTTTTTTTCGAGAAAACGAAGAGAGATAGAGATCGTGGGACGGCAAGAGACGCAGAGAAACACAACACAAAATGAACACTTTTGCTCATTTTTTGAGCGGGAAAAAAATTTGGAAACAAAATTAATTTTTTGAAGGGTTTTTTTATTGAAAAATAATAATGATAATAATAAAAATTTTTAAAAAAACAAGTTTTTTTTTGAATCATAATATTTTTATTTGAAAAAGTTTTTTTCAAAATTAATTTTTGATTGTTATCAATTTTTTGTGGCAAATAAAACACCTGTTTTTTAATAATAAAATTAGTTTTTTATATTTGAAAAAGAGGTTAATTATTTATTTTTCAAATTTTTTAAAAAATTATTTAATTTTTTCGAAATAAAAAAAATTGAAGTAAAGATTTTTTTAAAGGTTTTTTATTAAAAAAAATTATTAAAAAATATAAAAACACGTTTTTTAAATATCATAAATTTTTTTTTTGAAAAAAAGTTTCAAAATTTATTTTTAATTGTTATCAATTTTTTCAAAAAAAAGTTTTTGAGAAAATGTTTGAAAATTGAAAAATTTAAATAAATTTTTTATATATTTTTAAAAAATCCATAAAATTCCAAAATTTTTCCAAAAATTTTTTTATTTATTTAATTTTTTAAAATTTTTTTAAAAATTAATACAAGAATAATTCTCATTTGTTAAGAAAAAAAATTAATTTCGATAAAAACTGGTTTCAAATTTAAAAAAAAACATTCAATTTATTTTATTTTTAAAATTATTTAATTAAATCCATTTTATTAATTTTTTAAGCCGTTTATAATATTCACAATTGTTTTTCCAACAAAAAAAAATTCCAAAGAAAAAAACAATTTTTCGATTTTTCGAAAAATTCGAAACGTGTCCCCCCTGAATTCTAAAGTTCCAAAAAACGGCAAAAAAGTCGCCGAAATATCATTAATCGAATTCTAACAATCTCGAAAAAGAAATCAACTGACTTCTCGGCCGCGCTGTTTCCGGAAAAAAAATCAATAAAACGAAAACGATGAGTCCAGTGTTCGCCACGTCACAATTCCACCGATTCACGGCGTCCGGAGAGCCGGAGAACGAGAGTGAGGAGCAAAGCGAAAAAGAGCACCGAAAGAGCATCCGGCAGCTCGAGGAGGGCGGCTCCGGCGAGCCGGAGCCGGAGCCCGAGCAATTGGCTCCGCCCCCTCAAGTGCAGGTGGTCGTCGTGAGGACGCCGAGAAGAAGGAGACTCGGATTCGAGTTCGTTTCTTTTTTTCTCCCTAATTTGAATCGAAATTCCCTTTGCTTTTCTTTTAAATTGATGAAAAAGAACGCGCTGTGTCGATTTACGATAAACAAAGACCCCGTTATTTCGGAGCATCGTACCAAATGAATTTTTAGGAATTATTTTGCGATTTTTTGTTTTTTTTTTTGTCTAAAATATAGAGAAATGACAGTATCTTTTTTTCAAAATTAACAAAAAAATAATAATTTAAAGAATAGCGTAGAAAAACAGAAAAAAAAGAGGTGTATTTAAAATTTTTCGAAACTGAGGAAATTTTTTTTTAGCTGGGAAAATACTGAAATTTCACTTTTAAAAAAAAACGTCGAAAACTAAACTAGAAATCTGAAAAAAATCACAAAATAATAACTAAAATCGGTTTGGTACGACGCTCCGAAATAACAGGCGGGGCGTCGGCTCTGTGTTTATCGTAAATCGACACAGCGATTTTTTTTTATTTAAAAAAAGTAATTTTTTTAAAAATGATCGGGAGTTAAAAAAATATATATAAAATAGAAAATTGAGTTTGCAATTTTTTTTGAAAAAATTTTTTATCTAAAAAAATTTAACATCGCAGAAAAATTATTTTTAAAAACAATGAGTTTTATAAAATAAAATCAAAAATAAAAAATAATTTTTTTTTCCAGCGACCGCAGCATTCGAGCCGGATTCATTCGGAAAGTGTTCGCTTTGGTCACTGCCATGGTGAGTGAATTTTCAATTAAAAAAATATATTATTTACAAAAAAAAAATATTTTTTCAATTGTTTTTTAGAATAAAAGAGAATATATGAATTTATCCAGAAGTTTTAAAATTTAAAAATTAAAAAAAATTTTTAATTTTAATTTTTTTTGTGCAGTTCGCAGTGGTGGCCGCATTCGCTTTGGTGCCGATGCTCAGTCCGGAATTTCGAAAATGGTGTCACGAATTTTGGTGGATTCAATGGATTGCTCTGTGAGTTTTTGGACTAGAAAAATTGAGAAAAAAATTAAATTAAAAAAAAAATTTTTTTTGAATTTCTTAAAAACAAATTTGACTCGATTAAATTTTGAAAAAAAATATTTTTTTTTTTTAAATGGGTTCATTTAGTATTAAACAATTTTTAATTGATTTTTTGAACCAACGAATTGAAAAAAACAAATCGATAATTTTTTTTTCAATTTTCAATTTTTTTCAAATTCCAAAGAACATTACCAAAAACGGAAAAAATCAAATAAATTTCACTATTGGTATAGTTTTTTATAAAAATTATTAAAAAATATTTTTTTAAAAATTTTCAAACTAAAAAAAATTAATTTAAATTTCTTTTTCAAAATTAGAATTTTGAAAAAAATTGGACGGAAAAAAAGAAAAATTTTTTTTTCCAAATTTTCCATTTTTTCCTTTGCAGTGCCGTTTTCTGAAAATAATATAGAAAAATAGAGAAAAAATTATCCTCTTGAGCTATTTTCTAAATTTATTTATTTTTTTGCAAAAATTAATTTTAACCTAGAAAAAAATTTTTTTTTTTGAATTTTGAATTTTTTTTTCCAATTAAGGAAATTTAAAAATATTTTTTCCTTTGCAGTGCCGTCTTTCTCGTTTTCTACATTGTCATCGCCTGTTTCCAGTGTGCTCGCCGATGTTTTCCGTGCAATTTGGTGCTCTTGACGATTTTTGTTGGTTTTTTTTTTAAAATTTAATTTTCAAAAATTATTTTTGGAAAAAAATTCTCTGTTTTAAATCCTTTAAAAAATTATGACATTGCCGAAAATATTATTTGTTGAAAATTTCAAAAAAAAAATTCAAATTTAGAAAAAAAATTCTGAAAAGCATTCTTAAAAAATTTAAATTGTGGAAAAAAAATTTGAAAATTGGCAGACACTTTTAAATTTTAAAAAAATTAAATAAAAAAAAATTAATTAATTTGGAAAAAAAATCTGATTGGCAGACACTGTCGGCCGGCGCGATGACAATGTTCATGACGGCCGCCTATGACGTGGAATCGGTGCTGATCGCGTTGCTGATCACCACTCTGTGCAGTGCCTCCATCATCGTCTTCGCCGCGCTCACCAAAAAGGATTTGACGTCGTGAGTGATGACTACCGTAATCCCAGACGCACCTCCTTACCGTGAATGCATTTTTGGGGGCGGAAAATCGATAAATGGTTGATGAATATCGATTGATTTTGGGAATCGATAGAAGGGGAAAAAAAACTAAAAATTTTTGAAATTTTTTGAAAAACAAAATCTTGATTTGAAAATTACGTTCGTTGAAATTTAAAATTTTTTTTTGTGAAAAATTGGAATAATGATTTTTTGTTTTTCCCGAAAAAAATTAATTTAATTTAATAAAAAATTATTTTAATTTTTTTTAAAAATGCCCTGTTTTTTTTTGTAAATTTTTTTGAAACAATTTTTATTTATTTTTTTCAAATTTTTTAAAAATTTCAACATGATGAATATTAAAAAATTAAAATTCATTTATTTTTTTTTAAAATCAAACTGCCAAAGTGTGTTTTTTTGGAAAATAAAAATTTTTTAAAAATTTTATTGAAAATGTTTTTTTTTCTCGAAAAAAAAACTTTGTAATTATTTTTATCGGGCCGACTTTTGAAAATTATTTATATTTAAAAAAAAAATTTAAAATTAAGAGAAAAAATTAATTTTTAAAACTTGAAAAAAAATTTTTTTTTTCAAATTTAAATTTCTATTTTCTATTTTTCATTTTGTTAGATGTCTGGGCGTGGCGTTCATTTTGGGCATGTGCCTGATGCTGTTCGGCCTCATGACAGTCATTTTCGTGGTCTTCCTCCACTGGTACTTCCTTCACATTGTCTACTCGGCTCTCGGAGCACTTTTGTGCATGTTCTACTTGGCAATTGATGTGCAGGTTTGTGCTAACAGTAATCCGAAATTTTTCCCGAAAATTCAGATGATAATGGGCGGCCGTCGAGTGGAAATTTCGCCGGAAGAGTACATTTACGCGGCGATCCACGTGTTTGTCGACATTCTCACCATGTTCTTCCACATTCTCGGCGTCGTCGGAAGAGGATGAAGAAGCGAGATAATGAAGAGCTTATTGATTAATAAAAATTGCTGATAACATTTAACAAAATGAAAAAGAATCATCTGCGTTCGGGGGGAATCGAACCCCCGTCGAATGCTTGGAAGGCATCCATGCTGACCATTACACCACGAACGCGGCGAAATATTTGCTTTGCGAGGGCGTACAGGAGCGCGGCTGTCGCTTTGAAAAACAACGAACACGCACATTTTTTGTTTCGTTTTCCAGAAAAAAATTATTGACTTTTCGACGGCAAGCTAATTTAACGAAAAAAATAGGAAAAACTATTTAATTTCTGGAATTTTTCAGTAATTTTGAGCAAATTCGAAAAAAAATGAAATGAAAGGATGACAAGGTGCGAAGAAAAGTTAGGAAGTCGAAGGAGAGAAAGTCTCGAGCCAGCGAGCAAAGTGTTGGAATCGACAGTGACGCGCGTGACGTCACGCGCGTCGCGGTTTCCGCCAAAATCAATAGTTCTCGATGGAGCGCACAGTGTTGTAGACCTCGTTGAGGAGTCGCATGTAGGTGCCGCACAGCTCGCCGGTGCCCGTCTTCAGTCCGTTCGAGAGATACGTGACAGCGAGCCGTGACACCGGGTCCATGTGCACGAACTGGCCACCGTAGCCCGGATGGCCGAATGTGAACGCGCCCTGGAAAGTGGGTGAATGTTTTGCGAGAAAAAAATAATTCAAAAAATTGTTTGGTACGATGCTCCGAAATAACGGGCTCTTTGTTTATCGTAAATCGATAATGCAATTTTTTTCTGAGATTTAAGGGAAAGAAAACGGTATTTTCTGTTTTTTTTTCTGTCTTTGGAGTGATCGCCCGGTACGAGACTCCGAAATAACGGGTCTCGCCAAACCGCGCGTTGTTTAGCGAAATATTCGGCGCGCGAAATTTGAAACGAATAAAATTCTTCAATATTTTTTTCCGCTGTGTTTTCTTGAACAATTACTTTAAAAACATTGAATTCAATATTAAAATTTAAAATTTTCTTTTTTTTGCGAGTTTTCCCCTAAAATTATCGATTTTCCGCGAGAGAATGAATTTTTGAATTGAAACTTACGTTTCCAATGTAAATTATTTGAGAAAACACGTTATTAATTTCAAATTTCGCGCGCCAAAGTTTTCGCTAAACAAGGCGCGGTGTGGCGAGACGCGTTATTTCGGAGTCTCGTACCGGGAAAAGAAAAAGACACGGAAAGTCGATAAAAATCGAAACGAACCGGCACAAGTGGATGCTTTTCGTAGAAGAATCCGTGTCCCTTGATCACCGGCCATATCGTCACTTTTTCGAGGTGCCAACTGTTCAGTGTCGGGCGGGACAGTTGAGCGAGCGTCTCGTTCGACACCAACTCCTGCATTTTAGGGGAAAATTTGAATTTTTTTAAATTTATCAACTTTTTTTGGAAGATCCAATTCAATTCTTATCCGGTTTTCAATTTTTTCTAGCGTTTTTTGATTTCACACCCAAAAAAATCGATATTTAAATTTCTATTTTTTTTGATAAACAAAAAGCCGACGCCCCCGCCCGTTATTTCGGAGCATCGTTGCGAACAGTTTTTTTCGAACTTTTTGCGTTTTTTTAAATCTAATTCCAGTATTTGTCAGTTTTAAAAACAATTTGAAAGTTTAAAATACCCATGGAAACTTCTATTTTCAGCAAAAAAAAAACGACGGAAATCGGTCTGGAAATGAAGAAAATCGCGGAATAATTCATAAAAATTAGTTTTTGGTACGACGCTCCGAAATAACGGGCGCCAGTGCATCTTCTCCTGCGCGAGGAATGCGCCAGCGAAACGCTGGCGCGATTCTCGATGCTTTGAGAATTTGTCTTTTTTTTCTGAATTTCCGAGCTTTCAGTCAAAAAATCATTGGAAAAACCGCAATTTCGGAGATTAAAGAGATTGCAAAGATTTTGGATTTTAAAAAGAGTCGAAATTGTGAAAAAATTAACTAAAATGGTCGTGGAGCACTGTTTTTCACACCAAAATGTTCGCAACGATATATTTTGGCCATTTGTGACACGAAAATTCAAGAGATCGAGAATCGCGCCAACGGATGTTCGCTGGCGCACTTTCCGTTCTTCAGAGACGCTGGCGCATTTCTCGGGCAGGTTTTTTTTTTGTTGCCATTTTTCACATTTTTTTTACCTTTTCGACGACCATCGAAAGGAGTCTCGAGACGTCTCTCGCGTTGGCGACCGCCGTCACCGCCGGCAAATTCAACGACACTATCTCCGGATCGTTCAGCACCATTGTGTCCTGCAAAATCAATAAATCAATCGATAATTGAGAGTGGAAAATTAAAATTTGAAAATTTTAAATAAAAAATTTGTTTTTCTTCAAAAAAAATCGATTTTTTTTACTCAGAAAATTTAAATTTTCGAATTTTTTTGAAAATTTTTTTTAATTTTCAAAAATTGATTTATTCAAAGAAAAATTTTTTTTTCAAAAATTAAACTTCAAATTTTTGTAATAACATTTTTTTCCAATTTTTTTTGAAAAAAATTCAAAAAAAATTGATTTCTTGAAAAAAATCGATAATTTTTTTCCAATTCTTCATTGAAAAAATAAAAAGTTAATTTTTAAATTCAAATTTTTTAGAGTTGTGATTTTAATTCCAATTTTTTTCAGAAAAAAAAATTCCATTTTTTTTTCAATAATATTTTAAAAATTATCAAAAGTTGATTTCTTCAAAAAAAAATTGTTTAAATAATTCAAATTTTAAATTTTTGTGAACACAATTATTCCAATTTTTTCCATTTTTTTTCGAAAAAATTCAAAAAATTGATTTCCCGAAAAAAAATCGATAATGTTTTTTTTCCAATTTTTCATTGAAAAAATAAAAATTTTAATTTTTCAATTCAAATTTACATTTCAATTTTTTAGAATTGTGATTTTGATTCCAAATTTTTTCAAAAAAAAAAAAAAAAAAAAATTCTAATTTTTTGGAGCAATTATTTCTTTGTTTGGTTTCCAAAACGTTACATAGTTGACGATGAGCCAGTCGGGATTGCTTCTCATTTTGTCGACGACCGTATCGAATCGAATGTACATGAGGGCGAGCATGACGAGAATTTTCGGATCTTTGATGATGTCACGCGTGAATTCCCACAGCGACGGCATCGTCAGACGCGCCAGAAAAGGCGCCTCCGATTTGCGGGCGCCGATTTGGATGTCGAGGTCTGCAATGCATCGCATTTCACGCGCATTCGCCACTTTTTCCGATTTTGCATCGAATTTCACGCGCAATTCACAAAACGCTCAACTTTTGCGTGAAATGCATCAATATAGACGCAAGTTCGCCGTTTACGTACGATGCACCAGAATTGACGCGCAATCGCAAAAAAACTCTCAAAAACTCAAGCGATCCGACTTTTGCGTACAATGCATGAAATCTCACGCGCAATTCTCTCAAAACTTTAGAATCGCGTACAATGCATCGCATTTGACGCGCAATTCCCCCATTTTTCTCACGCTCGAATCGAATTCGCGTATGATGCGCCAAAGTTGACGCGCAAACATCGGGAACGCACAGAGACACGGTCAATGCATCGAATTTCACGCGCAATCTACAAAACGCTCAACTTTTGCGTGAAATGCATCAAATTAGACGCAAGTCTGCCGTTTACGTACGATGCACCAGAATTGACGCGCAATCTCGAAACACCCCAAGATTTGCGTACAATGCATCGCATTTGACGCGCAAACCCTCGCTCGGCTCACCGTTCGGCGCGGCGATCTCCTGCTCGAAAAACGTGCGAATGTCCCTGCCACGTGGATCGACCTTTCGCACCAGTCCGTCCAAAATGAAGCCGAACGTGACGGCGTGATACCCGGACGCGGTGCCGGGCGTCCACGCGGGCACCGAGTTCTCCACCTTCTCCATGATGCGCAGCCCGTCTTTGACGTCGGACACCGTGACGCGATCCGTGAGATACGGTAGACCCGCCTGGAAACCAGACACGTACAAAACACCCGATCCGACGCGCAACAGTATACCTTGTGACTGAGCACATCCTCGACGGTCGTCTCGTTCTTGCCGTACCGCCCGTACTCGGGCCAATAGTCGACGACGCGATTACGGTAGTCGAGCAGTCCGCGGTCGACCATCACGGCGATCACGAGCGCGCACATCGCCTGCAAAACGCGTCCACATAGCTACAGTAACCGCGTGTGTGTCTACCTTCGATGCGGAGAACATGACGCTCTTCGTGTCACGGTCCCATTTGCGTCCGGACTCTTTGTCGGCGAACCCGCCCCACACATTGACCACTTCTCGTCCCTGATAGTAGACGGCGAACGCAGCGCCCTCTCGTTCCTCGCCCTGCCCGAAGTTTCGCCTGAAACCGTGCATTTGCGCGTCAAGTTCGATGCCGTAGACGTTTCACGGGATATATCTCTAAAACTAAAATAGTTACAAAAAAGTTGCGAACAAGAAAAAGATGGGAAATTTTATGCGGACCATTTTTGTAGTTGACAACTTTTCCATAAATCTGCTGGTTTCAGAGATATTCCAGTTTTAAGCTCACCCACTTAAAGGGGGTCCTTTTTAAACTAGGATTCAGATTTATCGTAGGTTTAATGCGCATTCGCGCGTTAAATTCGATGCAAACAGTATCAAATTCAAAGTTCCGGGCATTTGCGCGTCAGATTCAATGCTTATGGTGTCAAGTTGGTGCACTTGCGCGTCAAATTCAACGTTTCGTGCACTTGCGCGTCAAATTCAACGTTTCGTGCATTTGGGCGTCAGATTCGATGCTAACAGTATCAAATTCAAAGTTTCGTGCGTTTGCGCGTCAGATTCAATGCAAACAGTATCAAATCCAACGTTTCGTGCATTTGCGCGTCAGATTCAATGCTTATAGTGTCAAGTTTGTGCATTTGCGCGTCAAATCAAACGTTGCATGCATTTGCGCGTCAGATTCGATGCAAACAGTATGAAATTCAAAGTTTCGTGCATTTGCGCGTCAGATTCGATGCAAACAGTATGAAACTCGAAGTTTCGTGCACTTGCGCGTCAAATCCAACGTTTCGTGCACTTGCGCGTCAGATTCAATGCTTATAGTGTCAATTTTGTGCACTTGCGCGTCAAATCCAACGTTTCGTGCACTTGCGCGTCAGATTCAATGCTTATAGTGTCAATTTTGTGCACTTGCGCGTCAAATCCAACGTTACGTGCGTTTGCGCGTCAGATTCAATGCTTATAGTGTCAATTTTGTGCACTTGCGCGTCAAATCCAACGTTACGTGCGTTTGCGCGTCAGATTCAATGCAAACAGTATCAAATTCAAAGTTTCGTGCGTTTGCGCGTCAAATCCAACGTTTCGTGCATTTGTGCGTCAGATTCGATGCTAACAGTGTCAAACCCAACGTTTCGTGCATTTGGGCGTCAGATTCGATGCAAACAGTATGAAATTCAAAGTTTCGTGCATTTGCGCGTCAAGTGCGGTGTTTGAGGTGCGACTACCCACTCACCGAAACGCGTCGAGCACACGCCGAAATCGTTCGTCGACACTTCCGCTGACGTCGTCGTCGTTGACGTACGGCGTCAGCCAACACGACAAAAACGGCTGGACGACGAACGGCACGGCGAGCAGACACAAACATCCGAGAGTGTCGGTGTCGAAGCGCATCACACTGAAGACGTGCAACACAACGAAAACTAGAAGACGTTAGTTTGTTCGAAGTGAAAAGAGAAGAAAAAAGACAATGGAACGACGCCACACAAAAGTGGGTCAAAAGTGGGCGGAGCCTATTTCGAAAACTCTCCTTTGTTCCGAAACACAAACAAAACTTTGCTCGTCATCATCAGAAAATTTTTTTTTTCTGAGAGCGAAAAAAAAATTGAAAACCAAAAAATAAAGAACTGAAACTACAATTGAATGTTGTTCAAAAAAAAAAAAAAAAAATTTTTTTATTTGTGAGAAAAAAAAGTTGGGGACGTACCGAACTTGTCGACACTGATCAACAGCCAATTTTTTGATGTGGTTGATAAGAATAAAAAAATTTTTTATATTTTTTTTATTTTTAGTTCCAAAATTAAATATTTGGTTTCTTTTTGAAAAAAAATTCCGAAATTTTTTTTCCATAATTTTTTTTTTAATTAAAAAATTTTTTTTTTGCGAAAAAATTCATTCAATTTCAAGTTTTTCAAAGAATTTTTCCGAAAATAAAGTTCAAAAATTTGGAAAAAAAATTTAAAAAAAATTTTTTTTTCGAAAAAAAAAATTACGAATTTTAAAAAATTTTAAAAATTTTGTTTTGACTTCAGAGAAACAAAAAAAACCATTTTTTGAATTGAGCAAAAATTAAAGTATCCAAACAAAAAAACATGGGGAAATCTGAAATTTTCAGCGGAAATCAAAGAAGAAGCGACTGAAAGTGGCGAACTGGTGATCAGTTATTATCAGCAATTACGCTTTTTCAGTGCGGTGCACACCGAACTCGTGACTTTTGTGTCTCCACTTTTTCGCCGTGATTTGAAGTTTTTTTGCTTTTTATGAAGGGCATTTACATGTCAATAGCACCAAAACTGCTTTGGGCGTTCGATGAAAGGAGGAAGTCTGGAAATTTCAGAGAGGAAGTGCGAAGAAGCGACTGCGGGCTCGCGGCACGAGACGGAAACTTTGAAAATGGTCGAATTGAGGGGGGGAAGCAGAGAAAGAATGAGACACAAGACAGAAAGACGAAACTTTTGATGTAATAATAATTTATTTGTTTTCTGTCGAGTTGGTGAATAAATATGTCTTCTTCGGCTTTTTCTTCGGCTTCTTTGCATCCAGCGCCTCAGCATATTTCATCATACCATTGAGACGGGCATCTTTCTGAGCCTCCGTCTCTCCGTTCTTCTTTCGTTGCTTGTCCACTCGGATCAGATCCCGGCTCGTGCAGCACTCCGCATCCAACTGTCTGAAGTCTTGAATCGAAAGGAGCAATACGATAAGCGAGTCCAGGGTCATGATCATAAACGGTTTGTCGAGAGTGTAGAGCAATGGTGATTTGATACTACGCAGGTGATCATCTATCAGCTTGTTGTACTTCTTCCGAACATCCGCCGCTTTCGCCTGAAATTAACTATAAGCGAGAAATCGCGCTGAATTTCGAGAAACCTCCTCGGGGCGAATGACCCAAATTGGCTTCTCGTACGGGAACCAGTGTGGCTCGGACGGCTCCGAGACGGCGATCGACGCGAATTCCTCGTCCGATTCGACAACTTTTGCGCCGAGACGCTCGACGATTCCGCGTGTCTCGCTGTCCTCACCCTCGTCGTGAATCATCACCAACACTCCCCACAGAGCCGGGACAGCGCGTCCGCGGATCCACAGTTTCCAATTGTCCACGGAGGAGTACGTCTTGTCGAGATACTTGACGCGCTGCACGCGCATCTCGTAGTCCTTGTAGAAGTTTCGTCGGCGAGTCACGCACGCGTTAGCCCACTCCGCCGGAACTAGGATGGCCGGGCTGAAAGATATTGCTCACGGAACGACCCGTTTTGCGGTAAAACTGACTGGAATATGTACGAAGCAAGTTGTTGTCGAGTCATGACCTGTTCATTCGTATCCATCACACCTCCCTTCCCGACATTAACGACGAAATGACTGTAGCTGTCAAGATCGGGCAAATCGGTAACCTGAAAGATTGTTTTTGAAAAAAAGTAAGAAATTGCCTTTTTCAGAAATCAATTATCAGCTTTTTGAATCAGTAATTTTCTCGGAAATGATGGAATTTCAAACGACAAGAACTTCAATTACTGAATCTAATTAGAAACTGACCAGATGCGGGTAGCGATCATCGAAGGACTTTCTCGTCTTGAGGTCGCAAATGAGAGAGATGGTGAACAATTCAGTCTTGAAGAACTTTGGCACGATCTCTGGGTAAGACTTGTCACGAAGCTTCTCGTACACGGCCAGACAGATCTTCACTATCCCTGCCTCGCTGACTTTCTTCTGCTCGATCAAGTCCTTGAGTTGTCGCCGCAGTCTCTCCTCGGCCGTATCGTCGTTCAGGTCTCGCAGATGGCGGTAGGCGCCGCTTTTGATAAGCAACTTGATGATGTCCGGTTGTCGCTTGTCGCCAGCCACATGAAGTGGAGTGAGTCCAGTCTTTTTACCTGAAATGAAAACTGGTGAAACTCAAACCAGACGAGGCCGACATACTGTACGCGTTCACAATCATCCCTTCCTTCACTTTTTTTTTCGTGTACTCCCTCCGCCCTCTGTCGACGACCGCACAGAGGTCCACTTCTCCGTACGAAGGCGGGTAACTCCATATCTGTTCGCGATTCGTATACCGTCTCTCTTTTTCCCACCACTTGAAGGTCCAGACGGCGGCACCAGTCAAGAGGCCAGTGACGATTAGGACAATGGATCCGATGATGATCGCAGTCACGAGAGGGAACGATTTTTCCGATTGACTGAAATTACAACTCATTAACCAAACTGCTGAACTTCCAATTACCTCCCACGATCTCCTACGAGACCGAAGAACTCATCAAAGAAATTCTTCACCGGGTCCAACGTGATTGATGCGGCTTTGAGATGGACGCGATGCTGCGAGAACCTCAAGTCGAGAGTACTCATGATTCGAAATTCGTTCGCAACCATTCGTAGCGATTTGAGATTCGCGGCAATCGGGTCGGCGAACTGCGCCGAATCGATTTCAACTCCATGAATTTCGGCGGCCACGTCGAAAACATTCCAGATGGCAGCGAGGTTCTCCGTGATCATCGGCTTCTCCTTCATCTTCACCAAGTCCTCCAACATCACTCCCAATAACCTCCGATTCTCCGCATTCCACACGTTCTGACTTTTCATCGCCTCGATCTCCCGATTGTATTCGTCGTTTGTCCTAGACAACATACGGATAAGATGTACTTGCTCCATGATCTTTTTGAACTTGTGCAGCACTTGAACTCCTTGACCGAGAGCTGCCGACACCTTGCGCGCATTCTCCAGATGCAACACTCCTCGCCCCGACGCACGAGTCGATCTCGTCGTAGCGCGCATCGTGTCAAAAACCTGCCCGATGCTCTTCTTCAGATTGTTCAACACGTCCAAGATCGTAGTCGTCCTAGTGACGAGTGTTGATTCTCTCTGGAAGTCCTCCACGTTCCTCAGAAGCGCGAGCATCGTCTCCACCTTCTCCATCTCGACAGTGTTCGTCGCCAAGCAGTCGAGAGCCTCGTGAAGACCGGTGTCGTTGAGGCTGTTAAGAACGGAACCCACCTCCGACCAGGCCACTGGTGTGTGGGCAAATTTCAGAGCCTTGTTCTGCGGGAGGATGGTATTGATGATTTCGTCGAGAACTTGGATGGCGATCGGAAGATCAGGAGAGTTCCTGATTGAGTCGTAGACGGGCACCGATAAAGTTCCATCGTCGTTCTTGTCCAAGTTCTCGATGGCGTCGACCGATTTAATCAGAAAGACCGACGTCCTATTCATCTTGTCGCCGCTGTTCACACTCTCAACCGCACCACTCAGATCCCTGACTTTTGAGCTCAGTTCCTTCGCGAAAGTGACGAGTTTGTCGAACGCATCGAAGTCGGGACTGTGCTGCGACTCTTTCAGATCCTTCACGCACCGTTTGACGTTGTTCAGAGATGTCTTCGCCGCCTCGAGAATGGAGGAGCTCGCTGCGACCGAAACTGCGACTGACGAGATGCTCTTCAGCCTTTTTGCCACCCTTTCAGAAGAATTCCGACTCTTCATCAACTCGAAAATACTGCTCCATTGCGAGACGGCGGGAATCATCGCCTGGCGAAACTTTTCTAGAGGTTTCAAGGCACTCACGAGCTCGTCCAAACTGTTTCCCTTGTTGATCGCCTTTCGCAGCCACGGGTCGCCCTCCAAGTCCTGCTGAATCGCTTCCAGATCGTCGACTCCGTTCGGCAGCCCCGACGTCAGCTGCTCAGCACTCGAAGCTCTCGTCGAGAAGTCTTTCGTGAATCGAGTGAACTTCTCGAGGTTGTCCGCCACTCTTCCGAATTCACTCGAATTCGCGAGGATCGGCGCCAGAGTTGAAATGGCCGCTTCCAGAGAGTCCAACTGATTCTGCAGCAACTTGAACTCGTTCAGATGTTCCGTGTATTGACGAGAAAGAGCGGCAAACGAGATGACGTGCTCCAACGAGACGGACGCGTTCTCCAGGGCAAGAAAATCTTTCTGCATCGTCGAGAAGACTTTGATATTTTCGAATTCCATTGTGTACTTGACGCCCGAGTTTTTAAGGAAATCAGCGATATTTTTGTCTCCCAATTTCCTGGCTTCAGTATCTCTTATCGTGATGAGAGCGCTGAGGGCCGGAAGAAAATTGGTTCCTTCTACAAAATTGTAGTTTGGGACTTTCCCGATGTGGTTCTGAAGTGCTGTCGAGGGGTCTTCGATGGTTGCATTCAGGATGCCCGCCTTCGACTTCATCTCGTCCACAATCCTCATTCCGCTCTTCAGAGGGCCGACGTCCTTCACTTTCCCCTCTGGGACCTTCTTCACGACATCGAAGGACTTTCTGACCGCGCCTGGCTCTACATCCAGTCCCTTGTGGACGAACTTCAGCACCGCGTCGCCCGACTCGACACCCAGCAACTCGGCGATGACGTCGGCGAGTGTCGCATTTTCCGAAACTTCCGACCGGAGCGAGACGCCGTTGATGAGCCGCGCCATCATAGAGAGTTTTTCAACTGCTCCGTCGAACGAGTCATCTGAAAACGATGATTAGTTGAGCGGGAAGAAAATGTAAGTCACCTGAGAACCTTCTTGATGATTTTTGATGACATACAGCCACGAAGAAAAATACGTGTAACCAATTACGCATCTCTTTTTGTCAATTAGTCAAGGAATGACACTACAAGCAGCATTGATCTCGTCGTGGACCTTTTATAATGCCTGAAAAGATGTTATTGGGGCGAGGTCACAAAGAGGCCGGCGCAAAAGCACAGGTCGCGTTTTTTTTTCTTTCGAGGAAGAATTTCCGCCTACTTTTCACTGATATCTGCCCAGAAGTGTATAGATTTCCGATAAATGAAAGCGATTCCGTTGGGAAAATGTGACTGAAAACAGTTATTTTTTGTTAAAAACAGTATTTTGAACTCACAATCACCCAGTTCCGACTCCAATCGGCGTCGTCGTTTGCCTGATTCTTTTTCGCTCCCTCCATCTTCACTTCCGTCAGTGGCGATCTCGGATTATTGTTGTTTGCGGCGACAAAATTCAGAGAAATCTGCAAAAATTGGCCTAAAACTTTGGGAATCAAGAAACGCGCCAGCACGGTTGACGCACTTCCAGTGCTAGCGCACTTGCCGTGTTGTTTTCAAAATTGGCCCTGGAAAGGGTTTTTTGAATGAGGAGTCTTAATTTAAGACTTTCGCTTATTTGAATTCCAAATAAGATAAATTGAAACATTCGGAAAATGTAACACTGTTCTCGAAAATTGAAGTTGTGAAAGGAATTGAGAAATGACCAAGAGAGGTTAGCTATTATTTTTTTTTAAAATTCAATTAGAACTACTCGCTTTTGTACAGAATGGTGCAAAAATCAAAAAACCATGAGCAATTTTAGGAAAAAAAAATAATATTTTGAGGTCAGTTTTGAAAACAACACAGCAAGTGCGCTAGCACTGAAAGTGCGTCAACCGTGCTGGCGCGTTTCTTGATTCCCAAAGTTTTAGGCCAATTTTTGCAGATTTCTCTGAATTTTGTCGCCGCAAACAACAATAATCCGAGATCGCCACTGATAGAAGTGAAGATGGAGGGAGCGAAAAAGAATCAGGCAAACGACGACGCCGATTGGAGTCGGAACTGGGTGATTGTGAGTTCAAAAGACTGTTTTTAACAAAAATAACTGTTTTCAGTCACATTTTCCCAACGGAAACGCTTTCATTTATCGGAAATCTTTACACTTCTGGGCAGATATCAGTGAAAAGTAGGCGGAAATTCTTCCTCGAAAGAAAAAAAAACGCGACCTGTGCTTTTGCGCCGGCCTCTTTGTGACCTCGCCCCACTAACATCTTTTCAGGCATTATAAAAGGTCCACGACGAGATCAATGCTGCTTGTAGTGTCATTCATTGACTAGTTGACAAGAAGAAATGCGTAATTGGTTACACGTATTTTTCTTCGTGGCTGTATGTCATCAAAAATCATCAAGAAGGTTCTCAGGTGACTTACATTTTCTTCCTGCTCAACTAATCATCGTTTTAAGATGACTCGTTCGACGGAGCAGTTGAAAAACTCTCTATGATGGCGCGGCTCATCAACGGCGTCTCGCTCCGGTCGGAAGTTTCGGAAAATGCGACACTCGCCGACGTCATCGCCGAGTTGCTGGGTGTCGAGTCGGGCGACGCGGTGCTGAAGTTCGTCCACAAGGGACTGGATGTAGAGCCAGGCGCGGTCAGAAAGTCCTTCGATGTCGTGAAGAAGGTCCCAGAGGTGAAAGTGAAGGACGTCGGCCCTCTGAAGAGCGGAATGAGGATTTTGGACGAGATGAAGTCGAAGGCGGGCATCCTGAATGCAACCATCGAAGACCCCTCGACAGCACTGCAGACGAGCGTTAAAAAAATTGAAAAAAACTCAGTTCATTGCTACCGCCGCTTTCTACACGGTTTCGGAATTCTACAAAAACGTAAAATCGAATCCTGTTATCAACATAGGAAGGCTCTCAGTTGCAAAAAAATTGCGAGAGAGTGGCGTTAACGATGTGATAGACCAGATAAAAACTGTTAAGGACTATTCGACGGTGCTGAAAGATTTTCTTGCCCTGGAGAACGCGTCCGTCTCGTTGGAGCACGTCATCTCGTTTGCCGCTCTTTCTCGTCAATACACGGAACATCTGAACGAGTTCAAGTTGCTGCAGAATCAGTTGGACTCTCTGGAAGCGGCCATTTCAACTCTGGCGCCGATCCTCGCGAATTCGAGTGAATTCGGAAGAGTGGCGGACAACCTCGAGAAGTTCACTCGATTCACGAAAGACTTCTCGACGAGAGCTTCGAGTGCTGAGCAGCTGACGTCGGGGCTGCCGAACGGAGTCGACGATCTGGAAGCGATTCAGCAGGACTTGGAGGGCGACCCGTGGCTGCGAAAGGCGATCAACAAGGGAAACAGTTTGGACGAGCTCGTGAGTGCCTTGAAACCTCTAGAAAAGTTTCGCCAGGCGATGATTCCCGCCGTCTCGCAATGGAGCAGTATTTTGGAGTTGATGAAGAGTCGGAATTCTTCTGAAAAGGTCGCAAAGAGGCTGAAGAGCATCTCGTCGGTCGCAGTTTCGGCCGCGGTCGGTCGCAGCATTCTCGAAGCGGCGCAGACTTCTCTGAACAACGTCAAACGGTGCGTGAAGGATCTGAAAGAGTCGCAGCACAGTCCCGACTTCGATGCGTTCGACAAACTCGTCACTTTCGCGAAGGAGCTGAGCTCAAAAGTCAGAGATCTGCGAGGTGCGGTTGAGAGTGTGAACAGCGGCGACAAGATGAATAGGACGTTGGACTTCCTCATCTCGTGTCGAACTCAATTCAAATCATTCAACTCGAGCGACGATGGAACGTTGTCGGTACCCGTCTACGACTCAATCAGGAACTCTCCTGATCTTCCGATCGCCATCCAAGTTCTCGACGAAATCATCAATAACATCCTCCCGCACAACGAAGCTCTCGAGTACGCTCACACACCAGTGGCCTGGTCGGAGGTGGGTTCCGTTCTTAACAGCCTCAACGACACCGGTCTTCACGAGGCTCTCGACTGCTTGGCGACGAACACTGTCGAGATGGAGAAGGTGGAGAAGATGCTCGCGCTTTTGAGGAACGTGGAGGACTTCCAGAGAGAATCAACACTCGTCACCAGGACGACTACGATCTTGGACGTGTTGAACAATCTGAAGGAGAGCATCGGGCGGGTTTTTGATATGATGAGCGCTACGACGAGATCGACTCGGGCGTCGGGGCGAGGAGTGTTGCATCTGGAGAATGCGCGCAAGGTGTCGGCAGCTCTCGGTCAAGGAGTTCAAGTGCTGCACAAGTTCAAAAAGATCTTGGAGCAAGTACATCTTATCCGTATGTTGTCTAGGACAAACGACAAATACAATCGGGAGATCGAGGCGATGAAAAGTCAGAACGTGTGGAATGCGGAGAATCGGAGGTTATTGGGAGTGATGTTGGAGGACTTGTTGAAGATGAAGGAGAAGCCGATGATCACGGAGAACCTCGCTGCCATCTGGAATGTTTTCGACGTGGCCGCCAAAATTCATGGAGTTGAAATCGATTCGGCGCAGTTCGCCGACCCGATTGCCGCGAATCTCAAATCGCTACGAATGGTTGCGAACGAATTTCGAATCATGAGTACTCTCGACTTGAGGTTCTCGCAGCATCGCGTCCATCTCAAAGCCGCATCAATCACGTTGGACCCGGTGAAGAATTTCTTTGATGAGTTCTTCGGCCTCGTAGGAGATCGTAGGAGGTAATTGAAAGTTCAGCAGTTTGGTTAATGAGTTGTAATTTCAGTCAATCGGAAAAATCGTTCCCTCTCGTGACTGCGATCATCATCGGATCCATTGTCCTAATCGTCACTGGCCTCTTGATTGGTGCCGCTGTCTGGACCTTCAAGTGGTTGCAAAGTAAAAAAACGAGTCAGGAGTCGGTCGTCGACAGAGGGCGGAGCGAGTACACGAAGAAAAAAGTGAAGGAAGGGATGATTGTGAACGCGTACAGTATGTCGGCCTCGTCTGGTTTGAGTTTCACCAGTTTTCGTTTCAGGTAAAAAGACTGGACTCACTCCACTTCATGTGGCTGGCGACAAGCGACAACCGGACATCATCAAGTTGCTTTGCAAAAGCGGCGCCTACCGCCATCTGCGAGACCTGAACGACGATACGGCCGAGGAGAGACTGCGGCGACAACTCAAGGACTTGATCGAGCAGAAGAAAGTCAGCGAGGCAGGGATAGTGAAGATCTGTCTGGCCGTGTACGAGAAGCTTCGTGACAAGTCTTACCCAGAGATCGTGCCAAAGTTCTTCAAGACTGAATTGTTCACCATCTCTCTCATTTGCGACCTCAAGACGAGAAAGTCCTTCGATGATCGCTACCCGGATCTGGTCAGTTTCTAATTAGATTCAGTAATTGAAGTTCTTGTCGTTTAAAATTCCATCATTTCCGAGAAAAAACTGATTCAAAAAGCTGATAATTGATTTCTGAAAAAGGCAATTTCTTACTTTGTTTCAAAAACAATCTTTCAGGTCACCGATTTGCCCGATCTTGACAGCTACAGTCATTTCGTCGTTAATGTCGTGAAGGGAGGTGTGATGGATACGAATGAACAGGTCATGACTCGACAACAACTTGCTTCGTACATATTCCAGTCAGTTTTACCGCAAAACGGGTCGTTCCGTGAGCAATATCTTTCAGCCCGGCCATCCTAGTTCCGGCGGAGTGGGCTAACGCGTGCGTGACTCGCCGACGAAACTTCTACAAGGACTACGAGATGCGCGTGCAGCGCGTCAAGTATCTCGACAAGACGTACTCCTCCGTTGACAATTGGAAACTGTGGATCCGCGGACGCGCTGTCCCGGCTCTATGGGGAGTTTTGGTGATGATTCACGACGAGGGTGAGGACAGCGAGACACGCGGAATCGTCGAGCGTCTCGGCGCGAAAGTTGTCGAATCGGACGAGGAATTCGCGTCGATCGCCATCTCGGAGCCGTCCGAGCCACACTGGTTCCCGTACGAGAAGCCAATTTGGGTCATTCGCCCCGAGGAGGTTTCTCGAAATTCAGCGCAATTTCTCGCTTATAGTTAATTTCAGGCGAAAGCGGCGGATGTTCGGAAGAAGTACAACAAGCTGATAGATGATCGCCTGCGTAGTATCAAATCACCATTGCTCTACACTCTCGACAAACCGTTTATGATCATGACCCTGGACTCGCTTATCGTATTGCTCCTTTCGATTCAAGACTTCAGACAGTTGGATGCGGAGTGCTGCACGAGCCGGGATCTGATCCGAGTGGACAAGCAACGAAAGAAGAACGGAGAGACGGAGGCTCAGAAAGATGCCCGTCTCAATGGTATGATGAAATATGCTGAGGCGCTGGATGCAAAGAAGCCGAAGAAAAAGCCGAAGAAGACATATTTATTCACCAACTCGACAGAAAACAAATAAATTATTATTACATCAAAAGTTTCGTCTTTCCGGCTTGTAAATCGCATCACGATTTGTCAGTTTAAAATTGTGATGCATCCGGTGCTCCGCGAGCAATTGTCGTGAAATCTGGTGCAAGGTCTGCAGTCGCGGTGTTTGCGGATTTGGCATTGTATTTGACGACAGTTCAGGAAATCCCCGTCTTTTCACCGGTTTCCTCTTCTTCCTGATTCTTTCTGAAAGAAAATTTAAAAAGTTTATTTTTAAATTAATTTTTTTCGCGGAAAATTTCCAATATTTCAAAATTAAAATACTTTTCAGATAATCAAAAATCGGTTCGAAAATGAGAAATTTCTGGAATAACGGATTAACTGGGTCAGTCGGATTAAACGAAAAACGTCGTTTTTTTTTTGGATTGACTCTTCTAGACATGCATTTTTTTCAAAAAATTTTATTTTTTTTTAAAATTATTTTTTATTATTGATTTTTCGAAAATAATTATATTTTTTTTCAGAAAATAAAAATAATTTCCCAATGGAATGCACAATGGAAACTTGGATAAATATCACTGGAGATCCACCTTTGGTAAATTGAATTTTTTTTTTCGAAAGTTTAATTTTAAAATTTTTTAAAGAAAAACTATAGGTTGTCACTAAATTTCAAAAATTCAAAAAAAAAATTTTTTTCAATTTTTAAATTAGATTTTTGTTCATAAAAAAATTTATCAAAAAAAAAAATCAAACGATTTTTTTGTGCGAAAAAAAAATTTCAGCAAGAAAAAAAACAGGATGAAGATGAAAAAAATGATGAATCAGAACGTGTCGGGGGAGGAAAAAAAACTGAAAAATATCAGATTTGGAATGGATTTCTGACTCGCTCATCCGTTTTACGACCGACAAAAAATTGATTCGCTTTTTTTTTTGTATTTTCCATTTTTTCCCGGCTGAAACCATGTGAAAAATAAGAAATTTTGGGTTTTTTCTCGAATTTTTTTTGGAGAATACTGAAATTTTTTTCGAATTCTCAAAAAAAATTTCAAAAAAATTTTTTTTTTAAATAATAAAAAACACTTTATAATCTATAATGAAATAAAAAAAGCGATTGCCTCAATTTTTCAATTTTTCAGAAAAAAAAATTTTTATTGAAAAAATTTTTATTTTCAAAATTATAACTTTTAAAAAAATTATTTTTTTTTCCAAATTTTCACGAAAAGCTGAACATTTTTCTTCGGAAAATCAAAAGAAAATTGTTCACTTTTCGCTTTTTAAAAAAAAATTTGGAAAAGAGAAGAAACCGAGGCGGTCGGGTCTCGCAACGAAAAGAAAAACGGATACCATAAACTTTTTTCTCCGGAATAATCGCATGCGCCTTCAATCTCACAATTAGCTCAATTTTCTCTCAAATTGATGACGATTCGAGGAGAATTGGCGATTTTTACGAGACTCCGAAATAACGGGTCTCGCCACACCGCGCGTTGTTTAGCGAAATATTCAGCGCGCGAAATTTGAAATGAATAAAATTCTTAAATCTCTTTTTCCGCTGTGTTTTCTTGAATAATTCATAAATTTCAATATTGAAATTCAATATTTTAAGGTTGGTCTGCCGGAAAATCGATAATTTTAGGTGAAAACTTGAGAAAAAAAAGAAAATAATAAATTTTTGAATTGAAAATAATGTTTTCAAAGTAAATAATTCAAGAAAACACAGAGGAAAAAAAGATTGCAATATTTTATTCGTTTCAAATTTCGCGCGCCGAATGTTCGGCTAAACAACGCGCGGTGTGGCGAGACGCGTTATTTCGGAGCGTCGTACCAAACAGGTAATAAAGAAATTGTTTTTTTTTCTGAGAAAATATAATTTCTCGTGGTGGAGGAGAACAAAAAAGCCGCTTCTCCGTCCCTTATTTACCCACTTTTCGCTGCATTTTGTGAGCCGGACACTGCCAGCTCATCTTTTTTTTTTTTTTTTTTTTTGAAATTTTATTCTTACGTTGAAAATTTGTATCTTTACAAGTTTTATTTATAAATTTGTTGGAAAAAATTTCAAAATTAAAAAATTTTTAAAAATAATTGAAATAAAAAAAAAATTTTTTTTCAAAGAGGAATTTTTCGAAAAAATTTTTTTAAATTAGAAAAACAAAATTTTTTTTGAAAATACTCGAACATTGATCGAAGAAAATTATTAGTTTATATTTAAAAAAAAAACTTGAAAAAAGTTTTTTTCAAAATTTTCTAAAAAAAAATTTTTTAAGTTTTTTTCACTTATTACGTTTTTTAAGTAGTACCAAAAAAAATTAATTAAAAATAAAAAAATTTTCGATTTTTCGAAATTCAAAAAAAAATCAGACCAGTAATTTTTTTAAAAACAAAAAAATTACAGTTTCCAAAATTTTTCAAATTTTTAAAAAAAATTTCTGAAAATACTACTCGTGTCTTTGATTAGTTCAAAAATTTAAAAAAAAAAAAATTTTTAAAAGAAATTGCTAGCAAAAAAAAATAAAAATCATAAAAAAAAAAATAACCAAAATTATTATTTTTTTTAAAATCAAAAAACCAAAAACAAGTGTCCAATTACACACCCAAGGTACGAAACAAATCCAGTGTTTCCCCATTTTTCTGGCGTTTCTTTTTCTTTTTTTTTTCTTCCCACCTAATCCCCTCTCTTTCTTTCTCTCTCTTTTCATCATCACTTTCAACCTCGACAACTGCGACTCAGCACAAAACAAAATAAAACAAAACAAAAAAACCCCGGAGGGGAGAAGGGAACAACAAAAAGGGAAATGGAGGATGACTTCCTTATGCGTGCCTTTCCATCCTCCAATATGAGAGCAGGAGCAGTGGGGGTAATGACATCAGCTTCCCAGTGTCAATTAATGCCCTCCTAAACGCGCCTATTGAATATTTCATGGGCTCCGCGTGAGCCCATGTGTTTCCTGTTTCGTTTCACGCCTCTTTTCCTGCCCGTTCCACTCGCGCGCCACCACCCGACCTCGAACCCGGGACCGCTCGCTTGAATGGCGCACCTGTTACCGCCTGCGCCAAACTGTGCAACCCCACTTCTGCGGGTTTGGGTAGTGATAAGCCCACACTGTTCGGTTTGTGCAGTTTGCTTTTTTGGCACGCTCAAACTGCTCGAAATGAGCACGAAGCCCCCGCCCCCGAGGGCTCGCGGAGCTCCCAAACTAGAGAAAACACAAAATATTGTTTGATCTTGTGGCACTGCTGCGCACTATCGGCTTAAAATAATAAGCTGAAACTAGAGAAAGCGGGGGCTTCCTTTTTGGCGCTAAACATCATTCCCTTTTTCCCCTGACATTCGTTTTTCGGTTTTTGCAATCATCTCTGATTGCTTTTTCCTTTTTCAGCCAGAAAAATGAGCCAAAACACGTTATTTCTCACACCTTACATTTATCTCATTATTAGTTAGACCGGAAATTTTTCGTTCGCCGAATAATTTCTTGTTTTTTTCCCGCCCTCCGTAGAGACCAGCCAGATTTCTTGGGTTTTTTATCGTTTTTTGCAAGCAAAATAAGAGCGAATCGCATTTTTTCCTGCAAACTTTCGTACTATTCGATGCAAAGTTCGCAGTGGCGGTGTTTGCGGACTCGGCACTTTATTTGACGAGCTTATTGTGAAAATAGACTCCAACCACCTTAAACTTGGCAAATTGTTCCAAAAAATGAATAAATTTCAAATTGTCGTCAAATCGGGTGCCAGGTCCGCAGTGTCGGTGTTTGCGTACCTTGCATCATACCTCACGACACTTTGTTATTTTCCGATTTTCCGTCATTTTTCGGCCGTTTCTGCTCTAATCCACCCTTTATTCGTCTAATCTCCGTCCCTCAGAAGCCCTTGCCGCCCCCCTTAACCGAAAAATAACACAATTTGCACCTGTTTTCTCGGAATTTCCAATTAATTCGCCACATATTCATATTTTTAGCCTCTCGAAAATCTATTCCATTTCGTGGCGAGACCCGCAGACTTCCGGTTGTTTCATTGAGAGTGGCGGGGAGAAAAAAAAGGAATCAAAAATCTCTAATTGCAAATAGAAAAAAACGGTGAAATGTTCCGTATTTACCCGAATCGCCTATTTTTTCCTTATTCTTTGCTCTTTTTCACTCGTTTCGAAAATGGCAATTTTTGCAAACTTCGCCTCTTATTTTCCGGATTAATTGGATTCGGAATGGTGTTTGTGGTGGGAGGGAAGAAGGTGTCACCAACAGGAAGTAGAGCTCTAATTGAGAGCCGGTGCACGCATTCCGAGAAGCTATTCAACTCAAACACGAAATGCGGCCGTTTTGCCGGCGTGATTTACGCAAATGTCGTCAGATCCGGTGCCGAGTCCGCAGTCGTGGTGTTGGCGGACTTGGCATCATACTTGACGACAATTCATTTAAAGTTCACCGGTTTTTCTTCTTTTTTTTCTCTAAAAGTTCGATTTTTCGGGGGTTTCAAACGTTTAAAATTTCAATTTTTACCGTTTTTCTCAAATCCCATAAGCAGATACCTACAAAACCATCAAAAATGAATTAAAAACCAAACTGTCGTAAGGTATGATGCCAAGTACGCAAACACCATCATTGCGGACTTTGCACCCTATTTGACGACAAATGTGAAAAATAGTGTTTTTTTCGCGCTAAATGCTTCTCATATCATTTCTAAGCGTTGAATTCGTGTTTTAGGAGTCGAAAATGTTCAAAGTGAAGGGAAAAAACGGTGATTTTTGGTCTCGCCGCGACCAAAGTACACCTTTTTGTCGCCACCAAAACTTCCGTTTTCGCCTCCCCAATTAGAGCCGTATTCATCATCGAAAAGTGCTCTCTTTTCATTGAACTTTCTCATTTTCATCGTGAGAGCCGCGGGCCTTCTTATTATTTTCATTCGAGCGTGAAATAGATGAAAATGGCACGTCGCTCTCTTTTTTTCTCCATTTTTAAAAATATTATTATCATTATTATTATAGGAGCTTTCTTATTTTTGTTTTTGTGTTTTTCTAGTAGCTTTAAATTTGATGTACTTTTTCTGAGCTTCTCGAAAATAATAATTAAAATTTTTGAAGATTTTTTAAAGCAGTTAAAAAAAGCTAGAAATGATATGGGAAGCGTTTCGCGAAAAAAAACACAATTTTTCACATTTGTCGTTAAATCGGGTGCAAAGTCCGCAACGATGGTGTTTGCGTACTTGGCATCATACCTTACGACAGTTTGGTTTTTAAATTTATTTTTGATGGTTTTGTAGATATCTGCTCATGGAAG
Source organism: Caenorhabditis sulstoni (assembly GCA_963966605.1). Taxonomy (NCBI): domain Eukaryota; kingdom Metazoa; phylum Nematoda; class Chromadorea; order Rhabditida; family Rhabditidae; genus Caenorhabditis; species Caenorhabditis sulstoni. The sequence continues at coordinate 1,256,546 of OZ016478.1, read as the reverse complement.
TTGAAAAACACGATGAAAAATGAAAATTGAAGTCAATTTTCAAGTAAAAAAAATTTTTAGGCAAAAAAAAAATTTTTTTTTTCGAACAAGGAAGTACACACTATTGCATTTCGTTTTCAGAGCAAAAACCAAAAATCCAAAAAAAAAAAATGCGATTCGTAACGTTGAAAATCAGTGGGCATTTAATCAAGCGTCTATTCGAAAATCAGGTCACCCTTCACAAATTTTCGCCATTTTACATGAGTTTTATCCCGTTTCTCACGTAATTTGGAGATTATCTTTGAAAAATAGTGGGCGGAGCCTAAATTTGATCTTGTTATGGAAAATTTTCAAAAAAAATTTTTGGAACCATTTTTTAAAAAATATTTTTTTGTGAAATTTATCAAAATTAGCATTTTTTCGAATTTTTGAAAATCAGTTAGTTTTCTGAAAAAAAATCGAAAAAAAAATTATTTTTTTGGTTTTTTTTTGAATTCTGAAATTCAATGCGAAAATTTCCTAAAAAAAATTTTAAAATTAATTTCCAGAAAAAAAATTTTTCTCATTTTTTTACAATTTCCCAATTTTTTCATTTATATTTCAAAAAAATGTGCAATTTCGGAAAATAATTTTTTTTAGAACAACAAATATTTAAATTTTTAAATAAAAAATTTAAAAAAAAAATTTTTTTTTGAAATTTTTTTTTTTCAATATTATTTTTTCTAAAAAGGCAGTATGCTCAACATTTCTTTCAAATTAGAAAAAAAATTTTCAATAATCAGGAAATGGGTTGCCGCCAGACATCGGCCAGTCATCCGCCAGACATACGCCAGAATAAGCGCCCTGACCGCCAGTGGCGCTTCAAAGTCGGCCAGTGGCGCCGGATACGCGCCAGTGGCGGGCTTTTCAAAGCGCGTGTGAAAAAGGTGTGATGTCTGAGCCCTCATCCTCCGCAATTTGTGACCGTCGATGATGACGTGGCACTCTAGCGGCACCAACCCTATCATTTATTTTTCTCTCTCTCTCTCTTCGAATTCTAAAGTATTGGGTGCCTATTGAAAGCGATCAGATCGAGTTTTCTGAGAAAAAAAAAGAGCGACGAGCCGCCTTTTTTGTTCTCTTTCTTTCTCTCGCCGTATAATTGGGCAGAGAGGGGGGTGGGATTTTCAGAGAAAAAAGAGAAAAAAAATAGAAAGGAAAAGATGAGTCACACTCTCAAATGGCACTCTTTTTGCCATCCCACCTGTCTCACAAGTTTTTTTTTAGAATTAATATCCCAAAAAAAAAAATTTTTTTTTTGGTTTTTTGATTTTTCGGAAAAAAAAATTAGGAATTTCAGAATTATTTTCTAAACTCGCGTTTTTTCCCAAAATTTAAAATAAATAAAAATAAATAAAAAATACCTTGAATTTGAAATTTGTTTTTTAATTTTACGAAAAAAAAAACTATTTAAAAGTTATTTATTTTATTGAAAAAAATCTTATTTATTAAAAATTTTGAATTTCAAATTCATTATTCAAATTGTTTTATTATTTTTAGTTTTTGATTTTTCTTGAAAAAAAAATTAAAAATTTCAGAATTTTTTTTCCTAAATTCGCGTTTTTTTTCTAAAAATTTAAAAATATAAAAATAAATAAAAAATACCTTGAATTTGAAATTTTTTGTAAAATTTAATGAAATTTTTTTTAAATGCCGAATTTTAAATTTAATGTTTAAATTGTTTATTTTTTTTCAATTACAAAAATTTTTTAATTACAAAAAAAAAATATTTCAAAATTTTATGAAATTTCTCAGTTTCTATAAATATTTTTAAAAAACAATAACGTAATAAAATTTACCAAAAAAAAATTTAAAAAAATTTTTAAAAAATCCAAAAAATTAAAAAAAAAAATTTTTTTCGAAAAATTTTTTTTTCAAATTTTTTTAAATTCTTATATTTTCCTGAAAAAATGTTTTATTTCAACCAAAAATCACTCTAATATTCCCTGAAATTCCCGGAAATATCGTTGTCCTTCCGCCCTCCCAGCCCACCTGCTTCTCATTATTTCCCTCCGATTTTCCCAATTTTTCTCCCACATTCTCACCAAATTTAATTTTATGTCTCACGCAATGCCACTGCTCAAAAGCGTCAAAAAACCCCCGGGAGCTCCGAACTTTGGCTGAAAATTCAACTAGGCTCATTTTTAGCGGCGATTTCAAGTGCTGCTCACATTTCGCTTCATAACTTTTGCACTGATCGCGCTAAAATTTTTTTCGCATTTTCTCCTGATAGATCTCGTTGTAAGAATTCGATTGATATCCCAACTTGACCTTTTTGAAACAATTTCGAGCGAGATATGATTTTTCAAAAAAAAAAAAATTAAAAAAAAAATTTTTTTTTTCAATTTATTTTTTCTTGTCTGAAACAGAAAATTTTCTTAAAATTTCCCTTTCCCGTTCCCAAGTCTTCATTCATCGGCTCGTTTTCATTCGGTGAGTCGCGATTTGAACGTGTAAAAACGTCCAAATCATCGTTAAATCGACGCGCGATTATCCGTACCGATAAGCCGGTGTGAGTAAGTTAACGACGAAGAAGAAGGAAGGAAGGAAATAATATTCCCGGTTTTTTTTTCTTTTTTCACCACGCCTCTTCGGATTTCGGATCTCGGAGTTATCGTTTGTTTTCGTCGTTTATTATTTTCTTTTTCGACGACGACCTAACTGACTAGTGAGATGAGAAGATAATCAGTCGTAGGCAAATTCTTTTTGAGGTGTCTGCCGCTTTTTTTCTGAAAATAATTTAGAAAAACCAGGAAACCCCCCAAAACTTTTCCGCGCGCCCCGCTTTTATCACCGCCTCCGCTTGCGTCGCTTCATCTTGCGCTTTGAGCCACGCGAGTTAAGCGCCGCTCGTCCGATCTGGCAAGTTAGGCAACGTTGTCTCCGGTTAGTCTCCAGCTCGAAGTTCAGACCCCGCCCACTGAAAAGTGCCTCTGACTTCCCTCCATTGAATACTAATCCACCGTTCTTACTTCCTTCTCATTTTGAATAATGCTTCACCCTGTCTGCCCACTAAAAGTCCATTTTCTCGTCGTCTTTTTTTCGCTAAACGTAGACCAAAAGAAAAGCGTGTGACTCTTTTAGAATCGCATAAATTTTGCGACCAATTGGAAAACAATGCCATTTTTTTTCAATTTTCTAACCATTTTCTTTTAATTTCTCATTTTGGCCACTCGCCCTCTTAATTTTTGAGTTTCCCCCCCCCCCCCCCCCCAAAAAAAAAATAGAAAACGGGATTTTTCTCTGTAAAATAAAATAAAATTGAATATCCGTGAGAAATACTCGGGTTTTTTGTTTTCACTCAAAAAAAGTACAATTCGATTTAACATTTAAATTTGAAAATTTTTTTTTTTCGAAAAATAATTTTTTTAAAATCTTTACTACTACTATTTGTGTGTTTTTGTGAGTTCTGAAGGTTTCTTGAAATAATTTCCCAACGGGTGTCCCGTTTGGTCTGAGACTTGGCATAGGCCCATGATCCTCCGGGGGCATTATGATATTAAAGGTGGCGGGTCAGGTTACTGTAGGATTACGGTAGCTACAGTACTAACATCGATTTTCCACATTTTTCAAAATCAACGGACGGACCCCAAACTTTGATGGTAGCATGTCTTGGACCAAAAAATACTACTGTACAAATATCTAAGGGATTACTGTAGTATTACGGTAGATACGGTAGTCGAAAGTTCGAGATGTCACTTTTTCGAAGAGGTATTACTGCCGTCGTTGGGATGGGAGGGCAGGGGAAAGTTGTTGAAAGTGGAGGGTACTAAGGGTACTACAGCTACAGTAACCGGAAATTATCGATCGATTCGGAATACGGTAGAAACGGAGACACGAAATATTGTCTGCGTCTCTCATTTTGAGACACTCTCTCGCCTCATTATTTGGAGAATGGAGTTTGAACAGGCCAGAAAGTGTCAGAAAGTTCCAGAAACATTTCGGCGGGAATTCAAAAAACTGAGGGGAGGACCGTTTTGGCGGGAATTCAAAAAGCTGAGGGGAGGACCGTTTCGGCGGGAATTCAAAAAGCTGAGGGAAGGACCGTTTTGGCGGGAATTCAAAAAGCTGAGGGAAGGACCGTTTTGGCGGGAATTCAAAAAGCTGAGGGGAGGACCGTTTCGGCGGGAATTCAAAAAGCTGAGGGAAGGACCGTTTTGGCGGGAATTCAAAAAGCTGAGGGGAGGACCGTTTCGGCGGGAATTCAAAAAGCTGAGGGAAGGACCGTTTTGGCGGGAATTCAAAAAGCTGAGGGAAGGACCGTTTTGGCGGGAATTCAAAAAGCTGAGGGGAGGACCATTTCGGCGGGAATTCAAAAAGCTGAGGGAAGGACCGTTTTGGCGGGAATTCAAAAAGCTGAGGGGAGGACCGTTTCGGCGGGAATTCAAAAAGCTGAGGGGAGGACCGTTTCGGCGGGAATTCAAAAAGCTGAGGGAAGGACCGTTTTGGCGGGAATTCAAAAAGCTGAGGGGAGGACCGTTTCGGCGGGAATTCAAAAAGCTGAGGGGAGGACCGTTTCGGCGGGAATTCAAAAAGCTGAGGGAAGGACCGTTTTGGCGGGAATTCAAAAAGCTGAGGGGAGGACCGTTTCGGCGGGAATTCAAAAAGCTGAGGGAAGGACCGTTTCGGCGGGAATTCAAAAAGCTGAGGGGAGGACCGTTTCGGCGGGAATTCAAAAAGCTGAGGGAAGGACCGTTTTGGCGGGAATTCAAAAAGCTGAGGGAAGGACCGTTTTGGCGGGAATTCAAAAAGCTGAGGGGAGGACCGTTTTGGCGGGAATTCAAAAAGCTGAGGGGAGGACCGTTTCGGCGGGAATTTAAAAAGCTGAGGGGAGGACCGTTTCGGCGGGAATTCAAAAAGCTGAGGGAAGGACCGTTTCGGCGGGAATTCAAAAAGCTGAGGGAAGGACCGTTTTGGCGGGAATTCAAAAAGCTGAGGGAAGGACCGTTTCGGCGGGAATTCAAAAAGCTGAGGGAAGGACCGTTTTGGCGGGAATTCAAAAAGCTGAGGGGAGGACCGTTTCGGCGGGAATTCAAAAAGCTGAGGGGAGGACCGTTTCGGCGGGAATTCAAAAAGCTGAGGGCAGGACCGTTTTGGCGGGAATTCAAAAAGCTGAGGGGAGGACCGTTTTGGCGGGAATTCAAAAAGCTGAGGGAAGGACCGTTTCGGCGGGAATTCAAAAAGCTGAGGGCAGGACCGTTTTGGCGGGAATTCAAAAAGCTGAGGGGAGGACCGTTTCGGCGGGAATTCAAAAAGCTGAGGGAAGGACCGTTTCGGCGGGAATTCAAAAAGCTGAGGGGGGAACCGTTTCGGCGGGAATTCAAAAAGCTGAGGGGAGGACCGTTTCGGCGGGAATTCAAAAAGCTGAGGGCAGGACCGTTTTGGCGGGAATTCAAAAAGCTGAGGGGAGGACCGTTTTGGCGGGAATTCAAAAAGCTGAGGGCAGGACCGTTTCGGCGGGAATTTAAAAAGCTGAGAGGAGGACCGTTTCGGCGGGAATTTAAAAAGCTGAGGGCAGGACCGTTTCGGCGGGAATTCAAAAAGCTGAGGGAAGGACCGTTTCGGCGGGAATTTAAAAAGCTGAGAGGAGGACCGTTTTGGCGGGAATTCAAAAAGCTGAGGGCAGGACCGTTTCGGCGGGAATTTAAAAAGCTGAGAGGAGGACCGTTTCGGCGGGAATTTAAAAAGCTGAGGGCAGGACCGTTTCGGCGGGAATTCAAAAAGCTGAGGGAAGGACCGTTTCGGCGGGAATTTAAAAAGCTGAGAGGAGGACCGTTTCGGCGGGAATTCAAAAAGCTGAGGGAAGGACCGTTTCGGCGGGAATTTAAAAAGCTGAGGGGAGGACTGTTTTGGCGGGAATTCAAAAAGCTGAGGGGAGGACCGTTTTGGCGGGAATTCAAAAAGCTGAGGGCAGGACCGTTTCGGCGGGAATTTAAAAAGCTGAGAGGAGGACCGTTTCGGCGGGAATTTAAAAAGCTGAGGGCAGGACCGTTTCGGCGGGAATTCAAAAAGCTGAGGGAAGGACCGTTTCGGCGGGAATTTAAAAAGCTGAGAGGAGGACCGTTTTGGCGGGAATTCAAAAAGCTGAGGGGAGGACCGTTTTGGCGGGAATTCAAAAAGCTGAGGGCAGGACCGTTTCGGCGGGAATTTAAAAAGCTGAGAGGAGGACCGTTTCGGCGGGAATTTAAAAAGCTGAGGGGAGGACCGTTTCGGCGGGAATTCAAAAAGCTGAGGGAAGGACCGTTTCGGCGGGAATTCAAAAAGCTGAGGGGGGAACCGTTTCGGCGGGAATTCAAAAAGCTGAGGGGAGGACCGTTTTGGCGGGAATTCAAAAAGCTGAGGGCAGGACCGTTTTGGCGGGAATTCAAAAAGCTGAGGGGAGGACCGTTTTGGCGGGAATTCAAAAAGCTGAGGGCAGGACCGTTTCGGCGGGAATTCAAAAAGCTGAGGGAAGGACTGTTTCGGCGGGAATTCAAAAAGCTGAGGGAAGGACCGTTTCGGCGGGAATTCAAAAAGCTGAGGGAAGGACCGTTTCGGCGGGAATTCAAAAAGCTGAGGGCAGGACCGTTTTGGCGGGAATTCAAAAAGCTGAGGGAAGGACCGTTTCGGCGGGAATTCAAAAAGCTGAGAGGAGGACCGTTTCGGCGGGAATTTAAAAAGCTGAGGGAAGGACTGTTTCGGCGGGAATTCAAAAAGCTGAGGGAAGGACTGTTTCGGCGGGAATTCAAAAAGCTGAGGGAAGGACCGTTTCGGCGGGAATTCAAAAAGCTGAGAGGAGGACCGTTTCGGCGGGAATTTAAAAAGCTGAGGGAAGGACTGTTTCGGCGGGAATTCAAAAAGCTGAGGGAAGGACTGTTTCGGCGGGAATTCAAAAAGCTGAGGGAAGGACCGTTTCGGCGGGAATTCAAAAAGCTGAGGGAAGGACCGTTTCGGCGGGAATTCAAAAAGCTGAGGGCAGGACCGTTTTGGCGGGAATTCAAAAAGCTGAGGGAAGGACCGTTTCGGCGGGAATTCAAAAAGCTGAGGGGAGGACCGTTTTGGCGGGAATTCAAAAAGCTGAGGGCAGGACCGTTTCGGCGGGAATTTAAAAAGCTGAGAGGAGGACCGTTTCGGCGGGAATTTAAAAAGCTGAGGGGAGGACCGTTTCGGCGGGAATTTAAAAAGCTGAGGGGAGGACTGTTTTGGCGGGAATTCAAAAAGCTGAGGGGAGGACCGTTTTGGCGGGAATTCAAAAAGCTGAGGGGAGGACCGTTTTGGCGGGAATTCAAAAAGCTGAGGGGAGGACCGTTTTGGCGGGAATTCAAAAAGCTGAGGGGAGGACTGTTTTGGCGGGAATTCAAAAAGCTAAAGGGGGGGGGGGGGGGGAGTACGAAAAATGTTCAAATCTCCAGGATTTGCCTTCACACTTGAGGGTAGGGTGAAGGAACAAAACTTCAGTTGAAAGATCTGTGAGAATTGAATTTAGTTCTCTCATAGAACAGCTCTTCATCGTTTTTTTTTAACGTTGAAAAGTTACTCCATTCGGAAAGGCCTGCAACTGTCCAAGCGAAAGCCAGTGGGGTGGGCGCGGCGATAGCCGCGCCCACCCCACTGGTAGAAAACTACAAATATTTTGAAATGAAAAATGAGATAACTAAAAAAAAAAATTTTTTTTTCGGTTTTTATTAAAATTTTTTCAAAAATTAATTAAAAAGTTTTGAACATTTAAATTCTGAAAAAAAATCGATAAATTTCCAAAAAAAAAATGCATTATTCAAAATAAATTTTTTTAAATTAAAAATTTCAATTCTAAAAAATAAAAACAATTTTTTTTAATTATTAAAAATTTTTTCAAAAAAAAAATGTTGCCATCAGAATACATTATAATTTGAAAAAAAAAGGAAAAAAAAGAAACAGTATTTTTCGAATTTTTCCCAAATTTGACAAAAAAAACTCCTGTTTCAAAAACTTTATATCAAAAAAAAAAAAAAAAAAAAAAAATCTTTAAATTTTTACAAATTAATTTTTCTAATAAACCCCCAACAATCACCTCGAATCGATCGCGTCTAAAAATTAAAAAAAAAAATAAATTCGTCCCCTCCCGCAAATTTTTTTTCTGTTTGCAGCCATTCATCGGACTCAATCGGTCAATGACGGCTTCCGATTCGAGGTGAGTAGTCGGAATTTTCGATGAATTTTCTTTCCCTTTTTTCTTTACAAACGCCTTTTTTCTTCTTTTTTCGGGTTCTCACGGTCTTTTTTCTTGTTTTGATTTTTAATTTCCCGCTTATTTTTAGCGATTTTTAGGACTCAGAAAAAATTTAAAAATTTTTTTTTCAAATTTAAATTAATTCTGGATTCGAGAAGAAAACGATTAAAAACAATTGATTTTTTGAAATTAAATTGATTTTTTGAAAAGGAATTTTTTTGATTTACAAAAAAAATTTGAAAAATAAATTTTTTTCAATTTTTTGCCTCGATATTAAAAATTAATTTTTTTTTCATTTGCAAAAAATGAATTTTTAAATAAAAATTTTCGACTCGATTTTCAAAATTAGAAAAAAAAAATTTTAAAATTTGCAAAAATTCTATTTTTTTTTCAAATTCAAAAAAAAAATTCCGTCTCCCTTTTACTGAGAAGAGTGAAAATTGGCGAAAAAAATGGCAGAAAATGGGTGCTATAATTACGGGAAAAGCATAAAATTGAATTTTCATCGAAAAAAAAGAGATCAATTTCAGTTTATTAGCCACCAGTTTTCCTCCTTTTTTTCTAGCACTAATGTATTTTTTTCTCGAATTTAAATTTTTTTTCCAAATTTTTATGAAAAATCTCTATTTAATTGAAGTATTTTTTGAATCAATTTTTAAAAAAAATTTTCTGAAATTTTAATTTTTTTCTCCAGCCGTTTCATATAAATTCAAAATTTTATAAAAAAAAATTGATTGAAAATTGAATAATTAATTTTTTTTTTAATTTAAAAGAAAGTTTTAAAAATTTGAAAATTTGCAAAAAAAAAAATTTTCTTTTAAATATTCTAATTCGAATTTAAAAAAAAATTATTAACAGTAGATTACAAATTTAAAAAAAAAACAAAAATAAATAAAAAATAGGTATTTTTAATTTTTAATTCTTGAAAATAAATTTATTTTTTGGGAAAAATTTTTTTTTCTTATTTCCTGTTTTTATTTTTATTTCAAAATCTTCTATAAATCTCAATTTTGCGTTCAAATTTCCATTTTTTTTCTTCCAAAAAAAAATAAAAATAAACTCCAATTTTTTTTTGTTTTTTTTTTGCTCTGATTCACAATTTTTCCAGTGGGAGGCCAAAAAAACATAAGATGAACAAAATAATCTCGGATTTCAAGCCTCTTTTTTTTCGAAATTCAGTTTTTTTTGGGTTGATTCACTCCATCGAATTTTAGAAAAAAAAATTTTTTTTTGCTAAATTAAAAAAAAAATTTTTTTTAGAATTTTTTTCGTCAAAAATTATTAAATTTTTTTTTTGCAAAAAAAAATCGATAAAATTATCAACAACTAACTGTTTCGTAAAAATTTAAAAATTCAAAAAAAAATTCATTTTATCACTTCTAATTTTTCAATTTTAATTCAAAATCATTTTTTTCTCAAAATTAAAAAAAAAATTTTGAATTTCTTTTTTTTTAAACATTTTTTTTTATTAAAAATGTTTTAATTCTGATTTATCTTTTAAAAAAATACCTGAAATTGAGGAAAATCGCAAAAAAATTCAAAAAAATTTTTGGTACGACGCTCCGAAATAACGGGCGGGGCCATTGGCTCTTTGTTTATCGTAAATCGACACCAAACGTTCTTTTTTCAATAAATTGCGCGAAATTTGGGTTTCTAGGCCACGGCCGCAGGGAATATTAGTTTTTGCGCTAAAATCGATAATTAAAATATTATTTCAAGTAAAAATTCCACAAAAAATCAATAAAAATTCGCTCAATTTTTCTAAAATTCCCAAAATTCGCTCAATTTTTCTAAAATTCCCAAAATTCGCACAAATTAACGTAATTTTCCCCTCAAAAAATTCGGCTCGAAGATCGCTGTTTTCGGTGTGTTTCAGTCAAATCTCTCGAGAAGCTGCCCACTCCCCAACCCTACTTTCCCACCAAAATCGGCTTCTTTTCGCCCGAAATCCGATTTTTGCGCCCCGTTTTTTTTCGCTTGATATCATATCACTCATAGCCTCTTTTTCCCCCCCCCCCGCCATTTTTTATCCAGTCATCTCTAAAAAAAAAATTTTTTTTTTTGGAAATTTTTGGAATTTTTTTTCAAGCGAATTTTGACGTAAATCCTATTTTTTAAAATATATTTCCGAATTGATTATCAAAAATTTTTCTTTTTGGGGAAAAAAAAAGAAAAATAGGAAAATTGAGAAAAATTTAGAAAATTTGGAAAAAAAAATTTCTTTTCGAAAAAAAAATTTTTTTCAATCTTGAATTTTAACGTAAATTAATTTATTAAAAAGTAATTTACATCTGTTTTTAATTAAGAAAATTATTTTTTTTCTGAAAATTTAGTTTCTTTTAAATTTCAAAAAAAAATCACTTTTACATTTTTAACTTATTTTTTTCAAAAAAATTTTAAAAATTTAAAAATTGTTCTTTTTTCTGAAAATTTAATTTTTTTAGAATTTCAAAATCACTTCTACACTTTCACCTATTGAAAAAAATTATTAATAAAATTATTAATAAAATTTATTGCGCAATTTTTCATTTTCCTTAAATTAAAAAAAAGAAAAATAAAATTTTTTTTTAATTTTTGAATTTCAACGTGAATCAAAATAATTTTAAAAAATTCCATTCATTTTTAATTAAAAAAAAAAACAATTTTTTTCTGAAAATTTAAATTTTTTTTAAATTTCAAAATCACTTTTACCTAATTTTTTTCAAAAAAATAATAATAATCTTTTTAAATTTATTACGCAATTTTTTATTTTTCTAAAATTTTCCCAAAGAGAAATTTTTTTTCTTATAAAAAAAAAAAAAATTTTGTCCCGCCAATTATAAGACTTCAATGTTCTCGATTGGAAGGGAAAAAAGTTTGTGATTTAAAATTTCGAAAAAAAAATTATGGCTTCCTTTTTTTTCAGGATTTCCAGAAATCCCACCCACTATTTTTTTCATTTTCGAATATTTTTTCCGGCAGTTTTATTATTTTTTGGTTGTAAATTCGAAAAATTTTTCTAATCACAATCAATTTATTCAACAATTCTCAAAAAATAAAAAATATATATAATAAAAAATAATTGTTTCAAAATTCCTCTAAAAATTAAAAAAAACTCCCGTTTCAAAAAATTTTCATTTTCAAATTTCGATTATTTTAAATTGCTCACGAGAGTAACGTTAATTTTCAAATTAAAAAAAAAAATTTTAAAAAGTTGTCAATTTTTTATTTAAAAAAATTGTTCGAGCTCGTAAAAAATTTAAATTAAAATTTTTTTTCTGACATTTTTTTTTTGACATTTTTATCAATTTTTGGTTGAAATTTTGGTAAAATTTTGCAATTTTCAAAAAAAATTTTTTTTGAATTACAAAAAAACCCCTTTTTTAAAAAAATAATTCTATATTTGAATTTCGAATATTTTGAATTAATTGTAAAATAAAAAAAAATTAATATTATCAAAAAATTCGAAAAATTGAAAATTTTCTCTTTAATAAAAAATTTTCGAATTTATAAAAAAAAAATTTAATTTCGCTAAAAATGCATCAAATTAGAAGAACAAGAAAGATTTTATTATTATTTTCTAAAATAATTTCAACAAAAAAAAATAAATTGTCCGTAAAGTGCAGAGAATCATCGATCACCAACCTACCGTACCCCGTTTTTTAATTAATTTCCACCTGCTCATTTTCCACCTGTCCGCCTCCGAAAAAATGCCAAAATGTGACTAATCGCCTCGGTTTTTTTCGTGCAAAAAAAAAAAGAAAAAAAAAGAGAGAGAAAGAGAGATATGTTGAGTGATTTTAGATGACATTATTCTTTCTCTCCCGCAAAAAATTTCAATTATTTCATTTCGAATTCCCCCTCTTATTTTTTTCACCTGCCCAAATGGTGGGCGTCGAAACCGGAAGTGGAAAGGAATTTTTTTAAAAATTCAAAAAAAAAATTATTTTTGGAATTTTGGGAATAAAAATTTGTTAATTTGCAATAATTATGAAAACTTTATTAGCTAAAAAAAACTTTTTTTTTTTTTGGAATTTTGAAAATAAAAAATTTGTTAATTTGCAAAAATCATTAAAAAACTATTTAAAGAATTTTAATTGGTAAAGAAAATAATTTTTTTAAAAAATCCAAAAATTAATTTCAGAAAATTAGAAAACTCGAATCCAACTCTAAAAATAAAATGCCAATTTTCAATAAAATGTGAAACTAGAAAAAATAATTTTTGAAAATTTTTTTTTTTTTAATTTAAGAGCAACTCGACCTTCTTGATTTTTTATTTCAAAAATCAAAACAAAAAATTTTTTTATCCAAAAATTTTTCAAAACTCAAATATTTTTGGCCTATCGATTTTAGGCCAAAATTAATATTCCCTGTGGTGGCCGTGGCCTAGAAATCCAAAATCGATTGATTTGTTCTATTTTTTTTTCTATCATTTATCGCACCTTTTTTATTCCGTTTCTCTCTCTTTCTCTCTCTCTCTCTCTCTCTCTCTCTCTCTCTCTCTCTCTCTCTCTCTCTCTCTCTCTCTCTCTCTCTCTCTCTTTCTCTCTCTCTCTCTCTCTCTCTCTCTCTCTCTCCCTCTCTCTCTCTCTCTCTCTTTCTCTTTCTCTCTCTTTCTCTCTCTCTCTCTCTCTCTCTCTCTCTCTCTCCCTCTCTCTCTCTCTCTCTCTCTTTCTCTTTCTCTCTTTCTCTCTCTCTCTCTCTTTCTCTTTCTCTCTTTCTCTCTCTCTCTCATTTCCCATTATCCACTGGAGAGCTCTTTTGGCTCCGCCCCCTTTTTGCTCTCCGTCACAGCTCCTCCCCCCCGCTCTCCGGCTCCCGGAGCCAACCCCCCCGCGAGCTCACTCTTGCTCTTGCTCTCTCCCCTTCCCCTTCATCATCATCATCATCATCATGCTCTCTTCCTCGACGGCTCCTCCGTCGTCGGCCGTCGTCAAAAAGAGCCTATTCCTGAAAATGGACGCGTCGACCGAGTTCGAGATCTACAAAGAGCATTACAGTCGAGTCATGGCCTCCATCGACACCGACTCGTGTCTGCCCCAGTCCGACGGCATCCTCTTCTGTCCCAACCAAACGGGCGGCCCCGTCTGGGTGCGCAACGTCTATCCGCCAATTCAGGTCAGTCTTACCCTCCGAATTTTCATTTTTTTTTTTTGAAATGAAAATTTTGAAACAGTAGAAAAAGTTTGACGGTGGTTTTGCGAAAAAAAATGGGAGGAAAAAAAATTAAATATGAGCAAAATTTAGAGTTTAGAGGAAAAGTGTCTTTTTTTTAAATTTTAAATTTTTTTTTAATATTAAGAATTTAAAAAAAAAAATGTTTTTAAAAAATTTCAAAAAAAAGTCAGTTTCACAATTTTTATATTCAGTTTTTAGTTTATTTTTAAAGTTAATTGTCGTGTATTTTTTTTCAATCATCTTTTAAAAACTTCTAAAAAAATCAATATTTTTTTAAATGAGAAATTTTGCATTTTTTAAAAATAAAAATTGAATTTCCTAAAAACCAAACTTTGAGAAAAATTAAATTTTTTTTTTTCCAAATTTCTTCAATTTTTCTCCATTTTCCCACTGAGCAAGAGAAAAATTACTCTCAATTTTCGATTTTTTTTCCCATATTGTCTAGCTTTTTAATTTCAATTTTCTCCCATTTTTTTCAACTTTTCGGCTATTATTTTCCAAAAAAAAAAATCGAAAAAAAAAATCAAAAATTCCCAAATGTTTGCGTGTTTTCTCCAGAAATTTCTCGAAAAATTTAAAATTCACCCCAAAATAATTTTTTTCAACTCAAAAAAAACCTGAAAATTGAAAAAAAAAACATTTAAAAAAACCGAAAAATTGAATTTATTTTTTCAAAAATTTGATTGAAATTTAAAAAAAATAAAAAACATTTTTTTTCATAGAAAATTTTTGATTAGTATTTTAAAAAAATGAGGAAAAAAATAGCGTGTAGTGGTAATTTTTATGAAAATCCTCAGAAAAAAATAGAGAATAAAAAATGGAAAAAAGTGGAAAAATGGGGGGGGGGATTAGGGAGGTCAGATCGGGGGCGGAAATCACTCTTCCTTATTGCATTCCCCCTCATTTTCTAGGAAAAAAAAGAAAAAAAAATTAAAAAATGTAGAGGGAAACGGGGTTTTTTGGAACCTGAATGTCAAAAAATAGAAGAAGAAAAACATTTTTTTTTAATTTGAAAAAAAAATGTTTTTTTGACTAATTTCCAGAAAAAAAATTTCAGAAAATTTTAAAAAACTTGTAAAATTTTTTCTAAAATAACAAAAAAATTCCCTTAAAAAAATCAACAAAAATTAATGAAACTTCAATTATTCAATTATTTTTCTTGAAAAATAAAATGAAAAAAATTATTTTTTAAGCATAATTTCATTTAAATGCCTACAACTAAAATTTTTTAAAAAATTGGAAAAAAAACATTTTTTTTTCTTATTTTTTTTTCCATTTCCCCCCTCAAAATTCCCAAATCCCGCACTGAACATGTGTTTTTTTTTCTCGGTTTTAACTTTTTTTTCTACGTTAAGCTATTATTTATAGCCGATGGAATCCAATAAAAAACAACAATTTCGCCGGAAATAACATCTGGATCTTTCGGGAAACTCACGAATAGCACTATAAAAATTGTAGGGAAAATTGATTTTCGCGAAAAAAATAAAATTAATTTCCAATTTTCATTTCAAAAAACTAGCTTTGAAAAAAAATGCATAGAAAAAATTAAAAAAAAATTTTTTTTTTTCTAAAATTCTAAAAAAATTCAATTATTTTTGAAAATAATTATTCAATTTGAAAAAAAAACCAAAAAAAAATGTTTTTAATGTTTTTCAAAAATTCCAAAAAAAAATCAATTTTTAAAAAATAATTATTCAATTTTTTAAAAAATTCTAAAAAAATTAAAAATTAAAAAAAAAAAAATTTTTTTAAATTTTCACATTTTTTTCGCATGATCAAAAATCCGATTTCCGTTTGATTTCCCATGACGATTCAATTTTTATTTAATCACAATTTTTTTTTTTTTTTGAGAGAGAGTTGAGAGCTCATAAAAGTACAAGTACACACACCGAAAAGTTGAAATTGATGGGGGGAGGCAATGAATATTCGAGGAGCACCCACCTGCTTTTTCTTCCTCTTTTCCCTTCCCTTTCCTTCACCGGACACCGATTTGTGTTTGTTTTTGGCTCGCCGAGCACACTTTGTGCTCAACTTGTGTGATGATGATGATGATGAAGGGAGGGATCGGAAATGGGAATCACTTCGAGCTGTGTGTGTGTGTGAGCTCCGGGGGCTCATTTTAATAATGATGACGTGGCACTGAGAGATGAGTCAGAGTGAGCAGTTGAAAATTTAATTGAAAGAAAAATGAAAATTTTTAAATTAAAAAAAAAAATTCCTGTTTCAAGAAAAAAATGGGGAAAAAATCGATAATAAAAAAAAAATTTTTTGAATTATTTTTTATTTTTGAATTAATTTTTTAAAATAAAAATTTTGTTTTTAAAAATTAAAAGTTCTGAAAAAAATATTCTGTTTCAAAAAAAACAAAAAAAATTTTTTTAAACTTTTGCTCTAATTCTAAAAATCACAATTTTCAATAAAATTTAAAGAAAAATCTCAATTTCTAAATAATTTTTAATTTTTGATTTTTTTCCGCACAAGAATCCATATATTTTTCTCTTTTTTTTCATGTTCTGTCTGGAATTTCAAGGTTTTCCCTCTCGTTTTTCAATGTGGGTAGATCAAAAATCCGTGACGTGGCAGCGGCGAGAAGAAAAAAAATTAGATTATTCTCGAAAAAAAAATGAAATTTTCCAGCGATTTCTGATTTTCAGAAAGGTCAGAAAGTCAGAAAAATACGAAAAGAATAATTTTTTTATGAGTGATCAATTTTTTTTAAATTAAAAAAAAATTTTTTTTAACGTAGGGTTAATTTTTTTAAAAACAGAAATTTAAAAAAATTATGATTTATTCAAAAAAAATTTTTTTTTTCGAAAAAAAATTTTTTTTTTGAAAATTAAAAAAAATTTTTTCGAATTAACTGAATTAAATAGCACTCTTTATTTGCTCTTTTTTTGGGCTCAACCCGTTTTTTTTCCAGTTCCCGATTTGTAATTAAATTCCGCCCATGCCCCATTTCCGTCATCAGATTACTGCATCTGTGAAAAAAAATCTCTCTCGGCTCCGAAAAATAATTTTTTTTTGCTCTCGTCCAGTAGTTTTTTTCATTTGAAAAGGGGGTTGAGGAAAAATTTGTAGAAAAAAAATTTAAATTTTTTTTTTGAATTTTTAAAAATTTTATTTTTGGTTTAAAAAAAATAAATTCAATTATTTAAAAATTTTCAGAAAATGAGAGAATTTTCGAAAAAAATTTGTATAATTTTTTTAAAATTTATAAAAAAATTTTAAAATTTTTTAAAAAATTCCCGAAAATTAAAAAAAAAATATTTAAAAAAAATGGGAAATTGGTAAAAAAAAAAAAATAAAAATAAAAAATGACTCAAAATCAATTATTAAAATTAGAAATTTTTCAAAAAATCGATAAAAAACAAGAAAAAAATTTTTTTCCAATGAATCATTGAAAGATCAAAACTCAAATTGGAAAAATATAAAAATAAATAAAAAATATTTTTTCTCATCCCCATTATTTTCTCGAAAAAAAAGCAATCATAATTATCTCCAATAGGCTCACAAACTTTTTAATTTTTCAATTTTCGCGCGCACGCGTGCCACATAACAAAAAGAAACACTTTTTTTTTCAATTAAATTTCTCAATTTTCTCTCCTCTTTTGTTCCCCAGCCAATTGCACCAAGGAAAAAGAGAGAGAAAAAAAGAAGAAAATAGGATGGAAGGTCGAAATTAAAAAGTGACGAGTTTCGGGCTCGCGGAGCTCTCGAAATGCGCGAAATTGGGAAATTTGAGGGGTTTTTGGCGAAAGTGTCGTGAGGTTTGATGCAAGGTACGCAAACACCGACACTGCGGACCTGGCGCCGAATTTGACGACAATTCAAAATTCCCTCATTTTTTGCATAAATTTGCGATTTTCAAGGGATTTTCTCGAAAATGTCGTCAGATGTGATGCTTTGTACGCAAAGTTGCGAAAGTCGTGAAATCGAGTGCATTGTACGTGATTTCCGAGAATTTCATCGGAAAATGTTTTGTTTGCATTCCCGCGCGCCCCTTTTCTTATTGGTTTTAATGAAAAAAGTAAAGTTTACCGAACATTTTTCGGTTCAAAATTGGAAATGAGTGCATTTTGTCGTCGAATCCGGTGTTTTTCGATCTCCGGGGGGGGGGGGGGGGGGGTCGTTTTTCCGGAACAAAAAGTGAATAATTGTGTTTTGAGCGTGTTCTCCGTCTGCTGACGCAATTCCAGCTTAATCCGCAAGGAAAAATCGCATTGTGTGCATTTTGTCGTCAAGTGTGGTGTCTAGTCCGCAATCACCCCCCGCCGCCGATCTCATTATGAAAATTGAGGTGGAAAGGTGCGAAAAAGTGGGGAAAACAAGAGTATTTTCGAGTTATTCGCCACTTATTTTTGCAAACCGAGACAAAGTCATTAAACGGCGGAAAAAAATGGAAAATACAAAAAAAAACTGGAAGAAATTGGATTTGGGGAAATAAAAATGAATTTCGAAAGATTTTCTGAAAAAAAAACATGAATAATTTAAAACAAATATAAATGTGTTTTTTTTATTTTTCGAAAAATTGGAAAAAAATTCTGAAATTCAAAATTTAGCAAAACAGAAAAAAAAATTTTTTTACCAGAAAACATGGATATAAAATTAAATTTGTAAAAAAAATTGATAAATACGATTTCGATGAAATGGAAAAATTTGAAAAATATCAAAAAAAATTCAAAAATTAAATATTTTTTTAATTAAAAAAGTTTTCAGTTTCGTTTTCTTTTTTAATTCTCTGGATTTTTTCGATTGAAATTCAACTTTTACGATTTCATTTTTAGTTTAAAAAATTAAGTAAAAAATTGCGAAAATTATCAATAATACAAAAAATTCAAAATTAATTTTAATAGAATCTAGAAATTCCAATAATTATTAATAATACTGGAATTTGAAAAAACTTCGAAATGAGAAAAAAAAATTTTTTTAATAGAGAAAAATTGCGGAAATTATCAATAATATAAAAAATTCATAGATATAGAAAAATTTTTTTATTAATTTGAAAATTGCCAAAATAATTAATAATTGCGGAATTTTGAAAAATTTTTAAAAAATTTAAATTTTAAAAATAAATTCAGAAAAAATTGAAAAAAACAAAAAATTCAGGAAAATTCGAAAGAAAACTTTTTCTATTTCAAATTTAAAATTTAAATTGGATAATTTCAGGAGCTGCAACCGAAGGTGCTCATCGTGGTGGTGGTGTTCGTGTTGTGTTTCATAGTGGGCGTCTGCGGCAACTCCTCCATCATCACCATCATTCGCGGCGTCGTCGAGGACCGACGCAAGAGGTAAACGTGCCAAATTCAAATTTTTCCAAAAACAAAAATTTTTTTTTATTAAAAATGAAAATTTTTTCGAAAAAATCCTTTTTTTCTTGTTGGTTGTGAAAAATTGAAAATTGAAAATTTTCATATTTTTTTCTGAAATTAAATTACTTTTTTTAAAATTTTTAAATGCAAATTTTTATTTTCGAAACTAAATTATTTGCTTTTTCACCGTTCCCAAAAAAAGAAAAAATATTTATTCTTGAATTTTTGCGTTTTTTTTGGAAAGTTTTTAATTATATTCAAAAATTCGAAAAAAATTGAAAACTGCAGATAATTTTTTTTTTTTTTAAACAATTATTTTTAAATGAAAAAAATTAAAATTAAAATTAGTAGATAATAAAATTTAAAATTTTCTGTTTCTCGGAAAACTGAAAAATTTTTTGAATTCAAATTTAAAAAAAAATTTTAATATAATTTTTTTATTTTCTTAAAAAAAAATTAAAATCTAAATATAAATTTGAAAAAAATTTATATTCAGAAAATTAATTTTGTATGATTTATATTTTTAAAAATTTGAATAGAATTTTTTTTTCAGAGTTTCATAATAAAAAATTAAAAAAATAATAGTAATCAAAATTTTAAATTCAAAACAAAAAACGTTTTTTTTCGCCAATTCCCATTTTTTCTATATGCGGCGAATCAAAAACCGAATCGAAAATTCCGAAAATCCGTTGGAATAATACAATTTTTATCGCATTATTTCATATTTTCTCGCCTCATTTTCGCACTTTTTCAGTTCCCCGTTCCTTGTTTTCAACCGAAATTTCCCGGAATTTTTTCGTTTTTTTTTTTTTTTGGAAAATGTGGAAAAAACAAAAAGATTTATACAGGGATTGATCGGGGATTTTAAAGAAAAAAGGGGAAAAAAATTGAAATTGGAAATTTTCAGAGGGATTTATTGAAATTGTGGGATAAATTAATATTTTTATTTTAAAAATTATTTTCATTTATTTTTGAACTTTGAAACAGAATTTCAGATAAATTGAAGAATTTTTCAAATTTTTAATTATTAAATTAGATTAAAAATTAATTTTTTATTTTCAAAAAAAAATAAAAATTTTTCGAAAAAAATTACAATTTTTTCTGATTTTTTCCTGATATCTGTATATTTTTTTTTTATTTAAAAATTACAAAAAATTTTAATTTTGAAACAGAATTTCAGAGAAATTGAAGAATTTTTCAATTTTTAAAATAGTTAATTAAATTAAAAATTTATTTTTTATTTTTACAAAAAAAAACAATTAAATTAAAAATTAAAAATTTTCTCTGCGTTTCATTCAACATTTCAAAAATTTTAATTATCTCAAAAAATTTTAAAATAAAAAAAAAATAATTAAAAAAAAAATTCGTCTGAAAGAGAAAGAGTCAAATTATTTGATCATATCAGCCTAAAAATCGATTTTTCGTTATCAAAAAATTTAAAAATTACAAAGAAATAATTTGAAAATTTAAAAAAAATTCGTCTGAAACAGAAAAATTTGCATTTTTTTTCAAATTTTTTCTATGTCATATCAGCCTAAAAATCGATTTTTCGTTATCAAAAAATTTTTTTCGGCGAAATTCCAAAAATAAACTTCCTTAAACGGTGCTCCTCGTCTTTCCATGCTCAATAATTGCCAGAATGAAGCGTCACGGCGACAACGCGATCCTCTACATCGGTGCGTTGTGCGTGTGCGACTTTGTGATGTCGTTGTCGCTGCCGCCGGCGATTCTCGACTCGGTGATCGGCTTCTGGATATTCGGCACGACGATGTGCAAGGTGCACCACGTGTTCGGCAGCGTCGGCCGCATCGCCTCGACGTTCCTCATCACGGCGATGTCGTTCGATCGGTACGTGGCGGTGTGCTATCCGCACCAGCACCGCCTCCGCAGCCGCACCTTCGTCATCTCGACGATCGCGTGCCTCTCGGGCATCGCGTTCGTCCTCCTTCTTCCGATGCTCACCTACGCGAAGGCGAAGGAGATGGTGCTGCACGAGCTGAAAGCGCACGACAGCGCCAACATCACGAGGGTCAGGGTGTTCAAGTGCAGCGACATGATGCCCGGACCCATCTTCTACTGGTTCACTTCAACGTGAGTCCGTTACCGTAATACTCCCAAACACCGTAATAGAAGCGACCCCCTTTAAGTGGGTGAGCTTAAAACTGTAATATCTCTGAAACTAGAAGAGTTATGAAAAAGTTGTCAACTACAAACTTGATCAGCGTAAAATTTCCCATCTTTTTCTAGTTGACAACTTTCTTCCAACTATTTTAGTTTTCGAGATGTACCCCGGTCAATGTTGTACATTACTTACAAATTTATTATCTTAAAAGGGGGGGGGGTGCCAACTTGAAAAAAGTTTGCTTAAAAAGAAACTAGAGGGGTGGGAAAATGCAGCGCACAAGGAGCGACGCTTTAAAAATAAGTAAAAGTATTTTTAATTATCGATTTTAGGCCAAAATTAATATTCCTGTGGCCGTGACCTAGAAACCCAAATTTCGTTGCGCGCCTATGCGCGATATCGATTGATTTGCGATATTTTTCGGCCGCTCGATGCTCCGCTTACAGACACGTCTTTTCGCGAAGAAATCTCGAAAATTCACCGAGGCCGCGCGAAGAATTCTCGCGAAAAGCAGCAGTTAGGCAACGGCCACAGGAATATTAATTTTGGCCTAAAACCGATAATTAAAAATACTTTTACTTATTTTTAAAGCGTCGCTCTTTGTGCGCTGCATTCTCCCACCCCTCTAGTTTGTATTAAAGCAAACTTATTTCAAGTTGGCACCCCCCTTTAAACTGACACTGAAATTTGTTTTTTTTTCTCAACCTGTTCATTTCTATGTGAGTGAAATTTGAAATTTTTTAAATCAGAAAATTGAATTTTGTTTCGATAACCTTCTTGGCAATTTTTCGATAAAAAAATTTGAGCGTTTGAAATACCGTCAGTTCAACTTTAATAGGGTATATCTTGAAAACTAGAAAAGTTAGAAAAAAGTTGTCAACTAGAAAAAGATGGGAAATTTTACGCTGATCAAGTTTGTAGTTGACAACTTTTTCATAACTCTTATAGTTTCAGAGATATTACAGTTTTAAGTTTGCACGCTTAAAGGGGGTCGATTTTATTACGGTAGTTGGGAGTGGTATTTGGGCGATTTCAGAGAAGTTTCAGGCTACAATAATTCAAATTGTTCGGGAAAAAGATTAATACAAAAATCCAACCAACAAAAAAAAATTAATTAAAAATTAAAAAATTTTTTTTTTAATTTTCAAATTATCGAACGATGTTCATTGTGCAACGCATCAAAAAATTTTAAAAATTCAAAAAAAAATTTGAAAAATGGTTGAAATTGCAGCACGTTCATACTGGGCTACGTGGTGCCGCTGATACTGATCGTCTACTTCAACGTGAAGCTGATCAACAAACTGTACGCGCACAAGCGCGTCCTGCCGCGTTCGGCGATACCCGTGCGCCGCGTCGTCGTCTACACGGTGCTCATCGCGGCCGTCTACTTCGTCTGCTGGACGCCCTACTGGTTCTCCGTCCTCTACGCGATCATCATGTCGCTGCTCGGACTGCCCGCCACCAACTCCGAGTGGGTCCTGTTCGCCATCTACTGCGTCCACCTGCTGCCTTATTTCGGCTCGTCGAGCAATTGGGTACTGTACGGACTGCTCAACACTCAACTACAGGTACTGTGTCAAAAAATTATTTTTAAAAATCGATAAAAATATTTTCTGAATATTATCCCAATTTATTGATTTTTTGCCAGCTCTCAATTCCATTTGCCGTCGGTTCCCCTTTTTTTCCGCTCAAATTAAAAAACACGCATTGTGTCGATTTACGATAAACACAGAGCCGAAGCCCCCGCCCGTTATTTCGGAGCATCGTACCAAATATTTTTTTTTGGCGATTCTTTCCATTCCCAGGTCAATTTTTCGCCGTTTTTGCTGAAAACCGCCAAAAAATACATAAAGTATTCGGTACGACACTCCGAAATTACGGTGTCGGCTCGTTGTTTATCGTAAATCAACAATGCAGTTTTTTTTAAATTTGAAATTTTCAAAATTGGGAAATTTCAAATATTTTAGAGGGGAAAATTCCGTAAATAAAAAAAATTAATGGATTTCATGAAAAGGGGAGAAAATTGAAAAAAAAACTTTGCAAAACAATTCAGCTATAAACCAGAAAATGAAATTTTAAAAATTTTAAATTTTTTTGAGCAGTTAAAAAACGGCTTGTTTGAAAGGAAAAAACATTTTTAAAAAATTAAAAATAATTTTTAAAAAATCAAAAAAAAATTTTTTTCGAAAAAATAGTTTAAAAGAACGGAATTAGTTGATTGAAACATTTTTTTTTATTTCCAGATGAAGAATGACATTGGAGACGAGGGTCAGAGCATAATGACGACCAACGGAGCACCTCAGGATTGTCCGCGGAGGTAAATTGAAGCATTATTTTTAAAAAAAAATGCCTGACATAAAATTTTCTCGATAAAAAATTGTTTTTTATTATTTTTCTTATAATAATAAGAAACACTATTTTTCAAAAATGGCTCAATTAATAACAGAAAAAATTAAATTTAAAAAAAAAAGTTTTTTTTTTTGAAGCGAAAATCTTGCTTTGAATTTTTTCCGATTTTTAAAAAAATGTGAAACTAATTTTCAAAATACAGTTTTTTTTTAAAACTCTCAATTTTATAAAAAAAAATTTATTCAACAAAAAAAAATAAAAAAATAAACTAAAAATGTAGTAATTGAACAATTTTTTTTAATTTGAATTTTGAAAAAAAAACTAAATTGTTCAAAAATCCCCAGAAAAATCTAGAAACATTTTTGGAAATACAAAAAAATTAATTTCAAAAAATAAAAAATCAAATTTCAAAAAGTCGAATTAAAAAGTTTGATAACTGTTTCTAAATTCAACGATTTGTTCCAAATACTTGCCATCAATCACCTAATTTGCAGATCGAACTCGCGGAGCATCTGCGACGGAGCCGCCTCGTCGGGTCGATCGATGGCGGTGACAGGCGGTCAGTGGCAGACGTCTCCACTCACAAGAGGCAGCTCCGACACGAGTATGGTGTTTTACCAGGACACCGAGCAGACACATCTCTGAAAACTCCCCCCGATACCCACAACTACCGTAATAGAAGCGACCCCCTTTAAGTAGTTGAACTTGAAACTGAAATATCTCTGAAACTAGGAGAGTTATGAAAAAGTTGTCAACTACAAACTTGATCAGCGTAAAATTTCCCATCTTTTTCTAGTTGACAACTTTTTTTCAACTATTTTAGTTTCCGATTTATACCCCGTTGAAGTTGAACTACCCCCTTCTATTATTGGATTTACGGCTTTTGTCACCGAAATTCCCTTCTTTTTTTCCCATTTTTCTCCAAGATCTTCTCGCGGCTGCCAAGGTTTTTTTGGTTTTTTTTTTCTCATTTTTTCTTTTTTTCCCCGAATTTTTAACATTTTTTGAAAAAAATTTGAAAAATTCACAAAAAAAAATCAATATCCAAATAAAATAATTTATTTTCTTTTTTTTCGTCTGTTTTTAAAATAATCCATTAAATTAAAAAAAAAAACAAAAAAATTTAAATTATTTCACCATAATTTAAATTTTTTCGAATAACAAAAAAATAAAATTATTTTTCAAAAAATCGATAAAAATATTTTCTGAAAATTATTCCAATTTATTGATTTTTTCCAAGCTTTAAATTGCATTTTTCGTCTGTTCCCTGTTTTTTTCTTCAAATTTCAAAAAAAAACGCATTGTGTCGATTTACGATAAACAAAGAGCCGACGCCTCCGCCCGTTATTTCGGAGCATCGTACCAAATATTTTTTTTTAGTTATTTTGCGAATTTTCTTCAAACTCTTGGGCTTTTCGGCGTTTTTCTCGCTAAAAAATTATTTAAAATTTCAGAATTGGTCAGGTTTAAAGACTTTTTTCCAACTTTTTCCTGTATTTCGAAGATTATTCTCAGTTTCATTGAAGAACTAAGAAAAAGTTAAAATTCCCAGTTTATTTTGGAGAAAAAAAAAACCGGCGAAAAATAACGTAGAAATGATGAAAAGTTGCAAAATTAGTACGTTGCTCCGAAATAACGGGCTCTTTGTTTATCGTAAATCGACACAATGCGTTCTTTTTTTTTTAAATTTTGGGGAAAAAAACGGGCAAAAGAAAGTTTAAAGGCTAATCAAATTTAATTTATTTCTGATTTTTTTATTTGATTTTCAATTTGCTCATGAAAAAAAAAAATTCCAAAAAAAATTTAATAATTGAAAAAAAGAAAGACGCTAAAGAAAATTGAAAAAAAATTGCAAATAGAAGAAGATTTTTTCTAATATATATTTACATACAAGGTGCTCTCTTTTTTCTCGTTCCGGATTTCTAGTCGGACTCGTCAGTGTCGATGCTGAGCCGGTGCTGCTGGTGCTGCTCGCCGAGCAAGTGGCACACCTCGTGCAGTCGTTCCCGCCATCGGGGCACCTCGGCGAGCTGCCTCTCGAGCTGCTGCTTCTCGTCCGAGTAGCTCAGCCGCTCGCCGATCGTCTTCTCGTTCAGCGACGACACCTTGTAGCCGCCCTCGCCGTCGTATTGCAGCAGGTGCGTGTGGAACTTCCTGAACAATTTTCATTTTTTTAAATTTAACTTGTTTTTTAAAAATTTTTTTCAATTTTTTTCAGTATTCAATATTTTTTCCACTTTCGGAAAAAATTTAACTATTTTTTTCAATTTTTGATTTTCAGTCCAAAATTTTTTCAAAATTATTTTTTAAAAAATTGTGTTTATTTCAGTGTTTAAGATTTTTTTCATTAAAAAAAACGTTCATTAGTTTTTTTTTTAAATTTTTAAATTAAAAAAAAAATTTTTTTGAAAAAATTTAACTATTTTTTTTCAAGTTTTTTTTTCTAATTAAAATTATTTCTCGAAAAATTTATTTTCAATAGTTAAAAAAAAATCAATTTTTTATCAAATTATTTTTTTCTTGTCAAAAAATCGCTTGATCAACTGTTTTTTAGGAAAATCAACAAAAAAAATTTTTGTTTCGGGAAAGTTTGTTCACCGGAAAATATGAACTTTCGGAAAAAAAAACCATATCTTCGAAACAGAAAAAAAATCGATAAAATCGATAATAGAAACTGACCATAGGGAGGGTCTGTGGGTGACAGTGAGCAGTGTGATTCCGGCGTTTTTGATCGCCTGATAGATACTTCCCTCGACGTCGATCGAAACGGCCGACGTGCACTCGTCCAGCAACGCGTATTTCGGCCTCCAAATTATCGATTTTTTGGTTTTGGTTTTGGAAAATAAAAAACTAGTCCATGGCCTAGAATCCCAAAAACTAGTCCATGGCCTAGATTCTAGAATGCGAAAGCTAGTCCATGGCTTAGATTCTAGAATGCGAAAACTAGTCCATGGTCTAGATTCTAGAATGTCAAAACTAGTCCATGGCCTAGATTCTAGAATCCCAAAACTAGTCCATGGTCTAGATTCTAGAATGCGAAAACTAGTCCATGGCCTAGATTCTAGAATGTCAAAACTAGTCCATGGCCTAGATTCTAGAATGTCAAAACTAGTCCATGGCCTTGAATCCCAAAAACAAGTCCATGGCCTAGATTCTAGAATGCGAAAACTAGTCCATGGCCGATGCTCCCAAAAACTAGTCCATGGCCTAGAACCCCAAGAACTAGTTCATGGCCGAGATTCTAGAATCCCAAACCTAGCACATGGCCTAGAACCCCAAAACTAGCCCATGACCTAGAAACCCGAATCTAGTCCATGCCCTAGAATCCCAAAAAAAGTCCATGGCCTAGAATCCCAAAACCAGCCCATGGCCTAGAATACCGGAAACAAGTGGCCTAGCAAACGCACTTGTGATAGAAGACTCTGGCCATGCCCATGCGCTGCTTCTCTCCGCCCGACAGCACGTCCATCCAGTCGTTGCGCGCCTCCCAGCCGCCCTCCCTCTCGACAATGTGCTCCAAATGCACAATCCGCAGCATCACCATCAGATCCTGGTCCGTCACGCCACGTCTCCGCATCTGAATCGTCGTGTCCGGATAGATGACCTGGTCGCGAAGTGTGCCCAGTGTCATGTACGGCCGCTGCGGAATGTAGTACATACGGTCCGACGACGGCTTCTCCAGCTCCCCTCTGCACAGTTTTAAATACTTTTTGCAAAATTTTCGAAACAGTAAAATTTTTTTTTTTTGAAATTTTTCAAAATCATTTTTTACTGAATAATTTTTATTGGGGAATTTGAAAATTTGGGAGAAAAAAAATAAATTTTTTAGAAAAATTTTTTTTAATGCAAGTTAATTTAAAAAAAAAAAATTTTTTTCAATTTTTTTAAATTAGAAAAATTTTAAAAATGACTGAAATTTTTTTTTAATTTTCAATTTTTTGGAAAAAAATTTTTTAATTGCGGGAAATTTAAAATTTAATTATTTTACTGAAAATTATTTTTTTTTAGCCAAAAAATTTTCTGAAAAAAATTTCAAAAATACCAAAAAAATAGCTAAGCTTGAAAAGTTCTGCACTTTCTTTCTTTTAAATATTTTTTGGAAAAACTTTGAAACAGTTAAAATTTTTTTTTTTTTTTTGAAATTTTTCAAAATCATTTTTTACTGAATAATTTTTATTGAAGAGTTTGAAACTTTGGGAGAAAAAATAATAAATCGTTGATTTTTTTACATTTTTTATTTTTTTCAATTTTTTTAATGGCAAGTTTTTGATAGAAATTTGAAAAAAAAATTTTTTGAAAAAAAAATGTTTTTTTTTTTCAATTTTTTTAAATTAGAAAAATTTTTTAGATGACTGAATTTTTTTTAATTTTAAAATTTTTGGGAAACATTTTTTTAATTGCGGGAAATTTAAAAATTAATTATTTTATTGAAATTTATTTTTTTTACCGAAAAATTTTCTGAAAAAATTTTAAAAATACCAAAAAAATAGCTAAGCTTGAAAAATTGTTATTTTTATTTTCTAAATGGTTTTATAATCAGAAAAAAAATATTTCTCACCTGTAAACCGGCCAAAGACCACCAAGAATTCGGAAAAGCGAACTTTTTCCGCATCCATTGGGTCCGGTGATCAGTACGTGCATTCCAGGTGTTATCTGCAATAAAAACAAACCTAAAAAATATATTTTTTTAAATTACCGCTTCAAATTCTAAATTTTAGCAAAACCCGAAAACCACGTTTCATTATTGCTCTCTCGAATTTTTCGGCGAAAAAAAAATCAATAAAAAACGGCCTACCGTCAATGACATGTTTTTGACGACGACGTCTCCGTTTGGAGTCACAATTGGCACGGATTTCAGAACGATCGAGTCGGTTTCAGAGTCGGTGATAACGCCTGAAATTGGGGGAAAATTTCAAATTTGTTCCCTGTTTCACACAAAATATATGATGCGAAGGGTGTTTTGTGAGAGCGGCGGCAGCCAGTTTATATATGCCCGCAGGCGTTTCGACAGGCGTGCGGGGGTATAGCTCAGTGGTAGAGCGCTCCCTTAGCATGGGAGAGGGCTGGGGTTCAATTCCCCATACCTCCAGAAACGTTTTTTTCCCGCTCACCTTCAATTTTGGAGGTGTCGAATCGCTCTGTTCGTGACTCGGTGACCGTCTGCCGTTGATAGACGCCCTTCTTGGCGTCGTCGAACACGCGGAACATCTCGTGCACTCTTCCCGTGTAGCCGGCGAGCTCGGTGATCTCTTTGTAGCTCGTCATGAGTCGCTCCACCGCGTCGGCCGAGTTGAAGAGCAGCGTCTTGGCGGTCGCGTAGCCACGTGTTCGCTCGGAAACTCCGTGATCCGGTAGGTCCTCGAGTTTGGTGGCCTCTGGAAGAAAAAGGTGGGGTGCGGTGCGGTCGCGTCGCGGTCCGTGTCGAACTCACTGTCATCGTCCGCGTACTCGGCGGCAAGAATCGGCAACGCGATCATGACCATTCCGGTGCCCGACCACACGTATTTCATCAAAAACTGCTCGATCATAATGTACGGAATGCGTTTTTTGAATATCAACATCATCTGCTC
This sequence comes from Caenorhabditis sulstoni, assembly GCA_963966605.1. NCBI lineage: Eukaryota > Metazoa > Nematoda > Chromadorea > Rhabditida > Rhabditidae > Caenorhabditis > Caenorhabditis sulstoni. The sequence continues at coordinate 1,227,833 of OZ016478.1, read as the reverse complement.
GTACAGCGAATTGTAGGCGCCATCCAACTGTTTGTACTCGGCCTGCACAAATTTTTTTTTCAAAAAAAAAAAAATTTTTTTTTGTTTGTTTCAAAATTTTAATTAAATCGATGAATGATAAATAATAAATATTGACTTATTCGGGATGTGAATGCAAAATTTGAAAAAAAAATTTTTTTTTTTGAAAAAAATTAAAATTAAATTGTGGGTAAATTTTAGATTTTTTTAAAAATTCAATTTCAAAATATTTCAAATTTTTGAAAATTTTCGAAAATTTTTAATTTTTTTCGACAGTTTTTTGACATTAAAAATTTTTTTTGAAAGAAAAAAAAAATTATTTTTTTCGAAAAAAGTTAAAATTAAATTGTGGGTAAATATTGAAATTTTTCGTAATTTTTTAAAAATTCAATTTAAAAACATTTCGAAAATTATTTCAATATTAAAATATTTTATATTTTTTTTAATATTTAAAAAAATTTAATTTTTGAAAAATTTTTTAGCGTTAAAATTTTTTTCGGTGGAATTCAAAAAATAAAGGAAAACATTAAAAACCGTCAAAAAATTTTTACATCATTAAACTTTAAATTTAATTTTTTTTAAAAATTAAAATTTCAAAAAAAAAACTTTCAAAAATCGTTTTTCAATATTGGCAAAAAAAGTTTTTCTTTTAATTTTACGCGATTTTCAATCTAAAAAATAATTTCGGAAAAAAACAAAAATCGAATTTTTTTTTCAATTTCAAATAAAAAAATGAAATCTGAACTCGGTCAGAATCTGAGTTTTTTTCTCAATTTTCTGATTTTTAATTTTCGAAATAAAAAAATTGTGAAAGGGAAGAACCTGGTGTCCGCCGTAGAAAGCAATCTCCTCGGAGTTGGTGATGATGCGCGAGTGGAGGTAGCGGAGGTGTCCCTTCCGTCGCGCCTCCTCGGCGACCATGTGACCGAAGCGCGGCGAGACCGCTTTGAGGATCTTGGCCGTCGCCGAGACGGCGATGATCGCCATGCACGACGGCAGGAACGTCGACTGACCCGTGCCCCGTTGCACAGCCAGTTTCAGCAGTGTGAACCTGCAAAAGTTGGGCGGAATCGTCGAACAATGAATTACTCGACTAAAAAAGGTTCTTTTGGGACTTGCAAAGTTCGATTAGATTGAAAAAAAAAGATTTGGAAGCTAGGTGAAGTCGGGGGGTTGAGGCCGGACTCGAACTCGTGACCTCTCGGTTGTCAGCGGTCACCACTACCGACTGAGCTACCGACCCCCATTACAGACAATCTCACTTAATGGGGGTGGGCCCTCTCACATTGGATTTTTTATTTTATTTTCTTTGAAATAAAACATTTAGATAGGTGGGAATGCAAAAAGTGGCAAATTTAAAAAAAATCGATTTCAGGCCAAAATTAATATTCCCTGTGGTGGCCGTGGCCTAACTGCTGCTTTTGGCGAGATTTCTAGGCCACGGCCTTCATGTATTTTCGAGATTTTGTTTCGCTAAAAGCCACGTGTCGCAAGTCAATCGATATTTAGAAATTTGGGTTTCTAGGCCACGGCCAACACAAGGAATATTAATTTTGGCCTAAAATCGATAATTTTTTTCAACTTGCCACTTATTTTCCCGAATTTTTTAAATCTTCAAAAATCAATAACAATTAATTTTTAATTATTAAAAAAAATAATTTAAAAAAAAACGCAATAATTATTTTCCTTTATTTTTTCCAAAATCAATAAAAAAATTTTTTTTAATTTTCCAAAAAAAAATCAATAATTACTTTTCCCAATTTTCTCCAAAAATCAATAATAACAAAAATAATTTCTCAATTCTCTGAAAAAATTATAAATATTTTTTTCGAAAATTATTTTCACAAAAAGTCAAAAAAAAAAGTTTTTTTTCCAAATTTTCTCAAAAAATCAATAACTGGTTATTCGATTTAAAAAAAAAATTAAAATATTAAATTTTTCCAATTCTTTTGAAATTAATTTTTTTTTCGAAAATTTTTTTCACAAAAAATTTTAAAAAAAAATGTTTTTCTTCCAAAAATTTCTCAAAAAATCGATAATAATTTTGAAAAAAAAAACAGTGAATTTTGAATGACTCACGTGATGAGTGCAATATCGAGAACGGGTTTGGTGAGATGCGAGTAGAGATGGGCGACACTCTGCGAGAACATCGTGATGTCCTCCGTCAGACACTGGTCGGCGTTCTGGAGACGTGTGTCGAGGTTCGACACCGCGTAGTACGTCTGGTCCTGCAACACTTTTTTTATCGATTTTTTTCAATTGGAAAACAGATTATTGGCTTGTGAAACACTTACCCTACCAAAAACAGTTACAAGCGTGTAAAAGAATTCCTAACTTTAACCGGGTATAACTCGAAAACTAGAACAGTTAGAAAAAAGTTCTCAACTAGAAAAAGATGGGAAATTTTACGCTGATCAAGTTTGTAGTTGACAACTTTTTGATAACTTTTCTAGTTCCAGAGTTATTTCAGTTTTAAGTTCAACACCTAAAAGAGGAGCAATAGGGATTACGGTAGATCGGAAAAATGTTTTTAAAAATTATTTCTGAGTTTTGAAGTGAATTATTTCTGAAATTTTTGCGGTTTTCTGAGAAAACTGACCGAGAAGTACTGTTTGTAGGCGTGTTTGGTGAGTCTGGTTCGGAACGCCAATCCCAGATACGACTCGAAAAAGCGGATCATCGAGTTGACGAAAGTGGCGGGAAGAGCCACGAGAATCCATTTGACGAGGTAGAGCACGAATTGGAGCACGTCCTGAGCTCCGCGAAAAAATCGATAAGTCGATATTTGGGCTCAGTGTACCTTTTCAACAATCGCCTGCACCATGGAACCTTCCAGCTGTGCCACGTAGATGGTCAAAAACGTTCTGCAGATCAGGATGATCGAGTGCATTCCTGTAAAATCGCGGTGAAGATTCGAACTTGCGACTGACCCCTGTCCGCGTTGTCTATCTTGCCAGATCGGACGGTGGCGCGCTTCGCAGAGCTACCAGCGTAACTGAGGCGGAAGCGAGACAGCTCAAGCGCTAAGGCGTTATTACGTCCGATCTGGCAAGTTAAGCAACGCGGACAAAGTCCAGTCGTGGGTTCGACTTTTTGAGCCTACCAATGATTCCCGCTTCTTTGCTAAACACTCCGGGCACCATTATCCTGATCAACTCTCGCAGCTGCCGCAAAAATCTCGGGTCGAACGCGCGTTTCTTGTCTCTTTTGGGCGTTCCGTCCGATGCGACACTATCCTCTTTCTCCAGCTTCTTCGATGTTTTCGGCGAGCTGTGAGCCCTGGCTACAGTAACCCAGTGAGCCACGGCCACTGAGACCACTCCGCCGAGAGCTATCAACACGGCTCTCCGCCGCTTTTCCGGGTCCAACGCCGTTTCGAGCATTTTCGATTGCACTGACATTTTCGCCTTCTTTTTGTTGTTATTGGTTTTGATTAAAATGGAGCCAGAAAATCGATAAATGCTGAAAAAATGATGAAAATGAGAAAAAAAGGAAAAAATTAATAAAAATTTTAAAAAAATTTGTTTTTAAACATTTTTTCATCAAATCCAACTTTTTTTGAAATTTATTTCAAAAATTATTAGAAATTTTGATGAATTTTTCCAAAAAAAAAATTTTTTTTTTGAAAAGAAATTTAAAAAGTTCAACTTTTTTAGAACGTTTTTTTCCCATTTTGATTTATATTAAAATTATATTTTTGAAAAAACAAAAAATTGATTCCAAAAATTTATATTTGAAAAAAAAACACGGATTTCAAATTTTCCAGCTGTTGCGAAATGGAAAATTTCGTAATTTTTGGAAAAAAATTTTTTAAAAAGCTTTTTTTTCTAATTTTCCTTCGTTTTGAATTTAAATTTTTTTGATTTTAAAAAAATTAATTTAAAAATTGATCAAATGAGAAAAATTTTTTTTCAGTTTCAAAAAACCTCAAAGAGAAGTGATATTATTTACTTTTTTTGAAACAGAAAAAAATTTTTTTTTTTTGAAAATCAAAAAATTGCGAATAAAAAAAGGGAAGAGCCGGTGAAAGTGGCGAGAAATGTGCATGAAAATGGAGATGGAATGAGGGGGGAGAGGTGGGAAAAAATAATGGAGATATGATGTGTGTGTGTAGTGTCCGTTTGATAAGACAACACAAAATGGGCAAAAGGAGGAGGCGAGCGGACGATACTAGACTCGACAAAACTCGGAAAGTGCACTTTGCTCCGAGCAGCACACCACAAACTTTGAGCCCCGAAATTCTTCAATTCGAGGAATTTCAAACTTTTTCCCAAAAAAAAAAAATTTTTTTCTCAAATTTTTTCTAAGAAAATTAGTTTTTTTTTTTCAATTTTTGGAAAAAGAGCCCATAAAAATTTGCTTATTGAAAATATTTCCAAAAAAAAAAATAAATCAATTTTTTTTAATTTTTAGAAAAAGAGAGACAGTATTTTCCAAAAAACTTTTCAAACCCATTTTTTTCGAATTATTGATTAAAAACACTAATACATCGGAAAATTTTTTTAAAAATTGTTTTCACTTCAAAAATGAATATAATTTTCAAAAAAAGAATTTAATTAAAAAATTTTCTCAAAAAAAATTGTTATCATTTTCAAAAAAAAATTTAAATAAATTCAAAATTATTGATCAAAAAACACTTATACATCGGAAAAAATTGAAAAATTTTTTTTAAATTTTTTACTTTAAAAATAAAATTAATTTTCAAAAAAATATAAAATTCAAATTTTCTTCCAATTTTATTTTTTGTAAGAAATCACAATGACCAAAAACCATCAAAAATTTTTCTAAAAAAGACAAAAAAATGGTTATCATTTTCAAAAAAAAAAAATTTTTTTTTGGGTAAAAGTACAAAAAAACATCATTTTGTATTGTTTTTTTCGTCATTTCGTCTCACTTGAAGACAAAAAATAGAGGGAAAAATGAGAGAATTAGAGAAAAAAACGGGAAAAAATGGTGGGAGGGGGGCTAGAATGGAGTGATTAGTGACACTGAAAAGGGCATTTTTTGCAAAAAAAAAGAAGAAAAATTTTGGAAAAAAAACGAGGAAAAAATTGATGATTTTCGTAGAAATTAATTTGAAATTTCAGAGAAAAAAGTTTTGAATTTGAAAAAATTTTTTTTTTAATTAATTATTTTTTCTTAATTTTTTTTAAAATTTAAATTTTTTTTTCAATTTTTTAGAAAATTTTTTTTCAAAACTGAAGAAAAAGTACTATTTTCAAAGATTTTCATTAAATTTTCGGGAAATTTTCCAAAATTCAAAAAATAAAAAAATTATTTCAATTTATTTTTTAAAATTAATTAAAAAAATGGCCGAATAAAGATTTCAATTGGAAAATTTTTTTAAATTTAATTTATATTGAAAAATACATTTTCAAATTTTTTCGAAGATTATCGATTTTTTAGTGATTTTTTTTCAAAAATAATTTTTTTAAATCAATAGTTACTTTTTTTTCCTTTTTTTTCAGAAAAAAATTTTGACTTCGGTTTATAGAAAAAAAAATGAATTATAGAATTTTTCAAAAAAAAAGTTTTTTTTTAAGTTTAAAAAAAACGAAAAATTTTAATTTGAAAAAAAAACAAAAAAAAAGCAATGGGATTAAATGAACAGATCAAAATAAAAACGATTATTTTTCCCGGAAGGGGGACAAAAAAAAAGAAAAACGTAGTCTGATCCTACTGGAAAAATCCCGTTTTTCGATTAATTTATGTGTTTTGATCGCATTAAATTTTTCATTTTCTTATTATTTCTCGGAAAAAAACTAGTTTTTTTTTAATTTTCAAGAGTTTTTTCGAAAAAAAAAATTTATACATTTTTTAAAAATCAATCTAGTGTTTGAAAAAAAAATTGTTTTTTATTTGAAAGAAACGTAGTGTTGGTATTGACTTTTTCTTGAAATTCAAAAAAATATAATCAGAATTTGAAACAGGAAATTTTTTTTTGTTGGGATTTTTAATTTTAAATTTTTTAAAAATATTTTTTTTAATTTTGTAAATTTATTCATTCTAAAAGCAGTAAAACATCAAATTTCAGTTTAAAAAAAATTTAAATTGGGTGAAATAATTTAGATTTTTTTGTTGATCAGAATAAAAGAACAATTTTTCAAAAAAAAAATTCAATGAAACCATAAAAAATCTAGAAAAAACAGGGGAAAAGGGCTGAAACTGATAAGATGATCGAGAAAAAAGAGAAAGGAAAGAAAAGTGAGATGAGAAGAAACAGAAAACACGAAAAACGAGGTGAGGGGGGAGGGGAAGGGGAAAGTGTAAAGAAAGTAAGAAGACGTCGAGAAAGAGGACATCTGAATTCACAGAAGAAGAACTAGAAGAAGCAGAAGAAGATGTTACACTATTCAGATGACACCACTCACTATGTCTCCTCCTCTCTTCCTTTTCTCTTCCTCATGTGAACACTTTTTTTTCTTTTGTTTTTTGAAAAAAAAAAATTACTTATTTTATAATTTACATTTGCTGTTTCGATGTTTTTTAAAAACCGTCGTTTTTTGAAAATTTAGAAAAATTTTTATTTTTTATTTTAATTTTTTTCGGAAATTTTTTTGTTTTTTTTTTTGAATTTGAAAAAAATTTTTACTGAAAAAAAACTTACAGACATTTTTGTTAACTTCATTTTTAACTTTTAATTTTTTTTGGTTTTGAACTGCTTTTTATAGAGATTTCGAAACATTTTCAGAATTAAAAAAAAAAATCGTTTCTAAACATTATAATTTTCGGAAAAATAAATAATAATTTTGAAAAAAATTTTATTTTTCAAGAAAAAATTTTAAACATTTTGTTTGTGATTTTGTATTTTAAAAAAAATGTTTTTTTTTTTACTTTTATTTTTTATCCACGTCATAAAAAATTGAAAAAATTAAAACAATTTCCCGTCTAATTTTCCTTCCTCACGTTACTACAGAATAAATACTCAATTTCTTTTATTTTCAGATTTTTTTCAGTCCCACTTCCCGGCAGACAACACTAACTTTCTCCTATCTCACCTGTCGCATTCTCTTGGCCGTCGCCTTCATAAACGCCCCGGTCGAGCTGCGCTCTCGGCCTGCTTAGTATAGTGGTTAGTACTCCACGTTGTGGCCGTGGCGACGCTGGTTCGATTCCAGCAGCAGGCATCGCTTTTTGTTTCGTATTATTCTGAATTGTTATTACTATTGTTTTTTGACTCCGTTTTATGAAAACTCGTTGATTTTTTGGGTTGAAAAAATTTCAGAAAAAATTTCAGAGTCTCGAAATTTCGCGAAAAAAATTATTTTCAGAATTTTTCAATTTTTTTTAAAATTTCAAATAAAAAAAACTGAGAAATTGTAATTGTTGTGAAGTCAAGTCGCTGTTTATTGGAGAAGAGGAAAAGGGGAGAAGGAAGGAAGAAAGGAAGGAATCATTGGAGACAGTTCACTTCTCCTCGAGACGTGCACTTGTCCTCCACATACTTTAAAAGGCCCGGCCCGAAAGCCCGGCCCGGCCCGGCCCGGCCCGATTCGGCCCGGCTTAAGAATGAAACTTCGCAATTTGACCGAGACTTGCAGCGTGTCGAGATAGATTCGGTCAAAACGTAATAATTCATGTGGAACATCGTTATGTTGAGATTTGAAGTTGAAAAAGGAAAAAAAATTATTGAGAAAAATTTTCGAAAATTTCAATTTAAAAAAAAAATTTTCAAACTCGGGCCTTCCGGGCCGGGCCCGGGCCGGGCCCGGGCCGAGGGTACGAAAAAAAGCCCGGCCCGGCCCGAGCAAAAAAAAAAGCCCGGCCCGGAATTTTTAAAGTATGGTCCTCAAGACGTGAACCGGGCGGTTCAGTGGCTTCATCCACTCGGGGCGTCCACGCGCCCCAACACCTCCCCCCCCCTTAACAGAAGCTGTTCGGATAGTGCAGATCTGGGTTGGGCGTTGCCGGAAATTCGGCAAACTTTTTTCGGTAAAAAATCGGAAAAACGGAAAATGTGCCGGAAAATTTTCCGTTGCCGAAATTAGGTCGAAAAATCCGGAAACGGAAAATTTGCCGGACGATTTCTCGGAAAATTGCCGAAAATTTTGCCGGATTGAAAACAGTAATATTAAAGGCGCAGGGGTTATTTTTCGCCTGGAACTTCGATTTTCTGGTTTTCGAATCCTCGTCAAGCCTATTTCTCTAATTTCCTCTCACTGCGCCCCTCGCGACCGAATCATGGTTCTTGGTGCAAACGCGCTCCGCTGCACAGTCGCAATTTGCTTACCGTAACCTTCACGATAAAAAACAAGGCTTTTTTCGGAAAAAAAAAGAAAATTACGGTTCAAAAAAAAATGAATGTCGAGATCGTAACTGAAAAAAACGTCAAAACTTTTTATATACAAACATTGAGTCGAATTTGTGCACTTTTGCCGAAATTTTCCGAAACCGGAAAATTTGTTGCCGAAATTTATTCGGAAAATCCGGAAACGGAAAATTTGCCGGATTTTTTTTCCGGAAAATTTTTTTCCGGCAAAATTTGCCGAACTTTTCGATCGCCCAACCCTGGTTCAGACCGGTCAGGCGGGCGTCGACTCCGTCGGCTCCTGCGGAGAGAATGGCTTGGGAGAGTGTCGGTTTGCGCTTCGGCGTGCGGCGTGGGCAGTTGGCGGGCGTCCTTCTTCTGATGATGTGACGGGCGTTGGGTTCCGATAGTTGGAGGGTGCACGAGTGAGTAGTTCACTTCGCCAGCGCGCCAGCCGTCTGCTTTCGACGTCTTCACTTCGTCGTCCCTAGCGACTGGTCCTTGAAGACTGCAAGGGCTCCAGTATGCAGCGTTTCCAACAAGCGCGGCTCTTTCCGCACGCGTTTCTTCCACGACGATCCCCTCCGGTTGAAGTCCCTGCGAGTCTCTCGAAATTCATCCGGCTCCCGGTGTCGTCTTCCTTGGTTGATCTCCTTCGAAGCCGCCTCGCGGTTTCTCGCTCCGATCTCCCGACCACGCCATGCCTCCCGCCTCGAACTCTACCTCTGCGCCGTCCTCGGCCAATGGACATTTCTTCGCGAGATGTCCCGCTCTGCCACACGTGTAGCACATGCGCTTTCTTCTCGCCGGCTTCTCAGTCGCTCTTTGCGACTTTTCCGGCTCCGATTCCCTCGCTTCGATCGTTCTCTTTCTCTCTTCAAGCTTCATCGCTTGAAGCATGGCCTAGAGACGTTCCTTAACGTTTTCCATTAGCTCTTTAGTTTACCTTGATCGCCAGTATCTAACTGCAATCCTTGTGAGCTTCTCTGATCGGAACTGATCGATCCTCGCGAGCTGATCTTCAAACTCCTGATCGCCTTGTTGTGAAGTCAAGTCGATATATTGTAGTAGAGAAAAGGATAGAATAGGAAGGAAGGAATCCATTGGAGACAGTTCACTTCTCCTCGAGACGTGCACTTGTCCTTCAGACGTGAACCGGGCGGTTCACGTCGCGGGTCAGTAACTTTCAAAAACAAATTTTTCTTCAATTTTTCATTGACGCAACTCGAAAACCTAACACCACGTGAAATTCGAGTATTCATTCTTTTTTTTCTTTTTTTAGTAAAATTTTTGGTTGTTGAGAAAGCATTATTGATTTCGTTTTTCTTTTAAAAATTCAAAAAAAATATGTAATTTTTGAAGCAGTAATTTTTTTGAATTTTTTTCAAAAAAAAATTTTTTTTTTGATAAATTTTGAAACATTCAGCCCTTCATTTCCAATTTGATTGAATTTAAAAAAATTATTTTTGAAAAATAAAAAAAAAACAAATATTTAATTTTCCAGATTATCTATTTAAAAATGTATTTTTTCAACAAAAAAAAATAACTTTAAAAAAATTTGCAATTTTCTAAAATTTTCACTTTTATTCGAATTTTTCTATAAATTCTAACTTTTAAAAAAATTCAAAAATTTTTTTTAGAATTTTTAATTTTTTTCTCTGAGTAAATTCATCTCCTCCCCGCGTCTCTCATCACAAGAAAAACTGTTCAAAACAAAAAAAAAATAAAAATAAAAAAGATGAATAATAGGCAAAAAAGTGTCCAATTTCCTTTCATTTTCTCTCATTTCCGTCCCTTTTTTTTCAATTTTTGGGTCAACTGCAAAAAAGAAAAAAAAAAGTCGAATCTCTTTTTTTTTGTTGACACTTTTTGACGTTTCGCATTCATTTTGACTAATGAAAAAAGTATTCTCGAGGCGATTTTTTTACTTTTTCAATTTTATCCAAGAAAATTGAAAAAATGAGATTGAAAAATGGAAAATGGGAATTGAAATGAGAACGGAAATTGAGAAATTTTTTTGATTAAATAGAATTTTCGAAAAAAAAATTTCGAAAAAAATTCGATTATTTTTTTTAAATAATTTTTAATTTTTTTAGAATTTTTCAAATTATTTTTTTGAAAAAAGTAAAATTTTTTCAGAATATTTTAATTTTTGCGGACGTTTTTTTCAAAAATACTTTTTTTTCGATTTTTAAAAATTGGGAAAAATAGACACTAAGTTATTCTCAAAATAAAAAAAAAACTTTAAAAAATTTTTTGAAAAAAAAAAAATAAATTCCCGTTTTATTTTTAGAATTTTAAAAATTATTTCGTGAAAAATTAAATATTTTTCGGAATTTTTTTTTTGCGGACGTTTTTTGTTTTTTTCAAAAAAAAAATGAAAAATTTTTAATTTAAATTCAAAAAAATTCAAATTTGAATCTTTTAACTTTTTTAAGTTATTCAAAAAAAAATATTTCAATTAAAAAAAATTAATTCCTCTTTTTATATTTAGAATTTTCAAAATTCTTCGAAAAATTACATTTTTTTTTAGAAAATTCTTAACTTTTTTTAAATTTTTACCCAATAAAAAAATAATTTCCCACTTTTTCAATTTTTTCCGAAAATTTCGCAATTCTCGCCATTTTATTTTCTTCATTAAAAGAAGATGGGCGCAAAAAATTGAATAATTCAGAGGGCATTGTGAGTGTAAAAAAACTAGAATTTCTCGAAAAAAAGGAAAAATTGATGTTTGATGACGTGGCACTCAACTAGAAAATTTCCTTTTTTCTTTTTTTTTCGGGTGAGGGAAAACAAAAAAAACTTTTTTTCAAAAATTCTGACCGAAAAAAAGGTGTCTACACTTTTTTTTGCAGTTTTAAAAAGGTTTGAAAAAAAAGTTTGGAACTTTTTAAAAATATGTTTCTCTTTTACTAATTTTTCAGACAGATTTAAAAATTTTTGACAATTATTTTTTTTTGAAACAAAAAATAATTTTTCAAAAAACCAGAATTATTTTTTTAAATTGGAAAACTAATTGTAAAAAATAAATTAAAAAATATATGAAAATTGGAATTTTCAAATTTTGTCTTCAAAAATTTCAATATAATATTTTTTTCAAACAAAAAAAATTAATTTTATGAATTTTTAAAATTTTTTTCAAAATTTCAATTTCAAAATTTTTTCGTAAAAATGGGAAAAAAATCAATGAAATCCCGACGAGAATTTTTTTTTAATAAAATTTTTAAAAAATTTTTTTTTTAACTTATTTTTTTATATCGGTTTTTGTTATTTTTTTACTTGAAAAAAGAATTTTTTTTTTCAATTTTTTTCAATTTTAAAAATGAAAAAAAAGTCCATCACCCTGTCAAAATCGAAAAAAAAAAAAAATTTTTCCTCAATTCATCGTCCTCTGAAGGTAATCCCTTTCTAGATTTGTCCCATCTAATCTCTTTTATCAAAAAAAAAAAAAAAAATTTCTGATTTTCTGGTCGACGTCTTCTGTTTCTTTCAGAAGACGTGGGCATCAGATGACTCTCTTCTTTCCGCCCCCGGATAATTGTTCTGTTTTCTCTTTCTCTCTCTTTCTTATCACCTTATCATTAATTTTCGGCGAAATTTCTCGAAACGCATAATTTGCGGTTTCACAAAAACATCAAGAATCGTGAGATAAGGAGGCTCCGCCCACTTAATTGGGGCAAAGTGGGCGGAGCCTAAACTCGGCGCTCTCAACGCCATCGGCTCATTGAGCAACCTCTCTTGTGAGCATGAGCACGAGCAATTCGAGTTTCGAGCCGCCCGACTATTCCAGCTCCTCGCCGCCGATTATTGCTCCGATTGTGAGCATCGAACCGATTGCGGTGAGCCGGAAGAATTTTTTTTTGTTTGAACGAAAAATATTGGGGCGCGAATGAATTATTGATTGATTTTTGCGCCCCAAAATGAAGCGAATCGAAAGATGAATTTATGAAAATTTTTTTTTTTTTTGGAATTTAAATTTCATACCGCGCCGAGCTTTGTTAGATTTGTGATAATAGTTTAGAAAAAAAAATCAAAATTCATTTTTTTTTCGATTTTTCAAAGACTTTGATTTTTTTGAATAAAAATTTTTTTTTTCCCCGAAAAATCGTAAAACTTTTTTTTTGGTTTTTTTTTTGAGAACAACTAACAACTTTTTTTTTTTATAAAAAAACGTTTCAAAAACATTTATGATTTTTTTCTTATTTTAAAAGTAAAATTTTTTTATTCCGTTTTTTTTTTGATTTTTCTGAAGCACGTTTTTTTCAAAAAAATGCACGTTTTTTTTCAAAAAAATCTATTTTTTAAAATTTATATATAAAATTAGTTTTATGCTGAAGTTTTTAAAATTTAGTTTTTTTAATTTTAAAGAAAAAATTAGAAAAATTTTCGAAAATCAAAAAAAAAATTTAAATTTTTCTGAAACCATTTTTTCCGAATTTTTTTTCAAAATAGAAAAAAATGTTATTATTTTTTTTCATTTAAAAAACGAATTTTAACAAAAAATTTTTCAGAAATTTTTTTTTCAAAATTGAAAAAAAATTTCACATTTTCATTTCAATTTTTTATTCGAAAAATTTTTATCTTCTAATTTCAATTTTCTCTTTAAAAAGAAACGCATTCTCTAATTCCAGCGTTTTTTTCTAATTTTAAAGAAAAAACTTTTTTTTAAGTTTTCAATCTGAATTTGAATAATTGTTTCAAACAAAAAAAAATTAAAAAAAAAAAAAACCTGACACCCGGGTTGAATTGAATTGCAGCGCCTGATGTTGGCGGTGGTGTCGTCGGCGGTGGGCGGCAACGCGACGTCTTCTGGCTCTTCAGAAGACGAAGAAGAGGTGGAGGACCCGCTGCAGATGCTCATCGACCGCATCAACCGCGCGCAGCTCGAGGAGTGCGAGCGGCTCGCCAACTCGTGCGAGAACCGTCCCCTTTACACGTGGCTCGTCGGCTACGGCTTCATTTTCGTCTTCCTCCTCGCGCTGTTCGGCAATTTCGTCAATTTGCTCATCTACAACTCGGACCACATCAAATATTATATCGCGATTCGAATGCTCTGCACTCGACTGGTCAGTCTGTTTTTTTTTATTTTCGGCGATTTTTGAAAAACAAAATTTTTTTTTTGGAATTTATGAATATGAATTTTGTGAAACAGAGAAAAAATTTCGGAGAATTTTTGAGGGATTTTTTTTATTAAAAAAAAATTATTTTTTAAAGCAATTTATTTTCTCCAAGAATTTCCTTGAAAAACTTATTAAATAATATTTTTTCTTTTTTTCACGGTTTTTAAAAAAATTAATTTATTTTGGAAAAAAATTCAAAAAAATCCGATTTTTTTTCAATTAAAAATAACCTAATTTTAAAAAAAAATTTTCAATTTTTTCTGAAATAAAAATTATCGATTTTTTGGAGAAAGCCAAAATTCGATAATTTTTATTGATTTTTTTGAATTAAAATTTTTTTTTTGATTTTTGGTTTTTTTCTAACATTTTAACGAAAATACAGTGTTTTTTTTTTAGATTTTCAAAACTAATTTTAATTTGAATATCGACAGTTCCTAAAATTGAAATTGATTTTTTTATTGAAAAAATAATAAAAATGATCGCAACAGTATTTTTTTTTTCCAAAAAAAAAAATTTTTTTTTAATTTTCGGCATTAATTTTCATTTTTTTCTAATTTGAACTGAAAATGAAAAAAAAATTTTTTTTGGAAAAAAATTGGAAAAAAATTTAATTTTTAATTATTTGGAAATTCTCAAAAATTCCCCCTCCGCGAATTTTTCCAATCAATTTCGTTTTAATTTATTTAATTTTTTTCTCGTGCAGCTAATGAACTCTCTGACTCTGATCTGCATGCTTCCGCAAGCGTTCCGCATCGTTTCCGCGTGGGAGCCCGGCTCGAGTATCGACGAAATCTACTGGAAATACTACCCCTACCAGATTTATTTCGTCAACTTATTCGGATTCTGTGCCATGTGGTGAGTTTGAAAAATCTTTTGTAGCATTTTTGAAATTAAAAAAAATGTTGAAAGAAAAAATATTTTTTTTAATCGCATTTTTTATAATTTTTTAAATCAAAAAATAAAATACTGACTACGATTTTCAGAAAATTTTTTTTTAATTTCAAAATTGAAAAAAAAAATACATTTTCGTGACTTCAATATTTTTGTGAAATACCAAAATTTTTTTGATGTTGAAACTCTCTGTCAATCTAGAAATAAATAGAAAAAATTTTTAGAAAAAATTTTAAATAGGTTTTTTTTCCAATTTTCAAAAAAAATTATTAATAAAAACAGAAACTTTGGAAAAATTCAATTAAAAAATCAATAAAAATCGATAACTTAAAAAATGTTTTTTTTCCAATTTTGAAATTTATAGGAAAAAAGTGTGATAATAATGAAAACCAAATTAAATTTTTTAAAATTAAAAAAAATCGATAATCGCAGCTGTTTTTTTTTCTAAATTTTTTTCATTTTTCGTTGTTGAGAGAAAGATTAAAAGATTAAAAATACGATAAAACTATTGAAAAGTGAGAAAAAATCGATAAATTCAGGTGAGAATACACGTAGACATTGTGTCGATTTACGATAAACAAAGAGCGAGCCGTTATTTCGGAGCGTCGTACTAAACATTTTTTATGAATTTATTTCGCCATTTTTCTCAATTTCCATGTTAAATTTCGGTTTTTTTTGCTGAAATAAAGGAAAAACTGAGAAATTCGTCAGTTTTCAAATCAATTTTCCCTAGTTTTTTGAATTTCAACGCTAATTCTTAAGTTAGCCAAAAAAAAACTTTATAAAATGCCAATTTAGAAAAGAAACAGCGAGAAAAACAGCCTGGAAATGAAGAAAAACCTCAAAACTTCACATTCTTAAAAATTATTCAGTACGATGCTCCGAAATAACGGGCGTCGGCTCGCGCTCTTTGTTTATCGTAAATCGACACAAAGCGTTCTTTTTTTCTTGATATTTGTAATTGGCGAATCAAACGTGTTTCAAAAAAAGGAAACAAGATAAAAAAGGGAACGTTTCCAAAAAAAAGTGGACAATCAGGCTGACAGTGCTGATGACGGCCGAGTGCTACCTGCACGTCTTCTTCCCGTCGCACTCGAAGTCTCTGTGCACGAAGAGGAACCTCTCGCGGAGCTACGTCGTCATCCTCTCCGTCGGCGCCACGTTGGCTCTCATGTACAAGTTCAACCGAAGTGTCACACTCACCACCCACTGCAATCGCGTCATTCCCAGCATTCACGCCTCCGAAGGTACCTCGATTCACTTTTCTGGAAATTTTCAGAGAAGAGAAAAAAACAATAGTTCCAGAGTCAATCCCGCGTTTTTTCGCTAAACACAGCGCATCGTCATTTCGGAGTGTCGTTGAGGGATCTTTTTTTCATTAATTTTGAAAAGTCATCCCTCAACGACACTCCGAAATGACGATGCGCTGTGTTTAGCGAATAGTCATTGGTTTCGAAAACTGGGATAACGATTAAATACAAAAAATTTTTTAAAAACTGAAAATTCCAAAAAAAGGTAAAATTTTTGCTAAACACAGCGCATCGTCATTTCGGAGTGTCGTTGGGGAAACTTTTTATTAAATGGAAAAAAATCGATAAAATTTTTTTACCAATTTTCTAGTTGGTTTTTTCAAATCAGCCATAGAAATAGCTACAATTTGAGCTATCGATTTTTTTGAAATTTTTTCACCCGCGAAAAACCTGCGTCTCTCTCGTTTCTCTGCGTCTCTCGCCGAGAGAGAAAGTGTGCGGTGGAGCGCGATTTCATTTCTGGCGGATAATTTCAGATTTCATAATGGTTTGTCTGGAAAAAGTGCACACGTTTGCGAATCTGCTGCTGGCGATCGTCGTCCCGATGGGTCTGCTCCTTTTCATGGCCATTTCCATTCTATGGAAACTCGTCCTCAAAAGAACCGATTTTGTGTCGCATTTCACGTAAGTGCTGGGATAATTTACAACGAACAATTTGGCGGGAATTTAAAAAATTTCAAAAAAAAATTTTTTTTTGCGAATTTTTGAAAAAAACATTTTTTTTTTAAATTTAATTTTTTCGAGCAAATTGAAAGAAAATTTTGAAACGCGCTGAAATATTTAAGAGAA
Source organism: Caenorhabditis sulstoni (assembly GCA_963966605.1). Classification (NCBI taxonomy): domain Eukaryota; kingdom Metazoa; phylum Nematoda; class Chromadorea; order Rhabditida; family Rhabditidae; genus Caenorhabditis; species Caenorhabditis sulstoni. The sequence continues at coordinate 1,211,457 of OZ016478.1, read as the reverse complement.
AAAATAGATTGGCGGGAATTTTGAAATTTAAGATCAAAATTTTTTTTCAAAAATATTGAAAAATGATTTTTAATTTTTTTTATTTTTGAAAAAATTGCAAAAATTTGCTTAAAATAATTTTTATTTCCTAAAAAAATTTTTTTTAATTTAGTGATGATTCTTTTTTTTTAAATTTCTGAAAATGATAATTTTTCGAAGCAATTTTTAAAAAAATCATTTTTTTTCTTATTATTTTTGAACAATAATTTTTATTTTCCACGCTTTCTTTGAATTAAAAAATTATTTTTTGAAAAAAATTTTTAAATATTAATTCTACTTTTCTATCAAAAAAAAATTTTTTTTTTGGAATTTTTTGAAAATTTTTTTTTAAAAACAATTTTAATTTCAAGCAATTTTTTTAATTTTGAGAATAATTTTTTGAAAAATTACGAAAAAATTTTTTTATTGAATATGTCTGAAAAAATTTTTTTGAAGCCACAATAACTTTCTCTTCCACGCTTTTTTTAAACTAAAAAAAATTTTTTTTGAAAAATTTTTTTTTAAATTAAAAAAAATATTTTCAAAAGATTAAAAAAAATTAATTCCAATTTTCTATTAAAAAAAAGCGATTGGTTTTTTTGAGGGCGGAGAAGCGTTGTGTGACGCGTATCACACTGATCACGACGGGCCTCCAGCTGATCGCCGAACTGCCGCCCATTCCCGTTTTCCTGTACGCCACCGTATTCGGGCCGGCCGTCACCAACGAGCCGGCGATTTGTGTGTGGAATACTGTTGGTGAGTGCTCGCCGAGCTTATTATTACGCATTTCTATCTGTTTCCTTTTTTTTCAAAAATTTCAAAATTAGAAAAAAATTTACTGTTTCACAAAACCTTGTTTTCTACGACGCTCCGAAATAACGGGTCTCGCCACACCGCGCGTTGTTTAGCGAATTATTCGCCGCGCGAAATTTGAAACGAATAAAACTTTTTCAATCTCTTTTTCCGCAATTTTTTAAAAATTTTCTCGCTTTGTTTTCTTCAATGATTATTTTTGAAACAGAAATTTCAATTCTTAAATTTCATCGATTTTTCACCCGATATTATCGGGTTTTCGGCGACCAACCTAAAAATAATGAATTTTGGAATTGAAATTTATGTTTTAAAAATAATTATTCAAAAAAAAAAATCGCGGAAAATGAGATTGCAAAAGTTTTATTCGTTTCAAATTTCGCGCGACAAACATTACGCTAAACAACGCGCGGTGTAGAGGGACCCGTTATTTCGGAGTGTCGTAAAAATCAAATCTTGGTGAAACAGCAAATTTTTTCCCCAAAGTTTTTATTTTTCAAAGTTTTCTGAATTATTTTCAGAGTTAAAGAAATGAGCTTAATAAAGCAGATTTTACAAAAAAAAATTTTTTTTTTTTTGATTAATATTTTTTCCCGAATTTTCAGCCGTTTTCCTCGGTCTCTGCAATGTTTCCCTGTCGTTTTTCGTCTATTTGGTGTTTTCCGATAAATTCCGCGAAATGGTTCAGACGTAAGTTTTTTTTTTGTTTAAGAAAGTTCAAAAAAAATTTTTTTTAATTCAATTTTTTCCCGATTCTCAATTTTTTGAAAAATAAAAAAGTTAATTTTTTTATTATCGAAAAAAGTTAAACTAATTCTATAAACTGATTATTTCAGAATTTCAAAAAAAAAATTTTAATTAATTTTTTTTAAAAATTTAATTAACTTTTTTAACTTCAAAAAAATTATGTCATTTTATTAAAAAATCAAAAACCAAGAATCAAAATTCCGAGAAATTCGTGAACATATAATTTTGTCACCCAAAAAACAAAGCAATTATGTGGGCGAGAACTCGTGTTTTTCGGTTTTCCGAAAAATTAAAAAAAAATTGGCACCTTTTCAAAAGTGGTGATTTGCGAAAAAAAATTTGGAAAATTCTAGATTTGTGTGGGCGGAAATTTGAATTTTTGATTTTTTTCTCTGAAAAATCAGGGGATGTTCAGAAAAAAAAAAAATTACGTTTTCAAAATAGTAATTTTATTAACGAATTTCTGAAAAAAAAAACTATTTTTAAAAAATTTCCAATTGAAAAAATTATTTCATAACATTTAAATTTTTATTAAAATTTTTAAAATTTTATTTTTCAATTCACTATATTCCTATTATTCAAATATTTTTTTTTTGAAAAACCTCAGCTAAAAAAATTTTTTTCATTTTTCAACAAATTTTCCGAAAGTGATAAACTTAATATTCGGAAAAATAAATAAATTATATTAGAAAAATGAAAAAAATAAAAAAATGAGAAAAAAACGGGGGGAGAATTATTTTTTCGTGCAGAAGACTGTCGGAGCTGCTGCCGTGTTGCTCGTCGCCGCGCTCGCTCGTCCACTACTCCTCGAACGAATCGAGCGATCCGAAGGTGCGCACGAATCTGTTGGCTCGTGAGCAACCCAAAATGAGCAAACAACCCGACACCGAGTGTGAGTCTTTTTCTTTCAAAAATTGAAAAAAAAAATTTTTTCAAATATTATTTTTGAAACAGTAAAAAAATTTTTCAAAAATTTGACAGGGAAATTTTTAAAAATTTATTTTAACTCAAAATTTTAATTTACAACGTTTAAAAAAAAATTCTTTTCAATAGTTCATAATTTTTTTCTATTTTTTTTTGAATTTACAAAAACTGATCAAAAAAATTTTTTTCGGCTAAAAAAAATTATGAAAATTATTTATTATTTTTTTTCCATTCACTGTTTCTCCAAATTTTATTTTTGAAACAAAAACATTTTTTTTTTAATTTGCAGCTTCAATTTGCACGGAAACATACCTTCTAAACGAGCGATCCTCGGCCAACGACGACTCATTTCTCTGAATTTTCCACACTATTTTTATATATATATTTTTAAATCCCAATTCATTTTAATATTTATTCTGTATTTAAACGAAAATTTAAAAAAAAATATATATATATAATTTATATCCAAAAAAATTAATTTCTGATTATTTTTCTGCGAAATAAAAAATTTTATTATTGAAACTTTGATAAGTTGAAAATCAATTTAAATTTATATAAATTTGAAAAATAAAAGTAAAAATCGTGTTTAAAAAAAAACAATCTTTCGCCAATAATTTTCAATTGCGCGTCAATTCCGATGCATTGTCCGCATTTCGTTTCTACCGTTTTTCAATTTTTTTTAACCAAAAAAATAGTTTTTTGGAAAATAAATTTCTTTTTTTCTAATAAATTCAATTTACACGCAAAATTTATTTGATTTAAAAAAATATAAAATTTGAAAATTAAAAAAAAAATTTTTTTTTTCGAAAAATTGAACTTTTAGTTTTTTCGGAGTTTTTTTCAAAGTGTTTTAAAACTATCTTTAATTTTTAAAAATCGAATTTCCGATTTCTGGCTTCAAAATGGGAATTGCGCGTGAGATGTGATGCATTGTCCGCAACTTTGCCAATTCGAATTCGAGAAGAGTTTTGTGGAATGACAGTTGTTTCTCTCCGTTTACCCATCAATTTCTTTTTTCTCTTTTATCATCTTTCTTTTTCTCTCTCAATGTTCTTTCAATTTTTTTCCGTTTCTTATCTTTCTTCCACTCGAGCACGTGTCTCCCGACATTTTGTTTGTCGCGAAACAATTTTTTCTCGCTTTTCAACGTTTTTAAATGAATTTTAAATAAAATTTCAAAATTTTCTATTTAGTTTAAAAAAATTGCATTTTCACATTTTTAGCTTAAAATTTCAAGTATCTGTTTTTTTTTAAATTTTTAATGTTTTAATATTTTCAATATTAACATTTTAATTTTTTTCCAATTTTTCAGGGTCATTGTGAAAATCGAAAAATAAAAATCATGTCAATGACAAATGAACGTAAGATTTTTATTTTAAAAAAAAATATTTTTTTTCCATTTTCATAAAAAAATTGAAACTGAAATTTTAATTTTTTTTTCAATTTTTAATAATTTTTGAATGCATTTTAAAAATTATTCACAATTTTTTTTTTGAAAATCAATTTTTTTCAATTTTCATTATTTTTTTCCAAAAGTTCCAATTTAATTTTTGGAAATTTCAAAAATGAAAAAAATAATAAAAATCAAATTTTAAAAAAAGTTCCCGTTTCACAGAAATTTCAAAAGAAAAACCGAATTTTTCACTGAATTTGAACGAATTAATTAATTTCCTCAAAAAAACAAAAATCGATTTCTAATTTTTCCGTGTAGAGGCTGCGTCGATTCTGGCTCCGCTGATGGAGCAGTACCTGGATGCTCTCAACAATTCCGACTGGAAACGCGTCGAGCATTTCTATCACGTGAACTCGGTGATGATCGAGAAGGGAAAGAGCTGCATGTTCGGAAATCAGGGTATCTACTTTGAAATTATTTTAGAAAATACATACAGAAAAAAATCATGGAAATTTCTTTTTTTTTTTTGGGATTTTTGCTATTTTTTAATTGAAAATTAAAAAAAAAATGTTTTCCAAAAATAATTTTGAAAAACTTCACTTAACGTTTTTTTGAATTGGAATTTTCAAAAAAAATGTTTTTTTTTCTAATTTTTCGACTTTAGAAAAAATGATCAGTTGGAGAAAAAAAAATTGAAAAATAGTATTTTGCAGAAAACTTTCAACTTTTCTGAATTAAAATTTTTACTTCAATATCACACTTTTAATCACTTGATAGGTGACGGAAAAAAATTCTAAATTTTTTGAAACAGTAAAAAAAATGTTTTTTTTTCTTTTTCAAAATTCAGTAGGAAACATTTTTTCAAAAATAATTTTTTTTTTTAAATATTAATTTTTTCCAGCGATTGTCGACAGTTTTAAGGGAATGGGCGCGGATTTTGGGAAATATAAAGTCCAGGTAATTTTTTTTTAAAAATATAATTTTATTATTCATTTCCAGATCTCGAATTCTCGTTACGAGGGTGTCGGCGACTTTTTGAATATTCACACCGATTTCAGTTTCGTCACTGAAAAGGTGATTTCAGAAAAAAACTTTTTTTTTCGAATTAAATAAAATTAATCATGAAAAATTTTAGAATTTAAAAAATTGAAAAATCTCACTAAAAATATTTTGTTTCGATTGTAAAAATACAAGGAAAATTTAAAAAATTTGAATTTTTCGAAAAAAATTTTTTGAAGTTCAGAAATTTTATTCAAATTTTTAAAGAGAATTTTCTAAATTCTCAAAATACAATTTTTTTTTCAAAAAGTTTCTAGACTTAATTCGATTTTTCTGATTTTTCACTCCCAAAAACTTAATAAAAAAATTAAAATTTTGAAAAAATAAAAAAAAACTATTTTTTAATTTTTTTTTACCGAATTACTGGAACTTTTAATATTGATTTTTCCCAAATTTTCAGAATTTTTGAATTTTCAGCAAGGAACTCTCAGCGGAAAATTCACGCAAATCTGGAAAAATGAGGACGGAAAATACGCGATTTTGCACGATCAATTCGAACTTTGAATTCGAAAAACGCGGCCAAAAAAATCGATAGTGAAATTGTTTTTTTTTTTAATTTTTTAAAAATACATAAAATAACACAATTAATCGATAATAAATTTTTTATTATACAAAAAAATTATTTGAGAAAAAAAAATGAATTTTTCGAAAAAAAAATTTCGAGAAACTGAAATAATATTCAAAAAATCTCAAATATCACAATTAATATTTTAAAAAATTTTTATGAAATAAAAAACTTTTGTTTTTTTTTTGAAATCTAAAACAGGTCGGTTTGAATGACGGCGTCACGGACCGTGACAACCGCTTCGGGACGGCGGAACGCGTATTCGGGCAGGTGTTCGATGTTTTTCGACGGACGCGGCGGGGCGCCGATCGAGCACGTGGCCAGACTCTGAGATAATTGCTCTTCCGGACTCTGAAAAATCAATAACTGGAAAACTTTTAAAAAAAACGCATTTTGTCGATTTACGATAAACAAAGAGCGCCGTTATTTCGGAGCGTCGTACCAAACAATTTTTATGAATTATTTTGCTACGATTTTTCTTCATTTTCATTTTCAAAAACTTATTTTTTCAACAAGGTCAGTTTTTTTAAAATTCAATTTTTTTAAAAGTTTTATTATTTAAAATTAAAAAATTATTTTTTTTTGTAAAAAAAATAATTTCTCAAGTTTTTACTGTTTATTTCTGAGTCTTATAAAAAAATTTTTTTTAATATTTTTAAAAATTTCACGTAATGAGGAGCACGGAAAAGTTCAAATTAGAAAACGCACGGGCTCGCGGAGCAGCGAAACGGAAAAAAATTAATGAGCGGAATTTAATTCACGTGTGCCCACTGCCATGGAAAAATTTTAAAAATTAAAAATTAGTCAATTTTTTTTCTAAAATTCTAAAAAAGACATTTATTTTTAATTAAATAAAATTAAAATTTTCTCCAAAATAAAATTTTTTTTTGAAAAAAAAACATATAAAAATGGAATTTTTTACAATTTTTTTCCAAAAAATGTTCAAAAACTTTCCTTTTAAAAATAATAAGAACTTCGAGGATTCTTTTTTTTTCGGAAGTTCTTCGGAAAAAAAATTCAAAATTACTTAATTTTTTTTTCAAAATTTCTGAAAGACTTAATTTTATTTTTAAAAAATCTAATTTTTTGCTGAAAATTCCAGAAATTATTTTACTTGTGAAGAAAAAATCTGCAAATAGGGGGAAAAAAAAATTCCAAAAAAAAAATATTATAAAAATGGAATTTTTTACAATTTCTTTTCAAAAGTTTTCAAAAAATTCCGGAATTTTTCCTTCAAAAAATAATAGGGATTTTGAGAAAAAAAAGGAATTTTTGAATAAAAAAAAAAAAACCAGAAAACGGTCAAAAAATCAATGTCAAGGAAAAAATTGAAAAAATTTTTTTTTTTTCAGTTTTCCGAAAAAAAAAATTGCTCCCACCTGTTGGCGTTCCTTCTTTTTGAGCATTTTGTTGTTGTTGCTCGCCGAGCCGCCGTCGACGACGACAGTCTTCTTTTTTTGCACCGAACTCGCGCGTTTTTTCTTGCCGTTCCTAGGCTCCGCCCCCTTTTTGTGGGCGGTCCGTCGTTCGGAGGGGATGATCGGCGAGCCGGTGGCGTTGAATATCGGTTTACCGTCTGAATCGATCAGAATCGAAATCTCCGACGCCATTTTCAGCCAAAATGGTAGTTTCAGCCGACTAGCAAAAAAAATATGAGTGAAGAATGAGAGAGAACAGGCGAAAAAAATTATTATTTTTTCTTTTTTTTGCCGTTTGTTTTTGTTTTTTGGGGCTGGTTTTTTTCAGATTTAATTAAAGCCTGCGTTTGGGAAGGCGGGAGAAAACCGAAAAAAAATAGGAAAAAAAAAATTATGGACTCACTTTCGCCGATTATAATCTCCATGGGAACCGAGGCTGAAAATAGAGGGGAGGAGGAATTTTTTTTTTGCATTTTAATATTAATATTAAATTGGTTTGTGGCATTGAATTTAGGCTTTTGAAAGTTGAATAAGCAATTTTTGAAAAACAATTTTTTTTTGGAAATTTTTTTTTTCAAAAATTTGGAAAAATCATATTTTATTTTTTTTTCGTTAATTTTTATTTTTAGAAAAATAAAATCGAGCAGATTTTTAAAATTTTTAGCTTTCTAATGTTTTTTTTTTAATTTTCAAAAAATAATTCAAAAAATAATTTTTTTCGGTTTTTAAAAATTTTTCTTGAATTTTTTTTTGATTTTTGAAAAAAAATTCGGAAATGCAAAAAAAAATTTTTTGAAAATTTTTTGGAAAATCATTCAGATTTTTCAGACTTTTGGGTTGAATTTTTTTTTTTTTTTGATAATTCAATTTTTAATTTTAAAAAATTTAATTTTGAAAATTTTCAAAAAATAAAAATAAATAGTGGTTTTTTCTTAAGATTCAGAAAAAAATTAATTTTTTTTAAAAATCACTCACTTCTTCTCGAAGCGAGTGCCGGATTCCAGTCAGAAAAGCGACCCGAGGACATGTCTCCTGAAATTTTTTTTTAATTTTTAAAGTTTATTTAATGTTTCAATACAGTTAAAAACCATGTATACTCTCTAAAAAAAATTCTGAAAAAATTAAATTTTTTTCTCAAAAAAAAAGTGCGCTCCATCGCACAAAAAACCTCCGTATCACCTTTAGCATACATTGAGTCGCTACGCAGCGAATTTGAAAAATGTTGTTTTTTTCGGTTTTAAATTCAATTTTTACCCAAATTTAACTTTAAAAAGTGCAGTAGAGCGCACTTTGAATTTTCAGAATTCATTTTTTTCGAAAAAAAAATCGTTTTTTTCAATTAAAATGAAAAATACGAAAATTTTCGAAAAAAATGGAAAATGAGAGATAAAAACTCGTGATTACCATGGAGATGATAGAGAGAAAAAAAGGTGAAAAATAATAAATTACGGAAAAATAAAACGAAAAAAGTCACGAGATGGGTTGATTAGCATCCCCTTGGGGCGACCAGAAAATCAAAATTTTTCTTCGGAGAAAAAAAATTTTTTTTTTGTAGATTCGAATAGAAATATTTAGAAAGGGAAGAAAAATGTTTTAAAAAATTGTTTTTTTTAATTGTAAGAATTAAAAAAAAAATAATTTCTAATCGAAAATTCGAAATTTCCAAGATAAAAACAATTTTTTTTCGTTTTTTAAAAATTTTTAATTAAAAAATTTGTTTTTCTAAAAAAATTTTTTTTGAAAAAATGTTTTTTTCTAAATAATTTGGGACAAAAAAAATTCGAAAAATACTTACCATCCGGTAGAGTGTCACTTCTTTTTCGCGGTTCCGCATCGTGTATCACTGAAATAAAATTTAATTTTTCGAAAAAAAAAGTAATTTAAAAATTTAACATTAAAAAGTTTTTTTTTTTTTTAAATTAAATTAAATTAATTTTAATTTAGATTTTTAAAACAATTTTCGAGAATTTTTTCTTCAATTTAAGAAAACAGTTTTAGATTTTTTTCAATTTTTTGAAAATTTGAATTTTTTCATAAAAATAATTAGTCAAGCTTTAAAAAAATATTTAAAAAATTTTCTAAACTCCGTTTTAACTTATTTTAATTTTAGAAAAAAGAGAAAATAAAAATATTGAGAAAAAAAATAACTGGAATTTGAATTTATTTTCTAAAAATCTAAATTTAAAAAAAATTAAATTTTTGAATCTTGATTTATTGTTTAAAAAAAGTTTTTCTTCAATATCTCAATTATCTAATTTAAATTCTAAAATTTCTTAAAAAAATTTAATTTTAAAATAAAGTTGAAAAATTAAAAAATTAAAAAATTGAATTTTAAAAATTAAATAATTTTGAAATTAATTTTAAAAATTAAAGAATTAAAAAATCAATTTTAAAAATTAAAACAATTTGAAATTAATTTAAAAAACTAAAAAATTTCTTTTAAAAAATTGAATTTTAAAATAAATTTTAAAAATTAAAACATTTTAAAACTAATTTTAAAAAAGTGAAAATTTGAATTTAAAAATATAAAAATAAAATAAAAAACTCACAGCTCTCTTCCATTCTGATAATATCCTTTGCCATCAACATGTTATCTTATTTTATTTGTAAAAAAAATAATTTTTTTTCCCAATTCCAAGCCAAAGAAGCCAGAGACGAGGAAATTCCGTGAAAAAAATAAGTGAAACCGAACTTTTTTTTCTCTTCCTCTATTTTCTTTTTCTTCTCCGTCTGTTGTTCTCTGTGATGATCGGTGAGCAGTGGCGGTGCTCAGTGAGCCCGTGAGCCCGTGTGCTCACATGGCAACCTAAGCTCCGCCCACTTTTTATTAAAGAAACGAGCCGTTGTTGATGGTTATCGAGAGAAAAAGAGGCGTCTTTCCGGGAAAATAAAGAGAGAAAAAGGAAATAGAAAGGGAGAAAATAGAATTGCGGTGCGATGGAACGTTCTAGACGGGCACACAAAAACAAGAAAAAATTTTGAGGGGAATTGCGACATTATTATTATTATTATTATTCTAAAGTTTTTACCATCATTTTTTAAATCAATAATTTTTAAAAAAATTTTCCAAAAAAAAACAAACTTTTTTAATTTGAATTAGAACACGATTTTTGAAAATAATTTTTGGAAATTTAAAAAAAAAATTTTCTTAAGTTAAAAAAATATTATTATTAATCCCAGATTTTTACCTTCATTTTTTAAATTAATTATTTTTTTTAATTTTCCAAAAATTTTTTTAAAAATTTTCCAAAAAAAAACAAAATTTTTTAAAAATAATTTTATGGAAAATATTCAGTAAAATTAATTTTTTCAAATTCATTAAAAAATTTGAATTTTGAACACGATTTTTGAAAACATTTTTTTTTAATTTTTAATTTTTTCAAAAATAAAACATATAAAATTTTTTAATTTCAATCTAATTTTTGTGAAAAAAAGTTAGAATGATTTATCAATGAAAAAAACATTTTTTTTTTCTAAATTTCACTCCAATATGAAAAAGTTACGAAATTTAGAAAATTTGATTTTTTGAAGAAAATTTTCAAAATTTTAAAAAAGTTTTTATTTAATCAATAAATTTAATTTTTAATTAAAAAAAATTTCGAGTTCAAAATTGTTAATCAAGTTGAGAAAAATTTCAAAAAATGAAAAAAAAAAATTTAAATTAAGAAAATGTGAACCCGAAAATTTTATGTTCAAATTTTCCGTTAAAATGGAGAAAAAACAGAAAAAAACCCAGTTTTGCAAAAAAAAAAATGTTCTTCAAAATTAATAAATTTTTTTAAACTTCGAAAATTTTTTAAATTTTTTAATTTTCTGAACCCCTAAGTTTTCGAATCTCAAAAACGACATTTTTCTACAGAAAATCAAAATTCATTCTAGTATTTCAACCCAGCGTGGAAATGAATCGATAAATCGATAAATCGATCGATGAGTCATTGGATGAGCTTCTTCCACTCTTCGAACGTCTTCGCCGGATCCGCCTTGATTGCCGCCTCGACGTCGGCTCGAACCCGATCGTGACGCACTTCTCCCGACTCGTCGATCAATTTCAGCACCGGAATCACCACCGCCTTGTACTTCTCGCCGAGTTTTCTGGAACACGTTCGCGTTGCGGTCGCGTCGCGGTCGCCGCCGTCTCACTGAATATTCTCGTCGCCGAACGGAATGTAGGGCCACGCGGGCAAATTCTTCTCGTAGTACTCGATCTGATGGTCGGCTTCCTTGTCCTTCGACACCCAAACAATCTCCAGATTGTTCGACGGCGACGATTTGACGGCGTCGTAGAACTTTTTGAGTTTCGGCGTCAAAAATTTGCACGAACCGCACCAGCCGGCCGAGAAATACACGACGACGGTCTGGAAATTTGGGAGACTCGCTTTAATCAATGCCCTGGGAAACACGATACGAGTTTATGCCGATTGGCCTAGTGGCTAGCGCGATTGACTTTCAAACTGGAGGTGTCGGGCTCGACTCCTAGCCACTGTGGTACAGTGACTGTACCCACCTGAACAGAGCGATTTCAAACTGGTCCACTTGGCCTAGTGGCTAACGCGTTGCCCATCCAATCCGAGGCTCTCAAGTTCGATCCCCTTTCCGTTCAATTAAATTTTAGTCCCATCTCACCTTGTTATCGAAATAATCCTTGGGCAAAAAACCGTCCACACCGCGCTTCTTCATCGGAATCGACGACAAAAAGTGGGCGTTTCTCGTCGCGGCGGCCGCCCATCTACCGTAACCGGCGGCTCCGCGGAGCACAACAAGTGGTGGCGCCATTTTCGTTCACTATCTCGAATTTCTCAATTTTTTTTTCAAAGTCGCTTTTTTAAAATTGGTTTTCGGATTTTTTCACGTATTTCAAGCGAGGTCACGCGGTTTTTTCAATAAAAAATTTAAAAAAAAAAAATTAATTCAAATATTTTTTTTCTACATCGCCAATAATAGTAGTATTATCTGTTTTTTTTGGAGTGATCCCCCGGTACGAGACTCCGAAATAATGAGCCCCGCCGCGCGCTGTTGTTTAGCGAAATATTCGCCGCGCGAGATTTGAAACGAATAATTGCGGACAGAGAGATTGAAAAATTTTATTCGTTTCAAATCTCGCGCCCAACATTTTGCTAAACAACTACGCCTGGCGTGGCGAGACCCGTTATTTCGGAGTCTCGTCCGGGGATCACTTCAAAAAAAACAGATAATAAGAGGATTTCTGCCTAGAAAATAATTTTTTACCGGGGAATTTTTTTTTTCAAAAAAAAGCACTACAAAAGGCGAGAAAAATCGAAATCGAGGTGCGGCGAGATGGGCTCCGCGATGAGCAAATCGGGGTCCGACAGTGAGCGCGCAAAGTGCAAAAGGAATTGTTTCGCCGAGTTTTCCGTGATTGCGCGGCCGTCGAAACACAAATTCACGCCCATTCTGGAAACATTTTTTATTGGAATTGGAATTTTTTTCGGAATTTTTTCACTATAATTTGGAATGAATAATAAACAATTTTTAAACATTTTTTGAAAATATAGAAATGAATAAATCACAAAAACCGGTTGTTTTTCTAAATTTTAATTTTAAAAAGTTAAAAAAAATTTTTTTTTTAAATAGATGTCATATTTTAAAAAATTTTTGAATGATATTTTAAAAAATTTTTGAAAAAAATTTTTTAATCAACGTTGAAATACCCGAATTTTCAAAAAAAAAAAAAGTTTGAAATTTTGAAATTTAAAAATTATAGTATTTAAAAATAAATTTCGAACAACTTTTTCGAAAAAAAAATAAAAATATATATAACCTTAATTTTTTTTTGCTTTAAAAAATTTTAACATTCAATTTTTAAAAAAAACATTGAAAATGAATATTTGCGGTCATTTTTTGTTTTTCTTTAAATTCAGCTTTAAGCTTGCGAAGAGTTATTATCGATTTTAATTTTATTTTCAAAAATTTCAAGGTTTTGAAACTGTTTTTTTTTTAAAAATAGTTTTAACTTTCAAGAAAAAAAATTGAATAAAAATTATTTTTGCAATTATTGTAGAGTTATCAGTTTTTTTTTGGTTCCGATTTTTCCGATAATTTTTAGAATTAAAAAATAATTTTGACTTAAAAATTTTTTTCGATCAAATTAAAATTGCCCTCTATTTTTTTAAAACTATTTTTTTATTCAGTTAATAAAATATTGAATTTTTTTGCTGATCAAAAAAAGAAAACGCACAATTTCTGAGTTTCGAGTGTTCCGTCGACGGAGACGACTTCCGTACGAGTGCCTCCGATGGTGAGGATGGCGCATTGCGGCGGATTGATGATGGCGGTGAAGTTGGACACCGAGCCGAACATTCCCAGGTTCGAAATGCTGAAAAAAAACAAAAAAATATTTAAAATTGAGAAATTCAGAATTACTCAAATTAAAAATCGCATTTTTCGAATTTTTACTGAAACTGAACGAAAAAAAAATTATTCAGCATTTTTGAAATAAAATTTCAAACAATCATTATTTTTTTTAAATTTTTAAATGAATTTTTAAAAATTGCTTTTTTAATTTTTTTTAACACTTACAAATTTATTTTTATTCTTACTTTTTGAAATTGGAGCAAAAATCTAAGTTTGTTGTAAGATCAATTTTTTTCATTTAAAAAATAATCAATTTTTCAAAAATTAATAATTTTCCACAAATATGCTGCTGTAATTTTTTCAAAAATTAAAAAAAAAAATTTTCATAAGATTTTCGAAAAAGTTTGAAATTCAAAATTTAAAAAAATAATATGATTGTTCATCCTGCAATTTTTTCCGCTGTAATTTTTTTGAAAATTAATTTTATTTAAAAAATATTTTTTTTTTCAATTTTTGTGTGCCAAATGATTACTCACGTGAAGGATCCGCCCTGGAACTGGTTCGGCTTGAGTTTCGACTCTCTGGCGAGCCCGGAGAGCTCTTTCACTTTGCTCGAAATGGCGAGCACTCCGAGAATGTCGGCGTTTTCGACGATCGGAGTGATGAGTCCCGTCGGTGTGGCCACTGCGATCGATATATCGATCGTGTCGAGACCCACGACGCCGACTTCCTCGCTCCAGCGAACGTTGATCGACGGCACTGCCTACAAAAATTACAGGATTTATTTTTAGGAAAAAATTTTTTTTTTTAGTTACATGAAAACTATCTATCTGAAGAACAAATATAAATTTTTTTTGCTCAATTTTTTTTATGCTCATGAAAAAAAAGTGATATTTTTAAATTTAATTTTGAACTTACTTTAAGCATTTTTTTTCTCATTTTTTTAAATATTGATGAAAATTTTATTTATTTTTCAAAAATTAAAAAAAAATTTTTAGAAAGTTGGGCAGATTTTTTAAGAAAAAAATTATTTTTAGCATTAAAAATTTTTTTTTATTTTTTGCGAGAGTTACGTTTTTTGAAAAATTTCTGTTTTTTTTAAAATTTTATTTTTGAAACGAAAAATCTGCTGGTTATTAGAACAAAATTTTTTTCAAAATTCGATTTTATATTTTGAATTCAACAGTTAAAAATTTTTTTTAATCATTAAAAAATTTTCAGAAATAATTATGAAGTGTGAAATTTATTCAAAAATGTATTTATTTAAATATTTTTTAAAAAAATATTTTTTTTTAATTTGAAATTTATTTAAGAACTTGCGCATGTTTAATTATTATTTTTTTCTTAGCATTTTTAAGAATCGAAATTTTAATTTAATTTTGAAAATTGAAAAAAAATTTTAATTAAAAAAAAATTCCTTTTTTTTCTACATTTTTCACATAAATTTGATTTTTAAATTTAAAAAAAAACCGTACTTTCAGCGCCAATCCGGCCGCTTTAATAATGAAATCATTGAGAGAAACGGCTGTTCCGGACGATTTCAGTTTGCGGCGAAAAGCGAGAATGTCGTCGATTCGCACATCGATTCCTTGGTATTCGTGGGGAATTTTTTGCTGAAAATCGGAGAAAAATCAATAAATTTTGTTGTTTTCACACGAAAAACTGGGAAAAATCGCGGATTTTCTAGGTTTTTCCGGCGAAAAATCGAAAAATCGGCCAATTTCCACAGTTTTCGATCATTTTTTCGCGAAATTTTCAATTTTCCGGCTGAAAATCGCTGAAGACGTGCCTTCGAGGCGGTGAGCCGTTTCGCGATCGTCGATCGAACATTGGTGAGCGGAATATCGTTGTGATGGCGGAGACTGCGATTGTTGGCGCCGAAAACGTCGGCGTTCTGCAATTTTCAGCCTTTTTTACAGCGCGCGAAGATTGAGAATTTAAATTTTCAAGTTTCGCGCCCGAACCTTTGTCGACGCCGGCTTTTCGGCGGCGATTTCGGGCGGCGCGGCGGCGACGAACGTCACTGGCTTCAATTTCTCGTTTTCCACGATTCGCAGCACGTCCGACTTGAGAATATTGTTTTTCGGACCGGTTCCGTCGATTTTGCGACCCTCGAGACCGTATTGAAGCAGCAAAAGTTTGACCGCCGGGCCGCAAATGCTGAAAATGCGCGGATTTCGGGGATGCCGGGGAATTTATCGATTTTTCGGCGTACCTTTGGGTGTTGTGGGCGGCGGCGGATAGCTGACGGATTGCCTGACCGGTCGGAAGCATGATTACCCTGAAAACAGCGAAGAAATACGGGAAATGGGGTGATTTTCGTGAGAAACCGATAAGAAACGAGGTAAGACGGCGCGAATTGAGCGGCGCCTGGTGCAAGTGCGCTCTATTGAACTCGCTTTTTATTTACTTTATTTTCGCGTTTTTTTCCGCGGTTTTTCTCTTTTTTTATTCGTTAAAATCGCAAAAATTATATTAAATTTTTGTTCGAGAGGAGTACACAAACTTCGTTGCAATACCAGCCTATCTCAAATAAGGCATGCGCCTTTAAAATCTGCCGTATGATTTCTTTTTTTCTTTTTTAGCTGCATATTCGAATTTCTCCGCTTTTCAGCATGTTTTCACGGATTTTCTGCCGAACCGCACCGCAATTCGTGCGCTGGACACCGATTCGACTCAATTCCGGCCAAATCGACGCAGCGAAACAGAAAGCATTCCAAGAAAAAGTCGACAAAGGTTAGGAACCCAATTTTTCTGCTGAAATTATTGAATTTTTCAGCAAAAGTCCGACGCGCCTATGCTCTCGGAGGGTGTCTGATGTTTATTTGGATCTCGACGCACGGAATTCTGCTATACAAGTAGGGAAAAACGATGAAAATCTCGAAAAGACCGGGGAAATTGCAGAAGACGCAGCGAGCACCGGAATCTCAACGAGAAATTGCCGCCGATCCCGTGGGAAGAGTTCGAGGAGAAATATCTGGCCACTGGCGAGGTTTTCAGCCGAAAAATCCATCAAAAACCACTGAAAATCGTGATTTCAGGTCAAAACCATCATTTTCCAGCCGCATTTCGAGGTGGCCAATGTTTATTTGAACTCGGCGCGTGAGCAGCAAATGAAGAAGTCGCTGGCCGATTTGGTGCGTCGAATGTCACAAAAAAACAAAAAAATTGAGTTTTTCTAGGTCCACGCGACGCCTGACAAGTTTTCCAGACCGCCCGACGTTCGATTTTGGCGGGAAGCGTCGGCGGAGGTAGATTCTCGCAGGTTTTTTGGTTTTTCTAAAATTTTGCAATTTCAGGACGTCAAATCGCTCGTCGAAACCGCGTCGCAAAAGTACAAACACGCGGTGGATTTCGAGGTCGATCAGTTTCCGAGCTATCGCGAGCTCTCCTTCATCATCGGCTCGTCTCTCTTCGTTTTGGCCGCCATTTCTGTCGCTAAATAGGTTTTTCGCGCTAATTTTCACAATTTTTAATTTTTCTAGGGTCTCTTTTCAACAATTTTCGGGTGCCGACCGCCGAAATTGCAATAAAAGTCTTGTTCACGGCGTTCTTTTTACTACCTGAAAGAGTGAAAGCTCGGCCGCGACCCCGGCGCTCGCTAGGCCACGACGTTTTTTTGGCAGTTTTTCGAGGATTTCTCGAGTTAGAAGTCGAAAATCAAAAATTTGGTACTATAACTTCTGGAGACGAATTAGACATATCGATTAAAAAAAAGAGCGTCCAAAAAGATTGTGTTTTCGCGGAGGAGATAGGTTTTGAAAATGCGTGGCCGAACGGATTTTTCTCTTCCATTTGCTACTTTTTGAAACTCAAATGAGATTTTCTCGGCTCATAGGTCGAAAATCAAAAATTTGGTACTATAACTTCTGGAGACGAATTAGACGAATCGATTAAAAAAAAGAGCGTGAAAAAAGGTTGAGTTTTCACGGAGGAGATAGGTTTTGCAGCAAGGGCATTCGTTTTTCACAATGGCGGCCGCCATATTTCGCATAGTACTTCAAGAAGCAGGACTTTTTCTGCATTTTGTGACTGAATTGACAAATAGAATTGCTGTTTCTGACTTCATTTCGTTTTAATTGTATTCTGCAGCCAAAAATTTCAAAAATCGGTTTTTTTTTGTATTTTTCCCCACAAGTAGAAAACCCGGTTAGTTTTAGGTAAATATGAATATTATTCGTGTTTTCTTTGCTTTCAGATTAGAATTGATGTTAATTCTCTGAAATTGTTGCTCTTTCTAGTCGTTTTAGTCAACTTATTAACCGCGTGCGGCAGACTTGCGAAACTCCGCGCCGCACTTTGCAATGTCTGATTGGCTGGCCACGCCCCCACCACGCGCGCTGATTGGTGGCCGCACTTTCTCTTCTTTTCCCACTGCGCGTCGCGAAAAAAACACCGTGTTGTTTTTTTTCAAAAAAAAAAAAATTCCGCTAAACACCGCACATATCAGCGTAATGAGCGGAGCATCGTTTGAAATTCGAAAAATTTTTGAAAAAATCAGTTTTTTGGTCAATTTTCGCTCAAATTTCACAAAATAATGCAATAAGTCAAGAATTTCCGTAGTTGATCGCCGTTTTCACGCGGCTCATCTGCTCGTTCATCGGAATTCCACGCCGTCTCGCCTCCTGCTCGACAATCGAGTTCTGCACCTTCATCATCTCGTCGAAACTGCCCTGTCCCTCGATTCGACCGCGATTCACAAAAACCACTTGATCCGCTTGTTGCATCGTGGCCAGTCTGCAAATTTTTTCGAAAAAAAAATTGAATAAAGTTTTTTTTTTCCAAGTTTTCCCGGAAATCCAAAAAAAAAGAAATCTACCTGTGCGCGACGACCAGCACTGTCAAATTGTGATTTTTCAGCAGATTGTCGAGTGTCATTCGGATTAAATAGTCAGAAGTGGCGTCCAAAGCGCTCGTCGCCTCGTCGAGAATCAATATTTTCGGCTTCGAAATTAGCGCCCGCGCGATCGCGATTCGCTGTTTTTGACCGCCGGAAAGCTTGCATCCGTGCTCGCCGACCTGAAAAAATAATGAAATTCGGGAGAAAATCAGCGAAAAATCGCGAAAAACAAGGGAAAATGGGCAAAAATCGATGATGGCCTAGAATCCGACAAATTGCAAAAGTTAGGCCACCACCTGTTTTTAAGCCCAAAATTCTCGAAATTCGGCGGTTTTCTGGCTTAAAACTTTGAAATTACAGTTTTTCCTAGCAAAAACTCTTGAAAATCGTGCTGTAAAACCCAAAAATTGCAGAAATCGCATTTTTTTTCTGTCTAAAACCTCAAATTGTGGGCTTTTCGGCTCAAAATCAACAAAACTCGCGGTTTGCGCGCGAAATCACTAAAATTTGCGTTTTCCGGTTCGAAATCTCGCATTTTTAGTCTAGAAACCTCGAATTTCGGTGTTTTCGCCTGAAAAACTATAAATTTTCGTTGTTCGGTCTGAAAATCTCAACATTTCGGATTCTACGGCCGAAAATCGGCGTTTCCGACTCAAAACCTTTTAAATCACGAGGAAAACCTCGAAATTCACGTTTTCCAGCTAAAAACCTTTTAAATTTCGCATTTTGGCCCGGAAAACCTCGAAAAAATCGCTTTTTCACTTCCAAAACCTCAAAATCCACGTTTTCAGGCCGAAAAACGCGTGCCTACCATCGTGTCGAATCCGTTCTCGAACGACTGAATGAAATCGAGCGCGTTGGCCAACTGGGCGGCCTCCTCCAACTGAAACTGACTGATGCGGTCGGGAAACTCGGCGCCCATCAGAATGTTCTCGCGAATCGAGCACGTGAACAGCACCGGCTCCTGTCCGACGGTGCCGATCGCGTGACGCCACGCGGTCACGTTCATCTCGCGCAAATCGACACCGTCGACGGTGATGCGACCCTCGGACGGATCGTAGAGTCGGAGCATCAGCGACGCGATCGAACTCTTGCCGGAGCCCGACGGACCGATGACCGCCGTGATTTTGCCGCGCGGAATGTCGAAACTCAGCGCGTCGAGTGTCTTTTTGCGGCCCGCATAGGCGAACGACACGTTCTCGAAGCGAATCGCGTCGCGGATCTCGGTTTTTCGAACGCCCGCCGACAGGTCCATCGAGGGACGCGCGTTTTTGAGCTCGAGGAGACGCGAGCTGGCTCCGAGACCCTTCATCACTTCGTTGTAGAAACCGGAGATGTTGGAGAGCGAGGCGGCGGCGAGCACCGCGTACAGGCAGAACGAGGAGAGCTCGCCTGAAAGAGGCAAATGAGCTCGCCGGAAAGTGTCGGATTCTAGGCCACCGTTCTGAAAAACCCTGATGGCCTAGAATCCGACATCCGGTCGGAAAGTGTCGGATTCTAGGCCACCGTTCTGAAAAACCCTGATGGCCTAGAATCCGACATCCGGTCGGAAAGTGTCGGATTCTAGGCCACCGTTCTGAAAAACCCTGATGGCCTAGAATCCGACATCCGGCCGGAAAGTGTCGGATTCTAGGCCGCCGTTCTGAAAAACCCTGATGGCCTAGATTCCGACATCCGGCCGGAAAGTTAGTCCGCCCTCTTTTCCTACCATAAGTGATGTGTCCCTCGTTGATCAAATGGCTTCCATAGAACAAAATCGACGAGAACGCCGAGTAGCCGGTGAATTGAAACTGCAAAACAAAAAAGTCGGATTTCTAGGCCACGGCCTTTTTTCAAATTTTCGCGCCACGTTCAGCAGAGCGCGAAACGAACCGATCCGATGAGACTTCCTTTCGCGAGCGCCTCGGTTTTCGAGATTTCGAGCACTTGTTCGCCTTTTTTCACGTATTCGTCTATCGATTGATTCTCGGCCGACAACATTCGGACCGTTTTAATGTTCGCCATTCGTTCGACGGCCGTCTGAAATCGAGATGGCCTAGGGGTTGCGGTGCAAAAGTTAGGCCATCGTCCGGTGTCTCAATGGCCTAGAATCCCACATTTCACGAAACCTAGGTTCCCTGTTTGAATGGCCTAGAAGTCCAGTGCAAAACTCGGCCACCATTAGATGGCCTAGAATCCCAAAACATAGACTACCTAGGCCACCGTCTGAAACCAAGCTGGCCTAGAATCCCCTATGCGAAACCTAGGCCCCTTCTTCCGAATCTAGATGGCTTAGAAACCAAACCGATGAAAAACTTAGGCCACTGTCTAATGTCTAGATGGCCTAGAATCCCTTCTGATGGTAAACCTATGCCCCTTTCCAGACATCACGATGGCCTAGAATCCCTTCCGATGGTAAACCTAGGCCACCTCCCAAACATCACCATGGCCTAGAATCCCTTCTGATGGTAGACCTAGGCCACCGCACCGCCCATCCGATACCTGATTGACGTCGGCGACGACCTCCTGCAACTGCCACGTGCACTGCTGCTGCACACGTCCGAACATCCGAAAGATCGTCACCACAATCGGCGCGGTGAGAAACGAGACCGTCGACAGCTCCAACGACGTCATCAGCATCATGGCGACGGAGCCGACGCCGACGAGCACGGCACGCACGCCGGCTCGCAACGACGACGACACCGAGTAGCCGACGATGATCGTGTCCGCCGCGTGACGCGAACCGATCTCACCCACCTAGATGGTACTTGGTGAGCTTTTTCTTTTTGGAATTTTTGAAATTTAAAAAAAAAAATGATTTCGAAAGTTAGAAGAAAAATCGATAATTTATGAGTTTAGAAAGTTTTTTTTTAATTATTGAGAATTTTTTTTTTGGATTTTTTTTTGAAATTTTTTTTTTGAAAACAGAAAAATGAATAAAAAGTGCGCGATTTTTGAAAAATAAATTTTTAATTTTTTGAAAAAAAACAGATTTTTCAGTATAATTTTTGAAAATTGGATAAAAAATAATTTTAATGTTTCTGGATTCGGGATTTTAATTTTAAAAAAATAAAATTATAATAAAAAATTGAACAGTGAAATGTGAATTTTTGGAAAATTTTCAACATTTTTTTCTGTAAATTCAGGAAATTTTAAATTTTAAGCTTAAAAATAAATTTTAAGCTAAAAAAAAATTTAAGCTTAAATTTTAAGCTTTTAAGCTTTTTTTTCCTGGAATTTTGGAAATATTTTAAATATTCGAATTTTCAATTCTATCAGAAAACAAAAATAATTTTCAAAAATAAAATATTTTTCTCACCACATTTTTATCGAAAAACGCCATATCCTGTCTGATAACCGAACTATAAACGGCTTTTCGAAGACTGCCCACAATGTAGAGGCCTGGAATTTTTTTTTTGATAATTTTAGAAATTCCTATATAAATTAGGTTACTCAAAATTTCTTTTTGACTCAAAAAAATGTTTTTTGTTTGTTTTCAAATTTAAAATTTTGAGTTCCAAAGTGTTAAAATTTTTTTTCGAAATTTATTATTTTTTTTTGAAATTTTTAGGAAAATTTGAAAAAACATCAGCAATTTAAAATTTTTGTTTCAAATTTTTCTTAATTTTTTATAAATTCAAAAAAAATTAAAAAATTATATTTTTCAAAAAAATTTCAAATTCAAAAATTACCGGCAATTTGAAGGCTTTTAGAAAAATTCAAAAAAAAATTAAATTTTTTTAATACTTTTAATTTTCGTATTAAAAAAAACATTTTCTATTTGAAAAAAAAACGGTTTTTTAAGAATTTTTTTTACAAAAAAAATTTCCGGGATTTTTAGAAAAATTATAGAAAAAAATCTCACTAATTTTGCATTGAATTAAAAAAATAATTTTTTTCAATAAAAAAAAAATTACCGGCAATCTGAAGGCAATAAACTTTTGCGGCAGTTGCAAGTGCGCCAGTTGCGAGCAGTCCGACCAGTGCGTACGGATATTCTTTGAAGAATTTCGCGATTTTCATCGTAATCTCCTCCTCGGCTCCGTTATTTCCGTGCTCACTCCCATATTGGTCGATTAATTTTCCCAAAATTCGCGGGATTATCAGGAAAATTCCACTCGAAATCACCATAAAACCGGTGCCCACTGCGAAGAAAAAAAATTGGAAAAAATTGAAATTTTATTACGACACTCCGTTTTGCACTGTCTTTATTTTATTATTTAATTCGGTTTTTTCTCGAATTTTTCGAATTTTTTACAAAATACTCACAAAAAATCCAGTGTTTGTATGGTCTCGCAATTTCATACAATTCCATTAAATCTTTCCAAGTTGTGTGTCGCAATAAATAGGCCGCATTTCGTCGATCTACCCGTTTCAACTGAAAATTATCGAGTTTTTTTTTTTGAATTTTAGTTTTTTCTCCAATTTTTTTAATTTTACATAATTCGCGGATTATTTTTTCAAAAAAAAAATGGAATAAACCGCACATTCTGATTCAATTTCGCATTTTTGACTTTGGCCGTCAAATCGCGACGCAAAATTTGAATTGGCGCCGATTTTTTCGATTGGAGCAGGAGGCGATGGGTGGAGGTGGGCAATTGGGAGCACAATGTGCTCCGAATTGAGCACAGGCAGTGCATTTTTGGCTGAAAACACTGGAAAATTGGTGGGAAATCGACGAAAATAAAAGATGTGCTGCAAATGCGCTCTATTGAGAATGCGACGGAACATTTTTGAAATCGCAATTTTAAATATTTAAATTCGAATTTTTTTTCAAATTCAGGGTTTTTCAAATATTTTTTCATTAAATAGTAAAAAATACGTAACTTTTCAATAATCAAAAAAAAAACAATTTTTGAAAAAAAAAATTAAAACCTTGAAAAATGAAAAATTGCCTAAAATTATTTTTCAAATAAAAAATTATTAATTTTTTTGCGAATAAAAAATTAATTCTCCAAAATTAAATTGAAAAAATTAAAAAAATTATTCTGCGATTTTTCGGGAAAATTTGAAAAAATATAAATTAAGATTTAAAAAAAATTATTCTCATTTCAAAAAAATGTTTTACTCAAAATCGGTTATTTAAAAAAAATTAAAAATCAGAATTAAAATTAAAATTTACAAAAAAAAATGATATCGTCACCAGTTTGTACTATCTCTTCTCATTGTCTATAAGTACCCCCGCCTGACGCCAGTGTTTTTGTGCTCGGCGAGCCCTCGACTCGGCGGCTCAAAGAGCGATCAGTCACTCGGTTTTGTGTAAAAAGAGAGAGAAAATGAGTGATTTCGATCGATGGTCACCCAACAAAATGAACTTTGAACTGAAGGAGAAAATTCAGATTTTTTCAAAAAAATTATATACATTGATCCTTTGAAATTTTGATTTTAAAGCCTAAAAAAAAATTATTATAATTTAAAAAAAAAATTTTGTTTTCGAGAAAAAATATAAATTAAATTTTCAAAAAAATTAAATAATATTTTCAGTCGAGAAAAAAAAATTTAATATAAAAAATACTAACAACTCAATTTAAAAATTTTAGAATTTCTGGTAAATTCAAAAAAAAATTAATTAATTATACAGAACACAAATTTTGAAAAAACATTTTTTTTGAAAATTCTGAAAATTTTGTGAAAAATAAAATTAGAGTTGAAAAATTTTTCAATTTTCAGTATTTCCAGCAAACAATTAAGCCATTTATACAGAAAATGAAATTGCAAAAAAAAATTAATAATTTTAAAAAAAAATTTCAAAAAAAAAAAATAATGCTAGTCACCGAAAAATAGTCTAGTTTCTTCAAAACGCGAAAAAAGTGAAAAAGAGAGGGAGAAAGAGAAAGAAAAAGAAAAAAGATCATCGAAACAGAAAAACGAGAGATAGAGGCAGGAAAAAAGAGACGCAGACGGCGAGAGGGTAAATATAGCCGGCGAGTAGCTTTTCCGAATTTTTGGCGGGTTTTCGGGCGAAAATAATTTTTTTTCTGAATTTTGAAATTGGAAAAAATTTCCAAAATCACAGTTATCAATGAGAAAATGTTCTAACTTCAGAAAAAAATTTTCCAAACTTTGGAAAAAAATCAGACGTTGGAGAAAAAAGTATTATTATTTTTCAAAAAAAAATCTAATTTTCTATAACCCGATAAATTCCATAAATTTTGTATTTTGTAAAAAAATTTCAAATATTTTTTTTCTGATTTTTTGTTTATTTCAGGCAAGAATTTTTTTAAAAATCAAAAAAAAATCACTTATACAGAAAAAAATAAAAATTCTTTAAAAATAATAAAGCTTGTCACCGAAGAAAAAGGGGAAAAAGAAAAGGGAGAAAGAGAAAAAAAATAAAAAAGATCATCGAAGAACAGAAAAAAAAGAGAAGCAGACGGCGTGAAATAAGTTGGAAAATAGTTTTTTTTTTCCCATTTTTATATTTTTACAAAAAAATTGCTCAAATCAAAGATATCTTGATGGGAAAATTTTTAAAAATAATTTAGAAAATTTAAAAAAAAATTTTGGGATAAAAATAAATTAATTTTTCGGCGAAAATGAAATTTTTTTCGAGGAGAAAAAAAAGAAAAAAAATATTCCTTGAAAAATTCCAAAAAATATATACAAACAAAAATCATGTCTTGAAAACTAAATTTTAATTTTTTTCTTTTTCACTAAAATAAAATTCAGAAATAAATAATTTTTTTCTTTTTTTTCAAAGTCAAATCAATTTTATTCGAAAAAAATTCTGAAATTAAAATTTTTTTCGATTTTTCAAATAAAATTAAATTTGATTTTCGAAACAAGTCATGTTTTTTCTCGTGTTTTCAATTTAAATTTAAGAATCGTAATAATCGGGAGCATTTTTTTCGGATTTTGAAGAGGAAGACGGTTTGCGGCTGGAAGTCTCGTCAGTGGTGTCTGCAAAAAAAAAATTAAAAAAATTGGAAAAAAAATTGAAATATTTTCGGAAATTGCAAAGAAAAACTTCAAGATTTTTTCGTTTTTTGCGGTAAAATGCTGAAAATTGACCTGGAAATGTTGAAAAATCAGAAAAAAATCATAAAAATTATTTGGTACGATGCTCCGAAATAACGGGCTCTTTGTTTATCGTAAATCGACACAAAGCGTTAATCGATAGTCTTGCGAGAAATTGAATCGCGGAAATTCGACGCGTCGCGGCCTGTCACTTTTCAAGCAGTTTTGAAAGATGAAATTTGAAATTTCGCCCGCGAAAAACGTTTTTAAATTTTAGAAATTCTGGGACAACAGAAAGCGCCGAATCGTGACACCGTGACATTTCGGAGACAACCTTTTTGCAGGTTTCAGGTCTCGCAGCGAACGGGGAAAGTACTGTAGCAGTCGTTTCAACTGTGACAGTGAAAGACAAACAAACACAGTTGGAACGACTGTTACAGTACCTCTCCCCGTTCGCTGCGAGACCAGAGACCTGCAAGAAGGTTGTCTGTGCGAGATGTCACGGTGTCACGCGCCTACAGTTGACTCACAAGTGCAAGTGTTGGCGAGGAAAACGGCCTTGGTGGATGGTTGGAGAGCGTTGAAATCAATGTGTTTGTGGAAGAGCATGCAGCCACGTGTCGAGCCGATCCAGTTGACGCCGAGACACTTCTCGCGTCGACGCACGTGGCTCCACGAGCACTCCGACTCACAGCTCTCTGCAATTTTTTTTTTTTGCAGCCGACCTTTTTTTGTGACTTTGAAAATGGAAAACAAATTCAGTTCGATTTCGGATTTTCAAATAGAAAAGGCAACTTATAGTTTTTAAAAAAAATATTTTTCAAATAGATTTTAAAATTTCAAAAAAAAAATGAGCACAACCGGTTTGTTTTATGGAAAATTTGAAAAAAGTGAAAAAAAAAATTTTCACGAAAAAAAATTTAAAAACGCACTTTTCAGTATAATTTTAAAAAAAAATCAACTTTAAAATTTTATTTTTTGAATTTTTTTTGAAATACACATTTCCGAACATAAAAAAGCTCACAATTTTTTCTAATTATTTTTTTTTGTTGCAAAAACCAATGCTCACCCAAATCGAGAAGACCGCCGACGATGGTGGCGTCGAAAGAGTTGTAAATTGAATTATTGTACAGACGATAGCACTCTTTTCTCGTCGAACTGCCCACTGTTGACTCTGGAATGAAATTGTGGAAAAATTAAAATTAATTTTAAAACTTTTTCAAAAATCCAAAAATTTGTTTTTGTTTTTAAAATAATTATTTAAAAAATTTTTAAAATTTTTAAAATTAATAAATTAATAAATTCAATTCGATTTTTGTGAAAAATCAATATATTTTTTTCACATTTTTTTATTTCAAATCGAATTTAATTTTTTTTCAAATTAAAAAAAATCTGAAAATTCTGGAAATTAAATTTTTTCAAAAAAATTACCAGTAGTAGTGGTGCCACGTGGCTGACACGTGTTCTCGTAATAATCGAATTCTCGTGACGTCATCAACGTTTCGTCGCCGTTCAAATGAATATTACCGCCATTCAAAATGCAGGTCTGGAAAAAATTTTTTTTTTAAATTTAAATTTAAAAAAAAATTAGAATTTTGTCTAATTTTTTTATTAAAAAAAATATTTTTTTTTCCTGTTATAAATTACTTTTTTTTTCAAAAATATATTTTCTT
The DNA here is from genome assembly GCA_963966605.1 of Caenorhabditis sulstoni. Lineage (NCBI taxonomy): Eukaryota > Metazoa > Nematoda > Chromadorea > Rhabditida > Rhabditidae > Caenorhabditis > Caenorhabditis sulstoni. The sequence continues at coordinate 1,184,762 of OZ016478.1, read as the reverse complement.
TCCAAATAATTGTTTCTTAAATTTCGGAAAAAATTTTTTTTTAAATTATATACTAGAAAAATTTTGGATTTCAGTTTCTAGAACCATAAAAAATTAGATTTAAAAAAAAATTTTTTTTTTAAAGTTTTGCAATTTTTTTTGGTCAAAAATTGATTTATTTTTGTATTTTTTTTAGAAAATTGAAAAACATTTTTCAAAAAGTTTCTGTATAAAATTTGAATTTTCATAATTTTATTATCAGCAAAAAAAAATTCTGTGAAAAAAAATTTTTCGTTGAAAAAAAAATTTTTTTTTTGAAATTTAAAAAAAAGGAAAAATATTTTTTTTTCCAATTTTTGATTTCAAAACCAAAAAAAAAACAAAAAAAAAGCCAACCTTTAATGCAAAGCTATAATTGATGCTGGCACAGTAGAAGAGTGAAATGGTGGCGCACTGACGCATGCACGTCTCCAGAGTGACGCCGCCGATTCGTGATTCCTCGAATTTGACGAGATGACGTTGCGACGTCTTCACAAAACAGCCGACTGCCAATTTTCAAACAATTATTTGAAAAAAAAAATTTTTAAATAGAAATTGTTTCTAAAGTTTTTAAATTAAAAAAAAAATTAATTTTAAAAATTAAGAAGAAAAAAAACCTAATTACAAGAATTTTAAATTTTAAATTCATTTAAGCGGTGTTTCCAATATTTTATTTCTGTGGAAAACTCGAAAATTCAAGAAAAATGGCCAATTTTCAGAAAATCGAGAATCGCGCCAGCGTATCGCTGGCGCACTTTCCGTGTTTCAGAACGCTGGCGCATTTCTCGTGCACCTCACTCACCCAAATTCTCCAGCGGTCTCTCGCTTCGCTGCTTTCTCTCTTTCACCACCGGACTGTCAGACTGTGACAGTGGACTCCGTGACGACGACGATGACGTCATCACCACCGATGACGTGGAATCCACAAGTGGACGGGGCGACAGAAAAACTTTTGCATTCTGGAAACGGTTTCAAATTACGCGCCAAATTTTATTTTTGCTTATTTATTTTATTGGTGGTTTTTCGAAAAAAAAATGCGGGAAACATATTTTTTTTAATTTCTGAGCAGTTTAACCGAGAAATTGATTTAATTTTTAAAATTTGAAAATTTCAATAGTTGCCGAAAATGTATTTTTTTAATTTTTCGAATTTTCGAACAATAGCGTTTTTATTGAAAATTTAAAAAAAAATTAATTTTTAAAAATTTAGAAGTTTTTCTCAATTTTAAATTTTAAATTAACATTTATTAAATAAAATTTAGATTCAAAAAAAAATTAGAAACTCACTCTATTTCTTTTTTCATTCTTTTTGTTGGGAACTGAAGGATCCGCGTAAACTGTTTTCTGAAAATAATTTTTTTTTTTAAATTTTTATTTGGATTTTAAAATTTGATTTCCAAAATTTTTTTTTTAATTTTAAAAATATTCTGAAAATTAAATTTTTCATTGAAAAGTAATTTTTGAAAAATTACAAAAAAAATTTAAAAAAATTTAAATTCAAAATTAAATTTTTTAAAATAAATCAACCCACACTAAAAATTAAATTTTCTTTTTTCGGATCCAATGGGAATTGTTTCACAGCGTGCACTCTTCTGGAAATTTTATTTTTTAAGTTGATTAAAAAAATTTTTTATTTACGCTACAAATTTTTTTTTGTAATTTTTAAGCAATTTCGGGAATTTATTTAAATAAAAATTTAAAAATTTCGAGTTCTTTTTTGAAAAAAAATTTTTTTGACACTAAAAATTCCTGGTTTTTTGAATACTAGAATTATTTTTTTTTCCTAAACTTAAAGTTTTAAAAAAATTTCAAAAAATTCAATTCACGCTACAAAAAGTGTTTTCGTAATTTTTAAATAATTTTGGGAATTTTAAAAAATATTTTTTTTTCTCAAAATTTAAATTTTAAAAAAATATTTTTAAAAAATTTAAAATCGGCAAAAAAAAACCAGGAAAAAAAAAATTAAAACAAGAAAAGAAACCCGCCTCAACTCGTTAGTAGTGGGTATCGGAGAGGGCGTGACAGTTGTCACGGTCACGTTGGACGCACTCGAGACGAGCAGACTGCCGAGAGTGCTCGTTTTGGGGCCGGAAGTGGTTCTCGTTTGCTCGGTGAAGACTGCGAGACGCACCGTTTCGCCCTCCGACGAGGCGCACTTGTTCTCGTACGTGTCGATTTGGAGTCCCTTCGATTTTCTGAAAATTATTATTTTTTTGGAATTTTATTTGAAAAGGAGGATATTTCTATTCAGTATAATCGGTTCACCGTTTTCCGCTTTTCAAAAATCGCAAAAATCTTGAAAAAAAAAACGCTCTGTGTCGATTTACGATAAACAATGACCCCGTTATTTCGGAGCATCGTACCAAATAATTTTTAATGATTTTTTCCCGATTTTTCTTCATTTCCAGGTTGTTTTTCAGCGTTTTCTTGCTAAAATATAGAGAAATTTTAGAAATTCTCATTTAAAATACCTTTTTTTACCGTATTTCGACGCATATTCTCTGCTTTATTTGGAGATTTTTTTAAAAAACCGCTGAAACGCAAATTTAAAGTTTGAAAACAATTTTTTTTTCAAATAATCAAAGTAAACTATTGTTTTCAGACCCGGAATTTCGAGAAAATGTGAGAAGATCGCGTGACTCACTTGATATTCCTCTCGTGGCGCGCGTATTTAGAGAGCACACAATTCTGCGAGTTCACATTGTACATGACCGTTTTGCACGTGAGCTTGTGGTTCAACGGCGCCTGAACGCACTTCCGGAGGCACTCGTTGACGTCGTCGATGTGCTCAATGAGCACATTCCCCGACTTTTCGAGAAACTCGTTGCTGTGCAGCTCGAAACACGAGAAGACGTCTTTCGAACGGTACAGTCCCCATGATTCACTGCAAATATTTTTTAAATATTTTTTTTGCTTAGAAAACCATTTTTTTAAAATTCAAAAAAAATTTAAAAGTTTTTTTTTTATATCTTAGAAATTTAATAAAAAAAATTTTTCGAATTTTTAGAAACATTTTTTTTGTTAAGAAATTTTATTAAAAATTTTTTGAAATGAAATTTAGAATTTCAAAATTTTTGTTGATTTTTTAAATTGAATTTAAAAAAATAATTTCCAGAAAATAAAAATGAAATAAAAAATCATTTTGAAAGTAAAATGTTGAGTTCAACTTCAGAACTACTGAATTTAAAATTAAAAAATTTTCAGAAAAAAAATTCTAGTTGAAACAGATTTTTAAAATTTAATTTATCGAAAAAAAAATCAGAACCGGGGAATTAAAAAATAATTATTTTCCTGTTTTTAATGGTTTTTTTTAGTAAATTTGTTAAATTATTTTTCAATTTAGTGCCGATAGACACTGATTGTTTCGAAAAAAAATAATTTAATTTTTTTTTCACTCCTATTTTGGTTTTTATTTAAAAAATTAAGAAATTAATTTTAGAAAAAATTCATTGTTTACATAAAAAAATTCAACTTGAAAAGTAACTCAATTTTTTTAGAAAACCAAAAGAAAAAAAAGTTATTAATAATTTTTAAATTTTCTGAAATTAAAAAAAAAACAAAAATTCAATGTTTCAGAAAATAAATAATTTTCCTTGTGAATCTAAAAATTTGATATAAAACAACAATTAAAAAATGCATTTAAATTTTTTTCCTCCTATTTTTTTCAAGAAACATTTTAAAATCCAAAAATTGAAAAATTATTTTTTTCCTAAAAATTTTTTTTTAAATCACAAAAAATGTCAATTTTTCCTTTTTTTTCCAAAAAAATCCCCCAAAAAAAATCCCTTTGAATAGAAAAGTAAAAAAAGGTAAAACAAAAAAAGTAAATGGAAACTAAATGGGCAGTAAAATCGTCCGAATAGTGGTCACAAATTAACGGGCGGTCCCCCGAATAATGGAGGGATTAGCGAGAAAAGGCGGCTGGCAATCGGCCGAACAAGTCTCTGCTTCTGATCTTTTCGGCAGCGAAACGCATTTCTAGTATGCTTGTCAATGTGTGTGTGTGTATCGGCCGAAAGTGAACATTAGAAAAGAGTCTGCAAACAGATCGCACGCGACGCGCCTCGCAACTCTGCGTCTCTCCATTATCCACGCTCTCTCGCTCTCTCTCTCTCTCTTCTCGCTGTGTTTGCGTACTTTTTGTTAATTAATGCTGGTCACTTTTCATGATGATAATTATGATTATAGAGAAGAAGCGTGCAAAACTGATGACGTCACCCACCAGTTTGTAAAATTACAAAAAAATTGATTAATTTAAATTTTTTGAATTTTAAAAAAATTCTAAAATTTTCAGAAAAAATTTTGAATTTTTAAAAAAAAAAAATTTTTTTAATGATTTTTGAATGATGACGTCGCCAGTTTGTAAAATTTCAAAAAAATGATTTTATTTTTTTTTATTAAAAAAAAACTGTTCTAAAGTTTTTTTTAATTAAAATTTTTTTTTAATTTTTAGAGTGTAGAAATATTTCAAAAATCGAAAAAAAATTTTTAAAAATGTTCTCGAAAATTTGTTTTTTTTTTTTGGAATTTTTAAATTTGTTTCAAGTTTGGAATATTTTTTTCAAGAGTAGATTTTTTTTCAGAAAAATTTAAAATAAATAGAAAAAGGAGAAAAATAGCTTGACTGAACAAAAAAACTTTTTTTAAAATTTTCCAGTTTCTGGAATTTGATTTGAAACGATTTTTTTAAAATGTGCTTAAAAATTTTTTTTTTCGATTTCTAAAATTTTTTTTCTTCGTGTTTCCAGTTTTCGAACAAAAAATAGACAAGGCTTTCATTAATTGTGAAATTTAAAAAAATAATTTTTTTCTCTAAGAATTTAAAATTGAAGGGTCTCACCGAAAAGTGGTGATTGTGAGAAAGAGGAGCGAGTTGAGTAGTGTTTGTGGTAGCATGATGATCGTCGTCTAGTTCCGAATGGACTGCGTCGACGTCTTCACAGAAGACGTCGACGGCGTCGTCGTCGGCGAAACGACGCATTCAGGGAACATACACAGTAGCTAGTTTCGGCCCCCTTTATCTCCCACTCTCTCTTTCTCTCTCTCTCTCTCTCTTCATTACGTAATTCGTTCACTTTTCTCTTTCTCTTTCCGTTTCCAACTAAAAAATCGTGCTTGCTGGGGCAATGTTTAAAATAGAAATGACAAAAAAAATTGGGGATGGGAGAAATAGTGGGGAAAAGTGAGGAGACGCAGAGATTGTTACAGTCAGATGAACAGGAGAGGAGATCAGAAGTCGGAGATAGCCGCGACCCGATTGGGCAGAAGCGTTTGCAATTGTTACACCCCCGAAATGCCATTCAAATGGACAGCAGAAAAAGAAAAAAGAGAGAGAGAAAAAGAAAAAGCATACTTTAAAACGGGCCAAAACGGTCCGAGGAGCATAACTTCTCTCAAAATGGGAATTATCAGTCAATCTACCACTCAAATTGTAGATATCAGTGCCCTCTACAACCTCGAATTTAAAGTTTTTGAATTGGTCGAGTGTGCACAGAGATAAACGCGACGGGCCGAAATAAACAAAAACGGCCCGTTGCTTCTATCTCTGCGCACACTTGACCAATTCAAAAACTATAAATTCAAAGTTTTAGAGGGCACTGATATTTACAATTTGAGTGGTAGATTGACTGATAATTCCCATTTTGAAAGAAGTTATGCTCCTCGGCCCGTTTTGAAGTATGAGAAGAAGTGGAAATGGCGGTTCTTAGCAGAGTCTTGCAGATATCTGACATGTTGTGTGGCTCGCCCATTCGGTGTTTTCGAGAAATTTCCACTGGACGACGTCCGTAACATCTTCCAGAGATTCGACTGTGAGTTTTTACTTCTTTAAAAAGAAAATTTTTTTGCAAAAATTAGAAAAAAAAATTTTTTCCAGAAAACTGCTCAATTTTGGTTAAAAACCTGGTGTCAATACACATCAATCGATAGGAAATTTTACGCTGAAAAACTTTGTAGTTGATCACTTTTCGATAGCTCTTCTAGTTTTCGAGTTATCAGCCGAAGCGCACATAATTGCAATTACCAAGCCTAAGGGGTCAACGGTTTTTCGACCGTAAAAAATTTCAAAAAAATCGTGGAAAGTCAGTCGACCTCTTAAATTGTAAGTATTTTGACGGGGAGTTTTTTAAAATTTACTATAATTTGGTCAGATTTCAATTGAGCCTTGAAAATCAGCGAGAAGAAAAGTTGAACTGAACTCATAGTAAAATTTGGGAAACTGGCCAACAAAACGTTTTTTGGTTTTTCGGACGTAAAAAATTTCAAAAAAAATGATGGAAAGTCAGATTACCTCTTAAATTTTAGGTAAAATTTTTTTAAACTAAAATTTATTTTGAAAGAAAAAGGAAAATTACTACAGACTATTATTATTTTTATTATTATTATTACAATCAAGTGTTCACTGAGTTATTGAATGAGTTCGAAAAAGGTGATATAGAAGCGATTGTGGCACGGATTGTACGAGCCGCCGGTGACCTCGACGTACTGATCGTGGCTCTGCGCGTTGCGGAGCACCATAAGGCACAGTTTGGCGAGCACCTCGTCGCCGTCGTGCTGCTCGTCGTGCGCGTGGCGGACTCTTTCGATGGCGTCGACAAACGCGGCGTACTTGGCGTCGTCGGCGTGATGCCACTCGTGCATCATCAGAAGCGCCGTGAAGACGGTGATGCCCGACGCGCTCGTGTGAACACCATGGTCGTTGAGGTAGAGGTGGAAGAGGCGCGGCTCGACGGCCAACAACGCACTGCGCGCCACCATCGGCCACTCGGTGGGGAAGCGTGTCGTGCGGCGGAAGACGTCGGCGAGCTGGTCAAAGTCTTCCGTGCACCTCGTCGCGCCGTCCATCAGATCTGTGAACACGCCGGCCAGACGTTTGTACTCATCCAAACCGCGCGCATCGTAAACGCTGAGCAGTCCGAAGTAGTGCTTGTTGACGACTTCTGCAAGAAGAATCGATTTGGGGTTTAGCCGGAAGGAGGCGACTCACCAGTGCCCGGATACACTTCACCGAGAACTACGAGCAAGAAACTGGCGAACTGCTCCGTGTCGCACTCGTAAATGTGGCTGCGGCCGAGACGATTGTAAACCGCCGAGACGAGAAGACGTCGCAGCGTCGGCGACGACGTCTCGATGAAGAAGGCGTCTCGGACGGAGCGATGCACCAGGTAGATGTGCTTCTGACTCTCGTCCGACTCTTCTTTCCTCTTCTTCCACTCGTCCTCCGCGAAATCCTCCTCGTTCAGCGCTTCAAACGTGTTGACGATGCTCAGATGTGTGGTCAGTTCGACGGCGGCCCAGTCCAGATATCGATTGCCGAGTGTCCAGACGCACTCGAACACCTTGCCGACGAGTCGATTCGTGATCGTCGTGTGCGCCTCCAGAAACGCCTTCATCATACATCCGGCTGTCGCGAAGGTGCGCGTCTGCATGTAGGCGGCGTCGAGAAACTTCCTCCACGTCTCGACACGCTCGTCCTCCTCCTTCTCCGTCTCCGCTCCTCCTCCGAACGTCGTCAGAATCAGTTTGGCGATGCCCACGTGGCAATCCGTCTCCTGCTCAACCACACTCTGTCTCGCCGTCCATCTCGTCAAGAATCCGTTCGTCGTCACCTCCTCCTTGATGAACGCCTTCATCGAATCGTTCGTCGCCGCTATCGATGCCAGATCGACGTCTACCAATAAAAAATCAATAAGTTTTTACCAGGTTTCACTATAAGTTCCGTTCAACTTTTCTTCTCGCTGATTTTCAAAGCTCAATTGAAATCTGACCGAATTCTAGTAACTTTTACAAAATTCCCCGTCAAAATATCTACAATTTAAGAGGTCGACTGACTTTCCACCATTTTTTTGAAATTTTTTACGCGCAAAAAACCGTTGACCCCGTAGGCTTGGCAATTGCATTTATGTGCGTAACTCGAAAACTAGAAAAGCTATCAAAAAGTGATCAACTACAAAGTTTTTCAGCGTAAAATTTCCTATCGATTGATGTGTATTGTCACCCGGTTTTAGCAAAATTGAGTAGTTTTCTAGAAAAAAAATTAAAAAAATTAATTTTTTTATTTTTGCAAAAAAAAAATTTTGTGAATCGATGAGTTTTAGTCAATTTTTTCTGTTAAAAGGGGTAAAAACTCACAGTCAAATCTTTGTAAGATGTTACGGACGTCGTCCAGTGGAAAATTCTCGAAAACACCGAATGGGCGAGCCACATAACCCATGGTCAGATATCTGTAAGAAATCGAAAAGTTGAGAAAGAGAAAGTGAACGTGAGAAAGAGAAAAATTGAGAGAAAGCGACCATCCGGTGCGAAGGCGGATGCGATGAATGATTCGGGGAAACCCTCCGTCCACCCTTCCTTTTATATGTTCACTCGGCAGATTAGGCCCCGCCCCTTTTTAACCCCCCTCTGGGATATGTCCTAGGAGCAATGTGACCTGTCACAGTATCCCCACTCTTTGTTTTGGTTGTTGTGCGAGTCGGCGGCTCTTTTACAGTCTGGAGATGAGTTGGCAGTGTGCGAGACAATAGACCGATTGTTTGGGCACAATAACCGTAGAACCGAAACAGTTACGATGACTCCCTGATAGACCCTTATTGATAATGAGGGAATTCAAAAAAATTGATTGTTTAAATTTTTTTTTTGAAAAAGTTATTCGCATTGTACATAAGAATGTTGAAAGTTCGAACCATAAGACCCTTTTGGACTTTGACAAAAAAATTTAAAAAAAAAAACATTTATTTATTTTTGATTTCACCTAGGTTAGCTATAGTTAACAGCAAACAGTCGATCACTTCAAAAACACCGTAATAGAAGCGATCCCCTTTAAGTGGTCAAACTTAAAACTGGAATATCTCTGAAACTAGAAGAGTTATGAAAAAGTTGTCAACTACAAACTTGATCAGCGTAAAACTTCCAATATTTTTTTAGTGTACAACTTTTTTCCAACTATTCTAGTTTTCGAGATATACCCGGTCAAAGTTGAACTTGAGTAGGGACTCGTTCTACTTTCGGGCTAACGAGATAATTTTTTTTGGAATTAAAAAAAAATCATTTTTTCAAGAATCGAAAACAACGAATCAAACCCACAGTTTTCAATTTTTTTTTCAATTCAAAATTTAATATTTAAAATTTAAATTTTCTTCCTCTTCCCTCCCTTTCATCTCCATCCGGATCATCTCCAATATCATCTCCAGAGTGTAAAACACCCTTCTTCCGACTCCTCGCACCGTTCTAATAATCCGGAAATGGTGAGGAGACAGGTGTTGTCGCCTCCTCCTCCTTCCTAAAAAGAGGCCTTACTCGAAATAATTGCTCGCGGGACACATTGATTTGGCAAACCGACACGCGTCGTCATCATCTGCACCTGTTAAAAAAATTTTGTTTTTTTGAAAATGAAAAAAAATTTCAATTAAAATTTTTGAAAACAAATGTTTTTTCTTGAAAAAAAAGTTTTTTTTTTGAAAAATAATTTTTTTTGAAACTGAAATTTTATTTTTGCAGTTAATTTTATTTTTGAAAATAAGAATTTTTTAAAATTTTTTTCTAAATGATTGCTAAATGAAAAAAAATTTTTTTTTGAAAATGAAAAAAAATTTCAATTATAGTTTTTTTTGAAAAAATTTTTTTAAATGAAAATAAAAGTTTTTTTGAAAATAATATTTTTTTTTGAAAATAATTTTAATTTTGAAAGTAAGAAGGTTTTTCGAAAAATTTTTTCAAAATGGCTGCTAAATTTGGGTTTCTAGGCCACAGCCACCGGGAATAATAATTTTGGCCTATTAAAAATTATATCTTCCAAAAAAATAATTATAATTTCCGCTGAAATTTCCGAATCGAAAAAGCAGCGGAAAATCCTAAAAATAAAATGAATTAAAATTTTAAAAATAAATTGAAGTTTCGAAAAAAATGAAAGCGAATTAAAAAAAAAATTTTCGGTTTTTTTTCGAAATTTTTGAAAATTTCCCATTTCAGAAAAAATTGAAAGAAAAAACCGAAAATTTTTAGTTTTTCGGTTTTCATATTCAAATTTAATCTTTCCATCCCTCAAATCAGTTGCAACGGTTAAAGTGCTAAGGTCAACTTTAACAGGGTATATCTCTGAAACTAAAATAGTTGGAAGAAAGTTGTCAACTAGAAAAAGATGGGAAATTTTATGCTGATCAAGTTTGTAGTTGACAACTTTTCGATAACTTTCCTAGTTTCAGAGATATACCGGTTTTAAGTTCACTCTCTTAAAGGGGGTCCCTTCCATCGAAGTTTTGACGGTTGCTGGCTCCCCATGGAATCACATCCCTTCGAGCCATTATCACGTTTTTTTTTTCTCTTTTTTTGTTTTCGAGAATATTCTTGTTTACGCCATGCGGTCTGTCACGCGGATGCTCACCTGATCCGCCTGACTACTACTACTACCCCCCCCCCCCCTAATTAGGCGGCGTGATTAAGAGAGAGAGAAAAGGGAATATAAAAAGGAGAAGAGAGAAGCACGTCTTCGTCATTCTCACCTGCCCCTCTCCCCTCCCTCCAACCATTTTCCAGCTCTTTCGCAATTATTACTCTTTTTTTTGCAATTCAATAATTTTCACAGATTTCTGACCATGTCTGTGCTCGATGACTTCGAGAATCTCACGCTGGACGACGCCCTTGACACCTTCGAAAAGTATTCCTGTGAGTTTTTTTTTTTAATTTTCGAAAGTGACTATTATAAAATCGCGGTCTGTTGTTAGGCGGTGAACAAGAACGGTGTTTGCGGACCTGAGCGAGTGTATACCGTAGTTTTGGTTCTTGAGTGGAAGAGCCGAAATGTTGTCGATTTACGGGCGCCGTTACACAATCTCATCGGTGCCGTACGACGACCAAATTCTGACAAAATTTCACCAATTAATCGATTTTTCAGCGAAACTTTAGAAAGTGCCTAAAATTCCATCGAAACACAACACATTTTATCGAAATTTTCCCCTTTTTTACGACAACACGTTGCTTTGATCGCTGAAATATGCAATTTATTGAAAAAAAAACGAGAAAAAACAAAAAAATCGGTTTGAGATTGTGTAACGGCGTCCGTAAATCGAATACATTTCGGCAAGAACCAAAACTACGGTAGACAGTCGCTCAGGTCCGCAAACACCGTTCTTGTTCACCACCTAACAACAGACCGCGATTTTATAATAGAACCGCAGGCGACGCGCAACCGCGACGCGCGACCGCTACGCGTCCAACATATCTCTGCGTCTCTCACTTTTCGGAACACTTATTGATTTTTTATTGGTAGACGTCGATCTGGCATCGATCGCGGCGACGAACGATTCGATGAAGGCGTTCATCAAGAAGGAGGTGACGACGAACGGATTCCTGACGAGATGGACGGCGAGACAGAGTGTGGATGAGCAGAAGACGGATTGCCACGTGGGCATCGCCAAACTGATTCTGACGACGTTCGGAGGAGGAGCGGAAGCGGAGACGGAGAAGGAGGAGGACGAGCGTGTGGAGACGTGGAGGAAGTTTCTCGACGCCGCCTACATGCAGACGCGCACCTTCGCGACAGCCGGACGTATGATGAAGGCGTTTCTGGAGGCGCACACGGAGATCACGAATCGACTCGTCGGCAAGGTGTTCGAGTGCGTCTGGACACTCGGCAATCGATATCTCGACGTGACGATCCTTCCCGAGTTGATTCCGCACTTTAAAATCGTCAACACTTACGAGAGACATCTATATTGGAATCGCCTAGAAAAAGAAACCGAGGAGCGCGCGAAAGAGGGCCGTGAGCACGTGTATCGGTTCCATCAACACGTCGAACAAGCGTTCCTCTTCGACACGTCGCCACAACCCCGACGTCTTCTCGTCCTCGAGATCTTCAAACGATTCGTAGCGTTCACGACCAGCGCAGAGCACATTGCCCACTTACTGGTTATCCTCATCGCCGATCCGATTCCGGGAAAAGGTTCGATTTTTTTTTTGTCAGCTCTTTCAATCGACGAGCTTTAAACCTGAATATCTCTGAAACTAGGCGAGTTGTGGAAAAGTTGTCAACTACAAACTTGATCAGCGTAAAATTTCCCATCTTTTTCTATTATAAAATCGCGGTCCGTTGTTAGGTGGTGAACAAGAACGGTGTTTGCGGGCCTGAGCGACTGTCTACCGTAGTTTTGGTTCTTGAGTGGAAGAGCCGAAATGTTGTCGATTTACGGGCGCCGTTACACAATCTCATTGGTGCCGTAATTTCGAAAACTAAACCGATTTTTCTTGTTTTTTCTCGTTTTTTTTCAATAAATTGCATATTTCAGCGATCAAAGCAACGTGTTGTTGTAAAAAAGGGGAAAATTTTTAAGCACTTTCTAAAGTTTCGCTGAAAAATCGATAAATTGATGGAATTTTGTCAGAATTTGATCGTCGTACGTTGTGTAACGGCGCCCGTAAATCGACAACATTTCGGCTCTTCCACTCAAGAACCGAAACTACGGTAGACAGTCGCTCAGGTCCGCAAACACCGTTCTTGTTCACCACCTAACAACAGACCGCGATTTTATAATAGATGACAACTTGTTTCCAACTGTTCTGGTTTTCGAGATATACCCCGGTTAAAGTTGAGGCCTGAATTCCAGAAATGAACGTTTTTCTCTTGCAGATTTGATCAACAGGCGCATCAATTTATCAGAAAGCCTCCGCTACCGATGGCAATGTTCGACGGTAGCCAAAACAGCCGCCTTCTTCAAGCACCTCATGGAAGACGTCGAGGCGACGTCTTCAGAAGGCACGTTCGACGTGTTGGCGGAGGTGTTCCGTCAAACGCTTTTGGTCACCGTTATTGAGAGTATCAGGTCGGCCCCGTTTGTGGCCGAAGAGCCGTGCCTTTTGTACCTGTTCTTTCACGGTCACGGCGCCTTGACCGAACGCACGGCGTTCTTTGTCACGGCTTTGCTAATGTCCATGGACTATCAGTGGCGGCTCGACGAGAAGCTCGACGATGCACACAACGCCATCCGAAAGATTCGCGCGCACTACGCGGCGACACGCAAGCAGGAGCTCGCAAAGTTTGCCGAGCTCTTGCGAGGCATGTCACATATAACGACGGAATATCCGTTTTTTGATATGGGTCGGAAATACAAAAACACGTTCTTCGACACTTGTCTCAACTTGTTTGAGGAAGTTTAATTTCAATTGATATTTTTTTGACCTTTTGAAAGAAGCGCCGAGTCCCAACTGAAGTTCAACTTTAACCGGGGTATATCTCTGAAAATAAAATAGTTGGAAAAAAGTTGTCAACTAGAAAAAGATGCGAAATTTTACGCTGATCAAGTTTGTAGTTGACAACTTTTTCATAACTTTCCTAGTTTCAGAGATATACCGGTTCAAAGTTCACCCGCTTAAAGGGGGTCGTTCAGTTTACGGTGGTCTGTTACTAGCTCTTATTTTAGGGGCTCAAAAATTTTTGGATGTTTTTTTTTTAATTTTAGTAAAATTCTTACTAACACATTGAGATAAAATACAGTTAAACAAAAAAAAACAAGAAAAGTCTTCGATTTTCTCAAATTTTCTTAAATTCCTTAAGGCCTACGACACTTTTCACAACTTGTCGGACTAATTTTTATTTTTTATTTTTTTGCTTTCTATAAAAAAAATTAATCGGTAATTAAGCCGGATTTTCTGTTTTTTTTTTCGAATAATTTTTAAATTTTTCAAAAAAATTTCATTTTGAAAATTTTTGGAATTTTTTTTTGAAATTATCTGATTATCCGAATTTTCGCAAAAAAATTCCATGAAAATTGGATTTTTTTCTTTGAATAAAAAAATAATTTACAAAAATTTTTTTTAATTCTCCGATTTTTCCTGAATTTTTTGAATATTTCAATTAATTTTTTTTTAAATTTGGTAAAATTTTAAAAAATTTTACAATTTTTCAGTATAAAAAAATTTTCATATTTAAAAATTCACAGTAAATTTAAGGCTTTGAAGTTTTTTTTCACTAGTTTTATTTTTATTTTAACAGCTGCAATTTTTTAATTTTTAATTTTTTTTGAATCTCAAAAATTATTTTTTTTACGAAAATTGTAATACTTTTTTTTAATACCTTGCAATTAATAAATTTTAATGTAGTAATCATCAATTTAAAAAAAATTCTTTTTTTTTCTATTTTTTTTTCGGTCTTGAAAAAATTTTTTGAAAAAAAAATTAATTTTTTTTAAATTAAAAAAAACAAATATTCACATGCCCTTTATTTAAAATCATTGACAAACATTGGAAATAATAATTTAAAAAATCAAATTTTGAATTCCACAAAAAAAAATTTAAATTTGATTTTTCAAATTTTTTTCGTTTCGCGCCTCAATGAAATTGGAAATTTGGAAATTTTAAATTGGAAAAAATATTAATATTTTTTCGCACACACACACAAAAATTGTATTTTTTTCGAAGAAAAGAGAGTGAGAGAGAGAGAGTGAGAGGACGTCTTCAATTATCGATTGATTTTAGCCGAACAGCTCGTTGGCACGTCTTCTGAATCGGTTCTCGTACATCGCCGACTCGTCCGCGTATCCCAGCGGCAACGATCTTTTGCCTGAAAACGCCTTTTTTTTAATTTCCGGAATTTTTTTTTATAATTTTTAAATTTAAAAAAATTTGAAAAAAGTTAATTTTCGGAAAAAAAAATCGCACATTCAGAAAATTTTGTTTTATTTTTTGGAAAAAAAATAAATAATTTTCGGAAAAAGAAAAAATATTAAATTTTTTTTTTTTGAATTAAAAAAATTAAAATTTTGAATTTAAAAAATTTTTTCAATTTTTTGAAAAAAAAAACAGTAGTTTTCGAAAACGGAAAAATATAAAATTCAATATTTTTTGAATATTTTTAATTTTAAATTTTTAAAAAAATTTGAACGAAATTTTTTTGAAAAAATTGCAATTTCAGAAAAAATTTTCAATAAATTTTTGAATTAAAAGAAATTAATTTTTTTTGATTTTTTTTTGAATTTTTCAAATTTTTTTTTGAATTTTTGATAAAAATCGAATTTCGAAAAAATAATAAATTAAATTTTTTTTAAAATTTTTTAGAAAAATATTAAATTATCGAAAAAAATTGTGAAATTTTTTGAAATGAATTAATTTTTTTTGGTACACAAATTTCATTTAAAAATGTCAATAACTTTTTGAAAAATTTTTTTAAAAATTGATTTTTGATATTGATAATTTCAAAAAAAAATTCCTAATTAATTGAGGCTCTCAAGAATTTTCAAACAATTCAAATTTTAAAAAAATTTAAAAATTTCAATTTCAACTTTCAAAAATCAAAATCGAAAATGAAAATTTTGTTTCGAAAAAAATTCTCTATTTCAAGTTTTTCGTAAATTCTCGAAATTCTTGTTTTCTCAATGCAAATATGAAAACGTGTGCAATTTTCAACGGGGGGGAAAAATGCACTTTTTCTCCAATTTTCTCCTTTTATTTTCCCAAAAATTTCAAATGTAACCATGATCCCCTCCTCTCTCTCGCCTTTTTTCCCCCATTTTGAAATGTGATATCAAATCAGACACCCCTCCCCCCTCTGGTCTCGAATTTCTTTTAAATTTCGCGCCTTTTTCCGACGCATTTGCCCTCCCATAAATTTCGTTTCGTACAGGCGGCGCGTTGCGGTCGCGTCGCGGTTTTTGGCAAAATTTCAAAATTTTGGAGTTTTTCCCCTCAAAAAAAGCGGTTTTCGCAATTTTTTTTTGAAAAATAGTTGTCAAAATTTTTATTATTTAATATTTTTGGAAAACAAATTTTAAAAAAAATTTTTCTCGAATCTTTTGAAAAAAAATTTCCTTTTTTTTTTTAATTGATGAATTTGATTATTTAGAATATTATATAAATTAAGAATTTTTTGGGGAAAATATTTTATTTGAAAGAAATTTAGAATCAAATTTAAGTTTTTTTGAATTTTTTCTAGAAAAATTTTTTGGTGAAAGAATATTTTAAATATTTGGTTTTCCGAGAAAAAAAACCGAAAATTCGCAAAAAAAAAATTAAAATTCGAAAAAAAATTTTTTAAAATTCGGTTTTTGAAAATTTTTTTTGAAAAATCAGTTGAAAAAAAAGGAGGCAAATTTAATTAAATTTCGATGAATTTTCAACGTTTCAAAAATAAAAAAAATGTTTAAAAAATGATAAATTAAAAAAAAAACTGTGGCTCACCGAAGAGCTCACGTCCTCGCCGTTTGTTGAACATACTGTTGGCACGCTTCAGAAGACGTCGCGACGACTCCAAAGATGACTCCACTGAAATATATTGATTTTCGAAAAGAACAATTAATTTTTTTGTTCAATTTATTTGAAAATTTAAGAAAAAGTTTTATTTTTTTAAATTTTAATTAAAAATGTTTTCTAACAAATATATAGCAAAAAATTTCAAAATTAAAAAAAAAATTTAGTTTGTAAAAAAACATTATCAAAATCAAAATTTTCAAAAAATAAAAAAAAATTTCAGTTCAAAATTTTTCCAGACCTGAATTTTTATAAAAATTGCTGGTAATAAGCTTTAAATTTGGTTTTTTAATCAAAATTTTCAAAACATGAGATTACTGTAACCACCTGCACATCTAACTAACCCCCCCCCCCTTGTCAAAAAATTAGTAAAAATTTTTAAAACCACGAATTTTTCATTGTTTTTCGGTTGTCCCGACGAACACATCATCATTCCCGATTCATTTTCTCACATTGATCAGGCATCAGAACTCGGAATGCTCCGGCTCCGGCTCCGGCTCCGGCTCCTCGTCGAAAATTCATCGCGGTCGCCGACGCATCCTCGTCGCTTTCGTCGAACCAGAGCGGTGAGCCGATGACAATGGCCAGAAGCGCTGCGAGATGACGTCATCATTTTTGTTGGGGGCAGCGACCGCGACGCGACCGCAACGCGTCACGCAAAAGTTTGGGTTTTATCGAGAACTCGGTGAAAACATCGCGCTTTTAACCGCCCCGGCGCGCGCGTAGCTCTCGGCCTGCTTAGTATAGTGGTTAGTACTCCACGTTGTGGCCGTGGCGACGCTGGTTCGATTCCAGCAGCAGGCATTGGGTTTTTTTGCTCTCTCGCGAACTCACCGAAAAGTAGGAGAACAGTCGAATTGTTGAGCATTGCGAGTTGTTCGGGGGGTGTTGGCTGGTAGTTTAGGGAGGTGGCGCACACGTCAGTCGTTTGCGCGGAAAATGAGCGGATCGGCGATCCGCGCGAGCATATTTCATGACGAGCAGGAGGCCACGCCCACTTCAAGAAGACGGACCCTATCACATTTCAAGCTCCGCCCCCTTCTTTTCGGAGCTCGCGGGTCTCGAGGTGACGAAATAATTAGGGGTGGCAAGCGGGGCGAAAAGTATCGGTTACCAGTTTGAAGGATGAGATGGAGGAGATGTGGAGAAAAGTGGAGCCGATTCTGGAGAAACGAAAGAAGACGTCATCGGATGAGAAACGGAAGAATCGGAAGATTCGGAAGACGTCACGACGTCATCTGAAAACAATTCGAGTGGGTGGGTGGCAACGGAAAAACAATGAAACAACACGATTCGTCGTACTGAACTTTCCAAATTATTTTCGAAATTTATTACGTTTTTTTTTCGAATTTTTGAAAAACGCTAAAATTTTGGGAATTTCTGAATTTTCGAACATTTTTTTCGAACATTTTTAAATTTTTCCTATTTTTTTCAAAATTCAAAAAATGTTTAAAATTTGAAAAAAATTGTAATTAAAAAAATTTTTTTATTTTTTTTTTCAAAATTAAAAATTTTTTCTGTTTCATCCATTTTTAATTAAATGAACTAATTATTAACCACAATTTTTGAAACGATTTTTTTCAAAAAAAAAAAACGTGACCATATTTTTTTTGGACCTTATTTTATTTTTCTTCGAAAATTAATTAATTTTTTTTTGGTCATTTCTATTCGAATTTCCAACAATTTCGCCTATTTTTCCAAATTTTTCAATCAAAAAGAAGCCAACATTCAGTGAGTAAATGAGGAAAAAAAGTGAAAAAACGGTCACACTTTCGATTTCTTTTCCCCTTTTCTTCTCACTTTTTGCGAATTATAGAATCTCGTTTCTTTCCTTCTTTTTTAGTTTATTCAGTATTAAATTTAATTATAATCAATTTATCATTTAATTAAATTTTTACAAAAAAAAATTTCCTTTAAAAAATAGAAAATCTTAAAATTTCGAAAAAAAAATTTTTTTTTTGATTTTTTGAACTTTTAACTATTTAACTGATTCAAATTCTTTAATTTGATGAGAAGAAAAACCCGAATTTTTCTCTCAAAATCGAATTTATTTTGGTTAAATCTAAAAAAAAAATTTTCACTGTTTCAAATTTTTTAAAAAAAGTCTCTTAAATATTAGAACATAGAAAAAAAATATTATTAAATTTTGAAATTTGTTTTTTTTTAATTTAAAAAAATTAAAAAAATTTTAAAATACTGAAAAATTAAAAAAAAACAGAAAATTTAATTTTTAAAAATATTTTCTTTTTTAAAAACATTTTCGTATTTTTCTGTTAATTTTCATCAATTTTTCTAAATTTTAAAAACCAAAAAAATTATTTTTTTCTAATTTTCAAAGAAATCAACATTTTCAAAAAAAATTTTTAAAAAAAAACAAAAATTTGAAAAAAAAAACTTTTTTTGAAATAAATTGATAGATTTCAAAAAATGTCAAACTTTTTGGCTTAAATTTTAGAAAAAATTTCAGAAAAAAAAGCCCTAAAATGTTCTTTTTTTTCCACAAACAAAAAACTAAATTTTTGAAAAAAAAATTTTTACTGTTTCAAAAAAATTTCAAATTTTTTTTGGAAATTCATTTTTTTGAATATGAGCAGAAAAATTGTTTTCGCATGGCACAAAAATAAACCGGGAGGCGAAACGAACCGGAAGCTTTCTTGCCGCCGAACAGTCGCTGATATTTGATATCCGTCTGTTTCTCTGCGCTCTCTTTCTCTTTCTTGATCGCTCTTTCTCTTTCTTAGTCTCTCTTTCTCTCTTTCTTTCTGTTCAGATAAAATGCCGACAGTGACCATTCGCTTTCTGTTTGCAAATCCCCATCCATCCGCCTGTATTTCCGATTTCTTGGATATTTCCAATGAGATCGGGCGATTTTCAATTTTCCAAATTTATTAATTTTGAATCATTCCGAGCCGTGATCTTTTCTGTTGTAAAAATTTGATTTTCAAAAATTTTTTCCCGTTTTTAAAAAATTCAAAAAAAAACAATTTTTTTGTTGAATTTTGATTTTTTTCCTAAATTTTCGAAAAAAAAAATAGTTTTACCTAAATTTATGAAAAAAAATTCGATTGTTTCGTTTTTCAGTTTCAAAAAAAGGATGGATATGATCAACAATTCGTCGTCACTGGAAAACGTGTCACGCGACGGTCCGGACATGTTCTACACAGTCGTCTACGGGCTCGTTTCGGTCACCTTCGTCTCGTTGTTGTCGCTCGGCGGAGCACTCATCGGACCACTTCTCGCTTCCGACACCAAACATCGGTACGGTAAAGGGGCGATTGGCGCGCTTTCCCGGTGCACTGACGCATTTTCAGTGCACTGGCGCAGTTTTAGAGCGCTGGCGCATTTTTAGTACCCTGGCGCATTTCCAGTACGCTGGCGCATTTACAGTGTGCTGGCACCTTTTTAGTGCCATGGCGCATTCTTAGAGCACTGGCGCATTTCCAGTGCACTGGCGCTAGAGAGGGCATTTCCAGTGCACTGGCACCTTTTTAGTGCATTGGCACATCTTCAGTGCCCTGGCGCATTTTCAGTGCCCTGGCGCATTTTCAGTGCCCTGGCGCATTTCCAGTGCATTGGCGCATATTCAGTGCGCCCATTTTCAGTGCATTGGCACATTTCTAGTGCATTGGCGCGCTTTCCCGGTGCACTGGCGCATATTCAGTGCTCTGGTGCATTTCCAGTGCACTGGCGCATTTTTAGTGCACTGGTGCATTTTTAGAGCACTGGCGCATTTTCAGTGCCCTGCCGCATTTCCAGTGCATTGGCGCATATTCAGTGCGCCCATTTTCAGTGCATTGGCACATTTCTAGTGCATTGGCGCGCTTTCCCGGTGCACTGGCGCATATTCAGTGCTCTTGTGCATTTCCAGTGCACTGGCGCATTTTTAGTGCACTGGTGCATTTTTAGAGCACTGGCGCATTTTCAGTGCCCTAGCGCAATCTTGAATTTTTTCGGAATTTTTCTTTCAAAAAGTTCCTTTTCGTTCCTTCCAGATGGCTCCATTTTTTTCTCGCAATGGCGGTGTCCACACTCAGCTCCGATGCCATTTTACACATTATTCCTCAGGTAATTTTGCAAAAAAAATTGTTTTTTTGCCAGAATTTTTAAAACCTTTCTGATTTTTTTTCCGAAATTCTTGAAAATTTCTAAAAATTCAAAATTGTTCAATTTTTGTTTTTTGGGAATTTTTTTTTTGGCCAAATACCGGAAAAAAACGCGGTTTCCCACATCATTTATAAATTTTTTATAATTTTGAAAACCAAAAAAAAAAACCTACTCATCCCATCATTATTCGCGGAACACACAGTTCTTTTTTTCGGAATTTTTCAGATTTCAAAATGAGACGAATGATGATTGTTTTTCGGCGAAAAAATTTCAGAAAATTTTCAGACAAAAATATTAGATTATTTTTTTGGGGGGATTTTTTTTTTGAAATTTTCGATAATTTTGCAGGTGCTCGGTGTGCATTTTCATGCGCATGCTCATTTTGACGTGAATGACACTGATCATGGTCATTCGCATGATCATCGTCATGATCATGCTCATCATCAACATGAGACGCAGGACGAGATTACGGTAGAAATTTTATTTTTTTAATTTTTTTTTCCATAGGTTTAAAATTAATTAATAAACATTTTTCGAATTTGAAAAAAAAATTTTGACGAAAATTTCTAGAATTTTTTTGTTGAAAAAAATTAAACACTTTTTTTTAATTTCTAGACAAAATTATTTTGACATGGTAATTTTAGATTCAAAAAAAAATTATTTTTTTAATTTCCGATTTTTGAGTTTTAATTTTTTTTAATTTTGAAAAAAAACACAAAAATGACAAAAGTCAAAATTTTCCAACATTTTGAATTTAGCAATTTTTTTTAAATTTTGAAAAAAAATTAAAAAAAAAATTTTTTTTTAATTTTCTTGATAATTTATCAGAAAATTAAAATAATTTTTTTAAAAATAAATTTTTCTTTTTAAATTTCAAATTTAGTGGGTTTTTTTCTAATTTCGAAAAATCGAAATTTTTTTTTTCGTTTTGCAATTTTTTATCCAGAAATACGCAAAAGTTTTTAATTTTTGAAAAAAAAATTTGAATTAAAACTATTATAATTTTTTTTTGTTGAAAAATAATTTTAAAAAAAATAAAGAAGACAAAACATTTTTTTAAAGGTTTAGAATTCTTAAAACAATTTTTGAATGAGTATTTTTTTCAAATTGAAAATGCAATTTAGTCAATTAATTGATTAATTTTTTTTCTCTTTTTTCATTAAAAAAAAATAGAAAAACCCTTAAAAAATTTCAATTTTTTTTTTGAAAAAAAATTTTTCATTAAAAAAATCGAAAAATCCTAAAAATTAAAATAAATAAATAAATTTTTTTTTCAAAGTGGCTGACAGTGACGCCGACTCGTCGCAATCTCCTTCGTCTCTCGGTGATTGTTCTCTCAATTTACACACTCTACTTTATCGAATTCTTCATGTTCTACAGGAAAACGCACTTGGTGAGTAAGAAGAGAGGATTTGATTTTCACAAATGTTTTTCTTCAATTTTTTTATTTTTTGAAAGCTTGAAAGCTGAAAACTAATTTTATTCGATTTTTGAGATTAAAAAAAAATTTTCAAGTATTTTTAAAATTGTCAATTTTTATGAGAAAAATTTCTATTTTTCCGAAAAATTATTATTTTAAAAAAAATAATTTTATCATTATTTGACCACTCTAGCAGTTTCATTTTTCTTTAATTTTTTTAAAATTTAATTAATTAAATTTTTTTTTTCAAAAATTTTCCAAATAACAATCAGAAAAATAATTTTGCCATTTTTTCTTGGTAAAAAATATTTTTTTTCTTCTCAAAACTGAAAATTATAGAAAAAATAATTATTTTTAAAAAAATGAATATTTTTTTGGAATTTTTTTTATTTCTTTCTGAATTTTTTTTTTTTTGGTAAATTTTGGATTTCAAAAATTCCGGATTTGAATCGATTTTTATTCCAAATTTTGTTCAAAAGAAATTTTTTTATAAAGTTGAAAAAATTTCGAAAAAAAAAATTTTTTTTCAAAAAAAACTGGGAAAAATCAAAAATTTTCGTATATATATTTTTTTTAAAATAATTTTTTTTTTTGGAAAGTTCAATCATAACTTTAATTTTTAAATTTTTTTTTCCTAACAGCACTATTGTGAGTCGTCGTCGTCGAAAACAGCGAGAGATTCAAAGTGCACGACGACGACGACGACGTCGCCGTCGAATTCATTGTCGGAAATTGAGCAAGAGGAGGAAGAGAATAATAACAATAATGAAGAGAGAAAACGGAGGAAATGGGCGGGACACGAGTTGATAAGCCTTCGAAAAAGCACGAGAAACGGACGAGGCAGCGAAGAGGAGGGCGGAAATGTGTGCGGATTGAAGGTATTCATCAGAGTTGCACGGAGTTCCGAGTTCCGAGTTCCGCAGAAAAAGTTTCTGTTCCGAGTTCCGTACTCTGTTATCCGTAAAGTGGGCCCTCTCAAAATCAAACCCAAAACAGACAAAACAGAGAGATTCTTATGACTGAGCCCAGTTTCCAAAAGCAGAAACTGTGACTAGGGGATGAAAAACCTCCAGGGGACACGAGGAATTCCGAGTTCCGTAAAAAACTTTTACTTCGCGTTCCGTATTCCGAGTTCAGTAGAAAAAATTTCTACTCCGTGGAACTCTGGTATTCATTCACACACACACACACTATCTCTCCGCCCCCTTTTTTACGACGCTCCGAAATAACGGGTCTTGCCACACCGCGCGTTGTTTAGCCGAATATTCGGCGCGTGAAATTCGAAATTAATAAAATTATTGCAGTTTCTCTCTTTCCGCTGTTTTATTTTTGAATAGTTCACTTTTAAAAAGTGAATTTCAATTCTAAAATTGATCCTTTTTAGTTGGCCGGTCGGAAAATCGATAATTTTAGGTAAAAACTCGAAAAAGAAGAAAATGATACATTTTAAAATTAAAATCGATGTTTTAAAAGTAACTATTCGAGAAAAAGCAGCGGTTTCAAATTTCGCGCGCCGAATGTTTCGCTAAACAACGCGCGGAGTGGTGAGACCCGTTATTTCGGAGTCTCGTACCCCGGGGGATCACCCCAAAGCATTATCGGATCGATGTGGGTCCGTAAAGCTTAAAAATCTCAAATTTCAAAAAAAAGAACATTTTGTGTCGATTTACGATAAGCAAAGAGCCGACGCCCGTTATTTCGGAGCATCGTACCAAATATTTTTCATAAGTTTTTTCCGATTTTTCTTCTTTTCTGGGTTGTTTTTCAGCGCTTTCTAGCTGAAAACAGTCAATCAGCAGTGTTTTTTTCAACGCTAATCTCTATTTTTCTGGAAAAATTGAGATTAGCGTATTAGCGTCGAAATGAACGAGAAAAAGGCGTTAAATCATTCGAAACTATAGGAATTGTTTTTAAAATTGAATATAGCAGAATTTTATCTATATTTAATCAAAAAACCGACAATAATTAGTCAGGTAATGAGCAAAAATCGCTTTCAAAAATTCGCGGAAATTATTTGGTACGACGCTCCGAAATAACGGGCACGGGGGCGTCGGCTCTTTGTTTATCGTAAATCGACACAATGCGTTTTTTTGGCGATACCTAATCGATAATCAGATTTTTGAGCTCTCTTTGTTTTTTTCTTTTACTAAATTTGTTGGAAATTTTCAAAATCTTGGAAAAAAAAATTTTGGAAAATTTTTTTTTTTAATTTTAAAATTGTAATTTTTTAAAAAATTTTTGAATTTAATAATTTTTTCCTCAAAAACCTGAATTTCTGTTTTTCTTGCAGCCGCGCGCGCTGATCATCCTTTTCGGCGACGGTGTTCACAATCTGGTGGACGGTGTGGCGATCGGCGCCTCGTTCATGGTCTCGCCACGATTGGGCCTCATCACGACGATCGCCGTGATTTGTCACGAGTTGCCGCACGAGATTGGCGACCTCGCCGTGCTCATCGACTCGGGCCTCACAATGTGCACGGCGTTGTGGCTCAATCTGTTGTCGGCTCTTACCGCCTACGTGGGACTGTTCGTCGCGCTGGTGGCCGGCAGGAACGATGAGCACGTGGAGAGTGTGCTGCTCGCCGTCACCGCCGGCATGTTCCTCTACGTCGCCTGGGTCGATATGGTAACGCCTTCTCTTTTTTTTTTGAGAAAAAAAAAATTTATTTCCCGATTCAAGATTGCTTTATTTAAAACAAACTAGAGGCGTGGGAGAATGCACGCTTTACAAATATCGATTTTAGGCCAAAATTGATATTCTCTGTGGTGGCCGTGGCCTAACTGCTGCTTTCCGCGGCACTTCCTAGGCCACGACCCTGGTGGATTTTCGAGATTTTTTTCGCGAAAAGACGTGTCGCAAGTCGATCGATAAATGAAAATTTGGGTTTCTAGGCCACGGCCACCACAGGGAATATTGATTTTGGCCCTGAAATCGATAGGCCAAGAATACTTGCGTTTATTTTTAAAGCGCGCATTTTCCTATTTCAAGTTTTAAAGTTTTTTTAAAATCGATATTGAAAATCGGAAAAAATTTTGAAAACTTTGTCACCAAAAAGTGTCCATTTTTTCGAGTTTTCTGTTTTTTTTGCATTTTTTCATAAAATCATTATTTTTTTGTTGAAAAAACCCTCTCTAATTGTATGTATATCAAATTTCGGATCTTGAAAATAAAATATCTACAAATTTTGAAACACAATTTTTTTTAACTTTCAAAAAAAAACTTTTCGAGGTACATTTTTAAAAAAATTTTCAGTAAAACAAAAAAAAAAGTAAAAAATTGTTTTGAAATTAAAAAAAATTTGTTTGACACCAGAAAGTAAGTTTTGATTTTTTTTTTTTTTTTTTGTTTTTTTTTTAATCAAAAAAATTTTTTTTTCAAAAAATGTTGTTAACCATTAATTAAAATTTGTTCTCAATTTTTTTAAAATAAAATACTTTTTTTAAATTGTTGTTACAGCTGTCTCACCTGAAACACGACTCGTTGATGGCCGACCACTGGATAGTCACCTCGATGCTCCAAATGTCCGGTTTCGTCGTCGGTTTTGTGCTCATTTTCAGTCTCGGATGGTTCGAGCACTTGTTCGAATAATTAAAACACAGCGCAGAAAAAAGAAAAAAAAACGAAATAAATACATTTTTTCCGGAAATTTATTGATTTTTTTGAAATTTTTTATTGATTTTTTTCAAACTTCGGGTATTTTTTTAAAATGAAAATTGGATTTTTTTTGAAAATAAATTTTTTTTTTAAATTTCAAGTTTTTTCTAATTTTTCAACGAATCTATTTCAAAAAATGAATGGAATTTGAAAAATGTCCATTTTTTCCCAGAAATTTCTATTTTTAACATTATTATTTTTATCGTCATCGTTCTGAAAAAAAAGAAAAAAAAATTGGGAACAAAAGAAAGAAAAAACGTAATATCAAACAAAAGATATGACTCATTTTGATCGAGAAAAAAATGAAAAAAATTGTATAAAAATTGGTTTTTTTTTTCATTTTTTGTCATTTTTTCTTTAAAAAATTTTTTTCGGATTAAATAAATTTAAAATTTTAATTTCGTTTGTTTTTTTAAAAATAATTTTTTTCGCATTTTTAAAAAAAAATTAAATATATAATTTTTTTGTTAATTTTCCAGGCGAAAAAAATGGAAGACGTTCAAAAAGAAAAACATCCAAGAGAAGTGAAAAAATCAATAAAAAGTGAGTGTACGCGACGCGACCGCGTCGCTTTCGAAAAAAAATTTTTAATGACAAACAATTTTTTTTAATTCCAAAAATTTAAAACCCAAATTTGTTAAAATTTTTCGTGAGAAAAAACTCTTGGGGATTTTTTTTTCTAAACTAAAATTCCGGGAAATTGCAGACGTCGTCGGCTCGCCGAGCTTCTTCGTGCTCCTCTTCGTGCTCCTCATGCTCTTCTTCGTTGACACGTGTCCGTCGGAGCCCACACTTCCGTTTGCTCTCATCCTCACCGCTCTCTTCTGGAACCTCATTCGCGTCGTTCGAATCGAGTTCACCGCCGGTTTTCTGATTCTCGCGTGCGTTCACAGCGGACAACAAAAAAATTTACGAAAAATTGAGAAAAAAAAAATTTTTTTTCAAAATTTTTCTGAAATTTCACAGAAAACCTATAAAATTAAAAATTTTTTTCAATTTAAAAAATAATTAAAAATCATTAAATTAATTGAAATTTCACAGAAACCTTAAAAATTATTTAAAAACAATTTTTTAAAGGGGGGGGGGTGCCAACTTGAAAAAAGTTTGCTTTAATACAAACTAGAGGGGTGGGAAAATTCAGCGCACAAGGAGCGACGCTTTAAAAATGAGTGCAAGTATTTTTAATTATCGAATTTAGGCCAAAATTAATATTCCTGGGGGCCGTGACCTAGAAACCCAAATTTCGTTGCGCGCCTATGCGCGATATCGATTGATTTGCGATATTTTTCGGCCGCTCGACGCTCCGCTTACAGACACGTCTTTTCGCGAAGAAATCTCGAAAATTCGTCGAGGCCGCGCGAAGAATTCCTGCGAAAAGCAGCAGTTAGGCCACGGCCACAGGAATATTAATTTTGGCCTAAAATCGATAATTAAAAATACTTTTACTTATTTTCAAAGCGTCGCTCCTTGTGCGCTGCATTTTCCCACGCCTCTAGTTTCTTTTTAAGCAAACTTTTTTCAAGTTGGCACCCCCCCCCCCCTTTAAAAGCGAAATTTTAAAAAAAAACATTTTTTTTCTGTTTTTTTTTATTCCGATAATAGTACAAAACAAAATCGGAAAAATTCTAATTTGAACTTTTTTGAAAAAAATTTCAATTTTTAAATTTTTTGAAGAAATTAAAAAATAATTTTTTTTTTGAATTAAAATTAAATTTGAAAAATTTTTTTTTAAACTAAAAAAATTTAGCACTTTTTAACGATTTTTCATGAAATTATATACTTTCTTTAAATTTTTGAAAAAAAAGAGAATATTTTTACGAAATAAATAAATTTTTTTTTCGAAAATTTAAATTAATTTTCCGAAAAAAATTTTTTTTTCAAAAAATTTAAGTTAATTTTCCAAAAAAAAAACGTTTTTTTTGCAGTACAATAGTGGTGTCGACGTACAATCTGAAAGTGCTCACCTCCTCCACGTCTTCTTCCTCTTCCACGTCTTCTTCTTCTTCGTGCTCGCCCGTCGTCCTCGCTCCGTCGCTTCTTTTTTCCGTTTTCTCCATCTCCGCGTTCACTCTCCATTTTTGGCTCCACTCGCAAAAATCATGGGCTCCCTGCTTTCAATCTTAATTAATTTCTTTTTTTTTTTTTGAAAATTTGAATTTTTCATGATTATTCAAAAAAAATGAATCCTTTCAAAATTTTGTTTCTCAATTTTACACACGAGATCGATTCATTCAAATTTTCAATTTGTACATAGAGTAGTGGTTTCAGAAAAATTTTCAGAAATTTCGAAAAAAAAAATTGTGGTCAGTAGAAAAAAGTGTCAAAGCGGCTCGGAGCCGGATCTTTCGGAGACGGACGGCTCGGTGCCGGAGAACGACGAGTACTCGTAGTGCTCCGAGCCGGACGCGTCGGGATCGGAGCCGGAGCGGGAGCCGCGTGGATCGTCCTCGGATTGCGAGCTGACGAATCGCATCGGAATCGGCACCTCGTCGGGCGTCTCGCCCGCGTTGACGGGCACTTTTAGGGCGACGCACAGCGAGACGAGCACCAGTTTCACGTCCGAATGAATCGCCGACTCGACGTCCTTTTCCTGTAAAGACAGAGCAATGAAAAAGTGATTTCTTTCGGTTTTCCAAAAATTCAACGATTTTGGGGCTGAATTGATTGATTCTTCAGGATTTTCCAGTCCTAGAAAGCCAGTTTCCGCGAGAAAAGCTGAAACATGGACACTGACGTGCGGGGTCTCCTGATAGTTGACGGTGGTGGTCGAGATGCCGCGATCCGAGGCGTCGCGCGGCAGACTGCCCATCGGAACGATCTCGAGTGACGTGCCGAGACACAGCAGGTGTTCCGTGTCCTTCCACGCCTTCTGGATTCGCGCGAGCAGGCCGCGATCGATGGGCGTGTCCCAGTCGAGTGTCACGTCACGCAGTTTGCCGCGACACGCCTTGCCCGTCCGTTCGTTGCCCTCGCACTGCCGTCCCGTCTCTTTCATTCCCACCGACATCACCACCTCGTCTCGCACGTACTCTCTGCATCATTTTCGCGGGTTTTTTTTCGAAGAGAATAATTTTTTTTTTGAATATTATTGAAAATCGAAAAAAAAATTAATTTGCGAGACGCTGAATTTTAGAAATTTAGTTAAAATTTTTTTTTTAATTTCTGAAAACGAGAAAAATTTTTTTTTGGGTTTTTTTTTTAATTTTTGATTTTCACAAAAAAAATATTTTGCGAAATTTTAAAATTTTTTGTTTACGATAAATTTGAAAAAATCAAGAAAAATTTTTTTTTAATTTAAAAAAATAGAACTTTTCGAATTTTATTGCTAAAATTATTTTTTTAAATTAAAAATTTTTGAGAACGAAAAATAATTTTTTTTTGGTTTTTAAAATTTAAATGCGTTGAGATTAGAAATTTTCATTTTTTATAATTGAATTTTTTTTTTTTTGATTTTCTGCAAAAATTTTTTAAAATAAAAAAACAATTTTCACGATAAAATTTGGAAAAATTTTAAAAAATTTTCATTATAAATTCAAAATAAATAATTTATTTTTTCGAATTTTACCGTTAACAATTTTTTTAATAAAAAATTAAATATTAATTTTTTTAAAAAAAACTTTAAAAAAAAAATTTTTTTTGTGGGAAAAATTAATTTTTTTTTACAGAAATTCAGAATTTTTCTGGTTGTTTAAAAAAAAATGAAATTTCGAATTTTTTCAAATTTTTTCCAAACAATTTCCATTTTCGACAATTCTCTCACCGCTTGCACCGATCGCACTTCTCCAAAAACAGGTTTCCGTGAATTTCGATGAGATCCTTCGGCGGAATGCCCACTTTTCGGTCCAATCCGTCCACATTTTGTGTGATTATAGTTTTCACGTAACCGGCGCGGTGAAGAGCCAGAATCGCCTTGTGCGAGACGCCCGGAAGTGCCTGAATATCGATTTTTGTCGGTGTCTGAGCGATTTTTCGTCGATTTCGCCGGCCAACCTCGTGAAAATCGACGCCCTCCGCCGATTTTCCTTGTTTTTGCAGCGTCCACACGCCGTTTGTTCCGCGAAAATCGGGCAGTTTCGAGCCGGTGCTGACGCCGGCGCCGATCAGCAGCAATATCGATTTTCCGTTCGCTTTGGCGCGTTGAAAGTGCGAGAACAGTTTGTAGAGCTTCTCCGACAACGCCTCGTCGGTGTCTTTGAACTGAAAACCGACGAGAATTGCGGTTTTTCGGGGTTCGAAGGGGATTTTCGCACAAACCTCGGGTTTTCCGACGACGCCCTTGTCCGGATTGTCGGAAAGAAGACTCTCGTAGACGGACGTCATCCTCGCTGCAAAAAACGAACGAAAAATGAGGGGAATCTGCGAGAGAGACGGCGAAAAATGATGAGAATCGCGCGAAAATCGAGATTTTCGATGATATTCGCAATGGAGCGCGTTTGCATTTGGCGCGCGCGCGCGCGCGGTAAACGAAAAAAACAAACAAAAATTGGTCTAGAATAATGGGAATTTTTTAAATCGTTCAGTTTTAACTGGAATACTTGAAAAATTCAGAAGAAATAATTTGATTTCCAATGAAAATTGCTAATTTTTTCAATCATTTGGTTCTTTATTTTTTTCTTGTTGAAAAAAAATTATTTTAATAGCTCAAAATTTTTTAGTAACTACGAAGTTTTACGTTAAAAAATCGCATTTCTCTAATGCAAAACCTTTGAAAAGTCGTAAAATCTGGTGCCAAATACGCAGTCGTGGTGTTTACGTACCAATGCATCGTACCTGACGACAGTTTCCACAATTCTTCAGGGTAATCGCAAAATTTAACGCTAAAAACTTCTAATTGCCAATTTTTATTGAAATAATACTTTCGAAAGAGCTACAGTAGGCGGAAAAGTCGGAAATTTGATACAAATCAATGTTTAAAAGACCGAAAAAAGAAACCTGAACTGATACACAAACAACTTCTGACAGAGAAAATCAATAAATCGATATTGGAATAAATGTCGGGGTGCGGGGAAAAAATCGATAAATTAATTAGGTAAGCTTGTAGGAGAGCGATTCGGAGGCGGGGTGCTCGATGGTGTAGCGGACGGCGAGAAGACGGTGTTGTCCCGGCGCGAGGACGACGCACCACTCCAAATTGTGGTCCTTGTTCAAACGCGCGTCGGCCGGTGGCCCGGACTTGGAGGAGCTCGATTTTATCTCGGGCGACACGATTGACACCTAGAATCGAGCGGATTCAGACCGGAAATTCAATTTCCTGCGCGAAAAACTAATTTTCTTCGATTTTAAACGAAATGTCGTCAAGTGTGATGCAATGTCCGCAAACACCATGACTACGGACCTGGCGCCACATTTGACGACAGTTTGTTGAAAATGCGTTAAAAGCTGGTTTTAGGTGGAATTTTGCGGAGAAAAAGCCTAGAAGCAACTCAAAACACGAAATTACCGCGTCAAAACATTTTCCAAAAGCGAAAGCTCGAATGATAGTTGGGATTGGGCGGTGTGGGCGGCTCACGGGATCTTCTCTCAAAAAACGTTTCGGCTAGCTAGGTGGCCTAGAATACCCCCCTTACCTCTCGCCAAGAGTTTTCTAGTCCCTCCCCCTCACCTTAATCTTATCGTCGTGACTCTTCGGAATTTGCTCTTTGACCGTAATCTTCACACTCTGACGCACTTTCGCACTGCGCACACTGATCAACTGCTCGTGAGTCATCAGTGTGCTCTTCGACATGAACCCCACCTGTGGAGGATGGAAACGGATTACTGTAGGTCGGCGTCAAGTTACGGTACCTGCTCATAGGTTACGGTAGGCGTTTTGTACTCGACTTTCACCGACGGGTCCACGCCCATATTGCAGCGGAACTCCTCTCCCGGCGACACCAAACGGATGTGAGTCTGGAAAATGCAGAAGTTTGAATAAATATGTGCAATTGTCGTAAGGTATGATGCAAAGTCCGCAAACACCTTATCTTACGACATTTTGGCTGAAAATCAAAAAAGTTTTTTTTTTTCAATTGAAAATTTGACGCAGTTTTTTGCAATTTTATTGAAAAAGTCGTATGATATGGCGCAATGTCCGCAAACACCTTATCTTACGACACTTTGTTTTTAAAAAAAACACAGAAATGATCATAAAATGACAATTTCTCACAAAATTCAAAGTTATATTCTGCAAACTCTGCGAACTCTGCAAACACCAAATTTTACGACAAACTGTTCCAAAAAAAAAGGACAAATAGGTAGTCCCCATTTTTCAAAAAGTTGTCGTATGGTATGATGCAAAGTCCGCAAACACCAAACCCCGCGACATTTTGCTTCCAACTGTCGTAAGATCCGATGTTTGCGTACCGTGCACCGAACCCGACGACACTTTGCCAAAAAAACCCCGCTCACGGTACCTTGGTGACAAAACAGTTGTTGACGTAGATGGCGGCGGCTCCGGGGAGCAACGGAAGTTGCGAAGTGTTGGTGATGAGTGCGGAGAGGTAGGCGCTCGTCGACCTGGAGGGTACGGTCTCGTGGGAGAAGGCGCACGAGAGGTCGCTCTTCGCGACGAGCAACTTGTGCTCCGTCGAGTTGCTCACAATCGTCACGGTGCGCGCGATCGAGAAGCACGTGCTGACGGTGCTCTCGAGCGCCTGTGTGCTCACCGAGTTCTCCTCGGAGCTCCGCGAGTTCTTGTTGTGCCGATGCAGATGCAACGCCGCCGCGTCGACCATCTCGTTGTAGTCGAATGAGCCGAAGCCCATGTCCTCTTCGGACGGCGCCGAGAGCGGTTTGCCGCGGCGAGCCGCCGCCGAGCTCGCGTGATGACGGCGTGTGCTCCGCGAGCTGTGCAGCGAGGCCGACAGTGTCGACAGAGCCGGCGGCGAGCCGCCCAGGCTCGCCGAGCACGTCGACAACACTATTTCGCAATCCTTCCAATCGTCGCCTGACCAAATTTTTTTTTTAGAAAATTTAAATTATTTTTGAAAACTATCGACTTTTCAGCGAAAAAAAGTTTTTTAACAATTTTTTCGGTAAAAATTTTCCGAAAAATCGAAAAAAAATCAAAAAAATTTTTTTTTAATTTTTAATATTTTTTTTGCAAATTTTCTTCAAAAAATCGAAAAAAATCCCAAATATTGTTTATTTGAATTATTTTAATTTTCCAAAAAAAAATTTTTTTTATTAAAATTTAAAAAAAACCTGAATTCTCCAGAAAATAAAAAAAATTTTTTCAATTTTTTTCAAAATTATTAATCAGCAAAAATATTTTTTTTTTTCGAAAATTAGTAATTTTTCTAATTTTCTTTTTTTTCTGAAAATCGGGAAATTTAAAAAAAAAATAAACCCTTATTTTTATGAACGAGAATTTCAATAAAAACATCGAAAAAAAAACATTTTTTTTTGAAGTTTTGAAAAATTTTTCAAAAAATCCCAGAAATTTTTCTTTTTTTTTCTGAAAATCGAAAAAAAATTCAAAAAGTAACCTTGATTTTTTAACAAAAAATCCGAAAAAAAAATTCCAAATTTAAATTTTTTTCAAAAAAAAATTATCGATTGATAAATTTTCACAAAACCAGGAAAAAAAGAAAGATGTTTTGGAAAGAAATTCGTTTTTGTTTGTTTTTCTCTTACACTTCAAAAAAAGGTAAAAAAAGAGCTCACCAGTGTTCTGCTCGACGAGCCCGTAGTAGCAGAGCTGGACGGAGCTGCCGGTCTGCTCGTCCTCCTCGGCGGAGCTCGCGCGGATGTCGTAGCACGGTTTCCAGGAGGCACAGTACACCTGGTAGGTGATGAACAGCTCCACGCGGCCCGCCTCCTCCATCTCGACAACTATACTGATGTTTCTGAAACAGTAAACATTTTTTATTTTTGTTGAGAGAAGATTTTTTCCAAAAAAATTAATTTTTTTTTTTGAATTATTGATCTCGAAAAAACATGATGATTCTTACAATTAGATTTTTTAAAAAATTTAATTTAAAAAAAAAAAAAATTTTTTCTGATTATCAAATCATCAAGCAAAAATTTTTATTCAAAAAATAACTTGGGCTCTGAAAAAAATTGACAACATATTTTTTCGATTTTTTTATTAAAAATTTTTAAAAATTAATTTTAGATGAAAAATAATTTTTTTTAAAAAATATTTTATTATTTTTTTTTGGAATTAAAAAAAACTGATTTTTAAAAAATCACAGTAATTTCTGAACTTTTGTCAATTTTTCAAAATTAACAGAAAAATTAATAAAAAATGTGTATAAAAAACAATTTTTTGAAAAAATTAATTATTTAAAAATATTTTTTTTAATTAAAAAAAAAATTATTTTCACTAAATTTTAGGTTAAAGTTTTAAAATACAAATTTTAAAGTTTTTTTTTCAAAAAAATATGTAAAAAAAAATTTTTACAATTTTTTTCCCCCCTAAAAAAACGGCGCAATAACACCTGCCTTTCCAAAAAAAAAATTTTTCCTAATTTTTTTCAAAAGTATCAATAAAATGCCTTATTTTCCCAAATTTTCCCCCAAGAAGTCACCAAAAACCACACAGTGTAAACGCGTTTCCTCTTCCGTGTCCGACAAAAAAAAAAAAAAGAACGGGGCGTCGAATAAGCGTATCCTCCCATATTTCCATTATCGGATCGATTGAGATAAGAAATCCTAGCCGATAAAATCCAAAAAAAAAAAAAAAAAAAAGTTGGTGATTGGGATGGGGAGGGGGAAGAATCGGAATAACAGGCCTATCACCATATTATCATCGTTTCGTTTTTTTTGTTTTTTAATCGGTTCCGAATGCGATTCAGAATGCGTCCGCGAAGACGTCGTCGACCGGTTTCTCCGCGCTCCGTGGGGCTCTTTTTTTTCGAAATCGCTTTTTGGGCAAGGGTGGCGCGCGCGCGCGCGCGAATCGCTTAGCAAGTACGCGACGACTGATATAAAAGGTGTGCGATGAGAGGCGCTTCTTATTACACTCCACATTCTCATTTCCATCCCCTTTAAGGAGCGATCCGATCTCTCCCATGGCCTAACTTTTTCTATTGTGGTATTCTAGGCCACCTTTGGTATTCTAGGCCCTCTTTTCAGAGCGATTTGGGTTTGAGGCTTTGTGGCCTAACTTTTCAATTTTCCAAATCTAGGCCGCATCCTAGAATACAAAATTCTAGGCGTGTGGCCTAACTTTCCCACATTGTCCATTCCTAGGTCATCCGAGCCTGTCTCAGTGGCCTAACTTTCCCAAAGTGTGGATTTCTAGGCCATCCGCGCCTATCTCAGTGATTTCGGCCGTCTGTTGCCTAACTTTTCCCCCATTGCCCATTCCTAGGCCATCCAGGTCTATCTCAGAAGTTCCGGTCGTCCGTGGCCTAACTTTCACGCCTTTCCATTGCTCGGTCCTCACTGATAAGTGTGGCCTAACTTTCCCCACATTGCCTATTCCTAGGCCATTCCGAATCGTTTCCCACCGCTCTTCCGTGGCCTAACATTCTCCCATGCCTCTTCCAGGAGCCGTGACACAATGGACGGGGACCGTCAATCGGTGAAAAAGTTCGCGTTCTTCGGCATCGCCGCCTCCACCGTCGCCACACTGACCGTCATCATGGCGGTTCCGATGCTGTGCCTCTACATGCAGAACATCCAGTCGGGCCTTCAGGACGATCTCACATTCTGCAAGTCACGCACCGACTCTCTTCGCGGCGAGTACACGCGTCTCGTCGCCTACCGTGACGCGACGCGCGTCAAACGTGACACGCGTGACAAGTGCTGCTCGTGCGGCGTGGGAGCCGCCGGACCGATCGGCGCGCCCGGAGACGACGGACCGGCCGGCGAGGACGGTAAAGCGGGACGGCCGGGCGCGAACGGAAAGGACGCCGACGCGCAACAGGTGCCCACCGCCGACGACTTTTGTTTCGAGTGCGAACCGTCGCCGGCGGGACCACCCGGACCGCCCGGACCGAAGGGAGCCGACGGTGAGCCGGGAGCGCCGGGAGAGCAGGGACCAGCAGGACGCGCCGGCAACCGGGGCGCACCGGGACCAGTGGGACCGAGCGGCGCCGACGGTGAGCCCGGCGAGATCGGAGCTCCCGGAGCACCGGGAGTCGCGCGGACCGTCGCCTCGCCGGTCGGTGAGCCGGGAGAGCCCGGCGAGCCGGGAGCCCCGGGAGAGCCGGGACAGGACGGACGAGCCGGACAGCCGGGACGACAGGGACCGCAGGGCGAGCCGGGTGTCAACGGAAAGGACGGCGAGCCGGGAAAAGACGGCGAGGACGGCGAGCCCGGAAAGGCGGGCGAGGACGGCGCGCGCGGCTCGTGCGATCACTGCCCGCCGCCGAGAACTGCACCCGGATACTGAGCACTCCTCCATCACGACGGCCACAATTAAATTATTCACTTCCAATGTGTTTTTTTTTTTCGGGTATCCAATCCCCTCTTCTCTTTTTTTTCTACTCGTGGAAAAAAAGAATAAATATTTTCTTTGAAACAGTTTTTTTTCTGAATTAGAGATTTTTTTGAAAATTTGATTTTTTTTCTAATTTGGAAAAACTTTCAAAAAAAAAATTGAAAAAAAATAGAATTCATGTTCAGTGCCATGAATTTTTTTTGAAAATGAAAAAATTCTCAGTTTTTTTTTGTAAATTTTAAGTGATTTTAATTTTTGGTATTTTTTTAAAAAGTTTTTTCTAATCAAATAATTTTGAAAATCAAAAAAAAATAATTTTCAAAAAAAAGTTTGTTTAAAAAATAAAAAATAAACTTTGTTTAATACAAAAACTGAAAAAAAAAATTTTTTCAAATTTTTTTCATCGAAAAAAAATTATTTTTCTGTTTTTTCCACCAACCCCATTTTTTTTTGTTTCCAGAAAATAAAATGAGATTCTGACCTTTTGATGGAATCATATTCGGAAAGACACCGAAGTTGGTCGAGTTGACGGTCCAAAGTGTCGAGTTTCTCCGAGAGGAGTGTCGATTCGCGTTGGCGTTTGCGCAATTCTTTTTTCATGTCACGGACCGCGTCGCCTGCAGAAATTGACGCGTTTTTGGTGTTCTGGCGCGTTTCTAGTGCTTTGGCGCTTTTCTGGTGCATTGGCTCGTTTCTGGTGCCTTGGCGCATTTCTGGTGCATTGGGACTTCTCTAGTACCCTGGCGCATTCCTAGTGCAGTGGCGCGTTTCTAGTGCCTTGACGCTTTTCCAGTGCCTTGACGCATTTCTGGTGCATTGGCGCATTTCTAGTGCCTTGACACATTTCTAGCGCATCGGTGCGCTTCTAGTGCCTTGGCGCTTTTCTGGTGCCTCGACGCATTTCTAGTGCCTTGACGCATTTCTAGTGCCTTGGCGCATTTCTAGTGCAGTGGCGCGTTTCTAGTGCCTTGACCATTTCTAGTGCAGTGGCGCGTTTCTAGTACCGTGCGCATTTCCAGTGCCCTGGCGCTTCTTCAGTGTTCTCAAGCTTTTTCTCTGCCTTGGCGCATTTCCAGTGCTTTGACGCGTTTCTTATGACCTACCGTAATACTTGAGAAATTTAGCCAGATTATCGAGCGATTCGTGATTGAAAAAGAAGCCGTTCGAGCCGTTCGTCGAGCCCAACGAGAGGAGATTCGGCTCCTGCCCAGTTACAGTATGCCGGCGAGCCAAATGAGGTTGTGAGCCCGTTGACGAGCCCAGAGGAAGAGCCGACGACGTCGGAGCCGACGAGAACGACGGAGCACCCGATGAGACCTGCACAAAAATTGTGTATTTTTCAAAAAAAGTTAGAATTTTTTTAAATATTTTTTTTCTGATTTTTAGGAGAAACTGATGTCAAATTAGAAAATAAAAATAAAAAACATTGAAAATTTAATTTTTTTCATTTTCTGTGTTGTTTTTACAAAAAAAAACCAAAAATTAAAAATCAGAAAAAAATTTTTTCTAATTTTTATGAAAAAATTATTATTTCAATTTAAAAAAAATTCTCATCACTTTTTTTTAAATTCTGATTTTTTTAAATTTTACTTTGATTTTTTTTCTAATAAATTGAATTTTAATTTTTTTGTTAAAACCAGTTCAAAAATTAATTTTTAAAGTTCAAAAAAAAAATTTTAATTAATTTTTTTTTCAAATTTAAATTTTCCGAAAAAAATTTGAATTTTGAATTTTTCTGTTTTTACATGAATTTTGTTTTCCCTAATCAATTAAATTTCAAATTTTTTTTGAAACCAGTTTAAAAATTATTTTTAAAAATTCAAAAAAAATTCAAAAAAAAAATAAAATAATTTCTTCAAAAAATTCCCAAATTTGACCCACCCATATAATTTTCTTGAAAGTTTTCTAAAAACCTTTCAAAAAAATATATTCTCAAAGTTAAAAAAAAGAGACCTGTGCGGCGACGCCGTCGAGCACATCGATACGCTTTTTGATGGAGCAGCACTCGTCCTCGATCGCGAACTTTTCGTTTTCGATTTCCGTTTTCTGTCGCTCGACCTCTTTGATTTTGTCGGTTTCGTGTGTCATGTCCAGGGACACCTCCTGGTATTGCACCTCTTGGATCAGAACACCCCGTCCGTCGACTCGAACCGACTGACGCTCGATCACCGCCGACACATTCTGCAATGATTTGTCACGGTCGTCCGATTGTCACACATTTTCAAGAAACAACGCCGTTTGGTGTCGATGTACGATAAACAAAGAGCCGACGCCCCGTGCCCGTTATTTCGGAGCGTCGTACTAAAAAATTTTTCGAGCGTTCTTTGCGATTTTTTTAGCAAGAAAAATAAATTGAAAAAAAGGGATATGATTGGGTTACGGTAGGTGTTTAAATATTCACAGTATTCTTGAATTTAGTGAAAAAATTTTTGAATGATGAAATTTTTAGTTTTTTTTTTTTTGAAAAAAAAGTGAATTTTATCACAAGCGCTTTTTTTGAATAAATAAATTTCCTGTAGTTTGTTTTTTTTCTTTAAATTTCAAAAAAAAAACGCATCGTGTCGATTTACGATAAACAAAGGGCCAACGCTCCCGCCCGTTATTTCGGAGCATCGTACTAAAAAATTTTAATGAGCTATTTTTCGATTTTTTCATTTCCATGTTATTTTTTAGCAAGTCCTTGCGATTTGCGATGAAATATAAATCAATTTTCAGCAGTTTTTCATTTCTCTTGAAAACATAAAAATTAGCGTTGAAATACAGTAAAATAAAACTTAAAATCATTTGAAACTAAAGGAAATTGGCTTTTTTTTTTTAATTTCAGCAAAAAAAGTTGAAAATAACTTGAAAATGAGGGAAAATCGCGAAATAACTCATGAAAATTATTTGGTACGACGCTCCGAAATAACGGGCGGAGGCGTCGGCTCTTTGTTTATCGTAAATCGACACAATGCGTTTTTTTTTGAAATTTGGAAATTTTGAAAAAAAAAAACAGAAAACAGGCAATTTTTATTGAAAAAGCCTTTGTGAAAAAATTTTTTTTTTTTCAAAAAAAAAAATAAAAATTTCATCATTCAAAAAACTGTTCAACCTAAATTTCCGTGTTTTTTCCCATAAATAAATAAAGAAGACTGTGAATGTTTCAAAAACCTACCGTAACCCAATCCTATCCCCTTTTTCCACCAATTCCCCCCGAAATTTCGTCATTTTTCGCAAAACGCCCCGTTTTTGCGGGGGTTATGCACGTTGCACACTTATTGAGAGAATTCGAACAAACAAATTTGATAACGACACTTTTTCGAGATTATTATCGAGAGACAGCGATAAGTGATGGAGCAGATTTGCAGGAATTAACGGGAAATTGGGAGAGTTGTACCGAAAGTGCGAACAAATTTGGGCAGGAAACATGTTTTAGAACAAGTTTCGTGGAAAAAACATGTTTTAAAACAAACATTTGGAGAAGAAACATGTTTCGGAACAAGTTTTGAGGGGGAAACATGTTTTAGAACAAAGTTATGTGAGGAAACATGTTTCAGAACAAGTCTTGGAAAAAGAAACATTTTTAGAACAAGTTTCGAGGAAAAACATGTTTTAGAACAAAATTCTGCAAGGAAACATGATTTAGAACAATTTTCAATGGCAAACATGTTTTAAAACAAGTCTTGGAGAAGAAACATGTTTTGAAACAAATTTTTGAAGAAGAAACATGTTTTAAAACAATTCTTGGAAAAAAAACAAGTTTCGAAAAATATTCAAAACTTGAAAAGCAAGAAATTCCATCTTTCAACTGGATAGTTTTTAAAAAATTCTCTGAAACATGTTTCGAAACACAAATTTTGTTCTGAAACATGTTTCGGGTCGAAAAATGTTTCCAACCCATTTTCTCCTTAATTTTCGATCTCCGAGCCGCTAAATTCATTGTTTACCCCTCCCTCCGCCAATTTTCGATCATTTCCCTCCCCCGTTGTTTTCAAAACAATCCGCATCGAATTTTCTAGGCGTCGCACTCTTCTTATCACTTTTTAGGCCCCCGGTTTTCATTTTTTCGCGAATTTTCCACTGCTGACGCGTTTTCGGTGCGCGGTTGACGCGTTTCTCGAGCGCGTTCTTCGTGTTTGCAGAGAGAGGGGAAATTTCCGAGAAATTGATAACCGATACAAAAAAAGATTATCGTTTTTGGGGAATTGTACAAACATGTCAACGAATCGGTCAAATTTGATAAGAAACTGGACGAGAATCAGCGCGAAAATGGGTAAACCAGTGTTTTCCTCCCGCGTGAAATGACGTGGTATGACGTGGCACTACCACTTCACAAATAGTTTTTTGTAGATTCGGTAGATCAAACATTTTCTTGTGACGTGGCACACTTCTCAAAAGTTCTTAGTCAATTGAGTAGATCAAAAAGTGATCGCCCCAATGAAAAGTTCATTGTCATGACGTGGCACTGCCACTTCAAAGAGGAAGTACAAACACTCTTCCGTAATGTCCACTCGAAAAGCTGATTAGGAGCGAGTGTAAAATCGGAAAGTGACGAGGCGTTGGTCATTTTCCGTCCGACTGGTCACTTCGACCGATACGCCAACATTTTGACAGTTTTACAGTGATTGCGACGTGGAAATCGAGTCGATTTTCGAATTCGGGCGCCAAATTTCAAGGGAAACATATTTTGGAACAAGTTTTTCGGTTTGAAACATGTTTTGGAACAAAAACTTGTTTTTTTTTAAATATAAATTTGTTTTAAAACATGTTTCCGAACAGAAATTTTTGTGGGAATCGTTTGAAACATGTTTTAGGAACAGAAATTTGTTTTGAAACATGTTCTAAGGCTTGGAATTGTTAATGAACCTGTTTTGGAGTAAACTGAAGGCTAAAATCTGTTTTGGTGGCCCAATTTTGGTGGAAACATGTTTTAAAACAAGTTTTTGTTCCAAAACATGTTTCGAAACAAAATTTGTTCCAAAACATGTTTCAGAACAGAAATTTGTTCCAAAAAATGTTTCTGCTCAGTTTTTCGCGACTAACCTGAATAACAATCTCTTGGTTGCCCTTGGGCAAGTCTACAGTAACCAGCCGCTTGACCTCTGCCCGATCCGAATACACAATCACCGATTTGGTGGCCAACTGAGCCGCCTCAAAGAAATGAGCCGGCTCTGTCATCATTGTGCTGAAAATTTGGAAAAAATGACTGGAAACACGGTCGAAAATCGCTTAAAGAAGACGCGAAAAATGAAAACGGCGAGGGGGTGGGGAGAACAGAAAAGTGGGCGGAGCCTAAATTATCGATAAGAAAAGGAGGAAGGGGGGAAACACGGAAAATTTCAGAATTTTTGTACTTTGAATTTTCTGCTGTTTTCAGCCTATTTCAAACACCAAAAACCTATGATTATAGGAAATTTTGAAAAAAAAAATTTTTTTTGAAAGTTTTTTCAGGTGAAAATGGTAAAAGTTGTATAACTGGCGACTCTTATCAGTGAAATTTTCAAAATTTTAAGTAGAGGTCACTTTTGATCGACACTTCTTCGATTTTGCAAAATTTCTGCGAATTTGAAAAAAAAAATTTTTTATTTGGAAAAAAAAAATTTTTTTTCAAATTTTTGATTGAAAAAATTTTTTGTGGACGTGAAAAAAGAGTGAAAATTGATTGTTGACGGTGCAAAAATTTTTTTTTGGTGCTAGTGGTAGTTGTCAACATTTGTTACCGGTTTGTTGATGAGACGATTAGAGGCTACCGTACTCCTGAGTCAACCCCCTTAAGGGGGAAGGGAAATTGAAAACGCGACTATAGTGTGTACGGGGAAGTGGGAGAGATAATTTTTGAGTTAAAAAAAGAAATTAATTAAAAATTTATTTTTCAAATTTCAAAAGAAAATATCATTTTCACTGGTAAAATTGAGAAATTCAAAAAAAAAATTTCAAATTTTTTTCAAATATATTTAATTTTACGTCTATTTCTCAGAATTGTTTTTCAAAAATTGAAACTGGTTTTTTAACATTAATTTTTTTTTTTTTGAAAATATTTTTTTAATTTTTCATTTAACTGATTTTTTTGAAAAATTTAGCTGAAATTTATTATTATTTTTGGGAATTAAAACAATCTTTATTTGAAAATTTAAAAAAAAACTGGAATCAAAAATATATGCCAAATTTTTCGGAATTCAATTTTAAAAAATTAGAATTTTTTTTTAAATTTAAATAAAAATTTTAAAAATGGCTTATTTCTGCAAGTTTTCTCTTTATTCGAAAAAATTTTGAAAAATGGAAAAAATAAATTTTTAAACTTTTTTTCCATTTTTTAAAATTTTTTCCGATGTTTTTCTAACTTTTCATAATCTTCTTGAAAAATTCAAAAATTAATTTTCAGTTATGAAAAATCCAAAAAAAATCACAATAACAGTAATAGGCAGGTGGCTCCAACAGTAGAAACAATTCAACTTGCCATCTACCGTAATCCTGCCATTCGCCCCTTAAAACTCTCGTTTGCAATCGTCAGCTTTTTTTCCAAAAAAAAAGAAAAATATATATATACACAAAGTTCCAAAAGTCAAACACCAAAAAAAAAGAAGAAGTTTTTGTTGAGAGTTTCGAGGCGGATTGTGCTGAGTGTTGCACATTTGTGTGCTCTCTCTCTCCACGTGCCGTCTGATATTCTTCAGATGACGTCACACTTCAGATGGTACCTAGTGGTACCGCCGGACACCCGATTCGACACTGATAACGATGATGGCGGGGCGAAGCGGGGGCAGCGGGAGAGAAACTTGATTAGGTGGACAGGAAGAGAACCGACGAGGAGAGGGAGGGGGGGGGGGGGGGTTTGGGAAGAGAGACAACGGATCTGACGGGAAAATGCACAGAGAAACATCGCAAACGACGACACATTGCACAGATTATCAGAATCTGGTAAAGGGGGCACCCGGAGGGTTACGGTAGAACATGACAAGGGACCTGACGAGAAAATGCACAGAGAAACATTGCAAACGACGACAGATTGCACAGATCAACGGAATCTGGTAAAAGGGGCACCCGGAGGGTTACGGTAGAACATGACGACGGATCTGACGAGAAAATGCACAGAGAAACATCGCAAACGACGATAGATGGGATGAGACAGCGAATTTGACGACATAATGCACAGATCATCGGAAATTGCCGAAGGGGGCGCGCGACGGGTTACGGTAGAACACAGCGGCGGATCTGACGAAAAACTGCACAGAGAAACATCGCAAACAACGACAGATTGCACAGATCATTGGAATCTGGTAAAAGGGGCACCCGGAGGGTTACGGTAGAACATGACGACGGATCTGACGAGAAATCGCACAGAAAAGCATCGCAAACGACGACAGATTGCACAGATCATCGAAATTTGGCAAAGGGGCGCGCGACGAGTTACGGTGGGCACTGTATTCGACGGAAAATCGCACAGGGAATCGCAAAAAAATGGAAAGATTGAACTCACGACAGAATTCTTTTGAAATATCATATTTTACGAAAAACACACCAAAAAATTTAACGAAACAGTTTTCAGAAAATTTTTTTGAAATTTTTTTTTGCCAAAAGCTGTTCAGAAATCACTTAATTTCACGGTAAACTTTGAAAATACAGTCTTCCGCCAGAAAATTTCACGCAAATTGATCTTTAGCAGTTTTCGGGCGCGTTTTCGTAAGGTCTGATGCCAAGTCCGCAGTCATGGTGATTGCAGACCCGGGCATCAAATTTGACGACAATTTCGGAAAAAATGCGTTTTCACGTGAAAACGCGGAAATTTCACGACAATTCTCTCGGTTTTTTAATCAAAAATCAAAAGATGAAAAAAGAGCTGAAAAAGCGTAAAAACAAATTGTCGATTTATCAGGCAACTTCAGTAAATCAAAACGTGTCTCTCTTTTTCTTTCCGTATTTTCGATGCTTTTTCTATTTTTAAAATGATAACATAAAAGTGGAGAAGAATGTTATTGATTCGGTATCTGAAACTGATAAGAAACTGGAAAGAGACTGAAAATGACTGAAAATTTCAGAGCACACATGAAAAATGAATGAACACGGGATGACTTAGCGGACTTTCGGAGAAGTTGGTAAAAAATTCGCTTTTTTTTGCTTTAAAATTTTTTGAATACGATTTCTTTTTCTATGAAAAATGAGCGTTCCTGGGTTGCATTTAAAGGCGCATAACTGATTCACTTTTCGTAGCAAGACCCTGAGAAAGGGGCGTGGCCTAACGGACACTGCAACAAACGCAGAGAGAACAAATGCAATCGCGCTCCACCGCACACTGCATCTTATTGATCTCCACGCGCGCGCGGAGAGGGGCGGGGCATCTCCACCTCCTGTTCTGCCGCAGTATATAAACAACCTCCTTGCTCATTCATTCATTTATCCATCCTTTCCTCTTCTGCACTCTCACCAGTTCCTTCGGGAACATGCCAGAGGTGAGGGTGTTTCTCCTTTCCTCTTCTGCACCCTCACCAGTTCCTTCGGGAACATGCCAGAGGTGAGGGTGTTTCTCCTTTCCTCTTCTGCACCCTCACCAGTTCCTTCGGGAACATGCCAGAGGTGAGGGTGTTTCTCCTTTCCTCTTCTGCACCCTCACCAGTTCCTTCGGGAGCATGCCAGAGGTGAGGGTGTTTCTCCTTTCCTCTTCTGCACCCTCACCAGTTCCTTCGGGAACATGCCAGAGGTGAGGGTGTTTCTCCTTTCCTCTTCTGCACCCTCACCAGTTCCTTCGGGAACATGCCAGAGGTGAGGGTGTTTCTCCTTTCCTCTTCTGCACTCTCACCAGTTCCTTCGGGAACATGCCAGAGGTGAGGGTGTTTCTCCTTTCCTCTTCTGCACCCTCACCAGTTCCTTCGGGAACATGCCAGAGGTGAGGGTGTTTCTCCTTTCCTCTTCTGCACCCTCACCAGTTCCTTCGGGAACATGCCAGAGGTGAGGGTGTTTCTCCTTTCCTCTTCTGCACCCTCACCAGTTCCTTCGGGAACATG
The DNA here is from genome assembly GCA_963966605.1 of Caenorhabditis sulstoni. Classification (NCBI taxonomy): domain Eukaryota; kingdom Metazoa; phylum Nematoda; class Chromadorea; order Rhabditida; family Rhabditidae; genus Caenorhabditis; species Caenorhabditis sulstoni. The sequence continues at coordinate 1,139,989 of OZ016478.1, read as the reverse complement.
CCAGAGGTGAGGGTGTTTCTCCTTTCCTCTTCTGCACCCTCACCAGTTCCTTCGGGAACATGCCAGAGGTGAGGGTGTTTCTCCTTTCCTCTTCTGCACTCTCACCAGTTCCTTCGGGAACATGCCAGAGGTGAGGGTGTTTCTCCTTTCCTCTTCTGCACTCTCACCAGTTCCTTCGGGAACATGCCAGAGGTGAGGGTGTTTCTCCTTTCCTCTTCTGCACCCTCACCAGTTCCTTCGGGAACATGCCAGAGGTGAGGGTGTTTCTCCTTTCCTCTTCTGCACTCTCACCAGTTCCTTCGGGAGCATGCCAGAGGTGAGGGTGTTTCTCCTTTCCTCTTCTGCACCCTCACCAGTTCCTTCGGGAGCATGCCAGAGGTGAGGGTGTTTCTCCTTTCCTCTTCTGCACCCTCACCAGTTCCTTCGGGAACATGCCAGAGGTGAGGGTGTTTCTCCTTTCCTCTTCTGCACTCTCACCAGTTCCTTCGGGAACATGCCAGAGGTGAGGGTGTTTCTCCTTTCCTCTTCTGCACTCTCACCAGTTCCTTCGGGAACATGCCAGAGGTGAGGGTGTTTCTCCTTTCCTCTTCTGCACTCTCACCAGTTCCTTCGGGAGCATGCCAGAGGTGAGGGTGTTTCTCCTTTCCTCTTCTGCACCCTCACCAGTTCCTTCGGGAACATGCCAGAGGTGAGGGTGTTTCTCCTTTCCTCTTCTGCACTCTCACCAGTTCCTTCGGGAACATGCCAGAGGTGAGGGTGTTTCTCCTTTCCTCTTCTGCACTCTCACCAGTTCCTTCGGGAGCATGCCAGAGGTGAGGGTGTTTCTCCTTTCCTCTTCTGCACCCTCACCAGTTCCTTCGGGAGCATGCCAGAGGTGAGGGTGTTTCTCCTTTCCTCTTCTGCACCCTCACCAGTTCCTTCGGGAACATGCCAGAGGTGAGGGTGTTTCTCCTTTCCTCTTCTGCACTCTCACCAGTTCCTTCGGGAACATGCCAGAGGTGAGGGTGTTTCTCCTTTCCTCTTCTGCACTCTCACCAGTTCCTTCGGGAACATGCCAGAGGTGAGGGTGTTTCTCCTTTCCTCTTCTGCACTCTCACCAGTTCCTTCGGGAGCATGCCAGAGGTGAGGGTGTTTCTCCTTTCCTCTTCTGCACCCTCACCAGTTCCTTCGGGAACATGCCAGAGGTGAGGGTGTTTCTCCTTTCCTCTTCTGCACTCTCACCAGTTCCTTCGGGAACATGCCAGAGGTGAGGGTGTTTCTCCTTTCCTCTTCTGCACTCTCACCAGTTCCTTCGGGAACATGCCAGAGGTGAGGGTGTTTCTCCTTTCCTCTTCTGCACTCTCACCAGTTCCTTCGGGAACATGCCAGAGGTGAGGGTGTTTCTCCTTTCCTCTTCTGCACTCTCACCAGTTCCTTCGGGAACATGCCAGAGGTGAGGGTGTTTCTCCTTTCCTCTTCTGCACTCTCACCAGTTCCTTCGGGAACATGCCAGAGGTGAGGGTGTTTCTCCTTTCCTCTTCTGCACTCTCACCAGTTCCTTCGGGAACATGCCAGAGGTGAGGGTGTTTCTCCTTTCCTCTTCTGCACTCTCACCAGTTCCTTCGGGAACATGCCAGAGGTGAGGGTGTTTCTCCTTTCCTCTTCTGCACTCTCACCAGTTCCTTCGGGAACATTCCAGAGGTGAGGGTGTTTCTCCTTTCCTCTTCTGCACTCTCACCAGTTCCTTCGGGAACATGCCAGAGGTGAGGGTGTTTCTCCTTTCCTCTTCTGCACTCTCACCAGTTCCTTCGGGAGCATGCCAGAGGTGAGGGTGTTTCTCCTTTCCTCTTCTGCACTCTCACCAGTTCCTTCGGGAACATGCCAGAGGTGAGGGTGTTTCTCCTTTCCTCTTCTGCACTCTCACCAGTTCCTTCGGGAGCATGCCAGAGGTGAGGGTGTTTCTCCTTTCCTCTTCTGCACCCTCACCAGTTCCTTCGGGAACATGCCAGAGGTGAGGGTGTTTCTCCTTTCCTCTTCTGCACTCTCACCAGTTCCTTCGGGAACATGCCAGAGGTGAGGGTGTTTCTCCTTTCCTCTTCTGCACTCTCACCAGTTCCTTCGGGAACATTCCAGAGGTGAGGGTGTTTCTCCTTTCCTCTTCTGCACTCTCACCAGTTCCTTCGGGAACATGCCAGAGGTGAGGGTGTTTCTCCTTTCCTCTTCTGCACTCTCACCAGTTCCTTCGGGAACATGCCAGAGGTGAGGGTGTTTCTCCTTTCCTCTTCTGCACTCTCACCAGTTCCTTCGGGAACATGCCAGAGGTGAGGGTGTTTCTCCTTTCCTCTTCTGCACTCTCACCAGTTCCTTCGGGAACATGCCAGAGGTGAGGGTGCCACTCTTTCTCTTGTTCTTCTGATACTTCGGCCAATGTCCACAATTCATCGTGCTTTAGCGCGCTTTTTTAGGCTTTCGTGGGCTTCCGGGGGTCTTGGGGGTATTTTCAGACTATCGACGGCAACGACAATCGGATTGGAAGGTTATGGATCGTGTTGGCAACGCTTCGACGAATGGCCTAATGCATCTTGAAATGGTATGTATTTCTAATCCAAATTCCTTCCCAAAACGTTTGATTCTTTCAGTGAGGACTCTCTATTGACAGCGACTATGGATCAGGATTTTCTCCCGGTTACGTGTTAATTTTTCTTTCAGCGGATGACTTCGAGACGGAAGCGGATGGCCGGGATCTTCGACGGACTTTTGTTGGTTACCGGCCCGGGCCGGGAATGGGTGTGGGCTCTTAGGGTATTTTCAGACTATCGACGGCGACTACATTCGGATCAGAAGATACGGAGTGCGTTGTCAATGCATCTTGCAATGGTATGTATACCAAATTCAAATGCCTTCCCAAAATGTTTGATTCTTTCAGTATGGACTAACTATTGATAGCGACTATATTTATATTAGCAGTTTACGGATCGTGTTATCAAATCTTCTCAGGATTTTCTCCCGGTAACTTTCTAATTTTTCTTTCAGCTAACCATTCAGATGACGTCGGAACAAGAGCGGATGGCCAGGATCTTCGACGGACTTCTGTTTTTGTGTGTGTGTGTATGTTTTCTGTTCGTGGACTTTTTCTGGTTTTTCGTGGACTTTTTTCGTACCTTTTTTTGCTCGTAATTCGCCTATCCGTTTTTTCTTATCGTTTACCCTCAACCGTTTCGTGCACTCTCTTTATCTCTCTACACTTCCCATTCCCGGCCCGGGACGGGAATGGGTATCCCTTCTCCGCACCTTTTGCACTTCCTCTGCACCTTCTTCTTTTCATCTTCTCTTCTTTATTTTTCTGTTTCTCTTTTTTTCCCCTTTCCCCTTTGTTGACAGATTCGACGACTGGAAAGGAACGCAAGCGGATCGAGGATTTTCGACGGAATTTCGGATACTCTTCGGAAATGAACTAGTTTGAGGGTTTCATAGAAATTCAAACAGTTTGGTTTTTTCAGCTACGACGTTCGACGGCGACTACAAGTGGATCACTCTCTCTCTTCGATATCTATCACAGGATGCAGTGAGACAGGAACTTTGATCGACTTCACGACAAACTTGGTACTGTAATGTAATTCTTAGTAGTGGCTTGAGTTGTTCAAATCCCAACAATGTTATGTTTCAGCCACGACTCACTAACCATCGACGGCGACTACAAGTTGATTCAACTCACAGTAATCCAGAGGTTTTTCTGTTCAGTTCTCGATGATTCTAAAGATACTGTTTCAGACAACTGCAAAACTACCATCTCGAGGATACTCGGACCATATCATTCACTAGTTTTTCGGATACTTCAACCAATGACCTAATGCATCTTGCAATGGTACAGGTATACCGAATTCATATTCTTTCCCAAAATGTTTGCTTCTTTCAGTATGGACTAACTATCGACGGCGACGGCTATCGGATCACTATATTACGGATCGTGGTGTCAACTCTTCTCAGGATTTTCTCCCGGTAACTTTTTAACTTTTCTTAAACCAGAGATTCAGATGACTTCGAGACGGGAGCGGATGGCCGGGATCTTCGGCGGACTTTTGTTGGTTACCGGCCCGGGCCGGAAATGGGTGTGGGCTCTTAGGGGATTTTCAGACTATCGGCGGCGACTACAATCGGATCGGAAGATTACGAATCGTGCTGTCAACGCTTCGACCAATTACCCAATGCATCTTGCATCAATGGTATGTATTCCTAGCCCATTTTCCCAGAATGTTTGATTCTTTCAGTATGGAATCACTATCGAAGCGGATGGCGCCTTCTCGCTCGCTGAAGTCTTCGAACTTTGATCGGCTTCATGGAAAACATGGTACTACTATTGTACATCTCAGTTCTTCTTCCCAGAAGAAATCTCAAAACGTTTTATGTTTCAGCCCCGACTCACCAACTATCGACGGCGACTAAAAGTGGACACAGACTTGACGGAATATGCCCAACTCACAGTAATCCAGAGGTTTTTTTTTTCTCTTCTCGCTGCTTCTAATAATACTCTTTCAGACCACTGCCACGTCACCATCTGCAGGATACTTCGGCCAATTCATCGTGCATCAGTGGTATGTGTTCCTGTTCCAAAGTCCCAAAATGTTTGCTTCTTTCAGTTGTTCAAGATTTCGGATAGTGGTGTCAACTCTTCTCGGGATTTTTTCGGTAAGTTTTTAATTTTTTAATGTTTAAGGTTCAGATAGGCAAGCGGATAGCCGGGATCTTCGAACTTCGACGGACCCGCCAGGATCACTTGGTATTTATTTTTGCATGTCTTTTTTTGTGTGTGTTTTTTGTGTTTTTTTTTCCTTTTTTGTGTCCTTCTTGCTCGTTTTTTTTTTTGGGCTTTACTAGGCTTTTTTGGGCATTTGCGGCCTTTTTTGGGCTCTACTGGGCTTTACAGCGCTTTGCAGGGCGTTTTCAGCATGGACTCACTATCGATGGCAGGATTTTCTCCCGGTAACTTTTTAATTTTTTTTTAAACCTAAAGATTCAGATGACTTCGAGAGACAAGCGGATGGCCGGGATCTTCGATGGACTCGCCAGGATCACTTTTTACCGGTTCCGTTTTTTCCGACTTTACCGTTTTTTTACCGCTTTTTTTACCGTTTCTCTTTCACTGTTTCCGTTTCTTTTTTTAACCGTTTCTGTTCTTTTTACCGTTTCCGTTCTTTTAACCCTTTTCGTTTCTTTTTTAACCGTTTACTTTTTACTCTTTCCGTTTCTATTTTTCCGTGTCTGTTCTTTTTTACCGTCTCTTCCGACTTTTTCATTTCCGTTTCATTTCTTACCGCTTCATTTTTTTCGATTCTTTTTTACCGTTTCTCTTTTACCGTATCCGTTTTATACCGTTTCCGTTCTTTTTACCGTTTCTGTTTCTTTTATACCGTTCCCGTTTCTTTTTTTTTACCGTTTCTCCCGGTCTTTCCGTTCTCGTTTCTTTTTTTTACCGTTTCTTCCGACTTTTCCGTTTCCGTTCTTTTTTACCGTTTCCGTTCTGTTTACCGTTCCCGTTTCTTTTATACTGTTTCCGTTTTTTTTAACCGTTTCTCCCGTTCTTTCCGTTTTTCCTTCTTTTGTTCCGGCCCGGGCCGGATCTGTGCACCTCCGCGTACCCTCCATACTTACCCACCTCCACAATGACTCTTGGACTCTTCTTGGACTCGTACAAACCCTTTTTCCCCCCAACTACTGGACTTGCCCCCGATTGCTGGCCTCACTGTATCCGCCACCGTACTCCGTACCATTTTTTTCTTGCACTCTGACCGTAACCGTCTTTAATCTTCGAATCTCTTTTCAGCCAGATCATCTTTTTTTCAGCTTTTCAGCAACTTTTCAAAACCTTTTAGAACCTTCTCTTTTCAGCCTCATCATATTCACTTTTTTCAGCGTTTGCAGAACATTCGACTGGACACCGACGTCTTCTTCTTTCCAGATTCTTTCAGACGTCTTCTGGCCGACGACGACGACGACAACGACTTCATCTGCTTCAATTATCCTGAAACATAAACACTAGGCACTAAATTCCTGAAAGTAAAAAATATCTGAAAATAAACCGGTTTAAACTTCTGATTGTGTTCTTTCTTCTTTTCGAATACATTGTCGCATCATGCAACTGCAGTCACGTGACATTGTCACTCCCGTTTTGCTCAATGGAGCGCACTTGTAAAGTGGTGGCCTAGAAATCTCGTGGAGAGCAGCAGTTAGGCCACGGCCATCGCGAATATTAACTTTGGCATAAAAATTCGAAACTTTTTTGAAACAAAACAACAAGAAAAAAAAAACAAATTAAAAATCAAATCTCATTTATTTTTTCCACATAAAAATTCAAATCACTTCTTTTCCGATTTCATTTCGGATTTTTTCGAATTTTTCAATGATTTTTTCTCGGTTTTCTCCTCCTCGACAGTCGGATATTCGTCAGTTTCCGGTGTGACAATCGGATTCGTGATCACCTGCCGAAAAAGTCAATAAAAATCGATTTTAGGCATTTTTTGGACAAATTGTCGTAAGGTTTGATGTCAAGGTCCGCAGTCGTGGTGTTTGCGGACCTTGGCACCATATCGTACGACAGTGCGCGAAAAAATGCGTTTTTCTGACCTGCTGAGCGCCGTCCGCCCCGTCTCGTTCTCTTTTCGTCTCCACTTTCTTTTCCTCCGGCTTTTTCTCCGTTTCCTGACTCTTCTTCTTCGTTTTCTCTTTCTCCTCTTCTTTCTCTTTCTTTTCTTTTTCTTTTTCTTCCTCTTTCTCTTTCTTGCTCTCTTGCTTTTCTTTCGGTTTCTCCTCTTTTTCGTCTTTTTTCGCCTCTTTTTTCTCCTTTTCCGGCGCCTCCTCGGCGGCGACCGATGATTTTTTCTGAAATTTTTGGAATTTTTAGAAATTCTAAATTTTATGGAGGAGTTGAAAATTTTATAAAATTGACTAAAAAACTTTTTTTCTTAAAAATTAATTTTTTTTAGAAAATTTTAAAATTTTTTAAAGTTTTTATTTTTGAAAAATAATAGCAATTTCTAAAAAAAAAATTTTTTTTTAATTAAAATTACAATTTTTTGAGAAAAAAACATTTATTTTTAATTTTTTTGTTCGGAAAATTTCAAAAATCATTTTATTTTAAAATTTAATTTTTTAATTTTTTAAATTATTTTTTTTAGAAAATTTCAAAAATTTCTAATTCTGAAAAAAACTATTCTAAAAACAAACGTTCACAAAAATTCAAAAATAAAATTAAAAATTTTTTTAATTGATTTCTAAACAATTTTTAATTTTTTTGTTCGGAAAAATATCAAAAATCGTTTTATTTTTAATTTTAATTTTTTAATTTTGAAAAATTAATTTTTTTCAGAAAGTTTTTGAAATTTCAAATTTTGAAAAAAATTATTCTAAAAAAAAGTTCATGAAATGTCAAACAAAAAATTTTTGTTTGGAAAAAATTTCAAAAATCGTTTCAATTTCGAAAAAAACCTATATTTCTAGGAAATTTTTTTTCAAAAAACTTTAAATTCCCATTCGAATTTCCTCGCCAAAATACCTTTTCGCCGGATTTCTCGTCGTCAACAGGCGGTAATTTCGGTTCGCCCGGTTTGCCGGCACCCGTTTCGGCGGCTCGCGGAGCCGGACGGACCTCTCCGGTGCTCGCGGAGCCCGTTTTTTGCGGCTCCGGACACTTTTTCTTTTTCGCCGCACATCCTCCGATCACTTGAAGGGTCTGAACACAAGAAAATCGATATTGGCTGTGAAGCGCGTTCGGCAAAAAAAAAACCGAAAAATCAATAATTTGTCAATAGAGCGCATTTGCGACGTCGCAGAAGCTATTGCGGTTTCGTCGAAAAAAATCAATAATTTCGCAATAGACCGCGTTTGCTTCAAAATTTCAGAAAAAAAGGAAAACGAACGAAAATGGGAGCGAAAACGAAGAGAATGATGATCGAATCCATTGATTATCTTCACTTTTGCTACCTCCAGAAATTCGATTGTGCCGACTTTTTCTCGGTTCGAAATGAGCCAAGAAATGTCGAAAAATCACGTTGGTTTTCAATTTTTTTTTTTTTTTGAAAACAGTGATGCCACGTGGCTTTTATTGGTTTCACAGAAAAAGGTTTTTTTGAAAAACTGTGAAAATGTCGGAATTTCAGAATTTTTACCATTATTTTCCAAAAAAATGCAATTTTTTCGAACTGTCGTACGATATGACGCCCAGGTCCGCAAACACCACGACTGCGGACTTGGCATCAGACCTTACGACATATGACTGAAAACGATCTGAAAATTGTTTTTTTACGAATTTTTTGCAGAAAATTAGTGAAAAGTTGTTTAAGAGCAAATTTAACTTCGAAAAAATTGTTTTTCTATCAAAAATTCAAAAAAAAAGTGTTTTCGGAAAAAATTTTTATTCCCAGGCTTTCTATCATATTTTCCAGTGTGCACATCACCGAATCCGCCATATTTGTCATAATCGAGTGCCCACTCCACTTTTGTCCTCCAAAGTAATCTGCCAACACAAACAAATTGTGCCGCTTCCGCCCTAAAGGACCCTTTGAAGAGTTACGGTACTTGAGCGGACCATGAGTAGTGCAAATTGACTCAAAGCAAAACGTAAGTGTTCTCTTTTGATATTCTAGCAAAAATTAATAAAAATTGATAGATAGAATAATTTTAAAATAAAAATTCTGAAAAAAAACTTTTTGAAAAAAATTTATTTACCTGAAATTTTTTTTCGATTCATTCAAAATTACTGAAAAATTAGAAATTTTTACTTTTCGCCAAAAAATTCCTTTTTTTTCAATTTCAGAATATTCCAAAAAAAATATTTTTAATATTCCAAAAAAAAAATTTTTTTTTCAACTTTTTTTTCTAAAAGCTCAGGAACTTTGTAAATTTTAATTAAAAAATTCAATTTCCCTCGAAATTCCGTTCTAACTTTAAATGTCCAATTGAGAGCAGCCAAGAAATCCAATTTGTGCTCGAGCTCCGATAATGTTGCTCCGAAATTGCTCATCTCATTTTAATTCAATTTCACTAGTTGAATATCCCGCATTTATCCGAATTTTAGGCAAGAAAATCAAATTATTGCTAGTGAAATTGCGAATTTTCCAAATTTCTAAAATTAAAGAAAATTTGAATTTTTTTTATTTAGCAAAATTTTCAAAAAAATTTTTATAATAAATATAGCAAAAAATATTAATTTAAAAAAAAATAAGTTTCCATCGTCTGAATAAACGGGAAAACCATGGTATTAAAAAAAGTTTTTTTTTTTAATTTCTAATTTGGGATGTCGTATTTCAGTCCTGCGTAAAATTGTTATTTTTGTTCTAAAAAAACCAAATAATTTTTTTTTCGTCTCAGTAACTTTGGAATTCAATTAAGTTCCAAGAAAATCCATTTCAGACCGTTTTCAGGCAAATGTCGTCAGGTCTGATGCCAAGTCCGCAGTCGTGGTGTTTGCGGACCTGGGCATCATACCGTACGACAGCTTGAAGAAAATTGCGATTTTTTTGGGAAAAATTCAGGAATTTTCTCATTTTCACATTTCAGCCATAGTTTTCAAAATTGCAATTATCTAGGCCATGCAATTCTTCCCCAATTTTTTTTCAAAAAAAAAAATTTTTTCAAAGTTTTCCCCTTGTTGCCTACTATTTCCATTCCTCTGCTATTTTGTTATACCCCCCCCCCCTCTTATAATTCCACTTATAATCCCCCCGACACTTTCCCACCACCACCACCTTCCTAATCCCTTCCCACTCTTTCCACTCGTTTCTTCTTTGATTAATGGTCCGTGCCCTCCCTCTCCCCCCACAAATACACAATCTTTCCGCGCGGAAGCCCTTCCGCGTCGCTTTCCGCGCGCGCGCGCATTATATAATTACAGCTAATAGAGATCGGGGGCACCTGTTGAAAAGGAGGCAAGCCGGGCGAGAACTGGCGAGTAATTTAATGAAGCGTATCGCTTTCCACTTGTTCAAATAGACGCCAAAATGTGCGCATTGAAGTGTGCTCGGCTCGGCGAGCCCACCTTACGAAATGCAAATAAAATGTGTGTGTGTGTGTGTGTGTGTGCTCTTTGTGCAACACCTCAACGCATCGGAGACCCCCTCCTCTCTATTATTTACTTTTTTACTATTCTCACCCCGCTTTTTCTCTCTCTTTTCGGCTTCTACTTTTCTCATTTTTCTCATTTTTCGCAATGCAAAAAAAAAGAAAAAATTGTTTCAATTTTTTGGGTTACTGTAGATTGGTTTGTGTGCAAACACCATTGAAACAGATTTTTTTTAAAAATTTTTCTTAAAATTTTTAAAATGAGGTAAATTGGTTTTACATTAGGGTAATTTTTGAAAAAAAAATTTAATTTTTAAATTTTTTCTAATTTTAGGAAATTTTTTTTTCTTTTATTGAATATTTTTATTAAATCTTGCAAACTCGATTTTTTCTGAAATTTTGTAAAAAAAATTTTTTTAATTTGAAATTTTCCAAAAAAAAAAAATTATTTTTTCCAAATTTTTCAAATATTGCCCTGGAATTTTTTTTTTTAATTTTCTAAAAAATTACATTTTAAAAATTCCTATAAATTGAAAAAAATTTCAATTTTTTTTCAAAATAAAAAAATTGTTTTTTTCCAAAAAAACTCTATTTTTCCCTTTCCGCCCACTTTTTTTTTCTATCCAAATATTGCTTTTTTCTGCCATTGTCATCATTTTCTCTTTTCGTTTTTCTGATGCAATCACGCGAGAAAATTACGAAAAACTGGCCGAAATTCGCCATTTTCGAGGCCGGAAATCATCAGAAAATTAATGAAATTGAGCGGAAAAATATAGAAAAAATAGGAAATTTGTGTAATTTTTATTTTTATTCATTCACTGGTAAATTATTTGAGTGGGGAAAATTAATTTTTTTTAATTGTTAAAAAATGAAAAAAAATTTGGAATTTTTTTTGAAAAAAAAATTGAATTGAAATAAAAAAGTAGATATTTATTCAATTTTTAAAATAAAAATAAGCTTTTTGATTTATTTTGAAAAAATTTGAATTCAATTTCACAAAACTAAAAAAGTTTTATGTTTCATAGCAAAACCGGATAAAATGTGCAAAAAAAAAATCAAAAAATTTTTTTGATTCCCTAAAATTTTCAAATGCTCTCATTGCTCAATTTGTGCTCTTTCGGAGCTCTCTCTCTCTCTCTATTTTGCTCAATGCTCAAAGTCAATCGAAATCGTTTGTCTTTCCGACGTCTAGCAAGCAAGGGCGGTGGCCATTTATCTCAATTCCCATCAATTCATTCCATTCCACAAATGGATTCGGATTATCTCGTTCTCTTTCTCAGACTCTCTTTCTGTTTCTTGATGATTCTTTCTCTTTCTCAATCTCTCTTTCTCTTTCCTGATGACTCTTTCTCTCTTCTAGAGACGCAGAGACACCCTCCCTCTGACTCCGCCCCTCTTCCGTCGTGTCACTTGGCCGCCCGTCCCCCTTCCTCTTTCTCTTTCCCACTCTCTTTCTTCATCTCCCTCTCTCTTTCTTCCTGACACCCGTTTGCCTCCTCTCGCTCTCTCTTTTTTACACTTTTTCTTTTTCTTCTTCTCCTTCCTCCCCACATTTCCGCACTTTTCCATTGTCCTCCACACTTTGTGCAAGATTTCGAATCGCTTCGAATTTTATTACGGTCATTTCCCCATTATTTAGATTGAAATTTGAGAGAAAAATTGAAAATTTAGGAATAATTCCTTAAATTCTCTTTCTAATTTTTTTCCCCCAAAAAAAAACGGTTTCTGTGCACAGGATGGCCACAAAGGACGCCCTCATCGCCGAGGAGGGAAATAATTTCGGAAATTCGGGAAGCGGCGATGTTGCCACTTTTGACAAGGTGACAAAATTACTATGCTTCTCCGATTTTTGATTATTTAATCCAATTTCAGAACGCCGAAGTCGTCAACTTTGAGTTGGAGCCGAAAGCCATCGGGCTCACGAAGGAGCAACTCGAAAAATATCGAAATGATCCGTTCTGGAAGCCAGTTAGGTTCGTTTTTGCACATTTTTTCAGATTAGAAAAACATTTTTCCCGAAATTTCGAATTTTTTGTGCAACTGTCGTCAAATATGATGCAAAGTCCGCAAACACCATATTTTACGACACTTTGTTTTTAAAATTGTAAGCTGCTATAGGATTGCATTTAAACATTCCAAATTTCTAAAATCACCAAAATCTAGCTGAATAGTCGTCAGGTATGATGCAAAGTCCGCAAACACCAGATCTGACGACACTTTGCCTAGAAAATCGGAAATTACTATAGTAAGAAATAGAAAAATTTTAATTTTTCGGAAATTTCAAAATTTATCTAAATAGTCGTCAGATATGGTGCAAAGCCCGCAAACACCATATCTGACGACACTTTGCCTAAAAAATCAGAAATTACTACAGTAAAAAATAGAAGAATTTTAATTACTCGGAAACTTCAAAATTTATCTAAATAGTCGTCAGATATAGTGCAAAGTCCGCAAACACCATATCTGACGACATTTCGCACCGAAAATCTCAAAAATGAATTTCAGAACGGTGCTTTTTGCTCTTTTCTGGCTCGCGTGGCTGGTGATGTTCGGAGCTGCCATCGCCATCGTCGTTTTGTCGCCGAAATGTGCCGAAAAACAAAAACCCGAGTGGTGGCAGACCAAAGTCTCCTATCAGGTATTTTTTAAATTTTTTTCAGAATTTTCACATTTTTTTTACCCCTGCGAACTCAATTATGTGATTGTGTTTCATAGAAAATTTGAAATTTAAAAATATAAAAAATTTTGAGAAGCATGAAAACATTCGATAAAAAACTAATTTTTCTGGAATTTTAGAGTTTTTTAAAATTAACTTTTTGAAATGTGAAATAATTTTTTTTTTTTTTGAAATTTCCTAAGAATTAAAAAAATGTTTCAAAATTAGAAAAAAAAAATTATAAGATAAAAATGAAAAAAAAAATATTTGGAAAAAAAAATAATTTTTTATCCAAAAAAAATTTTTTTTTCATTTTATTTTTCGTAAATTTTTATTAAAAATTATAAAAATTTGCACAATTTTTCATTTTATTTTCTTCTTTTTCTCATCATGTTTTTTTATTTAGAAAAACATTTTCGAATTTTCAAAAAAAAATCGCAATTTTCGCAATTTCCTCTTTAAAAAAATGCTCTTTTCTCACTAAAAATTGGCTTTAAAAGTTTTTTCTGGAATTTTTCAATAGATATATGTACTTAGACGGTCATCTTCTTTGATCTACGAGATAGAGAGAGAAAGAGTGATCAAGAAAGAGGAAGAGAGTCTGAGAAAGAGAAACAGATTGTAAGAGAGAGAGAGAGAGAAAGAGAGAGATTTAATAATTGTGAGGAGTGTCGGCGAATAATTGACGGATTAGTCGTATTTCGCTCGGAAGAGATGATGATGACCCCGTCGGCTGTCAACTATTTTAACTCGACAATTAATCATTTCTCTCTCTCTCTTTCTCTTTCTTGGACTCTCTTTCTCTTTCTCAGACTCTCTTTCTCTTTCTTCTTCTCTTTATTATTATAATATATGTATTTATGAATAGAAACCGATTCATTCGACGAGTAAAAAAGGAAAAGAGGGAGAAAAAAATTGGCGGGAAATTTGAAAAGGGGATCTGACTTTTTTTTTTTGGGGGGGGGAGGGGATATTTTGGATATTTAGGATATAAGTGAAAATATTTTTTCTGAAATAATAATTTTTTTTAATATCCAGAAGTTTAAAAAAAATGAAAATTTTTGAATTTTTGAATTTTTTTTCATATTTTTGAAAAAAATTAACTCTAAAAATTTTTATAAAAACCAGAAAAATCAGAATTTACAGTCAAAAATAAAGAGTTAAAATTAAAAATAAAAAATAAAATAACTAAAAACTGAAAATTTAAAAAATCGAAAAAATCGAAAATTACATAAAAACTTGAAGAAAAATTATAAAAAATGAAAAAAAATTTTTCATTAAAAATCCAAAAATAAAAAACAATTCTGCAGCTGCTGACGGCGACGTTCCGCGATTCGGACAACGACGGCGTCGGCGATTTCGGCGGCATCACGGAGAAGTTGGACGAGCTGCGGAAGTTGGGCGTGACGACCGTCTACCCGACGCCCGTCATCAAAACGCACCGCGACGGTCACTTCGATCCGAACGACGTCGTCGATCATTTGGCCGTCGACGAGCGGTTCGGCACCGAGCAACAATTCAAGCAACTCATCGACACGGCTCACAATCGAGGAATGTATGTGGTGATGGATCTGCCGGTGTCGACGGTTCACGAGGAGCATCCGTGGTACGCGAGCCAGGACGAGTCGAAATTCGTGACGGCCGGACCGACGGACGCCGCGTTCAATCAGACCAACTATCACGGATTTCACAACAAGAACACGTTGAGGTGAGGAGCGGTCTTGGGTTAGTTGGTGTCGATTTACGGCCGGAGCCTTGGGTCTCGAAGCGAAAAGACGGCTTTGTGTCGATTTACGGGCAGAGTTTTGGGTCTCGAAGCGAAAAGACGGCTTTGTGTCGATTTACGGCCGGAGCGTTGGGTCTCGAAGCGAAAAGACGGTTTTGTGTCGATTTACGGCCGGAGCGTTGGGTCTCAAAGCGAAGAGACGGCTTTGTGTCGATTTACGGGCGGAGCCTGGGGTCTCAAAGCGAAGAGACGGCTTTGTGTCGATTTACGAGCAGAGCCTTGGGTCTTGAAGCGGAGAGACGGTTTTGTGTCGATTTACGGGGGGAACTTTGGGTCTCGAAGCGAAAAGACGGTTTTGTGTCGATTTACGGGCGGAGCCTTGGGTCTAAAAGCGAAGAGGCGTTTTCGTATCGATTAACGAGCTAAGTTTGGGTCTCGAAGCGAAGAGACGGTTTTGTGTCGATTTACGAGCAGAGCCCGGGGTCTCGAAGCGAAGAGACAGCTTTGTGTCGATTTACGAGCTCGTCTCTTCTGTGCGGGACCCAATTTCTGTCTCTTTTTTTTTGGGTGTTCACGTTTTTGAAAATTGCATTTTTTTCAGTAATAGTTGAAATTTAACATTTAAAAAAACAGATTTATATTTTTTTATTTTGAAAAAATGCATATTTTTTTGAATTTCCAAAAAAAATTTTTTGGGAAAATATTTGCGAAATTTGCGAACTTACTTTTTTTAAAGAAATTTTTTTCAATTTTTGTTTATTCGCAGATACCAATTCTACCAGAAAAGCAGTAATCCGGTGTTGAACTGGAAGAACGAGGAGGTGAAATCGACGATATTCGCCGCGATCCGCAAGTTTCTCGATCTCGGCGTCGACGGTTTCCACGTGGATCACATCTCGTTGCTCGCCGTCGACTCGCTCGGAAGGCCCGATCACGACGCGGCGATCCGAGTACTCGCGGAGCTCACGAAACACGTGGCCACCTATGTGGAGTCGAACGAACTGCTCGCCGCCAAGAAAATGTGAGCCAGAATGAGATTTGAATATCAGAGAGAGAGAGAGAGTGTGTGTGACAAAACCGGAACATGTGCTGTTAAAACACCGTGACGCACAAATGCAGAATTGGCAACACTGCGGCGCGCTTTTTCCAGGAAAGAAAAAGAACAGAAAAAGCGCGCCACAGTGTTGCAATTCTGCATTTGTGCGTCACGGTGTTTACACAACCCATGTTCCGGTTTCGTCTGTTCCGGTTTTGTCACACTCTCGAACATCAGAGTTTTAATGGAACTGTGGCACCTGTTGAATGTGATCTGAGAAACGAAGAGAGTGCGAGACGGTTAGAGCGATTTTAAGGGGGGCGGAGCCTATTTTTGGGAGTCGCGCGCTTTTTAGAGAACACAATTTGGGTGTGCCTAGTGGGTTGAAAAAACGGAAAAAATAACCATATTTCATTGTCTAACAAAAATTCACAAAACCATATTCCAGTATGTGTATGTATCGGCCAAAAGTGAACATTAGAAAAGAGTCCGCAAACAGATTGCACATTTTTTAAAAATTGTTTTCTGCTGGGTTTTTTTTCAAATTTTTAGTTTTGGAAAAAAAAGTTTTTTTTGTAAACCAGTACAAATTTAAATTTGTTACAAAAAACACAAATCGAAATTTCGAATTTGCAGAAAACAAAAAATAAAAGTTTCAGAAAATTTTTTTTTTAAATTTTAACGGTTTTTTTGCAATTTTTCGGAAAAAAAATTGTTTTTTTTTGAAAACTTCAAAATTGAATTTCGAGAAAAAAATAAAATAAAAATTTCCAAAAAAAAATTTCGAAAAAGAAATGAAATTTTGAAAAAAATAATAAAATAAAAAATAATAAAATAAAAATTTCCAAAAAAAATTTCCAAAAAAAAGTTTAATTTTCGAAAAAAAATTCGAGTGTTTGAAAAAAAAAATTTTAATTTCAAAAAAAATTTAAATTTCGAAAAAAGAAATAAAAATTTTGAAAAAAAAATAAATATTTCGAAAAAAAGATAATTTTAATAATTAATAAATTTTGATAGTTTTGATAATTTGAATAATTTTGAATAATTTTGATTTTAATAATTGATCATTTTGTCAGTGTGCTGTTCTCGTCGCTGAAAGATGTGGAAGAGTTGCACGCGAAGGCCACCGAGACGGGTCTCCTGCACTACGTCATCGACAACTCGTTCGCCCAGCTCGACTCGAAAAAGTGCCAACCGTCGGTGGCTCGCTGCGTCCATGATGCTCTCAACGCCGCCCATCAACGACACGAGGTTTGTTGATTTTCCAAAAAAAAAAAAAAATTTTTTTTCAATTTTTTTTGCGAAAATTTTCCGGAATTTTCGAGAAGAATCTGGTTTCAAAAAATTTTTTTTTTTGAATTATAAATTTTTCAAAATTTTCAAAGTATTTCCTAAATTTTTTTCAATTTTCAATTTAATCACTCGATTTTCCAAAAATATTTTTAAAAATTGCTGAATTTAGTTTTTATTTTCAAATTGAATTTTTTCAAATGACTTTTAATTTTTAATTTCAATTTTTGCAAAATTCAAAATTTCCAAAAAAAATTATTTTTTAATTTTTAAAAATGATTTTTAAAAAGTTCTAAAACTACGAATTTTCTGAAAATTTTAATTTAATTTTTTTTTTTGGAAAATTTAAATTTACAAAAAAATTAAATTTTTTGCTTCGAATTTTTCATTTTTCCACAAATGAAATAAAAATTTTAAAAAATCGAAATAAAAAAAAATTCCGTTATTTTTTTTATAGAAAGACAAATATCGGAAATCGGTGAGTTTCGCGGAATGAGAAATAGAAAAAAAATAATTAGAAATGTGATTGTGATGCGTTTTTTAGAGCATGATTTGTCTATTTTTTAGAGATTTTTGAAAAATTTTTTTGAAAATTAGCCAATTTTTATTTAAATCAGAAAAAAATCGATTTAAAATTATATTTCTGCAATATAAAATTTTTTTAATTTAAAATTATTTTTTGAATTCAGGATTTTCTGATAGCAAAAATTTAATTTTTAAATATTATTTCTAAAAAATCAATTTTTGAAATTTTTTTTATCAATCAAAAAAAGTGTTTCTTTAAAACCTGACACTTGGATAAAAATTAAATCAAAAATAAAAAAATTTTGAATTTTTAAAATGTTCAACCAAAAAAACAACCGGAAAAAATTGAAATTTTTTTTTTGTAATTTTAAAAATAAAAATTAAAACATTTTCAAAAATTAAAATTAAATTGTGATTTTTTTAATTTTTGAAGTGTTAAACCAAAAAAACCGGAAAGTTAGAAAAAAATTTTTTTTCAAAAATTTCTAAAATGTTCAACCAAAAAACCAGCAAAAAATTTAAAAAATTGTTTTTTTCTTTTGCAAACAATTCAATCATTTTTGGTGTTGTATAATTGCAGACAGCGAAGTACACGCCGTACTGGCAGTTCTCGAACACTGACTCGTCGCGTCTCGACTCGCGTTTCGACGCGCCGACCGCCCATCTGTTGTCGTTCCTGCAGCTGAGTCTGCCGGGCGCCGTGTCGGTGTACTACGGACAAGAGTACGGACTGCGTGACGCGACGAACAAGATGAACGAGTCGGTGCAGACGGGCGTGATGCAGTGGACGCCGACGCGTGACGACCATCACGGGTTCACCGGCAACGCGGAGCCCATCTTCTTCGCCGAGACCGACGATCGCGCCGATACGGACAATTTTGAGGTTGGTAGGGGGTCTCGAAGCGAAGAGACGGCGATTGGTGTCGATTTACGGGCGGAGCCCGAGGTCTCGAAGCGAGAAGACGGTTTCGTGTCGATTTACGAGCAGAGTTTGGGTCTCGAAGCGAAGAGACGGTTTCGTGTCGATTTACGGGCGGAGCCTGGGGTTTCGAAGCGAAGAGTCAGCTTTGTGTCGATTTACGAGCTCTGACGATGATCGACAATGGTGCCCGTAAATCGACACCAAAACGTCTCTTCCGTGCGGGACCTTTTTTTCTTTTTCTTTTCAAATTTTTAATTGTTGGGAAAACAATAAAAATCTTTAAAAAATCAAATTATTGGAAAAAACTTGGAGTGATTCCCCCGGGTACGAGACTCCGAAATAGCGGGTCTCGCCACACCGCGCGTTGTTTAGCGAAAAAATGTTTCAACCAAAATTGAAATTGATTTATTCGAGAAAACATAGCGGAAAATTGAAAATATTGCGGAAAAAGAGACTGCAAAAATTTTATTCGTTTCAAATTTCGCGCGCCAAATATTTCGGCTAAACAACGCGCGGTGTGGCGAGGCCCGTTATTTCGGAGTCTCGTACCACGGGGGATCACTCCAAAAGCATTATCGGATCGATGTGCGTTCGTAAAGCTTAAAAATTCAAAATCTCAAATGAAAATGAACGCATTGTGTCGATTTACGAAAAACAAAGAGCTGACGCTCCGCCCCGTTATTTCGGAGCATCGTACCAAGGGGGATTACTCCAAACAGAAGAAACAGATACTATCGGGGAAAACAATGTTCGAAAATAAAATCGATAAAGCCTCGATTTGCAGACACAATTCGGCATCGACGATTCGCCGCTGAAAGTGTACCGCGGACTGGCGAAACTGCGTCAACGCGACGAGGCGCTGATCGTCGGCGAGACGGTTCGCGACGAGCTGATCGCCGAAGACGTCGTCGTCTTCGCGCGCTACACACCGTCGACGAACAACACGGCCACCGGCTCCGCCTTCCTCGTCGCCCTCAATTTCGGCGATTCGACGCGCGTCGTCGACCTGCGGCTCGCGCCCGCCGCCGCCAAACTCGTGCCCACCAACAAGAGCATCGAGCGCGCGCAAATCGCGGCGAGCACCGCCAACTTCACGCAGTACGCGACGCGCGCCTACGCGAATCTCGCCGAGTCGCCGCTCACTCTGCCGCCCAAACAGGCCGTCCTCATCAAATTGTAGACACATTACACCCTCCCCCAACCGATTTCAATCGATAATAAAACCCATTTTTTGTGTGTTGGAAATTATCGAGATTTTTCGCCGAAATTCGCGCTGAAAATTGAAAAAAAATGAACGCATTATGTCGATTTACGATAAACACAGAGCCGAACACCCCCGCCGCCCGTTATTTCGGAGCGTCGTACCAAACAATGCGAATTTTCTACATTTTCAGGTCAATCAATTCTCAGCCCTTTTTTTGTTGCTAAAATAGAGGAAGATGAATTTGGCCGCTTTTTGAATGGTTTTCAACTTCAAACATTTTTTTTCAAAAATTTGGTAAAATTTGAAAATTCATAATGTATTTAATTTTGAAAATCCTCAAATTTTCCAGGAGTTTTTTTTTTCAAATTGTGGAAAAATTGGTCAATTTTGCAGATTTTGCATTAGAATTGACGCGCAAACCTGAAGTTTTTTCGCTTTACAAAAAAAATTTACAAACATTTTTTAGAAATACAGTAGCTTTTCAAAAAAACGTTTTTTTGCAATTTTATATTAAAATTATGCAGCTAACTCGACTTTTTGGCATTTTCAAATTTTAGACGTGTTTTTGATAAATTTATTTTTTTATCTGCAAAATTTGATAAAATCTGAAAAAAAAACCCATTCAATTAATCAAGTTTTCAGGCGATTTTCAAAAATTCAAAAAAATTGCGCGAAAAAATTTTGAAAATACAGTAACCCATCAACTTTAAAGGCGCACCACGGAATTTGTCTTCACTTGCAGACTCGGCACCAAACTCGACGCGCATCTTCGGATTGCGTCGATTTTTGGCTCATTTTCAAGCGATTTTCGAATCGTTTCGTAATTTGCATGAACTTGAATTGTTTGTTCAGGTTCGAAAAAGTGTCAAAAGTCCACGAAACACACACAAACACACACAGATCGCGAACAGTTATCCCTTCCGATTTTCGGGTGAGTGAAAGTGTATAAATAAAGTGAGCCGCCGCCGCCGCCGCCGCCTATCATGATCTTCTTCTTCTTCATCAAACCGTTCCAAACCAAATAAACAGAGACGGGGTGTCCAAAACTGTATTCTTTTTGTCTCTAGGAGGAGAGCTCCGCGGGCTCGCGCACGGGCTCACCGAGCACATTGCCTCCGTGTTGACCATCTTTTCTGTCTCTTTTCGCCGTCACCTCCATTTTTGCTCTTCCCCCTTTTTTCGGTTTTTCTATACCCCCCTCCACTCTTCTTTGTTTCAATAACCCCCTTTTGCGGACGGCGGCAATCCATTTCCCGCGTTTTCTTTTTCTCACCTCATGATTTTTGGCGCGCGGTTGGCCTAGGTTTTTCTAGGCCATGCGCTTGGTTTTCAATTTTTAAAAGCGTTGAAATCCCAAAAATCGCCGTTAAAAACGGTCAAAAACCATCATGGCCTAACTTTACCCTGGTTGTCGGATCCTAGGCCATCAATTCGACCGAAACTCATCATTTTTTCCCGATGGTCTAGTTTTTCCGATCTGTCAGATCCTAGGCCGCCGGCTAAAAACTTGATTTTCGGATTCTAGGCCGTTGAATTGACGCTGAACTTTCAATTTCCTGACCGTGGCCTAACTTTCCGCACTTGTCGGATTCTAGACCATACCCCCCCCCCCCCTATTTTTTGGCTGATTCGCAGTTCACGATGTTCTCAATTCACACACATCGCGCCACTATTTGTCCCCACACACTCTTTGTTTTGACATGCTTCAACTACCGTAATCCTGTTTTCGCCCACCTCTCAAACTACAGTAATCCGCGCCTCAAACACCCATGCAACAATTTTCGCTCTCCTATCACTCGATTTACACTCGAAATTGGCGAGTCGTCGGCGCGATTTGGGTCCTGTGCGGATTGTGTACAAGTGGGTGACGTGGCACTAGTGGAAGTGCGCTCGAATCACAATTATCGATTTTTATTTCGGAATTTTTTTGTGTACGATAGAGCGCGTTTTTGACAATCAAATTTATTTATTTAAAAAAAACTTATTTTTGAAAAAGTTTCAAAAAGTGTAAAAATTTTGAAATTTCTTGCAAATTTAATAGAAATTCTCAAAAAAAAATCATTGTAGTTTTTTTTCAAATCTAATTTTTTGAAAATTTTCAATAAAAATAAAGCGAAAAAATTGAAAATAAAAACTATGGGAATTAAATTTTTTCGCAAATTTAATTTTAAAAAATTGTACTTTTTGAATTTTTGAAAAAAATCTGTAACATGCTAAAATGTGGAAAATTTTTGTTTTCTGGAAAAAAATCAATAAAAAATTTTTTGAATTAAAAAAATATATTTCGAAAAATGCGAAAAAAAGAGAATGAAATTTTTTTTTTTTGCGAATTAAATTTTAAAAATTTTTAAAAATTATCTTGAAAATGCAAAAAAATTTAGTTCTGAAAAAAAATCAAAAATTTTTTTTTTTTTTTAATTCTGTTTTTTTTTAAATTTTCCGATAATTGCAGCTGTGCTCCAAACGCTGGTTCTGATTCATCCGACGTGGATCGGAAACGATGAGGGCGGATACTT
The DNA here is from genome assembly GCA_963966605.1 of Caenorhabditis sulstoni. NCBI lineage: Eukaryota > Metazoa > Nematoda > Chromadorea > Rhabditida > Rhabditidae > Caenorhabditis > Caenorhabditis sulstoni. The sequence goes on along the minus strand of OZ016478.1, from coordinate 1,118,082 downwards.
CGGACTGTACGACTACTGTGGCACCAACGAGTGTCCGTGGTCCCCTTTCAGGTCTGCCTCTTTTCATTTTTTTTTTCTAATAATTTCTAAAAATATAAAAATTTTTAAAATTTAACAATTGAAAAAAATATGCTCTTAATTTTTGAAATTTTTTTTTATTTTTTGAAAAAAAAATTTTGTTTTAATTTTTTAGAAATTTTAAAAATAATTTTAAAAATCAACCCGATTACTTTAAATTATTTCAGAAATAAAATTTAATAAAAAATTTTACATTTTATCACAAATTTTTAAAACTTGAATAAAAATTGAAAAAAAAATTAAAATTTTTTTCCGATTTTTATGAATTCAAAAGTGAATTTCAGTAAGAATTTCACGAAATTTTCAAAAAAAAAAACAAAACAAAATTTCAGATTTTACTCAAAAAAAAATTTTTTTTTTTTAAATTTTTTCTTCAAATGCAATTCGATTTTCACACAGAGTGCGTCCGTTGAGCATGTGGTTCGAGATCGCCGCGTTTCTCGTGCTCGCCGCCACGGTTTTGAGCTTTTTGGCGATCTTTTCGATTCTACTTCTCGTGCTTCTTCGCGATCGGCACGCCTTCATTTTGTGCTCCTGGCTCCATTTTTTCGCGTGTGAGTGGGGGCTAAGAAAAGGCGAATTCGGGTTTCTAGGCCATCTACCCGATGCCGTCGAAACATGGTGATTCGGCCCACTGGCCTAAAAATTGCACAATTTGGGACTCTAGGCCACCGTACCTGCTGGCCTAGAATTCCTCTTCCACCAACACAACCATCACGAGTTCTAGGCCATCGAAGCTAGTCTATTCGGCTGCTGGCCTAGAACCCCCTCTTCCACCACCATCATCACCAATCTCACTATTTCCAGTCGTGTTCATGCTCGCCGGCTGCGTCCTCTACCCGTACGGCTGGGAGAATCCGCGAGTGCGCGAGATCTGCGAATCGCGCAAGTACCACCTGGGCCTCTGCCAGATCCGCTGGCCATTCCTCCTCGCCCTCGTCCTCATTTTCGACCAACTCTGCCTGTGCTGCCTCGGATTCGCGCTGGCGCTCAAAAAACCGCCCAAAATACCCGAACTTCACTCGTTGACAGGCGAGTTTTTTTTTTTTTTTTTTTTTTTGAAGCGGGGGAAAAGTAAGACCACGGACATTCGGCACGAACTGTCGTTTCAGGACCCACGGTGATCAGCAACACGATTCAACCGGTGCCGCGTCCGCGAAAAATGTCGCTTCAAGACTCGTTCTACTCACATTCCGGATCTCGTTTGGAGCTTTAAACTCGTCTCGCTAACTATTATCGATTTTTCTCGCAACACGAGAGAGCCGACTGAATAAAGTTGAAATCGCGGTTTTTCGCGCGCAAAAAATTCGAAAAAATTTTTGAAACACCAGTCGACTGCTTGAATTACACGTGTTCGAATGGGAAATACAAAGAAAATCACCCAAAATTTCCCAGATTTTTCTGCGATTTGAAAATTGAAAATCGATTTTCAAAGCGCTGAAAAATCTGGGAAATTTCAGATAAATTTATCCGAATTACCTGTTAAAACGTCTATAATTCAAGCTGTCAACTGATTTTTCAAATTTTTTAACGCGCGAAACGTCACAAAATCGTTTTAAATATCATCGACGACTACAAAGATGACAACATTCGCGACGACGATGACGACTACACTACAAATATGAGAATAATCCGAGAATACGTGATATTCGGGTGCGCACCTGGATATCAAGATGTACCCAGCTGATAGTATATAAAAGAATGACCCCCGCTCTCAGATATTTAGTCCAAAGAATGTACGACTACATTGTCAAATTCTCGATTCTCGCCACTTTCTGCACCGCCCGAGTGGTCAACTACGGTGAAAACCGCGAGTTTGGAGTCAAAAGTGAGCCCACCCCCTTTAAAATTCCCCCCTGAAACCTGGATTTTCAGCGTGTCCGCGCGGATGGATGCAATTCGAGCAGACATGCTACCTCATGCAGACGCAGCTTCAGAATTTCCAAGAAGCGACGCGGAATTGTGAGGCGAAAGGCGCGAAGATGTTCGACTCGACGGACTCGTTCGAGTGGGACGCCGTCAGGAAACTCTTCCCCGACTACTACTTCACCTGGGTGCGCGCCGATGTGGAGGAGGAGTTGTGAGTGCGCGCCGACGAGAATCGCCTCGAATTCCGAGCAAAAACCCTCTGATTTCCTTGCAGAGAGTGGCTTTTCGAGCCGTTCGACGAGACGATCAACGGAAAATCATCGGTGGCGCGGTGCATCGCGTGCTATTCGTCGCCGACGAAACGCTACAACTACTTCTATCCGTGCTCGTCGCGATTCCACTCGATTTGCGAGAAACCGCTCGAAAACTTTCGGCAATGGATGCAATAGCGGTGCGATCGACGGGTTTTCTGAAAAATAAACATATTTTTCCCTTTTCTATTCGAATAATATTCATAATTTGATCCCGGACAGGTGCACCTTATTTAACCGCACCATCTGCCGCGTTACCCCCTTTTCCAAACCTCTCATTAGTCATCGGGCTTCGAAAAGCGTCGAGAACCTTCGAGAAAGACGCAAAAACAGAGAAAAAAAAACGATTAGCAATACTCTCCGCGTCTGTTATCAGCTGCCACAAGAACACGATGAGGAAGGCGAGGAGGCGGGGAGAGGGACGGAATTTTCGAGAATCGCCCATTTTTCTAGATAAAAAGTCTGAAATCGCTGAAAGAAACGTCGTTTTCTGCTGAAAATTGCGATTTTATGTCATTTTTCATCGAAATCAACAGTTTTGCTTCGAGAAAGATCGACGAAAAATTCGCTTTTTCTGGACTTTTCCATTCGAAAAATGATTTCGAAACGCGGCGAAGGCGAGAGAGTGCGCGCAGCGAAGAGACGCAGACGACGAGACGCCGGCGTCGCGAACCTTCTAGCGCCCCGCCCAAAAAACCCTGATTTTCAAAACTCATCAAAACTTTTTAAAAATCAGATCATTGTGCTCCGCGCATTTAACTCTATATGTTCATAACAACCATTTTGTGTTTACTCTGCAACAAAACCTGTAATCTAGGCGCAAAGTGTGGTGCGCGCTCCGGCCTCCCCTCTTTTTCGCGAACATTCTTTGCGGCGGGATCTCTCCTCAAATTCGCTGTCCCCTTCGCCTTTTCTGTCGCCAATCGCCTCGATCTTGCTCTAGCTCACTGATTTTTCGCATGTTTTCATGAGAAATTCATAGATTTACACCTTATTCAACTGAATTTGTTGAAAATTCGCCGTTATTCGCTCAAAAAACGCTTGAAAAACATTGTTTTTCGTAGGACTTTCGAAAATCGCGCGTTTCCGCAGCGCCGCGAATTCAAAATTATTCGAATTTCTCATCATTATCGTTTGTTCTCGTCGCTAACTCGTCGTTTCTTCACTTTATTCTTCATTTTTCAGAACATGAGTAAGCATAACGCTGTCGGAATCGATCTGGGAACTACTTACTCCTGCGTGGGAGTGTTCATGCACGGAAAGGTCGAGATCATCGCCAACGATCAAGGAAACCGCACCACCCCGTCGTACGTCGCCTTCACCGACACCGAGCGTCTCATCGGAGATGCCGCCAAGAACCAGGTCGCCATGAACCCGCACAACACCGTCTTCGGTTAGTTTTCAGTTTTTTTTCCAGAACTTTCTAGAGCTAATATTTAGTCCATTCCTCTTCTGTTCCGGCATTAGGGTCTGTAGTTTCTGCCGATATAAACTGAGGATAGATAATAAGGACATAACCCTACTTTGGCGCCATTGTGCGTTTTCAGTTTCTTAGTCGTCCTGACAACCCTTTCGAAATACTTTATTTACAGATGCTAAGCGTCTCATCGGACGCAAGTTCGACGACCCAGCTGTGCAGTCGGACATGAAGCACTGGCCCTTCAAGGTCATCTCCGCCGAGGGATCCAAGCCGAAGGTGCAGGTCGAGTACAAGGGAGAGAACAAGATCTTCACCCCAGAAGAGATCTCCTCCATGGTGCTCCTCAAGATGAAGGAGACCGCCGAGGCCTTCCTCGGAAGCTCCGTCAAGGACGCCGTCGTCACCGTCCCAGCCTACTTCAACGACTCTCAGCGCCAGGCCACCAAGGACGCCGGAGCCATCGCTGGACTTAACGTCCTCCGTATCATCAACGAGCCGACCGCCGCCGCTATTGCCTACGGACTCGACAAGAAGGGACACGGAGAGCGCAACGTGCTCATCTTCGATCTTGGAGGTGGTACCTTCGATGTGTCTATCCTCACTATTGAGGACGGAATCTTCGAGGTCAAGTCGACCGCCGGAGACACCCATCTTGGAGGAGAGGACTTCGACAACCGCATGGTCAACCACTTCTGTGCCGAGTTCAAGCGCAAGCACAAGAAGGACCTCGCCTCGAACCCACGTGCTCTCCGCCGTCTCCGTACCGCTTGCGAACGCGCCAAGAGAACTCTTTCGTCGTCTTCGCAGGCTTCGATCGAGATCGACTCTCTCTTCGAGGGAATCGACTTCTACACCAACATCACTCGTGCTCGTTTTGAGGAGCTCTGCGCTGATCTCTTCAGATCTACCATGGACCCGGTCGAGAAGGCCCTCCGTGACGCCAAGATGGACAAGAGCCAAGTTCACGACATCGTCCTTGTCGGAGGATCCACCCGTATCCCGAAGGTCCAGAAGCTTCTCTCTGATCTCTTCTCCGGAAAGGAACTCAACAAGTCGATCAACCCGGATGAGGCTGTCGCCTACGGAGCTGCCGTCCAGGCCGCTATTCTCTCCGGAGACAAGTCTGAGGCTGTCCAGGACCTTCTCCTCCTCGACGTCGCCCCGCTCTCCCTCGGTATCGAGACCGCTGGAGGAGTCATGACTGCCCTCATCAAGAGAAACACTACCATCCCAACCAAGACTGCCCAGACCTTCACCACCTACTCTGACAACCAACCAGGAGTCTTGATCCAGGTCTACGAAGGAGAGCGTGCCATGACCAAAGACAACAACCTTCTCGGAAAGTTCGAGCTGTCCGGAATCCCACCGGCGCCACGTGGAGTCCCACAAATCGAGGTCACTTTCGATATTGACGCCAACGGAATCCTCAACGTCTCTGCCACCGACAAGTCGACCGGAAAGCAGAACAAGATCACCATCACCAATGACAAGGGACGTCTGTCGAAGGACGACATCGAGCGCATGGTCAACGAGGCCGAGAAGTACAAGGCTGACGATGAGGCCCAGAAGGACCGTATCGGAGCCAAGAACGGACTCGAGTCTTACGCTTTCAACCTCAAGCAGACCATCGAGGATGAGAAGGTTTGTTATTCTCTACGTGATCCAACCGATTCTCATTTTATTTTTTTAGCTCAAGGACAAGATCAGCCCTGAAGACAAGAAGAAGATCGAGGACAAGTGCGACGAGATCCTCAAGTGGCTCGACAGCAATCAGACCGCCGAGAAGGAGGAGTTCGAGCACCAGCAGAAGGACTTGGAGCAGTTGGCTAACCCAATCATCTCTAAGCTTTACCAGAGTGCCGGAGGAGCCCCGCCAGGTGCTGCTCCAGGAGCTGCCGGAGGAGCTGGAGGACCGACGATCGAGGAGGTCGACTAATTACTCATCAATTTTGATCTCGTGGTTTTATCCCCCCTCTTCCGTCCCCTATTATAATCGATCTTCCACCCCTTCCCCCCACCCAAAAATGTTATCTATCGCACCTGCAACGGTGAACGAATAAATAAGTATTTAAGAAAACATGCTTTCATTAAGAGCACTTCTTCCTATCTACTCTCGTGAAATAGATTCTCTTATTTTTCAGGAAGTCGGATGCCTCCATCAAGTGAAAGTGCCCGTCGTTTATTAGGCGCCGGATGAACTCTGCGAACTTTGCTTTGTGGTCGCTCTTCTTCGGTCTGTGCACTTCCATGTTGACCTGGACTTGAACTGCCAATCACCATGACGTGGCACCTCTCACCTGACACACAGTGATCCCTGCCCTTTCGAGTTCGGATCCTCGCAGGAAATACGGGAACAATTCGAACTCTCCGTACTCCACATCCACCAAAAGAGCATCGATTATCTGGAAAAAGAGGGCGGGGCTTCTGGAGAAAACATGCGAATTGCGATTACGGTCTCATTGACTTTATCGCTCAGAAAAGTCGGCAAATCGAGTGATTCGACATTCTCTTCCGAATATCCGCCGCCGCGGAGCACCAGGCTAGACATGTTGCCGTTTCGAGTGCCCACTGCGATTCGATGAAATTCGCCGCCAATCTGAAATCACGTCAATCGTGACATTGCTGGCGCGTTTCTCGTGCCTCTCGGTAGATCAACTCGTTCACGAATCGCACCGGATCCGCGCCAACCAACCGACACGTCGGATGCTCGATTTTCAGTTTTCGCTCCGCACTGACGTCTTTTCCGATGCCCAACGTGACCACTGTGCAGTTTTTCAACGCATTCTGGTGGAAAAAATGACAATTTCGGCGAAAATCGAGAAACGCGCCAGCAAACCGCTGCCAAACGGTTGCTGGCGCGTTTCTCGTGCTGGCGCATTTCGCTCACCGGCGTCCAAAAATACTTGAACTCGTCGTTATTCTCGTAGCGATTCACGCGCAGACTTTTGCGAAACGTGCACTCGTTCACAATTCGAGAAATAAAATTATAAATCTGAAATGAAAAAAAATTTCAGAAAAAAAAATTTAATTCAAAATTACCTGGCTATCATTTAAATGCTCAATTTTTTGTCTCAAACATCGAAAACTTTTGTGCACTGCCAAAATTAAAGTCTAAAAAATTGTTTTGAATATAAAAAGCGAACAATTATTTTTAAACTCACATTTTCGTCGACTTTTTCGCGTTCGATTCGAATCGAAAATTGTGCGAACAATTGGAGAATTATATAAAAAATTATGAGAAAATAGGCGAAAAAAGTAGGGAATTTACTGAAAATCTTGAAACTCATCTTCTTTTTTTTGAAAATTTTTGTCCAAAAACGGCCTTTTATTATTGATTTTATCGGTGCGAAAATCTGAATTCGAAAAAAAAATAGGCCACGCCCCTTTTTTGGCGAGATAAAAATGGGTCAACGCAATGACGCAAAATTTGGGTGGCCTAGAATTTTTCTAGGCCATCTGATAATTTTTTTTGAAAATTAAAACATTTTATTTGGGAAAAAATCTGAAATTTTCGAATTATAAAAAAAATTATTAAAAATTTGAAAAAAAATAATTTTAAAAATTCAAACATATCGCATCATACACTGATATTCAGAGCTGGCAAACATGTAGAATCTGGAAATTTTTTAGAAAATTATTTTTAATTATTATTTTTTTTTTTTTTGAAAAAAAAATTCGAAAATATTTGAGAATTTTTAAAAACAATTAAAAAATTCGGAAAAAAATTTTCTCGCAATTTTCCAAATTTTTTTCAATAAAAAATGAATTTTTAACAATTAAAAAAATTTAAATTCCGAAAATCAGCAAATGCGCTCCATTACTAATATTTCGCAATAGTTGACTCACTCTGTGAATTTTTCCGAATTTCGAACATCCAAAAGAATGTATTGCTCATTTCGGAGCACTTTTTCGGCAAACTCCCACAATCGCTCTGTTCCGACGGTTTTCGGGAATCGAATTGTGATTTGACACGGTAAAACCAGATAAATTCTTCGAAGCTCCAATATTTTCTCCATTGCGAAATTATCGATTTCTTTCATTTCCGATATGTACAAGTGCTCAATTACCTGACAAAAAAAAAGAAAAAAAAAATTTTTTTTCGCAAAAAATGTTTTTCTTACTTACAAAATCTTTATCGTCCTTATATTGCCACAAAATGTCATTTAGATAAATTTCAGACAATTCGGGTACTTGAATAAAGTTGCGAAGCTGAAAAAACAGTGAAATTCGGCGTGCACCGGAAATGCGCCAGCGTTGTGGCAACACTGACGCGTTTTCGGTGCTGGCGCGTTTCGCGATACCGTACCCCGTTTCTATTTTTTCGCGTGTCAACGATCAGATATTTGCAATCGAACATTTGAAAATCGACAGAAGTCAAAATTTCCAATTCCGACGACATTTCGAAGGAGGAGGTGCCGAAAAACAGAAAACTGTGACATTTTCGGAGATGCGGGTGCTGTAAACGGGATTTTTCGATAAGTGCGTCAGCAAAACGCAATGCTGACGCATTTCCGGATACCTGAAAAAGCGGAAAGAACGTGCGAATCGATGACGTGGCATTACGAGTGCTACCGTACTCCTCGAGTCCGAAGTACCGTGACAGGGCGCATCTTTTCACAACAAATGGTAACAGCGAGAATGCCTAAAATTAAAAACAAAATCGATTGAGTGAATTGTTCCAGAAAAGTTTTTTTTTCAATTTCATCCAGGAATACTGTAATTTGACCCACTTTTCGTCCGTCCGAAATATGGTTCAAATAGGCCAAAACGCACTTATCGGTGGCGGCCAAAAGACGTTCTCGATCCAAAATGCGGAATGGTTGATGTTCAAGAGTGTCGAAAATCGAGTTGAGATGCGAGTAAAAAAACAAAGAAAAAATGATAAATGCGATCGGAGAGTGATCCATTTCAGTAGCTGGGGTGAATGGAAAAAGTGGTCGTATTGTGGAGATTCACATCTCCGAAAACCAGAATCTTTCTCCAAAATCTCCGTTCAAACTGTCTGGTTTTCTCGTGAAATAATGTATATAATAACTTAGTTCAACAATTAACAAAATGTGAACAGAAGACGAAATTTTGGAGGGTGCAGCGCAATTACAAGAGAAAAATGGGGGACAGAGAGGGAGAGACGTAACATGTGAAATCTGGAGATCACACAACTTTACATTGGGAAATAGGGAAAAATTGATTAAGGGGGAGAGATTCAGATCGAATGAATTATCCACGGAATCCTGGAAGGACGCCAGCGCCGCCACCGCCTCCGCGAGAAGATCCGCGCGGTCCTCCGCGTCCGGTCGGCCGACGGAACGCTGTTCCGCGACCTCTTCCGCGACCAGCGTCCAGTCCTCCGAGACCCATACCGATGGCTCCCTTCTGAGCTCTTCCGATGTTCTTGAACATTGGCGCATTCTTGAGCATGTCCGGTAGGATCATGAAACGGATCTGGAAGAAGAAACAGGGGTGTTTGGTCGGAAATCACGATGAAAGTACCTTGTTTCCGCGGATGAACACGTTCTCCAACTGGTGGCTTCTGCCGTCGCGGTAGGTGACGATGGTCTCCGAAAGTTGGCAGTTCATGTTATCCTCAGCCTCCAACAGCTTTCCTCGGTACACTTCGCCTAGAAAAATCAATCATTTGTTGTGGAAAAAAGATTGAAAAAGGGGACCAACCTGTGACAGTCTCAAGAGTGACAGTGTGACCTTCAGCCTCGTGGAGGATTTTGATCGGGACACCGACTGAAGTCATTCTGCAAATGTGTAACTTTAGAAAGAATTTGAAAAGAAAAATAATAAAGTAAGAGAAAACCAGGTAGAAAAATAGAAAAATCGGGTTTTTAGGTTAGATTTTCGAAACTTCCGCACAACCTCAAATTTCGCTGAAAAGTCAATATTTCACTCGATTTCTCTTTACGAAACTAAAGTTGCCAATCTAATTCATGACTAAAAACGCCAAACGAAGTGGAAGACACCAAGAAAACCAGAAACATAAACATTTTCTCGACGATAAAGTGAAAAAACCTAAATTTCAATAGGAAAACCCATTTTTCCGAGCGAAACTAGTCAAAAATGGGTTTCTAGGCACGTTTTACATCAGTTTTTCGAGAAAATCGGCGAAAAACAGCGAGAAAAGCGATAAAATGAAGGAAAAACACGGAAAATCCGCGAATAATTTTCGAAAACGGAACCGCGACGCACGCACGCGACGCGTTCGGTAGAGCGCACTTGCAGAGTCCGCATTATTTGGAAATTTGATGGGACAAATAAAAAAGAATTTTCCCACGCTGAATCACCCTCTTTTTGAGTTTTTTTCCCAAAAATCTACTAAATCAACTGAAAAACACAAAAAGTCGAAATTTCAGGTTAAAATGCGAAAAACTCGTCAAAAAATGTAGAAAGCGATGAGAGACATGCTATCGTCACGGTTCTACCTTCTGCTCGGCGTTTTTCTGTTTCTGGCCACTTTCGGGCTCACCGGGCTCATTGTGCTGCCAATCAGTGTGCTCTGCTTCGTCGCCGGGTGAGAAAACCCCAAAAACGAGGGAAAACGAGAAGAACAATGTGATTTTTCAGATTTCTCTACATTTTCTATCAAACCGGTCGTCGAAAATCGCGGGAATTTGATGAGAATCTCGCCGAAACTCTCAAAACATTCAAATTTTCGGCGGGAATCGAGCAGTTGCTCAAAAATGGGCAGCGGCTCAAAGAGCAGAGCCAGTATGTGGAAGTGCACTCGATGAGCAACTCACCGCAGCTGGATTTAGTTCTGGAGCAGGTAAATCGCTCTGAATAACCGGATTTTATGGAAAATTCGTGAATTTTCCCGAAAAATGGCAAAAAATGAGAAAAATCCGAGCTCCTCGCGTCAAATTAAATGCCAAGTCCGCAATGCGCCAACGCAGAAAACAAAATCTACCGTAACCCGAACGTTTAAAAAATTGATTTTTCCTGCAGATTCTCGACAATATCACGCGAGATTACATCGGTTCCTGGTACAAAACGCTGTCAAACGACCCATTTTTCGAGCAGAATTTGAAAAGAACGGCGCGCCGATCGATCGCCTCCCTGACACAATGCCTGCGCCACGTGGATTGGGTGCCGTTGCTCACTCGCGACGTCGTCGACGATTTCGCGTCGCATTTGCGATTATTCCGCAAAGCGAAAGAGCGAACCGCGCTCCAGAAACGAGAAAAAGACGGAAAATCGACGATGGAAAAAGAGAGCGACGACGAGTTGTTGAGCAACTTTTTCGATTTCGAGCTCGAAATGGAAAAATCGCTGTGCAGAGACCTCCTTTCCACCACGCCGCACTATGAAAATGGTACCAATTGGCTGGCAAAATTGGCGAAATTATGGAGAATTTTTGAAAATTTAAAAATTATTCTCGAAAATTCTGGAGAATCGAGAAATTTTTGAAAAAACTAAACAAATTTGAATTTTTTTTTTAAATGCAAAATTAATTTTAAAATTTAAAAAAAAATGAAAAAGTTTTTTAAAAATCCAGAAAATTATTTTTAAAAATTAGGAAAAAAAAGAATTTTTTTTCGAAAAATTCAGGAAAATATACTTTAAAATATTTAGTATAATTTTACAAAAATTCAGAAATTTTTTTTAAAAATTAGAAAAAAAATGTAAAATTTTGTAAAAATTCTAAAAAAAATTCAGAATTTTAAAAATTTAATTTCTTTTAATTAAAAAAAAATTTTAAAAATTTGAATCAATTTTTGAAAAATCAAAAATTTTTTTGATTCAATAAAATTCGAAAAACCTTGAAAATATTTACAAAAATTGAAAAAAAATTTTTTTTTTTTTGAAAAAAAAACCTCGACCACGAGAACGGAATCCTAGTCCCTCTTGGCTCGTTTCAGCCTACCTTCACGACCTCGTCGACATTATTCTCTATCTGATAATGCCTCCGGAAGATTTTCGATGTCGTCCACTCCGATTCCTGCTTCGAGAAGTCGTCGGTTCGTTCGTTTTTAATTTTTTTTTAATTTGAAAAAAAATAAATTTAGAAATTCGAAAAATACAAAAATTTGCAAATTCGAAAACATTTTTTTTCCACATTGAAAAAATTGGCAAAAGCACAAAATTTTTTCAATTTTAGGAAAAACTGGAAAATTTATTTTTTTTAACTAAATTTTTTCTACTTGTGAAAATTGAAAAAATTTTACATTTAAAATATAATTTAATTTGAAATTTTAAAACCAAAAAAATCTTATTTTAAAAGTTATGAAAAAAATTAACCGAAATTTAATTCAATTTCAAAATTTAAAAAAAAAATTTAATCAAAAAGTAAATTTTTTAAAGATCTCAATTGTAAGATTTAAAAAATTAGCAAGAGCACAGAAAAATATTTTTATTTTAGAAAGAACTGAAAAAATCATAATTTTTTGCTTTTGAAAAAAAAATTTAACAAAAATCTAATTCAATTTGAAATTTTAAAACCAAAAAAAAAAACTATTATTTCGAAAATTATGAAAAAAACAAACCGGAATTTAATTTAATTTCAAAAATTTTTTTTTTAAAAATTCGCAAAAAAAAAACTTCTCAAAATTTGGCCCATAATTTTCAAACTTTCAGATTTTTTCTCCAAAAAAGAATTCCCAAAAAAAACAGGTGAACCAATTTTCAGTGCGAAAAGTGATACTGCCGACGCTGGAGCATTTGTCGGATCCGTCGGAAATCTTCCAGCTCATCGTGTGGCTGCTCAGCGAGCTCGAGCCCAAAACCGACGATTTCGTGGCGTGTGTCACGAATTCGACGTCCGTCGACGAGCTCGAAGCCGTTCTTCAATCGATAATCGACGAGAAAACTGTGATGCGCGGCAAGGATTCCGGCGGAGAACAGGGTTAAATAATATTGATTGAAATTAAAAAATTTGGAAAAAAATTTTAAAAATTTTAAATTTAAATTTTTAAAAAATTAAAAATAAGAAAGAAAAACCTTGATAATTTTTAAAAAGTGGGAAAAATTGAAAATGTTTTTAATATTAAAAGTTTTTCTTAAAAAAATAATAAATAAATAAAAAGAAAAATTCACATTGATTTTTCCAATTCTTCAGCTAAAATTTAGAAAACAACGTTTTTTTAAAAAAAAAAATTGATTAAAAAAAATTTTTAGACTGTCAAAAAAACCAAAATATATATTTTTTAATTTTTAAATTTTTTAGTAAACTTTTCCAAAATGAAAAAAAAATGAAAAAAAAATAAAATTTGAAAAACTTGAAAAAATTAATTTCAATTTTTAATTTTTTCATGAATTATAAAAAAATTTTAAAAATCGATTCAACAGTTTTGAATTTTTTCAAAAAAATGTACATTTTTAAATTTAAAAATTCCAATTATTTCGAATAAAAAAATTTTTCGAAGCAAAAATTCCCCCCTCTCACATGAAAAATTATTTTTCAATGTTGAAATATTCAAAAAAAAAAAAAAAAAATATTTTCAAATTTTTTTTCGCAGACACGTTCGTAAAACAGCAGCTGTCGAGTCTTCAATTCGTCGAAAATCTTATCCAACGCCGTATCGATTTTCTCGGCTCCTCGAAAGAAGCGACGTTTCTGGTGTGTCCCGCTAATCATGGCCTAACTTTCTCATCAATCATGGCCTAACTTTTTTTTTGTTTTTTTCAGTCGAAATACGGTGACGAGGATCAACTCGTGCAGTTGCCTCTTCACGTGATTCTCACCAACTCGACGGCTCTCTCGCAGTTCATCGATTTTCTGAAATCGGCCGGCGGACAGAATTATATCGATTTTTATCTGGCTATCGAGGTGCTCAAAATGCGTTTTTTGAAATTTTTCAAACAGCTGTCGTAAGATATGGTGCCGGGTCCGCAAACGTGGTGTTTGCGGACCGGGCATCAGACCTTACGACAGTTGACAGAAAATTCAAATTTTTCGCTTTTCCAGGGATTCAAAGTGTCGGTGGAGCACCAAATGCGATCGCTTTCAAAAGGGGAGCTCACGGAGCAAGACGCGTATGAAACTGTGAAAGAGGCCGCCAAATACATGTACGATCAGTATTTGTCCGAAGAGGTACTGTAGATTGACCTAGTTTACGGTTGGAAGTATTTTTAAACATTGCTGAAAACTTTTAATTTTGGAAAAAAAAAACAAACAGAAAATTTCTTTCATAATAATTTTTCTTTGCAAGAAAACCGATATTCAAATTTTAATATTCAGAATTTAATTTTAGAAAAAAATAAATTCAGTTTCAATTTCAAATAAGATTGATAAAAATTAGAACAAAATTTTTTTTCGAAATATAAAAATTAAAAAAAATTAATTAAATAATATTTTTGAAATTGGAATAATTTATAAATTCAAATAAATTTTCCAAAAAACAACATTTTTTCTACAAAAAATCAAAAAGATTAATTTTTAGCAAATTTAAATTTAAAAATTAATTTTTAAAAATTTTTTGATAAATTAATTATAAATTAAATTTTTAAACTAGAAAAAATTTTTCATTTTCATATTCTCAGAAAAAAAAACAATTTTTCTGCGAATATCGATTGATTTCTCATATTTTGTTAATTGTACTCCAGGCAATAACGCGCGTTCCACTGGACGACTCGCTGATCTCGAAATTTCTGCATCGGCTCAAAAACGACGAGCCGCACGATTTGTGGTTCGAGTCGATACAGGAGAAAGTGATCGACGTGCTCAAAAACGACGATCACTTCTTTCCGGCCTTCAAAAAATCGCCGGCCTACGTGAAAATGCTGCTCGATTTGGAGATCATCGACGAGGTGAGCCTAATGCAAACGCGCTCCATTGAGACTGCACAGAAACGCGCGAAATTTGAATTTACCACTGAGGAAAAAAAATAATTTTTGCGCAAAATTGCGATTAATAATAATGAATGTGCATTTTTGAAAAATATTTTTTTTTGTTGGAATTTTTTCAACACAGAAAAATTAAAAAAAAATTTTTTTTGGAATTTTTTTTAATACAGAAAAATTTTTTTAAAATTTTTTTAGTATTTTTAACACAGAAAAATTCTAAAAAAAAAGTTTTACCCGCGGAGTTTGAAAACTTTGAAAAAAAATTGAAAAATTGAGTTTTGTAAAAAAAATTAGAAATTGACCGATTTTTTTTGTATAATTTTTAAAACCCAATTTCGATTTTTTTTTAAATTCTAATAAAACTTTTTTAATCAAAAATTTGGAAAAAAAATTTCGCAAATTTTGTATATAATTCAAAAAAATAACAAATTTTTTGTAAATGTTAAAAATTTAACAAAAAAAAATTCAATAATCAAGTTCATTGGAGCGCACTTCCACCCACCTTGAATAAGTGTGTGTTTCTGCAGGAACGTCAAGACGCGTCGATGTCAGAATCCGGTTCGATGACGTCACTGTCGTCGCACGACCGATCCGACGACGGTCTCGTTCGGAAGTTGTCGATCGACGACGTCACGTCATCCGGAGTCTCCTCCTCATCTGGAGCACTCGACGGCGAGCCGGTGATGACGTGCCACGTGGAGACGCTTGGCATCGGGCACCAGGGCAAACAGACGTACGCACTGTACAACGTGCGCGTCTCCAGAAGTGTCGACGGCACCGAAGTGAGCAGTTGGAACGTCATCAGAAGATATTCCGACTTTCACACACTTCACTCTCTCCTCACACAAAAGGTTAATTTTTTTTCTTTCGAAAAAAAAAATTTTCAAATTTCACACAAAAATGAAATTTTATTTGTGTAAACTTTTGATGAATTTTTTTAAATCTTAAAAAAAATTAAAATTTTTAATAAAATTTAGATTTTGAAAAAAAAATTCTTTTTAAATTTTCATCGCAAAATTTCAAAAATAATTATTTTTCTCGAATTTCTTGTAAAATTCAAAAAATTAATAATTTGACCGATTCCTTTGAGAAAAATTTTTTTTCCAATAACTAAAAAAAAAATTTCTTGATTTTTTTCCGTTCCGTTTTTCTCGAAATTCTCGATGAAAATTGTTTAGAAAAAAAATCCAAATTTCAAAAACAAAAAAAATTAAATTTAAAAAAAACTCCGATTCTCCATTAATTAAAAAAAATTTTTTTCATATTATTTCAGTTTTTATCAAAATTCCTTCAAAAAAAAAATCAATTTCTGCAAAAAATTTTTAAAAATAATATAAATCGTTTAAAATTTCCCCAAAATTCTCTAAAAAAATCAATTTTTGCCAAAAAAATTTTGAAAAAATTACATAAATCTTTCCAATTTTCTAAAAATTCAAAATTTCTCAAAAAAAAATTGTTTTTCAATTTTTCTAATTTCTCCCAAAAAATAATTTTTCCAACCGTAAAGTGTTGCAGTTTCCGAAGCTGTCGACACTGTCGTTTCCGGGCAAGAAGACGTTCAACAATCTCGAGTCGCAGTTTCTCGAGAAGCGCACGAAGGCGCTGAACATGTACATGACGGCGGTGGTGCAGCCGTCGATTCTGCGCGCCTACCCGGACATGGAGCGTCTCGTGTTCGACTTTCTCTCGCAAAAACGCTACGCGAACTCGGATCCGCTGACGCGAAAGCTCGTCTCAGCGATGCTCGACCCGATCCGGCAGGGCGTGAAAGCGGTCGGCTCGACGGTGATGGCGGTGCCCGACCAGGTGTTCGAGGGCGTCACCAAAATGGGCGTCGGCATCAACCACTACGCCGCCAAAATCATCGTCAACAACAACGCGTCGCCGGTCAACAACACCGTCGCCACCGAGACCGATCGAGTCGCCGCCTCGCTCACCGACACTGTACGCGATCCCCCTTTTTTATTTTTGGGGGGAATTTAAAATTTTTGTTAAATTCTAATTTTTTTCTTAAAATGACACCAAAATAATAGGGGTTTTCGAACGAAAAAAAAATCAAAATTCAAAAATTTTTTCAGTTAAAAAAAATTATTAAAAATTGAAAAATGTAGGGTCCTTTTTTTTCGTTTTGCGATTTTTTTGAGGTTTTTGGGAAATTAAAATTTTTTTTTAAATTAAAAAAAATTAAAAATTTTTTTCGCAGTCAAAATTTTTTTTCTGGAAATATCCGTTTTTTTTTATTCTAAAAAATTTAATTTTCCAAATTTACCCTAAAAGTATTTTTTTTCGAAAAATTAACTTTTAAAATTCAGAAAAGTTTTTTTTTGGAAATTGAAAAAAAACCACAAAAAAAGTGTTTTTTTTCAAATTTGAGTTTTTTTCGCAAAAAATAAGATTTTTTTGGGAAATTTAAAATTTTTGTTGAAAAAATTTTTGTTGAAATAACTGGGTTTTCGAAAAAAAAATTTAGAAAAGTTTTCAATTTTTTTTCGCAGCGAAACAATTTTTTTGCAAAATATTTAAATTTCACAAATTTACCCTAATTTTTTTTTCGAAAAAATAAAAAATAACATTTTTCTAGTCAGAAAATTTTTTTTTTGGAAATCGGAAAAAAAAACCACAAAATAAGCGTGTTTAAAAAAAATTAAATACTTTCGCAGCAAAAAAAAATAATATTTTCGAGAATTATTATTTCTAGCTCTTGATTTTAACCCTCAATCAATTTTTCCGCAGAAAATTCAAATTGAAAAAAAGGTTATTCCATTTTTAAAAAAGTGGATTGCAGGAAGCGGAGAACATACCGTTGCGAGTGCTGGTGCTCGTCGTGAGCGAAGTGTTCGGAGCTCAGGGTTCCGCGTGGCTCCGTCGTCAGCTCGTGACCGTCATCCGTCACATTGTCACGCCGTTCGGCACGTCGATCAACAAACGCATCGTCGACATCGTCAATTGGCTCACCTCGGAGCAGCAAGTCGGCGGATACCTCAACTCGTTCAGGTTCTTTCCTTCTTGTTGTTGAGAATATCGCTGAAAATGGAATTTCAGAAAAGCGTTCTGGCCGGATGACGAGGTGAAAAACGTCGAAAAACCGCCGGAATTCCATCATAAGACGCGAATTTTGGCGAAAACGTTGATGTTGTCGTCGCTGCCCGACGAGTTACGCATCATTCTAGGCGCCAATGTTAGCTATAAGGTGAGAAAGGGCGAAAACTAGGTCATGGTGTGGAAGACTAGGTCAATATTTGGAAAACCAGGTCATTGTCTGAAAAACTAGGTCTTGGTGTGGAAAACTAGGTCGTGGTGCAGAAAACTAGGTCAATGTGTAAAAAACTAGGTCATTGTATGGAAAACTAGGTCATGATATGGAAAACTAGGTCATGGTGTGGAAAACTAGGTCATTGTAGGGAAAATTAGGTCATGGTGTGGAAAAGTAGATTATGATGTAGAAAACTAGGTCATGGTGTGGAAAACTAAGTCATTGTGCGGAAAAGTAGGTCATGGTGTGGAAAACTGGGTCAATGTGTGGAAAACTAGGTCAGGATTTGGAAAACTAAGTCAATGTGTAGAAAACTAGGTCATTGTGCGGAAAAGTAGGTCAATGTGTGCAAAACCAGGTCAATGTGTGGAAAACTAGGTCATGGTGTGGAAAACAAGGTCATGATATAAAAAAACTAGGTCATGATCTGCAAAACTAGGTCATGATCTGCAAAACTAGGTCACGATGTGGAAAACTAGGTCATGATGTAGAAAACTAGGTCATGGTGTGGAAAACTAGGTCACTGGGGAAAACTAGGTCACTGTGGGAAAAACTAGGTCATGATATGGAAAACTAAGTCATGGTGTGGAAAACTAGGTCATGGTGTGGAAAACAAGGTAATGATATGGGAAACTAGGTCATGGTGTTAAAAACTAGGTCATGGTGTGGAAAACTAGATCACGATGTGGAAAACTAGGTCATGATGTAGAAAACTAGGTCAATGTGTAACTCATTGGCGCAGAAACGCGAGAAAAAAAGAGAAACGGTGCCGTTCTTGCAGGGCATCAACACGATCGTCGAGGCGTTCGAGAACAAGAGTCTGAATCGACGTCTTCTGTACGTGCTCCTCGAACGTCTTCTCATCAAAGTATTCCCGGCGAATCGATTCGAAAAAATATTCGCCCAACTGCACTCCAAATCGCCGCGTACTAAAAAAGAATAACTTTTTTTCAAAAATTAATACCGATTGTAAATATTTTCTCCCGTAGTGGTCGAGCGGAAGTTGAAAAATCGCGATTTTTTGGAATTTTTTTAGTTTTAAATTTTCCCCGAAATTCAAAAGTTTTAATATAAAAAAGTTTCGAGAAAAACAATTCTAATTTTGTTTTTGTTAAAAAATATTTAAAAAAATCTGAATTTCACTATCAAAAATTCAAAAATTATTTAAAAAAAAAATTTTTTTTCGAAGACCTACATAGGTTTTTGAAGTAAATTTTTAAAAAATTCCAAAAAAATCCAATTTTTTTTTCAATTTTTCCGCTCGACACTCTGGTTGTGATAGTTCAAAATTCTTATTTTTCCCCCATTTTTTTGCCAATTTATATTTGCATTCCGATTTTTTCTTCCCCCTAATTTTTTGCCATTTTTCAAAAACCACCCAATTTTGAAAACCGGTTCCCCTTTATCTCGAAAAATAATACAAAAAAAATTTGCTTCTTGTGCCAAACTACCGTAACCCAGTTCATCCCCCCATAGCATTTTCTCTCACAATTATTTTTGATATAATTTTTAATGTTGACTAAAAAATTGTAATTTCCGAAAAAAAATTTGTGAATTTAATTTTTTTTTTGGTGTACCCACACACCAGGTACTATCTCTACAGTAGTCCTGTAGAATAGAATTTTTTTTATTTTTAAAAAATTAGTGAGAAATTTTTTAGATGGAAAAAGCGATAAGCGAACAAATTGGACTGAAAAATGTGAAAATATTGAGAGGAAACGTGCTCGATTCGAATCGCGGAAAACTTTTTTTGAAATACGGCGTAATTCTTAAATTTTTTTCGAATTGGAAATTTTAATTGAAAATTTGGAAAATTGTAAAATTCAAAAAAAAAAATTGAAATAAAACGTTGAAAATAGAAACGTTGAAAAATTAAAGAAAAAATAATTAACCAAATAAAAAATTTCTCGCAACAAAAAAAAATTCAGAATTTTTTTTTAAATTTAAAAAAATTAAAAATAGTATTTCTTTCCATTTTTGAATGGCAAAAAATTTCACAAAATTTTCACGAAAAAAAAATTAATTTCGAAAAATTCATTAAAAATGAGTTTCTAAGAATAAAAATTGAAAAAAAATTATTTTGAGAAAATTAATTTAATTTTTTTTTTTGAATATCCACAATTTTTCCAAAATTGTACGGAAAAAATCGAATTTTTTTGGGTAAAAAATTAAATTTTAAAAAATGTTTTTGATTTCTTTTTTTTTCAAGAAAAATTCTAAATGTTTATTAAATATTAAATAATTAATATTCAAATTTTAAAAAATTAAATTCAAAAAAAATTGTTAAAATTTTGTTTTTTTCTTCGAGAAAAACTCTGAATATTTATTAAATCAAATTAATACTTATTAAATTAATTTTTAAAAAATTCTTTTTTTTTTTTGGAAAACTTTGATATTTGAACTTCTCAAAATTTGTTGTTGTTGTTTTTTTTAAATTAAAAAATTAAATTCAAAAAAAAAAAATTTAAATCGTTGTTTTTTTTTCAAGAAAAATTTTCAAATTTCAAAAAAAAAACAATTTTTCTCAGCGATTAAAAAATTCCAGAGCGAGGATTTAATTCGAGGCGAACTCGAGTCTCTGAAAGCAATCGAG
Organism: Caenorhabditis sulstoni; assembly: GCA_963966605.1. Classification (NCBI taxonomy): domain Eukaryota; kingdom Metazoa; phylum Nematoda; class Chromadorea; order Rhabditida; family Rhabditidae; genus Caenorhabditis; species Caenorhabditis sulstoni. The sequence continues at coordinate 1,097,770 of OZ016478.1, read as the reverse complement.
GCAACCAACACGATTCGTTGCCCGAAACCGTTCGGAATTGTTCGCGAAAATGGTAGATCAAAAATTATTTTTCCCAAAAAATTCAAATTTCCCGCCAGATTCAAATGCTCTCGTCACCAGTTTTATCGATTTTCGGCACGGAAAAAATTGGGCGAAAATGGGCGAACTATTGGCAAAGTTTGGCAATTTTTTTAAAAATTGCAAAAAAAAAATTTTTTTTAATTTAATTTTCCAGAATGCATATAAAAAATGGTGAATTATTGGCGGAAGACGAGAAAAATCAGAAATTTGTCGGAAAACGAAATTCGGAAAGTTCGGATTCATCGGAAATTTCGGCGGAGAGCGGCGATTTTTCGCATTTCTCGACGCAATTCTTCGGATTTCCCGTTGCCACGTGTTGTGGCCGAATACCGCAAGAAAACGAGTGGACACACACGTGGAGTGTACAGTTTTTGTTTATTTTTAATTTTAATTTTAAAAAAATGTTTTTTGAAAAATTTTGAAACAAGAATTTTTTTTTCGAATTAAAAAATTTTTTTTTGGAAATTTGCAGTATTTAAAGGGGGGTGCCAACTTGAAAAAAGTTTGCTTAAAAAGAAACTAGAGGGGTGGGAAAATGCAGCGCACAAGGAGCGACGCTTTAAAAATAAGTGCAAGTATTTTTAATTATCGATTTTAGGCCAAAATTAATATTCCTGTGGCCGTGGCCTAACTGCTGCTTTTCGCGGGAACTCTCTGCGTGGCCTCGACGAATTTTCGAGATTTCTTCGCGAAAAGACGTGTCTGTGGGCGGAGCATCGAGCGGCCGAAAAATATCGCAAATCAATCGATATCGCGCATAGGCGCGCAACGAAATTTGGGTTTCTAGGTCACGGCCACAGGAATATTAATTTTGGCCTAAAATCGATAATTAAAAATACTTGCACTTATTTTTAAAGCATCGCTCTTTGTGCGCTGCATTTTCCCACCCCTCTAGTTTCTTTTTAAGCAAACTTTTTTCAAGTTGGCACCCCCCCCCCCTTTAAGAACGTTAAAATTTTTTTTAATTTTCAAAAAAGGTCAATTAAAACATAGAAAAAATTCTTAATTTTTAAAATTTATTTTTTGGCGCCATTTTCAATTAGTAGCAATTTGAATTAAAATTTTTTTAAAAATTTTCTTTGAATTCTATTTTTTTCAAAAATCTAATTTTTTTATAAATTTTTAAAAATCGAAAAATTTCAATTTTTTTTTGATTTTTGAATTTTTCACGTCAATCAACATTTTGTGTTTTTTTTTGTGGAAATTTTTTGAAAATTATTTTTTAAATTTTCGAATTCGAAAAAATTTCCAGAAAAAAACGAAAAAAAAATTAAATTTTAATCTCAGATTTTTTTTTTCAAAATCCTTAATTTCATATAACCATTTTTCGTTTTTAAAATTGAAAAAAATTCACATTTTTTTTCTGAAAAAAAAATGTTTTTTTTAAAGGAATTTTTTATTCGACACCGTCTGCAACCTCAAATTAATCGGATTATCGAGGTAATTTTTTTTAATATTTTAAAAAATTCGAAAAAATAATTTTCAAAATTTTAAAATTTTTTTCAAATTAAAAATAAATCCAAATAACGGAAAAAAAGAAAACCTCCAAAAAAAGAGAAAAAATCAATTTAAAAAAAAGAGAGGGAAGAACAACCGGAAAGATGTGTGTGTGCGTTTTGGCAGGAGGGCGGCGAGCGCGCGTTGTCGGATGTTGCAGACGCGCTCTACCGCACATCGGATCGATTATTGCGCAATCGAGTGTGTCGGCCGGCGCTGGTGCACGGCGATTTGTGGGGTGGCAACTGGAGCATGATCGAATCGAAAAATAATAATGGAGAAGGAGGAAAAGAGCCCGTCGTGTTCGATCCGTCCGCCAGCTTTTCGGACCCCGAATTCGAATTCGGCATTATGAGCATGTTCGGTTCGTTTTGCTCACTTTTCTTTTTTTCCTCGAAAATTTAAAGATTTTGATTCTAAAAAAAACCGTTTTTTTTTCAAAAATTAAATTTGAAATTATTTTTGGAAAAAAATCAATTAAAAAAAATTTTTTTTACTCAAAAAAAAATTTAAAATCTTTTTGTGTCCGGAAAAACTATCTATTATTTAAATATTCAGTTTTTTGAGATTCCTACTTTTTTTTTGAAAAAAATCGCCCAAAAGTCAGGTTTTCATTTTTTTTTCGAAAATTAATTACAAGGCATTTTTTAATTCGGTTTTTTTGTAAATTTAAAAAAAATTAAAAATTTTTGCGATAAGAAAATATTTCTTATTTTTTTCAATTTTTCGAATATTTTTCAAATTTTAAGTGAAATTTTTTAAAAAATTAGCTTAAATCTCGGGTTTTTTCTAAATTTTCAAAAAAAAAAAATTATTTCCAAAAAAAAAATCACAAAATCAGGTGGTTGGACGTTGGATTTCGAGCGTGAATACGATAAAATAGTGGGCGGAGCGGAGAAGGGAAAAGAGAAACGAGTTGCTCTTTACGAGCTCTATCATCACTTGAACCATTGGTGAGTTGACGGAGAGACTACAGTAATCCTGTGTCATCCCCCTTTAACTTCTCAATTTTTTCCAGGAATCACTTTGGCGGCTCCTACAAAAATAGCTCGTTGGCACTGATCAGAAATATTATTCGAGAATAATTTTTTTTTTGGAAATTTTTGTATAAATATACTGTAAATATTGTAAATAAACTGATTTTCTCAATAGAGCGCAGTTTCATTTTTTGGAATTAAAAATTTTTGAAAAAATGTTTTAAAAATGCATTGAAACCGTTACTTTGAAATAAAAAATTTTTAAAAAAATTAAAAATTAAATTTAAAAAAAAATTAAAAATTAAATGCTGGCAATGAAAACCATCAAAATTACAAAAAAATAATTTAATTTTAAAAAAAATAATTTTTTATTAGGTTAAAAAAATGCAATAAAAGTTTGAAAAAAAATTTAAATAATAAAAATAAAAATCTAACTAACTTTCAAAAAAAAAATTTTTTTTTGTAAATTATATTTTTTTTGAAAAATGGCAAAAAAAAATAATAATTTTATCGGTCCAGAATAATTTTTTTCTGAAATTAAAAATTTCTATTCGAAAAAAAAAGGAAAAATTTTAAAAAATTAAAAAAGAATCGATAATCGATAATCGATAATCATTGATCACTGATCACTGATCACTGCTTCTTCTTGTCCCAAATGAGAGTGTGAATGGATCGTGGCGGGAGATTCAAAACGGTCGAGTAGCCGGTGGAGGCGTCGACGAGACGGGCCGTCACCGGAGTGGAGGCCTTCGAGAGGATTACTGTAGTCCGGCGGCCGCCCTCCATCACCACACTTGTCGCCGACACCGCCAGATTTCCCTGCACTTTGGTCAGCACTCGCCGCGAGCCACGTGGCACGAATTTACTGAAATTTGGAATAAAAAACATGGTTTTTTTTTTAGAAAATTTGAAAATTTTTTTCAATTTCATTTTTTGAACCTCCATATTTGAAACAAATTAACTGGAAAAAAAAATAATAATCTGAAAACAATTTTTTTTGTTTATTTTTTTTTCAAATTGAGTTTTTTTTGAAGCTTGAAATGTGAAATGATTTTGGAAAAAAAAGTTTAGAATTTTTTTTTTGATTTTTTGAAAATTTTCCAATTTTTTTCAAAACTTTGAAAAAAAAATTATGGAATTATTTTGTTCCGATTTTTGTTGCGAGTTAAAAAAATTTTTTTTTTGTAATTTATTAAAAATTAGGATTTTTTTCCAATTTTTCTTCACAAATTGGTAATTTTCCTGAATATAAAATTTAAAAAAAAAATATTTTCTAAAACCTTTTTTTTTTAAACAAAATCCTGGCTGGGAATTTTTCGGGAGTTTCTGTGGAATTATGGTAGATTTTAAAAAATTTTTCCAAATTTTCCAAAAAAAAAATTGATTAAATTTTTAAAAAAAATTTTATTGAAAAAAATAGATAGTTTTTTTTAATGCCCGAAATTTTTTTTAAATTTTCACAGTTTTTCCTGTAAATTAAACTTTTAACAAAAAAATTTAAAAATTCGAAAAAATTTTTTAAAAATTTTATCGTTTTTTTGTTAGAAAAATTGAAAAAAATTTTTTTTTTCTAATTCATTGAAATTTCGAATTTCTTAAAGAATTTTTTTTTTGTGTTTTTCAAAACATTCCGAATAATTTTCAAAAATCCCATAGATTTTCCAGTTAATTGAATGATTTTTTTCAAAATTCTCCAAAAAAAAAACTTCGAAAAGACCTGTTTTCAAAGCTAATTGTGAATTTCGCCAAAAAAAATATCGAGGGGGGGGGGGTAATAAAATGGGGGATGTACCTGAAATGTCCCATCGCATAGAACATTGGCTGTTTGTAGAACTCCTGGGCGGTTCGATTGACGATGATCGGCGCGTCGACGACGTTGTAGACCCAGTTGGGACCGCCCGTCTCGTCGAGACACAGATTCCAGTCGGTCCATCCGGCGACGTGGTGATTCAGGTCGGTGATGATGTCGTCGGCGTACGACTCCGCCCGAAACCAGTCGCCCATTATCGGCCCGTGGTGGCCAAAGTATCCGGTGCACGCCTGAACGATTCGAACCGCGATAACTCGGAAACTAGAAGAGTTATCAAAAAATCGTCAACTACAAACTTGATCAGCGTAAAATTTCCCATGTTTTTCTAGTTGACAACTTTTTTCCAACTATTCTAGTTTCGGAGTTATACCTTGTTAAAGTTGAACTAGGGCTTACGGTAAGTTCAAGTTTTCCATGGTTATTAGAGTTTACACCAAAGTGAACAAAACAGTTATTTTCCATTTTTTTTTGAAAAAAAATTGAAATTTCACTAAAGTTAGGTAGTAACTCTGAACTGAAGTCAAAAAAAGCAAAAGTCAAAAAATTTTTTAAAAATTAAAAAAATTATATATGGTCAATTTTTTTACTGTGAAAACTCCAAAGTCAAATTTCCCCTAAAATTCCCGTTTTTTTTGCTCAAATCTCAAAAAAGAACGCTTGGTGTCGATTTACGATAAACAAAGAGCCGACGCACCCGCCCGTTATTTCGGAGCGTCGTACCAAACAATTTTCATGAAATTTTTCGCAATTTTTCTTTATTTCCAGGTTATTTTAGAGGATTCTCCACAGAAATACACCGAAAATTTCAGTATTTTTTCAGTTTCCTCAGTTTCCTAGTTTCGATCGATAAACAATCTCATTTTTCCATATTTCGACGTTAACTCTTAGGTTTTTAAGAAAAAAAACCGCAATTTCTACATTTTCCATCAGAAAATTTATAAAAACCAACCTAGAAGTATTTAAATAAATATTTGGTACGATGCTCCGAAATAACGGAGCGAGGGCGAGGGCCGTTGGCTCTTTGTTTATCGTAAATCGACACAATGCGGGGTTTTTTTGAGGTTTAGGGGTAAAAATGAGAATAATAAGAATTGCCGAAAGAAAAGGAAAGAACCTACCTCGGTGCCAAAAATGAACTTGTCCGGATGGTGCCGCTGCGTGATGTCCAACAAAACGGGCGGCGAGTACAAGTCGCCGTACCAGTGCACGGCGACTCCGTCCGCGTACTTCCGCGCCTCCGTATCGTTGAGTATCGTGTCGGCCCATCCGGGCAACAGGCCCCGCCCATCGTCCAGTATCATCACTTTGAGCGCGCGCGTCGTTGCGTGCGCTTTGAGTCGTGGGCCTAGGTGATCGCGCAGAAAGTCGCGCTGCGTCTCGGCGGTGAAGTTCATCGTCTGCCATCGCCACGTCATGTCGGCGCCCGTCGACGGCTCGTTCTGAATCGTCACCGCCCAGAATTGGATCGAGTGTGTCGCGTAGGCGTCGAAGAAGCGCACGAAATAGTCGGCGTAGGCGGCGTGCACACGTGGATCCGAACGCATCGCGCCGCCGCCACGCATCCGACCCGTCGACTTCATCCAGCCGGGCGCCGACCACGGGCTCGCGAACAACTTCAGCGAGCCGCCGCTCAGCTCGACGGCTCGTCGAATGAACGGAATCTGGAAAGAGGAGGAGACAATTGGCTGCGCCGTGTGGATACGGAGAGAGAGAGAGACCGATTGGCTCACCTTCAATCGCAAATCCTCGTCGGTCAGCGCAAAGTGTTTCAGCTCGAAATCGTCGGCGACGTCGTCGTAACTGTACTCGTGCGTCGAAAAATCGCAGCTCGCCATCGGCACCCGTCCGACGTTGTACTCGAGTCCGTCGCTTCCAAAGTACGACTCCAGAATGTGATTCTGAAGACGTTCGTCGACCGCCGCCATCTGATCGCCCGCCGAATCGGTGAACGCGCCGCCGAATCCGATGATCGTCTGGAAGCGTTCCGACGCGTCGACGGTGATCGTCACGTTCACTGGAAAACAATGTTTTTTTCTTTTTTTGGATGAAAATTATTTCTCGAATTATCGATTTTTTCTGTCTGTTTTCCGTTTTTTTTTCTCCATTGTCGATTTACGATAAACAAAGGGCGGACGCCGCCGCCCGTTATTTCGGAGTGTCGTACTAAACAATTATTTCGAATTATTTTGCGATTTTCCTACATTCCCATGTCACTTTCTGGGGTTTTTTTTTTGACGGAACACGGAACACTTGGTACGACGCTCCGAAATAACGGGCTTCGTCTCTTTGGTTATCGTAATTTTTTTTTTGAATTTTTTTAAAAGTCAAAATTTCTAGAAAGTAAATGTTTCCTTTTTTCCAACTAAAAATTTCAAAAATTTCAATACAGGTTTATTTTGCGGACACTGTCAGAGTGAAAACATTCAAAACCCATTGTTTGCCGCTAAAATTTTGATAGTCACCTTTTTCCATAGTCAATGTTTTTGAAGTCAAAGTTCTCAAGTCAAAGTTTTTGTAGTCAACTTTTTTTGGTCAAATATTTGAAGTGCATTTTTTTCTGAAGTCAACACTTTCCAGAGTTCATGTTTTAAAGTCAAAAATGTTAAAGGCAAACTTTTCCAGAGTCAATTTTTTATGGAAGTGAAAATTCTGAAGTCAAAGTTTTTGTAGTCAATATTTTTCAGAGCTAATTTTCTGTGGCCAAAAAACACAGTTTCAAAGTCAATTTTTCCGTAGTCAATGCTTTTTTGAAGTCAAAGTTCTGAAGTCAAAATGTTTGTAGTCAATATTTTTCAGAGCTAATTTTCTCGTAGTCAAAAATTTCAAAGTCAATTTTGTAGTAAACTTTTTATGAAGTCAATTTTTCCGTAGTCAATAATTTTATAGTGAATTTTTTGTCTCGCAATTCTTTCCAAGTCACATTTTCGTGTTCTCGTTCGTTTCCAATTCCATGTTTTTCTCCCCCAAATTTCGCTGCGTAGCGACTCAAAGCACACATTGGTGGATACGGAGCTCACCGGATTCGTGCCACTTTGTGTCGGCGCCGCTCGCCGCCGCCATCTTCACACTCATTCTCCGCAATCGATCGCCGTCGAGTGTCGATCGATAGACGATCGCTTTTCCGGCGCCAATCTCGCCGATCTCCTCGATTTTGTCACAAAATGTCACGTTACACACACAAACCACATTGTTGAACGCGCCTTGGTAGTTTCGCGGCGAGCACGGCTCACCGGCACCTTAAAAACGCCAATTTTTCGAGTGGAAACAAGAGAGTGAAAAACCTACCAAATGGGACGAAAAAGAGCCCGACGAGCCACGTGAGCCACATGGTCGATCGGAAGAGCTCTGAACTGCTCGGCGAGCCCAGCTATCTGGGTCAGCTGTTGCTCCGCTCTGTAGTGTTCGTGTTTGTGTGTGTGTGTGATCAATCAAATGTGTAACAATGTTTATGTTTCTTCGTCTTCTACCTACCGACGGGTCACTAGAAAAAAAACACGTTTGTAATAGTATAAAGTATAATAAATAATAGTAATCGTAGTAGTTGTAGTATTGGGTGGCTAACCTATAAAAGGAAGTGAAAACAAAAGTGCGAATAATGGTAGTCGTCGTATTTGAAGATGTTTTCCCTCCCCATTCCCTCCTTCTCCTTTCTCTTTCTCACGCTCACCTTCCTTTTCTTGGCATCATGCCAGGAAGAGCACCTCGACGGCGAACGATGCAACGATGTGATTCTGTATGATATCATGAAGAAGGTAAGCGGGAGGAGGTGATCAAAAGGTATTTCGACCACGGCAGGATTCGAACCTACAATCTTCTGCTCCGTAGGCAGACGCGTTATCCATTGCGCCACGCGGCCACATTTGAAAACGTGTTCTTATAAGAAAAAGAAATATTTTTTTTGGAAAATTTAAAAATTAAAAAAAAAATTTTTCGCAAAATAATTTAATTTTCCAAATTTACCCTAAAAGTGTTTTTCTTTTTCCGGAAAATTAAAATTTTAAATTTTCTAGTCAGAAACAAAAAATAAGATTTTCGAAACAATTAATTTTTTTTTGGGAAATTTAAAATTATTGTTAAATTCTAATATTTATCGAAAAGTGACACCAAAATAATGGGCGGTTTTCGAAAAAAAAAAATTAAAAAATTTTTTTCAGTTAGAAAAAAGTTTTTAAAAAAACGTGTTTTTCTGAAAATTTAAATTTTTTTCACTGAATATAAAAAAATAATTTCTTTTTTTTTTGGGAAATTTAAAATTTAAACCAAAAAATTTTGTTTCGGAGCAAAATAATTTAATTTTTCAAATTTACCCTAAAAATGTTTTTCTTTTTTTCAAAAAAATAAAAAATAATTTTTTTTTTGGAAATTGGAAAAAAAACCACAAAATAAACGTGTTTTTTTGAAAAAATTTAAATATATTCGCAGAAAAAAAATAATATTTTCGAGAATTATTATTTTTTGCTCTTGATTTTAATCACCAATCAATTTCTCCGCAGAAAATTCGAAATTTTAAAAAGGTTTTTCCACTTTAAAAAAAGTGAATTGCAGGAAGCGGAGAACATACCGTTGCGAGTGCTGGTGCTCGTCGTGAGCGAAGTGTTCGGAGCTCAGGGCTCCGCGTGGCTCCGTCGTCAGCTCGTGACCGTCATCCGTCACATTGTCACGCCGTTCGGCACGTCGATCAACAAACGCATCGTCGACATCGTCAATTGGCTCACCTCGGAGCAGCAAGTCGGCGGATACCTCAACTCGTTCAGGTTCTTTCCTTCTTGTTGTTGAGAAGATCGCTGAAAATGGCATTTCAGAAAAGCGTTCTGGCCGGATGACGAGGTGAAAAACGTCGAAAAACCGCCGGAATTCCATCATAAGACGCGAATTTTGGCGAAAACGTTGATGTTGTCGTCGCTGCCCGACGAGCTACGCATCATTCTAGGCGCCAATGTTAGCTATAAGGTGAGATATGTGGAAAACTAGGTCAATATGTGGAAAACTAGGTTATTGTATGGAAAACTAGGTCATTGTGGGGAAAACTAAGCCATGGTGTGGAAAACTAGGTCATGGAGTGGAAAACTAGGTCATGGAGTGGAAAACTAGGTCATGGTGTGGAAAACTAGGTCATGGTATGGGAAACTAGGTCATGGTGTGGGAAACTAGGTCATGGTGTGGGAAACTAGGTCATGGTGTGGGAAACTAGGTCATGGTCTAGAAAACTAGGTCATGGTGTGGGAAACTAGGTCATGGTGTGGAAAACAAGGTCATGGAGTGGAAAAATAGGTCATGGAGTGGAAAACTAGGTCATGGTGTGGAAAACTAGGTCATGGAGTGGAAAACTAGGTCATGGTGCGGAAAACAAGGTCATTGTAGGGAAAATTAGGTCGTGGTGTGGAAAAATAGATTATGATGTAGAAAACTAGGTCAGGATATGGGAAACTAGGTCATGGTGTGGAAAACTAGGTCAGTGTGTAAGTCATAGGCCTAAAAACGTGAAAAAAAGAGAAACGGTGCCGTTCTTGCAGGGCATCAATACGATCGTCGAGGCGTTCGAGAACAAGAGTCTGAATCGACGTCTTCTGTACGTGCTCCTCGAACGTCTTCTCATCAAAGTATTCCCGGCGAATCGATTCGAAAAAATATTCGCTCAACTGCACTCCAAATCGCCGCGAACTAAAAAAGAATAACTTTTTTCAAAAATTAATACCGATTGTAAATATTTTCTCCCGTAGTGGTCGAGCGGAAATTGAAAAATCGCGATTTTTTCGGAATTTTTTTTATTTTTAAATTTTCCACGAAATTCAAAATTTTAAATTAAAAAAATATTCATTTTTTTGAAAAATTTTCAATTTCAAGTTTTTTTTCGAAAAATTCTGAATTTTATTATCAAAAATTCAGAAATTATTATTTTTTTAAAATAATTTTTTCGAAGACCTACATAGGTTTTTGAAGTAAATTTTTAAAAAATTAATATTTTCTAAAAAAAATTCCACAAAAAAATCCAATTTTTTTTCAATTTTTCCGCTCGACACTCTGGTTGTGATAGTTCAAAATTCTTATTTTCCCCCCATTTTTTTGCCATTTTTTATTTGCATTCCGATTTTTTCGCTCCCCCCAATTGTTTTGCCATTTTTCAAAAACCACCCAATTTTGAAAACCGGTTCCCCCTTATCTCAAAAAAAAAATACAAAAAAAAATTGCTTCTTGTGCCAAACTACCGTAACCCAGTTCATCCCCCCATAGCATTTTTCTCTCACAATTATTTTTGATATAATTTTTAATGTTGACTAAAAAATTCTAATTTCCGAAAAAAAATGGTGAATTTTAATTTTTTTTTGGTGTACACACACACACCAGTTACTATCTCTACAGTAGTCCTGTAGAATAGAATTTTTTTTTTGATTTTTAGAAAATTAGTGAGTAATTTTTTAGATGGAAAAAGCGATAAGCGAACAAATTGGACTGGAAAATGTGAAAATATTGAGAGGAAACGTGCTCGATTCGAATCGCGGAAAACTTTTTTTGAAATACGGCGTAATTCTTAAATTTTTTTCGAATTGGAAATTTTAATTGAAAATTTGGAAAATTGTAAAATTCAAAAAAAAATTGAAATAAAACGTTGAAAAATTAAAAAAAAAATAATTAACCAAATAAAAAATTTCTCGTAAAAATTCAGAATTTTTTTTTTAATTTAAAAAAATTAAAAATAGTATTTCTTTCCATTTTTGAATGGCAAAAAATTTCACAAAATTTTCACGAAAAAAAAAAATTAATTTCGAAAAATTCATTAGAAATGAGTTTCTAAGAATAAAAATTGAAAAAAAAATTATTTGAGAAAATTAATTTAATTTTTTTTTTGAATATCCACAATTTTTCCAAAATTGTAACACATTTTGGGAAAAATTAGAATCATTTGAAGGAAAAAAAATTTTTTTTTTTTGAAATGTTTTAAATTTTAAATTTAATTCACGGAAAAAATTTTTTTGGGTAAAAAATTAAATTTTAAAAAATGTATTTAATTTCTTTTTTTTCAAGAAAAATTCTAAATGTTTATTAAATATTAAATAATTAATATTCAAATTCAAAAAAATTAAATTCAAAAAAAGTTGTTAAAATTTTGTTTTTTTCTTCGAGAGAAATTCTGAATATTTATTAAATCAAATTGATATTTATTGAATTCATTTTTAAAAAATTCTTTTTTTTTTGGAAAACTTTGATGAACTTCTCAAAATTTGTTTTTGTTGTTTTTTTTATTATCGGATTTTTTTGAATGCAATACGCTGCGGAAATTTTTTTTTTTCGAAATGTCGATTTACGGGTTGGTCCCGCCACGAAGAGAAAGAGACGCAGACGACGAGAAATGAAAAAATTTGAAAAAATTGAAGAAATTTCATCTCTCGTCGTCTGCGTCTCTTTCTCTTCGTGGCGGGACCAACCCGTAAATCGACATTTCGAAAAAAAAATTTCCGCAGCGTATTGCATTCAAAAAAATCCGATAATAAATTAAAAAATTAAATTCAAAAAAAAAATTTAAATCGTTGTTTTTTTTTCAAGAAAAATTTTCAAATTTCAAAAAAAAAAAATTTTTTTCAGCGATTAAAAAATTCCAGAGCGAGGATTTAATTCGAGGCGAACTCGAGTCTCTGAAAGCAATCGAGGCAACCAACACGATCCGTTGCCCGAAACCGTTCGGAATTGTTCGCGAAAATGGTAGATCAAATATTATTTTTCCCAAAATTATAATAAAATTTAAATTTTCCGCCAGATTCAAATGCGCTCGTCACCAGTTTTATCGATTTTCGGCACGGAAAAAATTGGGCGAAAATGGGCGAACTATTGGCAAAGTTTGATATTTTTTTGAAAATTGCAAAAAAAAAATTTTTTTTAATTTAATTTTCCAGAATGCACATAAAAAATGTTGAATTATTGGCGGAAGACGAGAAAAATCAGAAATTTGTCGGAAAACGAAATTCGGAAAGTTCGGAAACATCGGAAATTTCGGCGGAGAGCGGCGATTTTTCGCATTTCTCGACGCAATTCTTCGGATTTCCCGTTGCCACGTGTTGTGGCCGAATTCCGCAAGAAAACGAGTGGACACACACGTGGAGTGTACAGTTTTTGTTTATTTTTAATTTTAATTAAAAAATTTTTTTTTGAAAATTTTTGAAAAAAAAAATTTCGAATTTTTAAAATTTTTCTTGGAAATTCGCAGTACGTTAAAAAAATGTTTTTCCCTGAAATTTTCAAAAAGTGCCAACGCTCATTTTATTTTTTGTAAAAAATATTTTTTTATTTTTCGATTAAAAAAGTATTTTTTTGGCGCCAAAAAATGTTATTTTTTATTGAAACATAGAAAAAATTCTGAATTTTTTAAATTCACTTTTTTGGCGCCAATTCAATTATTAAAATTTTTAATTAAAAATATAAAAATTCTCTTTGAATTTTTTTTTTCTCAAAAATCTAATTTTTTTATAAATTAAAAAAAATCCAAAAATTTTAAAATTTTTTGATTTTCGAATTTTTTTTGTCAATCAACATTTTGTGTTTTTTGTGAAAATTTTTAAAAAATTAATTAAAATTTTTTTTTTTAATTTTTAAAAATTCGAGAAAAAAGTGTTCATAAAAAATTAAATTTAAATTTCACATTTTTTTCTGAAAAAAATTTTTTTTTTGAAGGAATTTTTTATTCGACACCGTCTGCAACCTCAAATTAATCGGATTGTCGAGGTAATTTTCAAAAAAAATTATTTAAAAATTCAAAAAAAAATTTTTTTTAATTTTAAAATTTTTTAAATCAAAAATGAACCCAAATTACGGAAAGAAAAGAAAACCTCCAAAAAAAAAGGGAAAAAGTCAATTTAAAAAAAGAGAGAGGGAAGAACAACCGGAAAGATGTGTGCGTTTTGGCAGGAGGGCGGCGAGCGCGCGTTGTCGGATGTTGCAGACGCGCTCTACCGCACATCGGATCGATTATTGCGCAATCGAGTGTGTCGGCCGGCGCTGGTGCACGGCGATTTGTGGGGTGGCAATTGGAGCATGATGGAGCAGGAGGAGGAGCACGAATGGAAAAATGGAGAAGGAGGAAAAGAGCCCGTCGTCTTCGATCCGTCCGCCAGCTTTTCGGACCCCGAATTCGAATTCGGCATCATGAGCATGTTCGGTTCGTCTTTTTCTTGTTTTGTTTCGAAATTTATGGGATTTTGATTTTTTAAAAAATCGTTTTTTTTTTATTAAATTTGAAATTATTTTTGGAAAAAAATCAATTTTTAAAAATTTTTTTTACTCAAAGAAAAATTTAAAATCTTTTTGTGTCCGGAAAAACTATCTACTATTTAATTGTTCAGTTTTTTGAGATTCCTACTTTTTTTTTGAAAAAAATCGCCCAAAAATCAGGTTTTCATTTTTTTTTCGAAAATTAAAATTTTTTAAAAACAATTTTTTAAAAATTTATTACAAGGTATTTTTTTCATTTTCAAAAAGAACCGGTTTCAAAAAAAATGTAAATTTTAAAAAAAAATTGAAAAAAAAACCCGAAATTCATATAGATTTTTATCAAAAACTCTAATTTTCAATAAAAGCGGAAAAAAATATTTTCCAAACTTTTATTTGAATTTTTAAAAATTTCAGTATGAAATTCGGTTTTTTTGTAAAATTTTAAAAAAATTTAAAATTTAAAAATTACTGCGGAAAAAAAATATTTCTAAATGTTTAAATTTTCGAAATTTTTCCAATTATTTCCAAAAAAAAATCACAAAATCAGGTGGTTGGACATTGGATTTCGAGCGTGAATACGATAAAATAGTGGGCGGAGCGGAGAAGGGAAAAGAGCAACGAGTTGCTCTTTACGAGCTCTATCATCACTTGAACCATTGGTGAGTTGACGGAGAGACTACAGTAATCCTGTGTCATCCCCCTTTAACTTTTCAATTTTTTCCAGGAACCACTTTGGCGGCTCCTACAAAAACAGCTCGTTGGCACTGATCAGAAATATTATTCGAGAATAAATTTTTTTTTTTTGGAAATTTGTGTATAAATATACTGTAAATATTGTAAATAAACTGATTTTCTCAATAGAGCGCAGTTCCATTTTTTTTTTGGAATTTTCAAAAAAAAATTTTTTAATTGTTAGATTTGTGAAAAAAAAATATTAAAAAGTTGATTGAAAACCGTAATTTTTAAATAAACATTTAAAAAAATAAACATTTTCTAAAATTGAAAATAAAATAATGGCAAGGAGAACCATAAAAATTACAATTTAAAAAAAAGTTTAATTTCAAAAAAATTAATATTTTTATTAGGTTAAAAAATGCAATTAAAGTTTAAAAAAAAAAAGGAAAATAAAAATCTAACAAAAATTTCGAAAAAAAAACAAAATTTTTCGAAATTGAAAAAAAATTAAATTTTTTTTGTAAATTATATATTTTTTTTTTAAATGGCGAAAAAAAAACCATTAATTTTATCGATCCAAAAAAAAAAATTTTCTAAAATTAAAAATTTCTATTTTTAAAAAAAAGGTAAAAATTTAAAAAATTAAAAGAAAAATCGATAATCATTGATCACTGATCACTGATCACTGCTTCTTCTTGTCCCAAATGAGAGTGTGAATGGATCGTGGCGGGAGATTCAAAACGGTCGAGTAGCCGGTGGAGGCGTCGACGAGACGAGCCGTCAGCGAAGTGGAGGCCTTCGAGAGGATTACTGTAGTCCGGCGACCGCCCTCCATCACCACACTTGTCGCCGACACCGCCAGATTTCCCTGCACTTTGGTCAGCACTCGCCGCGAGCCACGTGGCACGAATTTACTGAAATTTGGAATAAAAAACATGTTTTTTTTCCGAAAATTTGAAAATATTTTTCAATTTCATTTTTTGAACCTCCATATTTGAAACAAATTAACTGGAAAAAAAGAATAATTTGAAAAAATTTTTTTTTTTCGAAAATTTGAAAAATTTGCTGAAAACAATTTTTTTTGTTTATTTTTTTTTCAAATTGATTTTTTTAAAGCTTGAAAATTGAAATGATTTTGGAAAAAAATTTAAAATTTAAAATTCATTTTTCTTGAAAATGTTTGAAAAAAAATACTTTCTAAAATCTTTTTTTTTGAAGCAAAATTCTGGGCATTTTTTGGGTTCTGTAAAATTATGGAAGATTTAAAAAATTTTTCCAAAAAAATTGATTGAAAAATATTTTTTTTCAAAATTTTATTGAAAAAAAAATATATTTTTAAATGCCCAAAAATTTTTTTCCAATTTTCACAATTTTTCTGTAAATCAAATATTTAGAAAAAAATTTAAAATTTCTAAATAAATAAACAAATAAATTTTTTCGATTTTTTGTTGGAAAAATTCAAAAAAAAATTCGACTTCCTCCATTTTTTTGTCTTTCACAATTTTTCGAATAATTTTCAAAAATCCCCATAGATTTTCCAGTTAATTGAAGGATATTTTTCGAAAAATTTTCAAAAAAAATTTCGAAAATTCCTGTTCTCAAAGCTAATTATGAATTTCGCCAAAAAAAAATATCGAGGGGGGGGGGGAGTAATAATAGAAGGATGTGTGTTTGGGGGGATGTACCTGAAATGTCCCATCGCATAGAACATTGGCTGTTTGTAGAACTCCTGGGCGGTTCGATTGACGATGATCGGCGCGTCGACGACGTTGTAGACCCAGTTGGGACCGCCCGTCTCGTCGAGACACAGATTCCAGTCGGTCCATCCGGCGACGTGGTGATTCAGGTCGGTGATGATGTCGTCGGCGTACGACTCCGCCCGAAACCAGTCGCCCATTATCGGTCCGTGGTGGCCAAAGTAGCCGGTGCACGCCTGAACGATTCGAACCGCGATAACTCGGAAACTAGGAGAGTTATCAAAAAGTCGTCAACTACAAACTTGATCAGCGTGAAATTTCCCATCTTTTTCTAGTTGACAACTTTTTCCTAGCTATTCTAGTTTTCGAGATATACCCTGTTAAAGTTGAACTAGGGCTTACGGTAAGTTCAAGTTTTCCATGGTCATTGTAGTTGACACTAAATTGAACAAAACAGTTAATTTCCTTTTTTTTTTGAAAAAAAAAATTAAAATTTCACTAAAATTAGATAGTGAATCTAAATTGAACTAAAAAAAAAGCAAAAGTCAAAAAAGTTTTGAAGAATTAAAAAACAATTTTATATGGTAAATTTTTTTTCTGTAAAAACTCCAAAGTCAAATTTCCCCTAAAATCTCCGTTTTTTCGCTCAAATCTCAAAAAAGAATGCTTGGTGTCGATTTACGATAAACACAGAGCCGACGCACCCGCCCGTTATTTCGGAGCGTCGTACCAGATAATTTTTAAGAATTATTTCGCAATTTTTCTAAATTTCCAGGTTATTTTAGAGGTTTTTCACAGAAATACACCGAAAATTTCAGTATTTTTTCTAGTTTCCTCAGTTTCCTAGTTTCGATCGAAGGAAAACCTCATTTTTCCATATTTCGACGTTAATTCTTAGGTTTTTGAAAAAGAAAACCGCATTTTCTACATGTTCCAACAAAAATCTCTAAAAATTGATCTAGAAATCAATAAATATTTGGTACGACGCTCCGAAATAACGGGGCGAAGGCGAGGGCCGTTGGCTCTTTGTTTATCGTGAATCGACACCAAGCGGGGGGTTTTTTTTGAGGTTTAGGGGCAAAAATAAGAATAATAAGAATTGCCGAAAAAAAAGGAAAGAACCTACCTCGGTGCCAAAAATGAACTTGTCCGGATGGTGTCGCTGCGTGATGTCCAACAAAACGGGCGGCGAGTACAAGTCGCCGTACCAGTGCACGGCGACTCCGTCCGCGTACTTCCGCGCCTCCGTATCGTTGAGTATCGTGTCGGCCCATCCGGGCAACAGGCCCCGCCCATCGTCCAGTATCATCACTTTGAGCGCGCGCGTCGTTGCGTGCGCTTTGAGTCGTGGGCCTAGGTGATCGCGCAGAAAGTCGCGCTGCGTCTCGGCGGTGAAGTTCATCGTCTGCCATCGCCACGTCATGTCGGCGCCCGTCGACGGCTCGTTCTGAATCGTCACCGCCCAGAATTGGATCGAGTGCGCCGCGTAGGCGTCGAAGAAGCGCACAAAATAGTCGGCGTAGGCGGCGTGCACACGTGGATCCGAACGCATCGCGCCGCCGCCACGCATCCGACCTGTCGACTTCATCCAGCCGGGCGCCGACCACGGGCTCGCGAACAGCTTCAGCGAGCCGCCGCTCAGCTCGACGGCTCGTCGAATGAACGGAATCTGGAAAGAGGAGGAGACAATTGGCTGCGCCGTGTGGATACGGAGAGAGAGAGAGACCGATTGGCTCACCTTCAATCGCAAATCCTCGTCGGTCAGCGCAAAGTGTTTCAGCTCGAAATCGTCGGCGACGTCGTCGTAACTGTACTCGTGCGTCGAAAAATCGCAGCTCGCCATCGGCACCCGTCCGACGTTGTACTCGAGTCCGTCGCTTCCAAAGTACGACTCCAGAATGTGATTCTGAAGACGTTCGTCGACCGCCGCCATCTGATCGCCCGCCGAATCGGTGAACGCGCCGCCGAATCCGATGATCGTCTGGAAACGTTCCGATGCGTCGACGGTGATCGTCACGTTCACTGGAAAACATTGCTTTTGTCTTTTTTTGGATGAAAATTATTTCTCGAATTATCGATTTTTTCTGTCTGTTTTCCGTTTTTTTTTCTCCATTGTCGATTTACGATAAACAAAGAGCCGACGCCGCCGCCCGTTATTTCGGAGTGTCGTACTAAACAATTATTTCGAATTCTTTTGCGATTTTCCTACATTTCCAGGTCATTTTCTGGCGTTTTTTTTTTTGACGGAACACGGAACACTTGGTACGACGCTCCGAAATAACGGGCGTCGTCTCTTTGTTTATCGTAATTTTTTTTTGAATTTTTTTTAAAGTCAAAATTTCTAGAAAGTAAATGTTTCCCTTTTCCAACTAAAAATTTTTAAAAAATTTCTAATAAAAGTGAATTTTGCGGATACTGTCAGAGTGAAAACATTCAAAACCCATTGTTTGCCGCTAAAATTTTGATAGTCACCTTTTTCCAAAGTCAGTTTTTTGGGAAGTGAAAGTTCTGAAGTCAAAGTTTTTGTAGTCAACTTTTTTGGTCAAAAAATTAGAAGTGAATTTTTTTTTGAAAACAACATTTTCCAGAGTTCATTCTTGAAGTCAAAATGTTGGTAGTCAATTTTTTCCAGAGTCAATGTTTTTAAGTCAAAAATGTTAAAGTCAAACTTTTCCAGAGTCAATTTTTTATGGAAGTGAAAGCTCTGAAGTCAATTGTTTCCGTAGTCAATATTTTTCAGAGCTAATTTTCTCGTAGTCAAAAATTTCAAAGTCAATTTTGTAGTGAACTTTTTCTGAAGTCAATTTGTCCGTAGTCAATATTCTTGTAGTCAATAATTTCATAGTGATTTTTTTTCAAAATTCTTTCCAATTACTTAAGTAAGTAAGTAATTCGCTGCGTAGCGACTCAAACCACGCATATTGGTGGATACGGAGCTCACCGGATTCGTGCCACTTTGTGTCGCCCCGGCTCGCCGCCGCCATCTTCACACTCATTCTCCGCAATCGATCGCCGTCGAGTGTCGATCGATAGACGATCGCTTTTCCGGCGCCAATCTCGCCGATCGCCTCGATTTTGTCACAAAATGTCACGTTACACACACAAACCACATTGTTGAACGCGCCTTGGTAGTTTCGCGGCGAGCACGGCTCACCGGCACCTTAAAAACTCCAATTTTTCGAGTGGAAACAAGAGAGTGAAAAACCTACCAAATGGGACGAAAAAGAGCCCGACGAGCCACGTGAGCCACATGGTCGATCGGAAGAGCTCTGAACTGCTCGGCGAGCCCTGCTATCTGGGTCAGCTGTTGCTCCGCTCTGTTGTGTTCGTGTTTGTGTGTGTGTGTGATCAATCAAATGTGTAACAATGTTTATGTTTCTTCGTCTTCTACCTACCGACGGGTCACTAGAAAAAAAACACGTTTGTAATAGTATAAAGTATAATAAATAATAGTAATCGTAGTAGTTGTAGTATTGGGTGGCTAACCTATAAAAGGAAGTGAAAACAAAAGTGCGAATAATGGTAGTCGTCGTATTTGAAGATGTTTTCCCTCCCCATTCCCTCCTTCTCCTTTCTCTTTCTCACACTTACCTTCCTTTTCTTGGCATCATGCCAGGAAGAGCACCTCGACGGCGAAAGATGCAACGATGTGATTCTGTATGATATCATGAAGAAGGTAAGTGGGGAAGATGATCAAAAGGTATTTCGACCACGGCAGGATTCGAACCTACAATCTTCTGCTCCGTAGGCAGACGCGTTATCCATTGCGCCACGCGGCCACATTTGAAGCCCGCAGTGCAGGGCAGTCAAGAAAGGCGCGCCTCCGCTCAACTCGCACAAATATGTGGACGCCGCCATTGGCGGTTCGAGCGTTCCTTTTGGCGTATTCCAGCCAGCAACCGGCCAATGGCCATTTTTCTCGGCTCGCAAAACTTTTTGCTCGCTTCAGGCAGCCAAATCAACGACCAACCCGGCGGAAATTCGTCAAAAGTCGATGGAAACGATGCGATTGGTGTTTCCGTTGGCGAGAAGCATGGGCTGCATCTGCACCGACCACACATTCCAGTTTCCCGACTTTGTGAACCATCGATATTGTTCGGTGCGAATCGGCACTTTCCGGTGTCACGCAATCGTGTTCTGACCCATAAACCTATTTTCCTCGCACACCTTTCATCTTCGTCCATATCTCTCTCTCTCTCTTTCTCAATTATTCCACTTTTCCCCTATGCGTTCGCTGGTCGTTCTAGGCCTTTGGGCCCTTGTTTCGGGCCTCGCGGCGTGCAACTTTCGGGCCCAAGTGCGGTCCGAGACGGACCGTGACATTTGGGCCCAGTTCACGTGGCACAACAAGACCGACAGCGAGATTTTCGAGTTTAGCAAGTTTGGCGAAACGAAAAACTTCACGGTCACCGGCACTTTGTGCAATTTGGCGCCGACCGTTTTGAGAGTGAGTCTGGGAATAGGGCAGAGTGTAAAATTGCAAGGGATTTTCTTAGTCCACGGCCTGGAAACCTCCTAGATAGGCTTTGGAACCGATTCGGGCTCAGAGAAAAGCGGCCTAAAAAATTCTGAGTTATATTTCTAGTCCATGGCCTAGAAACCTCTTAGCTCGGCCTGCAAAGTGGCAAGCTTAAATAACGGTCTGAAGCTCTAGTCCATGGCCTAGGAACCGTTGTACTAAATTTCTAGGCCATGGTCCACCGAAAACTTCTCAAAACGGCCCAAACAGTCTATTGGATTGTTTTCGATAATTTACAGGCCGTCAATTGAGAATCGCGTAGGGATTTTTCTAGTCCACGGCCTAGAAACTTTTTTAGGACGTTCCTAGGCCATAGCCCACAAATCGTCCGAATCAACATCAAATGACGGCCCAAACTCGGTTTTTTCTAGTCCACGACCTAGAAACCTTCCTGACAGGCTTAGGAGGTTTCTAGGCCATGTCTTGAATGTCCGAGCAAGTTATCACCCCTCACACGTGGACTAGAAACTCTGAACCTCCATCCACCTCCGTCATTCTTCCAGTCATGGGAAGAGCGTCCGAAGAAGGGAACACGTCCCATCGGCGAGACGTCCGCCCATCTCGAAGGCAACGAAGGCGGCGTCGTCTTCTACAAAACCTTCGCGAAACACGGACCGGCCGTCGTGCGTACCGAGGCCATTCTGTGCGCGTGGGGACAGTGCCGTCTGGGTCGGAAATGATGAGGATGCGGATTGGTTGGAAAAATTCGAGTTGAAAAACAGAAATACTGGAGACGCGGGTCTCGCCACGAAAAAAACAGCGGGTACCATAAACTTTTTGCCCGAATAATCGCCTGCGCCTTTCATCTCATTTTCTTCGAATCCTAAGTAAGTAAGTGAGCTTAAAGGCGCAAATGATTATTCGGGGAAAAAAAAAAATTTATGGTACTCGTTGTTTTTCGTGGTGAGACCATCTTTCTCTCTCTCTCTCGATGCTTTCTAATTGTATGATAATTTTATATTTATGTAATTAAAAAAAAAAAAAAATTTTTTATGATTTCAGGTTATTAGGTGTGTTTTTCAAATTTTTCGTAAATTTTTGTTGAAATTTAGTCAAAAAAATTTGAGCGGTATTTTTTTTTAAATTTTTATTTTTCAGCAAATTTTTTCCGAATGATGCCAAAAATCAAAAAAATTCTAAAAACCGTTCAAATTTTTTTCTAGCAGCTATTAATTTTTGAATTTTAATTTCGAATTTTTTGGAAAATTTCGTTAAACTTTCTGATTTTCTTTCGCAAAAAAAAAAAATTTTCGTCTCAATTTCTAATCGAATTAGTCTCGATTCCTTTCTTTTGTGTAATAAATGATCTCGATCTTTTTCTTTTTTTTTCTCCTTTCTTCGTTTTTTGTTTGTTCTGATCATGTGACCTCTCATCTAATTGCCCCCTATTTAATTGGGTTTAAACTTTTCCCCTTTTTTTTCGAAAATTTCTCCACCGTCAAATTGGTTTTTTCTCTTCATTTTTGTGGAAAAAAGTGGAGGAGAAACCGGTTTTTACGACGGAAAAAAAACTAAATTGGCGCACAATTTGAACGGTTTCTTTTTGTGTTTTTGTGTAACATCGAATCGGTCACACTCTGCACACTCCGTATCAACGATTGCGCGGCTTGAGTCGCTACGCAGCGAAATTTGGAAAGGGACGAGAAAACGAACAAGTGACTTGGAAAAAAATTGACTTTTGAAGTTTGGATTGCTAAGAAAATTCCCTATGGAACTATTGACTATGGAAAAAATTGACTTCAGAAAAAGTTCACTTCAAAATTGACTTTGAAGTTTTTGACTACAAAAACTTTGACTTCAGAACTTTCACTTCCAAAAAATTGACTCTGGAAAAAGTTGACTACCAACATTTTGACTTTAAAATATGAACTCTGGAAAGTGTTGACTTCAGAAAGAAAATTCACTTCTAATGTTTTGACCAAAAAATGTTGACTGCGGAAAACATTGACTTCAAAAAAATTGACTACAAAAAATGAACCCTGAAAAGCATTGACTACAAAAACTTTGACTTCAAAATTTACACTTAAAAAATGGATTCTGACTTCGGAAAATATGCACTCCAAGTTTTTCGACCACAAAAAGTTCACTTCCGAGTTTCCGACAAAAAAAATTGGCTATGGAAAAAAATCGATTTTAATTTTTTAAAAATTTTGACTACAAAAATTGACTTTTAAAAAATTGACTCGGAACATTATTGACTTCAGAAAAAAATTTTTTGACTATGAAAAGAATCGATTTTCATAAAAACTTTGACTACCAAAATGTTGACTTCAAAAAAAAATTGACTTCAGAAAAAAATGCACTTCAAAAACGTTGACTCTGCGAGAATTCGCTCTGGATCACAATTTTCTTCAATTTTTCAAACAAATTTTTAAAATACGGAAAAAATTCCAGTTGACCACACTAAAATCGTCAGATTGTTTCCAAATGAACCTGAACGAAAATTGCTGTTGTTGATTTTTTCGTTTCGCTTTTCAATCGGAAGCGCAATTTTGATCGAATTCCGATTCTTCGCCGCTCACTGATCACAAACCCATTTTCTTTTTTCTTTTTTTTTCTTTACACTACTATTGAGGCGATTGCGCGCGGGCGCCTTCGCGAGAATTTCTCGGACACGCCAAACGCAGCGGGAACACATTCGGAATTCTCTTCTTTTTTTTGAAGACGACGACGACGACGACGTCTTCTTCTTCAGAAGAAGAAGACGTGGAAGGTCACCAAGAGACAGAAAAACGAAGAAGAACAAACAAGTGCAAAACTTCCGAGAAGAAAAGAAAGAGAGAGAGAAAGATTGCGTCAGCAAAATTTGCGTGATCTGATCTATTCGGGTCACACATTCGTGACGGATGACGGAGATGCGAGAGGAAGTCGGCGAACTGAGTATCCCTTCCCCCGTTGTTTTCCGATCCGCGCGAGATCTGCAGATGATGCAATCGCGCTCCACTGATAACAATTTGAACATTGAGATTTCTCGAGTGTTTTATGATCACTTGCAGATTGAAACTGCGCTCCGCTGATAACCCAGGGAGGGAAGATTGACTTTTTGAACGGTCTATGTTCACTAGGCGATGAAACTACGCTCCACTGATAACAAGGTCAAAATTGAGAGTTCGAGCCTCCGAAAAACGATTCGGGTGCGAATGAAACCGCGCTCCAACGATATGTTCCGGTGCTGATGCGAACGTGACACTTTCGGAACGATTCCGGTGCGGATGAAAGCGCGCTCCACTGCTAATCAACCAAATCCAGCCCACTACACGAGGAGAACAGATTCTAACCTTTGATTCGCTTCCAATACTCAAAAGGTTATTGGGAGAGAAAGCGTTTCGCGGCCTCCCCACGGTTTATGTGTTAGTTTCAAGTGGCCATTGTCCTTGGAACCGGACACCTTTTACTTCTCTAACCGTTTTTTTTCTTCTTCTCCTTCTTCTTCTTTTCGTTCCGGGTTTTATGACCAAATGGCGACTCGAAACAAAGTGATGAGAGAAGAAAACGTAAACAGAAGAAAGAGAGAAGTGTCCATCGGGCACACACACACATACACACACAGAGAGAGTCTGTTCCGTGTCGTGTGTCGGCGTCTCTCTCGCCCTGACCTCTTCTACTACTTCTTCTTCTTCGTCTCAAGACCCCATTCGGTTCAACGAAGATGGTAACGAAACCGGTTTTTCGTCGGGTTGCGCACAAATGCGCGCGCGCGCGCACACACACGCAAAACTTTTTTTTTCCGTCCGCCATTGGGGTTTGGTTTGTGGCAAAACCTCGCCCCCTTTAAAGAGAGGGGTGGGATCGGCCTCGACGGCACCAGCCAACCGTTTATAAGGCAGACGAAAGGGTCACGCTTCATTCGGCATTCGGCGATTCGAAACGTCTTCTCACGACTACCACCTCCTTCATTTCTCCTTTTCACTGACGTCTTCTGACTGAGAAATCTCGAGTTGCGTGTTTCAGGTAACCATGAGAGTCGCCTTCATCTCGTTCGCACTTTTCGCGCTGGCTCTCGCCGGACCTGGTGAGTAGATCAAACTCCAGACTTTTGCCGTTTCGACCGAGCCGCCAATTTTCAGTCAAACGTCAAGCTCAAAACTCGTACGGTGACGAGGCCGCTGCTGCTCCGGCTCCAGCTGCTGTCGAGCCAGAGGCTGCTCCAGTGGAGCAGGCCGCCGAGCCGGTTGCTCAGGAGGAGGCCGCTCCGGAGGCACCGGCTCAAGAGTCCGGATACAGATCGAAGAGACAGGCTCAGAACTCGTACGGAGATGAGGCCGCTGCTCCAGCTGCTCCAGCCGTCGCCGCCGCCGCTCCAGAGCAATCGTTCGCCGCCGAGCCACAAGCGGCTCCAGAGGAGCACGCCGCCGAGCCAGTCGCCCAGGAGGAAGCTGCTCCGGAGGCTCCTGCTCAAGAGTCCGGATACAGATCGAAGAGACAGGCTCAGAACTCGTACGGAGACGAGGCCGCCGCCGCTGCTCCGGCTCCAGTCGAGCAGGCCGCTGAGCCAGAGGCTCCGGCTCCAGTCGAGCAGGCCGCCGAGCCGGTCGCCCAAGAGGAGGCCGCTCCAGAGGCTCCGGCTCAGGATTCGGGATACAGAGTGCGACGTGACGCGCAAAACTCGTACGGAGACGAGGCTGCTGCTGCTCCAGCCGCCGCCGAGCCAGTCGCCGCCGAGCCAGAAGCTGCTCCAGTCGAGCAGGCCGCCGAGCCAGTTGCACAGGAGGAGGCCGCTCCAGAGGCTCCGGCTCAGGATTCGGGATACAGAGTGAGACGTCAAGCTCAAAACTCGTACGGAGACGAGGCCGCCGCTGCTGCTCCAGCTCCAGCTGCCGCCGCCGAGCCAGAGGCTGCTCCAGTGGAGCAAGCCGCCGAGCCAGTCGCCCAGGAGGAAGCTGCTCCGGAGGCTCCAGCCCAGGAGTCCGGATACAGATCGAAGAGACAGGCTCAGAACTCGTACGGAGACGAGGCCGCCGCCGCTGCTCCGGCTCCAGTCGAGCAGGCCGCCGAGCCCGAGGCTCCGGCTCCAGTCGAGCAGGCCGCCGAGCCAGTTGCTCAGGAGGAGGCTGCTCCGGAGGCTCCGGCTCAAGAGTCCGGATACCGCGCCTAAAAAGAGTCGACACGACTCGAAACTGTACACCACCGGGTACTGTGCAAGATGAAAGGAGGACCGCACCGAATTTCGAATAACCGTTTTCCACTTTTCTTACCAACCTTCTAATACTCTCTTTTCTTTTTCTTGTTCCTTCCCAACACCTAATTCTCAGCGAGCAACTGCCAAGTTTTAATTTCTTTTTTCCTTTTTCTTGTCTCTCTTCACTTTTTTCGCCTATGAACCGATTGAAATAAACGATTTTTTTTAAAAATCGAAACACTGTTTTCCTGTCCCAAATTTCAAATTTAAAAAAAAAAACGAATTGTGTCGATTTACGATAAACAAAGAGCCGACGCCCCCGTGCCCGTAATTTCGGAGCGTCGTACTAAATGGTTTTCGTGAGTAATATTGCAATTTTTTTCATTTCCAAGTTATTCTCGGCGACTCCCGATGAAATATTACTAGAAATTGTTGTTTCATCTCGAATCTCCGAAAAACCGAACAATGACCTTAAAACTCAAATATACTGGAATTCAGGTATATTTCAGCGAAAAAACGACAAAAATTCTTCGTCGTAAATCGACACAATACGTACTTTTCCGAAGATTCGAAATTTTCGGGACAGCAGAAAGCGGCGAATCGATAATATGAGAGTGTGACAAAACCGGAACATACGTCGTGACGCAAAAATGCACAATCGCAACACTGCGGCGCGCTTTTTCTGCTCTTTTTTCGCTAAATTCTGCATTTATGCGTCGCGGTGAACGCGTGTTCCGGTTTTGTCACACTCTACGATGACCGATCAAACGGCGCGATCGACCGATCAATACTCGGGGGGAGAAATGCCTTCGTCGACCTATTTAAGCGGCGGAAATGTCGCATTCTGTCTGCCGCATTCGGAATGCATCCGATTCTCGCGATTCTCACCGTGCTCGCGATTGTGACGCCGTCGCACGTCTTCGGATGCGATATCACGGCCACGTTGACTTCGCAAACCTATCACGACATCTTCGCCCAGTTCACCTTCCACAATAACACCAAGAGTCCAGTGTAAGTTTAAAGGGGGGAGAAAAAATCGATAATCGTGTTGAAGGTATCGATTCGAAAAGGACGGAGCCGAGACGAAAGTTCACATAACCGGCATGTTTTGCAACATGAAACCCACGAGACTTGATGTGAGTTTATTATCGGTTTTTTTCCCGGGGGGAATTTCCAGAAACTTCCCGTGATTCTTCCAGACGTACAAACAAGTGCCAACTGTGGGAATGAAGCCCGTCGCGACTAGTCAAGCGTTTTTGGAGGGATGGGGATTCGTCAATTATATTGTGAGTTGGTCGCGATGGAAACGCGCTCTATTGAGAGAGAGAGAGTGAAAATTGCGGGAATTCTGGTGGAACTTTTTAATGAATTTAAAAAAAATTGGAAAAAAAATTTTTTTTTGGAAGTTTTATGAGTTTTAATTATTTAAAAAAAAAGAAAAATAAATGAAAAATGGTTCTATTTCGAAATTCTAATTTTCAAAAATAATTTATGGGAATTCAAAAATTTTCGAATACTTGGATATCTAAGTTTTTAAATAAAAATCGATTTTTAAAAATAATTTTTCTAAAAACAATTTTTTTTCAATAAATTTTTTTCAATAAAAAAAATATTGAAGAAAAAAATTTTTACAAAAAAGTTCGATTTTTCAATTTTTGAAAAAAAAATAAAATTTTAAAATTAATAAAATTTCACAAAAATTAGCGATTTTTTCCTTAAAATCTTTAAAATTTTAATTTATTTTTAAAAATAAAAAAATCGGAGTTTTTTTTTCGAAAAATTTTTATGAAATTTTTTTTTAAAGATTGGACAAAAAATCGATACTTTTTATATTTTCCGAAAAAATTCACAAAAATTCACAAAAATTTCAAAAATTCAAAAAAAATTATATTTGAATTTTTAAAAATTTTTTTCAATTCAGCGATTTTAATTCACATCATTTTTTCACTCGCAGATTCTCATCGATGGCGTTTTTATGGGTGCCAGAGCCGGTGTGGCGTGTTCGGCCGGCGATTGCGGCGCCTCGAGAGGATAATTTTTTTTTTTTTTTTTTTTTTGAAAAATTGATTTTACTTGTTATTTTCTCTGTTGAGATAATTTAATAGTAATAAATAATAACTTTAAAAAAAAAATTTTTAATATACGAATTTGAATTTAAAAATTTTTTTTCTAATTTTTGCTATCCACTCACGTTGTCGAGCTTTAAAACGCGAACAAATGATTTTCTTTTGCTTGCCAATATTCTTTTTCTCCTATTTTCAGCTGCGAAACGTGACATGGGGGAAACGTGACATGACATTGTCCCGTAGCGCCCTACTCCACTTTCTGTGGGTTATAAAAGGAGGGCGGACTGGAAGAGAGAGATAGAGACTACAGTGCTCAGAATGAAGGAGAGAGTGTACGAAGTGCTCTTCGTTCTTCTCGTTCTGTTGCTGTTTGTGACGACGACGACGCACGCCAATAGCGGCCGTCTCAGCAAAGAAGAGAACTGGCAGCTGAAGGAGGAATGCGGCAAAGCGCCCAAATGTAAGTGTTTGATTGAGCCCAGAACAATCATTCGACTGACATTTTCAGTCTCCGACGGTCCATGGACCGGTTTGATCAAGTTCCCAGGATACTCTCAAAGAGAACAAAAACACAAAGATATGATGGGCAGCGGGGTGTTTGTCTCTCGTCGACACTTTCTCACTACCCATGCCACCGTGTTCTACCATCAAAGCGACCCCAAATACATGATAGACAACAAGCCGTTTAATGCGAGCACTTGCAAGAATGGGTGAGCCGACCACTTCGACGACAAGTTCTACCGAGACACAAGTTTTTTTCAGAGTGGGTCCGCTTCGCGACGATGTGGTGAAGAAAACGCTTGTTGCATTATGCCAAAAGGATGGAAAATGCCAAAAGGATGGACGCGCTGCAATTAAGGGATTTTATCTTAAAGACTGCAAGAAAGAGTCGCTACCGGAAGGATTGATCCTTCTTGAGTTTGAGAAAGACAGAGGCACCACCCCAGCCTGTGTGACATATATAAGTAACTATACTGCCCTTGCCGGCGGGAAAGTTAGTTATTTCTCTGGTAAATCTACGACAAATCCCAGAAGTGTGGAAGTTTCACAAATTGATATGGTCAATTGTGGCAGAGACTTTCCTAACCTCGATAAATGGTTTTGTACACGACCAGGGGATTGTGAGTACGGTGTTGGAGGAGTCTTCATGAAGAACGTGAATGGGAGAGCTCATGCTTTTGGCGTTGGCCGATCATGTAAGTGTTTGGGTATTTTTCACAATTTTTTGCAAATTTTAAGATTACAACTTTTTAGCATCTCTACACTTAGTAAATTCATAAGGATTTCTGAATGCAAAAATTTGGTTTTTTTTTTGCGTTTCTACTTGCGGTCATTTTGCAGTTCCATGCGCTGGAACTTCTGATGGTATTCAACATTCGTTCCATTATTACGCCGACCGAATTTGCAAGGTGGCGGGCATTTGCGAATCGGCGCCCCGACCAAAACCGAAACCGACACCGAAGCCAACACCTAAGCCAACACCTAAGCCAACACCCAAGCCGACTACCCCCACGACGCCGACTACCCCCACGACGGTCACGACTCCTACTGAGCCACCGACGACTACCGAGCCACCGACTACTACCGAGCCACCGACGACTACCGAGCCACCGACGACTACCGAGCCACCGACGACTACCGAGCCATCGACTACTGAGACGACGTCGACGACTACCACTACGACGCCGAAGCCGACGACGACGACGAAGAAGAAGACGACGACGACTCGCAAGGCGCCCGTTGTGAGCCAGAAGCCGAGCGAGCCGGAGGAGCAGGAGGAGGAGGAGTCGCTGGCAGAGGCTCTCGAGTCGGGCTCTCGTGCGACGGCGTCTCTCGGCGTCGTCGTTGCCTTTGTCTTCGCCCTTTTCGGAATTTATTGATTGAATTGTGGATTCTCCCCCCCGCTTCTCCC
Organism: Caenorhabditis sulstoni; assembly: GCA_963966605.1. Classification (NCBI taxonomy): domain Eukaryota; kingdom Metazoa; phylum Nematoda; class Chromadorea; order Rhabditida; family Rhabditidae; genus Caenorhabditis; species Caenorhabditis sulstoni. The sequence continues at coordinate 1,068,216 of OZ016478.1, read as the reverse complement.
ATCTCCCGCCTCTTTTCTGATTCGAATGAATAAAGTATTTTTGGAGACTTGGAATCTTGCTGATGACATGGAAACCGTGGTTCACAAGCTTTCGGAAGCTTTCGGAATTTTTAAAATGAAACTAAACAAGTTTTGGAGAATAAAAAATCGATTATAAGGGGTCGTCCTGTCAATTCTTTCAAAGCGCGTGTTCCGGTTTCGTCTGTTTCGGTTTTCTGATTTTCTCCGGTTTTGTCGCATTCGGTTGAACGGCAGTAGAAGAATTCACGAAAATTCCGAAAATCCGACCTCTTTCCAACCGTCGGTTTCGCAAATGTCCCGGAGGTACCGTGACATGACATTGTCCCGTAGTGCCCTACTCCACTTTCTGTGGGTTGAAAAAGGAGGGCGGACTGGAAAAGAGAGAGAGAGAGTTCAGTTCTCAAAATGAATAAGCAAGTGTACAAAGTGCTCTTCGCTCTTCTCGTTCTTCTGTTGTTCGTGACGACGACGACGCACGCCATTAGAGGTCGTCTCAGCAAAAAAGAGAACATACAGCGAGAAAAGGAATGCGGCAAAGTGCTCGAGCGTAAGTTATTGAGCCCCGCAAAAGGCCTCGAATAATAATTTCAGAGGCACGGAGCTACTGGACCAGTGCGGTGAAATACCCGGTGAACAAAGAAAAAAGACTTCAATATCTGCCGGCTAGCGGGTTGTTTGTCTCTCGTCGACACGTTCTCACCGCCTATTCTACCATATTCTCCCTTGATTATCTCACCGTCACGTACGCGTATAACAAGAAGCCGCTTTCGGCGAAATGCGAGAATGGGTGAGCCGATTCCACCACGAGTTGTGAGCACTGTGGTTTTTCAGGGCGGCTCGGATCCGTCCCGATATGCTAGCGGGAATGACTGTCGCGGTATGCGGAACGGATGGAAAATGCAGTACGCGATTTGACCAAGTCGTCGGGGCCTACTTTTTCGGGGACTGCTCTATCGAGTATACAAATGTTGGGATGATTCTTCTCGAGTTGGATCGAGACTACGACGTCAGCCCAGTCTGTGTCGCAAACGAGAAGAACTTTAAAGTCGGCGACCCGATTGGTTTCTCTTCTACTGATCAGTCAAAAGAGCCCGTCACTGTGGAATTTGATCAAACGAGAGCCGAAGAATGTGACAAAAGCTATAAAGAGGAAATTTTTTGTACGGGAAGAGTGACGTGTGCGAACGGTCTTGGAGGAGCATTCGTGAGGCTAATCAACGGAAGAATTTACGGTCTAGGCCTCAACCTAGGCGGTAAGTTTTTTTTTTTTTTAATTATTGAGCATCTCTACATTTTTCAAAGGATTTCCGAATGCAAAATTTTGGTTTTCTTTTTAAATTTGTGAAAAGTTTTCACTGAAAACGGAGAATTTCTTTTGAACAAAACACTTAAATATGCGGCGATTTTGCAGATGCATGCAGTGACTCTTCTAAGAATTTTCACTTTTCCATCTACCAATACGCTGACCAACTTTGCAATGTGGCTGGTATATGCAATTTAGAAAAGATTACTAGACCATCGCCGCCCCCACCACCGACGAAGAAGAAGACACCTAAGCCAACGAAGGCAATACGCAAGCCGACACCGAAGCCACAGACCACGACGATCACGACTCCTACCACGATGGTCACGACTCCTACCACGATGGTCACGACTCCTACCACGATGGTCACGACTCCTACCACGATGGTCACGACTCCCCCCACAACGGTCACGACTCCTACTACGACGGTCACGACGACTACTGAGCCACGGACGACTACTGAGCCACGGACGACTACTGAGCCACGGACGACTACCGAGCCACCGACTACTGAGACGACGTCGACGACTACCACTACGACGCCGAAGCCGACGACGACGACGACGAAAAAGAAGACGATAACTCGCAAGGCGCCCGTTGTGAAGCCGAGCGAGCCGGAGGCCGAAGAACTGGAGGAGGAGTCGCTGGCAGAGGCTCTCGAGTCGGGCTCTCGTGCGACGGCGTCTCTCGGCGTCGTCGTTGTCTTTGTCTTCGCCTTTTCTAGAAGTTATTGATTGATTGACGAATGAAGTATTTTTGAAGATTTCGGGAAAATGGAACCTTGTTGATGACTTGGAAACCGTGGTTCGATGGACCAAAGTTTGAGAATTTGTCTAGAGTTCGAGCTTTCGGAAAATTAGAAAAACATTTGATTTTTAAATTTTCGAAAATTCCAAAAAATTAAGAAAAAAATAAAGGAATATTTAAAATGAAAAATGAAAAATAAATAAATAAAATTTGGAGAATAAAAAAAATCGATTATAAATAAATTCATGAAAATTCGAAAAACTTGCAAAATCGAATGTTTTTTTTTCAATTTCAGACAATTTTTTGAAAAAAATTCCATAACATTTTCTTTCGAAAAATAAGAAAATTCCAAAAATAAATATATCAAAAATTTTTTAGAAGACAGATTTTGTTTTTTTTTTCAAAATCAATTTTACTTGTTATATTTGTTTTTTTTTTCTGTTGATATTCTAATAAAAATTACTTTTTTTTCAATTTTCCATACTTTGAGAGTTCTTTGTTTGAACGTTTGGATGAGAGAGACGGTTTTCCCCACCCCAAAAACCGGTTTTTTTTTGCTTTTTTGGCCACTGCCATCGCGACTACATCAGTAAATCTTCTTTGCGCGCTCTCTTCTCACACCTATTTTTCTATTTTCCGTGATTAAAACCGCAGAAAAAATCACCAAAAGAAAAAAAACAAAAAAATCGCAAAAAAAAAGAAGAATTCGTGGAAAAACAACGATGCTCCGCTCATTCCGCTAGGTGTTCCCTCTTTATTTTTTCCGCGATTTTCGCGTAATTTTCAAGATTTTTTCGCTAAATAATTTCTCTCGACCGGAGAACGCTCAAAAATCCGGTTCGTCAGTGTGTCGAAACAACACGCCATTTTCAGTCGATCAGCTGAGAACATTGGCGAAATTGAGAGAGTGTGTAGGCTCCACAAAAGTGCTGTGCTCGCCAAAAAGGGCAAAGGCCGCTGTTTCGCAGTGAAACACGCCACTTTCGCTCTCTTATCAGACCACTTTTCGGCGAGAGTCGAATGATTTTCGCCCCCTCACCGAGGACGCGCAAAACCGATTCATTTGGAGGGACGACGAAATGGGAAGAGCGAGAGAGCACGGGAAACGAGGAGGGTGCGCGACACACGCACAGGGAATACGAACCTTTTTCAACTTTTGGAAATATACGAATTTTTCGCGGTTTTTTGCCAAAATTTCCCGATATTCGAGTGATTTTCACGAATTTTACTCTAATTTTAGTTGTTTTGGCGAACTTTTCACGATTTTTTGCCCTATTTTCAGTGATTTTTGCAAGATTAAAACAGAAAAGAATATTCAGCTAATTTTTAGTGGGTTTCGCGAATTTTCGCCTAATTTTTAGAAATATACAAATTTTTTCGAATTTTTGCGAATTTTTCCGCTAATTTCACCTGTTTTGGCGAAATTCTCACGATTTTTCGCCGAATTTTCAGTGATTTTTGCAAAAAGAATTTTTTTTTGAAAATATACGAATTTTTGGCGGTTTTTGTTGAAATTTTAGTGATTTTTCAGCCAATTTTAGGTGTTTTGGCGAAATTTCTACGATTTTTTGCGGTTTTTGCGAATTTTTGGCTGATTTACGCGGAATTTTAACTGGTTTTTGCAATTTTTTGCCTAATTTTTTGAAAATATACAATTTTTCGGCGGTTTCGCCCAATTTTTTCTTCGATTTTTTGGTGATTGTGCTCAATTTTTAATGGTTTTTGCGAATGTTCGCACATTTTTCGGCGGTTTTGACGAAAGTTTTTTTTTCAATTCTTCACTTTTTTTTCTAATTTTTAGGCGATTTTCGGTCGAATATTAACGGAATTTTTAGAGATTTTCAACAAATTTTAGCCGTTTTGTATTTTTTAAAATCAAATTTCCGGCGATTTTTTTCCGAATTTTTAGTGATTTTTGCGAATTTTGCCGAATTTTTTTCAAACTTTCAGCCAATTTTTGCGATTTTTCGCTGGAATTTTTCTAATTCTCGCGAATTTTTTTCTCAAAAAAAAAACCGGTCAACGGGTTGTTTGTTCAGTTTTTTTTTCGAGCTTTCGAGCCTTTGGCAAAGAACTGAGCAAATATAGTGACAAAGTGACGACGCACTTTTGTTGCCGAAAAATTTGGGTGAATAAAATTGTATGGCCTAATTTTTTTTGTGAATTCGGTAAAATATTGTTTTCGATTCGAAAACCTTTTTTAATTTTTTAATGGCGTTTTTCCGGTTTTGTGTGATTTTCACCCCAAAAACCTGCATAACTTGTTTTAAAATCAATATTTTCAAATTCTCGTTTCGCCATTCGAAACTTCTCGAAAAACTCTATAAATATTTTTGATAATCGCGCCATTTCGATTGGTCCCTCAGCACTAAAACTCTCAAATGCGCACTATTGAGATGCCACGTTGCGCTGAAACCGCGCTCCGATGGACTGGGCGCGAAGATAGGTCTCGCAACGAAAAATTAGCTAAATTAGTCGTGCGCCTTTAAACTCTTGAATATTAATTGTTGATTTTTTTCTTAAAATCCTAGCCCAAAGAATTTTAAAGGCGCATGTCTAATTTTGTTATTTTCTTTCGTTGCGAGACCACACATCCGTCGCCAAATGGGTCTCGTATGGAAGAGAAGATTAGTGTCGATTTACGTTCCGAATGTTATTCCGTGTGCAGATCGCACTTTGACCCCGAAATGCTGGCGCGCTCCAAAAAACTATCAATTTGGGTTGTCTCGAGTCGCGCGTGCTTATCATCATTGGCCGAAAAGTGGCGTGAGAGAAGGTGATGATGATGGGTGCTTGGAATCGCGAATAAAAGAGAGGCGATAAGGGCGTCGATTGCGCATTCTCTCTTTCTCTTTCCCTTTCTGTTTCCTCGTTTTACACTTTTCTCGTCCTTGTCACGACTCGAAACGAGATTTTACAGGGAAGAATGGCGGATCAACGACGAAACGCGACACTGATGGATGTGCTGACCAAGGAATGGAGTCTCGAGCAGACCGACTCGTTCATGTACCACTTCGAGACCCTCTCCTATTATGTATGTGGAATAGACACAATAAGGTCTCTATTTTGATGCGATTGCAGCTGTGCGTCGCCTACCTCGTCACGATTTACGTCGGCCAGAAGATCATGGCCAACTTCAAGGCGTTCGAACTGCAGAACACGCTGGCCGCCTGGAATTTCGGATTCTCGCTCTTCTCCGGCATCGCCGCCTACAATCTGATTCCCGAACTGTACGGCGTGTTCCGGAAGGACGGATTCGTTGGTGAGTCGTCAAGAGCTGCGCGGGTCTCGCCACGAAACAAAAGAAACGGCCCGAATAATCATTTGCGCCTTCAACCTCATCATTTTATGAAAAATTTGATATGAAAGAGCGGTGGTTCGAAAAGAAAAAGAAGGCAAGTTTGAAGACGCATGCGATTAATCCGGAAAAAAAAGTTTATTGTACCTGATTTTTCTTTCGTGACGGGACCCGCGCCTCCAGTTTTCATCTGTAAAATTTTTTGGATTTCCACGTTTTTTTTAATTGTTTCAAAAATTTTCCACAAATTTTTTTGGTTTTTCTAATTTTTACACCGAACAATTGATTTTTTTCGTAATTTTTAAATTAAAAACAATTTTAATTCAATCGAAATTAATTTTTTTTCCACAAATTTTTGAAAATTTGCTTTTTCAAATTCAAATGTCATTGTGTTGAAAATGAAAAATGTTTCCAGTTTTCCAAAAAAAAACGGAAAATTCATTTTTTTTTTTCAAATTCCTTCAAAAAAAAAGTCTGATTTTTGCAGAAAACTGAGAAAAATAAATTTTTTTTTTTAATTCCCGAAATTTTTTAAGAATAAAAAAAATAGTAGTAATTTGCATAGTAATTTCCGATCGAAATGCAAAATTCCCGGAAAATTTATTGATTTTTTAAAATTTTATTTATTTATTTTTTCTTGTGCCGAAAAAAAATCATAAACTTTTTTTTGAAATTCCTCTTCAAAAATCAGGTTTTTCCGGAAAACTATTCCCGGAAATTTATTGATTTTTTCTGATCTTTCTAACTTTTCTTGTTGCAGCGTCGTACTGCCAAAACGAGACGTACTACACGAATCCGACGACCGGCTTCTGGGGCTGGGCGTTCGTGATGTCGAAGCTGCCGGAGCTCGGCGACACCATGTTCCTCGTGTTGCGTCGGAAGCCGGTGATCTTCATGCACTGGTACCATCACGCGCTCACCTTCGTCTACGCCGTCGTCACCTACTCGGAGCACCAGGCGTGGGCTCGCTGGTCGTTGGCTCTCAATCTCACCGTCCACACCGTCATGTACTTGTGAGTCTGACAAACTTTCCAAATTTTCCCTGAATTTTGAAAATTTCAGTCAATTTCAGTTAATTTGCTAGAATTTTTTTTTCGTTTTTTTTTTTTGAAAAATATTCCGTCTCATTCCAAAATTTGGAAAAAAAAATTTGAAAATTTTTTTAAAATTAAATGCAATTTTTCCCGAATTTTTCATTTCAAAAACTGAAAAAATTTGCAAATTTCCCAACAAAAAAAAACTAAAAACTGGGAATATCAATTTTTAATCCCCTCCGAGGTGGAAATGGAGTGATGATAAGAAAAATTGGAATTTGAAAAAAAAAAGTTGATAAGAAATGCGACGTTTGCACCGATTATTGCTCTTTGATTTTTTGCGCACAAATTTAGAAAAAATAATTCGGAAAAATAATAAAACTTTCAGTTGGAACTTTCAGTTGGACTTTTTTTTTAAAATTAGAGGAATTTTCGAAATTTAAAAAATATTTATATTGTTTTTTTTTTTCGAAAATTCCAAAAAAAAATTGCTTTCAATTGAAAAAAAATGTATTTTTCTCAAAAATAAATCTAATTTTTAAGACATTTCTTTCAAATTTGAGGTTTTATTCATTTGCAAAATTACTACAATTTTTTACCAATTTTTGTGAAAAAAGATTAATTTTCAAAGTTTTTTGAAAAAAAAAAATTAAAATTCAGAAAAATTTTTTTTAATTTTAAAAATTCCAAAAAAAAAACTCAAAACGTTTCTCAATATTGCAGCTATTTCGGAGTGCGCGCGCTGAACATCAAGACGCCGCGTCCGGTCGCCAAATTCATCACCACCATCCAAATTGTGCAGTTCATCATCTCGTGCTACATCTTCGGACACCTCGTCTTCATCAAAAAAGACGACCTCGTGCCCGGATGCGCTGTCAGGTGAATTTGAGAAAAAAAAAACTGGAAAAAACAAACTGGAGGAGAAAATTTAGAAAAAATTTTTTTTTGATTTTTTCAAAATTCCGAAATTTTCGTTGACATACCTATATAAGAAAAAAATTTTTTCTAGGTAAAAAAAATTATTTTACTTTTTTAAAAAAATATTTTGAAAATATTTCCAGAAACGGAAAAATGTTTTTTCTTTCTAAAATTTCTTCTAGAATTTGCAAAATTAATTTTTAAAAATTTAAAAAAAAATTTTGCTTGAAAAAGCGAAAAAAATTTTTTTTTTTTCAACAATTTTTGGAATTTTTTTTTAAAATAAAAAAAATCCTAAAATTTTCTAAAAAACGAATTTTTCAAAAATTTCTGTTTTTGAGCTTCAAAATTACGCTATTTATATAAATTGTTTTAATTAAAATTTAATTTTTTTTAACCAAAAAATATTCTAAATTTAAAAAAATTTCATTTTGAAAAAAAATTATATTGAATAAAAATAAAATTTGAATTTAAATTTTTTTTTAAAAATTCACAAAAAAATTTTTAATTAAAAACTTTTTTCGAACAAATTAACATTGAAAATCACGCAGTTTTTCGATTTTCAATTCAAATTCTTTAAACCAAAAAAATCCGAAAAAAAAAATTTATCATAAAAAATGAATTCAGCTGGCGAGTGCTGACGATCGGAGGCCTGATGTACGTGAGCTATCTGTTCTTGTTCGCCAAATTCTTCTACTACGCCTACATTCACCAGAAGCCGGCCAAGAAGGACGCCAAGAAGATCGAATAATTTATCGACCGATTAATAATTTTTTTTTCCCCCAATTTTTTTTCTTCCCGCGCATTTTTCTCCTCCACACTAGTTTCTGTAGAAGTCTACCCTAAAAACACCTAACTTTCCTTGTTACGGGCTTTTTTTAATGATTTTTTTTCCATTTTCTTCCCCCCTCCTTCCAAAAAAAGCGATTCTTTTCGATAAAACTAAAATTTGATAGCGAAAAATTGTGTGCCCTCTTTTTTTCTTATCACAAAAAAACGAGCAATTTCTGCTCCCTTTTTATTTCTAATTTTTGGAATTTTTCGGCGAAATTATTGATTTTTTAACTGAAATTTATCCGTTTTTTTCAGAGAAAGAAGAGAAAATGGTTTTGACGAAAATATGGCTGATTCCGATTTTTTATGGATTTTGTGCGATTTCAGCGACGGCTACAAAGTTGTGAAAACAAAAAAATTTAATTATTTTGAGAAAAAAAATTAATGGAAATTAATTTTTGTACATTTTAAAATTTAAAAAAAAACGTGGAATTAAAAAAAAATTGTTTTTTAAAACCTAAAATTGAAAAAATTCGGAAAAAAAATTTTTATCGATTTTTTTTTCAAAATTATTTTTGAAAATTAAATTTTTTTTACTTTTCACGGTTTTTTTCTCTAAAATTGAAGAACGAAAATGAAAAAAAAATAGATTTAAAAAAATAAAAAATTTTATGATCGATTTTTTTTTCTAAATTATTTTTGAAAACTGAAAATTTTTTCAATTTTTACGATTTTTCTCTAAAATTGAAAAAAGAAAAAAATAGATTTAAAAATATTTCAAATCGATTTTTGTTTCAAATTTTGCAATTAAAAAAAAATAATTTTTCATAATTTTCGAAAAAAAAAATTACTTTTAAAATAAATTCGATTTTTTCCTATTCACATAATTATTATCGGATTTTTTTGAATGCAATACGCTGCGGAAATTTTTTTTTTCGAAATGTCGATTTACGGGTTGGTCCCGCCCCGAAGAGAAAGAGACGCAGACGACGAGAGATGAAATTTCTTCTATTTTTTCAAATTTTTTCATTTCTTGTCGTCTGCGTCTCTTTCTCTTCGTGGCGGGACCAACCCGTAAATCGACATTTCGAAAAAAAAATTTCCGCAGCGTATTGCATTCAAAAAAATCCGATAATAGAAACTTAGAAACTCAATGTTTTTTTTTGAATTTTAGAAAAGAATTTTTGAAAATTCTAAAAATAAAAGCGAGAAAATCCAATTTTTTTCAAAAAAAAAATTTTGCGATTAAAATTTACTGATAAATCCAATTTTTTTCAAAAAAAAAATTTTGCGATTAAAATTTACTGATTGATAAATTAAAGCAAAAATGAATTTTTAACCTTTGCAGATATTTTTTTGTGTCTCTGCTGAAAAAGTATCCGCACGTGTTGCCGTTTCTCGCCTCTCGCGACGCCTCTCTGTTCGGCGAGTGCGTTTTCGCCCATCTCGTCACCTATTCTGCATTTTTGCGTGAGTTTTGGCGCATTTTCGGCGCGCGACAATTTTAATTCGTTTTTTTTTCGTCAGAGAATTGGAAAAAAACAGAGATTGATTTCTAGAAAAAAATCTGGTTAAAAAAAAATATTTTTCTCAATTTATTAAAAAAGTTTTTTTAAAAAATTTTTATTCATTTTATTTAATTTTTGAACATTTTTGCAAAATTTAATAAAATTTTTATTATAAAAATTCAGGATAATTATTTTTTTTTTTTTGGAATGAAATTTTCAAAGAAATTTTTTTTTATTTTTAATGTTTTGGAGGAAAAAAAATTTTTTTTGAAAAAAAAACGAAAAAATCGAAAATGTTTTTTTTAACCAAAAAATTAATATTAAGGAATAAATTTTCAAAAATTGATTTATTGATTTTCATTAATTTTAAAAAAATTTTATTTTTAGCAAATGAAAAAAATTCCGAATTCCGAAAAAAAAAATTTTCAATTTTTTCTAATATTTCTGCATTTTTAGAATTCAAAAAAAAAAACTGAAAATTTCTAAAAACTTGATTTTTTATTTGTTAAACCTGATTCCAGTTTTTGAAAAAACAATTTTTTGGAGAGAAAAATGTTTTTTTGAAATTTGAAAAAAAACTGAAAAAAATTCAAATTTCCTCTAAAATTTCACAAAAAATTTCTAAATTCACCAAATTTTTGGAAAAAATTTGAAAAATTAAAAAAGAAGGAAAAACTTACAGTATTCCTGTTGGCCTACATTCGTCACCGTCAGACAGTCGAATACTATGCGCATCGGCTCGAATGGGAGAATTCCACGTGGCGGCTCATGTCCACTCTCATCGCCGCCGTCGGAATGTTCGCCGCGTTTTGTATTACGGTCATCGCGAATTGTGAGGTGAGAATGATGCACTGAAAAACACTCGATTTCACGACAAAATGCACCGAAACATTTAATCGTACGACAAAGTGCACTAATACACCATAACTCATAGAAAAATGCCATGAAAAAATTAATTTCATGACGAAATGCACAGAAACACACGATTCGACGACAAAATGCACTAGAACATAAAACTTTACGACAAATTGCACATAAACACCGAATTTCACCACAAATTGTACTAAAACATCTGATTTTACGGTTAAATGCACAAAACACGCAATCCTACGACAAAACGCACTGAAAATTCAAATTTAACGACAGAATCCCCAAAAACACCTAATTTTACGGCCAACTAACACTGTTCAGGATCCGGAATTGTCGGCAGTGCACGAATGGGCCGACACTGTGGGATTCGCGTCGGGATTACTGTACGCGTGGGCTCAGGCGGTGCTCACGTGGGCTCTCGTGCCGAGAATGTGCACTCTACGCGTCTGCTACGCTCGATTCGCACTTTTGATCGTCGAAACGTCGGTTTTTGTGTTTTGTGAGTGGAATGCGCTTGATTTGACGACAAAATCGCACTAAAACACCGTATTTTACGACAAAATGCACTAAATCATCGCATTTCACGTCGAATTTCACAAAAACACAGTGTTTTACTACGAATTGCTCAAAAACATCGTATTTGACGACGAAACGCACCAAAACAGCGAATTTCACGACAGAATACACTAGAACACTGTATTTTACGACAAAATGCACTAAATCACCGCAATTCACGTCAAATTTTACAAAAAAGCAGTGTTTTACTACAAATTGCTCGAAAGCATCGTATTTGACGACGAAACGCACCAAAACACCGTATTTGACGAAAAATCGCACCAAAACACTGAATTTGACGACAAAATGCACTAAATCACCGCATTTCACGTCGAATTTCACAAAAACATAGAATTTGACGACAAAACGCACCAAAAACGTCATTTTTCACAGATCGACTCGTGAAGGACGACAAAAATCTCTCGCCGCCGTGGCTTTTGGAGGCCAGTTTGTGGATTGTTGCAAGTGCGCCCCGATGAGAATCTATCGATTTTCGCGCCGTTTGAAAATTCCACGTATTTCAGTCTGTTTCCACGTCTTCATCATCACTTTTTCGCTGGAATTGCGTTTCTCGTATTTACACTCGCCAAAAGTGATTTTTGTGCGCTCCGACGACGACGACGACGTCACGCCGATTCTGAATTCTGATGACCTTGAATTTGATGAACACCAAAATTTTGAATAATTTTTTTTTGCTTTGCGAAAAATTAATGATTTATTTATTTTTATTATTTTGATATAAATAAAAAAGAAATAGAAATCTAAAAATATTTTGCAAAAAAAAAAGAAATTTTTTTTTGGTCGCTGGCTGATTTTTGCTGGAATTACAGTCGAAAAAAGACACGTCATGGGATCAACAAGAAGTTTTGAAAAAGATGAAAAAAATCGAAAAAAAAAACAGATAATATTATCTGTTTTTTTTTGTTTGGAGTGATCCCCTAGTACGACACTCCGAAATAACGGGTCTCGCCACACCGCGCGTTGTTTATCAAAATATTCCAGCGCGCGAAATTTGAAATGAATACAATTTTTTAAAATCTCTTTTTCCGCAATATTTTCAGTTTTCCTCTTTTAAAACATACTTTTCAATTTAAAAATTATTTCTTTCCAGGTTGGTCGCCGGAAAATCGATAATTTTATTCTTAGATGAAATTTCAAAAAAATAAAAAAAGAAATAACTCCAAAAGTAATTATTCCGAAAAAAAACAGCGGAAAAAGAGATTGAACAGTTTAATTCATTTCAAATTTCGCGCCCCGAACATTTTGATAAACAACGCGCGGTGTGGCGGGACCCGTTATTTCGGAGTGTCGTACCAAGGTGGATCACTCCAAGCAAAAAAAAAAACACAGATGATAAATACATGCACACTTTTTTCACAAACACACATTTTCAGCCCGACTTTTTCAGTTTTCGGTCACCGGGACAGTGTTTACACGTGAACGGACAATAGGATTTCATGACGAAGAAGAACGAGGCGCGGGTGCAGTACTGCGCAAAGTGCGGACAGTCGGCAAAGTGATCCACACACTCTGCAAATCTTTTTTTTTGCTTAAATTTTTTTTTCTTTTTTTTTAAACTATTTGGATGGAAAATGTTGGTTTTTTTCAATTTTTGTTTAGAAAAAATTTTTTTTTTTTGGAAAAATTTTGTTTTTTTTTTTTTTTTGGAAAAATTTTGGTTTTTTTTCTCAAAATTCTTTTTTTTTTGAGAGGGAAAATTAGTGTTTTTTTTTAACTTTTAAAAATTTTTTCAAAAAAAAATTTGGTTATGTTCAACTTTTTTTCAATTTTTAAATACTTTTTCGAGGAAAATTATATTTTTTCGTTTTTTTCTGTTTTTTCAAGGAAATTTTTGATTTTTTTCATCGAAAAAATATTAAAATTATTGATTTTTAGAGAAATTTGAAAACAAAAATTTTTTTGGAGGAGGCACCGAGTTTTCGAGTTAAAAACGTGAAAGATTAGTTATTTTTCAAATTTTTTCGAAAAATTTCTCGAATAAAAAATGAAATTTGCGGAAAATCGTCCGAACCACAGCGAATTTGACGACAAAATGCACAAAAACAAGGAATTTGGCGACAAAATGCACAAAAACTCTGAATTTGGCGACAAAATTCACAAAAACACTGAAATTGACGACAAAATGCACAAAAACACTGAATTTGACGACAAAATGCACAAAAACTCTGAATTTGGCGACAAAATTCACAAAAACACTGAATTTGACGACAAAATGCACAAAAACACTGAATTTGACGACAGAAAGCACTCACTTTCGTTCGACTCGACGGGTTTCTTGTCGCCGACCTGCTGCACCAACACTCTCGGCTCTTCTGTGGTCGTCTTCAGTTTCTCCTTCTTTTTCGCCTTACACTGGTACAGTTTGTTGATCTAAACTGCTAATTTTGGCATGTGACGTGACGTGACACTTTTTCGCATCACCTTGACAATGTCGAGTGGCGAAAGGTCTTGGGCGGTGCCGATGAGCTGAGTGAACCCGTCTTGGACCGTTTCGATCGTGTTCCGACCGTTTCGCGAGAACGCCGTGCTGTCGTAGTGCATTATCGATTTGTAGTCGTAGTTTTCGCCTTGCAAGTCCTGAAAAGACACACACGATTCGACGACAAAGTGCACTAAAACTCCAGATTTCACGAAAAATCGCACTGAAACACTAAATTCTAGCGGAAATTCCACGACATTACGGAATCCGAGGCTAAATTTGCTAAATCACTAGATTTGACGACCATTTGCACTGAAACACCTAATTCTACGACAGATTGCACTATAACCCGACATTTTACCCCAAAAATGCACTAAAACATTGAATTGTACGACAAATCGCACTTAAACACTTAATTCGACGACAAATTGCACAGACTCTACGACATACTGCACAAAACACCAAACTTTTCGGCGAATTGCACTAAAACACCGGATCCAACGTCGAATCGGCTCCGAAAACACCGAATCTTACGACAAGTGTCATTTATCAGTAGATCAGTCCGAAAGGCAAACATTCGGAGGCGAAACGGAACGCGCGCGCGCGAGCACACACACACAGACAGGTTGCTGTTCATTTTTTTTTTTGTTTCTGTTTGCTGCCAAGTGTGCCGAGATCAAACGAATTACTCACTGCCGCGTCTACAGTAATCCCGTCATCTCCCCCTTTACGAAATGGCAACGAAGAACCGGAAAGAAAAGAGGGCAAAAACCTGGAGGACGGCGGAGATTTTGTCGAATTGCGACTTCATTCCCGGCAATATGTTGTCCCAAAGTATCCGAATATGGTCGTCACGGTCTGCAAACACGAGAGGAAACATCAGATTTGACGACAATTTGCAGAAAAAAACTCAAAAACACCGAATTTTACGACAATTTGCGGATACCAAAAGAAACAAAAAAAACAACAACATACCGGCTCTCGAGTGTTCGTGCCAAAAACCGACAGAGTGCATCAGTTCGTGCACAATGATTTCGTGGAAAAAGCAACCGCGCCCCAGCGAAATCTCCTGTTTTCCGCCCGTTCGGCCGACTTGTGAGTAGCATCTGAAACGAAAACGACGAATTTGACGACGAATTGCGGACAAAACACCAAATTTGACGAAATTTCACAGAAAACGCTGAATTTCACGACAATTTCTGTGTCTAACACTAAATTTGACGGGAAATTGCGAAAAACATCGAAATTGACGTCAAATTGCGTACCAAACACCAAATTCGACGGATTTTCACAGAAAACATCAGAATTGACGACGAATTGCGTATTAGATACCAAATTTTACGGATTTTTACAGAATACATCAAAATTGACGGAAAATTGCGTACCAAACACCGAATTTGATGGATTTTCACAGAAAATGCATCAAAATTGACGGAAAATTGCGTACGAAACAGCAAATTCAACGGATTTTCACAGAAAACATCAAAAATGACGACGAATTGCGTAACGGACACTTAATTAGACGGTTTTTCACAAAAAAACTCACCCGTAGCCCTTGACAATGTTCAAATAATCGTTTTGCCCGTCACGTTTCTCGAATCGAATACACGTGGATCGGCGATAGCTGTCGAACGCTTTTTCGAGTATCTTCACCTCGCCGGGCGCTACAAAAACCGATCGATATTATCGATTTTGCGTCGGCGATCGGGATCCGACTCACTCACAGAAAGCCGTGTCCATTTCGTACGGTATCACACCGTTCTCCCACGTCAGCTGCTTGTTTTTCAGCGCGTTGAACAACACGGGACCCTCCTGAAAAAACGCGAAACAGTCCGCAATTGCGCGTCGGATTCGGCGCCTACCGGCATTTTCAGCAGATTCGGATCGATTCCGTCGATGTCGCCTTGGAATTTGCCTGCAAGAAGGAAACATTGGATGCGACGACAAATTGCACAGTTTTTCAAATAACACCAAATTTTACGACAATTCGGAAAATAATCGCGTCATTTCCCAGAATTTTGGAGTTCGGCGCACATTTTCTAGACAAAACACCACATCTGGCGACAACTCGCACAAATTGTGTCCAAAACAGTGCATTTCACGACAATTTGTAGAAAACCGGCTCAAACATCACATTTGACGACGATTCTCACACTTTGCATAGAAAACACCGCATACGACGACAATTTGCACAAATTGCGTCCAAAACACCGCATTTGACGACAGTTTGTCGAAAACCGCGTGAAAACCACCAGAATTCATCAAATTTCACCGCGAATCGCGTCCAAAAAACCGTGATCGACGACACACCTGAGTTTTGCCACGCGTGATGCACCTCTCGATGCTCATCGGGAATGTAGGCGGCGAAACTGCGAAAAACGTCGGCGACAGGCTGCGCACTGGCCACGTGGCACATCATCATCATCAAAAACGGTGACAAAAAGTTGAAGTAAACGAGCATTTTGGTGTGTGACGTGGCACAGTGAAAAGTGGTGGTGGTGGGACACAGGCAAGTAGTGGTGATGTTTGGGAGAGGGAATAGGGAGGGGGAAGGGCAACCGGAATGGCCGGATGCTCGCGGAGCACCGGCGGCGGCGGCGGCTCACCGAGCCCACCCCAACCCCCCCCAACAGACCGACGACACGTGTCAAAAGTGTATACACAACAGAGAGAGAGTGAGAGGGCTTTCCGCGCGGAGAGATTCCGCGCGGAAAGCCCTCTTTTTGTGCTCCACCGCTGTCAGTCAGCCAGCAGCAGCAGGAGGAGAAGAACACAAAACAAAATATAATTTGCACAACACACGAGCCGGTGCTCTCACCCCATTCGGCTCGCGCGCGCGCGCAAGCGAGAAAAACGGCCCGAAAGTGCAAAACGGTTGTGCGAATGCGAACGCGTCGTCGTCTCGTCCGGAGAGAGAGAGAGAGAGACAGAAAGAGCATGTTCTTGTGCTCGTTGCTCGCCGAGCCCCCACCCGAATGTTTGAGTTTGGAAATAGCATCAGAGTGAAATCGAGAGCTCTTTTTGACAGGACCCCCCCCCCCTGTCTCCAACTTTTTTCTCGATCAGATCCGATATCTGTGATGGATATCGGTTTCTTGTTCTCAATGTCAGGGGGAAATTTCATTTTGTCCCGCTTTTTCAAGGGGACTCCAAAAATTGTTGGTAATACTCAATGTTTGCTCCTTTGCACGGAAATCTTTAGTAAAAGGCGAAAGATTTTCACGGTCAAATGCAGAGGAACCAGAGTTGCCTGCCATTGGAACACGCGCCGACCACCCTCGTCGCATCTACCGACATCTCGCGGGTTCCGCGCGCCACTATCAAATGCGTGTCGGGTGGGCGGGGCCTGGCTGAAAACTCCCGTTTGCTGGCTGAAAATCGAGTTTTCGGGAAAAGTGACAAGAGACTTTTCTGCTCAGAATTTCGAGCTCTATCGATTGATATCCATCACACATCGCTATTCCGTCACACTTCTTTCATCAACAGTTCACTTTTTGCTCACTTCTCGCGACGGCTTCATCCAATTGCCGTTCGGCGTGGGTCGTTCGAGTTCGGCGCTCGGTTTGTAGGCGTTCTCCGACGACTTCTTCGTCGCTTGCTCTTGGCTCATCGCGGTTTTCGACGGTTTCGATGGTTTTTCCGCCGATTTCGATGGTTTTTCGGTGGATTTCGATGGTTTCGGCTTGTTTCTCAACGATTTTGAGGGTTTTTCGGCGGATTTTGCCAGTTTTTCCGTGGATTTTGACGGGTTTTTGTCAGGTTTCGATGGTTTTTCCGCCGATTTCGATGGTTTTTCCGTGGATTTCGACGCTTTTCCCTTATTTTTTATCGATTTTTCCGGTTTTTCCGTGGATTTTGACGGGTTTTTGGCAGGTTTCGATGGATTTTCGGACGATTTCCCTGGTTTTTCTGCCGATTTCGATGGTTTTTCAGTGGATTTTGACGCTTTTCCCTTATTTCTTATCGATTTTTCCGGTTTTTCCGTGGATTTCGCAGGTTTCGGTTTGTTTCTCGACGATTTCGACGGTTTTTCGACAGATTTCGCCGGCTCTTTCGCCGCCGCCGCTTTTTTCTTGTTTCTCGCCGATTTTTGTGTCGTTTCGATGGGTTGTTTCAAATTTTCAAAACTTCCCGCCACTTTCACCGTCTTCATCGCATTATTGTTTTCGGCCTTGTTGTCAAACGGTCCCGCCGGATTTGTGGTTTTTAGGCCCGCTTTCTCTGCAAAATCAATAATTTTCTTTGTTTTTCGTTTGAGAAAAGAGCGCAGTGGTGAATTTCTAGGCCACGGCCGAGGTTTCTCTCGTGCGTTTTTCAAATTTTCGCGCCTAGTTCGATGGAGCGCAATTGCGAGAGCGCGCGCGCGGTGAGTCAAAAGAAAACGAAACAAGTAAAGTGAGAATTTATCGATTTCAAAATTAGTAGAAAAAGTTTTCAGCATGTTTTTGATGATTTCCATGGTTTTTCCAGCCCCCCCCCCCCCCCCCAATTATTGATTTTTTCTTAGCTCACCCGTTTTTGCGGCCTTTGCCTGTTGCTGATCGTGGAACAGTCCGGCGAACGCCACCGTCTGCATATTCTGATCCGTCGTCGTCGTCGTCGTCGGCTTCTGATTCTGGAGCGCACCTGCCGCCGGTTTCGTCGTTTTCACGCCCTTTTCCTTGGCTCCTGTTGCTGCTACAAAACAGGAAATTTTTTTTTAACTTGTAGTTTTTTTTTTCAAATGTTTTTCTGATATTTAACTGCGAAACAAAAGTGAAGAACAAAAATTGCTGCCATTGCAAAACAAATTAAACTTTTTTTCAAATAAAAAATAAAAACAAATTTTTTAATGTAATTTTTTCAATTTGGCAAATCAAAAATTGGAAGAGAAAAATATTTATAACCTGCTTATATTGAAAATATTTTTTTTAAAAAGTTTTCAAAATTTCCCAAAAATAAGAATATTTCATCAAAAAATTACAAAACTTTGTAATTTTTTTCAAAAATGACAAAATTCCAATCTAAAAGGGAATCAAAATTTGGAAAAAATGGTTTCAGAAAATATTTCCAAAAATTTAAAAAAAAACCAAAACTTCTGAAATTAATTTTTTCAAATGGAATGCGCACGTTTCGTCGGCGTCGTCGGTTTGTTCAGATTGTTGTATGGTCCGGCGGGGGCGACCGTCTGGAAGAGGTCCTCGTTCGGCGGCCGACGGGCTGCTTGTTGCTGATGGAACGGGCCGGCCTGATTCGTCGTCTTCATGCCGCCGTCCTCGACCGGACGATTCGGGAGAGAAGGCGGTGCGAGTAGGCCCATCTCGCCCTTCGGCCCGGCCGGACTACTACTGCTCGAATCGGCCGCCAGAAGCGCCTCTTTCTCTTTCTTCCCGTTCCCTTTCTCTTTCTTCTCTTTCTCTTTCTCTTTCTTCCGCCTCTTGTGACTCTCGACAGCGCACCAACAGCACACGAGACACGAGCCGAGCACGCCGAGCACAATGAGCCCGAGCAGTGTCCAGCTCCACCACGGAGCCGTCACCTCGTTCAGCGGCGTCTCGTCGCCGTCCGTGTAGTTGCCGTAGGGCGCCGGAAGTGGCGGCGCGTCTCGAATCGGCATTTTCTGACGAATTTTCGCATTCGAGAATTTTAATTTACAGAAAAAGTATGCAATTCAGAAAAAAAAATCGAAATTTTTTTGAAAATTCGAAAAAAAAATTTTTTTTGTGAATGTTGACCTGAATTTTTCAAAATTACTTTTTTTTTTCAAAATTTTAATTTTTAAAAAAATATGATGAAATTGAAAATTCGAAAAAAATCGTCTCGAATCGGCAGTTTCTGCGAAATTAACGTTTTTGTTTTCGTTATTTGAAATTTACAGAAAAAAAAGTGAAATTTTTTTAAAGGGAATTTTTCCAAAATTTCAATAACTGTTATCTTTTTTCAATTCTGATAAAAACTAGAATTTTTTTTCTTGGGTTGCGAAAATTTTTCAATTTCAAAAAAATTTTCATAACACAAAAATAGCAAATTAATTCCAATTTTTTTCACATAAATTTTAGCGTTTCTCGGATAAAATTAAAATTTAAAAAAAAAAGAAACTTTCAGTGGTTCGAAAAAAGTTCGCTTTTTCCAAAATTGTTTCAAAGTTTAAAAATAGGCGAATTTTGAAAAATAAAAAAATTTCAAGTTTTAAATTTTTTGGTGAGATTTTCATGTGGTTTTTTGAAATTTCAATTTTTCTTGAGAAAAAAATGAAAATTATTTCGAAAATAGGAAAAAAAACAGAAAACTCAAATAAAAAAAAAACTATCAGAATTATTTTTTTTTTTTTGAAAAATTGCAATATATATTTTTAAATATTCTGATAAAACTTTCAAAATATTGATTTTTTTAAAAAGTCAATATCTAAAATTTTCCCGGAATTTAAAAATAATTTTTAAAAATCAATAAATGTTTGTGTTTGGGTGATGGCCTAGAAACCTCCTAGTCCCTCCCCCCCCCCGGCCAGACTCACATAAATGCCTTCGTGCGCTTTTATGATGAACATCTCTCCGGTTAATTGCCGATTCGTCATTCTTTGATTTTTTTAAATGCGAAAAAAAGTGGAAAAAAAGGGAAAATAATTGGATTTTGACTGCGAAAAATGATTGAAATTTGAAAACGTGACCCAGAAACTTTTTGGCGCGAAATTTAAAAATTTAAAAATAAAAATTTTTTGGATTGTTTTAGAATCGAAAAAAAATTGAGAATCAAATATTTTCTAAAAAAATTTTGAAATTAGCGGAAAATGAAAATTTCGAAATTTTCGTTGAGTTTTGAAAAAAAATTCGAAAAATTAAAAAATTTTCGAACAATTAAAAAAAAATAGAAAAAAAAAGTGAAAAATAAAATTTTTGAAAAATTCGCCGATTTTCAAAAAAAAAATTCTAAAAATTGAAAAAATTCGAAAAATTAAAAAAAGGAAAAAATTTAAAGAAAAAATTAAATTTTTGAAAATTTCGCCGATTTTTGAGAAAATTTTTTTTTAATTCCAAAATCAGGGAAAAGTTGAAACAAAAAATTGAAAAAAATTTGGTAAAAAAATTAGGGAAAAATTAAATTTTTGATAATTTCGCCGAATTTTTTAAAGAAATTTTTTCAAAAATCGAATAATGGCGGGAAATTCAAATCTTAGGAAATTCTGAAAAATTAAAAAAAAAGTAAAATCCATTGGAAATTGATCTTTCAAACTTTTTTTCGAAATATTGCGAAATATTTTTCTTTGTTTTGTTTTTTATTTTTTTTAGGCCGAGAGCGGGGAAAATCGTTTTCGGAAGACTACAAACTACAAACCACATCGGGATCTGTTTGCTCGTGCACAAATATTGTGACCATCCGCAAAAAAAAAATCTTTAAATGCAAGAAAAATTATTTTCTTTTTGTCATTTGTTCATTTTCTTGAGGAAAATTTCAAAAAAATAAAATTCCTAGTTTTTTTCTTTGAATTTTTTGGCTTCAATTTTTGTGTCTTGTCAGTCTTTTTAATATTTCGAACACTGAAAATTTTTTTGAAAATTAAACATTTCTGATTTACGGCGAATTTTCCGAAAAAAACTGAAGGAAAATTCTAGAAAATTTCAATTTTTTCCCAAGAAAAAAAAATTTTTCAAATTATCGAATTTTCATTTTTTTTTCTCTTTTCGTGAATGTTTCTTATTTTTCCCATTTTTCAAACACTTTCAAAAATCGAGTTTTCAAAACTAAAAAAAAAATGTTTTTCTTGACAAAATTAATAAAATCCATATCTTGACATTTTTTAAAATTTTGAAGCCAAACATCGTAATTTTAAAAATTAATATAATAAAAATAAATAAAAATATTAATGTACTTTTTTCTCAAATATAATAGAATTTAATTTCTAAAAAAAAAAAAACAAAAAAATGCAAAAAAATTTTTTCGGCTAAAGTTGCAAAAATTTTAAAAATTTGATTCGTTTCGAAAAATTATTCTATTCTAAATTTTTTTTTCAAATTGCGTTATTTTTACTAAATATTTTCTTGGCTGTTTTCGCAATTCTTCTTTTCAGAGAGCCTTGAGGGATATCAGGAAAAAAAAAGAAAGAGAGTATAGGAAAGAGAAAGAGAGTATAAGAAAGAGAAAGAGAGTCTAAGACAGAGAAAGAGAGATCAGGAAAGAGAAAAAGAAGGACAAATACGTCACTAGCCTCGTCCCACCTTCCTCAGACTCCGCCTTCATCTGTTGTCCACTATTGCGCAATTTTACACCACTTTTTCTCAGAAATTTCACATTTTCCGTATATTTATACTCGAAACTTTCTCGAATACTCGAAAAATTGGAAGAAAAAAAAGTCTGTAATTTTTTTTTTTAAATTTCGGCTGAGGAAGTTGGCTGTTTTTTTTTAATATTGAAAAAAATATTTAATTCTGCTGAAATTTTAAAAAAAAATTTCCTTTTTTTTCATTATGTCATGTTAAATAAAAATCGATTAGAAATATAATTTCAAAAATTTATCTGAATATTTACTCAATTAAATTTTAGCTATTTTATAATTAAAAAAAAAATGTTTATGACTTTTTTTTTCAAACTTTCTTCCAAATAATAGAAAAGATAATTTTTTTGAATTCCGATAAATTTGAAATTTTTTTCGGCGAGAAATCGGCGAAAAATCGAAAAAATGCAAAAATTTACGAACAAAACTTCTCGCTACAGTAACCCAAAGCATTGTGGACGGGAAATCGTGGCGGGACCCGAAAAACATTTTCAAACGTTTCTTTCTCGTTTTTTTTCAGGATTTTCCGAAATTAAGCTATTTCTTTGCAAAATTGAGATCAAAAACTATTGATTTTTTCGAAATTTTGTCAAAAATCACTTAAAATCGTTCCGAAAGTGGCAATTTCCGACAATTTTCCAATTTTTCCAATATTTTTCCAATAACAATTGAAATGACTCATTTTTCAACGTTTTCAGCTTCTTTTCTATCGAAAAATCAATTAATTTCCTGTTTTTTGATTCGAAAATCCAGTTTTTCCCCCTCCAAAACATAATTTTCACGATTTTTTTTCAAAATTTCGAAAAAATTCTTTTTTTTTATGAAAAAATTGCTCGCTTTTCAGTTTTCTAGTTTAAAAATCCATGTTTTTTTTCAATTTTTCTACTTTTTTAACTCAAAAAAAAATTTTCACCGCAAAAATCAGCATTTTTTCCAGAAAAAAAGCAATAAATTTTTCGTTTTTCATTTAAAAAATCGCATTTTTATTCTCGTTTCCTCCTTCATCTTCTGAATTTCAAAGTCATTTTTTCGATTTGAAAAAAAATTGTGTTTTTTTTCAGAGCAAAACAAGGAAAAAATGAGGTTGAAGAGGAATACGACGACAGTGTCGTTTGTGAAAAACGAGGACGTGACGACGAGTCTGCGTGACAACACGGACGAAAAACGGACGGAGGATTCAGAAGAGGAGGAGGAGGAGACGGGAATCGAGGCGTCGACGGCGATGCGACTGCTCAATGTGCTCCTGTGTCGGTGTGACATCGCCGATCAGAAGTCACACGTCACGCCCGTTCCCATCGTCGCTCTAGTCAGTTCACGAAAATTCAAACAAAAAAAAAAACTCACTATTTTTCAGCGCCTCTTTTGACCCATTTTGCATCGGTTTCGAAATGTCCCGGTGCCAGTTTTTAGTTTTTTAAACTCAAATTCGGAAGAATTCCCCCCCCCCCCCCCAAAAAAAAGAAAAATGCTGTTCACAGAGTTTTTGCAGTTCCGTTACGCCGACAACTGGGAGCTGTTCCTGCTGGCGATCGGAACGTTGCTCTCAATCGGAGCCGGCGTCTCGCAACCCTATCTGGCAGTCCTCTCGTGAGCTTTTTCTTCTGAAAATCGATTTTTTTGAATAAAAATGTTTGCGGAAAAAAATCTAGGGCCCTGTCGAGGTTCAGCTTTAACCGGGGTATAACTTAAAAACTGAAATAGTTGGAAAAAAGTTGCCAACTAGAAAAAGATGGGAAATATAACGCTGATCGTGTTTGTAGTTGACAACTTTTCCCAAACTCGCCTAGTTTCAGAGATATTCCAGTTTTAAGACAGCCCAGTGAAGGGAGCTTTTGTATTGAAGTTTTTACTTTAAAAAAATTATAATGCGATTTTTTCGGTATTTTTTTTACAGAAAAAAAATTTCAAAAAAAAATTCCCGATTTTCCGCCAACTCACACTGTGCGGAATCTTTATGAATTCCAAAAATCTCCAAAAACTCAAAAGAAAAAAACCTCTTTTTCAGCGGCAAAATGACAAACTCGCTGCTGACGGTGAACGCGACGACGTCCGACGCGTTCTACGAGCGGGCGTCACGTGAGGCGTCACGCTTCGGCCAACTCGGTCTCGTCGTGTTCGCCGTCAACTACTGTCAGTACGTGCTGTTCCGCAAAGTGTGCTCCGGGCTCACCACCAAAATCAAGCAGCACTACATCCGATCGATACTGCGACAGAACGCCGCCTGGTTCGACGCCAATCATTCCGGTGTCCTCACCACCAAACTTCACGAGTATGCTCTTGAATTTTTTACCTGAAATTTGCGAGAAACGTAAAAATTGTCAATTCGAAAGAGGGAATTTTTCTTTTCGAATTTAATTTTTTTTTGAATTTTTCTAAAAGTCAAGAATTTTTGAAAAAAAATGAATTAAATTTTTTTTGGAATTTTCAAATTCAAAATACTTTGATAAATGTCCATTAAAGTCCAAAAAAAAAAATTATATTAGAAAAAACTGAAAAAAAAACCTATTTTTTTCGTTTAGATAAATTTTTAAAAAATTAAAAAAAATAGAGAATATTTTTTCGAATAGTTAATTTAAAAACATTTTCAAAAATAATTTTAGTTTTTTTCAGCTTGTGATATAAAACTTAAAATTAGAAAAAAATGTATGGAATTTTTTTCAAGCAATTAAATTTGAACAAAAAATCAGATTTTTTAAAAAATTTCAAAATTTTTCCTAAAAAAAAATTCCCAAAAAAAAAATTAAAGAATGTTTCCAGTAACATCGAGCGGATTCACGAGGGAATCGGTGACAAACTGGGCGTGCTGATCCGCGGCTCCGTGACATTCGTGACAGGAATCGCGCTGGGCTTCTGCTACGAATGGCGGCTCGCGCTGATGATGTTGGGTGTGGCACCTCTGTGTTGCGTCTGCATGTCACTCATGAACAGGGTCAGCTATTCAAAAGAGTGTGTGCACAGAGAGGAACAGACGGTCGGGTCTCGCCACGAAAGAAATATTTTTTAGATTATCGCAAATTTTTCCAAAATTTCAAAAAAATTTCGAAAAGTTTACAATTTTTTGTCACGTTTTTCTCTCTCAAATTTTTATTCATTATCAAGTTTGAAAAAAAACATTGAGAGAGAGAGAGAGGGAGGGTCCCACCACGAAAAACAGCGGGTACTATAAACTTTTTTTCGAATATTCATATGCGCCTTTTGTTTCGGTAGGGTGTAGTAGGGGGAGGTGAATCCGCCCTACCGAGGTTTAACCTGAATGAGCCCAAGCCTAGGCGAGGCATTGTCTTGTGATGTGCGATAACAACGAATACAACCGACATGTTTATTAACGACACCGGGGCGAAGGTTCGCATACCGCCACGTCTGGTACCGACATGGTCCGACGAGGGCGGCGGTAGTAGCTGCTACCATGGCACTCATGGCCTTAGGCTGACGAACTCCTCTCATGACAGAAGTGGTGTTCGGTTGTTGTTCAGGATCGGCTGTAGCCACCTGTTGTTGGAGGGATCGGCCGAGCCGTCGTCCTCTTGAGCCTTGATGCGGCTTTGTGAGTTTAGTGAGAACTCAGAACTTAGAACTTAGAACTGAGAACTGAGAACTGAAGCTTCGGAACAAGCTTCACTGTTTATCGAGTATTCTGATGACCGGATGAGAAGGTCAGTAGGTTATCGGGGCTATTCACGTCCCCGTGACGGTCTGTCTGATAGAGTCACGCAAGGTCGTCACGTAAGCTCTGTTAGAGACTGATAGTGTGTTTATCGAGTAGGAAGGCGTGGCTCTGGTTGAGGGAGGAGGGACTCCCCTACTTCCACAACACCTTTAAACTATTTTTTCTTTCGAATCGCCGCTTTTTTGCTGTCAGATCAAAAATTTAAAAAAAAATTCGAAAAAAGTTTATGGTATCTGCTGTCTTTTCGTGGCGAGACCCATTTTTACAACTCGTTAGTGAATAGAAGTTTGAGAGAATTCGAAAAAAAAATTTGAAAAATTCTGAAGAGAAAATGTGGAAAAATTTCAACAAATTTTTTTTTGTAAATCCATCAACTTATTTTTGAATCTCATTTTTTTAAATTGGAAAAAAAATTCAAAAAATTTTACCAAAAACAATTTAAGAGGTCGACTAACGATTTCAGAACTTTAAAAAAAAATTCTTTCTGCTCAAAAAACCGTGATTTGTAACGCAACTCTGTCGGAAAATTTGTTAAGAATCGTTTTTTTTTTTAAATTTAATTTTGTTCTGTTTCCAGTTCATGTCGAGTTATACGGCGAAAGAGATGGCAGAAGTGGGTCACGCGGGCAGTATCGCCGAGGAGTCACTGATGGGCGTGAGGACGGTGCAGGCGTTCAACGGACAACAGGAGATGGTCGACAAGTGAGCCTTCATCCCGCAGTTTATTATTATTATCGATTCAGTGAAAGAGCGCCACCGAATTGCACTGATTTTTCGAATCACGCTCGCCTGCACAAGCTCCTCCAAATTTTTTTTGCAATTTGTCGCATGCCCGGGTTGCACGGAGAAAATTCCGGAACTAATACGGAAATCGCCAAAACTGTTTTGTGCTGAATCCTATGAAAATAGTGCGGTTAGCAAAAATATGAAGCTTTTTGAGACCTTTCGAATGGTGCAACGAGACTGTGGAAATCTTAACTTTTAAGAAAGTTATGCAGGTTTTAGTAGATTTTTCCGCGAAAAACACGGAACACAGAAAAACAATAGACTAAAACCGACATAACTTTCTTCAATATCAAGATTTTCACATTCTCGTTGCACCATTCGAAAGGTCACAAAAAGCTTCATATTTTTGGTAACTGCACCATTTTCATAGGATTCACCACAAAGAAGTTATGGCGAGTCCCGTGTCATTTCCGGAAAAAAAAAATGAAAACGTACGGCAGACTTGCGAAATCGCATGCGGCAAATCGCAAAAAAAAGGGGCAGCCACTTTCATCAAATTGGAATTAGGAAAGGGAATTTAGGAATAGCAAAAAAGAGCAAAAAATTGTTTCAAAACTCAGATACGAGAAAGAGTTGAAGAAGGGGAGCGAGCTGGCGAGACGGAAGGGATTCTGGACAGAGTTGCTCGGCGGACTGCTCCTCTGCTCACTTTTCACGTACTTTGGCGGCGGCCTCCTCTACGGCGGCTTCCTTTTGCGATGGAACATCATCAGAACGCCCGGCGACGTGTTCACCGTCGTCCTCTCGATGCTCTTCGGAGCCTACTTTCTCGGTCTCATCTCGCCGCACTTGATGGCGTTGCTCAAGGCTCGCGTCGCCGCCGCCACCATTTACGCCGTTATCGATCGCGTTAGTTTTAGAAATTGAGCAAAAAAAATGAAAAAAAAAAACAGGCAGTGGGTCTCGCCACGAAAACATTTTTTTCAAAACCAAAGTTTTCAAATGAATTTTTCAAAATTAAATCGAATTCTCTCAAACTTCTATTCATTAACGAGTTGAAAAAATGGGTCTCGCCACGAAAAGAGGCGGGTACCATAAACTTTTTTGCGAGTAATAATTTTTTTTAAATTTGAAAAAATTTGCGGTAACCCAAAAAAAATTGGATTTAAAAAAATTTAGAGAATCTTTGGAAAAATTAAATAAAATCGAAACAATTGAAACAAAAACTTGAAATTTGAGAAAAAACGGAAATTCTGAAAAAAAAAATTTTTCATATTTAAAATAATTCAAAAAAAAAAGTTTTTTTACAAAAATTAAAATTTGAAAAAAAACCGAAACTTTAACCTTTTTTGATTTTCAAAAAAACTTTTTTTCTCAATTTCAATTCAAAATCAATTTTTTCAAAAAAATTTAATTTTCGAATCGGAAAAAAAATCACATAAATTTCCACATATTTTTTTTGAATTAAAAAAAAAATTATCAGAAATTGTCTCCCAATTTGTCATCATTTTAAAACCAATTTAGTGAGAAAAATAAAATTTAATTTTCAAAAAAAAAAAAAAAAAACTCCCCGAATAGCGTTCAGGTGCCGGAAATCGACGCGTACTCGCCGGACGGCCGCACAATCGTCGATCCGATCGGTGCGGTGAGGTTTGAGAATGTGCATTTTCGGTACGCGTCGCGAAAAGAGACAAAAGTGCTGGACGGTCTGAGTGTGAGCATCGAGCCGGGCACGTCGATCGCGTTCGTCGGACACTCGGGATGCGGCAAGACGACGTCGTTGGCGCTGCTCACGCGTCTCTACGAGCCCGACGAGGGCCGAGTGACGATCGACGGCGTAGACGTGCGCGACGTGAACATCGCCTGGCTCCGCAAGACGATCGGCGTCGTCGAGCAGGAGCCGGTGCTCTTCAACGACACCGTCCTCAACAATCTGATGGTGGCCGATGAGGCGGCGAGCCGCGAGACTGTGCTCCGCGTGTGCGAGATGGCCAACGCGCACGAGTTCATCGCGCACCTTCCCGACGGCTACGAGACGCTCATCGGCGACGGCGGTGTGCAGCTGTCCGGCGGCCAGAAGCAGCGGCTCGCGATCGCACGCGCGCTGCTCGCCGAGCCGCGCATTCTGCTGCTCGACGAGGCGACGTCGGCGCTCGACGCGCACAGTGAGGCGCTGGTGCAGGAGGCGTTGAACAACGCCTCCCGCGGACGCACCACCATCATGATCGCGCACCGCTTGTCGACAATTCGAGCCGCCGATCGCATCGTGCTCTTCGAGAACGGCCGCATCGTCGAGTCGGGCACTCACGAGGAGCTCGTCGCGTTGGGAGACCGATACGCGAGTATGGTAAAGGCGCAGATGTTCGAGCGGCCACTGGCGAGCGACGTGGAGCAGGAAGTGGGCGGCAGTGACAAGTTCGAGCGGCTCGGCTCGCGACAATTGAGCCGTCGATCGTATTGCAGTCAGACGTCGTTTTGTTCGGAAATCGTCTACCCGGCGGCCGTCAACTCGTCGTCGTCGTTCGGAATCGCTCACGTCGCAGAAGACGCAGAGCTCGCGGAGCCCATCGAGGAAGAGCAGGAGGAAGAGCACGGCTACGCGGAAGTGTTGCGGAGTGTTGCGGACGGGCGCCTCGTCGTCGTCGCGCTCATCGGCACTCTGTTCGGCGTCGTCAGAGGCACCGAACTATTCTGGCTCGCCCAGCTGTTCACGCACGCCTTCGCCGCTTTCGAGGACGATGTGATGATGACGTCGCGACTGACGAACGTCTTCATCGGATACGCGACGCTCGGAGTCGTCGTGCTCGTCACGCAGCTCGTCAGCGTCAGTTTTCCTTCTCTTTGTCAGTCTCTATGATCGGGTCTTGCAGGGAGTGTGCTACACGCGAGTGTCGGAGGAGGTGTGTCGGCGACTGCGGACGGCGTGTCTCCGCAACGTGCTCCATCAGGACGCGTCGTTCTTCGACGAGCCGGCGCACTCGGCGAGCCAACTGATCACGCGGCTCGCCACGGACGCGACGAACACGAAGGCGGCGATGGACACGCGGATGCTGGCCGTCGTCTTCGCGCTCACCTCGATCTCGCTGAACGTGGCGACGGGATACGCGTCGAGCTGGCACATCGCACTCACCGGCTCACTCCTCCTCGTCGCTCTCGCCGCCTTCACCGTCCTATTGGCGTTCCGCATCTCGAATATGAACATGAAGCACGTTAGGAAGGATCACGCTGGAAAGGTTCGACAAACAGCCACACTTCTTTGTTTCGTTGTACTTTAAAAAAAATTTTAACATTCGGGAAAATTTTTCCGGATAAATTTGGAAAAGGACCACTTTTCCTTGAGGGTGAGAGGGAAATTTTTTGAATTTTTAAAAATTTTTTGAAGTTTAGAATTTGAAGAGAATCAGAAAAATTCGGACAGAAATTGCTAAAGTGTTTTGAAAAAATTGAAAATTTTTTTTTTGAAAAATTCGAAAAAATTTTTAAACATTTTTTTTCTAGTTTTTTTTTTAATTTTCAAAATTTAGAAATTCAACGAAAAACAAATTTTTGATAAAAATTTTTAAAACTAAAATTTATTGCATTGAGAAAAGTTTTTTTTTTAAAAATCGAAATTTTTTTTAAATTTTAATTTTTGAAAGTTCATTGAAAATTGTTTTAAAAAAATTCTGAATTTAAAAATTTTAAATTACCGAAAATGGAAAAAATTGTTTTAAAATTTCAAAAAAAAATTTGTTTATTCAATTATCGAATTTTCTCTTTTTTTTCAGAACTTTTAAAATTTTTTTAAAAAAATTCTAAAATCAAAAATTTTTGAATTATTATCAAAAAAAATTCCGACGAAAAACAATGGAAAAAATTGATTTGAAAATTTCAAAAAAAAAAAATTCATTTAATTATCGATTTATTTTTGTTTTTTTTTTCAGAACTTTTCTATTTTCTATCAACAAAAATTAATTTAAATTTAAAAAAAAAAGAAATTCGCCACTCACCTACTAAATATTGTCATTCAGATCGCGATCGAGATCATCGAGAACGTGAAAACGATCCAATTGTTGACGAGCACCGAGCGATTCATGCGCCGCTACAAGAAATCGATCGATATTCAGGAGCGCGCCGATTGGCACAAGACGCGGCTGGAGGCGTTGAACGCCGCCGTCTCGCAGACCTACATGTACTTTGCGATGTTCGTCTGCTACACACTCGCCGTCCGCCTCATCCACCACTCGCTCGTCGACGTCGAGACCGCCTTCCGGTAGGTCAAACACACGCACCCGCCGACGAGCGCACATTGTCCGTGGAGCGCGTTTGCGAAAATGGGCGGGGCTTTTTTCCAGTTGATTTTTCCCTTTTTTATCAGTTTCGGCGCGGAAAATGACTTCTTTTTTTCCGAAATTGTCCCTAGAAATTGTGGAGAAACGCGATTAAAATCGACTTTTCGAAACGGATATACAAATTCCGGCCGCGAGGAGCCGTGCCAAATAATATTTTTTTTTGGTAAACAAATTTTTTTTTCAAAAAAAAAAATTATTTTAAATTTTTATAAAAGGTATCGACTTTTCGCGAGTTTTCCAGAATTTTTTTTCGCAAAAACTAGTTCTTTTCGAATCGATTAAAAAAAAAAAGTATCCACGAAAATTTCATGTTTTAATTTGAATTTCAAAAAAATTTTCAAAAAAAAATTTGTAAGAAAAAATAATTTTTTCCTATTTTTTTCAAATAAAATTTTTCAAAACGATTTTTTCGAATAAAAATTATTTAAATTTTCAAAAAAAAATATCGAAAATTATAGGAACTTTCGAAAAATTCAATTTTTCTTCTGAAATTCAGACTGAAAATTATAATTTTCACCTATTTTCTCTATTAAATTTAAATAAATTTGAACTCGAACAAATTTTTTGAAAATAAAAAAAAAACTTTAAATTTAAAAAAAAACATTTTTAAAGAATCCACGAAAATTCCTAGTTAATATTTTTAAAATTTTTTTAACTTCTAAAAAAAATTTGTCTCAATTGCAGAGCGATCAACTCGATGATGATGTCATCGGTGGCCGTGGTGCACTCGTCGCACAATTTTCCCGAATTTGTGAAAGCGAAAACGGCGGCGAGACTGCTGTTCAAGCTGATCAGTCGTCGTCCGAAAAGCGGCGATCTGCGGGACGGGCTCGATCGGGAGCTGCGCGGCGATGTGCTCTTCGAGCACGTGCACTTCTCGTACCCGCGCGGAGCCCGACGTCCCGTGGTCACGGATCTTGAGTTGTCCGCCCGTCACGGTCACACTGTCGCACTCGTGGGACCGTCGGGCGGCGGGAAGAGCACGTGCGTCTCGCTGCTCGAGAGGTTCTACGACGTGACAGCCGGCAGCGTGACCATCGACGGACACGACATCCGCACACTGTCCCTTTTCTCTCTTCGCTCCCAAATGGCGCTGGTGGGACAGGAGCCACGCCTTTTCTCGGGAACGATCCGCGAAAATGTCTGCTTTGGATTGAAAAATGTTGGTTTTCAACATTCAAATTTTTATCGAATTTTTTTGGTATGCAATACACTGAGAAATGCTTGTTTCCCGGGTGTCGATTTACGGGGGTTGGTTTCACAACGAAAAGAGCAAGAAGACAGACGACGAGAGATTAAAAAATTTGAAAATAATTAAAGAAATTTCATCTCTCGTCGTTTGTCGGGGGTACCACGGAATAGAACTCGCCGGAATAGAACTTGCTACGGAATAGAACTTGCTACGGAATAGAACCCGCCGGAATAGAACTTTTTACTTGGCCTTACTCATTTTTGAAAAAATTCGAAATTTTATGATAATTTTACTCGCATTTTCGATAAGCGGAAATATAAAAAGAGGAATCACAAAACAAAACGATACGCGCGCAATCCACCAAAAACGGAGTTCTTTTCCGGCCGAGTTCTATTCCGGCGGGTTCTATTCCGTAGCAAGTTCTATTCCGTCCTAGTTCTAATCCGGCGAGTTCTATTCCGGGGTACTCCCCGTTTGTCGTCTCGCTCTTTTCGTGGCGAGACCAACCCGCGTAAATCGACACCCGGGAAACAAACATTTCTCAGCGTATTGCATACAAAAAAATTCTGATAATAGGAGAGGTCTCGAGAAAAGAGAAACAATTTTCAGGTGCCGACGGAGAAGGTGTTGAAGGCGTTGGAGGTGTCGAACGCCGACCGCTTCGTGTCGAGTCTGCCGTCGGGACTCGAGACTCAAGTCGGCGAGAAGGGCAGCCACTTGTCGGGCGGACAGAAGCAGCGCATCGCCATCGCGCGAGCTCTCGTCAGGGAGCCCAAGATACTCCTCCTCGACGAGGCCACTTCTGCCCTCGACTCGCACTCCGAAAAGGCTCGTTCTTTTTTCCGGTTTTTTCGAATTTTCCGAGAAATTCCGAAGAAATTTTTAGAAATTTTCAAAAGTATCCACAAAAATTTTTCTTATTTTTTACCAAAATTTTTTCACCAATTTTCTCTATTAAATTTGAATTAATTTTTTTAATTGAAAAAAAATCTAGAAAATGTTTTTCATTTCTATGAAAACTCGAAAATATCAATTGAAACATTTTAAAAATGTTCTTTAAAATTGTAAAAAATTGAATGGGAACAATTTTTTTTTTTCAACAAAAAAAAAATGTTTTTTCGCATCTTTGCCCAAAAATTTTTTTTATCAATTATGATTTCCCAAAATAAAAAAATTTTTTTTTTGTTTTCAGGCAGTCCAGGAAGCGTTGGAACGTGCGCGGAAGGGTCGCACGTGCATCACAATCGCGCATCGTCTGTCCTCGATTCAGAATTCCGACGTCATTTATTACGTCGAGCAGGGAGGTGTCCGCGAATCGGGCAGTCACGCCGAACTGATGCACAAACGGGGAAAATACTACGAGCTCATAAAAAAACAGGACTTGGCTCCATGAGAGATGTCCCTTCTTTTCCCCCCTTGAAAATCATTTTTTTCATTTTTTTGAATTTTTAAAAATTTTCCCTCCTTTCAAATCCAAATTTTTATAGGAAGATTAATTTTCTCCCCTCTATTATTTTTCACTGAATTTTTTAATTTTTAAAAATCACCGGAATTTCGTTTTTTTTTGGAAAAGCTTCAAATTTTTCGTAAAATTCGGTTTTTTTTTAATTTTAAAATTTTTTTCTAAAAAATTCGATTATTATTATGTTTTTTGGAAATTTCGGTTTTTATTTTGAAAAATCTAAATTTTATTGAAAATTAGTTTTTTTTCTAATTTTTAAAAAATTTTGTGGATCGTTAAAAATTATTTATAGTCAAATTTATTTATATGCCTTCAGTTTTCATATTACAAAATTATTTTTAATTCAAAAGTTAATATTAATTTTTAATATTTTTACTCAATATTAAAAAAAAATTTTTTTTCACTTACTTAAAATTTATTTTTTTCTTTCAATTGTTGGTTTTTGATTTCTTTTTTTCCTCTTTCAAAGCTTTACTGATTTTTCATAATAAAATTGTTTTTTTTGTCGGAAATAATTTTTTTCCAATATTAGTAATTTTTAAAACTTAAAAAAAATATTTATGCAAAATTTGAGAAAATTAAAAATAGAAAAATGATATTAGAGTTATTTTAAAATCAGATCTTTTTTGTAAGGGAATTTGATTTGTTGAGAAAGATGAAAAAGAAAAATGAGATTTCAGAGTAATTTCAGATTAATTTCAGCACGAGATCCACCCGAGAACCGCTTCCAGCGACATTTGCACTTTTTGAAGAGGCACTTGCTGTAATCAAAATTGGTCATTTTTTTCAATTAATCGATAAGTTCACTTTTTAATTTGAAAAATTGTTTTTTGATTTTTATTGATTGATTGGAAAAATTGAAAATTTTTAAAGGGGTGCATTATAAAAAATTGTTTTAAATTTCATATTTTTTGTATAAAATGGGAAAAAAATTTGAAAGTTAATTAATTAATTTCCTGGTCGAGTCTTTTTTCTAATTTTTTTTAAAAACATTATTTTTGAAATTTTCTGTTTCAAGGGATAAAAGTATTGAAACTGGAAAAATTTTAAAAAAAAAATTTTTTAGAGTTCTAGTTTTTGTTTAAAAAAATAGATATTCCTCAATAGAAAAAAAATTATTTTTTTTAGTTTCAAAAAAAATTACAGGGGTAATTTTCAATTTTAAAATGAAATATACTTTTGGCTAAAATCGATTATTTTTTCAAATTTCGCCTAAAAACTATGAGGTTTTTAAAGAAATAAATTTCTTTTCTAAAAATCGATATTTATCGATCGACAGCTCAATGATTATTTTTTTTTCTAATTTCAACAAAAAATAACCTCATCGGTGTCGCCGAGTCGTCGGATCGCCTCGTTGATTCGGAGGCGCGGTCCGTCCAACTCGACGCCGTCCATCCCCGAAACGAGACTTTTGAGCAGGTGCAAATAGACTTTTTTGCTGATCGTCGTCGAGTTGCTCGCGGAGCCCGACGAGCTCGGAACACTAGAAGTGGAAGAAGAAGACGTGGAGGAAATTGAAGGCGTCACCATATCAGTCGGCTTCGATCTGAACAAAATTATTTGCATTTTTTTCTCTTGGTAATTTTTTTTATATATTCATTTTTGCGAAATGTTGAAACAAGAATATTTGAAATGTGTGCAGTTTTTTTAAAAAACAATTTTATTTGAATTGCAGGTTTTTTTGTCAAAAATTAATTTTTAAAATTTTTTGTTTCTAATAATTTCCAAATATTCAGGACGTTTTTGATTCGAGGGATTTCAAAAAAAAAAAAATTATTTGAAAAAAAAAAACTCGACCAGAAAATTAATTAATCAATTTCTAAATTTTTTCCCATTTAAAACGTATCCCCTTGTAAATTTGTAATTTTTCAAAGCAGTTAATAAAAATTAAAAACCAATTTTTCAAATTAAAAATTTGATTTTAAAAAAACCAACTCTTCGGAAAATTGGCGAGAAGGTGTTTTCGACGACGACGACATCAACTTTTTGATCATCTCGGCGTGCGCCTCGAGCGCATCTTTCTGAGCGGCGAACATTTCCACGACGGACGACATGAATCCGTCGATGTTCGTGGCAGAAGACGTGGAAGAAGACGTGGGAAGGAGGTGAAGAGGTCCTGGCGGAGGCGGTTGCTCGAGGGTCGAGGAGCTCGGCGTGCCGGCCGAAGACGTCGCCCCGCCGTCGACGACTTCAGGCATGATGACGACGGAGGCGCGCGCCTTCTGCTCCACCCGAAAACTGTCCGCCTCACTCCAGGCGAACTTTTGCGAGTGATTCTGGATCGACGACGTCGACGTCTCCTCCGGAATCATCGCCTGCGACGTCGTCGTCTCGTAGCCGTCGAAAATGATGTCGTCGTCTTCGTCGAGCTCCTCGATCTCTTCCATATCCTCTTCGTCGACGCCTACAAATTGCAAAATTGCCAAAAAACAGGTTTTTTTGTTTTTTTTTTTTTTTGAAAATTTTTGATTCAAAGTTGCCGGTTTTTTGAAAATAAAATAGACAAATTTTAAATATAATTTTAGAATTTTAGCCGTTTTTTATCAAAAAAAAAAAATTTAATTTTTTTCTGACACCAAAATAAAAAATTAATTTAGAAATTGAATTTTGAGCGGGATTTTTTAGAATTTAAAATTGATATTCATTTACTTTCGAACAATTTAAATTTTTTTTTTTAATTTTAAATTTTTAAAATATTCAATATTTCTTCGCATTCTCTCTTTTATTTTTTAATTTTAGCTGTTTTTCATCAAAAAATAATTTTCTCTGATTATTTTTTGGGACTTTTTTTTAAATTGAAAAATTAAATTTTAATTGTTAGCCGCCTTTTTCAAAAATTATTAATTACGTTTTTGATAACTTATTGAAGTTTGTAAACAAAATTTTGAAAAATCATGAAGAAATAATTTTTTTTGGAGATTAATTTTCAAGAATTTTTTACCTTTTCCTGTCAGTGAAAATTCAAAAAATAACTAATTTAAAATTTTTTTTTAAAGTTTTATTTTTGGGTCAAACCGATTCTGTCGGCGGCGATTCTCTGCGAGTGTTCCTCCAAAAAGCCCAACAAAGCGTCGGAATGCGTGTTGTGGAGGCGAGGAACGGCGCGATTTCGGGGGGTTATCGGTTTTCTGGCCAGATTCAGACCGCCCAGTTTCGAGTATTTTATGATTCGGCGGCACTCGTCCAGAACCAACTCACATCCGTCGATTTCTAGCCTGCAATCCGAGATTTGAAAAAAATTTGTTTTTTTTGAAAAATAATTTCAGAAATTACGCCAAATATGTTTTTTTTTAAATTTTTTCGAATTAATTTTAGAAAAAAACAATTTTTTCAAACTTTCAAAGTTTTTTTTTTCTTTAAAAAAAAGAGGCAGCAAAAATTTTAAAAAATATACTAAATTTTTTTGAAACTTAAAAAATTTAAAAAATTGGAAAAATTTAAGAAAATTGAAAATTTAGATAAATTTTTTTAATTTGACGACTTATTATTTTTTACAATTTTAATTTATTTGATTTTTTTTCTTGAGAATTTGAATCAAAATCGGAGAAAAAAGTTAATTATTATTTTTGGAAATTAAAATTTTTTTAAAAAGAGGAAATTGCGAATTTTTGATAAATTTTAGCGAATTCAATTTTTTTAGAAAAATTAAACGAAATTGAAATTATTGACTTTTATATATCAGATTATTTTTTGAAAGTTAAAAATCAGAAAAAAATTTTAAAACTTAATTTAAAAAAATGTTTTTTTTTTTTTGGAAAATAACTTTCCATTTTGAAGATTTAGGATAAATTTGGAAAAAAGGGTTTTTTTTTGCAAATTTTTAAATATCGATTTTCCTTCAAATCTCCCCATTTTTCTCGAAAAAATCGATATTCTCCATGTTTTCCGACTTCAAAACCGTACTCCATCTGAAATTGCTCATTGATCGCCGATCCGGAGCCGAAAAAAATCAATACTTTGTCTTCCAACGTCAAATGCGGCCATTTGTACAGTTTGGGCACCAAATTCCGTCGAAATCTGCCAAAAAACTCGCGTTTTTCCCGGGAAAATCGATAAACACCGACGAACCGATTGCGAATCGCTCCGAGCGGATGATGAACTTTGCATTTATTGCGGAACTCTGTCCAACATTTGCCCATATTCAACGCTTGTTGGTTGTCGCGCGAGTGTCGCGCCAAAAAATGCACCATCGCGGCGTCCTCCTCGGCGGTGAACTGCTTTTTCGGCACTTTCGCCGGATTCGCCCACTGTGCTGACATTTTTCGCCTGAAAATTTGCATTGATTTTCCATTTTTCGCGACGAAAATCGGCTAGAAACGACGGAAAATCGAGATAAAACGAAGAAAAAAAGTGGGTGAATGCAAACGCGCTCCACTGGACAAGCCATGAAAACACGCGCGAAATTCGAATTTACAATCATTGATTGGCGCGTTTTCCATTTTTTGAAACTTTTAAGGGAAAATCTGATTTTAGCCAGTTTTTTACAGGTTTTCGCGGACGAACATCGAGGTTTATTCCGAATATATACTGGAAAATAGGAAAAAACCGAACTATTTCGGAAATTTCTCGGAAAACAGGTGAATTTGACAATGAAGGTAGTAAAATGAGAGGTTTAGGAAATT
This sequence comes from Caenorhabditis sulstoni, assembly GCA_963966605.1. NCBI lineage: Eukaryota > Metazoa > Nematoda > Chromadorea > Rhabditida > Rhabditidae > Caenorhabditis > Caenorhabditis sulstoni. The sequence continues at coordinate 1,030,500 of OZ016478.1, read as the reverse complement.
TGAGACTCCAATTTTTTTTTCAAAGTTAATTTTTAGCAGTTAGGCTGTCGGGAAAACGCGAAGAAAGTCTTCGAGAGCTTTCAGCTTTTCCTCCGGAATCATTCGGTCCTCGTCGCCGAGACGGTCCAATTCGCGTTGCAGAACCGATTTTAAGCTGAGAGATTGCGCGCTGAAAATTCAGAAAAGAAAAATGTTGAAGCTAAAAACCTTTTCTAAATTGAAAAAAAAACACTTTTTTTGAATTTCTAAATTGTTTCAGATGCACTGATTTTTCGAAAAATTTCTCAAAATAAAAAAAAATACCTTGCAGGCGGCTCTTCGACGGCGGCGACTGGAATCTTTTCGAGCGGTCTGAAAACAAAAAATTAGGAAAAAAAAATTGTTTTTTTCCGCAAAAAAAAGAAAAAAGTTTTCGTGTCGAGACCCATTGACGGAATCAGGCCATGCGCCTTTAAATTTTTGTAAGAGTTTTTTCTTTTTTTTTTTGGTTTTTGAGGTGAAAAAGCGGGAAAACAAGGGAATCAAAATTTCGAAAATTTGAATAACAAAACTTTTTTGAATTTTGAAATTTTTTTTTCAAAGATTTTTCAAAACATGAGAAAAATTTCTTGAAATCGAAAAAAAATACCCCGCGGGCGGCTCTTCGACGGCGGCGACTGCAATTTTTTGGGGAATTTCTTCGAGCGGTCTGAAAACAAAAAATTGTTTTTTTTTTGGCCAAAAAAAACTTAATTTGTGAAAAAAGTTTTCGTGGCGAGACCCATTGACAGAATCAGGCTATGCGCCTTTAAATTTTTGTATGTGTTTTTTTCTTTTTTTTTTTGGTTTTTGAGGTGAAAAAACGGGTAGACGAAGAAATTCGAATTTCGAAAAATAAAAAAAGAAAAAATTAAAATTGAAGTTATTTAAAAAAATTTTGAAAAACAAGTTCGAAAACACAATTTTTTTTTTCGAAAATTGTACTTTATATCCGTGTTGACGTCCAGATGATCATCTGGAATCTGCTCGTCATCTGAATAGTTCTCCTCGTCGTCGTGCTCTTCAGAATCACTGTCAGGAGTTGTGGCTCTGCCGAAAGTTGGACCCCCCTCAATGAAATCCTTGTAGTACACGATTCGCCTCCTATTATTGAGTTTAACTATCGCTTGCGCGCGGATTCTGCAAAAATCGATAAATTTGCAACTTTTTGGAAACTTGGCACCGTGCCAATTATCGAATTTCAGCCTAAGTCGTTGGTTTTCCGGTGTTTTTCATTGGTTTTTCTTGGTTTTTCGGCGTTTTCACTCACTTTTCGAGAAATTCGCGAGAAACACTCGTTCTCGTGCCCCACAACATCCGAGCCCGGGCTCCGCGCGAAAACCACACCATTCCCGTCATCGACTTCATCATTTCTCTGAATCTGAATCGAAACAATCAATTTATTCTGACAAGAGAGTGATTTTTGTCGGGTTTTACTTGACAGCGAACACGTGATTCGAGCAAATCCTCGGATTGTTCAACATGTTGATGAGTGTGGAGCGTGAAATCGGTCGTCTCGCGTCTTTGACAATGTTCCACAGCGCCTCGACAATTTTTCTTCGTTCTTCTGAGGTGAACTTGTTGCCGGTCATTTTTCGCCGAAAAATTAATGATTTTGGGGCGAAAAACGAAGAAAAATGACCAGAAATTTCATAAGAATTCGAAAGTCGCGCTGAAAATTTTTTTTCAAGTTGGCGCGTTTCTCGTGCTGGCGCGCTACTCGTGCTGGCGCATTTCATGATTGTTTTTTTAAAAATTGAAAAAAACCGAAAAATTTCCTCAATTTTCACCGTTTCTTCAATTTTTTTCGACTTTTTCGTCAATTTTCTCGATTTTCAGATGTCTGGAGACATTCCACTCAACCAATTGCAGCCAAATATGAACGGATTCAACACGACGGTCATTGTTTTGGATCCAGGTAGAGATAAGGTTAATTTTCGGAGTAGGAAGCGAAATTTCGGGTTTTCTCATGGTTTTTTAGTTGTTTTTAGCGATTAACACGATATTTTGAGTTATTTTCGGCGAGAAATCAATATTTTTTCAGGAATTCATCGTCGAACGCAAAACGGCTCGATTATAACGATGAAAGTGGCGGATGCAAGTGGTGAATTCGAATTTTGAAGAAGAGAATGATTGAAAAATCGATAATTATGCAGGATCCATCAACGCGTCAATTATGAATCCGGATTTCCAGGAGACGTTCCGACCCGGCGATATTCTCCGATTCCGTGCCGCCTACACATCTGTTTTTCAGGTAATACTGAGATTTTCAGATGAAAACGATGATTTCGTTACAAATAACAAACACTTTAAAAAAACCAATTGTTTTTCAAAAATTAAAAAAAAATTTTCAAGAGTAATTTTTTTTAAATATCTGGGAAAATTAAAATATAAAAAATTGAATTTGACCAAAAAAATTCTTTGTTTGTTAAAAAACAAAAATAAAATAAAAAATAGTTTTTTTTTTTCAAAATTTTCTAAAAAAAAATTTTTGGCTTTAACAAATTCTTTGCTTTTTTTTCTTTAAAAATCCCAAATTTTTCCAGTAAGAAAAACGAAATTTCGAATTTTTGAAAACCCCAAAAAATTAAAATTTTCAGTTTTGAAAAAAAAACGGACTACTTCCCAAAAAAATATATATAACAAAAAAAAAAACAATTTTTTGAGTTCACAGTTATTCCAAAAAAATTCAAATTCAAATTTAAAAAAAAAACTTTGAATTAAATTAAATAAATCATTCCTTGTACTTTTACTTTTTCGAAAAATAAAAATTTTCCCAAAATCATCTTAAAACTCCAAAATCACTGAAAAAAAAAAAAAAAAATTATTTTTGAACTTTTTCATTCCCAATTTATTTTAAAACACAAATAAAAAACAATTTATAAAAATATTTTGAAAATTGGAAAATTTTTAAAATATTTTTTCAAAACACCAAAATTATTTTTAAATTATCTAAAAAAAATTTTCGTATTCTAGAGAAAAAATAATATTTTTTTTTAATTGAAATTTTTTTTAAAACTCGAATCCAAATAACACAAAAATAACATTAAAAATGAAAATAAAAAATTTCAGAAAAAAGTTTTGTGTTGCAGGGCGGTCTGACGCTGCAGGTGGGCAAGACGGGCGAGTGCAAAAAGACGGGCGAGTTCAGTATGGTGTTCTCGGAGACGCCAGACATCAGCCAGATGCCGCTGCCGGCGGGAGTCACCGACCGCCGCAGTAACGAGTCACGTGACGGAGTGCGGCCCCTGATGAGGAACTCGTATCGCAGCCCCAGCAACCAGTGATAATCAACACCATTTCTTTTATCATTCCGGGTTCGAGATACTCTTCCTTCCAATAAACACTTTTTATTCCGATTCTGTAGACTCTTTTTTTTTTTGAAATCTAGAAAAAATGGTTTTTGAGCCAGAAATTATTATTGTTTTCAATTTTTATGATTGCAAAAATTTTTTTTGAAAATTTTGAAAAAAAACAAAATAATAATTTTTTAATGGCAAAAAATGAACATAAAATATTTTAACAAAATTTAATTTTTTAAAAAATTTTTCCAGTTGAATTATTTTTATTTTAAAAATAATATTGAAATTTTTTTTTGAAATTTTTACATTCAAAAAAATAATTTTCGCAAAAAATTGAAAAAAAAAAGTTTTCAATTATTAAAAATGGAATTGTTTTTTTTTCAAAAATATAAAAATGATAACAAAAATTATTTGTTTGTAAATTTCAATTTAATTTAGAAAGATATGAAAAATACATTTTTTAAAAGCTAAAAAAAAATTTTTTATAATTGCAACTTGCAAGAAATAATTTTTTTTTAAAATAAAATTTTTTTCGAAAAAAAAATCCTGCGATAATTGTTTAATTGCAAGACAAAAAACAAAAAACCAAATAAAAAAATGTTTTTGAAATAATAATTGTTTTTCTCGAAAAAAAATTCCTGCACTTTTTCTACGCCAAAATTAATCGGAAAAAAATTTCCCGCAAAATTGAATTATTCCTTTCTGCGTTGCGGTCGCGTCGCGTGTCCTGACGACTCGCCGGCTTCCGAGGGGAGATTTGGAGCACACAATTTGCATACATATTCCGTCTCGTCCCTCTTTCCACTCCTCTCTTTGGACCATTGACGGGAAAGAGAAAAAAAGGGGGGGGGGGAAGTTGTGCTCGGCGAGCAAGAAAGAGTGCGCGAGGAGAGAAAGAATCGATAGAAAACGGGGAAAGAGAAAGAGAGAAAGAGAGAGAGAAAGAGAATTTCCGTTTTCTTTTCTTCTTCTACTTCTTCTTTTGGCCCGCGCACCAAAAAAGCCCAACTTCTCTTCTTTTCCTCTTTCTCGTTTTTATTCATATTTTTTTTGCCGTTTTCACCCTTAATTCCCTTCCAGTTTTGTTTTTTTTTGAAAACATTTTTCTCCCAAATAGATTTTTTTTTTGGATTTTAAAACTTTCTCCCCCGTAAAAAAATTGATTATTTTTTATCCATAGTTTTTTTTTCAAAAAAATAAAACTAAAATTATATCGAAATATTGTTTTCGTTTGAAAAAAAACGTTGGAAAAATAAATAAACTGGCAATTTTTTCTGTGTAACATAAACAATTTTGGGATTTTTCGCCGGAAAAAAATTTGGAATTTGAAATTTTTTTAATTTTTTGAAGAAAAAAAAATGAATAAACTAGTTCTTATGACGTATTTATAACGAAAAAAATTATTACAAAAATCATTATTATTTTTCAATTCAAAAAAAGTTTTATATTCTTTTACTGCTAACAAAACTGTTCTGTACCTCTCTCTAATAAAAAAAAAATAAAACCGCGCAAATTGTTTTCTTATTTTAAATTTTATTGTAAATAAGGAAAATTTTAATTTTTAAATCTTCCCATGAAAAAAATACAAAATTTCGAGAAAAAAAAAGAAAAATTTTTTCTCCGTGAAAATGAAAAAAAGAGAAACTAAGACATTCCAGTTTTTATTCAAATGGTAATCTCGTCCATAACATTCAGAATTCGATGAATTCGATGGAAAAGAGTGTTTCTCTCTCTCTTTCTTAGATTCTCTTTCTCTTTCTGGGATTCTCGTTCTCTTTCTCAGACCCTCTTTCTCTTTCTCTCTCTCTCTTTCTCTCTTTTCCGAATGTTTATGTGTATCCTCTGAATCCTCCCTCCCCTTTTCCGCCTTTTCCCGTTTATTCTCTCTAACTGTCTCCGTCTCTCTTTCTCTTTCTCTTTTTCTCTCTTTCTCTTTCTTTTTCTCTTTTTCTCTTTCTCCTCCTGTTTCCCCGATGAGTCATACCAACGGTTCGGACACTAATCTCTCTAATTCTCTTCATTTCTTGCCTTCTTTCCTTTTTATTCGTTTTTTTCGAAATTACACGAGAAAACATAGGAAAATAGATAGAAAATAGTGGACTTTTTCTAGGAATTTCTTGTTAAAAACAGGAAAAATTGCATGTTTTCCTCAAATTTTTGACATTTCAAACGGTTTTTCGAACGTTTTTTTTTCATTTTTATATTTTTATTCAAAATTACTGCTCAAATCAAATTTATCTTAATGGGAAAATTTTAAAAAATAATTTAGAATATTTAAAAAAAATTTAGAAATTTAAAAAAAAAAAATAATTGAAAATAATAAAAAATAATTTTCCGGCAAAATGAAGACTTTTCTTTCTTTTTCGAAAAAATTTTTTTTTAAATGTTCTCAAAATTTTTTCGATATTTGTTCTTGCAAATTAAAAAAAATTGTAAATATTTTATGATAATAATTGCAGCGAAATGGCGTCACCGTGGGAAGTGTCGGAGGCGGAGTACCAGAAGAATGTGGCGATGTTTCATCAGATGACTGCCGGACAGCCCTTCATGGACGCCGTCACCGCGAGAAACGCACTTCTCCGCAGCAATCTACCCACCCAGACACTCTCACAGGTATTTTTAAATTATTTTTTTTTTAATTAGAAAAAGTATTATTAAACATTCTGAAAAATTATAAAGCAAAAATTGATACGGAAATTCTCACAGGTATTTTTCTGAAAACTTTGGACAGAATAAAAATAAATTATTATTCTAAAAAATTAGAAAAAAACTGATTCGGGCACTCTCACAGGAAAATTCTGAAAAATTTTGGGTTGGACAGAAAAAAAATATAATAATCCTAAAAAATTAGAAATTTTTTTTGATTTTTTTTAAAAAATGAGCTTTCAAAGAATGAGTTTTGGACAGAAAATATCATTATTATTCTAAAAAATCAGAAAACAATTTTTTAAAATAAAAATTGACGAAGACACTCTCACAGGTTTCTTCCAAAAAATTTTGGTTTGGACAGAAAAAATCGGAAAAAAATTATTCTAAACATTTTTTTCTTTTAAAAATTCACTTTTTTTTTCGTTATTTTCAAAAGAATTTAGACAAAAAAGAATAATTTTTAATTTATTTTTTTTTTTTGAAAATGCAAAAAGCTCTGCATTATTCGAATATTCATTTTGATTTTAAAAAATTTATATAAAAACCGTTTTCTTTTTGTTTAAACTTTTAGCTAAAACTGAGACCTTAAAAAATCTAAACGAATTTTTTATTTTCAAAATTAAATCTGTTTTTGAAAAATCTGGAAACTTAAAAGCAAAAAAAATTATTTTTCAAAATGCTAAATTTAAAAAAAACCATCTAGAATTTTTTTTCAAAATTTTTTTTACTAAAAATAAAAAGTTAGCTAATTGAAATTATTTAAAATTTGTATGGCGCTGGCGATTTTTTTTACAAAAGCATTAACAATATTATTTTTTAAATTCTGATTTTCACAAAAAAAAGCCGGAAGAAAAATTGCAAAAAAGCGAAAACCAACAAATATTTCGTTTTTTTTTCCGCAAGAAAATTTTTTTTGCCATTTCAAAACATAAAATCAAATCATTCCAAAAATGAAGAAGAAATTACTTGATTATGGTTTTAAAATTTTTATTCAAATCGAAACGAGAAAAAGACATCAGAAACCGCATTGAAATTATTGAATTTTGATTATTACAACAAAAAAATATGAAGAAATTTCGGAAAAAAAAATTAGAGATCTTATAAAAATGTAAACCATTGAAGAAGTGAAATTTTGGGAAACATTTAGGAATTCAAAAAAAAAAAAGTTGTGTGAAATTTGGAATGGTCAAAAATTGTGAGCAAAAATTAGGCGAATTAGGTGGAGCTCGTGTCCAGGGTGACGTCATCCGAAGTGTCGTACTTGAACTGCTCCATTCGCGTCGAAAGCGGAATCGAGCGGAAGATGTGGTGCGGTCGGACGTGGCAGTTGGTGCGACGCGGCGACTGGAGCATCTCGGAGCACGGCGGCGGCGACCGGAGCATCTCGGCGCACCGCCGCTGCTCCTCGGCCATCCGCTCGGCGGCCTCCTCCTCCTCCAACTCTTGCCGTCTCTTCTCGTTGGCCATCGCCTCGGCGTATCGCAGCTCCCACGTCGAATCCTCGTACATTCTCATGAGTCGCCGGTCCAAGTCTTCCCAAATCGTCGCGAACTCCTCCTCGTGCATATAATCGAACATCGCGTCGAGGGTGCGCGCCTCTCGAAACGCCTCCCACGTGCCGAGCTCGGTGAGCCGCAGCAGCTCGTGCATCGACTCCATCGCCGACTCGCCATCGACGAGCCGTTGCGTGTGAAAATTGATTTCGGCGGTGTACTCGGCGGACATCTGCAAATAGCGTTTTGCAATACTAATACTCGAAAGATATACGTTTTTGTGGTCTCGCAGCGAAAAGAGGAGGTACGGTAACAGTGGCTTCCGCTGGCACAGCTGAAACGACTGTTACAGTACCTCCCCTGATCGCTGCGAGACGCGAGGTGACACGGTAAAATCGAGAGTTCAAAATGAAACTGGCGGTTGGGTCCCACCACGAAAAAAACAGCCCGAAACAACTATCTCGCCGGCAAATCGTGGCAAGACCCGACAGCCCGTAATATTATCAGTTTAAATAAGAAACTTGGCACCGAAAAATTTGATCTCTAGAAAGCGCGCAAAACAAAAACTTCTCGTTTCGCGCGCAAATTCTCAGATCAAATTTTACAGTTGTCCTAGTTTTATGAATTTGATATTTTAAATATAATAGGAAAATTCCCGGTAGGACTGTAAAAATGTTTTTTAAATTCCAAAAACAAAAAACAAATCGAATTTTTGGCACTAGTGAAAAAGGGTTCCTAGCAGAATTTTCTGTTGCATAAAATCGAGATTCGATGAGAAAACTGGTCAGTGAGACGGTAAAAATGGGGGGAGAAAAATGGAAAGCGAGAGGTGAGAATGAGAGGATTGTTCGGTGCGAACCGATACGAGATGGAATGACGATTGGAGATGGGAGGGGAAGGAGGCGGAGCTGAGTGGTTCTCTCGCCATGTGTGGAGATAGAAATCGGCCGCCCTCTGGGAAGTGGGTCGGGACGCGTCCTCCTCGCACTCTCTCACAAACACACACTCTCTCCAGCTGTCACGGTTTCCTTGTGAGCAGAGCTCCTTGTGACCGTTCCGCAAAAACGAAAATTTGGATCAGAAGGAAAAATGAGCATTATTATAGAGTTGAAAACCATCGAGAGTCCTCAGACACACGCGCGTCAGGTCTCGCGACGCTTCCATAAACTTTTTCCGAATAATCATCTGCGCCTTTAAACCATTTTTTTCAAACCGCGCTTTTCTGGATCAAATTTTTCAAAAAGTGATGACAATTCGAGAAAATGAGGTTAAAGGCGCATATGATTATTCAAAAAAAGTTTATGGAAGCGTGGCGAGACCAGCCGCCCGTTTGTCTGAGGACTCTCGATGATTTTTAACTCTATAATATCAACTTGTCCCACTCAATGCGATGCTCCGAAAAATTGAAATTTTTGGGCTCGCAGATACTATAAGATCGCGTAAAGCCTCTTCAGAGTTTGCAAAGTCGGGAAAAGTTTTTTGAGTCTTTTATTATTTTGAAAACGGTGAATCGCGGTGGTTTTAACTACCTAGAACGTTTTTTTTTCTCGGGAATTCCAAAACATTGGAGATTTCAAATTGCACCTCGGAATGTTGAAAAGGTGGTATTATAGGATCGCGCGAAGCGCGGAGTCCGCAGTTCCGCCCTCTTGCGGGTCTCGAACGGAATCTACAGGTAAAAAACGAATCAAGGTGCCTCACTTTAAAAACTTTGAACCGCGAAAATTTGAATTCAACACGAAAAATTTAAAGGGACACGCAATTTCACGTCGCTTGACGTCAATTCCGTTCGAGACCCGCCAGGGGGAAGAACTGCGGACTCCGCGCGATCCTACAATAACTATAAATTGGAATTCGTCAGAATATTTCAACCTTGTCTCTCGCACTCTCTCACAAACACACACTCTCTCCAGCTGTCACTGTCTCCTTGTGACAGTATCTTCAGGTTTAGAGAGGGCCCTAATAATTTGGGGGGTCGAGTGTTTTAGGGGTTTTTGTCCGTCGTTTGGTTAATAACCATATTATAGAATTGAGAAAAAAAACATCGAAAGAGTCTACAGACAAACTGGCGGTCGGGTCTCGCCACGAAAACAATGGGGGATACCATAAACTTTTTTCTCTCAGAGAAAGCATCTGCGCCTATAAACTCAACTTTTTTCGAATCGTCATCATTTTTTGAAAAAAAAAACGGTGGTTCGCGAAAACAATGAGGTTAAAGTTAAAGGCGCAGATGATTTTTCGGGTAAAAGTTTATAGTACCCGCTGTTTTTTCGTGCCAAGACCCGCCACCTGTTTGTTTGTGGACTCTCTCGGTGTTTTCAACTCTATGATATATTTATGGATGTTATTGCGAAAGTTTTACAAGGCATCGAGTGAATGGGAAAGAAAAGGATGCTATCCTGACCTGTTAATTCAAAAAAATTTTTTTTTTGAAGAACTGAATTTGAAATATATTTTAAAAATGCGAAAATTCGTTTCGAAAAATTAAAAAAAATTTAAAATTTAAATTAATTAAAAACATTTTAAAATTAATTTAGAATATTTTTAAATTGATTTAAAACATTTATCATCGTTGTAAAATTGAAAACTGTATTCTGAACAATAAAAATTTGAAAAATAAATGACAATAATAAAAAAAACTGTTTTTTTCTTTGATTAATTGTAAGATAATTTAGAAAAAAAAATATATTAAATATGCGAGCTGAGTTAAAAAAAATTTTTTACAAGGCAATTTAAAAAAAGCGACCGCATGGCCTCGCAGCTAAAAAAAACCAAAATAGGCACGCGCCTTTAAACTATTCGTAGTCCGAAAAGTTTCAAGGCGCATGACTGACTTAGTCGTTTTTTTTTTCGTTGCGAGACCACGAAGCCGCTGTTGTTTTCTGCGAGGGGACACCGTGACACCGTGACGGTATCATGAATTGAATGAAATCGCCATTCCAAAATCATTCCCGGATTTCAGATCTGGGGTCTGTCGGATCTGGACAAGGACGGGCGTCTCGACATCCGCGAGTACTCGATAGCGATGCGATTGGCGCTGAACTGTCTGGCCGGCGTGCCGCTGCCGCCCCAACTACCGCCCTCGATGCTCGTGATTCCGGCCAGAGCCACGCCTGTCCATCAGCCGTCGACGTGGGCGCCCGCGACTCGTACCGCAAGTCAGTTGACCCCCCGTTCAGAGACAGGAGGACTGGTCGGAACGCGCTCGGAATCAAAATGTTCCGAATTTCGTTCCGACTTTTTGAACATTCCGAGTCGAAATTCGGAAATTCCGAATTTTCAAATTCGAAATCTTTGGAATTCGGGGTTATTTCGACTCTGTACAGTACTCTGAGAATCAATCGTTGCGAGACCCGCATTATTTTTTGAGCCTACATTTTTTGAGCATATCCTTTTGGAAATTCCGATATTTCGCCAAATTTTGAATTTCAGCGTTGGAAATTCCAAAACCCCGGGACGGAATGATTCCGAAATTCCGAAATGTTCCGAAAATTTTGGATTTTCGGAAGTCGGTTTTCGGATTTTCGAAAGTATTCCGAATTTTGAAATTCGGATTTTTGGGAATTCAAAATTATTCCGAAATGATTCATTCCGACCAGCCCTGAAACAGAGACGATTAAAAAATAGTAGGAAACTTTGGATTTTCGTCAGAAATTTAAAACAAAATCGACAAAGAAAGAAAGAAGAAAAGAACAGAGTTGCAAATTAGGAACCGACGATTTTTCGAACTGAAATTTAAAAAAAAAACGCTGAAAAGTCAGTTGAACTCTTAAATTGTAGATCTTTAATTGCCTTGGTTTTGCTGAAAATCATGAATTTTTTAAATTCACGAAGTTTTGCTGAAATTCACGAAATGTTTCGAAGAACCAAAAATATTGTTCGAGCTATTGACTTGATTTTTAAAGTTTTACAACAATATACGTAGAAATAACAATAACAATAATAATAATAATAATAATTTTTTTTATAACACAAGTTGAAATAAATTAACTAGCCAACTGCGAATTTTGGAAAAAATTGACTTAATTTGATTTTATTTTATTTCAAAAAAAAAAAAATTACCATCAAAAATTTTGAAACTCGAAATATTACAATGAATTTTTTAAATTTCAATTTTGAAAAATGTTGCTTATACAATTTTTTTTAGTTTCTAAATTAAATAAAAATTGATTTTGAAAAAAATTGCAATCAATTTTGTTGTGCAGGCGTCGACTATTCGCAAGGGAATCCGCTGCTCGAACGTCGAATGTCGTCTCAATCGCAGCCATTTGCCACGTATCCGACAACTGCTCCGGTGCCCATATCGGGCACTCCGCCACGTCACAACTCCATTTCTGGTGAGACCCTCCTCCGAAATATTGTCTTTATGTTTTTATTTTTTGAAAAACAGTTGAAAAATGAATAAATACAAACTCTCCAAAAAACAGCAAATATTAAAACGAAAAACTAGTGTTGAAAAAATTTTTTTTCGTATTTTTTCCATTTTTAAAAGCCGTTTTTAGGTTTTTTTTTGTGATACTAAATATTAAATTAAAAAATAATAACATTTTGAAAAAACAACATTTTTTTAAATTTGAAAATATCCCAAAAAAAAAAATCGGCGAAAAAACTTGTATTTTTGAAAAAAAAATTTAGTCGAAAATTGAAATAGCACAATATTAGAAAAAAATTATCCCAGATAACAGAAATTGTTGAAAAAAAAAATTAATTCCAAACATTTTCAAAAAAAAAATTCCTTATTTTTGAAAAATCATTTCGAATTTTCCGTTTCTTGAAAAATTCCCAAACATTAAAAAAATTGTATAAAAAATACGGAAAAAAACCTGAAGAAAAAAATAGAAAAAAAAAAATAAAAACCTAACGAAAAGTCCTCAAAATTGAAGGAAACAAATAAAAAAAAAATTTTATCGAGTAAAATAAAAAACTACTCCATTTTAGCACTTTTTTCGCGAAAAAATCATAAAATTATAAACTACGACACTCCGCCCCGTAAATCGACACCTGGGAGTCGATTTACGAAAAATTAGAAATGTTATCTAAAATTTTTTTGAAAAATTCCTGATTTGTCTTTATTTTTTAAGAGTTGCCTGAAATTTCGACGATTTTTCGCATTTTTCGAAAAGAAAATTTTTTTTGCTAGGTTTAAAATTTTTTTAGCCAGGTTTTTTATATTTCCTAGCATTTCAACAATTTTTTGAAAATCCGGAAAAATCTTAATTCTAAAAATTTTCTGAAAAACAAGTATAATTATTTATTCCAAAAAAAATTTTAAAAATAAATTGATTTTCGAAAAATAAAATTTTAATTTTTCAGAAATTCCATACATTATAATTATCTCTTCCAATTATTTTTTTCGCGAAAATCTCAACCTGACAAGCTGATTTTCAGCGGCGGGAAGTGCGTCGGAACGGTCGGTGTTCGAGGGTCGCCAACTGGAGAACTGGACGATACCGCACCACAACCGGCTCAAATACTCGCAGCTCTTCAACTCGCTCGACAAGGAGCGGCTCGGATATCTGAGCTCGCAGGTGGCTCGCAGCGCGCTCGGACTCTCGGGTCTCGCGACGAACGTGCTCGCGCACATCTGGTTTCTGTCGGACGTGAATCGCGACGGCAAACTGTCGGTGGACGAGTACGCCATCTCGCAGTACATGATCGAAATGTTCAAGGTTCGCTCCTTTTTTCTTTTTTTTTCTGAAAAATTATGATTATAATTTTTATAATTTTGAAAAGATTGCGTTTTTTTTTTAAAGTTTTAAAATTTTTTTTTCAAAACTGGGAAATGTATTTTTTAAAATATTTTTTGGGTGAATAGAAATTTTTTTCAAAAGTATTCTGAATTTTTTTTCTGAGAACTGATGATAATAATTTTGAAAAATAGTGAATTTTTAAGTTTTCAATTTTTTGAATTATGGAAAATTTATCTTTTTTTGGGTAATTGAGAGAATTTTTTTAACTTTGAATTTTTCTCTCTGAAAGTTTTTAAAATTTTAAAATTTTTCTGAAAACTAAAAAGTTTTTTTCGATGGAACAAAAAGTGTAATTTTTCTGAAAAATGATGATGGTTCAAAAAATAAAGAGGATTTTTGGAAATTTTTTTTTTTTTTTGGTAATGAGAGAATTTTTTTGAACTTTAAGTTTTTCTCTCTAAAAAATAATGAACATATTTTTTAAAAATAGTGAGTTTTTAAAGGGGGGGTGCCAACTTGAAAAAAGTTTGCTTTAATACAAACTAGAGGGGTGGGAAAATCTAGCGCACAAGGAGCGACGCTTTAAAAATAAGTAAAAGTATTTTTAATTATCGATTTTATGCCAAAATTAATATTCCTGTGGCCGTGGCCTAACTACTGCTTTTCGCGGGAATTCTTCGCGCGGCCTCGACGAATTTTCGCGATTTCTTTGCAAAAAGACGTGTCTGTAAGCGGAGCATCGAGCGGCCGAAAAATATCGCAAATCAATCGATATCGCGCATAGGCGCGCAACGAAATTTGGGTTTCTAGGCCACGGCCACAGGAATATTAATTTTGGCCTAAAATCGATAATTAAAAATACTTTTACTTATTTTTAAAGCGTCGCTCCTTGTGCGCTGAATTTTCCCACCCCTCTAGTTTGTATTAAAGCAAACTTATTTCAAGTTGGCACCCCCCCTTTAAGTTTTTAATTTTTGAAAATTTTTTTTTTGAACTGGAATTTTTTAAATGTAACAAAAATTGGAAATTTTTTTGAAAAATAATGATATTTTTAAAAATAGTGAATTTTCTAAGTTTTTTTTTGAATTATGGAAAATGTATTTTTATTTTTTTTGATAGAACAAAAAATGGAAAAAAAATTTTTTTTTTTTTGAAAACCCATTGATTTTCGCTGAAAAACAATGTTGACTTTTTTTTTTGAAAAAAAGTGAGTTTTTAAGTTTCTAATTTTTATTTTGAAAACTGGGATTTTTTTGAGATGAAACGAAAAAAAAAATTGTTTTCTGAAAAATGATGATAATTTTTTTGTTTGGAAAAATAGTGAATTTTCTAAATGTTTGGTTTTTTTTTGAATAATAGGAAATTTAAAAAAAAAAAACTTTTTTTGTTTGAAAATAATATTTCCCATAATTATTATATATTTTCATTAAATATTTATAAAACTCTAAAAAAATCAGAAAACAGTTAAATATCGAAAAAAAAAATAAAAATAATCACGAAGTGATCAAACATTTGAAAAAATTAAAAATAGTAAAAATTCCGATATATAACAAATTATGAAAAAATTTTGTAAAATAAATATAAAAAATTCTAGAATCAATTTACTTTTTGAATAGTGCCATATTGAATATTTTCCATAAAAATTTGTAACATTTGATTAATAATTCAGATTATTTTTTTTTTTGAATTTTAATTGAAAATTTCGGAAGCTGTCGAAAATCTAAGAATACGAATGCGAATTTTCAGTCGGGCTACGGTCTGCCGAAAGTGACGCCGCCTGAATTGGTACGCATGTGCGGCATCTCGTCGCGCTCGTCGAACAACACTCCGGAGCTGGAGGCGGGCGCCGAGCCGCCGCAAAAGACGCCGGCTCCGAAGACGTTCGAGGACAAACGACAGGATAATCTGGCGAAAGGGCAGGCGGAACTCGAGAGACGACGTCAAATTCTCGAGGAGGAGGAGCAGCGGCGACGTGCCGAGCTCGAGAAGAAGGAGCGCGAGGAGGAGGCGAGACGCGAGCGAGAGCGGCTCGAGAAGGAGCGGCAGGCGGAAGCGGAACGCGAGGCGGAAGCCGAACGCCGACGCCAAACCGAGCAGCGACGCGAGGAAGAGGAGCGGAAGCGGCGTGCCGAAATGGAGAGACGCAGAGAAGAGGAGGAGAAGGCGCGCATCGCGGCACTCGAGAAGGCCCGACTCAAACAGATGCAGGTCTGCTCTCGAGAATTCAGAAGCGAAAAAAAAGGAAAATTATAGGAAT
This sequence comes from Caenorhabditis sulstoni, assembly GCA_963966605.1. Taxonomy (NCBI): domain Eukaryota; kingdom Metazoa; phylum Nematoda; class Chromadorea; order Rhabditida; family Rhabditidae; genus Caenorhabditis; species Caenorhabditis sulstoni. Next base: position 1,015,091 of record OZ016478.1, on the reverse strand, counting down.
AACCTTTTTTTTTTAAATTTTAATTTAGTTATTTTTTTTCTCCAAAAATTTCCAGAACCAAAAAATTCCTAATTCTTTTTTTCCAAATTTTTTTATAGAGCCAAAAAAATTCTAACGATATTATTTTTTTTCAGTTTGAAAATTCAAATTTAAATTTTTTTAGGCTTTAAAACGATTCTAGAAACAACCATTGAAAAATAATTCTAATTTTTTTTGAGTTTCAATTTTAATCTAATTTTCTGTCCAAATTCTACTGATATTTTCTCAAATTAAAAATTAAAAATTAATTTTTTTCTCAATTTAAATTTAATTTTTTCACAAATTTTTCGGAATCTAATTTTTCGGAATCTTCTTTTTTTTTCAATATTCTAAAATTTTTCATTTATTTTTAATTCAAATTTAAATTCAATTTTTTTCCAAAGTTTTCAGAACCTCAAAACTTTAAAAATATCCTTTTTTAAATTTAAATTTTAAATTTATTTTATTCTCAATATTAATATTATCATAATTTTTCTCCGTATTTTCGAAAACCTACAAATTCTAGAAAAAGTTTTTTTTTAAATTAAAATCAATTTTTTCTCTCAATTTTAATTTAAATTAATGTTCTCTCCAAATTTTCCAAAACCTACAAATTCTAGTATTAACCCTTTATAAAATTAAAATATAATTTTTTCCCCCTCCAAATTTTTTTTCCAGAACCAAAAGCAGCAGGAGAGCGAGCGTCTGGCGCAACGTCAACAGCGAGAGAAGACGCTGCAATTTCAGTTGCAAGCTCTCGACGAAAAAGCGACCGACATCGAGACGGACATTGGAAAAGCGAAGGAGGCGGTGGCGGAGGTGACGGGAGCCATCGAAAAGATGCGAAACGGACGAGACGAGAAGGTCGCTCGCATCAAACATCTTCAGGAAACCAATCAGAAGGTATTACGTGATTGGATTGGCCGGGTCACAAAAACAAAATGAATTGAAAGAAATGAAGCGGAAGTCGCCGTTTTTTCTTTTGCTCCGAGAAAATTGAATCCTGATTCTCGGCATTTTTCATCGGAAAATCAATCGATGATTTAAAATTCACTAGTTTCAAACGATGTTCAAATTTCAATGTGTGGCCTAGAAAATGACATGAGATTTCTCGGTCACGTGAAGAGAAAAAGGGGGGAAAAGTGCGTGCTCAGATGGCCCCTGTGCCTCGATTTCTCCATTCCGAGGTCCTTAACCGAACGGACCTCGTAGCAGTGGCACATTCTCTTCATTCACACTTGATAGACTCGAACCTGAGACCTTTCGGTCGTTGTTTCCACCTGTTATCCACTAGGACAGAGTGGGACAGGTACAGATGGTGGAGACACTGAGAATGACATTCGAAAGGGTACTCAATTGGGGAGGCACAGACGACAACCCTTACAATTAGAATAGTCCTGAACAAATCGATGTACCGAAAAAAAACTCTAACAAAAGTCATTCGAAAAGGGTTTGACACTATTTATCAGCTTTTCGAATGACTTTTGTTAGAGTTTTTCCTGAAAATCGCTCAATCGATTTGTTAAGGACTATCCTAGGCGTTGTCGTTTGTTCCTCCGCAATTGAGTGCCCTTTCGAATGTCATTTTCAGTGTCTCCACCATCTGTACCTGTCCCACTGTGTCCTAGTGGATAACAGGCGGAAACAACGACCGAAAGGTCTCAGGTTCGAGTCTATCAAGCGTGAATGAAGAGAACGTGCCACTGCTACGAGGTCCATTCGGTTAAGGACCTCGGAATGGAGAAATCGAGGCACAGGGGCCATCTGAGCACGAACTTTTTCTCTTCACGTGACCGATAAATCCCATGCGAGTTTTTAGGCCGCACTTTGAAATTTGAAAATCGTTTGAAAGCAGTGAATTTTAAAATATCGATTGATTTTCCGATGAAAAGTGCCGAGAATCAGGATTCAATTTTCTCGGAGCAAAAGAAGAACATCTGAGCACGCACTTTTCCCCTTTTCCTCTTCACGTGGCCGAGAAGTCAAAAAATCTTCGTTTTGAAGCAAGTTATGCAGGTTTTAACGGCTCCTATTTCGGAAAAAGTCACGGGGCACGGGAAAACGCCCTTGAAACCTACATAACTTTCTTTTATTTTTCTAGAAAGCTTTGTTTTCATAGGCCCGACCAGGAAAAGGTTAAAGCCTTGAGGTTCAACATTAACTGGGGTAAAACTTGAAAACTAAAATAGCTTGAGAAAAGCTGTCAACTAGAAAAAGATGGGAAATTTCACGTTGATCATGTTTGTAGTTGACAACTTTTCCCGAACTCGCCTAGTTTCAAAGATATTCCAGTTAAAGTGTCGAAAAGTTGCAGACGGCGATCGCGTCACAAGAGCTCGGCCATCAGCTGCTCCAAAAGCAGAGCGCTCATAAAGAGACGACGCAACGCAAAAACGAGCTGGACGCGTTGCGTCGTCGCCGCGACGCGATGCGAAAAGCGATCGAGGAGGCGGCCGACGAGTTGCTCGCCGAAAAAGACAAGACGACGACGCAAAAAGAGACGTTGGCGGCGAAAAAAGAGAGATACGAGACGGACGTGTACGCGAGACTCGCCGCGAAACGCGACGAATACCGAAAAGTGTTCGAGCTGCTGCGTCACGCGCAGACTCACGCGAAGAGCAAACTCGGCGAGGCTCACCACACTGCGCCGAGTCCGCCGGCTCAAAACGGCGGCACGCCATTTGCGGCGAACTTTGGCGACGCGTTCGCCGAATTCGATCAAAACGGCGGCAGCGCGCGGTTTGACGCGGATTTCGGTGGTGCGGCCGCGAACGGGACACGACGAGAGGATCCGTTCGGCGGTCAGACGACGCAGACGCAACACCCGAAAGGAGCCGTCGATCAGTCGACGTTCAGCTCGCACGAGACGACAAAGTGCCGCGCGTTGTTCGCGTTCGAGGCGCGCTCCGAGGACGAGCTCTCGTTCGAGCCCGGCGACGTCATCATCGTGTTCCAGTCGCACTCGGCGGAGCCCGGATGGCGAGCCGGACAGCTGCGCGAGAAAGTCGGCTGGTTTCCCGAGGCGTTCGTCGAGCAGATCGCCGCCGTCCCGTCGCACACCGCCCACGAGCCGCCGATTCAGAATATGCCGCCGATGGTGACGCCGAGCTCGTCGATGGATCAGATTGGTGCGGCGCGTGACGAGGCGCGCAAAGCCGAAATCGCGCGGGTCTTGGCGCCGTCCGAGCCCATCACCAACACCACCACCAACGCCCCCGCTGTCGTCGTCATTTCGCAGTGTGTGGCACAGTTTCAGTGGCGAGCACGCAACGACGACGATTTGTCGTTTGCTAAAGGGGATCTCATCGAGGTACGGTTGCCGATTTTTTTTTTGGGTTTTAAAGATAATTTCAAGATATTTAACGATGAAGATAAAGAAAAATTATAATTGAAAGAAAAATTTTTTATTTGAATTTAATTTTTTTTTTACTTGAGCTGTGGAACTTTTTTTTTCCCGGATTTTTCGAATTAAAAAATTGTTGTTTAAAAATTTAAAAAACTATTTTTCGAGTATTGATTTTTATTTCAAAAAATCTTTCGGAAATAGAGAAAATTTTTTTTGAAAAATCAATTTTTTGTGAGTGTAATGGTTGAATAGGAATTTTTTATCTTGGAAAAAAATTAGAAATAAAAAATTTGAGAGCCTAATTTTGATTAAATTCTAAAATTTTATTTTCTTTTCCCAAAAAACGGTTTTTTTTTTGGGAATAAAAAAAAAGGGAAAATATTTGAAAAAAGCACAAATTTTTAAATTTCGGAAAGTTTAAAATTAATTAAAAAAGTTTAAAATTAAAACCCAAAAAAATCGGCAATTTAAAAAAATTTTCAAACTTATTTCAAATTGACAAATTGTAATAAAATCGAATCAAAAGCGATGTATCGTTCTTCAGGTAATCGAGAAGCAAGAAATGAAGTGGAAGGGCCGTAATCCGGGCGGCGAGACGGGCTGGTTCCCCAAATCGTACGTGAAAGAGCTCGACGGCTCACCGTCGAGCACCACCACCACGCCCACCAAAACGGCCGTTGCTCCGCCACAGTACGACGTCGTTCCCGCCGATTTGAGCACCATTTCGGAGACACCAGGAGCCGGAGCTGGAGCTGGAGCTGGAGCTGGAACTGGAGCTGGAACTGGAGCTGGTGAGTGTTCTTTGTTTTATTGGCGACTTTTGAAAGAAGAAAATTTTTTGAAAATTTCTGGAAATTTTTTTCTGATTTCTGTGAAACCTTTTTTTCTAAAAAAATTTTTTTTTAATTTAAAAATTCTGACACATTTTTTTCTGATTTTTGGATTTTTATTCACAATTATTTTTTGATTTTTTGAAAAAAAAAATTTTCTGAATTAAAAAAATAGAAATTTTTTATTTTAAAAAAATTTTAAAAAATTTTAAGATTTAAATTTAAATAAATAAGAAAAATTGCAAGGTTTTTTTGATACTCTAAAATATTTTTAAATTCCGACACTTTTTTTCTGATTTTTCGATTTTCATTCACAAAAAAAGTGTTGTTTGATTTTCAAAAAAAAAAAAAGTTTTCTGTTTTTTTTTTGAAAAACTTAAAAATTTAAACATTAGAATTTAAAAAATAGGAAAAAAAGTTTTAACTTCATTTTTTTTTCGTTCCAATATTATATCAAATTTTTCAAAATAAATAAAAAAAATTGAAAAATGTCCAAAACTTATTTTTTTTTTCTGGTTCCAATTTTCAATCAAATGTTTCCGTTTTGCAGGTAATTCGTCTGATGACGTCTACACGGTAATCTACGATTTCGAGGCCGTCGAGCCGACCGATTTGGCTCTTCACGTCGGCGAAACGATTGTAGTGCTCGAGAAGTGAGTAGTGCTCTTGACAGCTCTTCGTTTCTATTTTTTCTTCACTTTTTGCCATATTTTTCCTTATTTTTCTGATTGACCACCAATTTTCTGAATGCCGAAACGACGATTACCAAGGTGGTTTAGAAAATTCAAAAAAAATTTATCAGGAAATTTTAAAAGTATTTAAATTTTATTCTGACTTGAGCGAAGAATTAGAAAAAAATAAATTCTAAAAAAAACAGCAATATTGGAAAAAAAATTTTTCTTCGTTTTTAAGGGCAAAAAAGGTTTTATTTTGACGAAAAAAAATCCTATTTTTACTTTTTTTTCTTTTTGCAAGTTAAATTAATATTTATTCCGAAATCTAATCGTCGAAAAGCTAACCACAGTTTTGAAATTATAATTTTTTTTTTCAACGTTGACCTGAAAATTTTAAAAATATCTAAAAAATATTTTATTATTGCAAGCACTTAATCCAAAATTTGAGAAAAAATAACGAAATTTTTTTGTTTGTAATTTTCGAAAAATTGTAGTTTGAAATTTGAATTTAAAACAAAAAAATCAATTTTTTCTTTCCAATTCTTGCAAATTTTGTCAGAAACGACGAGTGGTGGAAAGGGCGTTGCAACGGAAAAGAGGGCATTTTTCCGGCCAACTATGTGGAAAAAGCGACTCAAACGGCTCAAGCGGCTCCGCCGACAGCTCCAGAAGTGCTGTGCGAAGCGAAGGTGATCGTCGACTTCCACGCGTCGGCTCCCAATCAATTGGCCATCAAAAGCGGCGAAATCGTCAAAGTGCGCGAGAAATCGGCGGCCGGATGGTGGGAGGGCGAGCTGACGCGCGACGGGAAACCCGCCGCCGGATGGTTCCCCGGCGACTATGTCAAAATTATCGAGGTACTTCAAATTGTGCTTTTAAATCTTTAAAAAAAATGTTTAATTTTTTTTTTGAAAAATTATTTTTATTAAAAAAAATTTTTATTTGAAAATTTTTTAAATTTTAAAAATTGATTTTTTTTTCAACACCAAAAATGAAAAAAAAAATTGTATTTCGAATTTCCTATTTTTTTTTTGACAAAATCACTCTGAATCTTTAAGAATAAAAAAAAAGTCGGTTTACTAATTTTACGTTTTTTTTTTCAAAATTGTGAGAAAGAAATCCTTGGAGTTTTTAAAAATCAAAGTCAAAATTATCGAGGTAAATACGATTTTTTTTGCGAATTTCTTATTTTCGAAAAATATTATCGCAATCAAAAAAAAAATTTTTTTTTGGAAAAAAATGATTTCTGAACAATTTTTACAAATTTCTTACTTTCAAAAAATTATAGCGCTATTTTAAAAAAATGGAAAAAAACAAAATTTTTTTTTGAAAAAAAAGGTTTCTGAAAATTTTTTTACAAATTTCTTATTCAAAAAAAAAAAAATTTTTATCGATTTTTTTTGCTTCCAAAAAAAAGGAAATTTTTTCTTGAAAAATCGGGAAAAAAACCTTTCAAATAAAAAAAAACAAAAAATTAAAAAATAATTGTGAAAAATCTGTCAATCTCTCAAATTTTAGGCATTTTGATGGGCATTTCGATAAAAACTATGAATCACCGATTATTTTCAAAGCGTAGAAAAAAAATCTGTGCGATTTCTGATGAATTTTATCGAATTGCCCATTGAAATGCCTAAAATTTGAGATATCAACTGATTTTCTTGATTTTTTTTTGAAATTTTTTATGCCTATCGATTTGGAACTGTGTGGAAAACACAAAAACACTCAACACTCCATTTTTCCTATAAAAAATTTTTTTCTTCAAAAAAATTGCTTCGCGCTCCTTCAGGCGAGCGTCACATCGCCGACGACGACGAAAGAAGCGAGCACGACGAAAGCGACGGCTCTTTTCGACTACGAAGCGTCGCAATCCGACGAGCTCTCGTTCAAAACGGGCGACTCGATCGTCGTGACAGAGCGCGTCGAGCCCGAATGGTGGACCGGACATCGAGCCGTCGAGCCGCACAAATCGGGACTCTTCCCGTCGAACTATGTGGAATTGTGCTGAAATCGACACCGAAACACGCATAATTCCAATGTTTTATTCACCCCCCTTTAAGATTAAACTTTGCACAGGCTATATCTTGAAAACTAGAAGAGTTGGAAAAAAGTTGTCAACTAAAAAAAGATGGGGAATCATACGCTGGTCATGTTTGTAGTTGACGACTTTTCGATAACTTTTCTAGTTTCAGAGATGTTCCAGTTTCAAGTTGTCACGCTTAAAGGGGGTCGTTTTTTTTACCCCCTACAAACAATTTTTATTTCACTTAAACTTCGATCAAAAATACTTTTAGAGTCTAGTTGAGATGATGCATAATTCTATTTTATTTATTTGAGAAATTCCTGTTTATGGCCCCCGCTACTTTGATTATTTTTGCAATAAATTTATTCGCATGCTCTGAAAATTTATTATTATTTTCTTTTCTTTTTTAAAATTATTTTCCCAATTCCGATTGTCTTTTTCAGCCGGCCACAATTGGTTTATTTTCATTTCCTCGAAAAACTCTTTCTTTTCGCGAACAAAAAGAAAAGGGCGGAAAAAGTGTGCGGCGGACTTGCGATTCGGGCCCAAGCCCCGCCCACAAAACCGCGCCGCACTACTCGATTTTCGAATATTTTAAAGACGTGTTTTCGCGCGGTTTTCGGCGATTTTCATAGATTTTCAGCGGGAAAACGGCTAAAATTCAAAGATTTGATTGGTTTTTTGTGTCATTAATCGCCTTTTTTCAAGTTTTGATCCTAGAAAGTATCGGTTTTCCGGTGAGTTCGAATTTTCCCGCTTTTTTCGAATTTCCTGACTTTGGCGGGTTTCTGGTTTTTATTGGGTGCTTTCTCCATTTTCTATGTGGTGTCCGGAATTTTCCCCAATTTTTAAAGTTATGAAAGTCAGGCTATTGATTTTTTGAAAGATTCGACGTAGGAGCAGTTTTTTACGATTTCCTGTGCGAGTTTCCCTGTAAAATTGCTCATAAACAGAATTTTTCGTTCAATTTTTGTCTTTTGGCGACAAATTTCTTCGATTCTTCCTATTTTTGATATTTTTATTTATTTTTCCCCCAAAATTTCAATTTCTCCGCTTTTTTTGTTTGAAGAATTCCGGATCTCTGTGTATTCTAGTATTCGATCTAAACTTTCTAAATACGATTAAAATTTTTTTCGATTTTTTCAAAAAAAAATTGAGAATAATTTTGAAAAGATAGCGAGGAAATTAAAAATTTTAGGTGAAATAGACGATTTTTGATTTACAAACATTTTTTCAAAAAATCCGACGATTTCCCTGTAAATTTTCCCGCCACAATTCGCACCATTATCGATTTTCCCCGGTGCTCATCGATTTTGGCGCGCAGAGGTCACGTCGAGGACCCATTGCGCGTCGAATGAGGCCAACAGTGACCATCTGTCACCGTTCGGACGCGTCTCGTCCATTTCTATCGTCTTCTCAGTCATTCTCTCCGTTTTCACTCATTTTCCCCTAATTTTCGTCGACTTTCAAGAGTTTTCATTGGTTTTCCTCGTTTTCTGGCCCATTCCACCTCGTTTTGTTTGATTTTTCTTGATTTTCATTGATTTTTCACTCGATTCGGTCGGTTTTCCGCACATTTCTTCGTTTTGCAGCCGCCGAACATGTCGTACGGCGACGGGCTCTCCGGAGCCGAGTATCTCGCCTCGATCTACGGAACCGAGAAGGATAAAGTCAATTGCTCGTTCTTTTTCAAGGTAAAAACGCGTTTTTGCGGCGGTTATAGCCGTTTTCACCGCGGTTTTGGACGGAATTCGCTCGGAAAATCGATTTTCGCGTTTAAAATTATCTGAATTACTTGTTTTTTTCCAGGCAGGCGGGTCGATGGTTCTTCAAGCTTAAATATTTGAAAAGAATGCTTTTAAGTCATTTAATCTCTCAAATTGTGGACATTCTAATGGCCGTTTCGACAGAATTTACTGAAAATAGATCGGATTTTTCTGCTCTCTAAAAATTGTCGGTGATTTTCGGAGCGCAGAAAAATCTGACCGGTTTCTGGTTAATTTTTTCGAATCGCCCTTCAAAATGCCTAACAATCGAGAGATCGACTGGCTTTTAAATGTTTTTTTGAAATTTTTATGCTTGAAAAACTATCGATCGCCTGCCTGGAAATCACAATTCTGGTAATTTGAGGCCGAAAATTTTCGATTTTCAAAGCGAATTTTGTTCGAAAATCGGGGAAATGGCCGGCCGGGATAGTAAAACTATGGCTTTCACGGATTTTCCGACGTTTTCAGCCATTTTTATCATGTTTTTGAACGAAAATCGCCCAAAAACTCTATTTTTGCCACGAAATTTATTGCTTTTTGTGCAGACAGGAGCGTGTCGTCACGGTGACAAGTGCTCACGCGCCCATCACACGCCGACGTTCTCGCCGACGGTGGTGCTGAAGAACTTCTACCACAATCCGGTGGTCGACGTGCGTCAGGCGGACGCCTTCGACAAAGTCGGCAAACGAAACGACGAGGAGCAACGGTACTTTGACGACTTCTACGAGGAGGTGTTCGTCGAGATGGAGAGGAAGTACGGCGAGGTGGAGGAGATCAACGTGTGCGAGAACATTGGCGAGCACATGGTCGGCAACGTCTACGTCAAGTTTATGAAGGAGGAGGACGCCGAGAAGGCCAAGAACGATCTCAACAATAGATGGTGAGTGCCGGAAGGCGATTTAGGCCAGAATATAGGAGAAGAAGGAATTTCGACTGATTGGGAGTAACTGGAAGGTCTAATGATAAGCAATAGTCCTAATGATAAGCAATAAAGGCAAAAAGCTCGTTTTGAGAGTCCAGTGAGGAGGAAATGGTCGTTTGCTAGTTTTTAGGCGATTTATCGAGGAAATGAGGGTAACGGCTTACTAGGATTAACTTGAATTGTTCAAGGCGGTTCGGTGGAGAGATCATGGCTATTTAACGGGGTTTGGTAGATTCTAAAAGCGCTTTAGTCCGAAATATCTTGGAAAACTGTGATTTCAGTTCATATTAGTCTCTAGAAGGTACCTGGTAGTTTCCAGTACGATTCAGGCAATCAATAGGCGGGAATGTTGAAGAGAACGGGTTTGAAGACGTGCAATGAAGAGAACGTGCCACTGCTACGAAGTCCATTCGGTTAAGGCCTCGGAATGGAGAAATCGAGGCACAGGGGCCATCTGAGCACGCACTTTTCCCCTTTTTTCTCTTCACGTGGCCGAGAAATCTCATGCGATTTTCTAGCCCGCACTTTGAAATTCTAAAATCGTTTGAAACTAGTGGAATTCATCGATTTCCCGGTTTCAAAACGGTCCAAATTGAGGATTTTGGCCGAACCGAATTTTCGTGGTTTTTACACTTCTAACATAATTTTTTTTTCTTAAACTCCGAAAAAAAAACTAGAATTGCTCTCTGCAGGTTCAACGGTCAGCCGATCTACGCCGAACTGTGTCCGGTCACCGATTTCCGCGAGTCGCGTTGCCGTCAGCACGAGGTGACGACGTGCAGCAAGGGTGGCTTCTGCAACTTCATGCATCTGAAAGCCATCTCGGCCGAGCTCGGAGATCGCCTCTACGGACGACGTGGACGACTGTGAGTTTGGAAAATTCTCTCGAAACGTTTTAATGGTTTTCTGAGAATCCAGGAAGAAAACCCTTCTTTACGATAGGGGAAGTGCAAAATTTTTTTTTGGAAAATCTGCGGTTGTGGCCTAGAAGCTCTTCCCTAACGGGCGATAAAGCAACAATTTGAAAAAGTCAAATAGAGGGTATCCGTCTGACATCGGCCAGCCATCCGCTTAACATACGCCATATACGCCAAAAGAAGCTTCCCGGCCGCCAATGGCGCTTCGGAGTTGGCCAATGGCGGCGAAATAGCGCCAATGGCGCCTTCAAAGCCGCCCACTGTCGGCTAAATGGCGCCAGTGGCGGGGTTCATCGAATGGCCGACCGAATCGCGAAAATCGATCCGATTTCGGATATAAATTTGAAAACTTGCAGAGCCGACGCAGCGGGTCACTATCCATCTCAACGTGGCGGCGGCGGCGGTGGCGGAGGTTACGGAGGCGGTGGTGGCGGCAGATACGGAGGAGGCGGAAGAGACCGCGATCGTGGCGGATGGGGAGGCGGAAGAGGATACGGCGGAGGCGGTGGAGGTGGATACGGTGGAGGCGGCGGCGGCTATGGAGGCGGAAGACGTCGCAGCAGAAGTCGTGATCGCAGACGGTACTGAACACGAGATTCTCTCTCTCTCTCTTTTACCCTCCTCTCTATAAAAATCCATTCGCTTTCTCAAAGTGTATCTAAAAAAAGTCGATACGATACTGTACTCCTTTTCTGTTTCCTTTTTTTCCTCCAAAATTATTATTATTATTATTCCACAGAGAAAAATGATCGTTCTTTTCTTTTTTCCTCCACATTTTTACACTAATTTATTCGATTTTTTCAATATTAAATTTTACACATACGCAGTATCCCCTTTTTCTCTTTTTTTTTCGCAGTTTTTTTTAAAATGAAGAATGGATTCAAAAATTGTTTGATTTTTTTGTGATTTTTGTCTTATTTTTGTGGTTTTTTCTACCATTTAATATCGATTTTTCAGATTTTTTTCCACGGCTTCTCCTCACAAATTTAAATTTTTTTAAATTAAAATTTTTCGCATTTTGAAAAAAATTTAAAAATTACCAAAAATTCAAAATTTTTAAAATATAAATTTTATTGAAAATAGGCAATTTAAATTTTTTGGTGAAGTTTTGTTTTATTTTCTCCAAAAAAAATTATTTTCAAAAAAAGAAAAAAAATTAATCCGCCTCCTTTTTGAAAAAAAATCGAAATTTAATGAAAAAAAAATCGAAATACTCAATTTTCACATTTTTTTCTGTAACGGATTTTTTAAAATCAAGTTTGCGCTAAATTTTTCATTCCCATTTAACTAAATAATTTTTTTTCGTTAATTGGTCAATTTGCGATTTTCCGGTTCAATTTCTTTTATCATTTTCTTTAGAAAATTGTACATTCTCATTCTAATTTTTTTTTTCAAAAACTTGCAGATGAACACGAACTTTCCGCACAACCGCAAACGGACGCTCTACGTGGGCGGTTTCACCGAAGAGGTGACGGAGAAGGTGCTGATGGCGGCGTTCATTCCGTTCGGCGACGTCGTCGCCATCTCGATTCCGATGGACTACGAGACGGGCAAACATCGCGGATTCGGGTTCGTCGAGTTCGATTTGGCCGAGGACGCCGCGATGGCCATCGACAATATGAACGAGAGCGAGCTGTTCGGAAAAACGATCAGGTACGTGGCACGCGCGTGCGGGGAAAAGAGGAGAAGTTGGAGAATACGAGGAGCTTTTGATGAATTTGACTGGAAAACAGGAGAATTTTAGAGAAAATACAAAATTTACAAAGAATTTGACTAGTTAAAGCGAGAATTTTGGAAAAAAAGTTGAAAATTTCAATGAATTTGACTGGAAAACGCGGAAAAATTCGAAAATTTCAATGAATTTGGCTGGGAAACTGGAAGAATTTGGAAAAAATTGGGAATTTTCATTAAATTTGACTGAAAAACGCCATAATTTTGGAAAAAATTTAAAAATTTCAATGAATTTGACTGAGAAACTGGAATAATTTGGAAAAAGTTTGAAATTTTCATTAAATTTGACTTTGAAAAGGGAAAATTTTGGGAAAAATTTAAAAATTTCAATGAAGTCGACTGAAAAACCTTGAGAATTTGAAGTGAATGCGGAAATTTCAATGAGTTTGGACGAAAAATGCAAAAAATTTGGTAAAAATTCGAAAATTTTTGACAAAGTACGGTTTGAATTCAATTTTCCGTTGTAACTATGTTATTATTCTGTTTTTTCGCCTTTTTTTGCTTCAAAACTGTTTGAAAACGATTACCGACACTCTTTTTCAGCATACCAGCTTATTCCTGTTAAAAAATGGCCAAAAACAACGAAGAATAAGAACTTTGAAGCGAAAAATTGAATTCATACTGTAGTACCTCGGTCGAATTTAAAGGCGCATAACTGATTTCAATTAAAATTTTATTGTAGAGTGAACTTTGCGCGTCCTCCGAAAGCGACGGAAAGATCGCAGAAGCCGGTGTGGGCGGACGACGAGTGGCTCAAAAAGTACGGACGCGGCGGAGAGGCGGCTGCGGTGGCAGACGCGGAAGAGGACGCGGAAGGCGCGTCCGCGTCGGCGGCCACCTCCGGAGAGGCGGCGGCGGCTCCGAAGCTGCCGCGCGTCTACCTGGGCGTGAAGATCGGCATCCGCTACATCGGACGGATCGTCATCGAGCTGCGGCCCGACGTGACACCGCGCACCGCCGAGAACTTTAGATGTCTGTGCACCGGAGAGCGCGGCTTCGGATACGAGGGATCCACGTTTCATCGCATCATTCCAAAGTTCATGCTGCAAGGCGGCGACTTCACGAAGGGCGACGGCACCGGCGGCAAATCCATCTACGGCACCAAGTTCGAGGACGAGAACTTCATTGTGAGTGCTTGAACGGCAAATCTGGGGGATTTTTCGTCCACTCATTATGATTTCTCAAAGTTTTCGAGCGGAAACTATGAAAAACTGACCAGATGTGGCCGATTTTGGGGTTTTTAACGGGTGTTTGATCTGAGGAAGTGCACTTCGAAAAAAGTTAAAGGCGCAGATGATTAATCGGGGAAAAAGTTTATGGTACCCGATGTTTTCGTGGCGAGACCCGGCCGTCTGTTTTCTCGATTATCGATTTTCTGTCATTCAGCTGCGTCACACGATGCCGGGCACCGTTTCGATGGCGAACTGCGGTGCGAACACGAACGGCTCGCAATTCTTCATCTGCACCGAAAAGACGGACTGGCTCGACGGCAAACACGTTGTCTTCGGGCACGTCGTCGAGGGAATGAACATTGTGCGGCAGATTGAGCAACAGGTTTGGCGACTCGCGAACAAAAATATTGAAATTACACAGAACCCGCCCTGACTTTTTTGTGCTTGGGCCTAGGAAAATGGCGCAGTTATAAAAAATATGAAACTTCTTGAGACGTTTCGAACGGTGCAACAAAAATTTAGAAATTTTGATTTTGAAGAAAGTTATGCAGGTCTTAGTGGTTTTTCATTGAGAACGCCACTAAAAACTGCATAATTTCATTGAAAAATAGTAAATATTTTTATTATATTTTTCGAAATGGGGAATGAAAAAGCCACCATTGTTTTCAACCTTTTTTCTATTGTAAACAAATTTTTCTAGAAAAATAGAGAAATAATGCGAATTTTTCGGTTGAAGACAAAAAAGTTGGGGTGTGAACCTTGTTTTGTGTGAAAATTTCGGATTTTAATTTTTTTTAAAAATTCCACCGCTATATTTTTGTCTCCTTTCTCCAGGGAACGCCGTCCGGAAAGCCGCAAATGGTGGTGAAAATTGTGGAGAGCGGCGAAATTGAGCCGGAGAAGAGGATAGCGGCGGCGAGGCAGGCGGAAAAGGCGGCCGCCGAGAAGAAGAAGAAGGCCGAAAATGCGGAGAACCAGGAGCCCGTCGCGATGGAGCAGTGAAAAATGCAGGGAATAATTGAAATATTTTTTCGATTTTTTATTTCCTCATTTTTTGAAAACCATAAATTATTGATTTTTACCTTTATATATATTTTTTTTTGTAATTTTCGCGTTTTATTTCTCGCGGTTTTTCTATCTTTTTCTTTTTTTTTCAATTTTTTATTCTTCTAAAAACTCCAATAATTGTTCAGATGTCGAAAACCGGCGGTAACATGGAACCGATGCCGTTCATTCGGAAATGGGGAAACGATTTGGACGGCGAGGCGGCGGGACCGGCTCCGCCGCCGCCGACGTCTTCTGCCACGGCTTCTGCTGCTGCTGCTCCGCCGCCATCGCTCGTCATTCCGACGTCGTTGTCTTCTGGAGCCCATGCGTCGCGTCGCGATGATGATAGTGAGTGATTTCTATTTTTTTTTTGTTTTTTTTTTCAAAAATTTGTTGAACCGCTTTTATTGGAGAAAATGAGAGAAATTGTGGTCTCGCAACGAAAAAAGAGCTAAACTAAATAGTCATGCGCCTTTAAACTGTTTGGACCTACATTATGAATTTATGAATCCGTTTTTGAAATTGTAGGCTCAAGGATTTTTTTATTTTATTTTCGACTTATAGAGATAGTTCTAAAAAACTTTTTGTTGATTTTTTTTTTCCGAAAAAAAATCTGAAAAACCTGGCTTTAAAAAATAATTTTTCGAATTATTCTTTTTTTGTTCAAATTTTCGGCTGAAATAGTGCCGAAAATCGGTTTTGCTGGAAAAATTGATTTGAGGCGTGTCATAGAAATAAAATTAAAAAATATTAACGTTTCGGGAACAAATATGATAAAGTTGCAATCAGTATTCAGGAAAAAAATAATGAGAATGATGGATTTTACTGACTGTTTTCAAAAAAAAAAACACAAAATTACATTGAAAAGAAAAAACCTCAATTTTTGAAAAATTAAACAGCAAACTCTTGCAGAATATCGAATTCTGTGTTGTTTTCTTTTGCAATTTGAACTTAAAAACTTTTAAAAAATTTAAAAAAGCAATTTTTGTTGCAGAAGGTGTGTCTCGTTCGGGCACTCCGGACGTGCAGTCCGTCTCGTCGTCGTCGCACCGTCACCACTCGTCGTCGAAACGCTCGCGATCGAGATCGCCTCGCGAAAAGGATCGCAAGAAGGATCGGAAGAAGAAGGAGCGGTCGAGATCGCGCGGCGACTCGCGACGCTCTCGTTCGCCGCGAGACCGCGATTCGCGACGTCGTCGCTCGTCGCGATCGCCGCGTCGCCGCTCGCGATCCCGCGATCGTCGCGACCGTCGCAGGGATCGATCGCCGCCGTCGATGGTGCCGAACAGTCCGCACCGCATAAAAGAGCCTGTCATCAATCCGCTCATTCGAGAGGATCTCGCCGCGGCGATGGAGAGCGGAGAGGTGCCCGTGGAGACTGTCAGCACCGTCGGAGCCGTCGTTCCCATCAATCCGGCTAGAAAGTGAGCACAAAATTTTTTTTTTTCACTTAAAAAAAAATTTACTGGGAAGACGATTAATAATCAGAAAAATTACAACAAGTCTGACGGATTTCAAAAAAAAATTTAAATTTTTTAAAATTTTCACTTGAAGCGGATAAAAAATTATCGAACATTTTTTAAATTCTGGGAATTTTAGGTCTTCTTTTTTTTTTGGATATTGGGAATTTTCCCTGGCAGTTCTATAAAATCTGACCAAAAACAGGCGCCCGAGAAATTTGGAAATTTTTTTTTTCGATCAATCTCTTACCGTATATTTTGCTGTGATATTTGAACTTTCCACTATTTTTTTCTTTAGAAAATTGAAAACTTTCAATTTTCTCCTCTTTTTTTCAGTTTTTTTGTGTGAAAAATCCCAAAAAACTCCTTAAAACGTCCGCACGAAATGCTTCTAATTTTGTGATTGCAGAGAACGAAAATCGCGTTGGTCGACGACGAAGAGCTTCGTGCCGGGAATGCCGACGATTCTGCCGTCGGATCTGACCGAGGACCAACGCAACGCCTATCTTCGTGAGTACACTGCTTTTTCCACTTTTTTTTGGAGTTTTTTTTGCTGCGGAGAGTGCCACGGAACCGGAGCAAATTTAGAGACAAAAAACCGTCGGGAAAATATTGATTTTCTGCATTTTTTTAAAAAAAAAAGAACTTTACTGACGAAAATTAAATTCTCCGATTTTTCCAAATTGTTCGAGAAAATTTTAAAAAAAAGAACATTTTTTTGAGATTTTTCTCAATGAAAAAAATTTTAATTCCAATTTTTGCTATTTTTCTCAATTTTAAAAAATTAAAAAATTCTAAATTTTTAAGAACATTTTTCAAATGTTCTCTTATTTTTCCCTTCCAATTTTTTTAGAAACTTTAGAAAAAATTTTCCGATTTTTCTCAATTTTTTTGATGAGAAAAAAAAACATCGTATGAATTTATTTACAATTTATTCTTGAATTTCCCGCGTTTTTTTGTAGCCGCTAAATTTTCTTATCGTTTTCGTGGCACTCTCAAAACAATCATTCTGTTTTGACATTCCCCCTCAGCCGGGTGAGTTTTCATCTGGATCCCTGATTGCCGCCGCCGTCGTCGTCGTCGTTGGATTCTGAATTCTGAAACTCTGAATTCTGAATCCAGACCTTCCACGTCTTCTGAAGCTGAAAAAACTACTAAACGGGTAGTTTGAATCCTGGTTTCTCGCCAGTTTTTCTTCCATTTTTCTCCCTACCTTTTTTTTGAATTTTTACTCTTTAATAAATCGCCGGGCCTTCATTGGCCCGTACATTTCAGTTCAACTCGAGATTGAGGACGCCACACGCAAACTGCGACTCGCCGATTTCGGAGTTCCTGAGGGTCGAGAGAGGTAAAAAATATTGAAAAAAATAGATTTGAAAAAAAATGTATTTATTTATATAGAAATTTGAGATTAAACAGAAGAGAAATGACGAATAAGAGGGCAAAACAATTATTTTTTTTTAAGGGGGCGTGTTGATTATTTTTTTTTCTCGAATTTTATGGGTTTTTTCTTGAAAATTGTGAGTGTTTTTGAGAAAAAACGGGGGAAAACAGTGGTTTCAGGGTTTTTCTTTTTTTTTTTAAACTTTTTTTTAAATTGAGGGTGTTATTGTAAAAATTGAAAATAATTTTTTAAAAACCCCCACAAAAAAATAATTGAATTAGTTTTTTAATCGGAAATTTAAGAAAAAGCACAATTGAAAGAAAAATAAATTATTTTTTTTCTATTTATCAAATTGAAAAAAAAAATATTTTACTCTTTAGATTAGATATCGGGATTATAATTTTTTTAAAATTAGAAGCGACTCAAATTCTTGTTTTGCAGTGATGTTCCAATTGGATTTTCATCAGTTCTCTGCAATTTTTTTTTCTTCTCTTGTCAATTTGACCACAATTTCCCTCCCCTCCTTTTCTCCAAAAAACAATACTTCCGAGTGTTCCAGGTCGTCCCGTTCCTGTCTGAAAATCGGCTGAAATCCGAGAATCGCTCTCGTCATCTCGCTGCACTTTTTTTTCCCCCAATTTCTAATCCTAATTTTCAAGTTACAGAGCTTTTTTTTGTAAAAATTAATCTCTAATCCATTTTTAGGCGTTTAGAGGCGGAAAAAGCGTGCCACAAATCGGGAATTTATAATAATTATAATCATAATCAGAATAATCATAATAATTAGAAATTTCAGCGAAAAAAACCTCCCCCTCATACACAACAAAACGTTTGAATTTCGCGCTCTAATTTCGTCTGAAAATTGCAGATCACCGTCACCGGAGCCGGTTTACGACGCGAACGGCAAGCGGCTGAACACGAGAGAAGTGCGCAAGAGGCAGGAATTGGAGCAGTTGCGGCATGAGAAAATTCAGGCGCTTCTCAAGATCAGCCCCAACTTCAAACCGCCCGCCGACTATCGGTGAGTGTGCCAACCAGTCTTGGACGTATAAACGACTCGGATAATTCGATTATCCGAATTTTCCGACTTTTTTTCTCGTATAAATTATCCGTCGATTGATTCGGATAACTTTTTACTCAAAATTACTGTATTTGTGAGGCTCAAAAGTCTCTCGAGAGTCAAACTTTCTCCAAAAAACTGCAAATTTCAACAACATTTGAATTTCGACTCGCTGGGAGTACTAGTTGCTCCGAAAAACAGCTTCAAATATTCGAAAATTTCCGATTATCCGAAAAATGTCGGAAAATTCCGTATACACGTTTATACGAAATGAAAATTCGTATAAAAAACAGTATATACAATTATCCGAAAAAATATTTCGCCCAAGCCTGGTGCCAACTTGAAACAGGTTTTCTTTCGAAATGAACTAGAGGCGTGGGAAAATGCACACTTCAAAAGTAGGTGTAGGTATTTTTTATTAATCGATTTAAGGCCAAAATTAATATTTCCGGTGGTCGTGGCCTAATTGCTGCTTTTCGCGAGAATTCTAGGCCACGGCCTCGATGCATTTTCGAGATTTGTGTCGCCAAAAAACACGTGTCTGTAGGCCTATTGATCTTCCCGAAAAGCAGCTAATTAAAAAAAAAAACTTACATTTTTATTGAGATTCGAAGATTTTTTCAGTCTGAAATTTGTAGTTTTTTTTGTTCGATTGACCCCCATCTTTAACTTGTTTTTATTATTTCTTGTTTTGTTTTGCAGCGCGCCGAATATTCGGCTGCACGACAAAGTGTGGATCCCGCAAGACCAATTCCCTGATTTGAACTTTGTCGGACTGCTCATCGGCCCTCGCGGTAACACGTTGAAGAGTCTCGAGGCGGAGACGGGCGCCAAAATTATTATTCGGTTCGTTTTCTTTTCTTCCTTTCTTTAAAAATTTGATTTTAAGTCCGGTTAAACACGTTTTAATTTTTGCGAAATCCGTTGAAAATGAGGTTTTTATTTAAAATTGAAACAAAAAAACGAAAAAATTTTTTTTGAAATATTTTGGATTTCAAAAGTGATATTGGTAGTATTAAAAATTTTCGGGCATAAAATTATTTCAATTTTTTTCAAAAAAATTCTCGAAAATTAATTTTTCTCTTTAAAAATAAAAGTTTTCAGAAAAACAAACTGATTTTGTTTGGTTTTTTTTAATTTTAAAAATTTTCTTTTAAATGCCTAATTTTTTGAATTCGCGGTTTTTGAAAAAAAAAATTTCAAGCCTCGAAAATCACTTTTTTTTTGTAAATATATTTTTTTTTAACTCAAAAAATTGTATCAAGAATATTTTATATAATTTTTTATTCAAGAAACCCCTTGAAAACTAATTTTTTCAAAAAGAAAATGAAACTTGATTTGCAGTATTTCAAATTTAAAAATTTGATTATTGAATTGAAAAATAACATTTTGAAAAATTGCAGCGGGAAAGGATCGATCAAGGAGGGCAAGCTGACGAACCGGATGGGTCCGATGCCGGGCGAGAACGAGCCGCTGCACGCGTACGTGACGGGCACCGACATGAATGTGATCAAGAAGGCGTGCGAGAAGATACGCCAGGTCATCGCCGAGGCCACCGCGCTGCCCGACAACAACGAGCTCCGCAAACTGCAGCTCCGCGAGCTCGCCCTCCTCAACGGCACCTTCCGACCCGAGGATCTCGCCAAGTTTGTGTCTTTTTTATTTTTTTGAAATTTCTATTTTGGATGCGACTATTTAAAGCATAATTTGAAAATTCCGGGCCGAGCTGGGCCTTTTTTTTTGATTTCTCGGCCTGGTTGCTAAATCGGTGCCCCATCGAATTCAAAAATCGGAAAGAAATGCAAATGTGCCCTACTGCACTATTGGGGTTTTTTTTCTGAAAAAAATAACATGCCTGATTGAGGTTCAAAATTTCAACTTTTGACTACCTGGCCCGGCCATTTTGAAGTATAATTCAAAGTTTTTGGTGTTATATTTTTTCCCCCGATTTTTTGCGACAATTTCTTAACTAGTTTGTGTCTGTTTTCAGCGGAGCACGCTGCTCGAACTGCGGCTCCGACGAGCACAAATCGTGGGAGTGTCCCGACGCGCCGAACGTGACGAATCAGATCAAGTGTGTGAACTGTGGAGCATTTGGTCACATTTCGAAGGATTGCAAAAATCCCAAGGGAATGTACGCTCAGGTAATTATTTTTGAGGAAAAAATGGATTTTTTCTGTAAAATCCCGAAAAATTGCCACGTTCTGGTGATTTTTCGGAACGATTTTAAATTTATTCTCGAATTTAAATTTTTGAAATAAAATTTAGGGTTTTTTTTTCGAAAAAAAATTGAGAAAAAATTTAACCTCGGCTGGTTTTTTATTCTGGGAAATTCAGATATTTTTCAAAAAACACAGAAAAATTTGATTTTTTGAAAAGAATCATTTAAAAAATATTATTTTCATTATCAATTTTTTATTTGCAGGATCCAGGAATGGACGACGAGTATTCGGCGCTGATGGAAGCGCTCGGAGAGACTCCGACTGGCGGAGCAGGCGCCGCTGCTCAGGGAGCACCGAGCGGCGGCGGACCGGGAGGAGCCGACGCACCGAGTGGAAGGGGCGGAATGCACGGCGGACGGGGCGGCGGACGCGGAGGCCATCGCGGAGGCTTCCAGAACCCGCGCGAGCTGTTCGGACCGCCGAAGGGCGAGGAGGAGCACAACGCGCCCGCCAGTGCCACCATGCAAGGATACTATGGTGAGGAGAGAAACCGATCGGGGGGAGCTTTGCAACAGGAATTAACGGCGAATTTTTTGGGAAAATATCGAAGTAGTTGTGAATTGATTCACACGTTCCTATCGGACTTTTAAATTTTTGGGTCGGAGAAAATTCAGGAATTTCTATTTTTTGTATAGACCTGATCTTATCGATATTATGCGAAAATTAATTTTCCCGATGGGAATTTCGAAGAATCCTCGAGATGTTTCTTGGAATTTAGTGATATTCTGTTTTTTTTTCCGAAAAAAATGAAACTCGGTCAATTTTCTGTCGAAAAAATCCGGGTCATTCGTATTTTTCGAGAAAATTTGTAAAATTCGGCGAATCGACGCTCAAGAATCGTTTGTCCGGCCAAAAAGTGCACTGCTCATCTCCAGAACCTTCTTCGAACACTCTGAAAACATGTTGACTTGCAGACCACTATCAACAATACGCCTACGCGAACCAATACCAGCAGCACGGCGCGTACGGAGCCGCCTCGGCCGCAGGAGCTGCTCCGGGAGCATACCACCACCACCCGCACCATCAGCAGCAGCAAGACTACTCGGACTTTTACACCAGTCCCGGAGCTCGTGGCGGAGCCGGAGCCAAGGCCAACAAGGGGTTCGTTTCTAGGTTTTTGAGAAGAAAAAATGGTTTGCCCGAAAAAGATTTTTAAAAAACCAGTAGAATGACGTTTCCTTTTTTGTATTGAGGAAAAATAGTGGAAGATGGTTTCCAATTCACAAAACTGAAAAAAAAAAAACGTTTTACAATAAAAATTGATATTTCCTGTGGCCGTGGCCTAACTCCTGCTTTTCGCGAGATTCCTAGGCCACGGCATCGATAAATTTTCGAGATTTTTTTCGCGAAATAACAACGAATTTTGGGTTTCTAGGCCACGGCCACCGGGAATATCCAATTTGGCCCTAAAATCGAAAATTAAATATAAAATACTTGCACTTTTTGATGCAAAATTATTTCACAAAGTAGGCCTCCCCTTTTTTTAAAATTTCTCTCATAATTCTTGGTCTCAACATAATTTTATTTACTTTAAAATGGCCGGGCCGGGCAGTCAGAAGTTAAAATTTTTAACCGTTAAAAAAAGTTAAAATTTTAGATCAAGCGTTTCATTTTTCTTCGGAGAAAAAATTTTTAAAGTAAGATAATTTTCCTTCAGATGGTACGGCAGCTCGTCGTCGTCGATGCCGATGCCGGTGCCGCCGCCCAACTCGGCAATGGGCGGATTCATGCCGCCGCCACCGCCGCCGCCTCCGATGCCCGCCGATTTGTCGTCGCTGCTCGCCGCTGCTCCGCCGCCGCCGCCGAGTTGAAACAGAAACGATCGACGACACCTTGAACACCTTCTCCAAAAAAAACAACAACAATTTTTGAATGAAAACCTCCAATTTTTAAAAAAATTTCAAACGGAAGAAAATGGTTCCATTTTCCTTCACTCTCTCCCTTTTTTTCAAAAATTAAAATTTTAAAAAAATCGTTTATTTTTTAATTAATTATTCATCTTACAATTATCCAGAACACTCTCCTTTTGTCACTTCCATTATTCTCTGGCTCTTTTTTTTCTCCCATCTGTCGAAATTCGAAATTGTTCTCCATCGCGCGAGATTCCCAATCTATTCTCGCTCTTTTTCTCTAATAATCTTTTTTTTTTGCAAAAGTTTTTGGAATAAATTTAAAATGGGAATTTTGGGAAATTATTAATTGGTTTTTTTTTCATTTATCGTTGCCGTTTGGGCTCGATTTTTCTATTTTCTAATTTTTTTTTTAATTTTCAAATTATTTTTTTTTTGGAAAAAATCAGAATCGTTTTTTTTTAATTTTTTAATTTTAAAAAAGTTGAGAAACTCGAAAACTTTTAATTATTTGTTAATTTTTAATTATAGATTAAATGGAGTTTTTCGGGTTTTTTGAACCAAATCAATTTTTTTTCCGAATTCAAAGTTCAAAATTATGGTTTTGATTTCAATTTTGTAATTAAATTTTTTTTCTTTTAAATTTAATTTTTTGAATATCTTCTGAATTTTTAAAAATAATATTCAGAAGTTAAAAAATTAATTTTAAAAAAATTTTGCTCTGATTTTTCTAATAAAAAATTTTTAAGGAGATCAAATTTTTCGATTCTAATTTTGGACAAAAAAACAAATTTTTCATTTCAATTTTAAAAAATCTAATGTATTTCAAATCGAAAAGTTATTCAGAAATTCGAAAAAGTTCGCGATGAGCCGACCCGGTGCGTGGAGCCGAGTCGTCTCGAATTTGTGGAAATATGTGAAGGGCGATTTTTCGAAAAAGGTGAGCGAAATGCAATAATTTTAGCTCGCTGTTTTCAAAAAAAAAATTTTGACTGCGTAGCTGTGATACGGAGTGGTGGTTTCAAAAATTATCGAATTGAAAGAAATTTTTTAAAACTATTATTTAGTTAAAAACTTAACAATTAAAAATATGTTTTTGAGATCAGAATTTAATTTGTCCATTTTTTTTTTTTGAAAAATTTGATTCCATTTTTTGGCAGATTTCCATAAACTCGGTATCACTGCTACTCAGCTAATTTTATTTTTTTCCAAACTCCGTATCGCCGCAGCTCAGCGAATACCCCTGTTGTTCAACGAAATTCGACGATCGTTTTTTTTAAACTCCGTATCCTCGCTACGCAGCGAAATTCTAAATTGATCTCTCAAACTCCGTATCCCGGTTACTCAGCGAAATTCTAATTCATTTTGAAATTCTGTATCCTCGCTACGCAGCCAATTTTTTCAAACTCCGTATCGCCGCTACGCAGCTAATTGTGGGAAATTCCGTATCACCGCTACGCAGTCAATTCTTTCAAACTCTGTATCGCAGCTACGCAGCCGATTCTCCAAAACTTTGTATCGCCGCTATGCAGCCAATTTTCCAAAACTCCGTATCACCGCTACGCAGCCAATTCTCTAAAACTCCGTATCACCGCTACGCAGCCAATTCTCCCAAACTCCGTATCACCGTTACGCAGCCAATTCTCCCAAACTCCGTATCACCACTGCGCAGTCAATTCCCCCAAACTCCGTATCGCCGCTATTCAGCCAATTCTTTCAAGCTTCGTATCCGTGCTACTCAGCCAATAATTGCAGAACTACGTGGCAGAGGACGGCGCAGGCAATCGATACTACGAGATTTCGAACAGCCGCCAAAACGTGACACGTGGCTTCGATCCGCCGTCGTCGTCGTCGTCGGCTTCAGAAGAGCCGGATCTCGAGTGGCAGGCGTGGCTCCGAGGCACTCGCAGGTGAGCCCTTACTCTCTTTTCGGTTGGCTCTGTGCTCTGTTCTGCTCCAGACACGTGGATGTCTTGTACTGGAATCTCTACTTTGACAGGTTCCCGCCCTCCGACCGAGAAATCGCCATCAATCGAATGAGACAGCAGGTGCGAAACGGCAGGAAAGAAAATTGGGGAAATTGGAGGGAAATAAATGGAGAAAAATCAAATTTATTTCAATTTTAAAAAAATATTATTGAGAAAAAATAGGAAAATTGTGGGGTTTGAATTGAAAAATCTGCTAGAAAATTAAAGAAAATTCGCTGAATCCCACTAATTTTTTTTTCAAAAATTTTTGCCAATAATTATTTTAAAAAAAATGATTTTCATAGCATTTTTTATCGAGATAAAAAATTAGCAATTTTTTTTTAAATTCTGAATAAATTTCAGAAATTTCAGCAAAAAAACAAAAAAATCGCAAAAAAAAAACTGAAAAAAATTCAGCTCCGAAAAAAATGCAGGAAATTTATTATTATTTTTTCTTCAATTTATTGGTAAATGGAGCCGGATTAACTTTGAAAAAAAATTTTTTCCGATTTTTCCTAAATTTTTTCTACGGCCTAAGGAGCATTTGTCGATTTGACCCTTTTCTCGAAATGATCCGTCGATCGTTTTGAAAATGTCGCAGGTGACAAGAGATATCACTTTTTCTTCTTTTTCCCATTCCCATTGTAACATTCGAATCGGCACGTCCTTTTTTTCTCTTTCTTTTCGCCCCTTTCCCTTTCTTTTCGTCCCCTTCTCTTTCTTTTAGTCCCTTACTCTTTTTTTTAGTCCCTTTCTCTTTCTTTTTGTCTTTTTCTCTTTTTTTCGTGCCTTTCTCTTACTTTTCGTCTCTCTCTCTCTCTGTCTTTCTTTTTTTTTCTCTCTCTCTCTTTATTTTCGTCTTTTTCTCTTTCTTATCATTCTCTCTCTCTTTCCTCTTCGTTTTTCGGCCGTAGAACACTCCATTTTGACAGTTTTCTACTGATTTGTTTATCGCAATTTTCCAATTTTTCTGTTTTTTTTTTTGCGTCGATCAGTGATTGGAAAAAGATCTGTGATCACTGACATTTTTTTTTTACTTTTTTAAAAATTATTCTTTACGAAAAATTGAAAAAAATTTGCGGAAACGAATAAGTTGAAGAAAAGGAGAAGATTGGTATTTTTGAAAAAAAATTCATTTAAAAATAGTTTTTTTCACAAAAAAATTTTTTTTATAGCTAATTTAATTGGAAATTTCCAAATCTACTGAAATTTTTTTTTGAAAAAATAACGATTAAAAAAAATTCTATTAAAATCGATTCTTTAATAAAGTAATTTTTTGATAATTTTTTAGAAAAACAATTTTCAGTTTTTGTTTTTAAAAATCAAAAAAAAAATTATGGAATTAAAGTTTTTGAAAATTAATGAAACTTCATTAAACTGTCATTGATTCGAAAAAAACTATCATATTTTGCTTGAATTCGTCCACTTATTATCAGGCTCAACTGGCTCAAGACTCGACGACCGAAAAAAGAGCCCCACGCGTGGAGTCGGAGGGAAAAGGAGCCGGAGATCACACGCCGCAAAAGTACATTTATACTTCTATTTTTTTTGAATTTTCAAAAATTAAATTTTTTTGCAGGTTTCCCAAGTACAAGGACTTGGAAGTGGCACCCGGAGTGCAAGAAGAAAAGCACAAAAAATAGATTTTTTTTTCGCCCCAGAAAATTCGTAGAAATTTTTAGAATTCAACGATAAAAATTAAAATAAATTGCCCGATTTTTTTTGCGCGGTGAAATAATTTTTTTCATTTTTATTTTATGAATTCATTTTTTTTCATCGATTTCCTCTTTTTTCTCTGACCTTTTTGATCGAAAAAAATTTAAATTGAATTAATTTTTGCTTGAATTGCAGAAAAAAATGCCGGGACTGCAGAAGATTCTGAACGGAGTCATTCGGTTCCGACAAACGGTTCGCAAGGATTTGGTGAGAAAATTGATTTTTAAATGCCGAGAAAAAAATTGAATATAAATTTGAATTTTTGGAAAAAAAATTAATTTTGGTCGTGAAAATTTTTTTTGAATAGGGAAAAAATCTGATTTTTTGAAAAAATTTCTAGGAAAACCAGGAAAATATGAGCTGATAAATTTCGTTTTTTTTTCAATTTTGCCAGAAAAAAAAAATTAAATTCAGAAGTAGAGCTGTAAAAATATTAATTTTTCCTGGAAAAATCCGGTTTTTTGGGGTTTTGGTGGAAAAAAGTTCATTTCTATTTTTTAATTGAAAAAAAAATATTTTTTCACTGTTTGAAAAAAAAAACTGAAAAATTGAATTAGAAAATCAAAACAAGAAATTGGTTTGAAAAAAATAAATGTTTTTGTGTTTTTAAATTCATTTCCTCAAATTCCAAATTTTTTAAATATAAAAACCAAGAAAAGATAAAAAAAATTCCACAAAAAAAAGCAAAAACAAGTTTTTTCACTCAAAGTTTCGAAAAAAAAAGCCCGAAGAATCGAGCGGACTTTATTGTTTTGCAGGTGAAACAGTTCGAGCAGATTCGCGACAACCCGCACCCGACGGCCGTCTTCTTCACGTGCATGGACTCGCGCATGTTGCCGGCTCGCATCACCTCGTCGCAAGTCGGTGACATGTTCGTCGTTCGCAACTCGGGCAACATGATCCCGCACGCCAACAACTATGGTATTCAAAAAAAAACGAGGAAAATCGGAGAATTGGATCATCGGTTCGGCCGCTTTCTGATGTCCCCAAAATTTTTAAAGACGCATAGGCCGACTTCCAGGAGTCGATTTACGGGGCGGACGGGACGGGCTGGGTTTGCCATTTTATTCTTTTCTCTTTCAATTTTCAGGCATTTTTCGCGGACATAGTGCTGAAATCTAGTCGTTCTTTCTTCATTTTAATGGGTTTATAGATGGGTAATAGCAGTTGGAAAATTAAATTTTATTAATTAAAATCACAAAAAATGAGTTGATTTTAACACTGTGTTCGCGAAAAATGCCTGAAAATTGAAAGAGAAAAAAATAAAATAGCGAACCACGCCCCTTCCGCCCCGTAAATCGACACTTGGAAGTCGGACTATGCGCCTTTAAACTTTTTGGAACAACAGAAAGCGGCCGAACCGATATGACACGATCGAGGCAAAGAAACTCGGAGTCCGTGGGCACCTGCCCCTGTTTCGGGGTCTCGAACGGAAAAAGAAACGGGCGCCGACAGTTAATTGCGCCACCCTTTAAATATTTCATGTTGAAATCGAAATTACGCAATTTAAAGTTTTAAAATGCCTCTAAAAATGGTTCAGTTACACGAAATATTTAAAATTTTGAGACATTTTCAATGGTGCCAACGAGATTTAAAAAAAAAGCTATGCAGATTTTAGTGGTTTTTATTGCGAACGCCACTAAATCTCGCATAACTTTTTTCAAAATCAAAATTCTTGAATTTTAATTGCACCATTCAAAACGTCTCAAAATTTTATCATATTTTGTGTAACTGCGTCACTTTCATAGGCCCGAGCACGAAAAAGTTGGGGGCAAGTTCTGTAAAAGTTTGGGAATTTTTTGGGTTTCCCGGTCGAATTTCCTATTCTCCCTAACATTTATAAAAACACTCCAGGACCGTCGGGGTACGAAGTGTCGGTGACGACCGAGCCGGCGGCTCTCGAATTGGCGGTGAAACGAGGCAAAATCAATCATGTGATTGTGTGCGGACACTCGGATTGCAAGGTGCGAACACTTTTTCTGAATTTGAACACGAGAAAAATCAATCAATATATTTTGAATTTTTTTGGGACAACGTTAATGAGCGAACCGATAATATGAGGGTGTGACAAAACCGGAGCAAAATCGGACGAAACCGGAACATGGGTTGTGAAAACACCGTGACGCATAAATGCAGACTTGCAACACTGCGGCGCACTTTTTCTGACGGTTTTTTTTTATTTGTTAAATTCCCTAGAAAAAGCGCGCCGCAGTGTTGCAGTTCTGCATTTGTGCGTCACGGTGAACGCATGCTCCGGTTTTGTCACGCTCTCAAAAACCGTTTGAAAACTGGAAATTGGGGCGTCGCAGGCGATCAACACCCTGTACAACCTGCACAAGTGTCCCAAATCGTTCGACGCCGAGTCGCCGATGGATCACTGGCTGCGCAGACACGGATTCAACTCGATCCGGAAGCTCGAGAAGCGGCTCGCCGACCCCAACGCCGAGCCCATCGAGTTCGTCTCCGACAATCCGCTCTTCTCGTACGCTTTTTTTAAAATTTAATTTTTTTTTTGGTATGCGAAAGAATATGGGGGAAGTTGTGAAACGATAAATTAAAAATTTATATTGAAAATAGGAAAAATTATTAGAAAAAATTAATTTTTTTTTTAATTGCAGTTTTTCGGCGATAATCGACGCTGAAAATAAGTTGAACGTGGAGGACAAATTGTCGCAAATCAACACTCTGCAACAATTGGAAAATGTGGCGAGTCACGGATTTTTGAAAGAGTTTTTGGAGTCGCGAACCGTCGATTTGCACGCAATGTGGTTCGATATTTACACTGGTCAGTGGTTTTTTTTTAAATTTTAAATTTATTTTTGAATTTAAAAGCACTCGAAGTTTTAGAAAATCGAGATGCAAAAATTCTAAATTTAAAAAAAAATTTAATTAAAAAAATATTTTTTTAAAAGTTAATCTGAATAAAAATCAGCAATTTTTTTAAATTTTGCGAAATAATCTACATAAATTTCAAAATCAATAATTATTTAAGTTTGAAAAAAAGTTTCCTATAACTTTCGAATTTTCGGTTTTTTTTTCAATTCTAAATTTCTTTTATAATTACTTCAAAAAAAAATCGAATTTTTGTTGCCAATTTTTTTTATTCGATAATGTAACTTTTAGTAATTTTCCCGGAAATTTGTGAAGAGTGTTAATCAATTTTTAAAAAATTTCGAATTTTTTTAGATTCAAAAAATAATTAAAACTATAGAAAAATCGATCGAAAATTTTTGAAGACTCATTTTTTTAAATTTTCACGGAAATAAAAAAATTTTAAAAGAATAAAAAAATTTTAAGAGTTTCATTGAATTGCTGATAAAACTTGAGAGGAAATTTTTTTCCAAAAAAAAAAAGAAAAACGCAATAATTGCAGGCGAAATGCACATGTTCAGCAAGCCGAACCGTCGTTTTATTCTCGTCGACGAGTCGAACGTCGACGAATTGATCGACGAGGTCGAAAAGCATCAGACTTGAATTTCCTTTTTTTTTTGGAAAATTTTGCATTTTTTCTTAGGCCTCCCCCAGTCGCATGTAAATAATCGATTATTCCCATACCTACTATTGACTTTTTTTTCTAAAATTCTGCCATATTTTCTCGATACATTGCCATTTTTCCACTTTTTCTTCCCTTGTTTTGAAGTATAAAAATTTTAAATATATATTTTTTTAATTTTTAACTTTTTTTTGGCGATTTTCTAACTGTCCGAGTGTCCAGTGCGTGTTATCGAATTAATTAATTTTTTTTGGTTCTTATTTTATTTTTTCTCAATTTTTTTAAATTGAAAAAAAAAAATCAGATTCCCAATTGAAGTTTCTTCAGAATTATCGATTAATTTTTTTTCAGAAAAATGAGCTCGAAGATGGGTTTTTTCGTGCGTCGATTCGTTTCGAATCAAGCGTCGGCTCTCACGAAACGAAAGAGATTTTATAAGGTAAAAATTGGAAAAAAATTCAAAATGCGGAAATTATTTGAAAAATTAAAAAAAAAAAACAAAAAATTGGAAAATTTAAAAAAAAACGAAAAAATTGGAAAAAGAATTTCAAAGATGCGAGAATTATTTGAAAAAAAAACAGTTTTTTAATAGAATTTTTGAAATTTTTTGGAAATTAAAATTTGAAAAAATATATATCCGACTGAAAAAAATTGGAAACACTTAAACTTTTTGTTAAAAAAAAACTTTTTTTTCAAAATAAGAGGCAATTTTTTAGGATGGATCATTGAAATTTATTGAAATTTTAAATCATTTCGAACTATATT
Source organism: Caenorhabditis sulstoni (assembly GCA_963966605.1). Classification (NCBI taxonomy): domain Eukaryota; kingdom Metazoa; phylum Nematoda; class Chromadorea; order Rhabditida; family Rhabditidae; genus Caenorhabditis; species Caenorhabditis sulstoni. The sequence goes on along the minus strand of OZ016478.1, from coordinate 984,731 downwards.
TTTCGAAAATATTTTTTTTTTGCAATTTTTGAGCAAGATTTCTCTGTAAAAAATAGTTCATACTTGAAAAAAAACCAAAGAAAATAAAATTTTACAAAAATCAAAAACCGAGCCCAAAAATTTGGTCAACAGGAATCAATTTCGCGATAGTTTTTCTGAGGTGTTTTTGAGTGAAAAAATTTTTTTTTGAATATTTTCGTAAAAAGCCAACACTTCTGGACGAATGATAGAAATTTATCAAATTTCGAAAGTTTTGCTAGAGGCGTGGGAAAATGCAGCGCACAAAGAGCGACGCTTTAAAAATAAGTGCAAGTATTTTTTAATTATCGATTTTAAACCAAAATTAATATTCCTGTGGTGGCCGTGGCCTAACTGCTGCTTTCCGCGAGATTTCTAGGCCACGGCATCGATACATTTTCGAGATTTTTTTCGCGAAAAGACGTGTCTGTAAGCGGAGCATCGAGCGGCCGAAAAATATCGCGCACAGACGCCCAATGAAATTTGGGTTTTTAGGCCACGGCCACAGGAATATTAATTGTGGCCTGAAATCGATAATTAAAAATACTTGCACTTATTTTCAAAGCGTGCATTTTCCCACGCCTCTAGTTTCTCTTAAGCAAACTTATTTCAAGTTGGCACCCCCACCCCCTTTAGAATTGATGCTATTATAGGCAGTCTTGCGAATTTCGGGCTGGGCCCGTGCCCATTGGGCGATAACTCGGCCCGGCCCGGGACCAGCCCGTTTTTGAAAAGCTAAGTCCCACGGGCCGGGCTCAGCCCGGGCCGAGAAATTTTTCATTTGGGCCTGGCCCGGCCGGTCGTAAGTCTGACTATAGGCGCGTGACACCTTGTCACGTCGCAGACAACAGCGGCTGCGTGGTCTCACAACGAAGTGCGATCTATAATATTTCAAAAACGATCTCCTCCTTCGAGTTTTCGATGAATCTCTGAAATTCAACCTGAAAAACTATCTCATCCAATGTCAGGCCTCCTCCACTTGCGAAAAAACAGAAAACTTTGAGATATTCGCTGTTTTGTCGAGAAAAAAACGAGGAAATTGGCTTGAAAACTGCAAAAAAATGCAAACGCGCTCCATCGCACACCTCAACATTTGTTTTCTTTTTTGATCTACTCCGCGAGGTGCGCGCGCTCGAGATTTCTGTTTTTCTGCACTCTCTGCGTCTCTTCCGGATCTCGAGGTGACCTCATTTTTTCGATCGATCAATACATTTCTCTCTCACTCTCTCTCTCTCCCCTCGTTGTTTTTCCTCTTTTCTCTGCAAAAAAAAAAATTGCTAGTCGAAAGTTTTGCTAGAGGCGTGGGAAAATGCAGCGCACAAAGAGCGACGCTTTAAAAATAAGTTCAAGTATTTTTAATCATCGATTTTAAACCAAAATTAATATTTCTGTGGTGGCCGTGGCCTAACTGCTGCTTTCCGCGAGATTTCTAGGCCACAGAGTCGATACATTTTCGAGATTTTTTTCGCGAAAAGACGTGTCTGTAAGCGGAGCATCGAGCGGCCGAAAAATATCGCGCACAGACGCGCAATACGAAATTTGGGTTTCTAGGCCACCGCCACAGGAATACTAATTTTGGCCTAAAATCGATAATTAAAAATACTTGCACTTATTTTCAAAGCGTGCATTTTCCCACGCATCTAGTTTCTTTTTAAGCAAACTTATTTCAAGTTGGCACCCCCCTCCCCTTTAAAATATTTTGAATATTGCAATTTTCAAAGCTAATCTCTCATTTTTTGTTTTTTTTTCTCTTGCAGGAAGTGTCTGTGGTGAACGAGACGGACGAGAACGGGAAGCAGTTCCACAAGATTCTGCTCGACCACCGTACTCTCAAGACGCAAGCGGGCAGTGTGCTCAAGGTATCCCCACCTGGTTTTTTTTAGTTGAAAATTTGAGCAAAAAAAATTGGGTTTAAAAAATTGGGTTTGAAAAATGAAAACAATATAAAATTTTTGATGAGAAAATAAATTTTAAAAAGCACTCTATTTTTTAATAAAAAAAATTTCTGAAAAAAGTATCGATTTTCGACGAAAAAATGGTTCTCCAGATACATTCACCAGCGAATTTTGAAAATTATTTTCGAAAAACTTGAATTTTTATAACGGAAAATGGTTCTCTTCGGAGGCTAACAATTTTTTTAATTTTTTATTAATTAAAAAAATTATTAAATCAAGTTTTGATGAAAATATTAAACTTTTGAAAGTTTGAACTTTTTAATTTTGAAAAAAAAACAATTTGTTGATTTTTTGTTCTTCATTTTTTTCCCAATTTTTTTTAATTGAAAAAATCGTTTTTAGAAAAAAATTGTAAAAAATACAAATTTTCACTATATTTATTTATTTTCGGGAAAAAAAAAACACTTTTTTCTTCTCGCTTCGAATTTTCGAGAGAAATTCAGACGTAAGCAGGCGGAAAATTCGATTTTTCGTTGGAAATCTCCGAATTATTGGCATTTGTGACGAGATTTATGGCGCACTGACGGGGATTATTTGAATTATTATTGATCTGTAGGAAAAAAAATATTGATTTTTGAGAATTACGATAAAAAGGGAATTGTTGAATTTTCAGAAAATTAGAAAAAAATCGATTTATTTTTGAGGAAAAAATATTTTCAATAATTTTTTTTGTTTCAAAAAATAAAAAATAAAAGAAAAACGAGAAAAAAACATTGTGAATCATGTTTTTTTTTTCTAATTTTATAAAATCGGGAGAAATATTTTAATCATATTTTAATTTAGTAGAAATAGAAAAACTTCATTTTATTTTTTTGTTATAACTGAACGTGAAGAATCTCAAAAAAAGGCAAAAAATTAATTTTGATTTTTTTTTGAAATTAAAAAAAAATATTGTTTCGAAAAATCACGGTTTTTTTCCAATTCGAAAAAAATTCAGAAACACTATTTATCTTTTTTTTCTCAAATACAATTAATTTTTAAAAAAATGATTTTACTTTCAATCATTTTTCAAAAAAAAATATTAATTTTAAAAATTCAATCAGCAGTAAAAAAAAACTTTTTAACCGAGAACTTCCAATTTTTTCTTCTCAAATTTAAATAAAAATGAAGAGCCTACCCCTGAAACGGTGGATTTTTTGGAAGCGAGCGACATTTGACTGGAACGACGCGACGAAAATCGAGAAATGATTCTCGAGTCTGCTTTTCGGCACACAAAATATAGAATAACCAGAAACTGCAACAAAAAATTATTTGGAAAAATTATTGAAAATTATTTTATTTAATTTATTCTAAAAAATAGGAAAGCTGCGATTTATTCCAAAATTAAGGATTATTTTTCAAAAAATCAAATTTTTCGATTTTTGATTTGGAAAAACATTTTTATGTGTACTTCAAACTCACGATTTTCTGATTAACTGGAAAAATTCATTTTAAAATATACATTTTTTTTAAAAATTTTTCTAAAATTTTAAAAATCGAACGCACAAACTTCCATTTTTCGAAATAATTTAGGTAATTAAATATTTTTTCTTTTAAATCGAAAAAAAAACCCGAAAAATTTATTGATTTTTTAATTTGTAAAAATATTATATTTTTAAAAAAATTAACTTAAACTCACAGCGGCAAAAGCCAAAACGGGCAAAAGATGAAGTGCAACGTTGTGGACAGTCATTTTTTTTTTAATTTCCCGAATTTTCTGTCAAATTCTCAATTTTTCACATAATTTCCGTGAAAAACCATTTTATTTTTCGAAATTCTGAAAAAAAACATTTAAATTCTAGCTTTTTTTCTGAAAATAATTTACTTTAAAAAATCGATAAATTTTTCTGTTTAAAAAAAGTTTTTTAAAGGGGAAAAAAAGCATAATGTAATGCAAATATTTACACTTTGCCACAGTCACCTGACCGCAAAAAAATGGAGAGGGGGAAAAAGAGACGCAGAGAGAAAATGAAAAAAAAAAACGATTTTCGCAATATTTACACTCAATTTTTGGGGGCTCGAATTTCACCCGAAAAATGGCGAAATTCGACAGAAAACTTTAAATGGATTTTTTTTTTTGGAACAATTTTGTACGGCGAAAAAAGTGAAAAAAGGCCGAAAATTGTTTGTTTTGCGCTAAAACCGCCCCGCAAATAATAATAATCCCCCCGCTGACTTCTTTTCCGTGAAAATGTCAATGAAAAATGATTGATGACGTGGCAGTAGGGGGGCGCGTTTGGAGGTTTCAATAGAGGAGGAAAACTACAGTAATCCAGCGCAATCCCTTTTAGCCGGTGTTTTTTTTTGCTGAAATTTTGAAAATTTTCCAAATTTTTTTTTGGGATATTTAAAAATTTCGAATTAGCGCCTTGAAAAAGTTGGAGTTGTAATTTTTTAAAAATTAAGATTGAAGATAATTTTTCCGGAAGAAAAATTTCATAAATTATTGCTTTAAAAAAATTGAAATATTTATTCTCAAACAATTTTAACGAAATTTCACATTTTTTTAAAACTACTGCTGAATGGCAGAAAATGTTTGAAAAGTCATCTCGATATTTTTTTGTATTTTTAAAAATTTAACAAAAATAGGAAAATTGTATTAAAATTTTGTCAAAATTTGGAAAATTTATTTTTTCTACAATTTCGTTGAAGTTTTCTTGTCAAAAATGTCAAAATTGGGAAAGTTTATCTTTTTTTTAAATAGTCTCCTTCGCAGTTTTTTTTAAATTGAAAAATTCCTCTTATTTTTTCTAATTTTTCTAAATTCCAAAAAAAAATTCTAAAAAAATTTTTAAATTCTCCGGTGTTTTTAAAGTTTTTCAAATGAAAAACATTCAGTTCAGAAAAAAACTAGTTTTTTAGAGTTGAAAAACATTGATAATCCGCGGATGGATATACTTTAGCAGGGTCTCACCACGAAAACACGGGGAGTACCATAAACTTTTTTCCCGAATAATCATCTGCGCCTTTAAACAGTTATTTCGCAAACCGCGCTTTCCCAGATCGAACTTCGCAAAAAAAAATAACGAAAATTCGAAGAAAATGAGGTTAAAGGCGCAGATGATTATTTGGGAAAAAAGTTTATGGTACCCCCGTGTTTTCGTGGTGGGACCCGCCTCCAGTTTTGCCCCGTGGACTCTTTCGATCAGGGCTGGTCGGAATGATCAATTCGGAATGATTCCTTCTTCCGAAAATTCCGAATCTGAAAATTCGGAATAGTTCCGAATTTCAAAATTCGGAATATTCCGAGCTCCGAAAATCCCAAATTTTCGGAATTTTCGGAATTTCGGAATTATTCCGACTCGGGATTTTGGAATTTCCAACGCTAAAATTCGAAATTTTGCGAAATTTCTGTATTTCCTAAAGGACATAGGTTCAAATAATAGTGCGGGTCTCGCAACGATTGATTCTCAGAGTACTGTACGGCACTTTATTCTGAAATATTTCGAAGTTCGACACTTTCCGGAATTTTCGGAAATTCCGAAATCCCGAGTCGGAATAATTCGGAATTCCGAAAATTCCGAATTTTAAACTTCGGAATAATTTCGAATTCCGAATATTCCGAATCTGAAAATTTCCGAATTCCGACTCGGAATGTTCGAAAAGTCGGAACGAAATTCGGAACGTTCCGATTCCGAAAAAAATCGGAATTTCGGAATTTTTCGGAATTTTCCGAGCGCATTCCGACCAGCCCTGCTCTCGATGCTTTTCTCAACTCTAAACCGTTGGGTTTTCTCATCCTCTCTCGTTTCAGCTCGACTCGTACCCGCTGGCGCTTGCGATCGCCGAAGAATGGTCGTCGCAGGGGGAGAGTCTGCAGCTCGGCCAGATGCGACTCACCGGCCTCGCCTTCACCGCCCACGACAACCCGCTCGAGCAGTCTGTGTCAGTGTTTCTCGCATCACACTCTTTTTCTTCTTTTTTTTTTCACCGGGGAACACAAAACAACTAAAAAAACTAGAATTTCAGCGATTCGATTTCTCGCAAGATTATCGATTACGTCGACGGCGACACGGTGCTCTTTTTCAACACGGAGAGCTCGAAACTGCACCGATATCAGGAGGAGAAGTGGGCGCCGCTCATCAAGAACCTCAATACGGACCTCGGGACGCAAGTGCGCGCCAGTGAGAGCATTCTCGGTGAGAGCACGCAAATTGAATGGAAAAGTTAGGCTACTTGTCTGAAAATGCCATAATTTCCAGACTGCGACGTGGCAAGCGATTCGGACAAGGAGAAGATCGAACGATGGATCCGAAATCACAACTTTCCCGCGCTCGTCGGACTACAGTACGCCACCGAATCGGTCAGTTTCACTTTTGAACGAATAAAATGAATCAATTTTTTCAAAACTTTGAAAAAGAACTGAAAAACTTGGAGAAGAGAAACTTTGAAAAAAAATCTTTGATAAATTAAAAGCAAACGTCAAATTATTCTAGTGATGAGATGAATTGAATGCGTACTGTTCAGGTGAAATCGTTCATCGTCGCCTACAACGCGCTCCGTCACCACATTGACGCCGAGACGGCGGTGGACGCGGCGACTCTGGAGCAGCGGACGCAGGCGGAGACGTGGGGCAGTGTCGAGTGGGCGCACGGCATCGAACGCGAGGAGCTCATCACGCGGCTCGCCGCCGCCTCGCTCTTCGTCTACTTCAACTCGAACAACTTCACCACCACCACCATCTGATGGTCATGATGATGGTGATTGCAGAGACCGATCTTCCCCCTCTCTCCACTTTTTGTAGTTTAGGTTTGTTGTTCCATTTCAAAATTACAATTGTTTAGAATTTTTTGTTAATTTTTTTTAAAAATCGAAATAAATTGTTGTTTTAATTCGTGGGGGGGGGGGGGGGGAACGATTATCCTTCGGGGTAAACGATGTTTTTACAATGAAGAACACACTGAAATTTGACTGATGGCCTAGCTTTCCCAGTGATGGACCGAAAAAGTTGCTCAAAAATGTGGAGGCTGCATCCCTCATTTTCAAGAAAAGTTGCGTGAACTTTTGAATGACAGATAAAGATCTCGAAAAACTGATAATAAATGGATATAAAAGGAGGGTAATCGGCAGTGATGGCATCAGTCCGAACACTGCGAAGAGCAAAACAACCGACTGCAAACGAACAACTGAAGAACGATGAAGGGGCTCATGGGCATCCTTCTTCTTCTTCTTCTTCTCATCCACGGTAGGCCAGTTGCTCGCGGAGCACACTTGGAATTCTTTCGGTTGCAGTGCACTATAGCGTTGCTCAAGATGAGCTCACAGACATGCTTAGCGGCGCGACACCGACAGAGATTGTCAAACGGCTGAACGAAGGCCGGGCGAGAGAAGCCAATCACTACAATATCACGAACATGGCGACCCTAGTTAGTTTTTTTTTAACTGGAAATGAGAACGTCATTTCCCAGACTTGGGATGACAAGTTGGCTGAGAAGGTGAAGACATTCTCCTCCGACTGTAATTTGATCAAGCCTGGTCCGGATTATCGATTCATTCCGGTTGAGTTCAGTGGACCAGGTGGCGATATGGCACGCGGGCTGTTGAAAACGAGTCTTCCCGAACATGTCGAGCTCAGACTTCCGAAAACTCCGGACGGTATTCGGGAATGGTGGCTTAGAATGAAATCTCACCCCACTTTGTATACTTATGAGTTTTCCTACCCGCCTCAAACGAAGATTGCATGCGCGAAATACACTTGCAACGGAGTCGCTCCTGAAGATCCGGGCAGAAACTCGTCCGGAGGACCCTACAAGATCACAAAATTTTGTGTGCTCGGCAATGTGTGAGAAATAATTTATCGCGAATTCCATCCACTTTCATGACATTTCAGCGGCGAGATCAACCCCGATCTGTTCCAGTTCAAGACTGCGTCTGGCATTCATTCTCTCGTCTTCCTCACCACCTCGATTACAATCATCTTCTCGCTCATGCACCTTTGAATGTGACAATTTAACAAGAAATGTATCTGGCCTCATGCTTGAAAATGAAAATTTTGATGCAATTTTTAAAGAATTTTTAAAAAAGTTAATAACGACTAATTAGTGTCGATTTACGGGCGATCAAGAACAAGATACGATAGGTTTTTTTGTGATTAATTGAGAAAGCTCATTTAGAGTCGTTTCTGATAATTCGTCCGTAATGGATGCACGATAATCATCCCTATTGCATCCGTTAACGGACGCATAATGGACGTACGGAAAAGTCCGACGCCTACACGGCAGGCCCTCACATAGGGAAAACATGGAACCTTCTATTTTTTCCGTGACATTCTTGAAAAGAGTTACGTGGACTTTCGAATTACAGATAAAGATCTCGAAAACTGATAAGAAATGGATATAGAAGGAGGGTAATCGGCAGTTATGGCATCAGTCTGAACACTGCGAAGAGCAAAACAACCGGCTGCAACCGAACAATTGAAGAACGATGAAGGGGCTCATGGGCAGCCTTCTTCTTTTTCTTCTCATCCACGGTAGGCCAGTTGCTCGCGGAGCACACTTGGAATTCTTTCGATTGCAGTGCACCATACTGATGCTCAACAACCCTTCAAAGCGCGGCTATTCGACACGGAGCCGAGAGTTATGGTCGAAGTTTTGAACCGCTTTCGGTCGACATCTGCCAACTTGTACAATGTCACGAACATGGCGCCCCTGGTTAGTTTTCAATAAGGAAGTAATAACTTTGAGTAAGTCGGTCAATCTCCAGACTTGGGATGACAAGTTGGCTGAGAAGGTGAAGACGTTCTCCTCCAACTGTGATTACGTCAAGCCTGGTCCAGGATATCGATTCATTCCGGTTGAATTCCGTGGAGCGGGCAGCCAGACGGTGCTCAGTTTGTTGTCGAAAAGTATCCCCGATCACATTGAGCCCAAGTTTGCCGAAACTCCGAATGGCATCAGGACCTGGTGGCTGGGGATGAAATCTCACCCGACCGCGTTTTCCAACGAGATCTTCTACCCGCCTCAAACGAAGATCGGATGCGCGAAACACACTTGCAAGGGAATCGCTCCCACTTATCAGCCATTGGGATTGCCGGGAGGAGAGTACGAGATCACCGAGTTTTGTGTGCTCGGCGATTTGTGAGAAGCTTTTGACCACTGATTATCATTATTCCATTTTAATGATATTTCAGCGGCGAGATCAACCCCGATCTGATCAAGTTCAAAGGGGAAACCAAGTGACAATCCAACAATGAATGTATCTGGTCTTGTGCTTCGAAATAAAGCTGTCTTTGCGGCAAAACTTGATTTCATCTGCCCCCCCCCCTTGATTTTATTTTTTGCAAAGGCTCATGGGTCTCGGGACGCTTCGCTCCTATAACATTTTTGGTCCGGTATACGGTAGGATTACGGTACCTACAGTAGAAACCGTCATTTTCGACCCCCCCCCCCACCCTTCAAGCTGAACTGCTTGACTTCAAACTTCAATGGTAGCATGCTTTGGATGGGGGAAGGTTACTGTATGAATATCTAAGGGGTATCATCGGGATTACGGTAGATACGGTATTCGAAAGTTCGAGATGTCACTTTTTCGAAGAGGTATTACTGCCGTCGTGGGGATGGGAGGGCAGGGGAAAGTGGTTAATAGTGAAAGTACTAAGAGTACTACAGCTACAGTAACCGGAAATTATCGATCGATTTGGATTACGGTAGAAACGGAGATGCGAAAAACAGTCTGCGTCTCTCATTTTCACACACTCTCGCCTCATTTTTCGAAAAATTGAACTATTATAGAGTTGAAAACCATCAAGAGTCCTCGGACAAACGCGCGTCAGGTCTCGCGACGATTCCATAAACTTTTTCCGAATAATCATCTGCGCCTTTAAACCATTTTTTTCAAACCGCGCTTTTCTGGATCAAATTTTTCAAAAAATGATGACAATTCGAGAAAATGAGGTTAAAGGCGCATATGATTATTCAAAAAAAAGTTCATGGAAGCGTGGCGAGACCTGCCGCCCGTTTGTCTGAGGACTCTCGATTAATTTCATCTCTATAATAACAGTGCCAGAAAGTTCCGGAACGTTTCGGCGGATATTCAAAAAGCTCTTTTTTTAAATTCCTAAACCGGAGCATGCGTTCACCGTGACGCACAAATGCAGAATTGCAACACTGCGGCGCGCTTTTTCTAGGAAATTTGACAAAAAAAAAGAACAGAAAAAGCGTGCAGCAGTGTTGCAGTTCTGCATTTGTGCGTCACGGTGTTTTCACAACTCATGTTCCGGTTTCGTCCGATTTTGCTCCGGTTTTGTCACACACTAGGAGATGGAGAATCAGATCGAGGAGCACGTCGTCTTACAGTGTGAGTGTTTTGAATGGCCGAAGTTTTGTGATGGGAAAGTTAGGCCACGTCCCGCATCAAAAAACTGATAGGAACGGCTGAACTTTCGCGTTTTCAGTTATATCTGTTTTTTTGGAGTGATTCCGGTACGAGACTCCGAAATAACGGGTCTCGCCACGCCACGCTTTGTTTAGCGAAAAATTCGGCCCGCGAAATTTGAAACGAATAGAATTTTTCAATATCTTTTCCGCAATATTTTCAATTTTTCGCTGTTTTTTCTTAAATAATTTACTTTTGAAACATAATTTTCAATTCAAAAATTTTTTTCCCAAGTTGATCGCCGGAAATTCGATAATTTTTGATAAAATTTCGAAAAAAAGAAAAGAATAAACTTCAAAATTTAGATTCATGTTTCAAAAGTAACCATTCAAGAAAACACAGCGGAAAATTAGAAAAATTGCGGGAAAAGAGATTGATAATTCTTATCCGTTTTAAATCTCGCGCCCAGCATTTCGCTAAACAACTACGCCTGTCTTGGCGGGACCGTTATTTCGGAGTCTCGTACCGGGATCACTTCAAAAAAAAAAAAACAGATAATAACAAAAAAGTAAGGTCTTATACAAAGTTTCGCATTATGAACAAAAGGAAAAGTTAGGCCATCCAATAAGTTCTCGATTAAAAATAACAGTATTTTCAATTGATCGAAAAGAAAAGTCAGGCGATGGCCGAAGTTATGCAGCAAAGTGGGAAAGCTGGGCCACCGGTCAAATTTCAGTTCATTCTTCATTTTAAAAACATCGTTTTACACGATCGGGGCTCGAACGGAAATAACGTCACGTGACGTTAAATTGCGTGTCCCTTCAATGTTTTTGTGTAGAATTAAAATTTTCGCGGTTCAAAGTTTTTAGGGGACGAGTAGGGAGGCCAGGAGTTACAGCTCGGGCGTAGACCAGATTTGAGACAGAAGGAGCAACGGAAATGTTGCTACGACAACTGCTGAAACGGGCGCTGGGGCTGCCGGGTGTCAGGCTGAATCTGATAGACCCGTGAGCTCGAGGCGACCGAGGAAGGGCGAGGGATAAGGCACGAAGAGGGTGTAGGGACTTCGAACGGCGAAAAATCAAATGCAACACCAAAAACTTCAAAGGGACACGCAATTCACACGTCACGTGACGTCAATCCCGTTCGAGACCCATTGGAGACGGCCCTGCGAACTCCGAGCCCCGTGATCGTGTAATACGATTTTTTTACAATAAAGAATACACTTAAATTTGACCGATGGCCTAGCTTTCCCACTTTTCTGCAAAACTTCGGCCATCGCCTGATTTTCCTTTTCGATCAATTGAAAATACTGTTATTTTTAATCGAGAACTTAATGGATGACCTAACTTTTCCTTTTTGCTCATAATGCAAAACTTTGGCCAAGGCCTAACTTTTTCGTTATTCAAAACGCGAAAGTTCAACAGTTTCTATCGGTTTTTTTAGATGCGGGACATGGCCTAACTTTCCCCATAACAAAACTTCGGCCATTCGAAACACTCACACTCTAAGACCACGTGCTCCTCGATCTAATTCTGCTATATTGTCCAGCCATGAATCGTCTTGTCGACACTCGTCTGCATGACCTTGTTTCCCTCTTCCACATCGATCCGGGCGCTTTCACTGCAATTTTTAATGTTTTTCGGGGTCATCTGCTCGTCACGTCCGTAGCCGTCCTCCTCGTACTCCATCTCGGATGTATCTCGTCTCCATCTTCTTCGTCATATCAAACGACACGAGCACCCCGTCGTTCCGTCGCGTTTGAGCGACAAAAACGCGCGGTCCAAGCCATTCCTCCTGCGCATCGCAAAGTCCGCCGTCGTCGGTCATGGGTAGACGCGCGGCGAGCTCGGCGGCCACGTTAGTCACGCCTTGTCGAGCAGCTCCTCCTTTCCACCGTTAAAAACACCGTCTTCTGCTCCACGACACCAATCGTATTGCGGAGCCACGCAACAAAATCCGAGGGCTCGGCGTGCTCGTAGGTGGTCGGCTCGATGCACAGGCTCGGAACGTCATCTCGTCTCCAATCGTCTCGCGGAGCCGTGCACAATTCCAGTGCTCCAGAACGCGATGATCCTCGATGATCGGAAGATGTGGGTCGGAGATGCATCGACGACCTGAAATGAATCAACTCTCGATCGAAAAGTGATGATCGATCGAAAAAAAAAGGTAAATTTCCATGATTTGCCTGATTGAAAGACGGGATGTTCACCATAAAACGGTAGAAATCGTTGTTTCCTGCCCTTTTGTATCAGGTAGGGTTCAGGGCTGGGCGGCAACGCCATTTTTCGGCAACACGGCAATTCGGCAATTGCCGACTGAAATTTTTCGGCAATTTTCGGCAATTTCGGCAACATTCGGCAATACAGTATCTTTTCGTCAAAATTAACACGAAAAAGGGAGAAAATACGATTTTCGAATTGAAAATGAACTATGAGAAGATGTTATCAACTTTTCGGAGGGAGAAAGTAGTTTCAGGGAGGTTTCCCGAAAATCCGTACTTTATCGAAAAATCCCCATACACGAGATTTCGAAAAGTTTCAGAAATTACCATCTCTCCATTCCTATTCATGAGAAAATTTTTGGGAAAACGAAGAAACCGACGAAAAATGAAAAGTTTCTTCTACGAATTGGTTGGATGAACCATTTTGATCCTGCCACGAACGTTGCCGAAATTGCCGAGCTTGTGTTGCCGAATTCGGCAACGGCAACAAAAAGTTCGGCATTTTCGGCAATTTCGGCAACGCGTTGCCGCATTGCCGACCAGCCCTGGTAGGGTTGACAAGGGGGCGCCATGTCTCGAGAGAGCCCACCCCCCGTTCGGTGAGATTGTCTAAACTGGGGGTCGGTAGCTCAGTCGGTAGTGGTGACCGCTGACGACCGAGAGGTCACGAGTTCGAGTCCGGCCTCAACCCCCGGCTTCACTTAGCTTCCAAAATGTTTTCATTCAATCTATTCGAACTTTGAAAGTCCCAAAAGAACCTTTTTTTAGTCGAGTAATTCAATGTTCGACATTCCACCCAACGGGGACGGTGGGGCGACGGGCCGCCCGCTTGGGGCAACCACTTCATTTTTCAACCCTAAAACAGGAAACTCACATGATCTGCGTCTCCTTGATCGTCTGCGTCTGCCCGTACTCCCTCCGATCGTCGACGATCTCGATTGTCCGACAGAAGTGATCGAGGTGGTCGGCTCGGAACGTCATCTCGTCCCTATTCGGCTCGTACAACCGCGTCAGAAGTGCCAGAGAGCTGCCCTTAAATAAGAATTTTCGATCGAATGAAAAAAGGAGCTAAGAAACTACCTATCGATTCCTCCTATCGATCGCATCCCTCAGTTGGATTCTCGGATGATCGGAATGATGCTTGCGGGTCGGAGATGGATGGATCGGTTGTGGGCTCGGCGAGTTTCATGACACCGTTCGTATTGCTGAGCCGTGCACAATTCCAGTGCTCCAGAACTCGAGGATTCTTGATGATCGGAAGATGTGGGTCGGAGATGCATCGACGACCTGAAATGAATCAACTATCGATCGAAAAAAATGGTGAATTTCCATGAATGTTCTTGTTGAAAAACAGGAAGTTCACCATAAAATGATAGAAATCGTTGTTTCCTGCCGTTTTGTATCAGGTAGGGTTGACGGCTCCGGGACATTTCGAATCGCGACATTTCGAAACCCAGACATTTCGAAACTCAGACATTTCGAAACCGGACACTTCGAAACCAATGAAACGAAGGTCGAAAGAGGCGCTGAGAAATGCTCAAATTTTTGAATTTTCGTGAAAGTTTCCGAGAAGAAACTTTGGGTTATATTGTTATTGTAACGGATTCACTTTACGTCCTGTGAAAGTTTCCCTCACAATCATAATTTGCGAAAACAAGAATCAAGTCGATATCTCAAACAACACTTTTAGAACTCCTCGTGATATTTCTCTCATGAGACGAAGATGAAATATAGAGTTTTTCGAAAGCTTCTACAGGTTTCAAAACTCAGCTCTAGCCAGAACTTCTCAGTCTTCGAAATATTCAGTTCCTTTTCGAAAAAGTTCACGAATTTCAAAAGTTTGAGCACTCTCAGCGCCTCTTTTGACCTATGTTGTATGGGTTTCGAAATGTCCGGTTTCGAAATGCCGCGTTTCGAAATGTCCCGGAGCCGGGTTGACAAGGGGGCGCCCCGTCTCGAGAGAGCCCACCCCCCGTTCGGTGAGATTGTCTGTACTGGGGGTCGGTAGCTCAGTCGGTAGTGGTGACCGCTGGCGACCGAGAGGTCACGAGTTCGAGTCCGGCCTCAACCCCCCAACTTCACCTAGCTTCCAAATCTTTTTCATTCAATCTAATCAAACTTTGAAAGCCCCAAAAGAACCTTTTTTAGTCAAGTAATTCAATGTTTGACATTCCACCCAACGGGGACGGTGGCGCGACGGGACGCCCGCTTGGGGCAACCACTTCATTTTTCAACCCTAAAACAGGAAACTCACATGATCTGCGTCTCCTTTATCATCTGCGGATTTCTGTACTCCCTCCGATCGTCGACGACCTCGCCGTCCTCCTCCTCCTCTTCTTCTTCCTCCTCGACGACAATCTGCTCGTCCGTAGCCGTCCTCCTCGTACTCCTACTCGATGTATCTCGTCTCCGTCTCCACGTCAGTCTCGCCTTGTCGAGCAGCTCCTCTTTTCCATAGTGATTCCGCCGATGTATTGCTCAGCACCAATACCAATCGTCTTGCGGAGCCACGCAACAGAATCCGAATGCTCGGCGAGCTCGTACAATCTCGAGTGTCCGACAGAAGTGATCAAGGTGGCCGGCTCGATGCACCTTAAATGAGAATTTTCGATCGAATTTGAAAAAGCATCTGACTAGTAACTACCTATCGATTCCTTCTATCGATCGCATCCCTCAGTTGGATCCTCGGATGATCGGAATGAAGCTTGTGGGTCGGAGATGGATGGATCGGCAGTCTAAGAGGAATTGCAATTAGTCTCGGAAAGAGCTCATGAATTACCGTGACGATGCAATTTCCGCGGAGAAGTTGTCTCGTTGAGCAACACAATCCGAGGGCTCGGCAAGGTTCATGACACCGATCGTCTTGCGGAGCCGTGCACAATTCCAGTGCTCCAGAACTCGAGGATGATCGGAAGATGTGGGTCAGAGATGCATCGATGACCTGAAATGAATCAACTCTTGATCGAAAATTGATTATCGATCAAAAAAATGAGGTCACCTCGGGACCCGGGAGAGGAAAAGAGACGCAGAGAGTGCAGAAAAACAAAAAAACTTGCGCGCACGCGCGCACCTCGCGTAGTAGATCAAAAAAAGAAACAAATGTTGAGGTGTGCGATGGAGCGCGTTTGCATTTTTTTTGCACTTTTTGAGTCAATCTCCTCGTGTTTTTTTCGATAAAACAGCGAATATCTCGAAGTTTTCTGTTTTTTTTTTCTATATGCTTTCTTCGTCAATCAATCGTTCAGAATTTTTTGTTAATTTTTTAATTGTCGAAATAAATTTTTTTGTAAGGGGGAAAAAAGATTATCCTTCGGGGTAAACGACCGCCGACAGGGACCCTGTTGCTACTATTTGGAACCAAAAATTCGAGCAAATCGAGCTGGGGAGAAAGAGAAAGAGAAAGAGAGAGAGAGGGAAAGAGAGAGAGAGCTCAAAATCTTTCAAATTTGCATATTTAAATTTCAAATTTGCATATTTACGATTTTTGCGATCGAGCCTCGTGATTTTATCGACTTTCTGACTGATTCCTGCTCGAGGAACTTAGTTCTACTCAATGACATCGAGAATCATCTAACTGATACTTGACAGAGCGGGTAAATGAGCATTTTCCCTCTCCCAGCGAGCAAGTCGATTTCCTGCTTTAACAATTGTCTTTATACTACTACTAATTGTGTGTTTTTGTGAGTTCTGAAGGTTTCTTGGAATAATTTCCCAACGGGTGTCCCGTTTGGTCTGAGACTTGGCATAGGCCCATGATCCTCCGGGGGCATTATGATATTAAAGGTGGCGGGTCAGGTTACTGTAGGATTACGGTAGCTACAGTACTAAAATCGATTTTCCACATTTTTCGAAATCAACGGACGGACCCCAAACTTTGATGGTAGCATGTCTTGGACCAAAAAATACTACTGTAAAAGTATCTAAGGGATTACTGTAGTATTACGGTAGATACGGTAGTCGAAAGTTCGAGATGTCACTTTTTCGAAGAGGTATTACTGCCGTCGTTGGGATGGGAGGGCAGGGGAAAGTTGTTGATAGTGGAGGGTACTAAGGGTACTACAGCTACAGTAACCGGAAATTATCGATTGATTCGGATTACGGTAGAAACGGAGATACGAAAAATCGTCTGCGTCTCTCATTTTGAGACACTCTCTCGCCTCATTATTTGGAGAATGGAGTTTGAACGTGCCAGAAGGGGTCAGAAACATTTCGGCGGGAATTCAAAAAGCTGAAGGGAGCACCGTTTCGGCGGGAATTCAAAAAGCTGAGGGGAGGATCGTTTCGGCGGGAATTCAAAAAGCTGAGGGGAGGACCGTTTTGGCGGGAACTCAAAAAGCTGAGGGGAGCATCGTTTCGGCGGGAATTCAAAAAGCTGAGGGGAGGACCGTTTCGGCGGGAATTCAAAAAGCTGAGGGGAGGACCGTTTTGGCGGAAATTCAAAAAGCTGAGGGGAGCATCGTTTCGGCGGGAATTCAAAAAGCTGAGGGGAGGGCCGTTTTGGCGGGAATTCAAAAAGCTGAGGGGAGGGCCGTTGTGGCGGGAATTCAAAAAGCTGAGGGGAGGACCGTTTCGGCGGGAATTCAAAAAGCTGAGGGGATGACCGTTTCGGCGGGAATTCAAAAAGCTGAGGGGAGGGCCGTTTCGGCGGGAATTCAAAAAGCTGAGGGGAGGACCGTTTTGGCGGAAATTCAAAAAGCTGAGGGGAGGACCGTTTTGGCGGGAATTCAAAAAGCTGAGGGGAGGACCGTTTCGGCGGGAATTCAAAAAGCTGAGGGGAGGACCGTTTCGGCGGGAATTCAAAAAGCTGAGGGGAGGACCGTTTCGGCGGGAATTCAAAAAGCTGGGGGGAGGGCCGTTTCGGCGGGAATTCAAAAAGCTGAGGGGAGGACCGTTTCGGCGGGAATTCAGAAAGCTGAGGGGAGGACCGTTTCAGCGGGAATTCAAAAAGCTGAGGGGAGCATCGTTTCGGCGGGAATTCAAAAAGCTGAGGGGAGGGCCGTTTCGGCGGGAATTCAAAAAGCTGAGGGGAGGACCGTTTCGGCGGGAATTCAAAAAGCTGAGGGGAGCATCGTTTCGGCGGGAATTCAAAAAGCTGAGGGGAGGACCGTTTTGGCGGGAATTCAAAAAGCTGAGGGGAGGACCGTTTCGGCGGGAATTCAAAAAGCTGAGGGGAGGACCGTTTTGGCGGAAATTCAAAAAGCTGAGGGTAGCATCGTTTCGGCGGGAATTCAAAAAGCTGAGGGGAGGGCCGTTTTGGGGGGAATTCAAAAAGCTGAGGGGAGGACCGTTTCGGCGGGAATTCAGAAAGCTGAGGGGAGGACCGTTTCGGCGGGAATTCAAAAAGCTGAGGGGAGGACCGTTTTGGCGGGAATTCAAAAAGCTGAGGGGAGCATCGTTTCGGCGGGAATTCAAAAAGCTGAGGGGAGGGCCGTTTCGGTGGGAATTCAAAAAGCTGAGGGGAGGACCGTTTCGGCGGGAATTCAGAAAGCTGAGGGGATGACCGTTTCGGCGGGAATTCAAAAAGCTGAGGGGAGGACCGTTTTGGCGGGAATTCAAAAAGCTGAGGGGAGCATCGTTTCGGCGGGAATTCAAAAAGCTGAGGGGAGGGCCGTTTCGGTGGGAATTCAAAAAGCTGAGGGGAGGACCGTTTCGGCGGGAATTCAGAAAGCTGAGGGGATGACCGTTTCGGCGGGAATTCAAAAAGCTGAGGGGAGGACCGTTTTGGCGGGAATTCAAAAAGCTGAGGGGAGCATCGTTTCGGCGGGAATTCAAAAAGCTGAGGGGAGGGCCGTTTCGGCGGGAATTCAAAAAGCTGAGGGAAGGACCGTTTCGGCGGGAATTCAGAAAGCTGAGGGGAGGACCGTTTCAGCGGGAATTCAAAAAGCTGAGGGGAGCATCGTTTCGCGGGATGGTCGCGGCGATAGCCGCGACCATCCCGCTGGTTCCTCCTATACTCCAATATACTAAAATTGTTAGAAAGGTCTTTCTCTATCCGTTTCTTTTGTCGTTGGCGGGAAAACTTCGCTAGTTTTTCGCGAATTCGCTTTAAAAGCGGGGTATCTCATTTTCAGTGGCGATCGATGCAAACGCGCTCTACGGCTATGGGCGAGAGAGTACGAGACGCCGCGCTGGCGCGTTTCTCGATTTTGCTTGCGCTTCTCACGCCTGGGAAACCGTGAGTTTTTTTTAGATTTGGGACATGGCCTAACTTTCCCATCACAGAACTTTGGCATTCAAAACACTCACACTCTGAGACGACGTGCTCCTCGATCAGATTCTGCTCTACTTCTCCCGGCATGACTCGTCACTACGACCTCGTTTCTCTCTTCCACATCGATCAGGGTGCTTTCACTGCAATTTCGAATGTTTTTCGGAGTAATTTGAAACGTCAGAAAGTGCACATGCCTCCGAACCACTCACATGATCTGCATCTCCTTGAGCATCTGCGGATGCCTGTACTCTCTCCGATCGTAGACGACCTCACTGTCCTCCTTCTCTTTTTCTCTACCTCCTCGACGACCATCCGCTCGTCCTGTCCGTACCCGTCCTCCTCGTACTCCATCTCGATTGCTCAACACCAATCGTCTTGCGGAGCCGCACGCAAAAGAAACCAAGGGCTCGGCGAGCTCGTACAATCTCGAGTGTCCGACAGAAGTCATCAAGGTGGTCGGCTCGATGCACATGCTCGGAACGTCATCTCGTCCCTTTTCGGCTCGTACCACCGCGTCAGAAGTTCCAGAGAGCTGCCCTTAAACAAGAATTTTCGATTGAATGAAAAAAGGGGCTAAAAAGCACCTGACTACTGACTACCTTTCGACTCCTCCTATCGATCCCATCCCTTAGTGCTCCAGAACGCGAGGATCCTCGATGATCGGAAGATGTGGGGTCGGAGATGCATCGACGACCTGAAATGAATCAAATCTCGATCGAAAAGGGATGATCGATCGAAAAATGGTAAATTTACATTAATTGCCTGGTTGAAAGACAGGATGTTAACCAACAAATGTTGTTTCCTGCCGTTTTGAAATAGGAAACCAATCAGAAAGTGTGCATGCCAGCGAAACACTCACATAATCTGCGTCTCCTTGATCATCTGCGGATGACTGTATTCTCTCCGATCGTCGACGACCAGCTCGTCCTGTCCGTATCCGTCCTCCTCGTATTCCATCTCGATTTACCTCGTCTCCATCTCCTACTCGCCCCGTTCGTAATATCAAACGACACCGTCGTCCGGTCGCGTTTTGGCGTCAAAAATGCGCGGTCCAAGCCATCCCTCCTGCGGAGCCACGCAACAGAATCCGATAACTCGGCGAGCTCGTAGAATCTCGATTGTCCGACAGAAGTGATCAGGGTGGCCGGCTCGATGCACCTTAAATGAGAATTTGTGATCGAATGTGAAAAAGAGGCTAAAAAGCACCTGACTACAGACTACCTTTCGATTCCTCCTATCGATCGCATCCCTTAGTTGGTTCCTCGGGTGATCCGAATGATGCTTGCGGGTCGGAGATGGATGGGTCGGCAGCCTCAGTGGAATTGCAATTGGTCTCGCCGAGCAACACGCCGATCATCGGGTTTTGCGAAAAAAAGGAGAAAAAATTACGAGAAAACCAAAAACCATGTTTTTTTTGACAACCCTGGTCTCGCGGGTTTCTCATTTTCTCAGACTTTCAGTTCATCCTACTTAATCGATAACTCAGTATCCTATTTCCTATTCTAATATTGCACGCTCACGCAAGGCTCGCAGTCCGTTGACACGCCCCTTTTTGGGTCTTGAACGGAATCTTCACGTGAAAAACGAATCGCGGTGCCTCCCTTTGAAAAACGTTAAAAAAAAGGGAAAACGCGAGTAAGGAAGGGGAGAAGGTCAGGGGGACGAGTAGGGAGGCCAGGAGTTACAGCTCGGGCGTAGACCAGATTCGAGACAGAAGGAGCAACGGAAATGTTGCTACGACAACTGCTGAAACGGGCGCTGGGGCTGCCGGGTGTCAGGCTGAATCTGATAGACCCGTGAGCTCGAGGCGACCGAGGAAGGGCGAGGAATAAGGCACGAAGAGGGTGTGGGGACTTCGAACGGCGAAAATTCTTATTCAACACTAAAAACTTCAAAGGGACACGCAATTCGCACGTCACGTGACATCAATCCCGTTCGAGACCCACTCGAGACGGCCCTGCGGACTCCGAGCCTTTTCGCGCGATCGTGTAATACGATGTTTTTACAATGAAGAAGACAGTTTCTATCAGTTTTTTAGATGCGGGACAAGGCCTAACTTTCCCATTACAGAACTTTGGCAATCAATACACTCACACTGTAAGACGACGTGCTCCTCGATCTGATTCTCGTCGACTCTTGTCACCAAAACCTCTTTTCCCTCTTCCACATCGATCCGGGTGCTTTCACTGCAATTTCGAATGTTTTCCGGCGTCTTTTTGAACGTCAGAAAGTGTACATGCCTCCGAAACACTCACATGATCTGCATCTCCTCGAGCATCGGCGGATGCCTGTACTCCCTCCGATCGACGATGACCATGACCGTACAACCATCTCGATGTACCTCGTCTCCATCTTCTTCGTCATATCAAACGACACGAGCACCCCGTCGTCCGGTCGCGTGTTGGTGAGGAAACACGCGGTCCAAGCCATCCCTTCTGCGCATCGCAATGTCCGCCGTCGTCGGTCGCGGGTAGATGGGCGAGCTCGGCGGCCGCGTCAGTCCTGCCTTGTCGAGCAGCTCCTCCTTTCGAGGGCTCGACGAGCTCCATCGATCGTCTTCAGACCGACCGTCTTGCGGATCCGTGTACAATTGCTCCAGAACTCGAGGATTCTCGATTATCGGAAGATGTGGGTCGGAGATGCACCGACGACCTGAAATGAATCAACTCTCGATCATTATTTGGGGGATTGCAGAAAAAGAGGAAAACGACGAGAGAGAGAGAGAGAGAGAAAGAAAAGTGATGACCGATCGGAAAAATGAGGTCACCTCGGGTGTTGCACGGAAATGAAAATTTCATGATCCGGAAGACGGAAATGGAAATGGAGCTGTTATTTTTTTGTCACGGGAAGCGGAAACGGAAACGGAAACGCCAAAAAGTACGCGGAATGCGGAAATGGAAGGAAGGAAACGGAAGTTATGCCCCACACAGAAAGCACTCTTCAATCTCTTCAATCCCACTGGAACATTATTATTCCGTGTACTTCGCAGAGGGAGACGGAAACCTATTCTGTCGCCACGGTACTTCACGTTGACAGCCAAAGCGCGATGGTCCTGCGATGAAACGCTAGTTAAGCGAAACGAGAATTTGGGTACGTTCGGTTATACACCCCCACACCATTCGATTTAACCCCCCCAAAAGTGAAAGTTGAAATACCCCCCCACCAGGCCTTTTGGGGGGGCATAATAGAACTTCTGAGCAGATTCTGATATAAGCCCCCACCGCCACCAGACACTGTTAAACCCCCCCATCCTGAGTATCAAACAAGTACGCAGCCAAATTGAGAATATTTTCCGTTTCTGTTTCATTCATTTTTCTTCGATTTTTCTTCGCTTTTTTTTGGTTTTTTCTATTTTTTCTCTCGTTATTTGCGTTTTTTCAGTTGAGCATAATGTTGTCGACACTGAGAAGTGCCACCGAGGTGGCGAGCTTCGTGCTTAAAGCGAATTTTTATTGATCTTAAAGCGAGTTCTTATTTGAAACCAAATTTTTTTTAAATCTATTCCAACATATGCCGTCTTAAAGCGGATTCTTATTTAAAGCGAAGTCTTATCTACTTTATTTATTCTAAGTCTTATTTATTGCTTGTATTATTCCAACATACACCCCCAGCATTCCAACATACACCCCCACCGTTCCAACATACACCCCCACCGTTCCAACATACACCCCCAGCATTCCAACATACACCCCCACCGTTCCAACATACACCCCCACCGTTCCAACATACACCCCCACCGTTCCAACATACACCCCCACCATATCACCAAAGGGGAGGGAGGGGGGGGGGGGGGGGGGGGGTATTTCAAACTTTTCAAGCGGGGGTGTATAACCGAACACCTTGGGGGCGTATAACCGAAGATTTCCAGGTATTTTGATATGCCCCCCCAATTTGCACTGTGGGGGCGTTTAACCCATTCTATTACAGACCCCCACCTTTCACATGTGGTTGTGGCACCCCACTTTTATGCACCCCCACTTTCGGACCTTTCACCATGGGGTGGGGGGGTATTACAACCGGTGGGGGGGCCTACCAGGGTGGGGGGGTATAACCGAATTTTCCCGAGAATTTTATCCGGAAGACCGAAACGGAAACGGAATAAAAAATTCAATCCGAAAGTCGGAAATGGAAAAGGAAACGCCGAAAAGTAAGCGGAAGGCGGAAACGGAATTCCGTGCAACACTGAGAGTGCAGAAAAACAGAAATCTCGCACGCGTGCACCTCGCGGAGTAGATCAAAAAAGAAAAAAATGTTGAGGTGTGCGATGGAGCGCGCTTGCATTTTTTGCAGTTTTCGAGCCGATTTCCTCATTTTGTTCTGTACTGAACACTTCTGACCAAAAGACGCTTCACAGACCGAACGGACCTCGTTTAGAAGCGTTTACAACGCACAGCGCCCTGCACGCGGAATGCGCAAAGAAAAAATTTAAAAGTGTGCGGTGAAGCGCGCTTGCATTTTCTTGCAGTTTTTCAGCCAATTCCCTCGTTTTTTTTCGATAAAACAGCGGATATTTCAAATTTTGATGTTTTCTCGCAGATGGGGAGACCTGAAATTGGATGAAAAAGTGTTGGAATAGTTTTCCGGGTTGAAGTGCACAGATTCATCGAAAACTCGGGGGAGGAGATCGTTTTTGAAATACCATCACTTGTTCTAGGGGTTATTTCTTTTTTTTAGCCGAAAAATATATTGGAAAACCACTATTACACGACATTCTGAGCTAATTAAACTGATAGAGACACAAAACATGATTGAATTATAAGAAAAATCCAGAGATATCGGTTGCCGCCCAAGTTTGAAATTTGAATAAAGGTGAGAGAGTGCAGAAAACGAGGAGAGGCGAGAGAGAGAGATTTTTGCAGAGAGAGACTGCTAAAACGGCAAGCGCGCAAATGACAATTTTTCGCTTGGCGCATTCCGCGTGCAGGGCACAGTGCAACGTCCCGTCTTCTAAACGCAGCTAACGAAAAAAAAGAAGTCTGGCGAGGGAGAGATGCTGGAATACAAGTCTCTCGTTCCCGGAATTTCGCTAAGATCGTCTCCGACATCGTCGTAGTCCGTCTCCGTCTCCTCTTCCGAATCTTCCACGTTCTTTTTCTGTCTTTCCCGATCGTCAACGATTTCCGGAGCTTGTGAGTAGCACGAAGCGAGAAAGACCTTGCCAGTACACGACGGACCCATTCCGTTTAGTTCGAGTTCGTTCTCCGAAGAAACATTCAACGCGTTCTCGGAGGCTGCCCTGTTGCATTATCTGTAAGAGGTGTCGTCAATTGGATGTTCCGCTCTGCCACTCACGTAGGTCAGATTGATGTTTCCGACGGCGAGATCACGTAGACCACCCGGAAGACGGTTTTTGCACTTTTCTTCTACGTTGAATCAGTAATTGCAGTACATTTGACTTGCGTTTCAAAAAGTGTGGATACTGAATACAGAACGAAATATCGCAGTCGAGATCGATACGTCCGTGCGCTGACGTCACTTTCTATTCATTGCTCCGCAAATATCGACTCCGTTTTGAGAGCTGAAAGAGCAGAAGTGCAGGAGAATACTGAAGAGAAACATCGGTACCGGAAGTTTAGCGGTCACGATGATCGAGGTGACTTCCGAAGAAACGCAGTCGAGCAGTATCCGGTTGATGGAGACGTTGAATATTCTGGAACAAGAATTACTTGAAACACCACAATCTGGAAGTGTTGGAATCGGAATCTAGTCTTCAAGTCGTTGTTATCTTTTGATATCGATCCAAACGACACATGCACACCGTCGTCGCGTCGCAATGTCCGCCGTCGTCGGCCGCGGGTAGAAATGAACGGTTTCCTTGAGATCTTCGATACTGCCACGTGTGATCACAAAGAGCCCATTGTATTTGGTTTAGGACGGCTCGCGATTGAACTGATTTTGCGCTTGTCTGCAAATCAATCAATACGAAGATTAGGCCCCGCCCCCTTTTTGCCCCATCTCACTTTGCAAGATGATAGATGATTTGCGAAAACTTTGCGGAGGCCAATGGCGTCACCCTCTGATGACACTTTCGATCGTCGTGTTAGTCAGATATCCGAATAGGCACATGACCCAGAAAGTTCCAATGCTTGCGATCTCTAAACTAGGTCCCAGTGACCTAGGAGTTTCCTAGTCCCTCACTTCCTAGTCTGCTGCTCGCCGCTCGAGCTCGTCCTCATCCGCGTCTCGTCGTCCTCCCCGACAACTCCACTCGCTCGCCGGCTCCCACCACCTCCACTCGTGCTCGGCGCCATAAGCCCCTGTCCCGTCGACCCATCCTCCGATCTTCCAGGCAACACATGATTCTGCATGAAAAACGTCGAGCACTGCCATGGAATCTGAAAACGAGTGAGAATGACAGATACTAGGTTCAAGTTTGACTATTCCGAGCCGAACCTGATGCAGTGCTTTCTCGAGAAAAGCGCTCGCCATATCACTGTAATTGTCGCACTCCAGATGCGTTTTGGTGGCGTTGACGAACTGCAAAAAACTTGAGAAATACGTGCGGGTACGATGCTCCGATTCACCTGCAAAATGTCGCGTTCACTCTTGCGTCCCTGAAATTCCAGCCGCTTTCCGGCGTTTCCCATTCGCTCGATCTCGTCGAGACCCTCACATCCGACGCCTGCGAGATTATTCTTTCAAAGTTCACTTTTTCGTTGACCCACCAATGAAAACGATCGATATCGGCGCTTTCGAGGCGAAAATGGCGGCTTGGACGGTTTCCTTGAGATCTTCGATACTGCCACGTGTGATTACAAAGAGCACATTGTAGTTGGCGTAGGACGGCTCGCGATTGAACTGATTTTGCGCTTGTCTGCAAATCATTCAATACCGAGATTAGGCTCCGCCCCCTTTTTGCTCCATCTCACTTTGCAAGATGATAGACGATTTGCGAGAACTTTGCGGACGCCAATGGCGTCACCCTCTGACACTTTCCGAACGCGTTCAAGACTCCGCCCACTCCGTGACACGACGCCTCCACGTCCAGCGACAGACAAAAGTTGTTCGAATCGCGATAATGCGGCGGAGAAACGAGTTGGAGGCGTTGAACGGCTCCAACGTTTCGCCGAGACAACGCACGACGAACTCGATGTCGTTGGCAAATTGCAGATGATCGTCGTGTGTCAGAGACGACGGGTCTCGCACGGAAAAGTCGATGGCCAAGGCGAAACGGAGTTGGGTGCCTGAGCGGATGTAGTCGAGGAACGAGCAGATGCGCAGGTGTTGGCTGCGGACGGCGCGCACTTCGCCGATCGGTTTACGACCTTGTTTGTAGGTCTCGTTGAATAGCTGCAAGAGGGGGCGTTTGATAGGGTGTTTGTCATGGCGTGGTACTGCCATTTTATCACGTGGCACTGGTATTTCATGACGTGGCACTACAATTTCATCACGTGGCGCTAGTATTTCCTGACGTGGCACTGCTATTTCATCACGTGGCACTAGTACTTCATAACGTGGCACTGCCCTTTCATCCCGTGGCACTAGTATTTCATGGTGTGGCACTGCCATTTCATCACGTGGCACTACCATTTCATCACGTGGCACTAGTATTTCATGGCGTGGCACTACCATTTCATCACGTGGTACTAGTATTTCATGACGTGGCACTGCCACCTCATGGCGCGGCACTAGTATTTTATGACGTGGCACTAGTATTTCATGACGTGGCCCCTCCCTCCCAATTCTCACCGAAATCGGTTCCATCGACTTGAGCGCCTCTGCCAACACGATCGCCTGTCCAATAACACCCTCGCGCTCATCCTCGCTGACACAAATGATTTCAATTTGACTACTGAAAACTCGCTGTCAACTATTTTTCACGTTTTCGACTCATCTATGCTCACTTTTCGCGGTCCGCTTCGTAAAAATCGTCGGATTGCACGGTAAACGGTCGCCACGTCAACTTTGACTGCTTCGCCGGCTCACTACGATACAGCAACTTTTTCTGATCCTCGACGCGATAGATTTCGGTGTAGATCTGGAAAAAGAATTTCAGACTTCATCTGAAAACGCGGAAAAAGTCGATACGTTCGAGTTGGAGGAGACGAATTTGGTGGAGATGTTCTTCGCCTCCAATTGCCCTGCGAGATTATTCTTTCAAAGTTCAGTCTTTCGTTGACCCACCAATGAAAACGATCGATATTGGCGCTTTCGAGGCGAAAATGGAACTCGAGGATTCTTGATGATCGGAAGATGTGGGTCGGAGAAGCATCGACGACCTGAAATGAATCAAATATCGATCATTATTCGGGGAATTGCAGATAAAAGAGCAAGGGAGAGAGAGAGAGAGAAAAGTGATTATCGATCGAAAAAATGAGGTCACCTCGGGACCCGGAAGAGACGCAGAGAGTGCAGAAAAACAGAAATCTCGCACGCGTGCACCTCGCGGAGTAGATCAAAAAAGAAACGTGTGCGATGGGGCGCGCTTGCATTTTTTGCAGTTTTCAAGCCGATTTCCTCGTTTTGTTCTGTACTGAGGCTCCTCGATGGCCGAACCCTGGGCAACAAATGGCGCACTTCTACATACTTGATGAGATTTACACATCGGGAGTGCCCCATTAGGCAGAGAAGTACACAGTCCTACGCAGGTCAGAGGTAGCGTCTAATACTCTCTGCGACCGGGCGGCTTCAGCATTGGGTTAGCAAGCCATAATGAAGTAACCTAGGACAAAAAACCAGGTGAGAACAGCCAACACCACTGCCTCAGTCCTCCGCACCCGGCCTCTGCATCTGACATGGCAGACTCAGACGCAAACCGAGAGAGGCGATCAAATCACGGAGTAAACGATGATTGCCTTTCACGGATGGGAAACTCCCGGCCCAAAACTAGAAAAATCGATTCGCGTGTGGGCACCTTCAATTGCCGATCGGTCGCCACCGACAAACGGCCATCAGAGCTTCTTAAAGAGACCAAACGAACACAGCTCGACATCATCGGACTGTCAGCGACGAAACGAGAATCTGACTTGCACACGATCCATCGAGACGGAACCGGGATCTTTCTCGGTCAACGGAGCGCCACCGCCGTTTCAGGGGGAGTGGGGTTCCTAGTCAGGAGCTCAATCCTCCCCAAGATCAAAGACGTCCAGTTTGTCAACCACAGACTTGGCTACATTACAATCAGGACTCGGAGAAGATGAGTCCGTCGTAGATCGGATAGGGGCAACTCGAAGAGGTTCAGCGCGTCGTCGCGCAGCTGGTTGGCCGTCTCGACGAGTTGTGCCGCCGTCGACGCGTCGACGTCGTCGAGCACCGCCTTCTCGCGCTTCCGCTTCTCCTCCTCCGTCAGCTTTCGCGGCTCTCGTCGCAACTCCTCGTCGCCTCGCATCACTCCCGGCCGTTTCGTCGAGATTTTGCGCTCGTTCACGTTCAGTCTGCAAACCAATCGTTTTCGCTTTATTCTAGCTGAGCCAGCTCCACGAGAGCCTGCGAGCTCGGCGACAGAGCCGTCGGCCGCGGCCACGCGAGTTCCAGCTCGTGCTTACAGTCCGAGAGCTCGTCGGCACGCGCTCCGCGGATCGACTCGAGCTCTTTCCTCTCCACAGCGTTCTCGTCGTCCGCGTCGGGCGCCTCCTTCTTAATCTCGGGCTCCCCTTCCTGACTCTTCTCTTCTTCTTCCGCCGATTTCTCCTTTATGTACTTTGAGAATCTCTCGCGCGGTCGCGTCTTTTCGTGCAGAATCTTGTCGCGAAGACGCGTGGCTATCCGCTCGGCGAACCCTCCGCCCAGTCCGACCGCGTTACGCGTGCCGACGTACACCGAGCTGATCGACGTGTCGAGAAGCGAACTGGCGTCGCGGCCCGAGTTCTCGCGAGTCACACGTTTTCGTAGCGACGCTGGCAGCACCTCTTCGCGGAAGTGCACCTGTGGACCGTTTCGCGATTGCTGAAAACGGAAAGAATTGCTGGATATCCAGGTCACACCGATTGGTCTTATCATCGTAAAAGTGGCCGTCTTGTCGTCGGATCCCTTTCTCGGCACCACCGGCATCTTCTCCACAATCGTCCTGCTCAAAGTCCGGTATGATCGGTTTGCCGGGCTCGGTGAGCTGAAACTCTTGCGGGAAGAGAGTCGAGAGTGATCGGAAGATGTGGGTCGGAGAAGCATCGACGACCTGAAATGAATCAAATATCGATCATTATTCGGGGAATTGCAGAGAAAAGAGCAAGGGAGAAAGAGAGAGAGAGAGAGAGAGAGAAAAGTGATTATCGATCGAAAAAATGAGGTCACCTCGGGACCCGGAAGAGACGCAGAGAGTGCAGAAAAACAGAAATCTCGCACGCGTGCACCTCGCGGAGTAGATCAAAAAAGAAAAAATGTTGAGGTGTGCGATGGAGCGCGCTTGCATTTTTTGCAGTTTTCGAGCCGATTTCCTCGTTTTTTTCTCGACAAAACAGCGAATATCTCAAATTTTGCTGTTTTTTCGCAAGTGGAGGAGGCCTGACATTGGATGAGATAGTTTTTCAGGTTGAATTTCAGAGATTCATCGAAAACTCAGGGAGGAGATCGTATTTCACATCGGCTGCGTGGTCTCCCAACGAAAAAAAAAAACTAAATTAGTCATGCGCATTTAAACTCTTTGGGCTACAGTATCAACGCAGCCGCTTGTCTGCAAGGTGAAACGGTGTCGCGCGCCTATAATAGCACCAATTCTTCGATAGGGATTTTTTCTTTTTTCAGCTGGAATGTTTTGGAAAACCGCTACTACACGATATTCTGAACAAAGCAAACTGATAGAAACCAAGAAGATTATTGAATAATAAGAAAAATCTTAAAAAATCGGTTTCCGAGAAATCGATAAGTCTGAAACTTGAATAAAGGCGAGAGAGTGCATAAAGGCGAGAGAGTGCGAGAGTGCGCGCAATGCAGTGCAACGTCTCGTCTTCTAAACGCAGCTAACCAAAAAAAGAAGTCTGGCGAGGGAGAGATGCTGGAATACAAGTCTCTCGTTCCCGGAATTTCGTGAAGATCTTCTCCGACGTCGTCATATCTTCCGAATCTTCCATGTTCTTTTTCCGTTTTTCCCGATCGTCAACGACTTCCGAAGCTTGTGAGTAGCACGAAGCGAGAAAGACCTTGCCAGCACACGACGGACCCATTCCGTTTAGTTCGAGTTCGTTCTCCGAAGAAACATTCAACGCGAGTTCTCGGAGGCTGCCCTGTTGCATTATCTGTAAGAGGTGTCGTCAATTGGATGTTCCGCTCTGCCACTCACGTAGGTCAGATTGATGTTTCCGACGGCGAGATCACGTAGACCACCCGGAAGACGGTTTTTGCACTTTTCTTCTACGGGTCCCGCCACGAAAGGCGAAGTTGTTTAAACAGGTAATTGGAGTCGCGTCTAATTAGGAGATCGAGCGTTCTCGCGTCTAATAAGACGAAAGTTGAGAGATAGTTGAATCGAATTAGATGCGACTTTGAAAGCTTGCGCGCTTTCCGTGCACGTAAAAGCGCCAATAAACCTTCTAATTGCACATGGCGCGTACAGTATTTTTTTTGGGCCCAGAAACTTCCCGCTGGAGTTCACTTTTCGTTTTTCAAGTTTTTAACCCGTTTTTTCTCACATTTTTCGTTTTAATGAACTTATTAATGAACTTTTTTCTGCCTAAGTATTTCTTTTTATTTATGTGTGAAATTTTTTAGGAACTGACTCGAAACGAAAGGATTAGGAAACGAAGAGACATGTCAAAGGAGTCAACTACTCGTGATTTATCGATGTCCGAAGACGTCACATTTCTGACAACGTTTTTGAGACGGTTCGATAAGAAGGGTAAGTGTTGTGGAAATAAAGGGGAGCCCTTAATTTCCCCAACCAGATCTACTCATTCTCTACTCAACGAAAACCACTCACAAATAAACTCTACCTCACCTACACGTGAGGAGATTCATTTCTACTCGAAACCTTCCGAGAGTAACGCTCGAAGCGTGACCAATCCCAGAAACCTACCCCATTTCAGCTTTGGGGCTTCAGAGTGATAGAACTCCGAAGCCTCAGTTCTCAGTTCTCACTCCTGAGTTCTCAGCCTTGAGTTCTCAGCTCTCGAACCTCACGGATCAGTCTCCGACGGGAAGATCACCGACTCGCCGACTCGTCACAAGGTCTCTTGAGCCGCCGTGCCCGTGGATCGGGTTCTCTTCGCACGACGTGAACTGACTCGGTTTGATCTGACTACTCACATCACCCAGCGACTCACCAACACGTCGCTCGACGACCCGTCACCACCAACTCTGACGGCGACTAGACTCATGCCAACTTCAGCCTAAGCTCACCTGCTGGCAGTAGCTGCTGCCACCGCCCCACGCGAGGACAGTGCTGCCTCCCGTGAGCGGCAAGTCTCAGTCACTACCAAAGATCATCAATAAAGCGTTGGGTGATTACTCTGTTCGCACTGCACTCAAACACACTCGAAGCGACTCTCCTAGGTCCGAGCAGTTAGGGTTCTCTCGTTAGGACAGGCTCACCACCCCTCTGCAGCTCCTACCGAAACATGGTGCATCGGCCTATACCAAAGCAACCCGATGGTGACCTAGCTGCTCGTTAAACCCGGCGCAGTCCAAGTGCAACCGAGCACACCCCACCAACAACGCTAAAAGATCCACGTGACTCATACCAAGCAAACCAAACCAGGGAAAGCCCAAAAACACGCACACGTGACCCTAGCAACGTGACAACAGCACAAAAAGTAGAGCACCTCTTGCAGTGCGGTGACCCGACACGTAGCAACCCTACACGTCACCAAACTTCAAACCAAAAGCAAGAGAGAAACAAGAAGCATCCCATTCACTTCATTCCACCAACACCACCATGGCATCAACGCCGGACAACAGCATCGCCCACGACGATCTGCAAATACCAAACGCGGCGAACGAAGTCGTCATAACCTACACCGAGCAAGAAGGTTAGACCATACCATACCAATCAATCGAACGAGAAAACCGTTGCAGAGCTCGAAAAAATCCATCAAAAGCTGCACAATCTGAGCGAGCACCTCGACACCATCGAACGCCGCATCCAGTCCATCGAAAGGCAAGCGGCTCGAGGCCAGCAAAGGGCGCCCAAGAGAGCCGTAAACAACGAGGACGACGAGCCGCGCAAGAAATTTGCACGCCTCGACATCGGGGGCGAGGCCCGCAAAAGGCGCCCGTGCGTCTTTTGCGGGGCCGCGCACCTCGATGCCGATTGCAGCGTCTACCGTTCTACGCAGGCCAAAATTCTGAGGGCGGAAGAGCTCACTCTCTGTCCCTTTTGCCTCAAGGCTCACGACAACTTCATAGCATGTGCCAAACGAACCAGGCGCTGCCCGAGGTGCGGAAGCCGCCACCACGCATCCCTATGCAACAAATAGACGGACACCACTCTCGTTCCATCAATTGTTTCCCTCTTACTTGTGCCACACGGCAATTGTTTTACAAATAAAACTGTTCAAAAACTTCACTCTCACCAGAGTTCCGATCCTCCTATTCCCCGCAGGACCGCGGGGGAAAGTGGCAAATAGGAGCGCTATCAGGGCAACTCACAATAGAAAACGCCAAACGGTCCTCCTGAGAAACAAAACCAGAAAAACATGCTTCGGGGAACTCAGGCCCCAAGGCAACAACTGAACCACCGAACAAACCAATAAACTCCTACAAGCAACAGGAGAAAAACAACATTCCAGGCTTCAGAACCAGAGAAACTGCACCTGTGCAGCCTGCACCAGGCCACAGGCTGAAGCCGGCCGTCTAGGTATCAGCGCGCGAACCCAATCGCCCACCTATTCAGCCACCACCTTTCTCCACGCTGCCATCAAGAGAATTTCCCGCGACAAGTCGCCGCGCTTCGGATCCATTCTTCAATCAAGCCGAACTGGACAACTAGATAAGCGAGATTGAGAAAAGAGCATCCGAATCACACAGGTATTCCATAGAGCGAGGTATACCGAGGATTTAGCCTCAAACAGTTCTTGCACCACCAACAAGACGTAAGATTTGGTAGGCCTAAACCCAAAATCCTCAACCTACAGGAATGTTGCAACATCCAATGCTACAAACCCCGCATTCAGACTTGTAGCTTAGTGGCAAATCAATACTGTCTAGCATCCTAGAGTTTGGTTTAAGTTACAGTCAGAAAACAAGGCTTTAGTAGCAAGAAGATATTGATCAACGACCCAGTCTAGGAGAAATCTTTTCGATTACAGCTGTTCAGAAGGTGTTAACCAAGGAGCCACAAAGCCTGTCATTGGAACACGAAAACTACGAACTACAATTGGTGCAGAGACACATGCAGCCAGTCGAGTCATCCGGTATCAGGACGCTGATTCCAGACTCTCGCCTTGAGCAGTGTCCTGACACAATAGAGAACGTAGATGCGTGCACCATTACAGATCTCAACTCCGACCGTCAGTCAATCGCGCACCATGGCAAAAAGTCGGGAACAGTAGGCGAACGGGCCACCAACAGCCCAATCCGGCAAAGACAGACAGGAAATCTACAACTATGATCTCCTCCGGACACCAAAACTCTCATCAAACACCTATCAAACCTCGCCAACTACCCCGACCGCAACGGCTGACATCGAGGCTATCAGCAATGAGAACAATGAAACCCGAGAGGAACGGATCCAAATAACCACTCGAGCGTAAAAAGACTCATAACCTGATAGTTGCATATTTCAATGCACAAGGTGAAGCTAGCCCACCTGAAATAGCAGTCTCTTTGAGCCAAGGAAGGCTACGGACCTTCCCGGAGACCTCGAACCGTCTCACTGACACGAAGATGACGCAGCATCTTCGGAGACGTTAAAACGAAACAAACCAGACTGTCAGACATCCTAGAGAAACTGAAACAGACACGTTCCAAACAAAGGAACCCACCTCTCTAGGCGGAGTACCAAAAACTCCCAGAACCCGAGATGAAACCAAAACCATCTCCGAAATCGGAACCAGACCAATGTCAACAAGACACAACGAATTCAGAACAACCACCTTTTTTCCCCTTTTCTTTCATTGAACACTTGGCGCGCCGTACAATTATCTTGCAAGCACGCTGCACAAAACGCTTCGCAACACAAAAGAACCAAATTTCAGATCACATCAAAAACTTGGAACATCGAAGCGATTCGAGCGAACTGTACGAAGAAACCTAGTACACCAAATCTTCAAAATCAACAATGACGAAGAACAACGGCAACGACAAGAATGGAGGAAAAGGAACGACGAAATCTGGAAAGAAAGGAGTGAAGGCCTACACCACGCTCAAAGAACTCAAGTGTTCGTACACGAAAAAGGCCACAAAAGCCTTCCAAATACTGAAGGAAACGAGAAAGGTGACCATCGAAGCCGACATCAACGACGCCAACTACGGCGGGAAAATTCGCACATGCCAACGACATGTGACCGAATGCATCAACACCATGCGCTCCGCATACAACGCGATCGAGGTCGGGAACAAGCTCGATCTGCATCCGCACCTCAGCAAAATGCCGGAAACGCGCAAAAACAACATCGATGAACTTCTTGCCCACATGCAAGAAAAAGGCTATCCCGAGCTGATCGCAGACCTCGCCAAACGGCAGGGCGAGCTCGAAACGATGAACCAACAAATACAGCCAATTGACTTCGAGACCAACGAGTCATCCATGCCGAACGTTCCAAACATGGAGTCGACCGAAGGCTCCGAATCGTCGATCGAAAGCCCAGATTCTGACGATCAGGCTGAACCGAATGAACAACAACTCAAAAATACCAAATACACTGACTTGCCGAGCCAAGAAACTCCAATCCTGACCGCTCAACCGAGCCAGGAAACACCACTGCTGACCGCCCAGCTGCCGAGCCAGGAGACGACAATCCCAACCTCGCAGCAGCCGGAACAGCAAAACAACGTCATGTCAAACTACGACACGAACGGACTTCTCCAAGCAATCAGCAACATGATGTCTACGCAGTTTCACAATCTGGCGGCAGACATCTACCAACGAGTCAATGCCATCCATCAACGTGTTGACGACATACACGCACTCCACAGAGACTCGCTTGAACAAACCAACAAAGCAGTCTCCGAGATACGAAACGAAGTGGCGCTCGTAAAACAAGCACAAAGAAACATTGAGAAGAAGGTGGCGAAAATCACAGAAGAGAGTGCAAAGCCAGCCCAACGCTCCTCTCCAACTCTGCCAACGATGCATGCGAAAAACGAAATCGGTGGCACGAAAACCCACTCTCATTCGCACTATGGCGAAAGAGAGAGCCACGAAAATCAATACGGCATGACAAAACAGCCAACTCAAATCGCCGAACCAGAGCCACGCGGAACATGGAGAACCGAAGCACAGTACTCGGACAACATCCGCAACATCCGCGAAACCATCGCTCCATTCAACGGAGAAGCAGACAAATACCCGCTGTTTCGAGCCATGTTCGATGCTCTAGTCGACGACAACCCGAACATCGACGTGCGCGTGAAACACGGTCTCCTAGTGTCCCTGCTCACAGGCGACGCCAAGGACCTCATCACCACGAGCGGCATGAATTTCGAAGACTACGAGATTCTCAAAAACCACCTCGAGATCATGTACAACCGCACAGCGGACAGACTCGAACACAACAAGGTTCTCTGGTTTTCACTACCGTTCCATCAGCACGACTTTGACCAGATGGAAAAAGACGTAATGAGACATCTCAGCATTGCCAACAATCTGGCACGATGCGGCGTTATCATCGACGACCCAGTTGTGATGCACTCATTCACGGCCAAACTACCGCCCGGCATCATGGAACGAGTGCTGGTCAGATCGAGAGAACGAAGAATGTCCTTCCACGAAGTCATTCGATTCGTTCAAAACTCGATCGCCGAAAAACGCTCAGTCCATGTCGCCGAAGAACACAAAAAATCCCGCTACCAGATAAACGAAGTCTGCTACGCCACCGCGACCGAGACCAAACCGGCGCAACAGCACAGCAGCAAATCGGACCAGCCGGACTCTAAAGACAAGAAGAAAGGCAATACAATCAAGAAAAATGAACCAAGAAACCAGAAAACATCAGCATACAAATCTACCCCGTGTATGTTCTGCAAGAAGGACAACCACACCGGAGCTGAATGCAAACTTCCACCAGCCGAGAAGGAAAAAATGATCGAGCAGCAGAAGCGGTGTAAAAACTGCCTCAACAGTAACCATGCGGTGAAAGAGTGCAGATCGAAATACAGCTGCTTCAACTGCCATGGGAAACACCACACCTGCATATGTCAGGCCAATAGCCAAGCCAGCAACAATAACGACGCATCCCCGCAGTTCCATTCAGCTCAGTTTCTACAGCTACTGAAGGAAAATAAATCTGCCATCATGGAGTTTTTTCGCGAAGGAGGGAGCGAAACCCTGCGGAATGACTCCACACACTAAACCACCCAATACATCCCGGTCCAAATCGGCTGACAAGAACCGACAATACTCGATACCCACCACCAAATACTCACACATAAACACGTCCACCAGCTCGAAGCCCACAATCACCGCTTCACAAGCAACAACCAAACCAAGCTCGGTGGATCCCACAATACCAACCAACTCGCATACCAGCAAAGGCCAAACACCAACTGGCCCGACTGACAACAACAACTCAGTCCCATGCATCAATATCAACGTCATTTCCGACACCGAATACAAGCTTCCGTTTCTCCAACTAGAAACACCGGCCGGAGCGACGCTGATAGCACTAGTCGATAGTGGAGCCACACTGTCTCTCATGAACGAGCAAACAGCTCAAAGACTCAAATGCCCAGTAACACAAACAAAACTGATGGCCTTCAAAGGCTTCATAACCACATCGAGCCCAACCGCACGGAACGTCTACAAACTATCACTGACGGACCGAGAACGGAAAGGGTGGGAAACTGCAATCGTCAGCTACCCAGAAATGCCAACCAAATTCCGAGCCCCCACATTCTCGCTCGAAGATGCGGAATACCTTCAAACTAACGGCATCAACGCCAAAAAGATCATGAACATGAAAAAACAGAACGGACGGCAAATCGACCTCATCCTAGGAAACGACTTGATCAGCAACCTCACCAGAGACGCCATCCGACACCACCTTCCCAGCGGGAGGATCGTGGACGACACCCGACTCGGATACGTCACGTACCCCAGTCCGATCGAAGGAGCGTTGATACAAACAGACGACTTGCTCCCACTCGAGCACCACCTCCACACCAGAACAGAATCCGAGGTTCACCTGATCGAGCTAAACACCGTCTCGTCGTTTGACCGCATCCACAACCAACTGTCCGACGTGCCTACCGGCTATCCAAACGTCAACAACAGTGTGCTCGAGAAAAAACTCGAGCAGCTAACTAGCCTAGAAATACTCGGAATCACACCACCGAACCAGGTCAACGAGAAAAAACTACTAAACAACAAGCTGATCGAACAGTTCAAGGCAACAGCCATCACCGACGAACAGAACAAAGTCTTCGTGGCGTTCCCATTCAACGGGCGACAACACGAGCTGAAAGACAACTACGCGGTGGCCTACAAACGGCTCACAACACTGCTCAACAACCAACTAAAAGAGCAAAAGGCAAGAACGACTTACGATGACATCCTCAAACAACAACTCGAAACAGGAATCATCGAAGAAGTTCAGTCGGAAACAGATGACAACGGCCCCATATACTACATCCCGCACAGAGTGATCATCAAAGATTCATCTGCAACAACGAAACTGCGGATAGTACTCGACGCCTCGTCACATTCCAAAAACGAACAATCCTTGAACGACTGTCTGTTTCCGGGACCGTCGATCCTCCAGCCAATCCTCGGAATACTCCTCAGATGTCGACTCACAAAATTCCTGATGATCGCAGATATCGAGAAAGCGTGTCATCAAGTACGAATCCAAGAGAAGGACCGAAATTCCACGAGATTCCTGTGGTTGCGAGATACCAGAAACGGCCCAACATCCAACAACCTCGTTACCTACAGATTCACACGCCTGCCATTCGGCGTAACAAGCTCACCATTTCTACTAGCCATAACAATAATACTCTATCTCGAACGAAATCCTCACGAAATCAACGCCAAAATACTTCAGAATCTCTATGTCGACAATACACTCTTCACCGGAGATACAGCAGAAGAAATGAGCCGAAACTACCAGGACTCCAAAGAAGCCTTTCGGCGAATGCACATGAACCTGAGAGAGTTCCTCACCAACGCACCCGAAACCATGAGAATTGTCAAGGACAAAGACAAAACCAAAGACTCGGAATGCAAACTACTCGGACTCTTCTGGAACAGCGTTGAGGATACCATCGCCATCAAAATCGCAACTCCACCGGATGGAATACCGACAAAACGTCAGGTTGTATCGTTTCTAGCACAGACATACGATCCGCTCGGACTCGTGTCTCCGATCGTAGTCCAAACGAAGAACCTAGTACAAGCAATCTGGCGTGAAAAACTCCGATGGAAGGATCCAATACCACAACAACTAGAAGAGGTATGGCACGCAATAAAAGAATCATTTACAGAGAAAACGTACACATTGCCACGTCAACTAACGACACGGTACGACTACGACAAAGTCTCGTTAATCATCTTTTCGGACGCATCCAAAGACCACTTCGCTACCGCGGCATACCTCAGATACGAATACAGCAACGCCAACCCATGCACAAAACTAATCTTCTCTAAAACGAGAATACGTCCAGCAAAAGAGGAAAAAATAACCATTCCACAAATGGAGCTGATGGCCGCGGAAATAGCAAGCAACGCAGCGGTCAACCTAACCGCAGAACTGCAAATACCTAACCTGAAAACCGTGGTCCTATTCTCCGACAACACATCAGTGCTATACTGGATTCTCCACAAAACCAACAACACCAGATTCGTAGAAAACCGAGTACGAAAAATCCACACAGCTCTCGCACAACTCAATGAGCAACAGCTGACAACACAGTTCAGATACGTCCCTACGGACCAAAACCCAGCAGACATCGCTTCACGCGGATCAACACTTTCAGCGCTGAAGGAAAGTAATCTCTGGAACTACGGCCCCGAGTTTCTGAATCAAACAGAAGACCACTGGCCTAACAACCTCGACGACACTCCAGCAGACCCACACGAATTCCGAACATTCGTCCTCGGAATCGAACCGGTCCAGTTCCGACGAGCTGAAAGGCACAAAGAGAACGGCGAAAACCAACGGCAACAAGTCACAGTCATCGACTTTGAGCCTGAATTCGAGTCAATAGTACCGTACGACTCCACGAACAGCATGACAAAACTGATATCCACCGTCAACAAAGTACTCTCGTGGATTCACACGGTCGTGACGAAATCCAATCACAGATTCCCGAACGCGCCGTACCAATGGAACGGCTACACCATGCAGCAATACGAAAGAGCAGTCAAAGACAACTGCCAAGTACAGCGCCGCTCAGTTGCAAGGGAATACATCATTCGCGACCATTATGCCGACTCTTACACCAAGCTGCGACTCGAACCACCAACTCAATTCGACCCGCAGTTAGGGAACGATGGTCTTTACAGACACATCCGACCCTACACAAACTCGAAACTCCCTCGAGAAACGAAACAACCAATAATCATCATTGGAAAGCATAAACTTGCCCGGCTCCTAGTACAGGAAGCACACGAAAGCTTACTACACCAAGGAGCAAAAGACACCATAACCGACATACAGAGACGCTACTGGATCCACCGCATCGGAAGTCTAGTACGCTCTGTACGAGCTCACTGTGTCACATGCAAAAAACGACATGGCAAACCGTATGCGTATCCATACTCAAAGGCACTTCCCGCTGTCAGAAGCGAGAAGGTCAAGCCATTCGCCTACATTGGACTCGACTACTTCGGTCCAGTCTATTACCGAACCGCCACACAAGACAATGGCAAGGCATGGGTAATGCTCGCAACGTGCATTGTCACAAGAGCGGTACACCTGGAGGTCGTAACGGACAACACGACGGAGAGTTTCGTACTAGCTATGAGGCGCTTCACCGGACGAAGAGGAAGCCCCCAAACAATACTTTCGGACAACGCTCCAAGTTTCAAACTAGGCTACGACATCATCAACAAAGACCTAAAAACTCTCATCAACGAGAGCGAGACCTTAACGACTTTCCTCGCATCCAGAGAAATCACCATCAAGCTCATAACCCCTATGTCCCCATGGCAAGGCGGAATATACGAGAGAATGGTCGCGCTGGTCAAGAATATTCTGTACAAGACAATCGGAGCACGATCGCTAGCGATCTCATTCCTACAACTCGAAACGCTCGTCATCGAAGCAGAAGCAATACTAAACAGTCGCCCCATTACACCAAACCCAATCACACTCTCTGACGCAGTGGCGATAAGACCGATTGACTTCATCTATCCGTCCGTACCAATCGCCCTGCCACAAGAAATCTCGTCCCCACTCGAATCAATACGAAACGGGAACACAGAACAACTCACAAGGCAACACCTGGCTCAGATCAACTCGATTCAGCAACAAATGTGGGAAGTTTTCTACGAAGAATACTTCACACATCTCAAAGCATCCCACACGAAAGACAGCTCCCACTCGAGCATAAAACCAGAACCCGGACACATCATCCTCGTGCAAGGG
The DNA here is from genome assembly GCA_963966605.1 of Caenorhabditis sulstoni. Taxonomy (NCBI): domain Eukaryota; kingdom Metazoa; phylum Nematoda; class Chromadorea; order Rhabditida; family Rhabditidae; genus Caenorhabditis; species Caenorhabditis sulstoni. Next base: position 944,417 of record OZ016478.1, on the reverse strand, counting down.
CAACTAGTGCCACGTCACAAATGGCCGCTAGGCCGAATCGTGAGCCTCAAATACAGCGCAGACGGGGAGGTCAGATCCGCAATGGTCAAATGCGGGAAAAACACACTCGAGAAGCCAGTGAACCAATTGATCCCACTCGAAGTACCAGAAACCAACAAACTGGTCGACGAAGAGACTCACTATAAAACTACCCCACCTGACCCACCCATAAGTGGACTCCTTCCATCGACAATCGAACGGTTGAACGATGACAACCGAATCATCGGGAGGAACACAGAGACCCGCCTAAACGGCAAAAACACACCGCCTAAACCAATAACCAAACCACAAGGCAGAACACGGCCATACCTCCACCGTGCTGCAAAATCAAAAACGAAACTGCCGATAACATCGCAGTTTCACCCCGCCCCCCCCCCAGTGTTGCGGAAATAAAGGGGAGCCCTTAATTTCCCCAACCAGATCTACTCATTCTCTACTCAACGAAAACCACTCACAAATAAACTCTACCTCACCTACACGTGAGGAGATTCATTTCTACTCGAAACCTTCCGAGAGTCACGCTCAAAGCGTGACCAATCCCAGAAACCTACCCCATTTCAGCTTTGGGGCTTCAGAGTGATAGAACTCCGAAGCCTCAGTTCTCAGTTCTCACTCCTGAGTTCTCAGCCTTGAGTTCTCAGCTCTCGAACCTCACGGATCAGTCTCCGACGGGAAGATCACCGACTCGCCGACTCGTCACAAGGTCTCTTGAGCCGCCGTGCCCGTGGATCGGGTTCTCTTCGCACGACGTGAACTGACTCGGTTTGATCTGACTACTCACATCACCCAGCGACTCACCAACACGTCGCTCGACGACCCGTCACCACCAACTCTGACGGCGACTAGACTCATGCCAACTTCAGCCTAAGCTCACCTGCTGGCAGTAGCTGCTGCCACCGCCCCACGCGAGGACAGTGCTGCCTCCCGTGAGCGGCAAGTCTCAGTCACTACCAAAGATCATCAATAAAGCGTTGGGTGATTACTCTGTTCGCACTGCACTCAAACACACTCGAAGCGACTCTCCTAGGTCCGAGCAGTTAGGGTTCTCTCGTTAGGACAGGCTCACCACCCCTCTGCAGCTCCTACCGAAACAGTAAGTGATCCCAGCGAGTAACAAAACGCTTGTGATATCGTTCAGATTGAGCAATCGTAACATCAAAAGAGGGATTCTATCGAAAGCACATCACTGTAGCAATTTTTTGATCAAGTCGTTCAAAAAATATGACAACAAAAAGCGATGGTTTCTTCTTTTCCCTCTCGATCGCAGATTTCGTCTCTTTTCGTGTGAGTGATACCTTGGTTTTTCCGATGATTAAAGCTTATCGTTTTCAAGTGAATCAGATCAAAAAACACCGAGAAAAACATCGAGACAAGGAAAATTCGACTCTCATCGATTTCATTCCCCTTTCTGCCCTTTTTCTGCATAGCATTTTCTATAATTACGAAATTTTTTAACATTTTTGAATTTTAATGGTTACTTTGTGAATTTCCCATGTTTTTAACGTTAATAAATCTTAGAATTTGAATACCCTTCGCAATTTTTTGCTCAACAATTCGCTAATTAGCTAATTGTTGAGCGCGAGATTTGAAACGAATAAAAATTTTCAATCTCTTTGTCCGCAATTTTTCCAATTTTCCGCTCTGAAAATCAATCAATACCAAGATTAGGCCCGCCCCCTTTTTGCCCCATCTCACTTTGCAAGATGATAGATGATTTGCGAAAACTTTGCGGAGGCCAATGGCGTCACCCTCTGATGACACTTTCGATCGTCGTGTTAGTCAGATATCCAAATAGGCACATGACCCAGAAAGTTTCAATGCTTGCGATCTCTGAACTAGGTCCCAGTGGCCTAAGAGTTTCCTCGTCCCTCACTTCCTAGTCTGCTGCTCGCCGCTCGAGCTCGTCCTCATCCGCGTCTCGTCGTCCTCCCCGACAACTCCACTCGCTCGCCGGCTCCCACCACCTCCACTCGTGCTCGGCGCCATAAGCCCCTGTCCCGTCGACCCATCCTCCGATCTTCCCGGCAACACATGATTCTGCATGAAAAACGTCGAGCACTGCCATGGAATCTGAAAACGAGTGAGAATGACAGATACTAGGTTCAAGTTTGACTATTCCGGGCCGGACCTGTTGAAGTGCTTTCTCGAGAAAAGCGCTCGCCATATCACTGTAATTGTCGCACTCCAGATGCGTTTTGGTGGCGTTGACGAACTGCAAAAAAATTTGAGAAATACGTGCGGGTACGATGCTCCGATTCACCTGCAAAATGTCGCGTTCACTCTTGCGTCCCTGAAATTCCAGCCGCTTTCCGGCGTTTCCCATTCGCTCGATCTCATCGAGACCCTCACATCCGACGCCTGCGAGATTATTCTTTCAAAGTTCACTCTTTCGTTGACCCACCAATGAAAACGATCGATATTGGCGCTTTCGAGGCGAAAATGGCGGCCTGGACGGTTTCCTTGAGATCTTCGATGCTGCCACGTGTGATCACAAAGAGCACATTGTAGTTGGCGTAGGACGGCTCGCGATTGAACTGATTTTGCGCTTGTCTGCAAATCAATCAATACCAAGACTAGGCCCCGCCCCCTTTTTGCCCCATCTCACTTTGCAAGATGATAGATGATTTGCGAAAACTTTGCGGACGCCAATGGCGTCACCCTCTGATGACACTTTCCGAACGCGTTCAAGACTCCGCCCACTCCGTGACACGACGCCTCCACGTCCAGTGACAGACAAAAGTTGTTCGAGTCGCGATAATGCGGCGGAATTTTCGCGCCGAAACCGTAGGAGAGAAACGAGTTGGAGGCGTTTAACGGCTCCAACGTTTCGCCGAGACAACGCACGACGAACTCGATGTCGTTGGCGAATTGCAGATGATCGTCGTGTGTCAGAGACGACGGGTCTCGCACGGAAAAGTCGATGGCCAAGGCGAAACGGAGTTGGGTGCCCGAGCGGATGTAGTCGAGGAACGAGCAGATGCGCAGGTGTTGGCTGCGGACGGCGCGCACTTCGCCGATCGGTTTGCGACCTTGTTTGTAGGTCTCGTTGAATAGCTGAAAGAGGGGGCGTTTGATAGGGGGTTTTTCATGGCGTGGTACTACCATTTCATTACATGGCACTATAAGTTCATGACGTGGCACTACCATCTCATCACGTGGCACTTCCCTTTCAGCACGTGGCACTAGTATTTCATGACGTGGCCCCTCCCTCCCATTTCTCACCGAAATCGGTTCCATCGACTTGAGCGCTTCTGCCAACACGATCGCCTGTCCAATAACACCCTCGCGCTCATCCTCGCTGACACAAATGATTTCAATTTGACTACTGAAAACTCGCTTTCAATTATATTTCACGTTTTCGACTCATCTATGCTCACTTTTCGCGGTCCGCTCCGTAAAAATCGTCGGATTGCACGGTGAGCGGTCGCCACGTCAACTTTGACTGCTTCGCCGGCTCACTACGATACAGCAACTTTTTCTGATCCTCGACGCGATAGATTTCGGTGTAGATCTGGAGAAAATATTTACAGATTTCATCTGAAAACGCGGAAAAAGTCGATACGTTCGAGTTGGAGGAGACGAATTTGGTGGAGATGTTCTTCGCCTCCAATTGCCCTGCGAGATTATTCTTTCAAAGTTCACTCTTTCGTTGACCCACCAATGAAAACGATCGATATTGGCGCTTTCGAGGCAAAAATGGAACTCGAGGATTCCTGATGATCGGAAGATGTGGGTCGGAGAAGCATCGACGACCTGAAATGAATCAAATATCGATCATTATTCGGGGAATTGCAGATAAAAGAGCAAGGGAGATAGAGAGAGAGAAAAGTGATTATCGATCGAAAAAATGAGGTCACCTCGGGACCCGGAAGAGACGCAGAGAGTGCAGAAAAACAGAAATCTCGCACGCGTGCACCTCGCGGAGTAGATCAAAAAAGAAACGTGTGCGATGGGGCGCGCTTGCATTTTTTGCAGTTTTCAAGCCGATTTCCTCGTTTTGTTCTGTACTGAGGCTCCTCGATGGCCGAACCCTGAAAAAACAAATGGTGTACTTCTACATACCTGATGAGATTGACACATCGGGAGTGCCCAATTTGGCAGAGACGTACACAGTCCTACGCAGGTCAGAGGTATCGTCTCATACTCTCTGCGACCGGGCGGCTTCAGCATTGGCTTAGCAAGCCATAATGAAGTAACTGTAAGGGATCAGGATCCCTTATTTGGCTACCAGTGACGTCACCGTCACAGGCCTCTTCCCAGAGACCACATTCCCGGCTCTGTAGCCTACAACCCATCAGGATCGCTCTTTCCCCTGTCAACGACAGCATCCTCCCACGAGAGCACTTGACTCACGGACTTTATCCTCTGATTTACAATCTGACAAACACCATCGGAATTCGCCTCTCCGGCTCTCACACGCTCTCTCGGCCCGGCTCCGCGGTACAGTCATCACTCTCCCCGCGTCGCCGCCTTTCATCCCGCCTTCTGGAAGCTTCCATCCCGCCTCGCGCCGCTGTCAACAACATTCTGGACTCTAGTTGCATTCCTCTGTACCGTATATAAGCTCAGAAGCCGCTGGCTTCGGGGCTCGAATAAACCTATTCCTAAAAGCAACCTCTACATCATTTATTGGTAGCAGCGAGTGAGACGCCCAATTGGGCAGTCAGATAAGTCTTTCCACATCTTTTAGGGTAGGCTTAGTAGGCCCTGTGTGCAAGATGGGTCGTTACCCGAGGTCCTAGGCGCCCAAGTGGGCTTAGGGTAGCTCCCCATAGTATTTAATCAGTTGATCGTACACAGTATGAATTAGTTAGAAGCGCTCAGTCAAGTTCAGTTCAGTCAAGTCAAGTTCAGTCCAGTTCAGTCCAGTTCAGTGTAAGCCCGGCCGGCCCAGTCAGTTCAGAGAGTCAATTCAGTCAGTTCAGAGAGTCAATTCAGTCAGTTCAGAGAGTCAATTCAGTCAGTTCAGAGAGTCAATTCAGTCAGTTCAGAGAGTCAATTCAGTCAGTTCAGAGAGTCAGTTCAGTCAGTTCAGAGAGTCAGTTCAGTCAGTTCAGAGAGTCAGTTCAGTCAGTTCAGTTCAGAGATACGTATCAGTCACAGTTCGCAGCGCTAGAGTTAGTCAGTTCAGGCCCTTTTCTTTATCTTTCACACCATGGTTCCATTTATCCCTTCGCCCATCTTTCCCGTCCTCGTTTCTTTTTCTCCAATCATCCTCGATTACCAACAACGTCCTTCCACTTAATTTCCACGGCTTCCTCCTTCCTCCCTTCCAATCAGTTTTCAATCAACAGCACCATCTCTACATCCATCCCCTTCGTCCTTGCTCTCCAATCATCTTCAAGTAGCAGTACCACACTTCTATTGGTCTTTACATCGTCCTTTCCTTCGCTGTTCAATCCCACGCCGTTGTTTCGTACACCATTTTTACATTGCTCATTGTCCACACATATAGTATCCTCGTCCCAACCCAGTGTTTCTACCGTGGAAAGGACGACGGATAGTTCTCTATTTGCACTCCGTTTTCCTCATCTCCTATGTTTCTATTCCAAGCTGAATCCCGGCCGCCCCAAACGGTCCTTCGCCAAGATTCCCGGAATCAGCGATAATAGACCCGAGAGCCCGAGCACGTCCTTCAGAAATGAGCAACCAACCCCCATCGGGCAGAGGCCCTCCCCGCCCACGTGCACCGCCATCGCCGGCCTTGTCGCCCGCACTATCTACCATCAACCTGGCGACCGAAGCAGCCCTGGAAAGAGTCACCAACCTGACGAAGCCCGCAAGTACCCACCTGATCCAGCTCCGCGAAGCCGTGATCGAGGATCTGACGACGATCCACTCTCGACTCAACGACCTCACTTCGGCTGCCGCGGATCGCGTCGACAATTTCGAAGGACGAGTCGCCAAGTTGGAAAGTGAGTTGGGTCGAAAGAAGGACTCCCCGGGAGTAGAAACACTTCCCCCACTGTCAGTATTAGTACCGGGAAGAACCTCTAAGGCTGTACCCAACGAGTCGCTGAGCCAACTCACGCAGATACCTCTTCGCAGGATGTCTCAAGAGTGTGGCGAGGCCGAAGTAGCAAACCTCTCACGGTCAGTACCAGTTCAGGAGGCGGCCCCTAAGGCCGCCACCACCGAGTCGCTTAGCCAGCTCACGCAGTTTCCCCTTAGCGGGATGTCTGCTGAGCCGGGCAATACCGACGTAGCACCCACCCACCCGTTTCCCTCGACCCCAGCACCACTCGTTTCCCCCAACGCAACTCCACAAGCAACGCATCCAGCCCCAGGCGATGACGCCACCCCCAGACTTCCCGGCAAAAGAGTGGTAAAAAAGCCAGAAAGATACTTCATAAGCGTATTAGGTAACAAAATCAGCTCCATGGTCCCCCAATTCTCGGGCGCTCCCAATGAAAACTTCGCCGCGTTCACCCGGTCCTTCATGGATCAGGTCAAGGTCGCCAAATCCGAATTCTCCCCCGAAACACAGCGAAATCTTTTCATCACTTTCCTCACCGATTACGCTCGCGATAAAGCAGAAGAAATCCTTGAACTGAAGCCTGCAGCTTCACTCGAGGAAGTGATCACACATCTTCGCACTACTTTCCAAGATCCATCCCGCGCAGAACTTGAGAGACAGCAGTTGAGACAGTGCCTCCAGAGACACGACGAATCCGTCGATTCGTTCAGCGCGCGAGTGAGAAAGTTAGCTCAGAGCGCGTACATCGACAAGTCCAGAGATTTCATCCAAGAAAAAGCCAAAGAAGCGTTCGTCGAAGGGCTAGCCTTCAACTTGAAATTTCATGTGAAAGGCGAAAGCCCGATGACCTTCCAAGAAGCCCTTAACGCCGCGATCAAGTACGATATTCTTCTCGCCGAAGCCGCCAAAGCTAACACAATCGCGCCCCAAGGTCTCGCAGTCATGCCCGCAACACCCCACCCGCCCGCGGTCCCCTCCGATCAGCAACAAGCACGCAACACGAACCAGCAACGCGCTCCAAGACGAAATGGCGCTTGCTTTGCTTGCGGCATGGAGGGACACTTTGCGTCCGATTGCAGGCGCAGTCAGCAAAACACACAGCGTTACCAGAATAACTACCGTAATCAGCGCCGCCAGCAACCCACCAATGGCTACAGAGACTTTAGAGGGAGGAGATACAACTTTAGAGAACAAGACCCCATCCTTTCACACCAGATTGTCCCCTCACAACCAGTCAACCGTTACATCCAGTCGTGCAACCCAGTAGGGAACCCCGAAGTAGAACAACTTAGAGCCGAGCTCCTCAACGCTCAGGCCCGCACAGAAGCCCTCATTAAGCGTAACGAAGAACTTGCTCAGGCAGCCATGACCCCCGCGGGCCCGAAGCGCACCAGTACCTTTAGAGCCCTCCCAGTCAAAGGTCTCTTACAATCACTCTTCACCCTAGTCTGTCTGTTCTCGCATTGCGCCGCCGTCTCCCCTCTGATTTGCATGCCACACGCCCCTGAGTCCCACATCCGTCTCCCACAACCTCTAGATTGCTCAGCGTATAGAGCCGTCCCATCAACTACCGTAGTAGAGCCATTGGACCTAGCCGTGTATCGCGATAACACGGTTAACTACCAAGTCAACGGCACCCTCTGTAAAATCGTGAAAAGAGTCACCCGCTTCTCAGTGAATTTCTTCGGAGCGAGGTGGTCCGAGACGCAGTCCACCCAGTTAGCGGTCTCATCGGAGGCTTGCGCTTTTATGACGAAATTCCAGAAGTGTGAACATGGAGACCTCCACTTCACAGACGGCATCTTCAAGACGAATAACCGGCATGCAGTAGACTGGCCAAGCGCGCCCCTCGCAGCGTTCCAAGGCACCCAGAGCATCGAAAGCACACACTGCTTCATGATGCCGACGAGGATCCGCGCCTCATTCGGAAGAGGCAAACCAATCTCCGCCGCCGGCTCCCTCGCAGGTTGCAAGTTTTCGGCCGGAGTATGCAGCACGAGAGAAGGAGCCACGTCCATCTGGAACCCGGTCCCGCAGCAGAAGTGCCGATACATCCTCCACGGCATCTTGAAAGGACAACGCTCCGGACAAATCTGGCTCAGCAAGGACAAAGAATTCGCCCTGTCCTTCAACAAGAACAGCACCCGCGTCTACGACTGCGGCGTCAATCTGACAGTCACCGACCAGGGATATGCGGTCACCACCCCTTCCCGGACCAAGCGCGAGTCCGACATTCCACAAGCCGCGACGATCAACGTCACCAACTTCGTCACGTCCAATCAGCTGTCGTCCCAGTTGCTCGCACAGGAAGAGGCCGTCCTCGAGAAGACAGGTAAGTGGTTTTTGGATAATTTCCTCACATTCTGCATGTCCACTAACACGCAGACCGCAGCCACGCTCTCATCAGTCGCAAGTAATCCCACTCTAGCAGCACGAAAGCTAACCGGTAGAGAAAGAATCAGCGCCACCTACATCGGCAACGGTTTCCTATCACTTAAGTCATGCTCCCTCATCCCAGCCGAGTCATTCGAGTTCATTCCTTTTCATGAGACATGCTACTCGAAACCATCAGTCAAGGTAACACTGCCAACCAACACCTCGATCATTACTTTCATCGATCTTACCACCGGCATTATCACGAACAGAGCCCATCCAGTAGAGTGTAGCCTAGTAACCGACTTTGAGTACGTAGTTAACGAAACCTTGTACCATCTGAATCCAAAAACACTTAAAATCAGCAAAAGTAGAAATTTCCATCCTCAACTAGTCTCACCGGCTTCCAAGCTTCATGTAGCCCCACTCGAAGAAGATCCTCTCATCTTTCATAATATGATCATAGGTTCATTGTCTGAGAACATTCCCGAAATACACTACGATGAAATTTGGGAAGCAATGCAAGGTAGTCCCGAAGCCCTCACCCGCATTATCTCTGCCAACAGTGACCCGCACTCCGGCCCCCTAGCAAGCTCAGAGATCGCAGAAGTAGTTAGTTACTGGGCTAAAGCCAAGTACGTCTGGAACATCTTCCTTTACGTTTGGACCCTAGCGACCAACCTCGTAGTCACCATCATCGTAGCCACCCCGATTCTCTGCGGTATTGCTCAGTTTTACCTCGCTCCTGCGATCTCGTCGATCAGAAGTCACTGGCTCCCGTCAAAACCAGTCGAAGAACCTTCGCCACCCGTCGCACCGACCGTGAACGAATCGCCGCCAATCCCAGACTGCGCCAAGGCAATGAAGCGCCTGAGGAACACGCCAGTCAACGTGCTCAGCTTCACGAACCACAAGTACTTCACCGCACAGATCCCGGTCCGAGCCAACGGAATTGCATTCTGGGCACTCGTCGATACGGGCGCTGGATTCACTATCGCCAGCCAGGACGTGTGCACTCTCATCGGGATCACCTCCCTGGACGCCCCTTCGGTCGAACACGCTCTCGGGCTCGGCAACAACGAAGTCGAGATGGCCGGATCCGCCACAGTCAAGTTCGAGATCGGTTCATGCGTCATCCGCCAGACGACCAACTTCACGAAAGGACAATGCACGCCCGAAGGCGTTCACAACTACGACTTCATCCTGGGCAACGACATCCTGTCACGACTCCCGAAATTCCGTTTCGACTACACCAATGAGATCTTCGAACTCGGAGAGGATCGTCCACCACTTGGAGTACAACGGAACACCGACGTCTTCCCATGCAGGTACGATATTTCCGTTTTGAAAGATACTGTGATCCCGCCACGCTCGGAGTCTTTTGTGTCATGCGTTGTACCCCTTTGCGGGCTTCAAGCTGACATAATCCTCCTTTCCCAGGCGAACACACTCTCAGACCTAGACCTGTTGGTAGCCCCCGCAGTGTTCAGTTCTAGCAACCCAGTAGTCCGGGTGACTAACCCCACAAACAAGCCCAAAATCTTATACGCTAACACCACAGCCGGATCGGCCACCGACATCAACGAAGAAACGGAAACCCCTTCCGTTCTGAATTACTCCTGAAGGCAGCTCCAGCTGAAAAGAAGTCGAAGTAGATCCTGAGTTCACCTTCGATTACACCCAAGCGACCCCCCACCCTCGTTTTTTTTTTCTTTCTTTTCTCTTGCCTTTCTTTGCAAAATCCGGAATCATTTTCCTTTCCGGTCATTACCCCTTCCTTCCAAGCATCGTCTCTCCACCCTATTCCCCGTCCACCCCTTCGTAGCATCCTCTCCTCGCGCCGCCCACGCCAGTCTTTGTGCCGTGCGTACGGCCGAGGGTAAAACGCTCGACGGAACCGCCCGGGTCGAACATCTACCCGAACACATGAAACCAGCGGGGTGGTCGCGGCTATCGCCGCGACCACCCCGCTGGCTTTCGCTTGGACGGGTGCAGGCCTTTCCGAATGGAGTAACTTTTTTGGTGTGAAAAACGATGGAGGGAACTTTTCAGCTTTTGAATTCGCGCCAAAACAGTCCTCCCTTCAGCTTTTTGAATTCCCGCCGAAACGGTCCTCCCTTCAGCTTTTTGAATTCCCGCCGAAACGGTCCTCCCTTCAGCTTTTGAATTCGCGCCAAAACAGTCCTCCCTTCAGCTTTTTGAATTCCCGCCGAAACGGTCCTCCCTTCAGCTTTTTGAATTCCCGCCGAAACAGTCTTCCCTTCAACTTATTGAATTCCCGCCGAAACGGTCCTCCCTTCGGCTTTTTGAATTCCCGCCGAAACAGTCTTCCCTTCAGCTTTTTGAATTCCCGCCGAAACAGTCTTCCCTTCAGCTTTTTGAATTCCCGCCGAAACAGTCTTCCCTTCAGCTTTTTGAATTCCCGCCGAAACAGTCTTCCCTTCAGCTTTTTGAATTCCCGCCGAAACGGTCCTCCCTTCGGCTTTTTGAATTCCCGCCGAAACGGTCCTCCCTTCGGCTTTTTGAATTCCCGCCGAAACGGTCCTCCCTTCAGCTTTTTGAATTCCCGCCGAAACGGTCCTCCCTTCAGCTTTTTGAATTCCCGCCGAAACGGTCCTCCCTTCAGCTTTTTGAATTCCCGCCGAAACAGTCTTCCCTTCAGCTTTTTGAATTCCCGCCTAAACGGTCCTCCCTTCAGCTTTTTGAATTCCCGCCGAAACAGTCTTCCCTTCAGCTTTTTGAATTCCCGCCGAAACAGTCTTCCCTTCAGCTTTTTGAATTCCCGCCGAAACGGTCCTCCCTTCGGCTTTTTGAATTCCCGCCGAAACGGTCCTCCCTTCAGCTTTTTGAATTCCCGCCGAAACGGTCGTCCCTTCAGCTTTTTGAATTCCCGCCGAAACAGTCTTCCCTTCAGCTTTTTGAATTCCCGCCGAAACGGTCCTCCCTTCAGCTTTTTGAATTCCCGCCGAAACAGTCTTCCCTTCAGCTTTTTGAATTCCCGCCGAAACAGTCTTCCCTTCAGCTTTTTGAATTCCCGCCGAAACAGTCTTCCCTTCAGCTTTTTGAATTCCCGCCGAAACGGTCCTCCCTTCACCTTTTTGAATTCCCGCCGAAACAGTCTTCCCTTCAGCTTTTTGAATTCCCGCCGAAACAGTCCTCCCTTCAGCTTTTTGAATTCCCGCCGAAACGGTCCTCCCTTCAGCTTTTGAATTCCCGCCGAAACGGTCCTCCCTTCAGCTTTTTGAATTCCCGCCGAAACAGTCTTCCCTTCAGCTTTTTGAATTCCCGCCGAAACAGTCTTCCCTTCAGCTTTTTGAATTCCCGCCGAAACAGTCTTCCCTTCAGCTTTTTGAATTCCCGCCGAAACGGTCCTCCCTTCACCTTTTTGAATTCCCGCCGAAACAGTCTTCCCTTCAGCTTTTTGAATTCCTGCCGAAACGGTCCTCCCTTCAGCTTTTTGAATTCCCGCCGAAACAGTCTTCCCTTCAGCTTTTTGAATTCCCGCCGAAACGGTCCTCCCTTCGGCTTTTTGAATTCCCGCCGAAACGGTCCTCCCTTCGGCTTTTTGAATTCCCGCCGAAACGGTCCTCCCTTCGGCTTTTTGAATTCCCGCCGAAACGGTCCTCCCTTCAGCTTTTTGAATTCCCGCCGAAACGGTCCTCCCTTCAGCTTTTTGAATTCCCGCCGAAACAGTCTTCCCTTCAGCTTTTTGAATTCCCGCCGAAACGGTCCTCCCTTCGGCTTTTTGAATTCCCGCCGAAACGGTCCTCCCTTCAGCTTATTGAATTCCCGCCGAAACGGTCCTCCCTTCACCTTTTTGAATTCCCGCCGAAACAGTCTTCCCTTCAGCTTTTTGAATTCCTGCCGAAACGGTCCTCCCTTCAGCTTTTTGAATTCCCGCCGAAACGGTCGTCCCTTCAGCTTTTTGAATTCCCGCCGAAACAGTCCTCCCTTCAGCTTATTGAATTCCCGCCGAAACAGTCTTCCCTTCAGCTTTTTGAATTCCTGCCGAAACGGTCCTCCCTTCGGCTTTTTGAATTCCCGCCGAAACGGTCCTCCCTTCGGCTTTTTGAATTCCCGCCGAAACGGTCCTCCCTTCAGCTTATTGAATTCCCGCCGAAACGGTCCTCCCTTCACCTTTTTGAATTCCCGCCGAAACAGTCTTCCCTTCAGCTTTTTGAATTCCTGCCGAAACAGTCTTCCCTTCAGCTTTTTGAATTACCGCCGAAACGGTCGTCCCTTCAGCTTTTTGAATTCCCGCCGAAACAGTCCTCCCTTCAGCTTATTGAATTCCCGCCGAAACGGTCCTCCCTTCGGCTTTTTGAATTCCCGCCGAAACAGTCTTCCCTTCAGCTTTTTGAATTCCCGCCGAAACAGTCTTCCCTTCAGCTTTTTGAATTCCCGCCGAAACGGTCCTCCCTTCGGCTTTTTGAATTCCCGCCGAAACGGTCCTCCCTTCGGCTTTTTGAATTCCCGCCGAAACGGTCCTCCCTTCGGCTTTTTGAATTCCCGCCGAAACGGTCCTCCCTTCGGCTTTTTGAATTCCCGCCGAAACAGTCCTCCCTTCAGCTTTTTGAATTCCCGCCGAAACGGTCCTCCCTTCAGCTTATTGAATTCCCGCCGAAACAGTCTTCCCTTCAGCTTTTTGAATTCCCGCCGAAACGGTCCTCCCTTCAGCTTTTTGAATTCCCGCCGAAACGGTCCTCCCTTCAGCTTTTTGAATTCCCGCCGAAACGGTCCTCCCTTCAGCTTTTTGAATTCCCGCCGAAACAGTCTTCCCTTCAGCTTTTTGAATTCCCGCCGAAACGGTCCTCCCTTCGGCTTTTTGAATTCCCGCCGAAACGGTCCTCCCTTCAGCTTATTGAATTCCCGCCGAAACGGTCCTCCCTTCACCTTTTTGAATTCCCGCCGAAACAGTCTTCCCTTCAGCTTTTTGAATTCCTGCCGAAACGGTCCTCCCTTCAGCTTTTTGAATTCCCGCCGAAACGGTCGTCCCTTCAGCTTTTTGAATTCCCGCCGAAACAGTCCTCCCTTCAGCTTATTGAATTCCCGCCGAAACAGTCTTCCCTTCAGCTTTTTGAATTCCTGCCGAAACGGTCCTCCCTTCGGCTTTTTGAATTCCCGCCGAAACGGTCCTCCCTTCGGCTTTTTGAATTCCCGCCGAAACGGTCCTCCCTTCAGCTTATTGAATTCCCGCCGAAACGGTCCTCCCTTCACCTTTTTGAATTCCCGCCGAAACAGTCTTCCCTTCAGCTTTTTGAATTCCTGCCGAAACAGTCTTCCCTTCAGCTTTTTGAATTCCCGCCGAAACGGTCGTCCCTTCAGCTTTTTGAATTCCCGCCGAAACAGTCCTCCCTTCAGCTTATTGAATTCCCGCCGAAACGGTCCTCCCTTCGGCTTTTTGAATTCCCGCCGAAACAGTCTTCCCTTCAGCTTTTTGAATTCCCGCCGAAACAGTCTTCCCTTCAGCTTTTTGAATTCCCGCCGAAACGGTCCTCCCTTCGGCTTTTTGAATTCCCGCCGAAACGGTCCTCCCTTCGGCTTTTTGAATTCCCGCCGAAACGGTCCTCCCTTCGGCTTTTTGAATTCCCGCCGAAACGGTCCTCCCTTCGGCTTTTTGAATTCCCGCCGAAACAGTCTTCCTTTCAGCTTTTTGAATTCCCGCCGAAACGGTCCTCCCTTCAGCTTTTTGAATTCTCGCCGAAACGGTCCTCCCTTCAGCTTATTGAATTCCCGCCGAAACAGTCTTCCCTTCAGCTTTTTGAATTCCCGCCGAAACGGTCCTCCCTTCAGCTTTTTGAATTCCCGCCGAAACGGTCTTCCCTTCAGCTTTTTGAGTTCCCGCCGAAACTTTCTGGCACGTTCAAACTCCTTTCTCCAAATAATGAGGCGAGAGAGTGCGGAAAAGTGAGAGACGCAGACAATATTTCGTGTCTCTGTTTCTACCGTAGGCCGAATCGATCGATAATCTCCGGTTACTGTAGCTGTAGTACCCTTAGTACCATTCACTATTATCCACTTTCCCCTGTACTCCCATCCCCACGACGGCAGTAATACTCCTTCGAAAAAGTGACATCTCGAATTTTCGACTACCGTATCTACCGTAATCCTGATGCTACCCCTTAGATATTCATACAGTAACCTTCCCCCATCCAAAACATGCTACCATCGAAGTTTGAAGTCGATCGGTTCAGTTTGAAGAGGGGTCGAAAATGACGGTTTGTACTGTAGGTACCGTAATCCTACCGTATACCTGACCAAAAATAATATAGAGGTGAAGCGCTCTGAGACCCATGAGCCTATGCAAAAAATCAAATAAATCGGGTCACAGGTTGGGAAGTTATTCCAGGTGAAGTCGTGGTCAAACAAAGCCCAAGCGCCCGTTGTAGCAGTTGTCGTAGCAACATTTTACGTTGCTCCTCCTGTCTCAAATCTGGTCTACGCCCCAGCTGTACTTCCGGCTTCCCTACTTGTCCCCTACCTCTCCACTCCCTTTTACGTTTCCATTCTGCTCTATCATGCTACTTCCACTTTCACGGTGGTCATCAACTCCGACCAGGTGCAAGCACGCCTTTGCGCGTAGCTTAGCCTCGGCGGTAGCCTTACGTCACCAACAGTAAGCCCATTATACAAAAAAAAAACAAAAATACTTAATCATTTCCCACGGCCCACCATCCAACCAAGTTCCGCTGCTCAACGCCAAGTCATCGCCTTTCCGGTTCAGCCCCCCCCCCTTCGGTCTTAAGAGAGGACCAGGGTCGGTCCTCATCCAAGGGGGAAGGTGTAAGGGATCAGGATCCCTTATTTGGCTACCAGTGACGTCACCGTCACAGGCCTCTTCCCAGAGACCACATTCCCGGCTCTGTAGCCTACAACCCATCAGGATCGCTCTTTCCCCTGTCAACGACAGCATCCTCCCACGAGAGCACTTGACTCACGGACTTTATCCTCTGATTTACAATCTGACAAACACCATCGGAATTCGCCTCTCCGGCTCTCACACGCTCTCTCGGCCCGGCTCCGCGGTACAGTCATCCCTCTCCCCGCGTCGCCGCCTTTCATCCCGCCTTCTGGAAGCTTCCATCCCGCCTCGCGCCGCTGTCAACAACATTCTGGACTCTAGTTGCATTCCTCTGTACCGTATATAAGCTCAGAAGCCGCTGGCTTCGGGGCTCGAATAAACCTATTCCTAAAAGCAACCTCTACATCATTTATTTAACCTAGGATAAAAAACCAGGTGAGAACAGCCAACACCACTGCCTCAGTCCTCCGCACCCGGCCTCTGCATCTGACACGGCAGACTCAGACGCAAACCGAGAGAGGCGATCAAATCACGGAGTAAACGATGATTGCCTTTCACGGATGGGAAACTCACGGCCCAAAACTAGAAGAATCGATTCACGTGTGGGCACCTCCAATTGCCGATCGGTCGCCACCGACAACCGGCTATCAGATCTTCTCGAAGAGACAAAACGAACACAGTTCGACAACATCGGACTGTCAGAGACGAAACGAGAATCTGAATTGCACACGATCCATCGAGACGGAACCGGGATCTTTCTCGGACAACGGAGCGCCACCGCTGTTTCAGGGGGAGTGGGGTTCCTAGTCAGGAGCTCAATCCTCCCCAAGATCAAAGACGTCCAGTTTGTCAACCACAGACTTGGCTACATTACAATCAGGACTCGGAGAAGATGAGTCCGTCGTAGATCGGATAGGGGCAACTCGAAGAGGTTCAGCGCGTCGTCGCGCAGCTGGTTGGCCGTCTCGACGAGTTGTGCCGCCGTCGACGCGTCGACGTCGTCGAGCACCGCCTTCTCGCGCTTCCGCTTCTCCTCCTCAGTCAGCTTTCGCGGCTCTCGTCGCAACTCCTCGTCGCCTCGCATCACTCCCGGCCGTTTCGTCGAGATTTTGCGCTCGTTCACGTTCAGTCTGCAAACCAATTGTTTTCGTTTTATTCTAGCTGAGCCAGCTCCTCGAGAGCCTGCGAGCTCGGCGACAGAGCCGTCGGCCGCGGCCACGCGAGTTCCAGCTCGTGCTTACAGTCCGAGAGCTCGTCGCCACGCGCTCCGCGGATCGACTCGAGATCTTTCCTCTCCACAGCGTTCTCGTCGTCCGCGTCGGGCTCCCCTTCCTGACTCTTCTCTTCTTCTTCCGCCGATTTCTCCTTTATGTACTTTGAGAATCTCTCGCGCGGTCGCGTCTTTTCGTGCAGAATCTTGTCGCGAAGACGCGTGGCTATCCGCTCGGCGAACCCTCCGCCCAGTCCGACCGCGTTCCGCGTGCCGACGTACACCGAGCTGATCGACGTGTCGAGAAGCGAACTGGCGTCGCGGTCCGAGTTCTCGCGAGTCACACGTTTTCGTAGCGACGCTGGCAGCACCTCTTCGCGGAAGTGCACCTGTAGACCGTTTCGCGATTGCTGAAAATGGAAAGAATTGCTGGATATCCAGGTCACACCGATTGGTCTTATCATCGTAAAAGTGGCCGTCTTGTCGTCGGATCTCTTCCTAGGCACCACCGGCATCTTCTCCACAATCGTCCGCAACACCGCCGTTCAACAGTCGCTCGACAATCTCCCGCGACTCGTCCTGCTCAAAGTCCGGTATGATCGGTTTGCCGGGCTCGGTGAGCTGAAACTCTTGCGGGAAGAGAGTCGAGAGTGATCGGAAGATGTGGATCGGAGAAGCATCGACGACCTGAAATGGATCAACTCTCGATCATTATTCGGAAAATTGCAGAGAAAAGAGGAAAAACAACGAGGGAGAGAGAGAGAGAGAGAAAAGTGATTATCGATCGAAAAAATCACGCGTGCACCTCGCGGAGTAGATCAAAAAAGAAAAAATTTGGAGGTGTGCGATGGAGCGCGCTTGCATTTTTTTGAAGGTTTTGAGCCGATTTCCTCGTTTTTTCTCGACAAAACAGCGAATATCTCAAATTTTGCTGTTTTTTCGCAAGTGGAGGAGGCCTGACATTGAATGAGATAGTTTTTCAGGTTGAATTTCAGAGATTCATCGAAAACTCGGGGGAGGAGATCGTTCTTGAAATTTTTTCGCAAGACTGCCTATAATAGCACCAATTCTTTAATGAGGTTTTTTTTCTTTTTTCAGCTGGAACGTTTTGGAAAACCGCTACTACACGATATACTAAACAAAATAAACTGATAGAAACCGAGAAGATTACTGAATAATATGAAAAATCCAAAGAAATCGGTTTCCGAGAAATCGATAAGTCTAAAATTTGAATAAAGACGAGAGAGTGCAGAAAACGAGGAGAGTCGAGAGAAAAGATCATCATTTGCTTGGCACAATGTCCATCGAAAATGCGTGTAAAATTATCTGAAAATTTGAAATTGTTTCAAAAATGAGTTAGGCCGGGTAAAATTATCAATTTTTCTATTTGGATTCCGGTACGAGACTCCGAAATAACGGGTCTCGCCACGCCAGGCGTAGTTGTTTAGCGAAATGTTGGGCGCGAGATTCAAAACAAATAAAATTGTTCAATCTCTTTTTCCGCAATATTTTCAATTTTCGGCTGTGTTTTCTTGAATTATTATCTTTGAAACATGAATCTCAGTTTTGAAGTTTATTCTTTTCTTTTTTTTTTCGAAATTTCATCAAAAATTATCGATTTTCCGACGACCAACCTGGGAAGAAAAGATGTTTAAATTGAAAAGTATGTCTTAAAAGTGAATTATTTAAGAAAACACAGCAGAAACTTGGAAATTTTTGCAGAAAAAGAGATTGAAAAATTTTGATCATTTCAAATTTCGGTAAACAATTTCGATAAAAAACGTTATTATCTGTTTTTTTTTTTTGGAGTGATCCCCCGGTACGAGACTCCGACATAACGCGCCACGCAAGGCGTAGTTGTTTAGCGAAATATTCGCCGCGCGAGATTTGAAACGAATAATTGCGGAAGAAGAGATTGAAAAATTTTATTCGTTTCAAATCTCGCGCCCAACATTTCGCTAAACAACTACGCCTGGCGTGGCGAGACCCGTTATTTCGGAGTCTCGTCCAGGGATCACTTCAAAAAAAAAACAGATAATATTTCGGAGTCTCGTACCGGGGGATCACTCCAAGCAAAAAAAAAACATAATATCGAGAAAATGCAAGTAAAACTGTCATAAAATTTGAAAATGCTTCAAAAATGAGTAAGGTCGAGTAAAAAGTTCTATTCCGGCCGAGTTCTATTTCGTAGTATCCCCAAAAAAATAAAAGAGAAAGAGAAAGACTAAAAAAAAAATTTGAAAAAATTTTTCTAAAAAAGAAACTAGAGGCGTGGAAAAACTCTCGCTTCAAAAATAAGTGAGTATTTTAAATTATCGATTTTAGGGCAAAATTAATATTCCCGGTGGCCGTGGCCTAGAAACCCAACTTTCTATGCGCGATATCGATTGATTCATGGTATTATTAACAAAAAAAAAGTTATAATTTTTGAAAAACATTTTTTTCCTGAGAATTCGTAAAATACTCTCGAATTTCAATATTTTTAAAATAAAAATTTTTAAAAATTATTTTAAAAACTGTCCTTTTTTTCATTATTTTTTTTAATTTTAAAATCGAAAACTAAACATTTTTTTTTCAAAATTTAAAAAAAAACGCTTATAGTGTCACGATTTCTTGAAATTGACTATAAAATTTTTCCAATTTTTCGAAATTCCTAAAATTTTTTACTTTAAAAAAGAGCACTCTCACATGACGAATTCCAATTTTTTGGAAATTCTTAATTTTATCTCAAAATTGAGTCCATTTCCCCCCAGAGAGCATAAAAAGAATGGAAAAAAAGGCGGAATATCCGCCTAATTACCCAAAAGACGCTCTCATTTGAATTTCAAAAAGCGCGCGCCCGCTTCTTCCATTTTCTGTCACTTTTTCATATCTTTTCTCTTTCTCTCTCTCTCTCTCTCTCTCTCTCTTTCTTCTGAAAATGCTTTCTCTTTTCTCATTTATCTTTTCTCGGCGGACGCACGTTTCGTGCGTTCTTCATGAATATGTTACCCCTCTTCTACCCACTTTTTTCCCTTTTTTTTTCAAAAATCCCTTCCGGATCTATCCCCCCCCCCTTTTATTTTTATTGATTTATTTTCATTTTTTTTAAAATTTTTTAGCGGTTTTTTCTTTTTAATTTTTTAACAAAAAAAAAATTTTAACGATATTTTTTTTAGGAAATTTTTAGAGTTGAAGATAGTTTTTTAGCATAAAGAAACTTTTTTTTAAATTTCAGTTTTTCGAATAAAATTTTTTTTTTCAAATATCTGAATTTTTCAGGTAATTTTTTTTTATTCTAAAATGTTTGATAAGGTTTTTTGGATTCTAGGAAATTTTTGGAGGGCTTTCAATTTTCGTTTTTTTTTTCAATTTTTTTTTTGAAAAAATAATTTTTAAATAATTAAAAAAAACTTTTTTGGCGATGGGGAACATTTTCGAAAAAAAATGTTTTTAAACAATTTTTCGAGGAAAATATGTTAAAATTTAACTAATTTCTCAGTAAAGTAGTTGGAAATTGATGATTTGCCAGCAAACTCAGCACAAATTATCCGAAAAATGCAAAAATTTGTTTAAATTTGAAAAAAATGCTAAAATCGAACGAAATAGACTGGAAAATCAGTAACTTTCCTTTGGATTTCACAGAAAAAGTGCGAAAAAACAGAAAAAAATGTGGAAAATGATAAAAAAACGGCAAGAAAAGTTGAATCGCCACTTGATCGTCTTTTTCGCGCCATGACTCACGAGAAACGCGTCAGTGCGTCCTTGACGCGTTTCTCGATCCAGGCCTTGGCGCTTTTTCGGAACGTTAAAAATTTTATGAAATAAAGTAAAATCCGCAATTTGACATTTATTATATATTAAATTAATTTTGAGTGTGGAATTTTAATTTTTTCACTTCTTCAGAAATTGAAAAAAAAATCTTTTTTTTTTAAAAGTAAACTTTTCCTAATTGAAAACTTTTTTTAGTTCGAATGGTGCATTGAGAAAAAAAACTTCTTTGAAAACTTGAAAAAAAAATTTTTTAATGTTCGAAAATTCAAAATAAATAAAGATTTTCAGTTATTTTCTAAAAATTATTTTTTTTTCGGTAATTTTTTTCAGTGAATTTTCAGAGAGCTAGAAAGGAAAAGAGAATTAGATTGACACTCAAATCCGTTTTTTTCTCTCTTTTTTTTCGAAAAGAGACCATTCTATCTATTTTTCTCTTTTTCTACGCTCTCATGTTTTTCATTTCGACCTCAATTGCAACAAATACGACCAGATTCTCCCCCTATTTTTTTATTTATACCTCACCAAAAAACCAGATTTTTCAAAAAATTTTTTCATTTGGAACGGTATTTTTTTGAGGAATTCTGGAAAATTATAAAAAATAAAAACAATTTTTTTTTGTAAAATGCAATCAATTTTGCAGAAAAATGTGTGAAAAACTGAAGGAATCCATTTAAAAAAAAATTTTAATTCGACAATTTTTTTTAAGAATTAAAAAAATTATCTTGAAAAAAGTAATTAATTTTTTAGAAAAATATGTCAAAAATAAAGATTTTTTTTCAGAATGTTAAAAAAAGAACAGACATTTAATGATGTTTTTTCGAAAAAGTTGAAATTAATTTTCAACAATGAGAGAACATTTTTCACTATTTTTAATTTCTTTGGAAAAATAACTCGACTGATAATTTTTAAATTTTTCTCTTATTTTTCTGAAATTCTGATTAAACTTTTTAAATTTTTTATTTATATTTTTTAAAGAAATCTCTTTCGAAATAAGAACAACAGTTATTTTTTCCCAATTTTTTTTCTCGCCGAAACAAAAAAATCCGTATCGTTCGCATTGGGGCGCTCATAAAAGTTGGGAGAAAATGGGAAAGAAAGATGAATATTCCATGAGAGAACTGTCTTTTTTCTCCTTTTTCTTTTTGTTTTCCACCCTTTCTCTCTCTTTCTCTATTCCCTTTTTTTCGTCGATTTATTTCCGATCGATTCCAATATTTTCCATTCTTTTTTCTCTTTTGTGTGCGCAGCTTCTCTTTCTCTCTCTCTCTTTTCCCTGTCATTTCCCATTTATTTTCCCGTTTCGCACTGCCATCACTTTCATTTTTTTCCACTTTTTATTGATCGATCGATATTTTTCTTTTATTCCAAATGCCACGTCACGGAGAATGCGCCAGGGCACCGAAAGTTCGCAAAGCACGGGAAAGGCGCCAAGGCGCCAGAATAGCGCCAATGCACCAAAATTTTCTAATGTTTCTATTGATCGATCGATTGTTTTCTTCTATTCCAAATGCCACGTCATTGGAAAGGCGCCAATGCACCAGAAAAGCGTCAATGCACCAAAAACGCGTCAAGAGACGGAAAGCAAATCACTTTTCCAGTTGCCACGTCTCCCGCACCAAAAAAAGGCGCCAAGGCACCAAGATTGTGTCAGCAAACTAGAAATGCGCCAGAGCACTGAAAACGCGTCAACGACGTGTCAAAAGCAGCCGATCTCGACGTTTTCTTTTTCTGAAAATTCCCATTCCCATTCGTTTTTTTGATATTTTCCCATAATGCATAACACAAAAACCGTGTTATACGAGGTTTCTCACTATAAATTCGCCTCCGTTTTCGAAAATTTTCATTCTTTTCACCGCACAATATGTCTTTCTTCTCGATTGTTTGGATTAATTTGCTGTGAGTTTTAAAAAGTTCTCGAAAAAATTGTTTTTAACCGGTTTTTGCTATTTCTTTTACCAAAAAATTTTTTCCATCAATTTTTTTTTCAGAAAAATGGCCGGATCGGCTGGAAATTCGTCGTCCGAAGAGTCGATTTTTCACGAACAGGTCGGGTTTTTCGAAAATTTTATTTAAAAATTTTTTTTCATTCAAAGTTTTTTTTTTCAACTTTTAAAAAACTCCTATGAACTTGAAATTGGAAATAGAAAAAAAAAACACTGAATATTCGTCAAGGCACGAAAAAAACGCCAAGGCACTAGAAAAGCGCCAAGGCACTGGAAACGCGCCAAGGCACTAAAAAAGCGCTAACTAATGCAAAACGTCAAACATTCTAATAGCACGTCAGTACCAACCAGAGTTTCACGGAATTCCATTACCCTTTTTTCAATACCCTTTTTCCGCGTTTTTTGGCGTTCCATTACCCGTTTTCCGTTACCCGAAAAAATTCAGAATTTCCATTACCCTTTTTCCGTTACCCGAAAACTTAGAAAAAATTCCATTACCCGATTTCCGAAACCCTAAAAAAAAGGTTCATTTCCACGGAAAAAAGCACAATTATTTCCAAGAAGAAATAGTAAAAATTGAAAAAAAAATCAACACTACGATTCTCCAGCATAGCGCATGCGCACGGTTCAGCCCGTAAATCGACACGAGCAAAATTTTTTAAAGACTTCTTTGGAAATATGTTTCCATTAACCTTTTTCCAATACCCTTTTTCCGCGTTTTTTGACGTTCCGTTACCCGTTTTCCATTACCCGAAAAAATTCAGAATTTCCATTACCCTTTTTCCGTTACCCGAAAAAGTTTTGAAAATTCCATTACCCTTTTTCCGAAACCCTAAAAAATAAAAAGGGTTCCGTTACCCGTTTTCCGAAACCCTAAAATGAAAATTCCTTTTCCGTGAAACTCTGGTACCAACAAAAACATGAAACTCACCAGAAATACGTCAGTGCACCGGAAAAGCGCCAGCGCACCAGAAATGCGTCAACCTCATTTTCAAGCCATTTTCGTTGTAAATTTCGTTCTGAAAACGTTGAAAATCTCAAAAATCGTTCAGAACTCCAATATTTTTTCGTAGTCTTCCCCTTTTTTTTGGCTCCAAAAAACACAATTCTCTTCGTTATTCTGACATATCTCATTTTCTTTTCTTTTTTTTTCCTTTGGTTTCCCGAGTGAAATGTGATTACTGAGTGTCCACATACACACACAAAAAAAGAGAAAAAAAATACTTGTCAGGAAATGTGTAGATTTGTGCATATTATTATTTTATTATTTTTGTTATAAAGTTTTTTTCCCAGACTCGAAAATTGTTCAGCCTTTGTGATACGCATAATATTGGATTGATTGGGAAGGTTAGTTATTATTAAAAATTTTCAAAATTTTTCTAAAAATTAATTCAATTTTTTCAAATTAAAAGAAATTAATTTCTTTTTCAGATCAATTAATTTTTTGAATTCAAGAAAAAAAAATGTTGAGAAATTCATTATTTCATTTAAAAAAAATTCAAAAAATTAACTTTAACATTTTTTAGGCCTAAGGTTAAGAAAAAATTTGATTAAAAATTTTCCATGCCTTAACTTTTTTTGTTTATTCTTTTTTTTATTAAAAAAACTATTTTTGAATTTTTTTTTTAATTAAATAATTTTTTATCAATTCTTGTGAAATTTCAAAATTTCTCCAATTTTTTCAACATTTTCAGAACGATTTGGACGTGCTGGTTGACCTGATTCCGCCGGAGGATCTTCAAAAAATTGCCCGTTATATTGGCGAGCAAAAAGTGAATGAGCCGGCGTTTTGTCGCATTCTGAGTAGGTCCAACGATTTTTTTTCCAAAAAGAAACGAATTTTGTAATCTTTTCCATCTCAGAAATTATCGTCAGTCAGGCGCTAAACCAAGAATTGGTTCAATCATCGGTAAGCGCGCGGGGAGCGACTAGAAAACTCCACGGCCGCACGTTTTTTTTTCAGGCACCGTCGCACTTGCAAAACAATCAATATCTTATTGCGGAACACGCGCCAACGTCACTTCACGCCGAAATGGAGGCGATCGAACAGACACAGGCGTATCTCGACGATCCGCTTACGAAAATTCTAAAGTAGGTCACATTCGGGGAAAAACAGGTAAAATTCTACGAATTTTGGTGAAACTCTGAGAAACTAGGTCAAATTCTAGGAAACTAGGTCAAATTCTCGGAAAGTGGGTCAAATTATATGAAACTGGGTCAAATTTTAGAAAACTAGGTCAAATTCTGGAAAACTAGGTCAAATTCCTGAAAACTAGGTCGGCTTCCGTGAAAGTAGGTCAAACTAAAGTATAAAGTTTCTCCAAACAGGAAAGAGCTCGAGGACATTCAAAAATACGAGGAGTCAGTGGGCAAACGAAGAGAAGTGACGGTCGACGACATCAAAAAGCCATTGTACCGTCCGATTGAGCCGTGCGAGGGCTCAATCCCGAAAGTCTCGTCACTCGCCGAAGAGCTCAACGCCATCGACAAAAAGTCGATGACGGTGGTGGAGGAGCCCGAGCTGACGCAACCCGATCGCATCTTCAAAGTGGTCTTTGTCGGCGATTCGGCCGTCGGAAAGACGTGCTTCTTGCACAGGTGACGACCGGAAACGCGTCAGCATGACGTGAGACTGACGCGCGTTTTGCGACGATGTGCTTTTCAGATTCTGTCACAACAAGTTCAAACCGTTGTTCAACGCGACGATCGGCGTGGATTTCACCGTGAAGACGATGAAAGTGCCGCCGAATCGGGCGATCGCGATGCAATTGTGGGACACCGCCGGACAGGAGAGGTACTTTAGCACTGCACAGAGCCAGAGGGCACCAAAAACGCGTCAGCGTCCGTTTGACCTAATTTTTGCACCAAAAATGCGCCAGCACCCGTTCCAAAGCCATCCTCTCTACAGATTCCGTTCGATCACCAAACAATACTTTCGGAAGGCGGATGGCGTCGTTCTCATGTTCGACGTGACATCCGAACAGAGTTTTCTCAACGTCCGCAACTGGATTGATTCGGTGCGCGCGGGCACCGACGAGTCGACGGTGATGTGTCTCGTCGGCAACAAGGTCGACCTGTTCGGCAGCGACATCGCTAGATCCGCAGTGCATCGGGCCGCCGATAGACTGGCTGCGGTAAGAGAGAGATACAACGGAGGGACTAGGAAACGACAGTTAGGCCATCCGATCGGATTCTAGGCCATGATTGAACCTCCCCTTTAGGCCAAATTGATTTGGGATTCTAGGTCGCGGACTAGAAACCTCCTAGTTAGGCCACACAAACTCCTCTAGCTCAGTGGCCTAGAAACCCAATTGATTTGGGATTCTAGGCCGCGGACTAGAAACCTCCCAACCCGTTCCTCTTTCAGGAATTCAAGATTCCGTTCTTCGAGACGTCCGCCTACACGGGTTACGGTATCGAAAACTGCATGCGTCAGATGGCCGAGTGCGTGTTTTCTAGGCCACCACCCTCTGATTTTCTCTTCCAGATCACTCCAAAGACGCGAGGATCATCATCTCGAGGAGGCCCTCAAACTCGACATCAACTCGAATTTCAAAAAAAGGAGCTGGTGCTGCATTTAAATTTTTTTTTGAGAAAAAGAAAAACATGTTTTTTGCTGGAAAAAAAAAGTTGGAAAAAATTACAATAATTTTTTTTTTTAAAATTTTAATTATTCTGGTTATTTTAGTCAAAAATTTGAAAAAAAAACAATTTGCCATTGTTTTAAAAAAATTAAATTTTGCGAGAAAATAATAACTTTATGTGTCCTAGGGAACCAAAAATTAGCATTCTGTGGGTTTAGCACAATTAATTTCTGTATTTTCGGGGAAAAAGTCAATAAATTATTTAAATTCAATTTTTTTCTAATTTTAAATTTTTTTGCCCGAATTGAGGCCTAGAAATACGAAAACGATGGTTTTTTTTTTGAAAAAAAAATTATTTTTTGTAAGTTTTAAAATAATTTTTTTTATATTGTAAAAGTTTAATATTTTTGGCTAAAAATTGGAAAAAATTGATCTTGTTTTAAAAAATCAAATTTTTTTATGAAAAAAATTTTTTTTTATTCAATTTTTTTTTATTAACGGTTTTTAATTTCCAAAAATTGAAAAAAAAAACTCAATTTTTTTTTTATTTTGTGGAAACAAATTTAAAAGAATGATTCATGTTAAAAGTTTTAAAATTTTTTAAAATTTAGATTTGAATTTTTTAATAATTAAAAAAAAATTTCGATTTTGAGAATTTTGAAAAAATTCCTCAAATTTTTCTCACAGAGATCACATTTTTTACCGGAAAACAAAAAAAAATTGAGATTATCATTCTTTTGAAAACATCATTTCACTATGAAAACGTCAAAATCCGCCTTGATCTGTGAGCAAAAAAAATTTTTTTTTTTTGGATTTTTTTTGAAGCGTGGGCATTTTTTCGATGACGCACTTTCGGTGCCATGACGCACTTTTCGCCGACTTTTTGGCTGAAAATCAGGCTGAAAATGGAAAAGATTTTTATTTTTCGCAGAGGAATTATCCGGTTTCGTGTGATCAT
The DNA here is from genome assembly GCA_963966605.1 of Caenorhabditis sulstoni. Lineage (NCBI taxonomy): Eukaryota > Metazoa > Nematoda > Chromadorea > Rhabditida > Rhabditidae > Caenorhabditis > Caenorhabditis sulstoni. Next base: position 917,778 of record OZ016478.1, on the reverse strand, counting down.
TGAGACTTTTCGGCTTCGAGAAGACGTTTTTCAGATGATCAATTTCAGCACCAAAAATCATATTTCTCACCGGTCTCGTGTTTTTTTGAGAAAAATTAAAAAATTATGGAATTAGAGCAGTTTTTCGGTTTTTTTTTCTTTAAAAAACTTTTTTGATTTTTTTTTGAAAAACAATTTTTTAATTTTTTTTTTTTTTTGGATTTTACCTTTTGGAACTACTTTTTTAAAAATTCTCTTTTTTTAAAAATTAATATCAATATTTGAAAAAAAATTATTTTTTTCATGCGATTTTTTGAGAACTTGGCAATTTTTTAATTAAAAAATATTTTTTTAGAGTTTTTGAATTTTTGATATTGATAAAAACTGTTTTTTTTTTTGAATTTCTGGTTTTTTATTTTTATATCAATTTTTTTTCAAATTTCCAAATTTTCAAAAAAAAAACTTATATTTTTTTTCGAAAAAACTTATTTTTTTTTTTTCGAAAAAAAATAATTTTTTTGCAACAAATCCGCTTTCGATTCTGATATTAAATATAAGCAAATATTTTTCTAGCTAACCAAATTTTTTTCCTCAATTTTTTATCATCATTTTCCCGTTCGCTTCGCTAAAACCGGGCAAAAAGGACATTTTTGGCTTCCCGCCAAGAAGACGTGAGGTCTTCGGAAGAGAGATTGACGTCTTCAACGAACTCACACTTGTTGTCATCCTTTCTCTCCTGCGGCACGCAATTTAATGAGGTAATAGCCCGAATGACACATCGAAAATGGACCGCCTAGCCTAATCTGCTGTTTTTTCCGTCACTTCCTCACTTCCGCTCTGTCTCGTCGAGTGAGCACACGTTTTCAGCCTTTTCCCCACTTTTTTAGATCGTTGGATATCTGAAAAACTCGAAAATTTACGCGAAAAATCGAAAAAATAGGGAAATTCGAATATTTTAACGATGCTCCACATAATTAGGTCAATGCACTGTGTTTAGCAAAGTTTCGGCGGGAACTTAAATTTTCGATTTTTGATGACAAGATTTCAATTTTAAAATTGAATTTTTGCATTATTAGGAATTTTAAAGACGCTTTCTAAGAAAATAAATTTTGAAATATCTTGAAAAAATGTTCTTGAATTTTTATTTTTAACTTTTTTTGTTTTCCAGATTTTTTTTTCTTTTTTCAAAATTAAATTGTGAGAAAAAGAAAATTTTGCGACAAAATTTTACATTTTTGCAAGCATAATAATTTTCTATTAAAAGTCCTTACTAACTACACAAATTTGCGTTATCTAGCTAAATTTCAGCGAGAATGGAAAAACTCATTTTTTCTGGAAGACAGTTGAATTTGAGAAGGAAATCTAGTTTTTTTTTTTGATTTCTCTGTGAAAATAAAACAATTTAACAAGTTTTATGACTAATTTTTCCCCACTGAAAGTTTTAAAATTAAAATTTTTTTATTTTTACGATGCTCCGCTAATTACGCCACTGCGCGTTGTTTAGCGAACTTTTTGGCGGGAGTTCAAAACTTCATTTTTTTTTGAAAAATTGGTTTTTCTCAGTTTTTTTCGTCTATTGCAGATTCCATCATAGCATCCTGCTCGAGATTAAATGCGATGCTCCGCCCACAGTATAGTAGTAGAGGAATGGAGGAGAGCACGTTTTCTCTCTCTCTCTCTCTCTCTCTCTCTCTCTCTCTCTCTCTCTCTCTCTCTTCCTTTTCTCTTTCTCGGATTAACAAGTAGGATGTGCTGGCGAAATAGGAGAGAGAAAGAGAAAGATAGTCTGAGAAAGAGAAAGAGAGTCTAAGAAAGAGAAAGAGAGAGAGAGAGGCGATTAGTTGGCTCCGCCGATAATCTTACGGATTGAAGGAGGAGCATCCCGGCCAGCTTTTCCGCCCGCTTTCCTTTTTCTCATTTTTGACAACATTCTCCTCGTTTCTCGTCTCCAAACTGTCGATTTTCCCAAGTTTTCCGCTTCTCGCCACAATTGCCGTATCCTCCCCTTTAAGCCGAAACACAGCAAACGCGCTCCATCGAACTCGTTCGTCTTTCATTTCAGCGTTTCTCACGTGCCAAACTGCTGGAACGCATTCGAATCCGTGTGAAAATCCAAAAGATGTGGGATCCGAAGGATAGTATCGAGGGCGGCGGGCCGGTCGACGAGGACGTCCTGTTTCCGCCCAACTATTCGCCGTTTTTCAGTCTGCAGACAGTTATTTCGGTCATCATTCCCGTTTTCGCCTTTTTTCTCATGTTTGCCATAGGTGAGTTGGGCTGAAAACGCTGAAAAACGGGGTTGAACGCGCTGAAAACTGTCTCAAACGATGCTCCGCCCAATACGCCTCGTGCGCGCGTTGTTTAGCAGATTTTTGGCGGCAATTCAAAAATTGGTTTCTCCAACTTCGTTTTCAGTGATTTTCATGATGTACGTGTATCGCCGATTGTGCACACGGAGCCCGGTGTTCGAGCACATTGTATTCGAAGAAGAAGATTTTCAAATACCACGTCCGATCACGCCGGGGTGAGTTTTCACGTGCCCCACACAACATTTTCCCCCTTTTTATAGAAAATCAATAAAAATAATTTGAGACCCGAATCGTTTCGACGCAACTCGGCACAAGCACAATACCGGCTACTCATCAAAAGCAAATTCGAGCGTGAATTCGGAAAATCACGCGCCGAATGCGGACTTTTGATGCCTGTCCGGCTGATCACGTCGGTTTCCGAGGAGGACGACCACTTTTAATGATTTTTTTCAAAAATTGAAACATCTACGTTGTATTATCAGTTACGCGATATTTTTTTTTCTTTTTCTCCCGTTTTTTCCGCCCAAAAAGAATAAAATTTTGGAATTTTTAGATTTTTTTGAGCGAGATACGGTACGCGATCGTACGCAGAGGTGCGTAGCGGTGTTTGCGGACTCGGCGGGAAAAGTTGAATTTTGCGCGCGATTTCGCGCATTTTCGCCCATTTTCCAGCCAAACTACACCATTTTTCGCCGTTTTTCGTCTATTTTCGGCCGTTTTCATCACTTATCCGCAGAGCTTTTTATTAAAAGTTCTCGGAAACCTTTCCGTTTCGCCGCTAATCCGCGTGCGCGACGGATTAACACGTCTTTTCTTGTTGCAGAGCGGTGTCAAATGACAACGACACAATTCAACCCGTTCGGCGTGTACGAGTCGACGGTGTACGGGCTCCGCGAGGAGCTCGGCCGAGTCTCGAAACGATTCGAGAAGGAGCTCGTCAGCGGATACGCGAAACACGGACTTTCGGCCGAGTCACGCGGCATCGGCAAGATTTTCGACACGGCCGCGTCGGTGGCCAAAGCGATTGATGAGGCGGCGGTATGGAAGCAAAGACGCAAAAATTTAACTGCTCTGGAATTTCAGATTCAATCGCTAGTCACAGAAATTGTGACGCCACTGGCGGCATTCGCTTCCACTCTAAGCCAACACGGCGCGGAGAAAATGAAGGCGCACGAGCAGATGCTCCAAATCCGGAACCTGTCAAAGTTCATCCAAATCGTCGCGGATCGCGTCGTCGAGCCGTTCGACTCGGAGCTCCTGGCCTCGTGGGCTCCGCTGCTCGACGCGCTGTGCACCGCGAAGAGCATCGGGCTCCGCGAGTCGGGCGTCACACTCTGGAAGGCCACTTTCGGAAAAGTGCGCACCGCGCTCAAATACCCGCCAGAGTTGCGTGAAAAACTCGAAAAAGTGTCGAAACGGCACGGTTTTCACGTGCCGCCCGCCGAGACACCCGCGCAACAAGTGTTTCTCGACGACAACGACGAGGAGGCGATGGACGGCATGTCTTCGGCGCCGGAAGTCGTCGAGAAAGCGGCGGAGCCGGCAGATTCTGTCGAATCGTCCACGTTCCAGCTGTCGCAACAGGCCGACGCCAATGCGCTAGCCGAAAAGCTGCTCGCCGAGCAAAAACAGCAGCCAAAAGCGCCGAAAGAGACGGCGGAGACGCCGAAACGACGGTCCGCCAAGTTCGCGTCGCTTCTCGACGAGGACTCGTGCGATTTCGTGCCCATCGTCGCCACACCGCCCTCCTCGCTCCGTCGCAATCGGCTCACCGATCGGCAACGCGAGAAGCTCGCCGAGGCGGTCGGCCCGCGAACCACAGTCAACTATGTAGACGAGGAGTCGCAAAGTGCGCCACAAAAAGAATTGCAGCTGAAGGCCGCACTCGCCGCCAACAACTACGACGTCAATGAGGAGAGCCAGAGGTCAACACTGCGCTTTTTGCCAGAAGCTTTCGATTTTTGTGTGATTCCGCACTTTGGGAACTGAAATTTTCTTTGAAACTGCTGTTTTCCAGTTGATTTGACCATTTTGACGACTAGAATCAGCGATAGGCTCGGCGAAATCGCGAAATTTTGCATATGGTCTCACTGAGCATGTTGAAACTTGTTCTAAACTGTTTCTATGATAGAATTGTGAAACCTTGATTCGTACCTTGATTTGACTGTTCTGAACTTTCAAACAAAAAGAAACAGGTAGAAAAAGTCGAGTTTTTCAAAAAGTTGCACTTTTTGGAAAATACAACTTTGTCTTCCTCTATTTTTTGTCTAGAAGTTCAAAACAGTCTAATTTGAAGTACTAATCAATGCTTCCCACTTGATTCTATCATAAAATAGTCTACAATGAGTCTGAATATGCTCTGTTTGAAGCTCTGAGATCAAATGCAAAGTTTTCCGGACTTGCGCAGCCCTCCGCTGTTTCTAGTTGTCAAAACTATTGAATCAACTGGGAAATCACAGTTTTCAAATGAAATTCAGCTCCCAATGTCTGAAACTTGGCTGAAAATTCGTTTTTCCCTGCTTTTCACACAATTTCTCTTGTTTTTCAGTGTTCCGTCACCGAAAAACGAGGAGAGACCGATGGAAGTGCCGCTTTCGATACCCAGATATCCACGACGGTCCAGAAAATTGGTTTGAGCTCGAAATCGCTGAACATTTGCCATTTACCGCGTCTATTTGCAGTTCGATTCGCCAGCCAAGCCCGAAACCTCGGAGACGACGACGAAGGCGACTTCAGAAGACGTCGCGGAGCCGCCAGAAGTCGTCCATGAAGAGCCGACGACGCCGGTGAAGAAAAAGACGGGAGGACGGCCGAAAAAGACGCCGCGACAGTGTCTGCCCGACAAGTCGCCGCCACGCAAACGCCTACGTTCGGCGAAATCCGAAGAGCCGTCGGAGCCGAAGACGTCGGAGCAGCAGAAGACGTGCGAAGACGTGGAAGACGACGGCGACGTCGTCATGACGGAGACCGAGCCCCAAACCGCGTCAGAATCCGCCGAAGACGTTGAGGCTGTCGTCGAGGAGGAGGTGCCGAAGACGCCGTCGATTCTTCGTGTCAAAGAGAAGTCGGTCGAGCCGCCCGGCAGTCCGAGCATCCTCAAAAAGAAGGTGAACACGCCGGCCAACGATAGAAAGGTACGGAATCGGCGATAAGTTGCTGAAAATTAGCCTGGAAATCGCCAATGACTAAGTTTTTCCTGTTAGGAATCCTAGGCCACCACTGATTTTGACGTGAATTAGAGCGAAAATAGTCTGAAATTCGTTAGAAATTCATGATTCCCGGGGAATACTGACCCGAAAACCCTCGTGGCCTAATTTTCCCTCCCTGCAAAAGTTCTTCCACATTGTCATATTCAGAAGAACCGTGTGCACTTTGGCGAAGAGTCGCTTCCATCGAACGACGTCACCTCTCCGCTGCCCACTCCACGACGTCTTCAATCTCACTCGGTCGTCCTCGCCATCGACACGAAGAGTCCTCAGAAGACGTCGAAAGACGCCACGTCATCTGCCGACGTCGTCGTCGCCGTCGTCCCCTCATCAGAATCACCCACGACGGCACAAGGCGGTCTTCTGGAGCTGCAACACCGCTCCTCGCCCTTCTATCCGTCGCTCGTCGGATGTGTCGATCCGATCGACCTGGTGGTGCGAAGTCTGTCGCCGTTCAACCTGAAAACGGCGATCGACGCCACTCGTCGATCGCTCCACTCAGCCGGCGTCAAGACGATCGGAGACCTCGCCGCGCTGCCGAAGCGCCAAATCTCCGAGCTCGAGATCCGGAAACCGCGCGAAAAGTCGGCGAAAAGTGTGCTCGGCGAGTACGAGGCGAAGAAGCGCGCCGAGACGCGCGCCTCCGAAGAACGCATCCTGCACGTCGAGCCCGAAGACGTTGTCGTCGACGCCGTCGCCGCCACCGCCACCGCCACTTCAGAAGACGTCGCTCCTCCGAAAAGTCAGCCGCTTCTGGAGACTGGAAACGTGGCACGCAAGAGTTTGGCACCGATTTTCGAGAAATCCACAACGAACGACGTGAAGAAGGAGGTGAGAATCGCTGAAAAATACGCTTAAATTGACTTTTTAATATGAAATTGCCTGAAAACTATTAAAATCTGTCAATTTCGCCAATTTCGCAGGTGTCAAGTCCCCAGAAACCGCTGAAATTGTCGTCGTCGACACTGGACGACTGTCGATCGCTGCAAAAAGTGAGCCAGTCGCTGTCGATGGCGAACTTTTTGAAAAAAGTGCCGGCGACCGATTGGGCCGCCCATCTACCGACGATTTGCAAAGCGGTCACACTTTTCGACGACATCGTCCAGAAGCGAGGCGTCGAGAATCAGTGGGGCGACGATGACGACGACGAGGACGACGACGTCGACAACGACGACGACGTTGACGGAGACGGGGCGCTTCCGAAGACGTGCCAGACGTCAGACGACGTTCGTGCCGCCGTGAAGACGTTGAACCGACTGTACCGACGTCTTCTTCGTCACCACTCGACGCCCGGATCCGAATGGCGCGGATCGATGCACGCAATCACCGAGGCCGCTCTTCTGCTCCGAAACATTGTTGTCGAGCAGGCCGCACGCCAGAAATAAAATGGAAAATTTTGCGGAATTTTGACTGAAAACTGCTGAAAATAGAGAAAAAAAGATTCAAGGAAAACGCGCTCTAATGCTAATTTTGAGTAGAAAATATTTTTTTATCAAAAACATTGGAGAAAAAAAAATTTTTCGAATTTAAAAAGTTAGAGCGCGTTTCTTTCCAATGTTTTCTGTCAAAATTTCAAAATTTCCCCAATTTTTCCGTAAATTTTCCACAAAAAAGGAAACCTGCCCACCCTGAGTTGCATTGTCACGCTGTCACACCCTCTCATCCCCCAAAAAAACCTCTGTAATAATTTTGACCCCGCCCACTTTTTTTTGTGTCAAGTTTGCAAAAAAAAAAACACGAAAACTGTGACTTTTGTTGTATTGTCCCTCTCTCCCTCTCACTTTACAAAATATCTCTGTTGTCGTGTAATAATCTGATAACGAAGAAGAAAAACGCGTGAAAAATCGCATAATAATATTAGGCCCCGCCCCTTTTTTTTATTCTCCTCGACTTGTGTGAAAACCATTGTAAATGGAAAGAGAAAAGCGGCGAATCGAGTGGTGTTTTGAATAAAATTTGATGATGATGATGATGATGATGATGAATGACACAAGAATCTGAAGGAGGGGGGCGGAGCCTCTTGAGAAATTGGAAAAAGTGTCGAGAAGTGGCATTACACAAAAGGACGGAAACGGAAGAACTCGATAGGGACAAAAATTTGAAAAATTGGGAAATTTGTCAGTGGAGCGCGTTTGCAATGTTTGGGAATTTGAAATTTGAACAATTTTTCCAAAGTGAAAAAAAAATTTTTTTTTTTTTGTTTTTTTTTCTTGTTTCTTTTTACTAAAATAACATTTTACAATGAAAAATGAAAAAAAAACAACTTGTAAGTTCTTCAGAATTTTTTTTGAATTAAAAAAAAATTTTTACAGTTTTTTTTTTTCAAAAATCAATTTTTTTTAATTTTCAAATTTTTTTTTTGGTTATTTTTTTTTATTTCGGAGTTTTTAGGAGTTTTTTTTATTATAAAAGTTTGAATTTTTTATATTTAAAGAAAAAATTTTCCAAAAAAAAAATTCTTTATTGAAAAAAGCGGACTTGACACCAAACTTGACGACATTTAAAATTTTTTTCGAAAAAAAATTACTAATTTTATTGTCAATTTTTTTTTATGAATCCCGGATTTTTAAAAAAGACTTTCATATAAAAATTTTAAATTTTAAAAATCTCGAAAAAAAAGTTTTTTTTCAATTTTTAATTATTCAAACTTTTTGTCATTTTAATTGGCTACTCTCATTTCTTATATTAATAATATAAATAATATAAACCAGCGGGATGGTCGCGGCTATCGCCGCGCCCACCCCGCTGGCTTTCGCTCGGATGGGTGCAGGCCTTTTCGAATGAAGTAACTTTTTAACATTAAAAACGAACGATGAAGAGATGTTCTATGAGAGAACTAAATTCAATTTTAACAGATCTTTCAATTGAAGCTTTGTTCCTTCACCCTACCCTCAACTGTGTAGACAAATCCTGGAGATTTGAACATTTCTCGTAATTCTCCCCTCATCTTTTCGAACTGCCGCCAAAACGGTTCCCCCTTCGGCTTTTTGAATTCCCGCCAAAACGGTTCCTCCTTCAGCTTTTTGAATTCCCGCCAAAACGGTTCCCTCTTCAGCTTTTTGAATTCCCGCCGAAACGGTTTCCCTTCAGCTTTTTGAATTTCCGCCAAAACGGTTCCCCCTTCAGCTTTTTGAATTCCCGCCGAAACGGTCCTCCCCTGAGCTTTTTGAATTCCCGCCAAAATGTTTCTGGAACTTTCTGACACTTTCTGGCCCGTTCAAACTCCTTCCTCCAAAAAGTGAGGCGAGAGAGTGCGTAAAAGTGAGAGACGCAGACAATATTTCGTGTCTCTGTTTCTACCGTAATCCGAATCAATCGATAATTTCCGGTTACTGTAGCTGTAGTACCCTTAGTACCCTCCACTATCAACAACTTTCCCTCGCCCTCCCAACCCAACGACGGCAGTAATACCCCTTCGAAAAAGTGACATCTCTAATTTTCGACTACCGTATCTACCGTAATCCTGATGCTACCCCTTAGATATTCATACAGTAACCTTCCCCCATCCAAAACATGCTACCATCAAAGTTTGAAGTCGATCGGTTCAGTTTGAAGGGGGTCGAAAATGACGGTTTGTACTGTAGGTACCGTAATCCTACCGTATACCGAGCCAAAAATGCTATGGGGGTGAAGCGTCCCGAGACCCATGGGCCTATGCAAAAAATCAAATCAATCGGGTCAAAGGCTGGGAAGTTATTCCAGTTTTCCCGCGGGACAGACAAAACTACGCAAATAGTATAGTAAAGATAAGGGAATTGTTTGTGTGAGTACCTGAAGAAATCAAATAAATGTGCTCGGCGGGCAAGCGGAGCACAAAAGAGAGTATTTATACGAATCGAACCGAAATTGGAACTCTCTCTCTCGCGGGGTCAAGAGGCGCGCGACCGAAAAGCGGCTTTCCGCGCGGCGCCGCGCGGAAAGGTCACAGTGTGTGTGTGAGAGAAGGCTCAGCTGACGTGCTCACGGAGCTGGTTTCGAAGAGCACACTCTCTCTCGGAGCATCAGAAATTGGAAAGTCGGCGGCTCCTCGCTATTCGCAGACACCATCCTTTCGGACTACTCCCGAATTTTTTTATTGATTTTTTTCCGTTTTTTTAATTTGAGCATTTTGGAATTCAAAGTTTTTTTTTTTGTACCTGACAATTTTTTTAAATTTTTGAAACATTTTTGAAAAAAGTACAAATTATTGATAGTTGGCGGCTAATTTCCATGTTTTTTTTTGAAAATATTTCCTGAAATATTGCATATATTTCCCAACAGTTTGAATTTTCTTTTTTTCCACAAAAAAAAATGATTTTTCCCCCTGCTTTAACCAATTTTTCTGAAACTGTCGTAAAATTGCGGACATTACAAATTCGGGCCCCCTCTGTGTGTGGCTCCAAATTGACTAGTTACGCGCACGCGGCAAGCTTTCCGCGCGCTTTCCGCGCGGAACGATTTGTCCTTTCATTTACTGTTTGCGAGGGAAACTTGAAATTGTGTCTCACTTGTGCCGCGCGGTTACCGCGCGGAAGGCGGTAAGCGGTAAAAGAAGTGACAACATGCAAATTCCTCTTTGCTAAAAGGATTAGCGTCACGGATTACGGTACTAGACGTTGCGTGGCGAATTCCAGCTGGTTTCTGTGTAAAATCACAAAAAATGAAGGTTGTCGTCAAGTATGACGCATCGTCCGCAATCACCGTGATTGTGGACCAGGCACCGAAATTGACGACACTTGTCGGGAAAATTCGTAAAAATTGTGAATGAGCATTTTTTCAGTTTCAAAGTGAAAACTCAATTTGAAAAAGCAGAAAACCAATTTCTCTCCAATTTTTAGAGTTTTCATAAAAGTTGCCTTTATTTGCACAACGTGTAGAGAGAAAGAGAGAAAAAGAGAAATTATGCGTCGTTTGTGTGCGTACCGCCGAGATGATCCCTCCCGTTCCGATTTTTCTTATTCTTCTACCCGGCCGGCTCCGCCCACTTTCGCCTTCTGACTAATTTTTGACACTTTTTCCTCTGAAAACTCCATTTTTCCTGGCTTCCCTGCAATTTTAAAGTAAATTCCAGAAAGTGTCGTCAGATTCGGTGCAAAGTCCGCAATCGTGGTGTTTACGGACCTTGCACCGGATTTGACGACACTTTCGAAAAATTTGAAATTTGGCGGTTTTATATCATTTTTCGAGCTCTACTGTTTGAAAACAAACAGAAACTCTCAAAATGTTAATAAAAACTTGGAAAAAGGTTGACAGAAATAAATTTTCCACTACTTACCTGTCATTTTCCTCACTTTTCAATGGATAAAAAAGAAAAAGCGTAAGCAAGAGGGTTCTTAAAGGGGGTCGCTTTTTCCTTGCAAATACCAACACAAGCATTACCGGTTCGTGTGGCGCAAGCGCAAAAAGAGGGAAAAAGTTGACTGGGAGATGGACACAGGCGAGTAACTATTCGCGCGCGCGCGCCGCGGACCGACGGGACGCATGATGATTATCCACTTGTTTCATCTTTCTACCCCCCCCCCCTTGTTATTATTATGTTTACTATGATGTTGTTATGTTCGTTTGCAAAGTACCCGTTATTATTAGTATTATTATTTCTACTATTATGCTTGTTTCTCATTCTCTCATACCAATTCCCATTTAATGTGCCTTTTATCGCACTTTTTTGCGGATTTTTTTTGAAAACTATCGGAATTTTGAGGTTTTCAGTCATTTTTCCCAGTTTTCAAGTGATTTTTACCATTTTCCAGCCCAAATTTCCATCTTCAACGTAAAATTTCAATTTTTCCGAAAAGTGTCGTGAGGTCCAGTGCATTGTACGCATTGCGTACCGTGCACCACACCTGACGACATTTCACGGGAAAACGGTGATTTTTGCGAGAAAAGTTGAATTTTGGCGGTTTTCTTTCATTTTTAAAAAGAGTTAACATTTGAGCAGAACAAAAACCAAGAAAATTTCAAATTCCCGCCACTCGACATCTCCTTTTTTTGTTCCACTGATCTCCGACCTGTATTTTGCCGCCATCATTCATCTTTTCTCCCGCTTTACACAGTTTATTCAAGTGTCGACACACTCTTTACCTTGACGCGAGAAGATGGAAAAAAAGAAGAAGAAAAAAGTGAAAAATTTAGGCTCCGCCCATTTTTCGGAGACGATGGAGGCTAATCTCGGGCGGCAAGCCGACTTTGTGGGCGTTCCACGTCATTTCCCACCGTTTCCGCTCATGCTTCTTTTTTTTATAGTAACCATCCGCTTTCCAACCGCTTGACCCACAAAATCCGCTCAACTATGTAGTAGAACGCTCTTAAAACGAAAACAAGACGTGCGAAAAAAGAAACTTCCCATGCCGGGAATCGAACCCGGGCCGCGTGGGTGAAAACCACGAATCCTAACCACTAGACCACATGGGACTGCGGACGAGCGCCACCACCGAGGCGTATACAAACTCGGCGCCTTCTCTTCTAGAAAGGTGTGCACTTTTTGAACCGATTAGTTAGAAAATAAATGAGGGGGGGGGGGGGGTAATGGAGGAAGTGAGGCGATTACGGTAATTTGGTGAATGATGATGATGGAAGAAAGAGAAAAAGCCGAAAAGAAAACGATTACGTCGTCGGAAGGCGGACGGACACTTCCCGTCCGTACTTTTATGTGGCTGGTCGGTAAAAGGCTTTTAGGCGATTTTCACCGACTTTATATGGTTTTATGCGGTGAAATCTTGGTTTTCATTGGGTTTTTCTTTTGATTTTACCAAGTTTCCCGGCGAAAACTGAGAAATGGCCTAGAAACCCGGAAATTCGAGTTTTCTAGGCCACCACCCATTCTTTCAAACTTTTGAAGTTCGCCACACTTTTTTCAGTGTAAAAGTGTAGATTTTGATCTACTTTTGATCTACAGTTTTACGGGCGGCACGGGGCGCGTTTAGAGATACACATCTCCGTGTAAATTCGGATGGAGAGGGGGGGGGGGGTATAGGAGGGTGTCAACAAATAAGAATAAAAATAATAATTTATGTTTCCATTTCACTTTTCTCTATTTCTCTCTCTCTCTCTCTCTCTCCTTCAAACACCGAAAACGGCAAAAAAGAAAAAAAAAGAAGTTAGAGATAGGGAAACTCGTTTAGCGCCGCTTTTCGCTTTTCAAAATGCTCTAACTTTTCGCGCCAATTTCAAATTCCAGTTTTCTTTAGGGGAAATGATAGATCTCGTTGCGAGGAACCGATTGGTATCCCAACCTGACCGTTTTCCGTCAAAACTGACAAAGTTATGGTGGGTAGGGGGGGTAGAGGGGCTATTGAGTGGCTAATCAGGTCTATCTGACTATCCGGGCTATGGGAGGCGGCGAAGATTTCGAAACGAATTGGGATTAGACAGTTTTCGGCTTCTCTCTCTCTTTCTCTTTCTCTTTCTCCGATGTTCTTTCTCTTTCTCAAAGTCTCTTTCTGTTTCTTCTCCGCTCTTTCTCTTTCTTCCCATAATCAGTTCGCTTCCCGGGCGCGCGCCGCGCGGAGAGAAACGGCAGAAAAGCGGCTTCTTCGTGTTAGCCACACACGCGTCACCCTCCGAAAATGGAAAAGAGAGAGAGAGAGAGAGAGAGAGAGAGAGAGAGAGAGAGAGAGAGAGAGAGAGAGAAGATACAAACTAATAGTACCTCCCCCTTTAGCCAGCTAAACACCTTCCTTTCCCCCTCCTTTTCGACCATCACAAATCTCCCCCCGTTTCTCCGCCGTTTTTTTCAAAAAAAAAAAAAATGCATTTCCCACCTGATGCGTTTTTTTTTTTTGAAATTTTTTTACAAAATACATGAACCGTTTTCTCTACTTTTTGCCCTAAAACTGTTTTTTTTTCTAGGCCACCACCTTCTGTTCCGATTTTTTACGAAAAAAAAACCGTCAGAACCGCCAAAATCAGCGCATGGCCTAGAAACCCCAAAGTGGGATTCTAGGCCACGATGAAAAATGGCCTAGAAATCCGAAATTAGAGTTTTCTAGGCCATTCACTAAGTTGTGTTAAAAACAAAAATAGGGGGAAGACCCAAATTCAAGTTGACCCAAATTCAAGTTTTGGACTGTTTTTCAGTTATGGCCTAGAAAACCCAAACCATGGTCGAAAAATTGACCATAGCCATAGGGAAATATGTTTCGAGTGGGGTTTTGACACGTGGTGGCCTAGAAATCCAAATCTAGAGATTTCTAGGCCACCAAAGTCAGCCCCCTCTCGGGAGGGTCACAGTTTTCTATTGTACCGATAAGTGGGTGGGGGGGGGTACTTTTGTATACAGGTAAGGTACATATAATGATGATCATCGGCACCATGCAAATACCGTTCTCTTTCTCTTTCTTTTCCTCTCTTTCTGTTTCTTCTCCTCTCTTTCTGTTTCTCTCTCTGTTTCTCGGCAGGTGCACTGGTGCATGAAGTCGTAAGCGGCTAGTTGCTTCCCAAACAGACACACACACAAAAGTACCCCCCCCCCCCCTTCTTTCATCCTTTTCTGTCTACCCATTCATATTACCCCCCCCCCCCCCCCCCCCGTCTAAACTACAGTAACAACACAGTTTTCCGTTACTCCCACTTCTCTGAACATTAAGAATACCGACTTCCGAATATTCCAGATGACGTCATCACGCTTCTGAAGTCGTGAGAAGTGAAGAGTGTTGTGTGTGCGATGGCCAGATTTGGTAGTTTGTATGTATTTGCACACTTCACACTGTTCACCGCACCATTCTTTCCAATTTGTGAAACGGATCTCCAGAAGGTTCCGAAACTCTGCGGTGGCCTAGAATCCGACTGTTTTGCGTTTCCTAGGCCAACCTCTTCTCGTTTAACGAGCTTTTCTGTTCCACCATAAAATCCCCCCTCCCCCCCCACGACCGAATGCCAACATCATCGTCATCATCCTTGTGAAGAAGACGATCCCGTCCGTTTTCGGTTTAGTGGGTTTAGTGGATGTGACGTGGCACTAGCAAATAATGGTATGACTATGACCAGGTATGACGTGGCACTGACCTACAATACCCGGTTTCCGCAGTGTTCGGATGGTTTTACTACGGCGAACTGATTTTTGGTGCCAGGTCCGCAGTCGTGGTGTTCGCGGACTTTGCATCATACCTCACGGCAAACAGTAGTAAAAATCAGAAAAAAGCATAGTTCACCGTTGAATCGTGAAATTAACCTTAATATCAAACGAAACTAACAAAAAACAAATTTCCTGCAAAATTTGTCATTTTTTCAAAGTTCTGTCGTGAGATTTGGTGCCAGGTCCGCAGTCGTGGTGTTTGCGGACTTTGCATCATACCTCACGACAGTTGCAAATAAAAATATGAAAATTGGAAATTGACTATCTTTTAGTGGTTTATTGGGGTTTTCATGATTTTTTCCGTACTTTTTCGTCATTTTCCGCTGTTTTCATCCCATTATTTCTCACTTGTCACCTCGCTCCCTCCAATCTCATCTCCACATTCTCATAACCTTGAAGAGGGAGATCTGCTGCTACTGCTACTGCTGCTGCTGCTGTCAACTCCTTCTCAATTCCACTAATTTCGAATTCCTCCGCCGCTCCTCGTCGACCGTTCGCCCCTTTAACCACCGCTTTTTTGCCGATGCCCTTCACATTTCTGTTCTCTCTCTCTCTCTCTCTCTCTCTCTCTCTCTCTCTCTCTCTCTCTCTCTCTCTCTCTCTCTCTCTCTCTCTCTCTCTCTCTCTTCTTTTTTTCTTCTCCTCTTCGTTCACGCGACGGCGCGCTAACGGACTCTCTTTTGTGTATAATTTGACTAGTAAGCGACAAGGTCGAATCCGGGCCGATGCGAGGATATATTTGTATGCACTTTTGCGGATTTGTGTGGATTTGATCATTCTCCTGGTTTTCCCATCGATTCTGGCACGCGAACACCGAAAAAACGGCGATTTTCGCGTTTTTTCGGTGGGTTTCGCACGGAAGAGCCGTTTTGGTGTCGATTTACGGCCACGTGTCGAAAATTCGTTTTTTTTCCCCACCGAAAACCCGTACCCGAATTCAAATTTCGAATTTCCCGCCAAAACCGTAATCCTCATTTGGTCGATGTATTTTGCAGAAAATCTTCGGTGTGAGACAGACGGACGACTATGCGAATAGATATCGACTAATATGGGCACACCACCACCACCATTACCACGACCCGAACTCGAATGGCTTTTTCCGAAAGAGGTACGGCGGCCGTGGCCTAGAAACCGGCAAATTCAAAATTTTCGACGCGTCGCGGTCGCGTCGCGGTCATTTCCCCATTTCTTTGTTCGCACGCGTGTGTGTGTGGTATTTCTAATCAGAGCGGAACACGGCGTTCCGCGCACAGAATAAAGAACAAAGGAACGTTTGGGAGATGGCTAAGTGCCCCCCTCTTCAATTTTACCCTACAGTACTACTGTTCGACCCCCTTTAACCACTTTATTCATCTTTTTCGGTGTTGGTTCTTGAATTTGAACGGGAATTTTTCATTTTTTCGCTGAAAACAGTCGAAAATGTACTATTTCTATTTGGTTCGGCGTTTTGAGAAAAGTGGAAACGAAAAGTGGAAAGTAGGTCAAATTTGGAAAATTCAAAAAAAATTGAATTTTTCCTGTATTTTGCCGATTTTTGAAAAAATTTTTCGAAAATTTTAAAAATTGCAGAAAATTTGGAAAATTCCGAATTTTTTCGCCAAAAAACACGAAGACTTTAAAATTTCAAAAAAATTTTCAAAATAAGAAAAATCCAAAAAAAAAATCGATTTCCAGGTGACGACCGCGTCGTCGGCAGTTTTGCAGCGAAACGCGTCGGAGTTGCCGCTGAATTTTCTCGCCGAACACTCGCTGGCACTGATCGCCGCACTATTTGTGAGTCTGCCGGACAAGTGGCGTTATGAGCGGAGTGTCGTACTGACCACACTTGCAAAACCACTCAACACCGACGGTTTTTCGCGCTTAAAAAATTTCAAAAAAATGCTAGAAAGTCAGTCGACCTCTTGAATTGTAGGTATTTTTACCATACTTCGGAATAGCGGGCCGAAAAAGCGGGCTGGCCCGGCCCGGCCCGGCCCGCTCGGCCCGGCCCGCAGCGGGCCGGGCCGGGCCGGGCCGGGCTCGAAAAATTTCAATGACCGGCCCGGCCCGGGCCGGCCCGGCTATTGTACAGTTTTTTTTTTACTGTTTTAACAATGAGCACCGTTCACACACCTGAAGAACTTCAAAAAATGGTAACTGAACACAAAGAACGGATCGTATTGGTAATATTTTTTGAAAATTCATTGAAAATAAGTTCGCTGTGAATACCAAACTAGCCGGGCCGGGCCGGGCTGCTGGGGCCGGGCCGGGCCGGGCCGGGCTGGGGAAAAAAAAGTAGGGCCGGCCCGGGCCGGGCCGGGCCGGGCCAGGCCGGGCCGGGGGAAAAAAAAGTAGGGCCGGGCCGGGCCGGGCCGGGCCGGCCCGTTCCGAAGTATGATTTTTACGGGTGATTTGAAAAAAATTACTGGAAATCGCTCAGATTTTTCTGCGCCTCAAAAATCGCCGACGATTTAAAAAGAGGAGAACAATGAAATTTTTTTTGATATACAGCTAATCGTGCTCACTGTGGCTCTGTTGGCAGTCCTCGTCCAGTACCATTGTCAAAAAAGTGCTCACGGAGCCAACGGAGCCAACGGCTCCGTGTCACCCAAGTCCTTCTCGACCACACCGTCACAATGGACCACGTGTAGTACAGGTTTGGTTTTTTTTTGGGATTAATTTTATTTTCTTGCCACTGAAATTTTATATGAATGGGTATGAATTGCAGATGTTTTTTTGGAAAAAATTTGCAAAAAAAATTGCTGTGCATAAAATTTTTTTGAAATTTTTGAAAAAAAAATGTATTTTTTTTTAATTTTTGCAAAAAGAGTTTTTTTAAGTTAAATTTTTTTTAATACTTGAAAAATAATAAAAATAATAAAAATTTTGAAAAGTGAGTAATTCAAGAATGTTCGAAAATTGAAAAAAAATCGGATGCGTTGCGGTCGCGTCGCGGTTTCTACTATCTTCCTGGTTTCAATTTGACGGTTGAACAAAAAAAGTTTTTAAAAAATTTAAAAACAGTAGGTGACAGGGCAAAAAGGCAAAGTCAAAAATAGCCCCGCCCACTTTCATCCTTCTCGCGAAGCTCCGCCCCTTTTTTCTCTCTCTTTCTCTCTCTCTTTCTCGCAGTTGGCTCTCAAGAAGAGTCAAAGTGGCTCCGCGCGAGGGCTCTTTTTCTTTGCTCCTCTTTTTCTTTTTTATTACCCCCCTCATCTCACTTCTTCCGATTACGATACTATTTTAGTTTAATTGAACTGCTCCGCCGAGCCGCCGAGCCACCCCACTTTTCTTTGCTCTTTTTCGTGAGCACCACTTTACTTTTTTGAAAAATTTTTTTTTTGGAAAATTTTTGAAAGCATATCAAGAAGTTCAATTTTTGATCTACCTTATCTTTAGATTCAGAGGAATTTTTTTCGGAATTTTTAAAAAAATTCCGAATTTTTAAAAATCTCAAAATTGACCAAAAAAATTTTTTTTTGAAAATTTTGAAAAAAAAAATTTCTTTGCGCTGTTTCTCATCAATTTTCTGAGAAAATTCTATCAAAATTTAACATTTTCCCCATTCAAAAAAGCTAATTTCAATAATTTCTATTTTAAAATTTGAATAGAAATTGGAAAGGAAAATTAGTTTATTTTTAGAAAATTTCAAATTTTGAAATTTTTTTTTGAAAATTAACATTCTGAAAATTGCCAAAATTAGAAAAATTGAGAAAATTAAAAAAAATTTTAATCTTCATAATTTTTCTGTCACAATTTCAAAATTTTCCAATTTCTAATTCGAGTTTCGACCCCAATCTCCAAAAACCATCAAATCGATAAATTTCTTGACACGCGTCGCGGTCGCGTCGCGTGTCGCGCCACCACCCACTAATTGACACATTTCAATCGGATCAGTGCAAACGAAACGTTCGAAAACCAGAAATGTGCCATAATTCGCACCTGTACGTGAACACCCCCTCCCCCTTGTGAGCAAAAAGAGCAGCAGCACACTGTTGGGCTCTTTTGTGCTCATGCATGCCTGTGTGTACAGGAGCTCGAGGAGCCCCCCATCACTGCTGCTGCTGCTGCTGCTCCGCGCACCTCCTCCACTGAATCACCCCCCGTTGAGCACACGTTTTGTGTGCTCGCCGAGCACCGCCGGAGCAGCTCCAGTAGTCTTAGACACACACACACAGTCACAGTCACTTTCATACATGAACTGTGTGTGCTCCACCCTAACTCCTTTTTTTTAGCCCCCCCCCCCCCCATCTGAAATTATTCTCATTTTTTTTTTCTCTGAACTGACAGAAAATGAAAGAGTTTTTTGGCCACGCCCACTTTTTTGTTTCTACTATTTAACTTGGTTTTTTTTTGAAAATAAATGTTCAAATTATTATTAGGGAACAGTTAAAGCTAGCAATTATCGATTTTTTAGTGAGTGACCTAAATTTGAACAAAATGTTTTTTTTTTAATTTTCAAAAATTTTTTTTTTCGAAAATTATAAAAAATTTAGTATTGATTTTTTTTAAATGGAAAATTTAAAAATTATTTCAAAAATACCGAAAATTTAAATTAATTTTTTTTTCAAACTTCAAATATTTACAAAAAAAACACCCGATTTCCCTATTTTTAAATTAATTTTTTGAAAAAAAAACTATATTTTTTCTCTTCCAAAAAAAAAAAAAAAAATAATCAAAATTTGAATTCCGCCTTTTTTTCAATTTTCAATTTCCGATATTTTCCAATCAAATTTTTTTCTCTCCCGTCATTTTCAATTTATTTTATTTTTAGAGAAAAAAAGGGCGTAAATCATTTTTTTTTCCAATTTCCGAAAAATAAAATGTGCTTCTCGGAGCTATGAATTATGCGTTTTTCGCGATTTCTCTTTTTGGTTGCCACCACGCAAAATTCGTCAGAAAAAGGCATTTTTTTGACGAGAAATTGCCTTTTTCGAAAAAGTGTCGTAAGATTGGGTGCCAGGTCCGCAGTCGAGGTGATTGCGGACTTGGCATCTTACCTTACGACAGTTGCTTCAAAAAACCTGGAAATTGAAAATGAACGTTTTCTAAGTCAGTTTAAGTGTTAATCTCTCTCTTTCTCTTTCTTTTCCCTATCTTTTCTCTCTTTTTCCCCGTTTCTTTCTCTTTCTCATCCCTCCTTTCTTCTTCTCCAGCACAAAAAAGAATGGGCGAAGTGTTCATGAACCCGGTATTTCTGGACACCTCCGATTCGGACTCTGAACAGAGCTCGTCGAGCCGCTACCGATCTCCGACCCATCAGTCGAGCCTTCCGCGCACTTCTCGACAACATTCCAACACTAGTGGTAAACCTCCGCCCCCTCTATCAAAAAGAAAAACAAAAACACAAAAAGAGTTCATATTATATGTAAAGTGTAAACGCGCTCTATTGTAAACTGCCGCACACTTTTCCACGCCATTTTTCGTTTCCACGCCATTTTCGGTTGGTCGCCACGAAAAGAGATGAGAAACGAGAGCTCGAAGAGCACACGCAAAGACTGAATTATGAGGTCACGCAAATCAGATTTTTTGATCTATACCTCCTGGTGAAAAACAAGAAAAACGCTTCGAGGCCAACTCCCACCGCGCGCGCAATTCCAAGGGGAGAACACGAATAATCGCCGGAAATATAATGGAAACGCTGTTTTTCCCCCGACGATTTTATGCGGAAATTTGGAAAATTGGGGGAGTTTGCGAAAAAATCGATAAAAACGAGAAACCCGGGTTTTCGTGGCAGCGCCGCGTTTATGAACGCCCTGGCGGCGCCGCGCTTTCGGCCTGCTTAGTATAGTGGTTAGTACTCCACGTTGTGGCCGTGGCGACGCTGGTTCGATTCCAGCAGCAGGCATTTCCCTTTTTCTCGCTCTCGTTTTGCCATCCGAAAGTTAGTCACGCTCTAAAAATAGAGAACGGTGTGAAGTGGAAGGGCAAACAAACAAGAAACGTCGAAAGTAACCTGTAAACGCGGCTCGCCGCACCCGCGAATGTAAACTTTTCGAAAATAGAAATATAGGGAAGAGAGTATAAAAGAGGCAATTCTAATGCTGAAATTCTGAAAGTTCGGATCGATCTGAACATCTGAAAACCTGAAAACCCGAGAAATGAAGATAAAAAACGTTCGAAGAAGTAAGAAAGCCCATCTGCACTTTCTAAATTTTTCTCGAAACTCTCCGTTTTTTCATCTCCCTCTATTACAGTATCCTCGACCTACTCCACACAAAGTCTGCTCCAACTCATCGGCTCCGACCTTCGACAATCGCTTCAGGGCCTTCTGCTGCCGTCGGAAGCCGTCGTTCTCGAGACAATTGTTGGAAAAGGTTGGTGTGTGGGAAAAACAACATTATATGTATAATAGTGGCGGGGAGCCCCATTGTTTTTTTGACGCCACCCCACTTTTGCAGCATCCACGCAAAGCTAGGCCAGGCGGATTATTCGTTTTCGCGTAACTACGCGTGCGCGCACCCCCACACACACACACACACACACGCATATTATTATTTGTTGTGCTTTCCGGCTCTCTCTCTCTCTCTCTTTTTCCTCGATCTCACCACACAATTGTGAAGAGTAAAAGGAGTGGGGGATTTAGCCAGAAAATGAAACAAAATGCAAAGGAAAAAAAAGGAAATGCCTGCTGCTGGAATCGAACCAGCGTCGCCACGGCCACAACGTGGAGTACTAACCACTATACTAAGCAGGCCGAAAGCGCGCCGCCCCCGGGGAGTTGATAAAACCGGCTGCGGTGCTGTCCCCATCCTGGTTCGAAGCCGATTTTTGCACTTTTGTCACAAATTGACGTGAAAAAGGTGGGGGGGGGGGGGGGGGGTCTAAATATTGATGCCGGAGGGTGCACAAATACCTACGCGCGTCCTTATGACATACATTTGAGAGGACAAGCCTTGTTGCACAACTTTGACATGCACAAAAGCCTCGGGTACTCACTGTTTACCCAACGGATATCGCGGCGGAAAAGAGCCAGCAAAAGTTGGAAGAGAGGGAAAAAACGATGGAAAAAGTTGAAAACGGGAGGGGGACCATTTTAAAGTTAATGTTTTCGACGAATTTCAGGATACTTTGGAAATGTGTACAGAGGAAGAATGCGCGATCCGGCGGGACGACTCATTCCGGTCGCCGTGAAGACGTTGAAAGGTGAGACCGTCGTGGATAAAAAATGCAGACTTGGCAGCGGATTTGACGCGCAAATCTCAAATTTCTAGCGAAAATTCGTGCGACATCGAATTTCACGAGAAATTGCGGATTTGGCAGCGGATTTGACGCGCAAATCCCGAATTTCTAGAGGAAATTCGTGCGACACCGAATTTCACGAGAAATTGCGGACTTGGCAGCGCATTTGACGCGCGGGTTCTATTTTGACCCCGAATTCATGAGACATTCGATTTTGAACTCAGTTTTTGAGAAATTGCGTCCGAAACACCTGAAATGACGCGCATTCAATGGTTGCAGGAGAACGAGCGCGCGACATTGCGCACATCGAGAAATTTCTGCGAGAAGGCGTCGTCATGAAGCATCTGGACCATCCGCACGTGCTCAGTCTTCTCGGCATCTCAATATCGCCGGCCGGCAATCCGTGGGTCGTGCTACCGTACTGCGAGGGCGGCGACCTCAAAACGTTCATCGCCGATCCGAATCGAGCACTTTGTGTGCTCGAGCTGCTCGACTTCGCGCATCAGGTGGCTCAGGGGATGAGCTATTTGGCGGCTCAACACTTTGTGCATCGAGATCTGGCGGCTCGCAACTGCATGATTTCGGCGGATCGAATTGTGAAGGTCGCCGATTTCGGACTCGCTGTCGACCTTCTCGACAAGGAGAGCTACATAGACGAGAGTGAGACAGGTGAAAAACGCGTTTTCGCACAAGTGTCGTCGAATCCGGTGCATCGTACGCAGTCGCGGTGTTTGCGGACTCGGCACCGAACCTTACGGCACTTGTTCCAAAAACTCTGAAATTTGCAGGACCGGCGCGTTTGCCTCTAAAATGGTTGGCGCCCGAGTCTCTACGCGATCGGCGCGTCTTCAACTCGGCCACCGACGTCTGGTCGTTCGGAGTGCTCATGTGGGAGTTGCTCACGAGAGCCGCCTCGCCCTACGGTGAGGTGTCGAACGCGAAAGTTCGTCACTATTTGGAGACCGGCATGCGGTTGCCGCAACCCACGCACTGTCCCGACATCATGTGAGCATTTGTTGTTGTTGTTTAGCAATGGAGCGCGTTTCCATTCCCCACCAACTTTCCATTTTTCAGCTACGACCTCATGCAATGTTGCTGGAGGGCCACACCGGAGGATCGACCCGATTTCGTCTTTCTTTCCCATCGATTGCGCGCACTTCTACAGGTTTGTCTGCATTTTGTCGTCAGATTCGATGCAAACCGAACAAAAAACTCTATTTTTGAATTTTGCGTGCATTCTGGCGTCAAATTAGGTGTAAAATTGAAAAACAGTGCGATTTGTCGTGAAACGACCCGCAAAAGTTTGAAAAATCTGCATTTTCGCGTCGAATTCGGTGTTTTTTGCAGGAAAACTCTCCGGATCCGTTCACGAGACGTGTCCGTGCGGGCGCCGAACAATTTCTGCTTCCCGTCCTGCCCGGCCGCCTTTTCACCAACTATTTCGCCGCACAAATGCACTAAACATCGAAACTCCGAGAGTTTCAAATTTCCCGCCCAACAAAACCCTCTTTCTCTCATTTCGCGCTCTACTTACAAATCGTTTTCGACGAAACGGGTGATTATCGGTTTTTTTCCGAAAATTCAAAAAAAAGCTAATTTTTTCTCTAACTTTTTCCGTTCTAGGAACTTTTGTATGTAAAATGCTCAAAAAGTGTTCCTAATTTCTTCCGATTTTTTCCAAAAACCAAAATTTCAATTTTTCTTCAGAGATCCATGCAATTCAGGTAAAAATCTCAATTATCGATTTTTTGTCGGCAATTCTTGTGTTTTTTCTCTTTCTTTTTCAGTCTTTCTTCTATTTTTGCTTTCAACAACGAGAAATAAAACGAATTTCTGGAAAAAAAGCTTTTTATTTACAGCAAATTTTTCGAATTTTCAAAAACGAGATAATCATGGCGTAGGCGAGGGAAAACAGAAAATAAAGAGCACAGAACATGATTGTCGGAATTGTGAGCCATTTGGAGCACGGAGCACACTCGACGTGACAGTAGTGAGGGTTGTAGACGTTGAACAGACTGTACACACCGAATGCCGACCTGAAACACGGAAAGTGTGTAGTTTGTCGTCAAATATGATGCCTATTTGAAAACTGTGCAATTTGTCGTCAAATATGGTGCTCAGTCAAAAACTGTGCGGTTTGTCGTCAAATATGGTGTTTTGTCGAGAACTGTGAAACTGAAATTGTCTCAAAGTGAAGTTCATAACAAAAAACTGTACAATATGGCGTCAAATATGGAGCTATGTCGAACAGTGTGCAATTTGTCGTAAGATATGGTGCTTACTCAAGAACCGTGAGAAACTGTGCAATTTGTCGTAGAATTCGGTGTCAGACTCACACAAATATCAGTCCGTACGCGATTTGAACACTTTTCGGGTTGTTCCTCTTCACTTTGCGTATTTTGGCCGCCAAACCGCCCTCTTCTCGATCTCCCGATCCTTCCGATCCGACGTCGTCGTCATAGTCGTCGTCGTCCTCATCTGAATCGCACGGAGCACTGTCGAGTGCATGAATTCTCTCGATAATCAGAAAAACACCGACACAAATCATCCAGTAGGGGAGTCGCGGCTCCGCCGGGCAATCGCTGATTTTCATCGATCCGATGAGAATGAACACGGTGGCGATGACGTTTAGGACTGCGGTCGTCCCGATTGTGAACCGTGCTGCAAAATGAACAATTTCAAACAAAGTGTCGTAAGATCGGGTGCAAAGTCCGCAGTGGTGGTGTTTGCGGAGTTTGCACTATATCTTACGACACTTTCTCATAAAATCGCAAAAACGAGATTTTCGAAGATCTAACCATTGGTAAACAGATTTTGTCGTAAAATCAGGTGCAAAGTCCGCAATTAAGAGGCGTGCGGACCATGCGCAACATCTTACGACAAGTTGCGTCATCAACTCACAGATATCCATTTTGCCGGTCGTATTCGAACAGAGTCGGTCACTAAGACTGCGAAAGAAAATCAATAAGTGGGAAAATGAAGAAAGAATTAACTGATAACACTGATAACAAAATGTGTGTATGTGCTCAAGGACACAAAAATTTTATTATTTTCATGTATTTTTATGCGACTTTTTTTCCCCGAAATTTCTGACGTCATCGACCGGAAATTGGTTTTTCAAACTTTTTTTTTCTTTGAAATTTTTACAATTCTCATTAATGTCGCAAATTTCTCCGATTTTTTTCTGGTTTTTCCAAACATATCGATTTTTTGTGTGCGGTCACCGATGGTGTCGACGACGTTCACCGGCTCAAAAACGTCTCCGTCGGTGATCGATATGAATCGGACATTTTGGGAGATTCGGAGAAATCGCCGGAAATTGGGTCAGGCGAGCCGTTGGATAAACGAGTTAGAGGAGGAGTTGGAGGAGAAAGAGCTCGAAAATCAACAGTTGAGACGACTTTTGGCAGCAAAACTACAGTAAGTCAGAAAACTGAATTTTCCACAAACTGGCGTGAGGTTTGGTGCCAAGTACGCAGTTTTGGTGTTTGCGGACTTGGCATCATATCTTACGACACCTCTACAAAAAATTTGAAATTTCATCGGTTGAATCTTTTCAGAACAGTTCCCGGAGTTCGGAAACGAAAAGTTCCCCGTTTGGCGCCTGGAATGCAAATCGGTATCGCCCTCGGAGCGCTTTTTCTGTTTTGCAGTATTTTCACATTCGTTTGGATGGTTTTCCCAGTTGATTAATAAAAATCATTGTGAAATCAGAAAAAATTTGGAATTGTAGTTTCGAATAGAAAGGTTTTGGTGGAAGTGCTGTTAACAACAAATAAAGGATGAGAGAGAAAAACATTTGATCTCGGGCGGGCTCGAACCGCCGGCCTTCTGTGTGTTAGACAGATGTGATAACCACTACACCACGAGATCGACGGGAAATCCGGGTCACCAGGGCGTATAGCTGCGCGCTGCGGAGGCGGCATATAGTGGTGGCAGTGGGGTTTTTCACGTTTTCACGTGAAACTTTCCCGCAATGGAATCCACGTCATAAGAAATGCTTACGCAAAGGACATGCTTTCCGAAATTAATGAAGTTTTCGGCGTAATTTCGATACAAAATTGATACGTCCAATAGGAGGTTCTTGGTTGCGCTGAACTTCCGCTTTGAAATTCGTGTATCATTTTTTCCGACATTTTTAGTGATTTTCCATGGTTCTTGGTGTCAACCAATAGGAAATTGTAACAGTAACTGGTTTGCGAACAGAAATCCGATCATTTCACCATCGGTTCGCGTTCTTGAACGCCCTGATGGCGCCATGCTTTCGGCCTGCTTAGTATAGTGGTTAGTACTCCACGTTGTGGCCGTGGCGACGCTGGTTCGATTCCAGCAGCAGGCATTTCTCTTTTTTTGTTTACATCTTTTATTAAGCTACTGCTTAACTTCTAAAACATCCAACACCATACAACACGTCGAGCAGGCGAAATAACAGAACCAGAAAAGAGCAGCAAGGATGACAAGTAAAGTCGCAATGAAACTGGGCCACGTCACAAGTCCGTCGCATTGTTGTCCATGGGAAAGTACCGACGAGCTCCAGAGAAAACCGACGAAAGACCTGAAAAGGGCGAAGTGAGGCAAGTGCGCTCCATTGGGCTCCACTCACAATCCGACCAAACAAAGTCGACTCGAAGTCCGCGAAATGATCAGAAACGCAGGCCGCTCGAGCCGTTTCTGCTCCTCCCACGACTGTATCACTTCCGAATCCGCGATTTTCGGCTTCGGACACTTTTTTCGAAAAATGAACGTGTGACGTAGAATGAGAAGGTTCAAAATGTGATCGAGCACGAGACTTGCTCCAGTGACCACCATCCAAAACGGCAGTTTCGGCTCACCGGAGCAATCATTCGATTTGGCGACACCGATCACCAGAAAATAGGCGGAAATCGGAGAAAGTAGCAGAAGGAAGAGGAATTTGAGGTCTGAAATGGAAAATTCACCAAAATTGGAAACTTGCCATTTCAAAATTTTGCGTATGTTTTTTCCAGGTAGACCTAGTTGTGAGGATTCAATCGATACGCCAACTTGGCGGTTTTCAACTTTCCTGAAAAAAGTTGGGGGGAAAAAAACTCACAAATCGCTCCAGACCACTCAGAATCATCGAAGTTTCCGGCAGTTTTCGTCACACTCGGACATTGCGATTCGGACGACGATGGCTGCATTTCGCGAGTGTCGTACTGAAAATAGACGCCGAACATGTCATCAGCTCGATTATTTCGTCAGCCGTCGTTTTGTCTGAAACTGCTCTTTGTCGCATATCGGTCGGGTTATAAAAATAGGAAATGACTTGTTGACGGTAATAACAATATTGACCAACTGATAAGAGGGAGCGAACGAAAAAAGTGAGGGTGGACACATTCCAAACAGTCTTCAGTTTTGCACGTTACTAAAGTTTTATAGGCCCGGTTATAGACTCGGTAGGGTATTAGGAGGGGATTAGTCATAACATGTGATAGAGGAAGGAAAACAGTATGGGTCAAGAGGGGGAACGTTGGTTTTTGAGCTGTTTTCAATAGTAAGGAAGGCTTGATAAAAGGGAAAAAGACTAAGGAAGACTTGATAAAAGGGAAAAAGAGAAATGCCTGCTGCTGGAATCGAACCAGCGTCGCCACGGCCACAACGTGGAGTACTAACCACTACACAGAAGAATCGCTACTGGAAGCATTACGGACGTATGATGGATGCACGAAAATCATCCATATTGCACCCATTCACGGACGCATAATGGACGCACGAAAAAGTCCGGCGTATTACATTAATATGAGAAGTTGCGTATTGAAAACTCTAGGCCACGGCCCTCGGCCCTCCCATATTCCATCCACGCGCGATCCCATATTCCATCCATGCCCATCCATGCGCGCTCGCGCCGCCGACTCCCGATTTCGTGTGCCGTTCCACCCATATTCCATCCATGCTGGGGTGGAACACGCGTGTGTGCGCATATAATACAAGCATTATGCGAGCATATTCGCATGCGTCCATCATACGTCCGTAATGCTTCAGTAGCGATTCTTCTGTGTATACTAAGCAGGCCGAAAGCATGGCGCCATCAGGGCGTTCAAGAACGCGGACCGATGGTGAATTGAGCGAAATTCTGTTCGCAAAACAGTTACTGTTACAATTTCCAATATGCTAATACCAAGAACCATGGAAAATCACAAAATATGTCGGAAAAAATGATGCACAATTTTCCAAACGGAAGTTCAGCGCAACCAAGAACCATTGGACGTATCAATTTTCTAACGAAATTAAGCCGAAAACTTCATTTTCAATGTTGAAAAGCATTTCCTTCGCGTAAGCATTTCTTATGACGTGGATTCCATTGCGGGAATGTTTGACGTGAAAACGTGAGAAACCACACTGCCACCACTAATTGCCGCCTCCGCAGCGCGCAGCTATACGCCCTGGTGACCCGGAATTCCCGTCGATCTCGTGGTGTAGTGGTTATCACATCTGTCTAACACACAGAAGGCCGGCGGTTCGAGCCCGCCCGAGATCAAATATTTTCTCTCACATCCTTTATTTGTTATTTACAGTACTTCGACCGAATTTTTTGTAACAACAGCAAACTGAGACACACATTAATGCTATTGAGCAAGGGACCAAAATGAAGGCGCAAAAAATAATGGAAGGATAAATGATTATATTCTCACATCCATCCCGGGGCATATTCCGAATCCAGATTGTGCCGAAAACTGCGCTGAAAATGGCCGTTTTGACAAAAATGATTGAATTGAAATAGGAACCAACTAAATGAGAATAGCAATCCAGATGAGGTCCACAACCAATGGGCGAACTTTGAAACTCTGATTTTTCTCGTTCCACTTTCGCAATTCTTCAGAATCCGTCGGTTTCGGCACATTGTTCTTGAATTCCAGTTTTGCGATTTGAAATTGCAATGCGAGCGCTCGTTCGAGAAACAGAAAAACAGCGACACAAATCATCCAGATCGGAAGTCGTGGCTCCGCGGAGCAATTATCGATTTTCAGACTACCGGTGAGCACAAACAGGATCGCGATAGAGTAAATCAATACTGTCGTGGCGATTGTGAAACGCGCTGCAAAAAAATCAACTTTCCACAAACTGTCGTAAGATTTGGTGCCGGGTCCGCAGTCACAGTGATTGCGGACACTGCACCACACCTTACGGCACTTGCTCTGAAAAACCTGAAAAAAATCTTTTTTCTATGTCAAATCTTATAAATAACCCTAATAGCGAGTGAAACTCACGAAAAACATATTTCCTGACTTCGTTCCGCTCATTTTCATCCAAACGTTGCTCCGGCGAGTGCAAAGCTTCCAAATCCAATTCTGGAGCAGCCATTCAAATAGTTCGATCGATAAAAGCCGAAAGGAAACGCTTGTGTCGAGTCGACCGCGAACTTTTTGTCTGCGTCAGCGAATTTTGACGAGCGAACTGATAAGCGACCGTGTGACTCTTTTTTGTTAAAGTTTTTCATTTTCAATGTCGTCAGATTTTGAGCAAAGTCCGCAATTGTGGTGGTTGCAGATGATGTTTTATGTTTTACGACACTTTTTGCTCGTAAAGTTGAAAAAGAACAATTCTTGTTTTAAGGAAATTTCCCCCAATAGTTTTAGAATTTTAAAACCAAGTGTCGTAAGATTTGATGCAAAGTCCGCAGTCGTGGTGTTTGCGGACTTTGCACCCAATCCGACGACACTTGCTCAAAAAAATCCCGAAAAACCGGAGAAAAATAGAAATCTAAATTTTCATCAAACGCAACTCAATTCGCACGATAAAACTGTCCCATCTTGATGATTCCAAACTTCGTGTGCCCATCGTACAGCAACGTCGTCAGATTGCACGTATAATCTCTCGTCGTCAACTTTCCGGTGGGCGCCGGCTCTTTATTCGAGTTCGCCGGCTCATTGACGTGGAAAAACTGCGGCTGACACTGGTTCGTCGACGCCTCGACGACACCGACCAACGTCGCGTAGGGGTACGAGGCCTTGGTCGGATCGGCGAGCGTGTTCAGAGTGAAATTGTAGCGGAAGTTCGTCGCCTCGACGACGAACGTCATCTGACACTGCGAGCGCGTCTCGCCAAGCGGACGCACCGTGAACGGTATGAAGTTCGCAAAGTTCGCATCATCCTTGCACGGATTGTCGGAGGCGGTGATCAGTTGGATGGGTGTGCACGGACACGCTGCAAAATAAGAGAGATGAGCCATTTTCAGACTTGGCTCCGACTGAAACTTCCAATTTCTTCTGCCAAACCATACCAAAAAGCAAATTGTTTCAGTTAGACAGCAACAACTTTTTGACGCTCGGTTATTTTGCTTAAACTTGAAATTTTTGTTGAAATTCTATTTTTTAGTGATAGATCTTATCCTGACGGTTCGATTAATACCCCAACTTGACTGTTTTCAATTTTTTTGAAATTAGTTACAATTTTCGAAAGTCTACTTACTTCCAATTCTCAGAGTATCGAGTTTTCGAACTTTGTAAAATTGTAACTAATTTCAGAAAAATTGAGAACAGTCAAGTTGGGGTATTAATCGAACCGTCGTAATAAGATCTATCGCGAAAAAATAGTTTTGTGAAAAAATGCAAAATTCGATGAAATATCAAGCTCCGAACGTTTGTCAGTTGGAAAACCAGGAAATTTGTTGACAACGTTACGAAACTGTAGAAATTTTGAAGAACTGGAAGAAAAACCGAAAAATCAGCAGAAAAAAGTGAAAAACTCAGAAAATAAAGGGGCGGGGCCTAAATAGCAACACTGCGGCGCGGTTTTTCCGTTATTTATACGAAATTTCGTGTAAATGTGATAGGAAAGTGCCATAGAGTGCAAATTACCACGCAAACTGAGAAAAAAGAAAGAAAGGGGCGGAGTCTGAATTGCAACAGTGCGGCACGGTTTTTCCGTCATTTTCCAAACGATTTCGCTGTGCCGCCCGGAAAAAAGAGCGCAATGGAGCTAAACGTACAATAAGTGGTCTCGACGGCTTCCCCGGTGCATGGACACTTGTGACCTCCCGAAAGACACGTTCTGCTTCGACTCCACTGAAAAACCATGAATTTGTACCTTATTCACTCTAATAGGTTGATTTTGAAACTTTGACAAGGTATATCTTTGAAATGAAAATAGTTGGAAAAAAGTTGTCAACTACAAAAATATGGGAAATTTTACGCTAATCAATATTTAAAAATGGCGTTTCTCACCGCAATCTTGCCGCGAATTTTCTCGAAAGTGGTCCACGTGGACCAGTAGCCTCCCGGCTTACAACACTCCAGTTTGAGCTCCGGCTCGATCGGAGCACAATGGTACCAGTTGTTGATGATCTGCGGTGTGCCGTGACAACAGTTGGTCAGATTCTGGTTGAGAGCGGTTCGCGGCATATTGCACGCCTGCGTGTTGCACACGGCGGTTTTCGTGGTGGGACCACTGGAAAGTGTGATTTTTGTGCCGACGGGTTACGGTAGGAGTACTGTACTCACACACAAGGACAGTTCATGGTAGTGTCCGAAAGACACGTCCTCGTCTTGGTGGTAGTGGAGCACGAGCCACATGTCGTGGCACACGGAGCACTCTCGGTCCACTCGGACCAAATTCCATCTTTCGGACAGTCGGGACATGTCTGCGCGCGGACACGTGACATAGGCCCGATGGCCAGCAATATCAGGAAAATCGAGAGCATTCTTGATTTTTTGACCCTTTTTCGGGCGGTTTTTGAAGGCGGACATTGTGGAATTCTGGAGAAATTTGCATTTCAATAAAACCATTTCAATGGCAACTTTTGATTTTTCGCGGGAATTTTAGACATTTATTTTCGTGTTTTTGGCCAAATTTGACATTTGTGTCATTATTTGCATCCGGATTAATGGTGACATTTGATTTGAAAAAAAAAAAACAAAAAAAATTAAAAAATTGTTTTTATAAAATTATAAAAAATAAAAATGAAATAAAAATAATAAAAAATCACAAAAAATTCAAAAAAAATCCTAATTTTTTCAAAGTTTTCAAAATTATCAAGAAAACTGCTAAAATTTCAGAAAATTCCTATTGATTCAAAAAAAAAAAATTAATTTAAGAAATTTCAAAGTCAAAATATCAAGGAAGTTAATGGAATCTGAAAAGAATCTAAAAAGTTCCTAAAAAAAGCTGCAACTCTGCAAAAAAAACCTGTCTCCTTCCTCTTATCGTCATCCGATTAGAAAACTTCCTCAAATGTGCATTTTGGTGACTCAGAAGTGTCATTTTCCCTCCTCTCAATAGGAGGGGAAGGAACGAAAACAAAAAACTGATAAGAAAGTGAACAAAAAGCGGCAAAGTTCACGAGTGACTGTCACTTTTTCGCAACTGATCAACAACAATGACTATGTCGGATACCGACGCGAAACTTCTGTACGGAACATGTGGTAAGTCCCATTTATCGACTTTTCCAGCAAAAGTACCAATGTTTCGCAGGTTGCGTCCTATTTCTGTCCGTATTCCCGTTCGCAGTCTACTTTATTGTGGTCGGGAGCATCGGAGTCGGTCAGTGCTCCACTGACACCCGGCTACCCGTCTGGATGATCTACTACGGCGCGCTTCTTCTCGTCGACCGCTTCTTCAGCACCATTTTCCGTTGCTGCTGTTCTGGCGATGGTCTCAACGTCATTGGCCTCATTTCAAAGTTGGCCGTCACCGTTTTGTGAGTTTTTCCCGGGAAATGTCGTAAGCTTTGGTGCAAAGTCCGCAAACACCGCGGCTGCGGACTTTGCACCGGATTTGAGGACACTTGGTCGAAAGACTCTGGAATTTTAGGAATTTAATTTTCAGGACGATACTAGGCTTGGTATGGTCGATTCAAGTGATGGCGACTGAAGATTATCATTGTAACGGCCTGGTTTTGTGGTCCTCGCTGATTTTTACGTCTATTTCTTGTGGACTCTTCATTCTTAGTCTAACTATTGCCCTCGCACTCTGTTGCTGCTGCGGAACAGCTTTTGCGCTCAGTGCAACCTTCTCTAGTTTGGCAAAAAGTTAATGATGATCTAAACTACTAATAAAGTAATAAATATCCCTTTTAAAACACGGTTCTTGCAAGTTTTAGATTTTTCAGATCAAGTGTCGTAAGGTATGGTGCCTTGTACGCAGTCACGGTGACTGCGGACTTTGCACCAGATCTGACGACACTTTGTCGAAAAACGTTCAAAAACATCGCAAAACAAATTTATTTTTAGATTCAGTCTCGAAAAGTCAAATTGAATGATAAAAATACAAAAAACATGTGAGTGCACTTTGACAGACACACCAAACCAGAAAGCGAAACGTCTGGAATATAAAAGACTGAAAGTGCAAGTCAGAGAGTTCACACAAATCGGTTCACACTTCTCGGTCCACCGGCTCCACCGGCTCCACTTCCGGACGCCGCGTCGACGGTGTTCACCGAGTGATGGCCCTCGCCACGTTTTCCACGTCCGATGATGAACATGAAGAAGTCTGCAACTTTCAGCGCTTATAACTCAGAAACGGTAAAAGATTGGAAAAAATTGTCAACTGCAAATTTGTTCCTCGTAAAACGAGCTGCAAAATCGCTGTTGACACCTTTCTGCCATCTCCTTTTGTTTTCAAGTTAGAGCCACGTACCCATGATGGCGTGACGGTAGCACTTGATGATGATCATGTTCGGAAGTGGGTCAATGGCCGGATAGAGTGCGATGGTGTAGCCGACGAACTCGGTGGTGAACGGCAACTCCCAGATGACCATCGGGAAGAAGAACAGTATTCCGATGGGGATGTACATCAAAACGAGCGGAATGAACGTTTGGACGACCAACGCGTGGAACAGTTGCGTCTGCAGATTCTTGGTGGTCGTCGAGACGGTCGTCGATTGCGAAATCGTCTTGCGTATCTGCCAGTAGCACCGAATGCCGAAATAGAACACCGAGAACATTGACGAGATGATCATGTACCACATGCAGCCGATCGAGAAGAAGATGCGCGGATCCGGGTGCGGAAGGCCGTCGGCGCCCGTCGGCTGGAAGTAGACGCAGATGTAGGAGGAGTGTTTGATGGGTATCTCGTAGTGCGACTCGATCGTCTCCTTCATGTAGTCGTCGGTGGTGTCGTTGAAGTGGAAGTAGATGTAGCACAGGATCGCCCACCACGCACCGTACCACACCGGTATCGCGAACAGCGTGTACACCCATTTGCCAGGCAGAAACCGTTCGCTGAACGCTCTGAAAAATCGATGGGAGAGGTGAGAAAAGGCTCCGCCCACTTTCTCGGACTCACTTGTTAACCGCGCCGTAGCGATAGATGAAGTGGACGCCGAAAATGGCCATCGAGAAGCCGAACAGACCGCAGTAGATGCAGACGAGCACGAAACTGACCTCGCGATTGAACACCGAGCCGTAGTAGTCGCGGAGCACGACGAACGCCGCTTTGTAGGAGTGCACAATCTGAGAAAAGTGGGTTTTTGAGATCGGAAACTGCACGTTCAGCTCATAGGCCAAAAGTACAGTAATTCGGGTGGGGCTAACTTGAGAACCAGTGGAGATGACAAAAAGTTGTCAACTAGAACGTTGTAGCTTATTTTGTGAATAACAATTTTGTAGTTGATAACTTTTCGATATCTGAACTGGTTTTCAAGTTATACCGTGACTACAGTAATCAGTGATGATAGCTATTTTTACTACTGATTACTGTAGTTCAAGAATCACGGTATCTTGAGCTACAGTAATCAGTGATGATAGCTATTTTTAAGACTGTAAAATTTCACTGAAAATTTTTCAATTTTAGAATTCAAGCTGAAAATTAAAGGTTCTTTCCTAGTTTTTATGTCAGACCGCGCGTTATGTAAAAATTTGCAGTAATTCGATAGTGCGTAACTCAAAAACCAAATGAGATGGCAAAAAGTTGTCAACTACAAAAACATAGCTGCCAATGCGAACAACAATTTTGTAGTTGATAACTTTCCGGTATCTCTTCTGGTTTTCGAGTTAATCGTCTTTTCACTAACCGGCTCGGTGATCATATCCCAAATCGAGTAGAACACTTCGAACAGCGAGATGTAGCACATCAGGTACTTGTAGACGCCCAGCTTTTTCGGCGATTTCACCAAAATCAGAAAGGTGAGGATGCAGTTCAAGCATACCGATGTGATGGCACAGACGATCTGAACAAACATGCCGACGGTGAGCATTTTCAGAGTGAGCTAGGGCTCCAACGGAACATCTCTCCGCTTCTTTTGTGTTCTTCTTATTCTAGTGTGACCCACTTGAAAGATGTTCATTAGGTGATGGTGACGAGAGTAGTCGTGTGAATAGTCGGTTAATGAGGTGAGGTGGTTCGTTGAGTGACTGGCGACCAAGTTGCAGACAGAACGATGACTTTATATCGTGCGGGCGCGACGAGCCCACGAGGGCGGAGTCTCGGAATCCGAAGAGGTGGGCGGAGTCTATTTACTGGAAGATGGGAAGTGAGCGTTTGGCGGGCTCTTCTGATCATTGTCAATGACTCTGACCACGGGGAGAGAAGCAAATGAAGAGGGCAGCTTTTGAGATTCTCAAACACGAAACGAGTTAGGCTCACGGTTGATCGGATCGAACGCTTAGCTTGTGGGACGTGTATTCGCGCTCCACTGAACAGAACACGTTCGAATTAGTTCGTTAGGGGGTAAGGGTTCAAAGATAAGAGATCAAACCAGCTGGAATCACGTAGTGGCACGGGAATCGCGTCAAGGGATGGGGATCGCGCCAAGGCACTGGAAATGCGCCAAGGCACTGGAATGGCGCCAAAGCACCGGAATGGCGCCAATGCCCTAGAATCACGCCAAGACACCAAAATGACCCCCAACGCCCTGATATCGCGCGAAGGCACAGGGAAAACGCAGAGGCACTGGAAATGCGCCAAGCCACCGGAATCACGCCAAGTCGTCAGAATCGCGCCAATGTCCTAGAATCACGCCAAGGCACCAAAATCGCGCCAATGAACCAATATCGTGCCAAACCCGACGCGCTGCCCCGCCGAAAACGAGCGAATCCTCTTCAGAATCGTCGAGAATCTCCGAAACGACTTCTGACTTCCCGTCTCGCTCGATTTGTACTCCCACTTTGAAATGATCACGTCCGCTCGGCCCACTAATCTACTAGTAAAAGGTAAACAATCAGAAAGTGGGACAGAGTGACCGATTGTATCCGCCAAAAGGTTCTAATCCGATTTTTCGGCTCAATTTTTCATAGCGAGACACGAGACACGACTACGGTAGGTCAGACACACGTGACACAACCTTTCGGATGAGCCACGTAAACATAGTTTGGTCTATGATAGCTCAAATAGGCAAAAAACATGCGAATCGGCTTGAAGAAGAGAAAGTTTTTCGCAGCTCAAAAACTATAATTAATGGAAAGGGGGAGGGAGGAAAGACGAAAAAAAGGTGTGTTGATGATGAGAAATGATGTGTGCCTGCTGTTTGTACGTGTTCGCCAATACTTTTCGCTTTATTTTTTCAGTTCTCAGTTTTAGTTTTGTTGTCTTGGCGCTTTTTCAGTGCCATGGCGCTCTTCTAGTGCCCTGGCACGTTGTAAGTATAATGACGCTTTTCTGGTGTCTTTACGTGTTTTTCGGGTCATGGCGCGTTTCCTGTGCCATGACGCAATTTTGGTGCCTTGGCGCGTTTCCTGTACCATGACGCAATTCTGGTGCCTTTGCGCGTTTCCTGCACCATGACGCAATTCTGGTGCCTTTGCGCGTTTTCGGTACTATGACGCAGTTCTCGTGATGTTTGTCGTAGTGGCTAAAACACAAAAACCATCCGGGTTCATCCATAGTAGTCAACTTGGGAAATGGGTGAAAACTATACGAAAAAAAGAAAAAAAAAACAGAAAAACAGTTTAGTAGTCGATTCTCAGGGGGTATTATGAGGTTGCAAGCTAGAGCAACACGGAAGTGGCTCCAACTGTTTGTGTGGCGGATTTTAGAAACTAAGGGAAATTTGAAAACTGAGGGAAAGTCTTCTCGAACGGTGAAAAGAGCGTCTGAAAATATCCAAAATGGACAAAGTTATGACGTTTTCTGTGTTTTTTTAAGTAGCGTCACTAAAAATCAGCATAACTTTTTTCAGATTCAATATTTTGACACGATCTTTGCGCCATTTGAAAGATCATAAAATTTTCTATAACTTTTATAACAACGTCATTTTTCCAAACTCCACCACAAAACAGTTAGAGCCACTTCCGCTTTGCCAAGTGCTAGATTAGGTCAAAGTACAGTAACCCACCCTTTCCCGTTTCCCGTAGAATCAAAACACAATCAAAACACGGGGTTCATTAATCAAAAAAAGTCATTTAAACCAGAGACACTTTTTTTTGTCATCCCTAAAAAATTTCGCTGCAGTCAGTCAAATATGACGCATTCGGTGTGATGTTGATTGCAAGATGAATCACGAGGATTCACAAGAAAAGGTGATAATTAGAGGAGCATCTCTTTTGGGAGGAAAAAAAAGAAAACGAAATGGACGTCAAGGATCACGACGATCAAGTTGTTTTTCAAAAATTGAGCGGCCGATTTTGAGTCATATCCCCTTTTTCAGCTTTTTTAGAAATAGGGGGTTCTGAACACCGTAAATCGACAAGGAATCGACTTTGGACAAAGCTGGAAACCGTAACCCTGTTTTTAACCTTTAACCTTTGATATCATTTTATGACGGGGCAGGTCTGTTTCAGGATGTGGTGCTACCATTCCATTACGTGGCACTGTTATTTTTTTGACGTGGCAGCATCATTTCATGACGTGGTAGTACCATTTCATGACGTGGCACCATATTTTCATGACGAGGCAGTACCACTTCATGACATGACAAGTCCATTTCATAGCGTGGCGGTATCATTTCAAGGCATGACAGTACCATAAGACTTGGAAATTGCATTTAATGAAATGGCAAAAGCTTTTCATGACGTGGAAGGTTATTCTCATAGCGTTGAACTACCATTTCACGACGAGTCACGGCTATTTAGTGACGTGGCACGTGGAACTACTCTCTTCCTTTATTTTTAGTTCTTTTCTGACGTAAGCGTTCAGGGACTGAAGTACACTAAGATCGCGTCAACAAACTTTCAAAGACCTTCTACCTCTGTGGATTAGACGGCACTTCAAAGCTGTCTGGCTTTGGTGCGTCGCGGTCGCGTCGCGGTCGCGTCGCGTGTCAAATCTGGCTCTTTATTATGAAAAATGAACGATTAAAAATGAATGCTCAAATCATGACACTATCATGCAAATGTCTCATCGTCGAGTGCACACTGGTCACCGTCTCCATCGTCGACTTGGTCTTGTTCGATGTCAAATGGGCGGTCCGCTTGAATTTGCGCCAAATTTCTCCGATCGCATTCCGATAGTTCTTGATGATGAACATGTTCGGAAGGGGGTCCAACGCCGGATAAAGTGTCACAGTATGCGTCAGAAATGTGCTCACCACACCGATATCGATGTTGAGCAGTGGGCAGAAGAAAAAGACGCAAACGGGTATGTACATGAGCGTCAGCGGTATGATCGTCTGACCGACCAACGCGAAGAAGAGTTGCTGGTGTAACGCGTGCGTGACATGCGAGACGGCGGTGGTCTGCGACAGCTGGTTCGAGATGTCCGAATAGCAGCGGAAGCCGAGGTAGAAGACGCAGAACATCGACGAGCCGACCATCAGCGAGAACTGGAACATGGCGAGCCAGCCGTCGGTGTTGAACGACAGACGGCCGTTGAGAGGGTCTGCGGTGTAGAAGACCGCCGAGATGTAGCTGATTTCCTCGATCTCCAGCTGATACAACGTTTTTGTGATGTTTCTGGAAATCGGTGACTCTCATCTGAGGACGATTGAAGTAGGTCCAAGGCGTTTAATCGTAGTTTAACTTTGCCATTCATTCAAGTACCACATGGCACTGTTTGCCTCATTTCTTTACATCCTAGCTCAGCTCATCACGTCTAGGGCCTTTCTAATGCTCAAGGCTGTTTTGATGATCCGATGAGCCTTAGACCTATCCTTAATAAAACCCAAACCAGGCCGAAACCAAGTTAGGCCTAAGGCCTACATGGGATGATCTGAAGGAATTTAGGCCTGATGCCAGACTACGTACGCCAGACTTGCTGGTAATCCTTAGAAATCATGTCAGCCCTTAGGCCATTCAGATAGTCCCAATATCTTCTCATGAGCCTTAGGCCTACGTCTATCGTCTCAATAGCTCAGCCATAATACTTTGAATGTACCTCCCGCTGTACTGCTGACGTCTCAAAACGCCCCCGCTCACCTCATGTACTCGTACGTCTCCGGTGAATACCGACAGTACACGACACACACCACAGTCCACCAGATACCGTAAACAACTGGTACCAGGAACAAGACGGATATGTTCCGCCCGATCGCCTGCATTCGTGTGTGAATGACACCGCTGAAACAAAAAAAAGTAGGATTTCTCCGATGGCCTAGAAAATCTTGGAGGATGTTCGGCCGTTTCGGTGAACTTGCCTGTGATGGACGGTTCCGAAGCGATACACAAAGTGGACACCAAAAACGGCCATCGAGGAGCCGAACAGACCGCACCACGCGAGCACCAGAATTTGTGACTCGTCACGCGTTGTCCACGTCTCGTTGTAGCGCCGAAAAACGACGAACGCGTAGCCGTGCGAGTAGGCGGTCTGCAATTACAGTTCTGACCTCCACCACTATCCTCAAATTAATGCTCACCGGCTCGGTGAGCAAATCCAGCGCCGTGTAGGCGAGCTCGAAAACCGCCGTGTACACCATCATCCACTTGTAGTCGCCCAACTTTTTCGGCGATTTTCGGAGGATGAGAAAAATGAGAAACGAGTTGAATAGCAGTGAAATCGAGGTGCACAGCGACTGGTAGACGTGCTGAAGACAGCGTGACGTGGACATGAGATACGAACAGTCGAGGAGTGGCATGAAGTGGCACACGCGGTGTGGATGTAGTGATAGTAGTGTCTGTTTGGACGGAGAAGCGCCGTCTTCCATCAAAATATTATTGTAGTTGGTCGGGAGAGGTGTCTGCAGAGTATGGCACGAGAATGGGGGGTTCGCCCGGGGGGAATGGTGCGTCGACGGTGGTAGTCGGATAGTAGTATTATTGACTTGGGGGGACGGACGACCAAAAACCGACAGCGTTCTTGAAATAGAACTGAAAATGCAGTGGGAGACCGAGGAGGGACTAGTTTTCGCATTCTTCGGCCACTTCGAGAAAATGAGGAAGGAAGGCCTGACTTTAAATGATCGGTAGGTTTCTAGGTCACCTAGAAACCGGAAGGGCTAGGCTAGGTTCTCAGTGTTTCCAGTTTGTTTTCTAGGGTGATTTCTAGGCCATGACCTAGAAACTCAAAGTTTAAATTTTTGCCGTGGCCTTCATTTTCAGAGCTTTCTGGAAATCTAGGTCATCGAAAAGTCTTCATTACGACCTAATTTTCGATAATTGGGGGATTTCTAGTTTTTTTTTGCGGTGGCCTAGGTTTCAGCGTCATCTTACACTTAGAGAATTTGCAATCTATAAACCCAGAAAATTAATTTTCCGGGTTTCTAGGTCATTGCACATAATGACCTAAATTTCATAAATTATTTGGGTCATGACCTAGAAACTCCAAATATTTACGGTTTTTCGAGATTTCCAGGGATTAATTTTCATTCTCGTTCGAAACATCACAAAATGGTGCTCAAAGAAGCGCGTTTCGGCTGATCGTCATGACCTCCGATCGCTTCGACAGGAATCTCGTCACTTTCAGTTCTCGAGCACTTGAAGCACATTCTCAGCCCGTCTGGAACATTTTCAGACGATTTTCGACTGAATCTGAGAAGTCTGGACGAACCAACGACCGCCTGTCGATAACTTTTGATAATGACGATTTGGGGTAACGGATCGACGACCGGGTACAAAGTGATAGTGAAAGTGACAAGACTGCTCGCCGAGCCTATATCCATGTTGAAAATGGCGGAGGAAAAGAGGATGATGCACGGGATGTACATGAAGACCAATGGGATGAAGGTCTGGACGACCAGGGCGAAGAAGAGCTGATTCTGGAGGTGTTGAGCACTTTGCGACTGCACGTCGAGCATGCTCAACTGTTGTCGGATTTTCAGATAGCATCTGAGGCCGAGGTAGAACACGCAGAACATTGAGATGAGCTGGAAATGGAAGGAAGTGAGTCAACGAAGTTAGTCAAATTGCAAGATAGACAGTCAAAACTTAAAGTTAGTCGATGTGATTGATAGTCATTAGTAAGTGCAAGTCGAAACTCGAAGCTAGTGGGAATAAAGGGTAGAAGAAATTGTGAAAAGTGCACTACATAAAGTCAAAACTACAATTTAGTCAGAATTATAGTTAGTCAAAACATAGTCAATTCTGGAGTTAGTCTAAGTTGAAGTTAGTGAACGTGATAGATAGTCAATAGTGAGTGCAAGTCAAAACTGCAATTTAGTCCTAACTATAGTTAGTCGAAACATAGTCAATACTGCAAGTTAGTCAACATTATGGTTAGTCAAAACCAAGTTCTAGTAAGATTAAGGTTTCAAGACAGTCGAAACTACAGAATAGTCAGAAACAGAAGTTGCAAATCTAGGTCAGTACACTACTCACCACTACAACGTCGAGATTTGCCACACCAATCCAAACTCTCCAGTTCATTGACAATTTACCATCCCTCTTATTCTCCAGATAAAACTTTGCGCAAATGTAACTGGTGTTCTCAATTGGCTCACCATAAAATTTTTGAACGAATGGACTGCAAGCACATCTTATCTACAGTAATCCCGTCACCTGCCCTTTTACCGTAAATACTCCCGATTGTCGTCTGTGGCGATGAAAAAGAAATGGGTCACCAGTGCCCAAAAAACGCCGACAATTACTGGGATCGCGAAAAGCGCCAGCACTTTTTTCTTGGCAAGATACTTTTCGTGGAATTTTCTGGAAACTTAACTAGAATTCCATTGCCACGTCACAAAAAGTACTTATGCATGGCACCGAATCGATAAACGAAATGAACACCGAAAATGGCCATCGAGACTCCGAAAAGACCGCACCAGATGACGAGAATCAGAAGGGAGACGTCGTGACGCATTCCGGAATTCAGACGAACCACGTACCACGCGTACCCGGAAGCGCACGCAAGCTGAAAAAATGAACGCACTGAAAACGCGTCAGCAACCTTCTAACTGTGCACCAAAAATGTGCCAGCAGCAAATTATAGATATACTTTGTTAGACAAAGGTGAATGCATTGGAATAGCGTCAAGGCAACGCACTAAAAAGCGCAAACGCACTGAAAACGCGTCAATGCACAAAAATCACACCAATGCACTAAAAAAGCGCCAATTCTCTGAAAATGCGCCAATGCTCTGAAAATGCGTCAATGCACTGAAAAAGCGTCAATGCTCCGAAAATGCGCCAGTGCACTGAAAACGCGCCAGTGCACTGAAAACGTGCCAACGCACCGAAAACGCGCAAACTCACCGGTTTCAAGTAAAAATCCAAAATTGCATAAAACGCCTCAAACGCGGCGGTATAAATCATCAAATACTTGTAATTTCCCAACATTGCCGGTGATTTCAACAAAATGAGCGCACTCAAGAACAAATTGAGTGTGACAGAAATCGTGACGCAACAAAGATGATAGACTTCCTTGAAACTGCTCATTTGTTTATGGAATTGGATGGATTATACAGGAAACAGGGAAAAACGATTGTTTTTAAGGAGGAATTATGAAAAAATAATGTAGGAGACGAGCTCGGGGGAATTCCGGTAGTAAGAATCGAATGTTATTGAGGAATGGTGTGTCTAGTAATGAGGAACAAGCGGCGTGACACGCCGTCACTCACCTCTGAGTCACGACGCACTCACTACTCAATGGCGCCAATTTGAGAGAGAATAGTGAGAATTTTGTGGGAAAAATCAAATAAATTGTGTTCGAATTTTAATGGGGTATACATTCAATGCATTTAACAGTTTTTTTTTAATTTTTGAATTTTACAAATTTGAAAAAAAAGTATATTTATTATTTTTTTCTAAAAATTTTGAAACATTACGAAAAAATTGAAAATTTGAGTTCTACATATTTTGAAAAAATTCTTTCTGATATTCAGAACCGTTAATCAAATTTAACTCGGAGTGTCGTTAGTGCGCGTTGTTTAGCTAAGTTTACCAGAGACCCTCTGAACTTCAACTTTGACAGGTTATATCTCGAAAATTAGGATAGTTATAAAAAAGTTGTCAACTACAAAAACATGGGAAATTTTATGCTTATCATGTTTCTAGTTGACAACTTTTTCATACGTTCGCTAGTTTCAGAGATATTTCAGTTTAAAAGTCACGCACTTGAAAAGGACCTTCCAATGAGAAGGTTTACAGTGTAAGATTAGCCAAAACACTTAGTCCAAGCGTACGGAACATCTTCCAATCCAAAAATTTTCATTTTTTAAACAAAAAGTTACGTGTCGGCTAAAAACGTGACCCGTCACAGAGATGGTTATCGCGACGTGACACTCGGGGAGGTCGGGTCGGTCCCGCCCACTCGGACCGTTCCCCTTCGCGAATCGCGCAGTCTTCCCCCTCATTCATCGGTCCTTCACTCTCAGCATCGAGAGAAGAAGAAGAAGAAGAAACCCAATCGACTTCCACTTGCTTTTGCCATGGCCGCCGAACTTGTTCAGCTTAACCCGGGACAACAGGTCGAGAGATGGAGTATTGAGAAGAAGCTCGGCGAGGGAGGCTTCGGCGCCGTCTACCGCGTCTTCGACGCCACCGGCAAGTACGCCATGAAGGTCGAGGGCGCCAACGAGCAAATCCAGGTCAGCATTCGTTTTCAGACACTTTTTTTTTGTTAGCAATTTTGAGTCTCAAAAAAGTTCCACTCTTTCTAAATTTAGAGGACAAATTTGAAATTGATTGGATTTTCTAGAAAAGTAGAACTTCCAAACTTCCAGATTAATAATCGAATTTCTGATTTTTTTTTTGAAAATTTTTGATTTTTTTTTGAAAAAAATTGTTGACTTGGTTGAAAAAATGTTGATAATTTTTTTTTAAATTTGATTAATTTTTTTTAATTTTGTAAATTTATTTTTTTAAATTTTATTTTCAAAAAAGTTTATTTTCAAACATTTTATTTCAAATTTTATTTTTTTAATTTGGTTGAAAATTTTTTAATTTTGTAAATTTATTTAAAAAAATTTAAAAAAAAATCATTTTAAAGAATTAAAATTTATTTTTTTTAAATTTTTTTAGATCTCACAAAACTTTTTAATTTTTTAAAAATTCCCGAAAATTCTTTAAAAAATTGCAAAAAAAAACCAAATACTTCTTGAATTTTTTTAAATTTTAAAATTTTTTCCAAAGCTTTCTCAAAAAGCTTGTTAAAATTAAAAATCTTTCAAACTCTGTAAAAAACCGAAACTATTTTTTTCCAAAATAAGCAAATTGCAGGTGCTGAAACTGGAGGTGTCGGTGTTGACGGAGTTGTCGAAGCGCGGTAACCGTCACTTTTGCAAAATTGAGGACAAGGGCCGCTACGGCAACTTCAACTATGTGGTGATGACGTTGGTCGGCAAATCGTTGCAAGACCTGAACAAGGCGGGACCCGGCGGTCACATGACGATGGGCTGCTCGATTGGCATCGGTATTCAGGCGCTCGAGTCGCTCGAGGACTTGCACAATATCGGATATTTGCATCGCGACGTCAAACCCGGCAATTATACGATTGGGCGTCCCGAGTTGAACGAGATTCGCAAAGTGTACATTTTGGATTTTGGAATGTGCCGAAAGTTTACCGGAAACGATGTGAGAACACTTTTTCAAGTTTGA
This sequence comes from Caenorhabditis sulstoni, assembly GCA_963966605.1. Lineage (NCBI taxonomy): Eukaryota > Metazoa > Nematoda > Chromadorea > Rhabditida > Rhabditidae > Caenorhabditis > Caenorhabditis sulstoni. The sequence goes on along the minus strand of OZ016478.1, from coordinate 873,279 downwards.
CCCGAACGATGCTCCGAAATAACGCGGCGGAGTGTCGTTTGTGCGCGTTGTTTAGCTAGAGCCTCCGTGAACTCGAACTTTAATTTGTATTCCAGGGTACGATCAGAAAGCCACGTCAGGCTGCCGGATTCCGTGGAACCGTTCGCTACGCGCCGATCAGTTGTCACTTGCAGCGTGAGCTGTGCCGGTAAGGCTCCGCCCCTTTTCTGCAGGGCTCTTTGGCTCACCGCATTATTATTTTTCCTTCTTCTTCCAGCAAGGACGATTTGGAGACGTGGATGTACATGCAGGTGGAGCTGTCGTACGGTCAACTACCGTGGCATCACGTCAACGACATGAACCAAGTGGGACAACAGAAGCAGGCGATTCGCAACAATTTGGCGCAACTCTTCCCGCCGCCGTGCCCGCAACAGTTCCAGGACATTTTGCGGATGGTCGACCAGATGAAGTACTATGATGCGCCGAACTACGCGGCCATTTATGGCATTATGCGTCAGGCGTTTGGCGCGTGCGGTTCGAGCGAGAACGCGCCGTACGATTGGGAGAATGGCGGTCCGGCGGCTCATTTGCTCCACTAGACGGGAGTTTTGGCGGCGAGGGGGTGGAGGCGGCGATCGACACACTTCTTATCCACCCCCCTCCTACACACACACACACACACACCTACCACAGTAACACTAGCATGTGAAGAATTTAGAGAGAGAGAGAACTGGCTGACTTTATTTGTATTTGTATTGTAAAGTTTTTTTTTTTGGAAAAGAAATGAAGGTTTGGATGAATGAAACATGTTTTGCGGCACTGAAAACCCTTCAAAACCCCCCCCGAGTCACGAGAAATGCGTCAAGGCACGATAAGCGCGTCAAAGCACGGAAAGCGCGCAAAAGCGGCGAGTAGCGTGACTCATGAAATTTAGTTGAATTAAGGAAAATGTTCATTTTGAAAATTTAATTTGAAACGACCGAAGTTACAAACAGAGTTCCGGAAGGCAGTAGATTTTTGTGAACGATCTGAAAAACGCAATTTTATGACGGCAAAGTGCAACTGAAAATGCGCCAACGCACTGAATATGCGTCAATGCACCAAAAATGCACCAACGCATCGAGAATGGGCCAACGCACCGAAAATGGGCCAAGACACCGAAAAATGCACCAACGCACCGAAAATGCGTCAATGAATGAAAAATGCGCCAAAGAACTGAAAATGCGCCAATGAACTAAAATGGCGCCAATGTATCGAAATTGCGTCAACACACTGAAAATGCGTCTATGTACAGAAAATGCGCCAACGCACTGAATATGCGCCAAGGTCCCGTGTAATCGCAACTCACACTCCCTGACTACTCCATTTCGTGTCTTGATTACACGTCATCGACGGATAAAAGACGCCGGTCATTTCAGCACTGTCGATTTTCAGCGCAGTCCCGTTTTCAGCGATCCCGTACAGACTGAGCGTCGCACAAGTTGAATCGCCGCGACGGCACTCCAGATTGACCACAGAGCAGCCATCAACCGACGTGACGCTGCAATCTCAGTTTCAGACAAGTTTCAGACGAGCTCTCACTTGTTGATCTTCACCTCGAACGAGTCGGTTCCGGACGGTCCCTCGGAGACGAGTGATTCCGGATCGCAGGATTGACAGTCGCCCTGAAAGACACGTGGCGTGAGATTGCGATTAGAGCGCCGTTTCCGTCCTACATACGTCACAGTTCATCGGTGAGCCGAGTGCGACGAGGGCCAGCAGGATTATCGATTGATTCGGAATCATATTGACATACAAAAAGCGGGAAGTGACAGGGAGCCTTTTAAAGGGGAACGGTTGATCATTGAACATTTGAACGGTTTTGCAAATTTGACTTGCTAATGACACAAAGAATCAATGATCGCTCACATGGTAAAACTACCGTAATTCTGTATCCATCCGCTTTGTGATGGCCTAACAGATTCCCAGCGAGATAGTTAGGCCCCAGGCCACCTTAGGTCAATTCACGTGCACTTTTGGGGAAAACTTTTTGTGATAGAAAACAAAAAAAAACGTGACCTTTCCACGTGGCAACGTTTCGCGTCATGGCGTAAACGTGGGTTTTCCAACACGCCGCCAATTTCACCGATTAGCGTCGAGAATGTTTCTGCTCATCTTCTGCACGTCGTTCTACGCCTCCCTACTGATTGCGTCCGTCATCTACGCCAGCGCGATAACGAGAAGCCAGAAGAAAGAGGAGGAGGAGATTTTTGTGAGTCTGGACGGCACGTGGCGACACATGACGATCGTCAACGAGTACTTGGACCAGACAATCGATGTGTCGATGTTCATCTATCCGGAGAAGAAGAAGCAGCCGAAAAGAGCGGTAGGGACTAGAAAACCCCCCTTCTTCACCTGTTCGGCCATCTCTCTTGTTTCAGTATTTGTGGAAACATTACGATTTTCGAAAAAATGAGTACCCCGATTTTTGGGTTATGATGCATGTAGCGGATGAACCCATTTTCATCGATGTGCCGGGAGGCGAGCGGGCGCTGGTGAGTGCCGATGGCCGAGGATTTCCTAGGCCACCTCGTTTTTTCTTTGCAGATCATTCCGCCACAGTACACGCAGGAGAAGATAACAAAGGTTCTCATTTGTCGAGATTGCATCGATAGGATCGCACCAGAGGTTTTGGCGCATTTGTTCGGTTATGAATGAAACAATTAATTTCCTATCGATCTATTTAGCTAGGTATCAACCTGCAAAACTTTTTCAATGTCTGGAAATCTTCGTCTGAAAATCTTGGAGTGGACCACCTGCGTGACACCCTTCTGACACCCACCGAATAGTCTACTTTAATGGTCCGCTGTTGAAACAGCGGTCGAGTGGTCGAGGGGGTTGTGGTTTTGGATGGCGTTCCGGTGGCTATGGGTTCGATCCCTTTGCCGGTGAAACTTTTTTCCCAAGTACTCCTTGTTGACATTTTGAATCTGCAACGTCTCCTAGATGCACTTTTGAGTTTTTCCTATCGTGCTGTGGCTTGCTGTTCACCAAAATCTTCTTTGAAAAAACTTGCTTGTCTTGGATGGGCAAAAATTCGAAAATAGACGAATTTAATTCCAGACAAGGACATTCCTACTAGCCCTCCCACTAATTGGCATTCCCACATGAATACCCCCCGGTTCTCTTCACTTCCACATATGTAATACACCCCGTCTCTTTTATTCTCGGCTACTATACAAATGGCGTATTATCAACTGACATGCACAATTGTCTCACTGATTCTGAACACCTGTCTGATCTACCTGATCTGGACGAAATCGCCGATTCAGACCGGAAACTACAAGTATTTGATGATCTACACAGCCGTCTTCGAGACCTTCTGGGGACTTTTCGATCTACCGGCGGCGATTGTGAGCGGATTACTGTAGATCAGATTACTCTAATTTGAACAGAATTTGAACATCTCGATTTTGTGAAAACCACTGCAAACCTGCCTAACTTTTCTCAGAATCAAGATTTTTAAATTTTCTCTGAACCATTCGAAAGGTCTCAAAAAGCGGTAGGAATTGTCTGAAACTGTTCCAGTCAAATGTCTCGGTCGGCAGCGCGTTCGTCGTTTTTCGGGTGAACACCCGTGACTCGTGGCTGTCACACGACCAATCCTCGTGGATCGTCGTCGTCTACACGGCCATTTTCGGCGCGTCGATGGCGATTTTCGCGTCGCACTTTGCGTTTCGATTCGGCTCCATTGACAGGTGATTTCTGGAAAACCTGAAGACTCTGGAAAGTTTGCGATTGCAGCAATTTCGGAAAACGATTTACGAGCGGCAAAAAGTTTCACCTCCTTTTCGTCTATCCACTTTTCTATTTTTTCTGGTGGGGAGCCGTGGTTAGCGGCTATTTTTGGCAGAGTCCCGAATTGGAGGAGTATACAAGGTGATAGAAAAGTTCTTGCTTTTTTTTTCAAAAAAAAATCCAATTTTATTGAAGAGACTTCATTATGGAAGAAGTTGGAGTGGAAATGAGGGATATCAGTTATATCGGAACAAAATTTTACAATTATGCTGGGAATGGGAGTGATGTCAAGTTTTTCAATGCGTCCGCTTGGATCGGAATCGGTCAATTGTGGTTTATGGTGGTAAGCGTCTTACTGTAACTTGGTTGGCCCGTTTTCAGTGCATTGGCGTAGTGATAGGACGATGACGCATCCCTAAAGTGCACTGACGCGTTTCCGGTGCCTTGACGCATTTCTAGTGCACTGTGAATTCCCAAAATTCTCTACTGCCAATCCGATAAACATTGTCCTGTAGTATAGTTTCGTGCGCCTCGACTGACTGTTTTCTGTTTTCACCTCTCGTCTGGTGAAAAACAAAGAGGACAAAGTCTACGAAAATATGTATCGAAATTTCCTCGGCCCGTCTGGTCACTTTATCGAAAGAAAAAATTTAACTTTCTTAAGGGGGAGCTACATGAAAAGTAGGAGAAGTTGCTGTGGAAGTGTTTCCTGCCAGTAAACAATCTAAACATGTTAGGAATGAACTTAGAATGGTATCTAGACTTATTTACCCGCGAAAAATTTCAAAAATTTATATGTCCCACAAAAAAAGTGTCCCATGTGAGAGCCTGCAAAAAATCCGAACTGGCCGGCCCGATTCGGCAGCCCATGATTTACAGCTCCAGTTTTTCATGATGTTTCAGATCTCGTCGATGATGTGCGTGTTCGGGTTCGGCACCCTCTGCTACCATCGTCTCTCGAGCCAACTGTCGGCCTGCTCCGTCTCCATCCACACGAATGCGCTCCAGAAGCAGTTGTTCTACGCGCTCGTCGCCCAGACGGCCATTCCGATCTTCCTGATGCACATCCCCATCGCTCTCTACTTTCTGTGTCCGATGTTCGACACAAGCGTCAGAGTCGTCACCGACGTCGTCGTTTTCACCATCTCTCTCTATCCGGCCGTCGATCCGCTTCCCATCTTTTGCATCGTCAAAAACTATCGGCTTGCCGTTACTGGTATGTGGGTCAAACTTTTGAACAATTGTTGGTAGGTCAAAACTGCGATTTTTTCAAGAAGCTTTCAAAAAAGCGATTTGTCACAAGACGTCGGGTTCCAATTTTCACAGTCAACAGCCCAAAGGATCGCAAGGTACAGTGCACGTCAAAATTGAGTTTTTTTCTCAAGAGTTTTGTTAATTTTTGTCGTTTAACCTACTTTTGACTATTACTTATGTTTTGATCTACCCGGGCCCCCGTAAATCCACCCATAACAACGCGAAACCGCGATTTCTTAGTGTTTTCGTACGATACACAACATAACGTATTCCTTATGATCACGGATTACTGTAGACGAGTCGTACATAGCAACTTCGAACAAAACGTGCAGATTGGGAAAAAATGAAGAGAGAAGCGCTACACCAATACGCGACACACAATCAGTTCGATGTCTGCGTCTCCGATCACTGTTTGTGTACGATAACCCTACACTGTGGCGGTGTGATGTAAAATAAGAAAAGGAGAAGAAGAAAGAGAGAGAGAGAGAGAGAGAGAGAGAGAGAGAGAGAAAAAGAAGAAACTGGAAACACACGTAGGTGTATCACATTGGGTGTTGATAAGACGGCCGATCGTCGATTCCAATTTACTCTCTTCTCTTCTCTATTATGATCATATTGTAGTTCCGTGCCACGTCACTCTTTCCCCCCCTCCCCCCATTTTTCTATACTCATTTCTCAATTCCGTTCTTTTTTCGCTGCAGAACCATGCTCACTGGCGGTGTGATCGACTACACTCGCGAGGGCTCAATTTTGAGCGCCGAGCAACGTCGTTTCTACGAAACCAACGGTTATTTGCTCATCCGAAACTGTGTGCCGAAATATGAGCTCGACCGTTTTCGACAACGTTTTCAGGTGAGCCCCCTCCGTTTTTTTCTTCCTACTGTAAGCCCAAATTCAACTTTGACGCGGTATATCTTGAAAACTAGAAGAGTTATAAAAAAGTTGTCAACTACAAGAATATAAGAAACTTTATGCTAATCAAGTTTGTAGTTGACAACTTTTTCATAACTCGCCTAGTTTCAGAGATATTCCAGTTTTAAGTTATGGTTTAGGACATTTGCGAGAAGAAGGTGAAGGCGCCGGAAAATATGACGGTGATGAAAGACATTTCGATCGCCAAATCGGAGTTCAAGGACGGCGAGAAGGCGATCACGAAGATCCAGGACTTTGCCGACGATCCGGTGCTCTTCGAGTACTGCAAGTATCCGGGCGTCGTCGACGTCGTCAAGGACCTCATCGGCAATCCGAAGTCGAATCTGATGGCCATGCACACCATGCTCATCAACAAACCGCCCGACAACGGTAGGCTTCAGCGTTTTGTTTCCCCTGTATTTCCTAGATTTTTTTCGAGTTAAGATGTGAGGTCACTGGGGTCTTGCACCGAAACCTCAACTTCACTGGGTTACTGTAAGGAGCTCTTATGCCTCGTAATTCCAAACTTAAAATTAGCGAAAAAGTAAAAATTAGGACCCTATCATTGAAAAATTGTTGGAAACTTGCAGGCAAGCTCACTTCGCGCCACCCGATGCACCAGGACCTGCAATACTTTCCGTTCCGTCCGGCGGACTTTATCTGCTGCGCGTGGACCGCCATGGAGAAGGTGAACCGCGCCAACGGATGTCTCGTCGTCGTGCCGGGCACCCACAAGGGCGTCCTTCTGCCGCACGAGTACCCGAAATGGGAGGGCGGCGTCAACAAGGCCTACCACGGCATTCAGAACTATGACGCCTCGATGCCACGTATTCACGTGGAGATGGAGGCCGGCGATACGGTCTTCTTCCATCCCATTCTAATCCATGGCTCGGGCGCCAACCGTACTGAGGGTAAGGTACAAAAAAAAGGGGGGGGGTTTAAATTACCGTAACCTAGTACTTTACCTTTGGAGTGTAATATCTCCGAAACTAAAAAAGTTATGAAAAAGTTGTCAATTACAAAAATGATTAGCATAAAATTCCCCAGATTTTTGTTGACAACTTTTTTCCATTTTTTTTAGTTTTCGCGATGTACCCCGGTTAAAGTAGAACTCCAGAGAGCTCTTCTATCATACGGTTTACGGTAGAGATACTTACTAGAAAACTGAGCTCGCAAGGTTCTATGCTCAAAAAAAAAGAATTAGTTTAGTGAAACTCTGACCTAAATCAATATTCGTGTGGCCGTGGCCTAGAAACCCAAATTGTTCAACCTTATCACTTTAAACTTATTTGCCTAGGGGCTCGTAAATCGACACCAGGTTTTTTTTTAAAAATTACTTTCAATGATGAAGTGAAAGTTCAGGCATTTTCACCCACTTTACATTTTGACCCTGTTTCGATATAGCGCGTTTTTGCGATACCCCGTAAATCCACACCAAATCGTCTCTTCTCTGCGAGACCCATGCCAAATTAAAAATTTGTACATTTCAGTGTTAACGTAGAATGTAGTACATGAGTTTTTGAGTATCGCGTGAACATTGCAAAAGAATTTTAACTTTAGTGATACGGCCCTCTTGTGAGTGACTTTGAAGTTTAAAATGAAATATCTCTTAAACTAGCAGAGTTAGAAGAAAATAGTCAACTACAATCATGATCAGCGTAAAATTTCCTATATTTTTGTAGTTGTCAACTTTTTTCCAACTATTTTAGTTTCCGAGTTAAACCCCCGTCAAAGTTCATTCACTCTTCAGGCTTCCGTAAGGCCATCTCGTGTCACTATGCAAACGACGACATCTGTCGGTACGTGAACGTCGAGGGCACCACCCAGGAGAATCTCGCCGACGAGATCATCGAGATCGCCAAAAAGCGGATGGCCAAGTACGGACTCGATCCGAGCCAGGTCAATCTCGACTTTGCCGACATTTGGAGAGTGCGCGCCCGCGAGGTCAACGGACAACGGTCCAACTTGTAAATCCCGACTTGTTCATGTTTTTTTTTGCCAATATTTGGTTTTTGTTGTAAATAAATTGATCAACAGGAATTGTCGTACGAATTCTAGAAAAAAAACCGGAGAGGCCTACGATGTAAAACTATTGTAATGGTTGAAGTCGGATGACTTTTTTGCGGTGAGTTCTATCAAAATGGTTTTAACACAAAAAATACGAAGCATTTTAAGCTCTTTCGAATGATTCAAAGATCTTGTGAAAATAATGATTTTCAACGAAGTTATGCAAGTTTTAGTGCCGCTTCTAATGAAACATATGGAAAATGGCATAAGTTTTTTGAAAATTGATAATTTTACACGTTTTCAAAAGCATTCAAATTATTTTTGGATTTTAAAAAAATTGTTTTTTATTATAACCGGTTTTTCTGAAACTGAAAATTAAAAATTCCGGTAAGAAACTATTATCAAAATTTTGCAATGACGTATGTTTCATTGTTTCCAATTGTGCCATGTCATCAATTTATTTATTTTTTAAGGTGTAATTTTAATTTTTTTTGTGCAAAAATGGAGAAAATCGGTTCTACATAGTAGCTAAGCATTGCGATTTTCCAAAAAAAAAACAAAAAAAAAAATAGGAAAAAAATTTCGAAAGTGACTTCAAAGAAAAAGTCCGCAATTTCGCGTAGAATGCGTACCGTACACCTTTGAAAAAATTGGTTTTTTTCAAACTGGCCCAGGGTCTCGCAACGAAGAGACGACGTCTTTGGTGTCGATTTACGGAAGCTCACGCAACAATTAACACGGTTCTCATTTATTTCCATTATTTTCACATCTCATCGCACACATTATGATCATGATCATGATCATTAACATCATCATCGAGAAAATGAAATGAAAAGAAAAGAAAAGAAGAAAAGAGGAAAAAAGTATTGCGCCCACAATCAACTAGTCTCGAAATTTTTTTTTAACAAATGGGGGATGGAATGGTGTATTGGAGGGGAGTCTGCTCAATTATTGATTACCCAGGATGGTTTTAGTTAGCTCATGAAGATCTTGTTGTTATTGATTTTTCGGGAAAGGGAATTATTTGCCGAATCGAATGTACTGGCTCTTGCGTTTCTCGGTGATTTGCGGCTCGATTCCGCCGAACGAGCGACCGAAACGGACGAACGCCGACTTTCGTTTTTGCATCTCCTGAAATGAGTTGTGAAAACGTTGTGACTAGAAGACGTTCGCTCACCATCGCATCGTCGTCCTCTTCCGGTGCGGAACGCTTTCCGAAGCGCACGAACGCCGATTTTCGCTTTTGGACCTCCTGAGCGGCGGTTTGTTGCGCGCCGACGTTCATTCCTGGAAAACTGGATTTTCAGCCCCTCGCCAGAACACTTTCAGCTCAACTGACCGTCTTGCAGTAGGTACTGTAGCTCGACAAGACTTCCGGTCAGCTCCTCCTTAAGTCGGCACATGTGAAGTGTGGGAAACTTCTCGCAAAACTTTTCCGACTGGATGTCCTCGATGGAGGCGCCAGTGGCGGCCGCCGCGGCGATCGTGATGAGCAACAGTTTGGAGAGCATGTCTGGAAGAATTGAGTTGAGTTGAGAGAGCGGAGGAGCACGGAGCAATGGAGGTCGGCAGTGCTCGGCGTGGGTTTTTATAGGCTTTTAGGAGGGAAAAGGAGGCGGAGGGGCTAATGGATTTCCGAATCGCATTTCTCGAAATCACATCATCATCATCATCAACATCATCAGATTCTTGACGGACCGCGAGATATCCGGATCGATTATGCGATTTCGGTGGAAAAGAGGCGTCTACCGTAGTCCGCCGCCGCTACGCCTCCATATATGATGAGAGCACGAAAATAAGCGAATGTCGATGACGGGGCGGCAAAGAGAAGCTCTCGGAAAAAACAGGCTCCGCCCACTTTCGGAGCTCGCGGAGCACTTTTCGGAAGAAGAAGAAGATGGATGTTCTTGCGCGGACGCGGGGCTCTAGTGAAGCAGCACCAAATCGGGGAAGTTATTATGATGACGAATAACGATGATGGTGTGTGTGTGTGTGTGTGCTCGGTGAGCCCGAGCACACAATGGTTCGGGTTGTCAGGTTCAGTGAGCAAGGTTCGGCGCACAATTTTCGTGAGCCCAACCATTCGATTTGGTTGGTTTTTTTTCAGGCTCCGCCCCCTTTTCCCTTTTCCCGTTTGCTCCGGCGTTTTTCGAGCGAGAACAAAGAAAAAAAGAAGGAAAAGAATGAAAATTTCGGCGAATCGGCACCCGACCGCCCGACCAAAAACGGGAGAAGTCACCTGATTTATTGACCAATTCCATTTCGTTTTTTTTTTCCTGCCGGGAAATTGGAATCGGAAGGAAGCGTTTTTCGCGCGGTTTTCTTTCTCTTTCTCCCGGCTTTCGGCGATGTTTTGCAAGTAGAAATGCGGCCGAAAACAGGCCCGGGGGGAAGTGTTGCGGACAATGCGTCTGATTTGACGACATTTCGCGAAATCGCAGTTTCATTGCGTACAATGCGTTGAATTCTACGACTTTTGCGAGAAATATGAATTTTTACGTTTTGAATTATTGCTAGATAGTTCATTGCGTACAATGCACCGGATTTGACGACATTTCGCAAAATAGCAGTTTCCTCTACAATCTTTGCGAGATTCTACAATCTTTGCGAGATTCCACGTTATTTTTGATGTTCAATAGATGGTGGTCTGCAATGCGCCGGAATTGACGACAAAATGCAGACTTGCAGTGTCATTGCGTAGAATGCGTCCCATTCTACGACAGTTTCAAACATTCAGAATTCACAGCTTGGCACTAATAATGCACCGGATTTGACGACAATTTGCAGATTGCATGCGGTTTGCCAATGATCTGAATTTCAACGTGGCAAATTGTTCTATTTCAAGAAAATTTGCTTATTTCTCAATTTTCACGTAGCAGCTAGGCGATTGCGGTCAATGCACCGTATTCGACGCCAATTCTGCCAAAAAACTGCAGTTTTGCGTGAAGTTCAGCGTATTTCACGGAAAACCGAACGAATCACGCGAAATTGCGTACAATACACACAACTCGACGACGACAATCCCAAAATTTTTTTTATTGAAAGTGAAAGGGGTTTTCCGTATTCCGCGTTTTCAAAAAAAGTGCACCCAGTGAAGGAAAGAAGGCAATAAAAAATGGGGAAAAATGGAGAAAAAACGGTCTTGTCGTGGACAAAAAAGCAATCAGAAAAGGCACACACTCAACCGGCTCACGGAGCGGAAAATCGAGCAAAAAACATGTTTTGACAAGGAGAAATGTGGAAATAAGTGGAAAAAGTGAGGGTTTCGAGGGACGGGGGGAGGCGCGGGTTGATTTACGAGATCACCGTTACAAATCAAACTTTTCTCTCTCTCTCGTTGTTTTTTCGGTTTGGTTGAGCAAAAAAAGAAAAACAGTAAAATTTCAGTAGGAAACACACATAAAAAAAAGTAACCATAATCGATGATAAACATAACCAGAACATACTTATATATATATAATAATCAATAAATCAATAATAGCCTAAATCTCACTGTCTCAACTATTTCTACGTGGCTCTTTCGAGAAGCGCCATTTCTTCCTCCTCTTCGGCGACCGTCGGTGCCACGTCACGTTGTCCTACTGTAGTCAACGCTTTGAGCAAGTCTGTCGAGGCGAGCGACGGTTTTCGCACATTTTCGGGCACCAGCATCGCCGACGGATCCGTGATCGGCCCGTTTTTGTCGGTGAGCGAGAGTTGCGAGTTGGCCAGCGACGAGTGACGTGACGCGTCCGAGATGTCGTTTCTGAAAGTGGGTACCGTAGATTTGACCTACTTCTCCGAAATCGAATCTGATATTGCTGTGACCTCCTAGTTTTTCTGGATCCGACCTATTTTCCGAGATTTTGGTCTTTTCAGATGAACTCGACCAACTTCCTTCTAAATTCGACCTTCTTTTCTTAAATTTGGACCACTTCTCTTGAAATTGAAATACTTTTCTTAAAATGTATCTACTTTTCCTTTTTTTGACCCAATTTCCCTAAATTTGACCCACTTTCACTAAATTTGACCTACTTTCCTTGAATTTGACCTACTTTTCCTAAACTTGACCTAATTTTCTGAAACTTGACCCACTTTCCCTAAACTTGACCTACTTTTCCGAAACTTGACCTGATTTTCTGAAACTTGACCCACTTTTCCTAAATTTGACCTAATTTCTCTAAATTTGACCTATTTTCCCTGAATTTGACCTAATTTTCTGAAACTTGACCCACTTTTCCTAAATTTGACCTACTTTCCCTAAACTTGACCTACTTTTCGTGACTCTTACTTAATTCAGCTGAATTCAACCCTATTCCGCCGCAACAAAAAAATAAACACTTACAACGGTCGTTCCCTCTGCATCAGCGACGCCTTGTAGGCGTTGATGTAGGCGGTGACCGATATCTCCAAATACGTGCAGTCCTCCTTGACAATCGCCGAATAGTCGGGTTTGAACATCAAATCGGGCCGTCTCGCCGACAAGTCCGACGTGCCGACGATGCTCATACTGCGTCCCAACGTGTGCGCGCCCTCGACCATGCGCGACATGATCTCGCCGCCGAAATGGTGCCACGGTCCGGCCTCGAACATCATGCCGCTCTGGCCGATCGTCACCTGAATGCGTCCCTCGAGTATCAGAATGTACTTGTCGGACATCTCGTCCTTCGTGTACACTTTCGCCAGCCGCGGCACGTTGATCGCGTCGTCGCCCATCGCCATCAGGGCGGAGACGTCGACGCGCCGCGCGCTGTTCCGAATCAGACGTTCGAGCACGTTGACGTCGAGAAACTCGGAGCGGAACGCCTTCTCGTTCGAGACGAGCCATTGGAGGGCGACCATTTGCAGTTGCATCGAGATCATCGTCTGCGGCGCCTCGTGGTCGCCAAAGTATTTTGTGGCATCGCGATTCTGCTCCTTCTTGATTTTCACCTTGTTCACGTTGTCGGTGACGATGTCGAACTCGTCGTTGATTTCCGCCTGAAAATTTGCGTTTTTGTCTGCGAATCGAGTTTTTTCTATAAAATGCACCGGTTTTTACGTCAAATCACGAGTTTTCAGCAGATTCGGCGAATTGTCGTCAAATCCGGTGCATTGTACGCAATGACCTAGTTAACAGTGAATCTAGTGCAGATTTTGTGAATTGTCGTGTAATAAAGTGCATTGTACGCAATTACCTACATACTATACTAAAATCCACATGGAAAACGTTATCTATCCCGGAATGTCGCGACGTCCTCATTTTGTCGTCAAATCTGGTGTTTTGTACGCAATGACCTACTCAACTACAAAAATTAGAACGAATTTGAGAATTTCAGAAAACTGTCGTCAAATCGAAAATAAAAACAAGGTTATCAAGTTTGTCGTCGAATTCGGTGCATTGTACGCATCAACCTAGATACCCCAAACCCGCGTGAACTATTGATTTCCAGAAAATTGTCGTCATGTCTGGTGCATCGTACGCAATGGACCAGCCAAGACCAAGTCCGACGTAAAAACGCAGAATTTCGCGCGAATCGTCGTCATATTCGATGCCGGACCGACCTGCAGAATCTCCTCGACAATGTCCTCGAGTGTGACGACTCCGACGAGCTCGTAGCTCGGATCGTGCCCCTCGTCAGTGCTGATCAACCGTTTCACCATCGCCAAGTGTCCCTCGCCCTTCTTGAACGCCTCCAACAGGTTGGGCAGCGGTGTGTCGTTCATCACAAACTTCACCGGATGCTTGTGATACCCGCACACCGTCTTCACCGTGAAATTGTCGTCCGGATCGAGGAGGGCGAGATCTTTGACGAACAGCATGTCGGTCACGTTGTTCTTGTCGCCGTACTGGTAGACGGGTATTCGCGTGTAGCCCATCTTCACAATCTCCATGACGGTCTTCGCGTTGAGGACGGTGGTGTCGGGCAGCATGAAGACGTCCTCGATCTTTGTCATCACGTCGCGCACCGTTTTGTCGGCGATTTCCATCGCGCCGACGGCGATTTTCAGCTCGTTCGACACCTGACCGTTGGTGGACATTGACATTTTGATGAGCTCCATGAGTCGCTTTCGATCGTAGGCTTGCTGGAAATTGGGTCAGTTGGAGCTCCGAGAATTGGCAAGTGGCGCTTTAGGTCGGCCAATGGCGCTGTCTAGGTCGGCCAGTGGCGCCGTCTCAGCGGCCAATGGCGCCGTCTCAGCGGCCAATGGCGCCGTCTCAGCGGCCAATGGCGCCGTCTCAGCGGCCAATGGCGCCGTCCCAGCGGCCAATGGCGCCGTCTCAGCGGCCAATGGCGCTGTCTCAGCGGCCAATGGCGCCGTCTCAGCGGTCAATGGCGCCGTCCCAGCGGCCAATGGCGCCGTCCCAGCGGCCAATGGCGCCGTCCCAGCGGCCAATGGCGCTGTCTCAGCGGCCAATGGCGCCGTCTCAGCGGCCAATGGCGCTGTCTCAGCGGCCAATGGCGCCGTCTCAGCGGCCAATGGCGCCGTCCCAGCGGCCAATGGCGCCGTCTCAGCGGCCAATGGCGCTGTCTCAGCGGCCAATGGCGCCGTCTCAGCGGTCAATGGCGCCGTCCCAGCGGCCAATGGCGCCGTCCCAGCGGCCAATGGCGCCGTCTCAGCGGCCAATGGCGCTGTCTCAGCGGCCAATGGCGCCGTCTCAGCGGTCAATGGCGCCGTCCAAGCGGCCAATGGCGCCGTCTCAGCGGCCAATGGCGCCGTCTCAGCGGCCAATGGCGCCGTCTCAGCGGCCAATGGCGCCGTCCTAGCCGCCAATGGCGCCTTCCTAACCGCCAATAGCGCCTTCCTAGCCGCCAATGGCGCCTTCCTAGCCGCAATGGCGCCGTCCCAAGCGCTAATGGCGTTTTCCAAGCGCCAATGGCGTCTTCCAAGTCGCGCAATGCCAATGACGAGTGGATACTGTAACACGTCACCCACATATTCATCGCCGAGCAGACAATCCAAAAGTTTCGAGACGGGCCACGCGACGGGGAACGTGAGCATGATGAAGAGTTGTGTGATCGATATCGTGTGCGCACCCACTTCGAGACCTTTCCTGCAAGGATTACGGTAACGCCCCGCGCCAACTTTTGCACTTTGACCCACTTCACACAGATGCTCTGCGGCAGTATTTCGCCGAAGATGACGATGCCGAGTGTGGAGATCATCAGAGCGTAGAAGCCGGCCGTCAGCTCGCCCATCAGAATCGAGATCGCCGAGTTGACGATGACGTTGCCGAGGAGCAGTGAGCACAGCAAAAGGTTGCCCTTCTTTCGAATCGGCAGAATTTTGGCGGCACACTTGCGCTCTTTCTCGGAGCCCGATTTGCAGACGAGATCGAGCTCCTGGGGAGTTAGTGACATCAGACCGAGGGTGAGGCCCGAGAAGAGGGCCGACAGACAGAGCAGGAATGCGATGCACGTGATCTGAAGTGGCAGCGGCAGGAAGTACTCTTTCGGAGGTCGTTCGGTCGTCAGCCACGTGGAGATGTCGTCGAGCTGGAAAATTTGGTCAAAATTCGAAAAGTGGGTCAAAAACTGGTAGATACAGGTTTGATCTATCTCAAGTATCTTAACTTTGGCGAAAGTAGGTCAAGTTAGCCGAAAAAAGATCAAAAATAGGAAAAGTAGGTCAATTTAAAGAAAGTAGGTCACGGTTTTCGAAAAACTAGGTCAACTGCAACTTTTTACGGGTCGAATTCTTGAAATCGTTTTGTGGTCTTCCAAATGGCACAAAGAACGTGGGAAAATATTGATTTTCGAAGGAGTCAAGGAGAATTTAGTGAAAAATGAATGAAGTGCCACTAAAAGTTGTATAACTTTCTCTAAAATTGATATTTTCACATGCTCTTTCTTTTCATTTATAGATTATTAAAAGTTCTACATTTTGTTTAACAAAACCATACTGGTAGGGTAAAGCACAAAAAAGTTAGCGCTCACCGGATAAATCTCTCCGAGCGGCGGCGCGCCGGGCGCCACTTTCGGCTTCACACACATTTTGTAGGCGTGCACCATTTCGGGAAGCAGTTTGAGTGTCAAATGGAACGTCGCCTTGTGGTTGAAGTGGATTTTGAAGTGGTTCAACGCGTCGACGACGTACGCCGGCTCGGAGCAGTTGTTGGTGAACGTCCAGATGATCTGGTGGATTTTGTCGAGATGGTTTCCGTAGATCACCACTTTGAACTCCTCTTCAGGTGTCACAGAGCACACACCGTGTTTGCTGCAATTTCAGAGCGTCTGCGAGTACTGAGAGCATGAACTTTTTCAAAAAGTACAGTAACCGCTGAGTGTCCCCCTTTAAGACTTACTCGTATCCGAACGGATCATCGGCCGGCAATTCGACGCGCATTCCGAAAATCGTCGGAATTTTCGCCATTTGTTGCGTGTTGTTGTTGTTTTGAGGCGCCGCCGGCTGAAAGGCGTCTTGTTGGCGACACGTGGACAGTGCGCGAGGTCACGGAACGGATATAGGTGGGAATTGTCGTTTGATTGGGTGTTTTGTACGCATTGAGTCAGAAAAGTGAGATAAAATGACAAAATGTCGTGAAATATGATGTTTCACACGTAATTAGCCCCGATTGTCGTTAGGTTTGGTGTTTTGTACGTAGTCAGCCCAAAAGTGACGATTCAATCATGCTTCGTGAAACACAAATAATGTTTGCCGCTTAAAAATCGTAACAGAGCAACATTTTTCGTACCCACCAGGCCAAAAGTTGTATTTTCACAGACTGTCGTAAGATATGGTGTTTTGTCCGCAATCACCGAAATGCCTCCCAAATGGAAAAAAAAGCTCACCGGCGTCGTCGAGTTGTCGATTTGGGCGACGGCGGTGCTCGCCGAGTCGAGAATCGCCGCCACAGTGCTCGTCTCGTCATTTTGACCGTTTGCCACGTGGCAGACGAGATGAAGCGAGAGAGCGAGGATCAGGCGGAGACGCAGACATGACGACGGTGACAAGACGCACATTCACTGGACACCGAACTTTCGAGCGTTTGGCGGGTGGCGGGTGATGAGCAGAGCTGCAAAGAAAAAAAGTGAATTGTCGTCAGGTATGGTGTTTTGTACGCAATTAGCGGAATGGTGAGGAATTCAGTGTGTGACGTAAAGTATGGTGTTTCGTACGTAATTACTAGAAATTTGGAGAAAAAAAACGAGATTGTCGTGGAATAGAGTTTTGTGTACGTAACCTGCCGAAAGACAACGAAAAAAGTACAGTTTGTCGTAAGATAGAACGTTTCGTACGCGAATACTCAAAAATTGTCGTGAGCTGTGATGTTTTGTACGCAAAAAGACGGAAAATTGTCGTGGAATCTGATGTTTTCCACGCAAAAGGCTCGAAAAGCACAGAGAACACCCGAAAATTGGAAGTTTTGCGAAACAAAAGGCAAATGTGTACGTTTTAACGTTATCAAGTCATGCGCCTCACTTTGTTTGCGAATATTCGAATTTCGATTAGTACGAAATGAGACCGAAAACTTTGAACTCGCGAATGAATGAATGATGAAATGGCAGTGCCACGTCACGTGAAAACAAAAAAACGGAGAGAAAAAAGCGGAATAGGAAGGTTGAAAAGAGATTGTCTCACTCACTTTTTCGTCTCAAATGTATCAAATTACTGAACACACGCCCCTTCTTTTTCGAAGAGAAAGTGAGAGAGAGAAAAAGAGAGACGCAGACAGTGAGACGAGAATCGGAGTTGACATTACAATCGGGAAGAAAGAGATAGGAAGAAGAAGATGATGATGATAGACATTGATCGTCAGATGTGATGCCGAGTACGCAACGAGTGCGAGAGGGCAAATCAAAGTGATATAGGCAAGAAAGAGAAAAAGAGAGTTTGAGAAAAAGAAAGGGAGATCGAGAAAGAGAGAGAAACAGAGAGAAAGAGAGTCAACACGCAATGAAGCTTGTTTGTCGTCGAACAATAACACATGTCTCTCTCTCTCTCTCTATCTCTCTCTCTTCTGTACTTTCCCCCCCCCCCCCTCCTTGTCACTCTTTGCGTGTCTGATTTGAAATCGGTACTGGCGAAAAAGTCAAAACACAAACATTAACCTCCTTTATTTTTCGATGGAATTACGAGATTAGTTGGAGGTTGGAGGGACACCATTCTGTGTTTGTGTCTGTTCAAGGTCTTTCCCTATTTTTTCGCTCTTTTTCAAAATGTAATAAAAACCGAGGTTGTCGTGGAGTTTGGTGTTTTGTACGCAGACAGCCGGAAGCTCGGTGGGCGTTTGCGTACAATGCACCGGATGTGACGATGACTTTTCAGGAATTTTTCAAATTGTCGTCAGGAGCAGCAAAAGTGCGAAAATAGCAAAAATTGACCGTTATTTCATTTTCATTAGCTTAGGCCCAATTCCAAAGCCGATTCCCATTCCCATGGCCTTGAAATAGGAAACTCGAAAAAAAAAGACACTTCTCCTAGGCCGCAAAAGGGTCATTTGATGGGTGCGCGGAGAGAGAAAGAGAAGTGCTCAATGGGGTGGAATGAATAGTTGATGATGATGGTGATGATGATGATGATAGACATGCATTCCCTTCTCTTTTTGAAATTTTGAGAGAGATGGAGAGAGCTTTGAAAGACTCAAAAGTGCAAAGTTTTGAAGGGAAATTTTAATTTTTCACGTAGCGACAGAACTTCATGACGTGCCACAATTATTTCATGACGTGGCAGAACCATTTCATGAGGTGGCAGTACCATTTCATGAGGTGGCAGTACCGTTTCATGACGTGGCAGAACTATTTCATGAGGTGGCAGTACCGTTTCATGGCGTGGCAGAACCATTTCATGATGTGGCAGTACCATTTCATGAGGTGGCAGTACCGTTTCATGACGTGGCAGAACCATTTCATGATGTTGCAGTACCATTTCATGAGGTGGCAGTACCGTTTCATGACGTGGCAGAACCATTTCATGATGTGGCAGTACCATTTCATGACGTGGCAGTACCATTTCATGATGTGGCAGTACTATTTCATGACGTGGCAGAACCATTTCATGATGTGGCAGTACCGTTTCATGACGTGGCAGAACCATTTCATGAGGTGGCAGTACCGTTTCATGATGTGGCAGTACCATTTCATGACGTGGCAGTACCATTTAATGACGTGGCAGTACCGTTTCATGACGTGGCAGAACCATTTCATGATGTGGCAGTACCATTTCATGAGGTGGCAGTACCGTTTCATGATATGGCAGAACCATTTCATGATGTGACAGTACCATTTCATGAGGTGGCAGTACCGTTTCATGACGTGGCAGAACCATTTCATGATATGGCAGTACCATTTCATGACGTGGCAGTACCATTTCATGAGGTGGCAGTACCATTTCATGATATGGCAGTACCATTTCATGACGTGGCAGTCCCATTCCATGAGGTGGCAGTACCGTTTCATGACGTGGCAGAACTATTTCATGACGTGGCAGAACCGTTTCATGACGTGGCAGTACCATTTCATGAGGTGGCAGTACCGTTTCATGACGTGGCAGAACTATTTCATGACGTGGCAGAACCGTTTCATGACGTGGCAGTACCATTTCATGACGTGGCACTATAGATTTACTCGTTCCGACAAAAATTTCAAGAACCTCGTCGGCATTGAGCGAAAAAAACGCGAAGGAGATTTCCCCCGATACAACTTTTTCGTTTTTTTTTGTCAATAACACATTCTTTCTCTCTTTCTTTCACTCACAGACACACAAAGAAAAAGAAAAATCCGAAGGAAATCGAGAAGCGCCTTTTCTTTTTCTTTCTCTCTCTCATCCGTCCCTTTCTCTCTTTCTTCTTTCCTATTCTTCGTTCGTATTTTTCACTTTCTCCTGAACTTACACACAAGTGCTTCCCCCTTTTTTCTTTCGTTTTTTTTTCCAGAAAAGACGAAAAGGAGGAGTAGGGGAAAAACAAGTGAATCTCTTTTGTCGAAGAAATCGCTGAAGTGAGTAGTCGGAGGGATGGTCCCTCGGGGGGCAAGGTTCTTGATTAGGAGGCGCCCGATAAAGAAAATAGAGGGGGAAAAACAAAGTTTGGTTGAAAAAACTGAGAGATGGAGAGAAAGGGAAGTGGTTTTGTGAAGTTTACCTTTCGTAGAGGGATCAGGAGGTTTTTTCAGGGTAATCAAGTTTTTTGTGATGAAAATAGGTTATGGACAGTCTGGAAG
Organism: Caenorhabditis sulstoni; assembly: GCA_963966605.1. Classification (NCBI taxonomy): domain Eukaryota; kingdom Metazoa; phylum Nematoda; class Chromadorea; order Rhabditida; family Rhabditidae; genus Caenorhabditis; species Caenorhabditis sulstoni. The sequence goes on along the minus strand of OZ016478.1, from coordinate 853,228 downwards.
GGGTCAGAAATATGATTTAGGCATTGGTGCTGTTGGAGATACCAGGATTTCAGGCTCAGAGGAACTACCGAGGTACCATCGTCCGAAAGGTTGTCAGAAAATGTCACAAGTGTTCATGGAGTTGAAAAAGGGACAGGGCTCAGAGATGGTCAAAGGGTACGAGAAGTGGGTGACTGTCAGAGTTTCAGGCTGCAACAAGAGAATTCAGAAAAAAAGTTCGAAAAAGTACCGTTGAAGGTAACATTGACCAACAGTGGATTAGGGGTTTGATAACAGTCCTAATTACTAGGAGGACCAAAAAGTTTAAGGAATATCTGGGAGGTTTTGAAGGTTCAAGTGTAGTACAGGGCTGCCAAGGCTTTAGAAAAGTTTAGAGAGACGGGTTCCCAGGATCTGAAATCCATTATGGACCACTGAACTACGGTAGATTCCAAGGATCTAAGAGAATTCAAGAGTTCCGAGGTGAACGGGTTTATGTGACCCGAAAAAAGTGGTACAGCTGACCCCACAAACAGACAAATAGCCCTTTGTGCCGTGGCGCCATTTTTCTGTTGACCCTTCCCCCCCCCCCCCCCCCCCTCCTTTGTCGGCGGCACCATGAAAAAAGTACAAAAGAAGCGAGTTCACATTCTTCGCTGTTTGACTGGTCGCTTTTGACGAGAGAGCCGACAAAAAAAAACCGATTCACCGCGCGGTTATTAAACAAAACATCGAAATCTATACCGTAATACTCTATGTGTCCCTTTTTATATGTGGAAGGAATTATGGCTTTGGGCCAGCGAAAAAAGAGGAATGCGAAAAGTTTATGAGATCGCCAGGGGTTGCTAGGAAATGCATGGGGGAAGAGAGGGCACAAACAAATTGGAAATTTTCGTTATTTTATGAAATGGCAGTACCATTTCATGATGTGGCAGTACTATTTCATGACGTGGCAGTACTATATAATGACGTTGCAGTACAGTTTAATGACATGGCAGTATCATTTCATTACGTGGCAGTACCATTTCATGACGTGGCAGTACCATTTCATGACGTGGCAGTACCATTTCATGACGTGGCACTAACAAAGGGGGAAGGGAGACAAACTCTCGTTATTCCTAACATGAAATGGCGCTGCCACGTCGTAAAAACTATTCGCTTCGAGAGAAGTCAAGTTTACACACACACACACAAAAACGCTAAACCCTTTGGATGCTTCAAGTAGTTATGAATAATCCAGACGAGGCGACTGCCTCTTTTCTCTTTCTTTCTCTTTCTCTCTCTCTCTCTCTCTCTCATTTTTATCTCTGTGCTGCCCCCTTCGTCCCGCCTGTGCCGAAAAAAAACATGTTTAGAGCAGTTTTTATTTTTCCAGATCGGATAAACAACAAGATTTGTTGAGAATGAGAGCAAATGGAGTGAAGAGAGAAAAAAGAGGGGAAAAAAAAGAAAATGTGACGGAAAAGTACACCGAAGAGCGTGGGGGGGGGGTCTTTTGAAAACTAGGCGGTGGGTGGGGGGAGTGTTGTGGTGAAAAAGTGGAGGGGTGAGGGTGGTGGAGGGGGGCAGAAAAGCATGGAGAGGAAGAATGTGAAGGAGGAGGAGAAGGCGACGCGGCGGAGGGCAAAGCAGCAGCAGCTGCTGCCTACTCTTTCTCTTTCTCTCTCTGTCTCTGTTTCTTGATCACTCTTTCTCTTTCTCAACCGCTCTTTCTGTTTCTCCTTCTATTTCTCCAAAGTTTCTATGAAACTCAAAGACCCGTTTTATCACCGGAATTAGCTTCTTACACAGGAAGAGCCCCAACTTTTTTCTGAGAGTTGAGAGAAAAATGACTCATTGACAAAATTTATAGAAAACTTTGAGATCTTCAGAACAGCGCAAAGAACGTCTAAAAATATTGACTTTTAGCCGAGTTATGTCGGTTGTTCTTGAAAACAAGTCGAAATTGATAATGCCACTTTAGGACTGCATAACTCTGCCAAAAATCAGTATTTTAACACGTTCTTTGCGCCATTTGAAAGATCTTCAAATTTTCTTCACTTTTTGTCATCATTAGACCACTGTGATAGACCTCAATACAAAAAAGTTAGAGCCACTTTCATGATTCACACCGTAAATCGACAGTTTACCGCCGTTTTGAGTGCTTTGAAAACTATGCGAAACCTCAGAAAACCATTGTTTTCTGTGAACTTGGTACAAAAACCAAAAAAGAAAACTTCTATTTCTGTGTCATGTATATGTTTATCTTTCTCTCTCCCGCTCTTTTTTTTCAGTTTTTTTTTCTCTTTTTCTCTTTCCCTCTTTGCTGTTTTTCTTTGTTTGCACACACTGCCGCCTCAAAACTTCTCATTTTACCATCGTTTTCACCCATTTTTCTCCATTTTTACCCCAATTTTTGTGCCCCCAAATGGTCCAGGACTCATCGTCGCCGCCGTATTTCGGAATGTACGGAAACAATTATCTGAGTCCGCGCTACATTGTGAGCTTTTGATTCTTTTTTTCGGGGGAAAACGAAAAAGTTGGTTTTCAGGTGACGTCACCGACGCCTTCATACCTCTCGCACGCTTCGTTTTCGCCGCAACCGATTGTGAGCCAAGAGTCACCGTCTCCGCCGAGTTATTGTCAGATTCGTGAGTTTTTTGAGCGGAAAAGGTGTGATATCGCACCGGAAAGACGTCAGTGATTGTGTTTTCCGGTGAAAAGCGCACTAGAAATGCGCCAATGCACCAGAAACGCGCCAGTACACTGGAAACGCGCCGATGCGCAGGAAAGACGCCATTAGAAATGCGTCAACGCACTAGAAAAGCGCCAATGCACCAGAAGAGAACGCGTCAGTTCACTAGAAACGCGTCCATACACTAGAAACGCTTCAAAGCACTGAAAACACGCCAACGCGCTAGAAAGCGTCAAGGCACCTGAATTGCGCCTACAACCGTTTTTCCTCATTTCAGAGCCGCCCGCTGCCGGTGAAATGCTGATTGTGCGCACAACTACCGTAACCCGCAACACCACCGCCATTCAACCGATTCATTCCACATTTTAGCCGGCACATAAAACAATTCCACCACCGAGAAACACTTTTGATTATTCACAAGTAGTCGTCCTTATCCTCATCCGTCGACGATGACGTGTTTTCGACCTGTATTTTGTAGAAAATTTCCAGGGGGAATGGAAATCTTTTGACATACATTCACAGTTTTCTCGTCGACAAGTTGAACCCGTTTCCGATGGAAAATGTTGGCGATGATACCGTTTTGAAATGCGGTCAATCTACAAAAGGTCATTCGAGATGGAAGAGGAAGAGCTAGGCCACGCCCACCTTCCCAGGAAGCTCCGCCCCTCGGAATCGCTGAACTTTGAGAATACGGTCGCCGACGCGTCGGACGGTCGCGATTGCATCGATAATCTGCAAAATCGGACAATGTATTTTGCAAAAAAATTTCGCCACCTGGCATGAGTGAGTCGCTGCTCTTGTTGACAAACGGAGTGTCGTTTGCGGTGCATCGCCATCACGTGCTGCGTGCGGAGCTCGCGGTTGATGTAGGCGTAGAGGACGGGGTTGGCGGCCGAGTTGAAACACACCTGAAATGGGGGAGAGAAAGTTAGGCCACGAGTTCTAGGCCAAGATGATACATAGTGTGTGCACTTCGCGCTCCACTGCACTTACTTTGAGAGCCAATCAGCAAATGTGCGGTGGAGCGCAATGTAGCATGATTGATAATAGATCTTAGAAGCTTCTCAGACAAATTTTAGGCCGCTAGCGGTCTAGGCGCTTATTTTGGCGTATGTCAAGCGGATGTCTGGCCGGTATCAGGCGGCAATTCAAACTTTTACTCACCAACAAATGCGCCACAAAAAACATTGCCGAAAGTGCCGGCGTCATCCAGGAGACCTGCAAATTGAAAACAAAAACCACCGTAACCACCATTGTTCCCCCTTTAACGACTCACGGCGATCAAATTGAACTGCGACATGATGTTGAGTGTCCACTGCGGTGTCCAGCACAGAAAATAGAACAAAATAACGGCGACGATGCGTTTCGTCACTTTTTTGACGCGATTCGACGAGCCGTCGGGTTTGATGGCACGCGCGCCGCGCATGTTTCGCGACGATTTTTGGAGAGCGAAGATGACCTGAGAAAATGGTTAGTTTTCGTGAGAAACTGCCATTTTTATCGATTTTCTCATGTTCTAATTGAGCCCGGTACGCGAAAACCCCACAAAAGCCCGTAAATCGACACCAAACTGCCTCTTCCGTGCGAGACCCATAGGAAACTTTTTTCACATTTTTTGTTGTTTTTTTTGACCTACTTTTGATTATACCTTTGTCCATAGAGCGCGTTTTCGCTATTCCCGTAAATCGACACCAAAGAGAAGAGACGTTTCGGTGTCGATTTACGAGCACAACTCAGAAATCGGCTCACCTGCACATAAAAAATGATAATTAAAAACGCCGGAGCGGCGAATCCGATCACAAAAGTGTAGAGGGTGAATGTGGCGTCGGCGTCGAACATGCACTTTGACATTGTCGTTCCGGCCAGATCTGTGCAAAAAAGTTCCGAAACTACCGTAACCCTGTACTTGGCGCCTTACCAGAGGCGGCCAACTCGGGGCTTCCGTCCCTCAACGGTATCATGCGCATTTTATCGATTTTCAGCACGGCCGCCTCGATGAGCACCGGTAGCAGGAGTACTGTAGCGAAGATTGTGCACGCGACGAGCACTTTCAGCGCGGTTCGATTCGATCGCATTCTGAAGTAATGCGATGGCCTAGGTTTATTCTAGTCCCTGACGAATCGACGAACTTCATAGATTTGACTGGGCTGCACACGGCCATGTAGCGATCCCAGCTGAGCACGGTCATCAGAAATGAGCTGAGCAACTTGTTGACACTCTCGCCGAACCAGTACACTTTGCACATTGCCACACCGAACAGCCATTGTCCTTTCAGAAGGTCGACGACGAGAAACGGAAGGTGTAGGATGACGAGAAGATCGACGATCGATAAACCTGCGAGAGCGTCGATTTTCAGAGAGTTTTCAGACAAAAACCCACCGAGCACATAGATGAAGACGTGATTCGTGTTGCTCATCACTTTTCGCTTTCCGGCCTGCACATTTCGTTTCATTGACGTCAGAATGTTGAGAATCATGAGGATCACTGTGCTGGAAGAGGAAAAGCTAAGCCATGGAAGAGGCAAAGCTAGGTCATGGAAGAGAACAAGCTAGGCCATGGAAGAGGAAAAGCTAGGCCATAAAGTCCCACTTACCCATTGCCGACGGTGCCAATAATGAAAAGTACGAGGTAGGAGATGGCGAGCACCAATTTCAATGTGGTTCGTGACGCGTCGTCGTCGTTTTGCGTGGCTCCTCCGACGGCTCCGACGGCTCCGTGCTCCTCCTCAGAAGACGTCGTCGTCGAGAAGTTCATGTGATTCTGAAAGTGCTCACACTGAAATGACCCAAAAAGTGACGCAAAAAAACACGGAAGAGGGGCCTAGACTGCATCACCGAAAGAAATAAAGACGAAGAAGAAAAAAAAAACGGATGACCATTTTTTATTGGTGACGTAATTGAATGCATTTTTTCGGAGGAGAATATGGAACGGGGGGAGGGGCGAAAATAAGGGAGGAAAAAAAACAAGATCGGCTGGAAATGACAGGTCGGATGAATTGATTTGGGGAAAGTTAGGCCATAAGCTTGGGAAGTTATGTAGGTCATGGGTTTTGGGAAGTTAGGCCATAGGTTCGGCAAGTTAGGTCATGGGTTTGAGAAGTTAGGTCATGGGTTGGGGAAGTTAGGCCATAGGTTCGGCAAGTTAAGTCATGGGTTTGAGAAGTTAGGTTATGGGTTGGGGAAGTCAGGCCATAGGTTCGGCAAGTTAGGTCATGGGTTTGAAAAGTTCGGCCATGGGTTCGGGAAGTTAGGCCATGGGTTCGGGAAGTTAGGCCATGGAGTTGGGAAGTTAGGCCATGGGGTTGGGAAGTTAGGTCATAGGTTTTGGGAAGCTAGGCCATGGGCCTTGAGATTAGAAAGTAAAAAGTTTGCCACGATAAGTTAGACCATGCGTTCGAAAAGTTAGAAAACAAACCAACAATGTTAGGCCTTACAATTAGAGTTGTGAAGTTCGGTCACGAATTGCAGCCGTCACGTCACAAATTTTTGAAGCTAAGCTGCCATTCTCAAAACCTAGACAACCAGAAAAACTGCCAAAAATCTCATTTCCGGTGAAAAAATTGCTAATTCTGGATCAACCAAAAGAATGCAAATTTCCAGCGAACGCAAAAGCGTGCACTGTGAGCATGATCAATTTCTAGTCTACGCAAGTGCAAAACCTAGGCCAGCGCTCCAGAAAACGTCGCTATTTTCAGTGAGGCCGGCCTCGCCGTCATTTTCAGAGTGAACAACACTTAGTACACCTGTCTTCTTCTTTTTTTCTTTTTTTTCTCTTTCTCGCGACAAATCCAATTCTTGGTTCTTCTTAAACACCACACACAGAAAAAACGTTTTTTTTTTTTTGAGAAAAGAATAAAGTTGTTTTTCCTCCTTTTTCTTCCCTTTCTTTTTCTTGTTTGGTGCTGAAACTGAAGGGGGGAGTGTTGGCTGAAAATGTGAGGAATTGAATGAAAAAAATAAAAACGGAGAAGAAGAGAGGATTCTTATTCTTTTTTCCCGCTTCTCTTCTCTTTTTCAAGTGCTCTTTTGCTTGTTCGAGAAAGAGAGAGAGAGTGGAAAACGTGAAAAGGGCATAGAATAGATAGGCATCAGAAATGAGCCGAGAGGCTGGGGACTAGAAAAAGCTAGGCCACCAGTTTTGAAACGTTTAGTTTCGGGACGATGAAAATGATGATGAGAGATGCAGAAATAATAAAATTGGCGGGGCAAAAAGTGTGAGGACAACAAAAAAGAGCGGAAATTGAAGAGAAAGCCGCTCTTTTTTTTAAAGGGGGGCACACACTTCATTTCACCGGGGGGTGAAAGGGGGAGGAGGACGAGAAATTGAGTTATGTCTTCTTGACTGGGAGGGATGACTCGGAGAAAGAGACCGTAGAAGTTAGGCCATGAGACGTGGGAAAACTAGGTCAGTGGGAGGAAAACTTGGGTTATTTGGAGAGAATCTAGGTCATTACGGAAAATCTAGGTCATTAGGTGAAAATATAGGTCATTTGCAGAGAATCTAGGTCATTAATACAACATCTAGGTCATTGGGTGGGAATCTAGGTCATTGGGCAAAATATAGGTCATTTGTAGAAAATCTAGGTCATTTGAAGGAAATCTAGGTCATTGGGTGAAAATCTAGGTCATTTGGTGGGAATCTAGGTCGTTGGGTGAAAATCTGGGTCAACTTGCAAGTCTTTTATAGATATATGATCTATTATAGATATATAATGGAGAAAGTTAGGCCATGCTTCTGGAAAGTTAGAAGGCCACTACTGAACATGAAGCTTTCAGGATTCTTGGGTCATAAGAAACCTCGGATCGCAGGAACAGAATAATAGGGGAAGTTAGGCCATCGACATGAGAAACTAGGCCACAAGTAGGAAGATGGGTCATGTGATCATGGCGCTGTCAGGAGCTTGGACTTTAGAAACGCAATTATCGAGTAATTAAGGCCGTGAACTTGACCAACTAGGGCACGTTGAAAAAGTTAGGCCACTGAAGGCTATTGGACATTTGTGATTCTCCTAGATTTGGATCATAATGAGCCTCGGCCTCTAGGGACTCTCAGAGGCCACTTGGAAAAAGTTAGGCCATTCGGAAAAAGTTAGGCCATGGAAAAAAAGACCATAAGATAGGAGGGCCGAAACTTTCAAGGACAGGCTTTATGGGCAAACAGCTTGTCTATATAGTCAACATAATCAATCATAAAAGCGAAAAACAAGAGAGAAAGTGCATCGAAAAGTGCTCGGCGAGCCGAGATGAGTCGGAGCTCGGCGAGCCGAAAAGAATCAAGTTAACGGTCCTCCCCCTCGTCTATTTTTACGCCGCATCGTCATCGCAAAAGTATATAGTCAACATAATCAGGCGACAGAAAAATGAATGAATGCGAAAAAAAAACGGAAAATTGGGTATCAATTACCACGTGAAACATTATCCAAAAACCATCACAGATACCCTTGGCAGAAAAAAAATGAAATTTTTTTTTGTTCGTCGCGCACACGATCTCTGGTGAAATTGCGACGAAAAATGAACTTTTCCCCTATCTTTTTTTCAGAAATCGAATGCATAAAAGACGAGGAGTGTGAAGAAATTTTCTTTTTTTTGTGTTTCGTAAAAGGGAAAAAAGTAGGTGTGTGTGCAACAAAAGAGCGGCTCGATTTCTCGTTTTGGAGCATGTTTTTTGAGCTCTGAGAAGTAGGTGGGAAAGTTAGGCCGTTTGGGGGAAAGTTAGGCCATTTTGGGGAAAGTTGGGCTATTTGGGAGAAAGTTAGGCCATTTGGGGAAAGTTAGGCCATTTTGGGGAAAGTTAGGCCATTTTGGGGAAAGTTGGCCTATTTGGGAGAAAGTTGGGCTATTTGGGGGAAAGTTAGGCCGTTTGAGAAAAGTTAGGGCGTTTGGGGGAAAGTTAGGCCATTTGGAGAAAGTTAGGCCGTTTTGGGGGAAGTTAGGCCATATGGGGAAAGTTAGGCCATTTGGAGAAAGTTAGGCCACTTGAGGGAAAGCTAGGCCATTTAGAGAAAATGAGGCGAATCGGTGAAAACTAGGTCATATTGAGAAAGTTAGGCCATTTGACGAAAGTTAGGCCATTTTTAAAATCAGAGTGACATTTAAAAACACTTCTATAATAAAGTTAGTCCACCAACTCGAAAAGTTAGGCCATACGAAAAAGTCACAATTTGGGAAAGTTAGGCCACTTTTATGAATTAGAGACACTTTAGCGATCTTTCGACACTAGAAAACATATTAGAGAGAAAGTTAGGCCACCGGGGGGAGAGTTAGGCCACGAACTCGAAAAACTAGGTCATCCGCGTATTTCCCTCTGTTTTGGTCCTCAAAAACGAGGAACTCTCTCATTTTTCACCCTCTCCATCGCGATGACTACTAATTTTTTCAGGAAATTCCGATGTGCTCGCCGAGCACACCGATCACTACTTCCTCTATTTCAATGGCCTAAAAACCCAAAAAAGGAAGGGGGCTGGGGGGGATTTCTAGGCCACGGCGACGTCACTTTTCGGACGCATTTGAGAAGAGGAAAAAGGAGAGAAAAGAAAGAGAGAGGGGGAAAATTCAACTCTCCGACGCAAAAAGGAGAATTATGAGCGTTTGTGCGTGAAAATGCAATTTTTAGTCTGCGACCGATTTTCGGACTTTTTGAAACGGGGGTGACAAGAGAAAGTTAGGCCATGGTGTTGGGAAGTTAGGCCATGAGTTTAGGGGAGTTAGGCCACGGAGTCGGAAAGTTACACCATGAACTTGGTTAGTTAGATCATAGATTAGAGCAGTTTTCTGTTGATTCGAAAAGTTAGGCCATAGTTCGCGATACTTAGGCCAACAACCTCAAATCTCGTTGCATCGTGATTTCTAGTCCACCAACAGCATGAACTAGGCCACAAACATCAAATTGGAGGTTTTCATGATTTCTAGGCCACCAATTTCAAATTAAAGGTCATAATCATTTCTAGGCCACCAACTGCGAAACCTAGGCCACAAACATCAAATTGGAGGTTCTAACCGCGAAACCTAGGCCACCGGTTTCAAATTGAAGGTTATAATGATTTCTAGGCCACCAACTGCGAAACCTAGGCCACCAACTGCGAAACCTAGGCCACCAATCTCTAATTAAAGGTTTTCATGGTTTCTAGGCCACCCACTGCGAAACCTAGGCCGCCAGTCGCAAATTCCCGTCTTCCCCCCTCGTTTCCGTGGGTCGAAAACAGGTGAAAATTTAAAATTCACACCCCGAGAATAAAATGTTTTTTTTTCTCTCTATTTTCGTAAACATTTTCCACTCACACGGGGGCATCACAAAAAAAAATTAATCCAGGGCGAAGAAATGAGTAGTGACTCGAGAAAAACAACGAAATGCTCTTTTTCTTGTGTGTGCTCCAAATAGATTTCTATATAATATATGTAGAGGATGCACCAGAACACACTCAAAGATACAAAATGAGCATTGTTATTTTGATAATCCGCCCGGGGGTTTTTCTCTTTTCCAAGAACATCAACATATAAAAAAGAGGGCGTGGCCTATAATAATAATAATAAGAATAATCAAAAAACAATTGGGGGGAGAAAAAGTGTCCGGTTACAAGTTTTTCGTACTAATTGGGACGGACCGAGAATCGGTAAGTGCGCTCTATTGGACACGAGTTCGGTGGAGCGCGTTTGCAGTGTCGGAAGATGAGACGATCAGTTGAATGGGAATTAAAGATCTCGGTGGTTTTCGACGAGAAAAAAGCTCGATTAGATTTGAAAACGAGACAAGAAAGAGTAAAAGGAGAGATGTTTCGCAATTTCAAAGTCTAAGGTTCGAGACAGTGGTCAGCATACGTCACGGCGAGGAAAATGGGGAGAGTAAAAATAGAAAATACGGGATGCGTGGCCTAACTTTTCCTTTTGACCATAGAGCAGCACGAAATTAAGGTCAAGTGGCCGGGGTTTTCGATTTGGTGGCCTAACTTTTGCTAAGCCTCGAGTTTTTGGGTCCGTTGGCCTAGGTTCTAAAGTTGGTGGCCTAACTTTCGCTATAACTCTAGTTTTGGGTCCGATGGCCTAGGTTCTGAGATTGGTGGCCTAACTTTTGCTATATCTCGAGTTTTTGAATCAGATGGCCTAGGTTCCAAGATTGCTGGCCTAACTTTTGCTATAACTCTAGTTTTGGGTAAGATGGCCTAGGTTTCAAGACTGGTGGCCTAACTTTCGCTTTCACCTGAACTTAGGGTTAAATAACCTAGCTTTTCAGTTTGGTGACCTAGTTTTCGCTTTTACTTGAACTTCACGCTTAATGGCCTAGGTTTCAAGGTTCGTGGCCTAACTTCCCATGCGACTCAAATTTCGGGTTCAGCGCAAAATGCTGGCGATGATGGCCGAACTTTCCAGCCCGGAAACTTAGGCCGCGGGAAAATTTTGCAAAACTGGGGGCACAAAGCGATGCGAATCGTTCGCATCACTTCCAGATAATCCCTCCCAAAACGCCCTTTTCGCTTAAATTCCCTTGTAAATCTCATCTAATCCTCCCCCCTGTGCTCAGACGAGCAAATCCAAAGAAAACCAGCGAAAATCGCGGAGCCAGGTTCCCATGAGCTCGTGGCTCCAACACTTGCTCTTGTTCCTGCTCCGGAGAGCCAGGGGATGGGTGGGGGACACATGAGAAATATGAGAAAGGGGTGTATCACAGAGCACACACATGTGTGCTCAAACAAGTTTGGAGCTCCTTTGGAGCTCCGCGAGCCGCTCCTTGGCTGCTAAGGGAGGTTGGAGGGGAGCAACGAAAGGAGGAGCAGAGAATGGAAATGAAATTGGAAATATCCTCACCCCGCTCTTTTTCGCTGCTTCTTCACACTGGGCAAAAACAAGCAGAAACCCCCCGCCCGAAGCCTCTCACTTTCTTTTTCTAGTGGAGATTGTGAAGGAAGAAGAAGAAGAAGAAATGAAATGTCGAGAAAGAGAGAGAGAGAGAGCAGATGACGTCTCGAAACTCTTCGTCGTCGTCTTCATCTGGAGCATCTCGAAGGGACCCCCCCCTCCCCCTAAATCCAATTGCGTCCGTCTTTTTTGACATGATATTCTGATTGAGTTATCGCTTTTTGGGCAGAAAAAGGGGGTGGGACGTCGGAACGTCGTCATGTCGCTTCCGGTGAATCATTGTCATCGGCCGGATCATCAGCCGGATCTTTGGTCTACAGCATGGCCGAGTTGTGCACTTTGTGGGTTTCTAGGCCGTGTTCCAAGTTTGACGAAAAATGGACCACCGTGACCGGAACTACTTAGTACACTGTTTTTGACCTACTTTTATAGTCATTGTATGTATCTACAACGTTTTTTGATCTACAACAGTCTGAAACTGCAACGATGTTGCCCTGCAGGCTACAGCGCTTTCCGATCTTCTATGGCCGAACTGTGTACTAGTTGAGTTTCCAGGCCAAGTTATCGTAATCAGCATTGAGCTACCATGGCCGAACTGTTCATTAGCAGGGTTTCTAGGCCACCAGCCAATCCCATGTTTTTGATCTACGAAGGCTGTGATTTGACCTACATAGTTTTTTGATCTACCATGGCCGCAACAAGAGAGTTTCTAGGCCACCGCTGCCAAGATCAACAGTCCATCTACCCAAGTATTATTCTTCGCAAGACCGTCCACTCATCCATCATCGAACATCTTCCGAAACAAAAACTTGTTATGACCTTAAAAAAATGAGAATCGACATGATTGACAAGGTGGAGATAGAGGAGTGCACTCTGGCGTTAAAGGGGGCCTGAAGAGAAAAAAAAATGGACAGGAAACGAGTTTTTTTTGCACACTTGGCACCTGGAACGAACCGGATCTTTTTGGAAGCGAGAGAGAGAGAGACCACCTCGTTTGATATGACATGAAACTCGAATGAATATTTCAGACGGGAGAGCATGGAGATGAAAACTGGAAAAGTCTACGTGACTTGCTGAAAGTCGAGCTGAAAATGAGAAAAACCGAGAACATTGAACGTTTGAGGGTGGGAAAGCTGGTCTTAGGGCCTAAAAGCTTATCACAAGGGAGGGACTAGTTTTTTGGAGTTTTATGACATTCTAGGCCACGGCTTCACTTTTTTGATGCATTTTAAAGGTTCCCATAAAGTGGGCGAAATTTCAGGCATAAAAGTTTCGAGGACTAGTTTTCGAACAGTCGGGTTTCTAGGTCATGGTCTAGAGAAAATTGAAGAACGTTTGAAAATCTTTTGAATGGCACAAAGAACGTGGAAAAATATCGATTTTGAAGGAAGTTATGCAAGTTTTCGTGAAAAATAAAGTAGTGATATTAAAAACTTTCATAACACAGCTCAAAATCGATGTTTTTCAACGTTCTTTGCGCCGTTCGAAAGTTCCTTAAATTTTCTTCATTTTTTGCAATTACGCCGTTTTTCTAGGTTCTACCGCAAAAAAGTTAGACCCATTCCCTTTTGCACCGTCGCTTGTCGCTCCACTTCGCGCTCCACCCCACTTTGCAATGATATGACTATTGCGTCATACTTCTCGAACTTTCTTCCTCTTCTTTTTCTCTGCGTCTTCCAGCGCAAAAAAGTGAGCGCGACGCCCAGTTCCAGTCCGATACCGTAACCCTGATCTTACCCCTTTGCCACTTATCGTCGTCAGTACTCGGCAGACCGCGCGAATCACCCCATGTATCGCTTGCGCGACACGGTACTTTGTGTAATAGGCAACACTTTGTGTTATCAGATCAGATTGCGAGTGTGAAGAAAGAAGGAAGAGAGAAGAACAACCTGAACCCAGTGTTGTGTTTGATCTTCTTATCACCCCTCCCCATTCTCATCACCTGATTGTTTCCCCCCTCTTTTACTCCTCCGCTTTGACCCCCCCCCCCCTATCTCTCCCTAACCGTCTTCTCCTTAAAGTATTACCCCCCCCCCCTCCCTGTTGTCCTAAGTACTTTCCACTTTCCCCCCCTTGAAATGAAACATGGTCAAGACTAGTCGGGGTGATAAGAAGAGTGTGGGTACATCATTCGCCATTGTGATAACACACTGACTGTCACTTTTTGCAATCTCTTCTCGCCGATTTTTTTCTCTTCCCACCCCATCGCTCCATTGAACCAACCATACCGGTTAAAACTGAAAAATAATATGTGGACGGTTTTCTAGCCGATCTTGTTTTTCACATTTTCACATTTTCTTATCACCTCGAGACTCGCGAAGACCCTCAAACTTTCATTTTTGAATCCTGTCTACCTAAACCTTAATTTCGTTTCCTCTTTTCAGCTCTCGTGTCAAAAAGATGGGTGTTGTTCCGATGGAGATCGTCGGCGGCACGCTGCCATCGCCCGAATCGGATGTTTCGTTGGACAGGTGAGCTGATGTCCTCGATTTTTTATTTTGGCAGTGATAACATAGGAGTTCCGGGTATCGGTTTTGAGAAAAAAAAAACGCTCCAGCGTGCGGAATACAAGTACATAAGACAGTGCGGTAAAGCGCGTTCGCTGATCTTGGCGTATGTCGAGCGGATGTCTGGCCGATGTCTGGCCGACAATGGTCATAGCGTAAAAATACAGCGCGGTAAAGTGCGTTTGCTGTTCTTGGCGTATGTCTAGCGGATGTCTGGCCGAAGTCGGTCCGCCAATGGCCGTAACGTAAAATTCAATGAGTAGAAACCGCCCTATTCCAGCCTCCGATCGCCACTTCACGAACGTCGGACCGAGTGGCGTGCGATGTGGATATCGATCGCGATGCAGTTTGTCGTCGGCGTTCAGATATCCGTCTACTACATGTCAATGTGGCCGTACCTATCGGGTCTCGACACGACAGCCGACATGGATTTTCTCGGATGGGTCGTCGCCGCGTGCAACATCGGATGCACTATTGTGAGTCGATTCTACACTGCATCACAACAGCTACCGTAACCCACTTGTACCCCACTTTCAGTCAAACCCTCTCTACGGTCTATGGAACCAGAAGACGCTCTCCTGCAAGTGGCCCACTATCACCGGTTTCCTGATTGCCGCCGTAGGCCAAGTGATGTATGGGGCGATCAGTGAGATGAAGCACCATGGAAAGTGGTACATGCTCGTCGCGCGCATCGTCACCGGGCTCGGCGTCGGCAATCTGGCTGCTCTGCGAGCCTACGGAGCCACGGCGAGCACTCCGCACGATCGCCTCAAAGCGATTTCCTACGGAACAGCCGGCTACGTGTTCGGCATCTCGTTCGGACCGGCGATTTCGGTGCGTGACTACCGTAACCCCGTCCTCACCCCCTTTTCTTATCTTTAAATTTCAGGCGTTTTTCACTCCGCTCGGCGAAAAAGGCTACAATATTTGGATAGTGAACCTGAATATGTACACAACGGCCGCTTATTTGATGGCGCTTATTTGTGTGCTCGCCGCTGTTTTGATGTTCCTCTTTTTCACCGAGGACTACGCCGGAATAATGGATAAGGAGGCGAGCGATGAGAAAAGTGAGATACCGTAACCCTGGGTGTTTGACCTATTTAACAACATTTGTCATGTTTTTCAGCCAACTCCTATCTGAAAATACCAAAGTTTGACGTGGTGCCGGCGCTTATTTGCATTTATCTCTACATGATTGTCAGCATGATCGCCACCAATATCGAAGTGTAATTATCGATTGATCAGTTTCAGAATTCTTAAAAATTTCGTTTTTTGCAGAATGTCGACACCGTTGACTACGGTACTCTACGATTGGAAGGACTCCGACGCGATTTTGTACAATGGCATCATCGAATCGATCACTTGCATCGTGTCGGTTCTCATCAACTTTGGTATCGGAAAATCGAGAATCGGAAAGATGTAAGAGCGCAGAAAAGAATGGGCGGGAATTTGAAATTTGAAAATGATTTTCAGTGATAAGAGAGTCCAAATTCTCTTTGGGCTGGGAGTTTTCGTCGCTTTTCATCTGGTCAACTATCCGTGGTGGTTCTACTCCGGACCATTGCACTTCTTGCCGCCAGGTGAGAGATAGTCGGGTTTCTAGGCCGTGATCTATTTTTCAAATCAGTGGGATTTGGGATTTATGAGTCATGACCTAGTTTTACAAGAATGCCTAGTTTCTAGGTCATGACCTAGTTTTCAATTAAACTGGGGTTTCTAGGTCATGACCCCGTTTTTCAAGAGTTTCTAGTTTCTAGGTTATGACCTAGTTTTCCAAAAAACTGGGGTTTGTAGGTCATGGCTTAGTTTTCCATGAAACTCGGGATTCTAGGTCATGGCCTAGTTTTTCTGTGCTCGGCAATGTTCACCGTCTGATCTCACTCTTCTTAGCAGGGCTTCTGCTCTGAAAAGAGCTTTTCCAAGTTTTTTTGATGAATTCTAGTAAAGTTCCGTGAGCCTCTGTATGCTCAACTCCCGCCAAAGAACTCCAGTCAATGATAGGCAAGCTGTCCGAGTTTCGAGTTTCTAGGTCATGACCTACTTTCCAGCTAACCGGACTTCTAGGCTGTGAACTAGTCTCCAAAAAAACTTGTGTGACAAAGATGGCCTAACTTTTTCCGGGCCCTCGTTTCCTAGTCCCTCCCGTCAACGTGTTCTACTCTTCCAGGCTCCAACACGACCGTGGTGGGCGGTTGTCTCGACTCGTACACGTGGTGCAGTTCGACGACGCGCGTCCCGCTGCCCCTCTACATCTTCGCGTTCGTCGTCTTCTTCGGCATCGCCTTTCCATTCGTCGAATCGCCGGCGGCCGCGCTTTACTCGGAAATCCTCGGCCCCCGCAAACAGGGCACCATGCAGGGCCTCTTCTCTTTCGGCGGAAGTGTCACCCCGTTCGTCGCCTCTATCATTATCACGTAAGTTTGGCCGCTGGCCTAGTTTTCGCGTCATCCCATGTCCGAACTATTTCAGATTCCTCTTCCAACACACCGGCTACCAGTACGTGATCCTCCTCCAGTCGGCCACCATTTTCATCGCCTTCCTCCTCATGCTGATATTCTACAATCGTCTAGTGCCGCTCAAATTGAAGCCACTGCCCGGAAAACCGGCCGCCTACAAGGACGGCGTCTTCTATTCCATGTAAAACACTCCGAACAAATTTGAAAAAAACAACAAAAACTGATCTCAATTCAATGTTCCCCGCCTCAAATTAAAAAAAGATTCACTTTCCGATCAATAAACAGTTACTTTTCTTCTTATCAAATTCCCGTAAATCGAATCAGAAAACTGAAAACAAAGATCGCTTCCCCTCTTCGCTCGGAAAATAAACGTTTTTCTATTTGCATTCGATTCATGGATGGCACTGTGTCGGTGATCAGAACGAGAAAAACATGTTATTTTTTTTCCAGACACCATTGATAATCATGAGACCGTGGGAGAGAGTGCCTTTTTTAATCCGTGCCACAACGACCACGGCCAGGAACGGTTAGTTCCTGGAAATTGAAAACAAGTACGATGCTCCGCCCCCCTTAACCGGAAAATTGCTCGATCAAAGAATATGTAGTTCAACACGACTAACACGGCTTTTCATTAAATTTGACTTGAATTTTGTGGCACCCTTTAAGCCGAAATATCTCTGAAACTAGGAAAGTTATGAAAAAATGGTCAACTAAAAACTTGATCAGCGCAAAATTTCCCGTCATTTTGTAGTTGACAACTTTTTCGTAACTATTTTAACTTTCGAGATATACCCTGCCAAAGTTGCACCCTTCAATGCCTCCTCTTATTTTCAAAACCCACTAAAAATAGGGGCGGGACTTGATGAAAAACACTGTAGATTTAAAAAAATGGCTCTGCTAAAGGGGAGGGAACGGAGCATCGTACCGGCTTGGTTTTGTTTCATGAAATGCGACTTTTTGCCTCAACTCGGTGTTTTTTTTCGAGTTATGGAAAATTTTTCGAGAACTGAAAAACCGCAAAAACTGACAATTTTCTCTAAATTTTTAATTGAATTTTTCAAGATCGCAGAAAGTTGAACTTCCAAAGTTCACAGTTGAAAATACCTATAATTTCAGCGATATTTTTTCACCAAGTAGTTTTCGATTCCCGGAAAAAAACATTTTTAATCCGTGCCACCGCGACCACGACCACGACCAGGAACACAATGTTTCGCGGGGGAAATAACTGGTACGAGGCTCCGCCCACTTTTTCCGTGCCGTTCCCACCCATCCCGGAACTGTTTATGTATGTAAAGCGATGATTGTGATGATAGAGGAGAAGAGAAGAAAAGGGGTGGTTAAAAAGAGCCCCGGCCAATGTTGTTTTGAACATTGAGCACTTGTGCCTCTCCTCTCCAGCCGCTTTTTCTCTCTCTCTCTCACTCTTTTTATTTTTTTCTTTTTCTCTTTCTCTCTTCTCACTTTCTTTTTCTCCGTCTTCTTCTTCCTCTTTTTTCTCCTCACACCAACATTTTTCTGCTCAGCCGATGAGCTTCTTTCATGGTTTTCTTTGCGAAGGTTTTCAAAATTTCAGAAAATTTTCTGAATGTCTGTTGAACGCTTAAATTGTGGGTTATTAAATTTAGTTCAATTTTTTTTGGAAATTCCGGCCAATTTTTTTCACTGCTCTTCAAAAAACATCGGCCATGGCCTAGAAAACCATTTTTCTCAAACTTTCAAAAATTTTAAAAGTCAATTTACATATGGGTATTTCAGTGGAGAAGTTGAGAAAAATCTCCAAAATTCGCCAATTTTCGTGGTGCACAGGTCTACGAAAAGTCTGTGCGAGAATAATATTCAAAAAAAAAGACTCGGCCATGGCCTAGAAATCCGCAGTCCTGTTTTGAAACAAACTGAACTTTTGGATGCTCGTCCAGAAGAGATTAGAGAACTCGGCCATGGCCTAGAAATCCGTCTGTCACTATCAGTGCAGTGGAGCGCGGATGCAACACGCTCAGCGTGTGTTCTCGTCGAACTGTTCTTCTTGTTTGACGAACCACCACCCCCACCGATGTTTGTCTTAACACCCCCTCCCAATTTTTTGATATTTCCCATAGGGACCCTGACCTGTGCCTATTTGTCATGTCGCATGAATGAATCATGACGCAATGCCCAATAGGAATGTATGTACATACATAGCGATGTAGCATTTTTCGGTATCACCATCGTCGTCGACTCCCCCTCCCCTCCCTATTTCATACATACATCAGTCGGATGTGTTGAGAAAAGTCAAATGACCTTGCTAATGTGTAAGACTGACTGACTACAGTGCGCGATGCTGTCGTATTCGTAACCGGTTCCCCTCCCCATTCGTCCCCCCACTCCAACCATCCTCCCATTCTCCTTTTCATGGTATCTGATTTCTTTATCGAATTTCAACTTCCAATGCCCTTTTCCACCGCTCCAATCTTTGACTTTTCGTCCGAAATTTGCAGAATGGGCGTTCAACCGTCGGACAGCGATGTCACGTTACCGTCTGAGGAGTCGGTGAAGTCGGCGAGCAGGTGAGAACCGTAAATTGACGAGAAGGGAGGGAGGGACTAGAAGTTTCTCTTCCAGCCGCGGCTCACCGCTCGACGAACGTCGGACCGAGTGGCGTGCGATGTGGATATCGATCGCGATGCAGTTCGTCGTCGGCGTTCAGATATCCGTCTACTACATGTCAATGTGGCCGTACCTATCGGGTCTCGACACGACAGCCGACATGGATTTTCTCGGATGGGTCGTCGCCGCGTGCAACATCGGAGGCTCGATCGTGAGTTTGCCGTCCGGCTACAGGTACCGTAACCCAGTCTTTCCCCCCTTTTCAGTCAACACCACTCTACGGTCTATGGAACCAGAAGACGCTCTCCTGCAAGTGGCCCACTATCACCGGTTTCCTGATCGCCGCCGTAGGCCAAGTGATGTACGGAGTCATCAACGAGATGAAGTACAACGGGAAATGGTTGATGCTCGCCGCGCGCGTTATCACCGGGCTCGGCGTCGGCAATCTGGCTGCTCTGCGAGCTTACGGAGCCACGGCGAGCACCCCGCACGATCGCCTTAAAGCCATTTCCTACGGTATCGCCGCCAACGTGTTCGGCGTCTCGTTCGGACCGGCGATCTCGGTGCGTGACTACCGTAACCCCGCCCTCACCCCCATTACCACCTGTATCGCGTTTTCAGGCGGTTTTCACTCCGCTCGGCGAGAAAGGCTATCAGTTTGGAATGGTGAATTTGAATATGTACACGACGGTCGCCTATTTGATGGCATTGATGTGTGTCCTTTCGTGTGTCGTCATGTTTTTGTTCTTCACCGAGTATTACGCCGGAATTATGGATAAGGAGACCAAAGATGAGAAATGTAAATTCCCGCTGTTTTTTGATCTAATCTACCCTCCCGTTATTTTTTCAGCGAATACCCTGCTCAAAGTACCGAAGTTCGATCTCGTTCCGGCGCTGATTTGCATTTATCTCTACATGATTGTCACAATGATCGCCACCAATGTCGAAGTGTAATTATTGATTTATCGACTTCGGATCGAACTTCCCAAACCAAACTCTTTCAGACTCTCGACACCGTTGACTTCGGTACTGTACGATTGGAAGGACTCCGATGCGATTTTGTACAATGGCATCCTTCAAACGATCAATTGTATCGCTTCGGTTTTCGTCAATATTTCGCTCGGAAAAACGAGAATCGGAAAGATGTAAGAGAAAATGGACGGGAATTTGGAATTTTGAAAATGATTTTCAGTGATAAGCGAATCCAAATTTTCATTGGACTGGGAGTCTTCATCGCTTTTCATTTGGTTAACTATCCGTGGTGGTTCTACTCCGGACCGCTCAACTATTTGCCGCCAGGTGAGATAATGCGGGTTTCTAGGTCATGACCTAGTTTTTCAAGTGAATTGGGTTTCTAGGTCATGACCCACGTTTCTGACCTTCCGCAATTAACAGAAATGAGCCCTCTAACTTTTCTGTGTTAAACCCTGTCAAAATGGTCCAGTCACACAAACTTTAGAGCTTTCGAAGGTCTTTTAAATGACAAAATGAGCGTCTGAAAATGTTCCTTTCGAATCGTTTTGCAATCCAACTCGAAAGTTGGGCTGCAAAAATGTGCACAACTTGACTCGTAATGAACATTTTCAGAGGCTTTTTTGTCATTCGAAAGACCTTCAGTAGCTTTGAAATTTGTGTGACTGGACCATCATAACAGGATTTAACACGAAAAAGTTATGGGTTAAACGTACTTCTCCAAAAAACTTCTGACTCTAAAACCGTGACCGTGACTGGTCGGGTTGATAGGACATGACCTAGTTTTCCAATCAGTGTGAATTCTAGGCCATGACCTGGTTTCACCAAAGCGTTTGCTTTCCAAGCTTTAAAGCTTTGACTAAAGTATCATAGCCGAGCCAACTACCCCACCAAAAGAACTTGTGTGTCACCGATGGCCTAACTTTTTCCGGGCCCTCGTTTCCTAGTCCCTCCCGTCAACGTGTTCCACTCTTCCAGGCTCCAACACGACCGTGGTGGGCGGTTGTCTCGACTCGTACACGTGGTGCAGTTCGACGACGCGCGTCCCACTGCCCCTCTACATCTTCGCGTTCGTCGTCTTCTTCGGCATCGCCTTTCCGTTCGTCGAATCGCCGGCGTCGGCGCTTTACTCGGAGATTCTCGGCCCCCGCAAACAGGGCACCATGCAAGGGTTGTTCGCTTTCGGCGGCTGCGTCACTCCATTTGTCGCTTCTATCGTCATAACGTGGGTGGCCTAGTTCTCGTCGAGACGATTTTTCTCTTCCAGGTACCTATTCCAACACACTGGCTACCAGTACGTGATCCTTCTCCAATCGGGCACTATTCTCGTCGCCGTCCTCCTCATGATAATCTACCACAAACGTCTAGTGCCCCTCCAACTAGAGTCCACACCGGCTCCCCGCGAGCAATCCGACGTCGTCGAGCCGCCGACTGAAACCGAGCTCCGCACTGTGAGCCAACAACAATAGCGAGCAATCAGAAAAGAAACGGGTGTCCCCAAAAAGCTTTTTCTTATCGAATTTTCGGAACTTTCTCCAAAAATGCTCCAAAAATGCGTGACTGTGACGACAGACTGACGATACATGTCAGTCGATGAATCTCAATCGAATCAATAAATGTGTGATTTGAGTGCAGATACCTCGTGTTTATTCTTTTTTCTCAACTGCAGTTCTCGTCGACACCGTCGATCGTCTCGATGACATGTCCGACATTTGGCTCTTGCTCTTTGGCTCCGGCGGATAGATGCTCGGCAGGTAGAGATAGATGAACAGTGCGATAAAGTGCGGAATCAGCAACAGTTTTCTGCAAACCGAATCAATCGATAATCTGGGGTGAAAGGGGGCGGGGCTTAAGATCGAAAACCTGTAGACAAAGATGCTCGGCCAAAAGTGCATCATGTAGAACGGGAAATGGATGTAGCCGATCGAGAATTTCGACGCCGCCATTCCGATGACGTCATACGCCAACTTGTGGGTCGGATTGTCCACGAAACGGTGGCGCATGCAACGACGGAACTGTAGAAAATTAGGGGAAAATTGAGAAAAATTTAAAATTTAATTTTTTAAAAAACTTACCGTGGCAGCTGAGAGGGTGAAAAGAGCACTGGAGAGGAAGGCTATATAGTATCCGACGGCGAGCCCGTGCCACATGGCGGCGGTCACGTAGACTGCAAGAGTACGGTAGGGACCGTCGACGCGCTCGTAGACGACTCGACGGAGCCAAGCGACCGTCCAAATGTTCCAATTGTCCACCATTTCTTTGTAGTTTTGACCAAACTGCAAGTGCGCTCTATTGAGAATTATCGATTTCGGTCGGAGGGGACGATCACCTCCACTCTCAACGGTTTCACGTTCGTCGTTTTCGACCATTTCGCCTCCAATGTCTCGTTATCAAGTCCGTCGTAGCCGAATCCCGAGATGTTACAGACGGCGTCGGCTGGAAATGATTTTTAATCGCAAGGGGGTTACGGTAGATGGCAAAAGTGTGCATTGCGGACTGGACGCCAAAATTGACGACAGTTAAAATTTTTGTTGGTTTTTGACGGATTTTGATAGTTTCTGGGCGATTTTTTTCAATTTTCGAGTTTCTTACTGATTGTCCACGCAAAATAGTAGGGGAGTCGGTGAATCGTCGACGCGGTCGCCGCCACAAGCCACCAAACGAACAAATTCCGCTCGTTGAGCTCCGGATCCATTGTGATGCTCATCGGAAAGTACGGAGCGAGAACAGTGTGCACTACCGCGAATCCGACGGCAATCTCGAACTTTCGCATCGCCGTCGCCGTCGGATCGTGCGGTTTGCCGGTTTTCTCGCTTTTCGGCACGTGTTCCAAGTCCAAAAACGTCGACCACGTCGAGAAGTGGTTCATCGGACCGACGATGACGCTCTGAACTCAAAAAATTGATAAAAACTGCTGAAAACCTATGTTCAGACCTGGAAATTGAACATGTATGATGCGAAATCCAAAACCGACGGGATTTCCTTGACGGCGTCCCGTTTCTGACCCGAATCGAGCTCTTTCTCGTCGCGACCCATTCCATCGTGCACTGCCGTCGCCAAAAGTGTGATCTAAACCCAAAATCGAAATTTTAAGGCGAGAAAATTCGAAAAATCGCCGAAATTTCGCTTTCCGCTAAACACAGTGCACCCGGGGCATTATCAGCGGAGCATCGTACCAAATTTCAGACTCACTTTTCCGACGGCCACCATCATACTTCCAGTGACGTCCAGACAATACGTCTTCTGATACAACCATCGATAAGTGTGAATAAGGATCAAATAACCCATGGAAAACGCGAAAACCGCTCTGAAAATCGGTTTTTTTTCGGTTTTTCGTAGAAAAATCTCACTTGTGAACATGTTTCGGGTTGACAAGCAAAATTATAAAATAACTGCCAAACGCGTTGATAAGCAAGTGAGCAATCGCGCTGAAATTATCGACTTTTCGGGATTTTTCGAGAATTTCCGAGAAAAACGCACTTTCCATAGCAAAAGTAGCACATCAGAAGGCCGATGGTGGTCGTGACGCCGGCTCGAGTGCTTCTGGAGGCTTGACGAAACTGATGACGGTACCAGAAGCCGAGACCGAACGATAGCAGCAAAACGACGACAAAGTTCAACTGGAACCGCCAGTTTCAGCCCGCATTTTCAGCGTTTTCGCCAAACCTGATCCAAAGCAACACCTGTCGCGCGAGAAATCGGCCGTAGGACGGTGAACGGATCGTAGAAGATGTGATTGTTCTCGTCGGGCTCGTCGTTCAGCGACATTTTGATTTTCGGCGCTTTTGCTGGGAAATCGCAGGTTTTGGAGCATTCGGCAGCTCCACGTCATCTTTTTTGTGAATTCTGTGACCCGGTCACCCGCGAATTCCACGTTTTTTCACGGTTTTTCGTCGATTTTCGGCGCGTGGCCGTCGATTTTTCGCAGCGGGGACTAGAAAACTCCATTGCGCGAAAACTAGGCCAGCCGGGGTTTTCGACGGTTTTTACTCGATTTTCCGCCGTTTTTCGTCGATTTTCTTGCTCAAAAAGCGTTTCAAACGTGAAAATCAAGAGAAAAAAGTGAGAAATCGATAAATTTGCAGGAAATGTTCCGATCGTCGAGTCGGACACCGGTGGCGCGGCTCTTGAGACGACGCCTACACTCAAACACCCTGGTTGTGAGTTAAAACCGGTATTTTCCCCTGAAAACTGATAAAATTAACAGGTTCCGGCGAGAAATGCGCTTCAAAAACAGCAAAAACGGCAAATTCTGTTCAAAATGGGAAATCCGACGCCGCCGCGAGTGGTTGGCTATTATGTCGTGTGAGTTGGCCATAAAAATGAATAAAATTGATAAAACTGATTGGAATTGATGGAAAAACGCTTAAAACTAGCGAAAAACCAATTTAAAACCATGAAAAATCATATAAAACCATAAAAAACCATATAAAATTGATGATTTTCGATTTTTTCGGCAAATTTTTTGACTTTCCTTCTCAAAAAGCTCAAAAATTTATTAGGTTCAAGAAAATAAAATAAAATGAAAACTGCAAAAATACACTAAAAATAAAAATAAATTACAAAAAAAAATAATTAAAATTTTCAAAAAATAAATTGCGAAAATGCAAAAAATTTTTAAAAAATAAATTAATTTTTTGAAAATTTGCGCGAAACAAAACCAAAAAATATTATTAACATTTAAAAAAAATTAATTTTTTTAAATTCAAAAACTCGTCCCTTATCCTCTGAAAATTAGAAAAAAAAATTAAAATTTAGTATTTTCAATCGAAAAAAATTTTTTTTTTAAAATTCTTAAATTCCGTCGTTCAGATTCCCAGTAATTCCGGAGGAAACGGTCGAAAACAATTGTTTCATGTACAACATTGCGAAAAACGAGGATTGGCCGAAACTCTCCACTGCCGAGCCAAAAGTGAGCTGAAAATGCTGAAAATCAGGAAAAAAAATTGTTTTTGTCTTATAAAAATTAATTTCAGACTTGAAAAATTGAAAAAAATTGCGCACATCAAAGAAAAATATATAATTTTGTGTATTTTGACAGGAAATGTACGAGGGAACCGTCCGAATGCTCATGGACTACGGAGCAACTGTCATGGAGCACATGGAGCACCTCGCCACGTGTTCGTCTTACAGTTTTTGGTTTCTTCAAAAAAAAAATTGAAAATTATTGGAAGAAAACGATCAAGAATCTGATGAAATTTCTTGAAAAAAAAATCGAAATTTTTTTTTTTTGAAAATTAATCGTAATCCGAACAAAAATATGTATAAATTATTTCAAAAAATTAAAAGCATCTGAAAAATATTTTTTAAATTTATTTAAAAATTTGGTCATTCTTATAAAGCTTTTGAAAATGTTCTTTTTTTTCAAAAAAAAAAAAATTTTTTTTTCTAATCTTATATAAAATTCCAGTAATTCCCTAATTTCTCAGAAAAAAAATTAATAGAAATGCTTTTTCCAATTTTCTGAGTTTTCTAAAAATTCCAATTTTTCTCAAAAAAAGTTTAAACAAAAAAAAAGGTGGAGCGTCTAAAATTCAATTTTCCCGCCAAAACAAAAATTAGAAATTTTTCAAAAAAGCATAGTTTTTCAGTGCCGGCAGAGGATCGGAAGTTCGAAACGGTGGTGGATCCGTTGCTGACCGAGGAGTACGATGTGAACTTTGCGTTTCAGACGCTCGTGCTGAAAATGCTCACCGATTGGCCGGACTGCAATCGGAAACTGTTCGACGCCGACTTGCACCATGTAAATGCTCTGAAAATTCTGAAAAAATTTTTTTTAAAATTAAATAAATTAAAAACCTCTAAATTTCCACCAAAAAAGCAATTGGAAAAAATCAGAAATTTTTAGAAATTTTCAAAAATAAAACAAAAATTCCATAAATTTCGAAAAAAAATCGAGTTTTGCTAAAGTTAACATTATTTTTTCTTATAAATTGAATTTCATGAAAAACTAAAAATTATTACATTATATTTGAAAATTCTCACAACTATCACATTTTGATATTTAAAAAAAACAAAAAAACAATTTCTGTAAATAATCGAATTTTAAACAAAAGTAATCGATTAAATTTAAAAAAAAATTCCAAAACTGTCAAGAAATCATTTTTTTCAAATATAAAAAATTCCTTAATTTTTCTGGCGTTTTCCAGGAATTTCTAGAATCCGAATGAGTGTTTTCCAGATCAAAATCATGTGTGCCCGTGATCAAATGGAGAAATTGACGAACGCGGACTTCCAAAACGCCATCAAACAGCTGTACGAGTCGAAGGACGGCCTTTCCGAGTGGCAATCGCGACTTCTCGAGTGGTATCTCCTTGAGGTGAGCATCTTTTATTCGAAATTATTTAAAAAATTAAAGAAAAAAAACTAGCTGAAACAGTGAGCAATTCGATGTTAAATTCATTCAAAATTAAAAAAAAATTTTTTTTCGGTCAAATTGTTTTTTTTTTGTCATTTCTTCATCAAATTTTAATTCGAATTTTAAAGATTTTTTTCCTATTTTTAAGTTAAAAAAATAAGTTTTTGCAAAAACTTTACGTTCTGTTTTTTTTTTTAATTTAATTTTTTTTTCAAAAAAATTTGAAAAATTGTGTTTTTTTTTCTGAAAATTTGGAATGAAAAAATTAAATTTTCCTCAAAAATACCAGAAAAATTGCAGATCAAAGCGAGCGGACTGGATAAGCACGACGAGAAGACGAGAAAAGTGCTCGGCTCGTGGAGCAAATTCATCGACGAGTACCGCAGCAAATATATGTGAGAATTTGCCGAATTTTGCTTTTTGAACTGAACATTTTAAAAAATATACAAAAAAAAACTGAAAATTTCCCTGAAAATCTAAAAAATTCGTTTAAAAAAACCTATAAAGCAAAAAACATCTTTTTTTCTTAGCCTCATTTTTTTTTATTTTTTTAGCTATAATTTTAAAAAATTGCTAGCCTTTTTTTCATATTTTCAGCCAAATTATTTTTCAAGTTTTCAGCCTAATTTTTTTCAAGTTTTCAGTAAAAAATTTCAACTCGATTTTTTCAAATTTTCCATCCATTTTTTTCAATCTAAATTTTAGGCCATTTTTTAATGGTATTTTCAGCCAGTTAGAAAATTTTTTTTTCGAAAATTTTAATTGTGAGCTCAATTTGTTCTAGTTTTGAGCCTAATTTTTTCCAAATAATTTTTTTCAGCACCGGCGTAATGTCGACCAACGATCAGCAGACGTTTGTGGTGAACGATCCGAAGGTGATCAAAGATGCTCCACCGCACGTGCTCCAGAAACTCGCCGTTGATGAGTTCGTCCCCTTTCTTCTTCTTTTTCCTTTTTTTTCCTTCTAGAAAATCGCAGAGCTGCAAATCACGGCCGGAACTGTTTTTCGAGCATAAAAAATTTCAGAAAATGCTGAAAAGCCAGTCGACTTCTAGAATTGTAGGTATTTTTTGATTTTTGAAGCGCAGGGAAATCGGACAAATTTTCAAAAATTTTTCTCGAATTGCCCCGTCAAAATACCTACAATTCAATAGGTCGACTGAGTTTTCAGCATTTTTCTGAAAATTTTTTATACTCGAAAAACCACCAGTGATTTGCAACTCTGCGATAAACAAAGAGCTCCAGCCGTTATTTCGGAGCGTCGTACCAAATAATTCCCGTTATCTCGGAGCATCGTATCAAAAATTCCCGTTATTTCGGAGCGTCGTACCAAATGATTCCCGTTATTTCGGAGCGTCGTACTCAATAATTGCCGTTATTTCGGAGCGTCGTACCAAATAATTGCAGACAAAACTGGGAGACGGGTCCGTGGCGCGGTCGAATGACACCGCACACCATCTATCCGTTCATGCAGTACTGCGGAGACCGACAATTGAGGGCCACCGCGTGGGAAAAGTGGACGAGCAAGGTGAGAATGAAAAAATGAAACGGAATGTTTTGGGAGGAACTAGAAAAAAATGAAAGAAAAAGTTTGGCGGGAAGTTTGAATTTTTTTTTGGAGAAGAAAAATTTTTTTGCTCAAAATTTGTAAAAAATGAGACGGATATTTTTTTTTAAAATTTCATTTCTTTTTAAAAAACTTTAAACTCCAGGTGGAAAAATTATTTTTCCAAAAACCCAATTTTTATTTAAAAAAGTTTAGTTCCTATATTTTTTAATTCCTACAAAACTAAACGTATTTTTTTAATTAAAAAAAATCATTCTTTTTTTTCTAGGCTGGATTTGATCACGATTTCTACAACAATTCGATCAATATCGAGGAGCTCCGCCATAATAAGTGAGTTTTTTTGCATTTTCAAAATTTCAACCCCTCAAAAAAAAAAAATATTATTCTGCAGTGAGGGTCTCGCGAAGACTCTGGGATATTCGTCAGTCGCCGAGCATCGACTCGCGAACAAAATGGCCGCTTCGCCGGATACTGTACGCGGATTCATCAATGCGTTAGTCTTTTCAAAAAAATAAAAACTCCCAAAAAAAAATTTATTTGGAATTTTTCGGAATTTTTTTTAAAATTTTGAGCTCAGAAAACTCTTAAATTTCTTAATTAAAAAAAATAAATTTTAAAAACTGCTCGTTTTTTTAGTTTTTTCAAAATCCAAAAAAAAATATCACAATTTTGATTGTAAAAATTTATTATTTTTTGGAAAATCAGGAACTAGGCAGCTCTTAAATTTTATAACTTTTTAAAACATCATTTTAACAAACTACTAAAAAAAGTTAATTTGGAGCATTTTCAAAGCTTCTAAACTCGGGACTTTTTTTAAAAATTCCATTTTTCTCCATTTTTTTTCGAGACAACACATAGTTTCAGGGTTTTCCGCGTTTTCAAAGCTTAAATTAAATATTCTCAAAAAGAAAGAAACTTTGCAGCCTGACTCGCCGCATCCGTCCCGTCGTCATCGATCGGATGGAGTCGTGGCACGCGTGGGCGGCTCGGTGTGAGCTGATCACCGGCGACCTGCAGGCGTACGATATGCCCTACGTGTGTCGAAAAGAGGCCGAACATCACTACGAGTCAGTTTTTCTTCTTTTTTTCTTGTTTCTCTCAGCAGAATACTCCCCCTTCAATTGCCTGAAAGTTTTTTTTTAACATCATAAAAAATTTAAAAATGTTTTAAAAATGTGAAGATGTCAGTGGATCTATTGAATTCGGCAAAATTTACTAGAATGTACTAGGATTTTTCTCTTTATTTTTAAAAAAAAAGCTGAGCAATTTTCAGTAAATTTTACCGGATTGCTTATAATTAAAGTGATCCACTGACTTTTTGGTTTTTTTTTTTGAAATTTTAAATAGTCAAAAAATCATCAGGCTTGTGGGATTTTCATATTTCTTCAAGGAAAAAAATTAAAATTTTCAGTGTGAACCCGCTGGATCTGATGAACCATTTTCCATTCTGGCCGACGTTCCAAAACATTGTCGGACTCGTCGGACACATTTTCAATCTGGAGTTTAAGGTGAAAATTGTTTCTTTAAAAGTAATTATTTCAAAAAAATTTATTTAAAAATTAGAAAATTTCTGCGAATTTTTCCCGATTTTTTAAAAAATGACACCAACCTGACATGATTTTTGTTGAATTTCCGAAATTTTTTTTTGTTAATTTCCATATCCGTCGACGCGCCAAGAGCCGACTCTAAAGCGCCACTGGCGTCATCTCTCCGCCACTGGCCGACATTAAAGCGCCACTGGCGGTCGGGGCGCTTATTTTGGCGTATGTCAAGCGGATGACTGGCCGATGTCGGGCAGCTACCCGCGATTTGCCTGACCTATCGGCCAATGGCCGAACTCGCCTCGAAAATTTAGCAGAGCCTCCATCACTACAACACCGACAAAATTTACAGGACATAACGGACAAAGGGCTCGAACGGGCTCACCACGACGCGCGCATCTATTCGGTCGACGACAAATTTTCGGGCCAACACTACGGACGGCTCTACATCGATCCGTACGATCGGCAGAACAAGCGCGGCGGGTGGAACGTGATGTTGGCACGGCCCGAGTCGAAGGAGCGTCGACTCGACAAGATCGTCTACTTCATCGGATCGGCGATCGCGCCCACCGCCACCACGCCATCGCTTCTCCATCATCAGCAATTGCAGCAGCTTCTCTTCCATGTGAGCCATCGTTTTTTTTTCTCGGAATTTTTCATGAGTTCTAGAGAGAGCTGGCTCTACTAAAATGATCAGAAATGTCAGGAAAAAAAATTTAAAAATTTTCCGTGATTGCAAGGATTCAAAGAGGGTTTGTGGAAACTTTGAAAATTTTCGAATACATTTTTTTTCCCGACGCTTCAAAGTCCCAACTGATTTCCCGTTTCGTTTGCAGTTCGGCCGCAGCGTTCAACTGCTGCTCTCGCAATCGCCGTACCGTGACATTGCGATTCCGTGGACGCCGTTCTACGCGAGCGACTGGGACGCCGCCGACATGTTTCCGACGTTCCTTCAGATGTTCGTCACCAAACCCAACCTTCTCGCCGCCATCAGCAGTCCGCATCATGTCAGTCTTTTTCTTTCTTTTTAGGTCATTACCTAGTTTCAGACGTTTCTAGGTCATGACCTAGTTGTAGACGTTTCTAGGTCATGACCTAGTTTTAGACGTTTCTAGGTCATGACCTAGTTGTAGACGTTTCTAGGTCATGACCTAGTTTTAGACGTTTCTAGGTCATGACCTAGATTCAGATGTTTCTAGGTCATGACCTAGTTTTGTAACGTCAAGGATGTCACGCAAAAGGAACGTGGCCACACTGGTATTTCAGGTGAGAAACACGCCGCTCACCGAGGAGCACGCGAACAGTGTGGCTCTGGCGATCTCGCGCGCCTCACTGTGGGACACGTACCGCACGCTCTTCTGGTCGGACTTTGACCTCTCGATCTACGAAATGGAGGACCGAAAACAAAAGTTCTGGCTCGACATGTACAAACAAATGTACGCCGAGTATTTTCCGTTCAAACGCGCCAAAAACGACTATCAACCGTGCTCGTTCACGCCCATCTTCGCACTTCAACCGCACATGAGCATGTACTACCGTAAACTTTGGGCCGAGGTGAGTTTTATCTTTTTTTTTGAGACATATTAATTTTGAAAATTATTGATTATTTTTTTATAAAATAATATTTTGAAAGTGAGACAGAAAAATATATTTTAAATATACTTTCAAGTTTTGGATTTCAAAATATGAAAAAATAGAACGGTAGTGGGAAGAATTTGAAAAAAATAAAATAAAAATCAATATTAACAAGACAAACAAATTTTTATTAATCATTGCAAATATCAGAAGTTTTTTTTTTAACAAAAAAAGTTACATTTAAAAATGATGAAAGTTCTGCAAAAAAAAAACAAAAAATTTTTACATTTTTTTCCTCAATTTACAGATGCTCGCACTGGACATCCACGAGACGTTCGACGACGAGGACAACGAAGTGCAGACGGGCGAGCGGCTGAAGACGACGATACTGCAACGGGGAAGCGGCGACGTGGCCAAGGAGCTCTTCCGACGATTCCAGGTATTCACACCTCCCTTCATCATATTTACGGCGTTTTTTTTGTTTTTTTTTTAATTTTAAAGTTTAAAAAGGGTTGGTAATGACAGGAAAAAATAGTAGAGCCGAAAAAAAATCACGCCAAAAAACACATTCTGAAAATTGATTTTATTCAATTTTCAAAAAAAAAAGAGTGGAAATTGAATTTTTTATATTTTTTTGAAAATTCGAGATTGAAAACATTCCCGCTAATTTTGAAAAAATTATCAAATCTTTTTTTTCAAATTAAATTTTTTTTTTAAAATTAAAATTTTAAAGTTTCAAAGAAATTCGATTTGAAATGAGATTTTTCAGAATGTCGTTACGATTTAAAGAACTTTTATTCAAAAAAACAATTATTCGGGTTTTTTTCTGAAAATTTAGAAATCAAATTGAACATTCGAAAACTTTGAAAAACTGTCACAATTTATCTTCTTTTGAAGGAAAAAATATATTGGCCTTTTTCAAAACCTAAATTTTTTTAAAATTCAAAATTCAAAAACTCATTTTTTAAATTTTTTTTTTAGAAAGCTACTTTTTTCGTATCATTTCGTGATCAGAAATAAAAAAAAACAATTTTTCAATATTTTTTTTTTTTTTTTTGAAAAATTATAGAAAAATAAACTGCATTTAATTTCAGGGCCGAAATCCGTCGGTGGGTGCAATTTGTGACCACTACGCGCCTCCGATGGCGATTCTGGAGGAAGAAGACGTCGAAAATCAACGATGATCATTTTCCTAATTTTTTTCTTTTTTTTCATTATTTTTTTTTGTAAACTCCCCCCTCAGCGGGTTTTTTCGTCAATATACAGTAGATTTTTCTGTTTTTTTTTTTCCTTTTTTGTTAATTTTTAGTTGATTCTCAGTTTATTAGGGTTCTTTTTGTTATTTCGTTTTCTCTGAATTTTAAAAAGAAAAGCATTTTTTTTACAAAAATTTCCTTTTTTTTAATTTTTTTTCTTCTTATTGCGTTTTAACTCGCAAGTTTACCTATTCAAAAAAAATTTATTTTTTATTTTTTAGAAAACTCAATTAAATTTTTTTAAAAAATTTTTAATTTAAAAAAAATGTTCTGCAAGCAAAAATTCTGCAATTTTTAAAAATTTCTTCAAATTATTGTTTAAAAAATTATTTTTTTTTTCAATTTTTTTTCACAAAAATGTTTTTCGCCAATTTTGTGATTTTTCTCTAAATTTTCAAAAAAAAAAACAAAAATTGAAGTAAATGTTATTTTTTTTTAATTCCAAAAAGTTTTTTTCTATAATTTTCCGTAATTCTCCCCAAAAAAAAATTCTGTTTTTGTTTTTTTTTTTTAATTAAAATTTTGCAGAGAGAGAGAGATAGAGAGTGATCGGGATGTCGTCACAAACGGTGGCGTCGGGCTCATCGGGAGCTCAATCCGAGACGACCGTAGTCAACGATATTCCCGAGGCGCTCAACAAAATTCTGCTCATCGTCGTCAAAAACTTCTTCTCCAATGTGAGTTCGTGGAAATTTTTTAAATTTTTTTTTTGAATTCAAAATGATTAAATTAATTAGTTTTAATTTTAGCCGAATTTTAAAAAAAACTATTGGATTTTTTTTTAAAAATTTCAATTTATTAAAAAAAAAAATTAAAACTTGAATTGTCAGAGGAAAAATGCATCGAAATTGTTTGAAAATTCACAAAAAAAATTAAATTGTTTAATTCAAAAAAATGAATTATTTTGAAAAAAAAAATTAATTTTTGTTTTTTTTTTCCTCCAAATTGATTTTTTTTCCAGATTCAGTTTCAAAATAAAAAAATTGAAATCCAAAAAAAAATTAAAATAAAATCGTTTCAGGAGCACTTTCTAGTCGTCTATTATATTATGCGTGCGCAGTGCATTCGCGAAGAAAATCTCAGGGCTCGTCTTCAATTCGATCAAAAAATGCTCAGACAGGTAACCCGAAAAATATTTTTTATTCTCAAAAATTACTGAAAAATTTAAAAAATTAAAAAAAAAATTTAATTTAAAAAAATTCATTTTTAAAAATTGAAGTCAATTTTTATTTTTGCGGAAATTCAAATTTTTAATTTTAAAAAAATGTAAAAATTTATTTTTTTTGCTCTTTCTGAATAATAAAAAATATTTTAAATTTTTTTAATTGAAAAAATATCAAAATATTTTTTAATCATTATTTTTTTCAATTAAAATTATTTTTTTCAATTTCCCCAATATTTTTTTTGCAGCTGCTAGCCTCGTTAATTCGAGATAAACTCGTGAAAGATCGTCTAATAACACAGAAAAACGAGAATAATCGCACAGTTTCCATTTATTTTTATTTCATCAACTATCGCGCCGTGCTCAACGTCGTCCGCTACAAAATCGACCACATTCGGTATTTTTTAAAAAATTTTTAAAAATAGAAATAATAAAAACAGGTCAACTCCTAATTTTTTCAAAAAAAACCGGAATTTTATCATTTTCATTTTTAAAAATTGAAAAAAATTAATTAACAGGTTTTTAATCAATTCAAAAATAAAATAAAAAAAACAATTTGTGAAAATAATATTTTTGTTTCTAAAATAATGAAAATAAGTGTAATAATAATGAATTTTTGTTTTTTTTCTGTGTTTTTAAAATTGAAAAACAAAAACAAAAAGCCATGTTTTAGTTCTCCTTTTTTTTTAAATTCCTCTATTTTTTTTCCAATTTAAAAAAAATATATTTTTTAAAAATTCGAAATTTCAAATCCCAAAAATAAAACTAATTTTAATTTTCTAAAATTTGAAAAAAAAACATGAGTCTGTCAGTTAAAACAAAAACAAAAATTCGAAATTTTCTATTCAAATTTTTTTTTTCAAAAATAGTGCATAGAAAAATTGTTCAGCCATAAAAATTAAATTTTTTTTCAAAAAAAAAATGACTGCATTTTCAGAATCAAATTGGAAACCAGCGAGCAAATGGACACGAATCGAGCCCATTACAAGTGCACACAGTGCTCGAGCACCTATGATGTACGTTCGACCGAAATTATTTGAAATTTTTCAAAAAATCAAAAAACACTGAAAATCGCCGATTTCGCAGCGAAACTCCAGCATTTTTCCTATTTTTTTAAATTCAAATTTTGCAGATGCTAGAGATCAATATGATTCTGAATATCGAAACGGGACGACTGGTTTGTTGGCGGTGTCACGGAGAAGTGCTCGCCGACGAGAGTGTCGCGCCGTCGCAGGCCACCAGGTGAAAACTGCTCGTTTTTAGCCGTAGAGCGCACTTCCTCCCCCCACCGCAACATATCCATCCCCCTTACAAAGATTCTCAATAGAGCGCACTTCCCCTTCAACGAGAATTTCGCGATATTTTGGTTTCTCAGTGGAGCGCACTTGACAATCGAGCTCAGAGCTTGTTTCGAACGATTTCCTTTGCGTTTTATCATTAGAGCGCACTTTCTGACCATCGGAATTGTAAGATAGATGTAGATGTGGAAACAGACCTTTTTCACAGTAGAGCGCACTTTCTGACACGTCGAAAGCTCATTTTTCTAGCGTTTTCTCAGTAGAGCGCGTTTTGTAACAACCTGGACTCTATGGATAGAGATAAAGCATAAACAGGGGCTTTTTCTCAACAGGGCGCACTTTCTGACCACTAGAATTGTGAGACACAAATAAAGCGTAAACGGACTTTTTTCACAGTAGAGCGCACTTTCTGACACCTCGAAAGCTCATTTTTTCTAGCGTTCTCTCAGTAGAGCGCATTTCGTAATCACGTGAACGATACGGATAGAGATAGAGCATAAATAGGGACATTGTCTCAACAGAGCGCACATTCCAGAACGGCCGTCGCCCGTTTCAACGAACAAATGGCGCCGCTGTTCTCGCACATTTGCGCGCTGAACGGAATCCAACTGGCGCCGCACCTGCTCGAGCCGGACATCTCGAAATATCTGGAGGACGATAAGGCGCGCGAGCTGCAAGCCCAACAACAGATGGACTTCACGTCGGGCGGCTCCGGCGGCGGCGCGAATCGCATTCAGCTGGGCGGTGTGGCGCACTCGTACCACAACGCCGCCACCATCAACTATCAGCACGGCGATCAGGTCACCGTCGATCTCAACGCCGACATCAATAAGTGAGTGTTCGCGTTGAAACGCAGAAAACCCGGCGAAAATCGTGAAAAAAGGGCGTTTCCACCCGTTGCTTTTTGTAATGCGCGTCAATTCGGGTGCATTGTACGTGGTTTTTGCAGTCGACCCGTCGAAGAGGCGAAACAAGTGCCGCTGTGGCTTCAGGACAATGCGATCGGCGGCGAGGAGGCCACACACAACGAGCAGATACTCAGCAAAGTGTTAGTTAGGGACTAGGAAAAACCCCCGGGGAAAGTTAGGCCACGAGTCTTGCAGTCAGCGAGATGGCCTAGAAACCGGCTTAAAGCATTCAAACAGAACAAGACCCGGATTCTCTCTGAAAACGGTCAATTCACAACAAGTGATGGTGTTTTTGAAGATCTATCGAACTGGCACAATGAGCACAACTCGGTTTCAATTCCGACATCTTCAAATGCTCATTGTTTCATTCGAAAGCTCTTTAAATTTGAATTGAAGTCCATTTGTTTTTTGATTGAATCGATTTCATAGGAGTCACCGCCAGAGTTGCACGGAGAAAATTCCGGAAGTTACACGAAACTCGCCATAATTTTTTGTTGTGAATCCTATAAAAATGATGCAGTTACCAAAAGTATGAAGCTTTTTGTGACCGTTCGAATGGTTCAACGAAAATGTGGAAATCTTGACTTTGAAGAAGGTTATGCCGGTTTTAGTAGAGTTTTTTCCGAGAAAAAACACGGAACACGAAACTCGGAAAAAAAAACTCTACTAAAACCGGCATAACTTTCTTCAAAGTCGAGATTTCCACATTCTCATTGCACCACTCGAAAGGTCTCAAAAAGCTTTGTATCTTTGGTAACTGCACCAGTTTTATAGGATTCACCACAAAAAAGTTATGGCGAGTTCTGTGTAACTTCCGGAATTTACTCTGTGCAACTCTGGTCAGAGCCAAAAAGTTTGGCTAGAATCCCATGAATAGGCGTCTGCTAGACCGTATTTTTCTCTTGCAGTAACGTGGAAAACGACGAGAGTCAAGAGGAG
This sequence comes from Caenorhabditis sulstoni, assembly GCA_963966605.1. Lineage (NCBI taxonomy): Eukaryota > Metazoa > Nematoda > Chromadorea > Rhabditida > Rhabditidae > Caenorhabditis > Caenorhabditis sulstoni. The sequence continues at coordinate 816,604 of OZ016478.1, read as the reverse complement.
ACGGGCGGCTCGTCGAAATCGCGTCACCGCAAAGGCCTCTCACTCGAATATCTCAAAGAGATCGAGTTTGGCGATCGTGACGAGGCGGCGGCGAGAAAAAAGTCCGAAAACGGTGGTGTTGACGCCGGAAACGGGCTCGCCGAGCCCGAGCCAAAACGGCGCAAACTCGAAAACGGCGACGATGAGCAAAAGATGGAGGTGGACGTCGTCGCTTCAGAAGAGGTCGGAGGAGGAGAAGAAGAAGAAGACGACGAGGAGAACATGATTCACGTCGGCGGCCAACTCGTGCGCCTCAGTCAGGTCACCGTCAAAATGGTCGAAGAGGAGATGAGTGACGAGGAGAAGCACGTCTACTGCATGGTCGTCGAGCAGTTATACGCCTTCTGAGTTTTCTTTTTTTTGCTGTCCCAATTTTGCAAAACGCACAATAACCATCAATATCAATTTTTTGAATTTTTTGAAAAAAATTAAATTATTCCACTTTTACTAGCAATTGGGGTCGGCTCGGCGAGCCCATTTCGCACCCCTGCTCCAAAAAAAAGATCGATTTTTTCCATTTTCTTTTTAAACGACGACACCATCACAAGTTGTCTTTTCCGTCGTGGTGCACCGGGCGGGAGCGGAGCCGCCATGACAACTGGAATCGTTTTTTTTTTAAATTTTAATTTTTGATTTTAATTTTTAATCTTTATTTTAACTCTCGAAATTTGCATTTTCAAGTTCCGAAATGTTCCATTAATTCGAAAAAAAAAATTTTAATTAAAAATTTTTTTGCAAAAAACTTTTTCTCAAAAATATAATTTTTTTTTCTGAAAATTCATTTTTTTTTTCAAATTTTTCAATTCTCAAACCAAACCTCAAAAGTGATTTCTTGACCCGGTTTCACTTTGTAGCGTTTCGGATGTTTGCGAATAATGTCGACAATTTGGCGGCCGGGCTCCTAAAAAATGGAGAAAGTTCGGCCATCACGGCTTAATGGCCTAGAAACCGACAAACCAGGCCAAGGGGCAACTAAAAGTCTAAAAAACTTGGCCCAGAGCCAATTCCAGGAAGCTAGGCCATCAGAAATTGATGGCCTAGTTTGCAGGACCGTCTTGAGGAAAACTAGGCCTGGCAGAACCTAATGGCCTAGGATCCGACAAATCCGACCAGCTGAACTTGGCCTAGAACCATTTTGTGCTAAACTAGGCCATGGCCCGAACACTTCTGAAGAAAAGCTAGGCCACCTCTTGCACAGTGCCCGTCACATCAATATATTTGGTGTGATCGTAGTTGGCGTAGTGACACGAGATAGCTTTCCGGAAACCGTCGGACCGGTTGGCACCGGATCCGTGGAACAGGTTCGGATGGAAGAAGACCGTGTCGCCGGCCTCCATTTCGACGTACTCGCGCGGTAGCGACATATCGTACGATTTGATCGCGTAGTACGCCTTGTTCACTCCGCCCTGCAATCGAAAAGTTCTTTTGGCGTGGCCTAGAAAACCGCGCGCGGCTCGGCCACACACCTCCCAATCCGGATACGCGTGCTCTTTGAGCCCTTGGCTCTGCGATCCGGGCACCACTTGAAGGCATCCGTTCTTCTGGTTGATCTGGAAAGTCACGCCGTTTCCGGGGGGAAGGTCTCGACACGAAAATGTGTGTACCTTCTCCATGGCGGTCCACGCGCAAATCGTCAGATCCTCGGGACGCCACGGAAAGTAGATCAAATCCTGATGCATCGGGTGACGGGAGGTCAGCGCGCCGGTGTCGGGCGGTTTGTTGATGAGCATTGTGTGCATCGCCTGAAGACGTGTGCTCGGCGACGAGCCGATGAGATCGCGCACAATGTCGGTGACACGTGGATGCTCGCAGTAGGAGAAGAGCACCGGCTCTTCGGCAAAGTCTTGCACTTTGGTGATGGTGTCGATGCCTGAAATAGTGGGAGTTGGGTCGAACTAGATGCTAACCATAGTTCTCGTTGCTTAAATTGCCAGATCGGACGTGAAAAAGCGTGGCGAAGAGCGGCGGCCGCTAGTATCGAGTGGCTTGCCACTGTTCACAGCGCTTTTTGGCGTCCGATCTGGCAGGTTGAGCAACGCGCACTGTGGCTAGTGTTTGGTTGGATTCCCCCCATAACCAAAAACTCACTATCCGGAGTGACTTTTTTCGCAATCGACACATCCTTCATCACGAGCATACTCTCGGGCGGTTTCACCTTCCGCTCGCAAATCGCATTGAAGCGCTCCTCGTACTTTCGCAACTCATCTCGTCCCACACAGTTGCGAACGAGCAGAAACCCATTCTTCTGGTAGGACTGCTTCTGCTCCACACTAAGCACTTTGCCCGGCGATTTCCAGTCGACAACGCGGCTGGAAAATTGGCGGCGAGCCGAGAGCAGGAGCACTCTCATTACGTGGCGACAATGGAGAAAAAGGAGAAAGAACAAACCGAATACACTAACCCGAAAGGTCACTCGAAGGGTTACGGTAGTTCACGCGTTCAAACGTTTTATTGTCTATTTAACATTATGCTGCACAAAAAGTGGCCTCAATCGCGAGAGTTGCATTGGAGCGCACTTGCACACTTATCAAATCGAATCATTTTGTCGCATACAGAATTGTGCCTTGACACCGGGAAAGTGCGTAGATCACGTGGCTGTTTTGTTTTGGACCGCGTGGATCGTGATACGGAGCACGATGAACGTCTGAATAAGAGCCGGAACGAAGCAGACCCACGTGTGAATCGTGATCCACGACACAAGATTGTCGACCCACTCCTTGTCTGCAAAATCAATCGATAAATGAGCTGATCGCATCACATCGTCCAATTTTCACCCTCATTGCTTTTCTGCTCTTTCTTCAGCGCTTCTTTTTGCGAAGTGGTAATGATAAAGTTCATCAGCATGACGAACGGCCAACAAGTCTGAAACTCGGCCCATTTGGCTGAAAATTCGGAAAACATTGAAAAACGCCTCACCCAAGAGATGCACTGAAGAATCCAGTGAACCCAATGATGGAACGGCGATGGGACGAACGCGGCCAGTGCCAGAAAGATGGTTGGCAGGAACTGGAATTTCAAATTTTCAGAAATTATCAGGAAACCCGAACACTTCTCACACATCCGATGCAGGCTAAGTATCCAGAGCAAGCGATGGTGATTATGCCCATGATTATCATAAAAACGCCCAAACCCAGAGAGATGTACTACAAAAAAAAACGATTCCCAGAGAAATAGGTCGAACCAGTGACTAACTGTGGTCAGTGTTGCTTATCTTGCCAGATCGGACGTGGAAATGCGTGGCAGTGAGCAGTAGAGGTACACCCCCCCCCCCCCCCCCTGCCTACGCTTCCTTCCGCAGCGCGCTCTTCTTGTCCGATCTGGCAAGTTAAGCAACGCTGACTACGGCTAGTCCCAGGTTCGACCCCCTCGAAAACAAAAACGAACAATTTGTGGCACAATGAAGAGGTCCTCGGTCATATCAGCAGCCATCTCGAATCCAGCCTTGGCACGATTCTCATCTTGTGAGACGCCTTCTTCACTTTCTCGCTTCATCTCTTTCATTTTTTCTCCGGACTAATCACAAAACACAAACGAGCAATCTGATCAGATCTTAAAAGTCTGAAGGTCACGGAAAACTCTGATTTATTCGCGGAAAAACATCGATAACTCCTATGCTACGGGCTCGGATCACCTTGTCCCGGAAGATCCTCGACACTCAGGCCACAAAAACACATGGCAAACATTAGACAAAGAGCGATGGCGGCGAAAAAAAGGAAAGCGGCCGAGCTGAAAATCATCGACCACACAACCCAATAGTCGCAGTTAATCGGCGGCGGCGGTGGCGGATCGTCGTTTTCGGGCTTTTTCGGCGACGAAAAATCGAATTGACACGTCCAGATGAAGCCGATGAAAAGACTGAAAAATCAGGCATTGATTAGGCCGAGATAAGCCGGTTTTAGGCCAAACTTACAGTATGAAAAGGACCAATTTGATAGTGTATCTGGTGACACCCACTGGAATCGGCCGCTCCTTCACATTCGCTTTGTAACACTCGGAGAGAAGTTTCACGAATCGATCGATAACGAAAATCGATCCGAAAGCGATCATCCAAATCGGAATGCTGGCATTTGCCTCGCATTTCTCCATTTTCCAAATTCCTACGATCAGATAGTGAGTCGGAATGACGAACGACATGAGCACTTTAAGCAACGCTGAAAATAGTGTCAGACGCGTTGCGGTCGCGTCGCGTGTCGTCGCTAACTCACTGAACCAGAAAATTGTCATGCATGACTCCTCCTCGATCAGTTTGATTTCGGTTTTAGTCAAATAGCCGCGGAGAAGCATTTTTGGAAAGTTTTAAAGGGGGAAGAAAGTGGAAAAAGAAGGAAAGGAGGAGAAGAGAGGAGGATTTGTCATCAATGTTTTGTTTTTTTTTCTCGCCTCCTTTTTTATCAACATTTTGTCTTTTCCGGCAATCGAATTCCTAAACAGTGATGGAAAAGGGGAATAGACAATATTCTCACCAAAAATTGGGCGGGAAAGTTTCGAACCAACGGCTAACCGCAATGAACGTTGTTTAACTTGCCAGATCGGACGCGAAACGGCTTGGCGAACCTGCCACGATTAACACTCGTTCAGCCTTCTTACGTCCGATCTGGCAAGCTAAATAACGGTGACTGTGGTTAGCCTCTGGTTCGATCCCCCGGTCTGGCATATTGAAGAAATGTCAAAACATGCGACGCGACCGCTCCGCTCCGCCACTTATATTGTTTCCAAAACGTTTCATTCAAATAATATGCAAGTGTAAGTACAAATTTTGACATAAACTTGATGCGAAAAAAAGTTATGAAAGCGAATAATCGAAACATGAGTGTGTTTTGAAAATTTCACTAGGACAAGAACCGCAACGCGACCGCACCGCACCCGTCTCCCTAGAAATCGGCCAGATTCCTCAAAGTGACACCTTTCGACCCGGAAACGGCAAAAATCGAAAAAATGGCATAGACTAATGGGAGAAGCAGTCCGTAAATCGAGGCAATAATGAAGGCGACGGCCGGAACGAGCTGATCGCACGTTTTAGTGCCGACTCCGATGCACAGCACCCAGACGAACACTCCGATTGATCTGGAAGACTTATAGAAGTGCTCGGGTAGGCCTAGGATCCGACTTTGTCAAGTTCTAGGCCATGGGTTTGATGGTAGCGCTCAATCGCCTCGACCAGTGGCCTAGAATCCGACGAAGGTCGAAGCAGCGGCCTAGGGTCCGCCTTTGTCAAGTTCTAGGCCATGAAACTTATGAAATGGCCTAGATTCCGACAATGGCCCAGAATCCGACAATGACCTAGTATACGACTGAGTCGGATTCTAGGCCGTGCACTGCTATTCCAGTCCTGATTCTGACTGAGAGATCAATGGCCTAGGATCCGAAAAAAATGATCAGATGGCCTAGGATCCGACAAAAACTGATCAGATGGCCTAGGATCCGACAAAAACTGATCAGATGGCCTAGGATCCGACAAAAACTGATAAGATGGCCTAGAATCCGACGAAAGCAATGCATGGGAAAGTCGAATGGCCTAGAAATCCGACTTGCCGAATCCTAGGCCACCTACCAGACTACCAAAACCGAGAAAAAGCCACCCACATGACGGTCAAAAACGTCTTGAGCCCCCATCGGAGCACACAAACGGCTCGCGGCCTATCTCGACCCGTCTCCCTGAAGGCCTCCGCGACGGCCTTCAGAATGCGTTCCACCAAATAGGCCACACCGAAACCACTCATCCAAATCGAGAATCGCACGTCTTCTGGACACTTCAGAATGTGTTTGACGCCGAAAACGATGCAGAAAACTGGGAGCACTAACGACGAAATGACCAGAATTGAGTCTGAAATTGGGAATTACATTATTTTTTTGCTGAAAATTAATTTCAGACTAATTCCAGAGCTCACTTGCAATTTTATTTCCAGTCGACGAGAAATTTTTGAAAATCGAAAAAAACTTCTCGTGAATAAAATATCCGCGGTAGAGTTTCATTTTTATTTTTTTCGGGTTTTTTTTTTCGAAAAAACGAACCTCCTTTTATATAAATAATTTATTTTTATAAAAAACGTAAAAAAAAAGGAAGCAAATGTGTATTTTTGTATAGTTTTAGTCAACATTTTAGTGATTTGAAATTACTAAATTAGTTTTTTTTTTTAATAAAAAAGTTTTTTTTGGAAAACAAAATTTTTTTAAAAATTAGCAATTAAAAAAAAACAGTGTTCAAGTTGTTACAGTTAAAAAAATTCTTTTAATTTAAAAGTTTTTTTTAATTCAAAAAAAATTTTTTCAATTTTTTAAAAAATCAATGAAAAATAGTATTTTCCATATAGTATTTAAAAAATATTAGATTTTTTAAAATTTATAGAAAAATTTTCTCGCAATAAAAAAAAATAATTTTTTCAAATTTTCAAACAAAAAAAATTTTTTTGTAGTTTTTAAAAAAATTTTCCATATTTTCCAAATACCCACGTATTGAAAAAATTTCATCATCTTGCAAAATGGCAAAAAAGTGGGCGTGACCTAGCTAAAAATAACAAAAATACCCATCATTCGCTTGTTTTGACCGGATCGTCAGCGGAAGGAAAGATAAAAAGCGCAAAAGGCGGAGGGTAAAAAGCGAGAATAAGAGCATCAGATTCCGTCGTTTTCGCATCAAAAAAAAATGGAGCTGTTGCCATGTCATAAAACGATACCGTGAAACTACCACATTTCATGACGTGGCAGTACCTTTTCACGACGTGGCAGAATCATTTCATGACGTGGCAGTACCATTTCATGACGTGGCAGTACCATTTCATGACGTGTCAGTACCACTTCATGACGTGGCAGTACCATTTCATGACTTGGCAGGATCATTTCATGACTTGGCAGTACTATTCCATTTGCTCACAGCTGGATATTCCATTTGAAAAAATGCTCCAGAACGCTGCTCGGCTTCGACTGGACGTGGTCTGCCTACGCGAAGCGCGCCGAGTGCAGTCAACTCGTCTTCTGGTCGACATTCGGCGTCACACTTCTCCTCCTCATCGCCCAAATCATTACCCTCATCGTTTTCGCGATTCGCTTCGCTTGCTCTCAATTGTGCGGAAGGGCTCTCAATGCCTATCAACAATTTCACGACGAGCTTCAAGCTTAGAGCACCCATAAAAGTTGTATCCAAAGAAGTTTCGAGACAAAAACAAAAAACCGAGCAGAGAAAGGATATCCATATTATAATCGCAGTTTTCCGTTGAAATAAAAGTAGAGAAAGACGAGGAGAAGTATCAGCGGAATCGCGCACCACGGAAAACAGCCTGGAACCGGTGATCGGTGATACCAACGACAAAACTCGGGATCAACTCACATTTACACTCGCAACACTTGTACTCGAACTGCTGCATCGCCGGATCCTCGTCGACAGAGAATCGGTGCATTTTCAGCCCGAAAACGCGCTTCGGTTTCAGCCAAAAGTGTGGAATGGAATTGACGGAGCCGAGGAGGGCGGGCGGGTAGAAAATTGAGGAGCGCTTTGGGTTTGGGCGGAAGGTGATAGGAAGTCAACATGTGTTTGATCCGATCAGTTGGCTGGCTGCGTGTGTGTGTAATCCGTACACACATTTCGATTTCAGTGGTGGAGGAGAGAAAAACGAGAAAGCGATAAAATGGGAGGGGAGGGAGATGGCACCTGGGAGGAGGCGAGAGAGAAGAAAAAAGAGCAATCATTGAGGGTCCCTCGGCGAATAGTTTGGAAAAGTAGGTCAAATGTGAGCGGTACTAGTCAAAATAGAAAAAAAGTAGGTCAAAGTAGAGAGAACAAGGTGAAACAGATGTCTAACAATTAAAAAGTAGGTCGAGTAGCGGAAAACTAGGTCAAGATCGATAAAATAGGTCAAAGTTTAAAAATGTGGGTCGAGCTGGAGAAAAGTAGGTCAAATTTTAAGAAAAACAAGTCATATTTGGAAAAGATAGGTCAGACTTGAAAAAAATTGAAACTCGGACAATTGTGGTCAAACCTGAAAAAGGTCAAAGTTTGAAAACTGGATCAGGTTCCGAAAATTAGGTCAAGCCTAAGAAGGTAGGTTAAAATAAGTCAACTTTCAGAAAGTAGGTCAAACCACCGTAACCTCAGATTGGCCGCGTAAACCAGAGAACCTTCATGAGTATGTAGTATGTCGTCACACGTTGCACTCTTATCTCAGTTATGCGGAAGTGGCTCGGTGCATCCCGTCGAATACCAAATCACCTTGGCAAAAGTCACGGATCTCCTATATCAGGTGTAAGAAAGAGAAGATGAGAGAAAGAGAGAGAAAGAGAGAGAGGGGGGGGGGTAATAAATGATTCATGGGACTGATGAAGCTGAGGAATTCTGTGATGAAGACGTAGCATGCATACACACACACACATCTCACACACCTGACTACCACTGCCATCGAAATATATTCGAGAGCATCATCCGGCCAGTTTTCGACTATGTCGATGTTGCTCCTGTTTCTCTTTTTGCCGTGTTTGCCGATTTTTGGCGATGGTTTCCGAATTGGACACTTGGAGTTTGAGAATTCGAACGAGACGAGAGTTCTCGAGATTTGTATGAGAGAGGCTGGAACTGCAGGACAACATACGTGAGTTTGAAGTTTGTGGCGTGGCAGTGTCATTTCATGACGTGGCAGTACTAATTCGAGACATGGCAGTGCCATTTCATGACGTGGCACTATCACTTAATTTTCAGACTGATCTCCCTGCCCGCATGCCACAACTTCAACGGTCTTGAAAACGCGGCAAACCTAAACTATCAGTACTCGGTGGATTTGCTCATCGGAGCCGCGTGCGACGAAGAGACGCAGACAGTCTCGCGACTTGCTCTTAGATGGCACAAGTTGTACCTGTCATCGGCTCCGCTGAGCACCAAGGAAAAGTGAGTCATGGGAAAGTTGGCATGACGTGGCAGTACTTTTTCATGACGTGGCAGTACCTTTTCATGGCGTGGCAGTACCATTTCATGACGTGGTAGTACCATTTCACGACGTGGTAGTACCATTTCACGACGTGGCAGGATCATTTAATGACGTGGCAGTACTTTTTCATGACGTGGCAGTATCTTATCATGACGTGATAGTACCATTTCATGACGTGGCAGTACCTTTTCATGACGTGGCAGTACCTTTTCATGACGTGGTAGTACCATTTCATGACGTGGTAGTACCATTTCATGACGTGGTAGTATCATTTCATGACGTGGTAGTACCATTTCATGACGTGGCAGTACCATTTCATGACGTGACACTACAATTTGACCCCGGTAAGCTCACCAATCTGAAAAATGCTCAATTCTCCAGACAAGAAACGACAATCGCACTGAAACCGCACAGCCAAGCAGGAACTGCTGAAGTGCTGATGGCAGTGTGCAAATCGATGGGTTGGAAAGAGGTGGAGACAAAAAAAAACAATCATTTTGGCTCCGCGAGCACAAAAACATTCAGATCGGGTTCATCTATTCGGAGGAGACCAAATACACGGCGCACGCGATCTATGACATGTTGGCCGACCGGCCAGACATTCGGATTAATGTGTTTCTGCAAACTGACGGACACATCAATACTTATTCCATTTTGCATGGCGCTAGAGGTAGATCAAATCCTTTAAAGGAGAAGGGGGGGTCGAATTTCAAAATTCTAGAGGTAGAACAAGACGTTTTGTAAAAGTAGGTCACGCAACCTTAAAGGGGGTCGATAAAAACTTTATCTGAAATAAAATTTGAGTATTCCAGTTTTGATATCATTTTTGACGACTGTCGACCTATCGCGTTTTGTGAAAACCCTCAAAGACAAGGCGTTCCGACCACTGGAGTTCAGCATCGTCCACGTGGATTATCACAAGTTTGTCATCGAGAAGACACGTCTGAAACTCCGATCTGAACGTGTTTCAGAACGGAGCTCGCCGACTTTTATGGCTATCTGGATCGACAAGCGTCCGAGGAGGCGAATCCGATCTCGTCGGCTCGCCTCCGAAAATTGCATCGCCACGTGGCACTCTTGCGAAACAGTCACGATGATACGGGCAGTATGGAGGCGTTTGCGGCGAAACACGGGATTACGGTAGCTTTTTCGAGAGAGAAAAAACAGTCGCTGAAAATTCTCGATTTCCAGCCATCACGAACACTCTACAAAGCGCTGATTCTTTGCGACGGGCTCCAATTGTTGAGCAACTACCGTAACACGCACAACGGCTCCGGATCGCAAACCGACGAGTTGCGGCACTTGTGGCGCCACGTCACAAACACCGAAATCCGCGGTTTCTCGGGTCCAATGTTTATCGGAAGCGACGGCGTCCGGCTACCGTACTACGAGATGTTCATGTGGCGAGACGGGCGGGTACGCCACGTGGCAAGCGTCCAGCCGAGAGTCGAGGAGAGTGTCGGGAACGAGACGAAAAATCGATATGTGAGTTGGTCACGGTCACGCCACGTCACACCGACACGTTTTGAGGAGATGATGCGTCGCAACGAAGACGGCGCCGCTTCATCGCTCCTCGACGATCTTCCACCGTACACCTCCGATTGTGGGTACGACAACAGTCTGTGCAGCGACTTCCACGTCTTCATGATCGCCGCCGTCGTCTTCTCGATCCTCCTCATCCCGATGGCCATCGCGTTCTATTTGCAGCGAAAAGAGCACCTGATTCAGCAGATGCCGTGGCGTGTTCCGTTGGACACCGTCACTTTCGATGATGGACGTGACGCGACGCGGATGGTGTCGAGACGAGTGTCGACGACGTCGACTGCGCGCGCTTCGTATTCGTCGATTTTCTCGGCGAATGTCTCGGAGCATGCGCATGTAAATAAGCAAAAGGTTCGGACATGTGCACTTTTCTTTTGAAATTTGACCTAGTTTGACCTACTTTCTCTAAACTTGACCTAGTTTCATGAGTTTGACCTACTTTCTCCCAAATTTAAGCCAAATTTCCGAGTTTGACCTATATTTTTGGATTTTGACCCACTTTTTCTAAACTTGACCTAGTTTCATAAATTTGACCTATTTTTTCCAAAATTTGTGGAAAACTTTCGAGTTTGACCTACTTTTTTCTAAACTTGACCTAGTTTCATGAGTTTGACCTACTTTTTCCAAATTTTGAGAAAAATTCACGAGTTTGACCTACTTTTTTGGAATTTGACCTACTTTTTTGGAATTTGACCTACTTTTTCTTAACTTCACATAGTTTTCTGAGTTAAACCTTCATTTTTGGAATTAGACCTAGTTTCATGAGTTTGACCTAATTTTTTCAAAATTTGAGCCAAATTCACAAGTTTGACCTACATAGTCTGAGCGTTTTCAGGTTTCCGTAAAACGGCTCGTTCAAAAAAGGGCCATCACATTTTCACGTCAAGAAATGGAGCAGTTAAACCAGGTGATTGCGAAATTTCCACCAAAAGGGGCGGAGCTAATGTTGGCGGTCGCGAAGTGTCGGGAAAAGGGGCGGAGCTAATTTTCAAAACTGCAAACCCGCATCAAACCCCGCCCCTTTTCGCACCGAAACTCTAATTTCAGCTCAAATACATGTCGCACACGAACATCAACCAATTCACGGGCATCTGCTTCAATCAGGGCTCCGAACTGCTCGTGATGTGGCAATTCACCACTCGTCACTCGCTCGAAGACCTCATATTTGTGAAAGAGCAAAAGTTCGGCCGCAACTTTCAGTCGACATTTATCAAACACATCACACACGTATGGATCTTTTCCTTTAAATAGTTGAAACAGTTGAAAATGTTGGTCAGGGCGTCAACTACATCCATAACAGTTCGATTAAAGTGCACGGCGCGCTCTACCTATCGAATTGTGTCGTCGACTCCTACTGGGTCGTCAAAATCACCGATTTCGGTATTCGAACGATTCTCAGCGATCGCATGCATCACAAGGAATTGGCGCCGAGCTGCGCGTTCGACATCGACCCGCTTCATTACAGTAATCCGCGGGGGTGGATCCGAGCACCGCACGGATTTGACCTACTTTCCAGAGTACCTTCAACAAGCTCCGGAGCATTTGTCGTGGATTCTGGAGCGTCACGAAGAGCCGAAGGGGAGTCAGGAGGGCGACATTTACCAGTTGGCCATGTTGATCTACCAGATACTGTTCTATATGCGACCGTTCGCCGAGCGGAACGAGTCGACGAGAGGTGCGCGCGCGTTGCGGTCGCGTCGCGTGTCCCGACAAAACGGTCGGTGTGAGTTTCAGAGCTTGCCGCTCTTCTGTCGAACCCATCGACGAGTCCGATTCATCCGAAGGTGCCCGAGGCGACCAGTTTCACTATGCGCCTTCTGTCGATCATTCAGCAGTGTTGGCTGTACAAACCGGTGGCACGACCCACACTGATCAAGATCACCGATGCAGTCAATCGGGAGTTCGGTCAAGAGTAGGTCTTACATCTGCCTAGATTTTGGGACTTTGACCTAGATTTTGGGTCTTTGACCTAGATTTTGGGACTTTGACCTATATTTTGAGACTTTGACTTAGATTTTAGAATTTTGACCTAGATTTTCGGTCTTTGATCTTGTTTATGGGACTTTGACTTAATTTTAGGATCATGACCTAAATTTTGGAAATTTGACCTTGATTTTGAGACTTTGACCTACATAGATTTTGGGACTTTGACCTAGATTTTGGGTCTCTGGCCTAGATTTTGAAACTTTGACCTAGATTTTGGAACTTTGACCTAGATTATGGGACTTTGACCTAGATTCTGGGAACTTGACCTACATTTTCGCGACTTGGCATACCTTTTTTTAAAGTGTAAAAGGAACACTCATCGACCAAATGATCGAGATGATCGACGAGTACTCGGCGAATCTCGAGCACATCGTGGCCGAGCGAACGAGAGAGCTCGAACAGGAAATGGTGAAAACCGAAAACTTACTGTATCAGCTATTGCCCAAGTATGGATTACTGTAGACGTGCCCGTCGTGACCGTGACCGTGACTTGCAGAAGTATCGCGGACAACATCCGTTGTGGGCGGAGTGTCGTTCCCGAACAGCACTCCTCCGTCTCGCTGCTCGTCGTCGACGTTTGTCAGTTCACAAAGTTTTGTGAAGCTTTCATTCCGGTTCATGTGGGTGTTTCGGAACTTTCAGATTTTCAGAATGACCCCCAAACATTTTTTTCAGATTCTGGAAACCCTTCAGGAGCTCTACTCCTCGTTCGACTACATTGTCCAAAAAAACAAGGCGTTCAAAGTGGAAAACGTCGGCGACGCCTATCTGATTTGCAGCGGTATTCCCGAAATGAAAGACATTCGGCACTTGAGAGAAGTGTGTCGAATCGCGCTCAAACTGCAAGCGGTACCGTAACCCGGACGCTTCCTCCTTCTAATTTTGCGGCGTTTGCAGTTCATGAAAACGTTCTGTGTGAGGCATCGACCGAGTCACATTCTGGAAATCAAAATGGGCATCACAAGTGGTGCAGTGGCGGCGGGCATTTTGGGAAGCATTGCACCAAGGTAAGTCATATGAATACAAGAAACAAAAGATTCTCCCCGGCCGGGAATTGAACCCGGGTCTCGCATGTGACAGACGCGGATACTCACCACTATACTACCGAGGACACGGAAACTGGTGCTAGTCAGTGCCGGCATGAGCTGGGAGTGTCATTGAAACAGGGAAAGGGGACAAGGGAATCATCGGGCCTATGTGCACTCGGTTCATGTGTCCTTCCACCCATAGGCCCAAAAATCAGGGCTCAATCGGCTCTATGCTCATTCCAAAGCTTCAAAATCACTGTGTTGTCATCAATCTCACTGAATCCAGGAAATTGAAATATTTATTACGGTATTCTTATCAGTTTCATAGAGTGGCATCGGAAAAAAAAACGGTAATTGACAAAAAAAACTGCTAGCGTGTGGAAAAAAAATTCTCCCCGGCCGGGAATTGAACCCGGGTCTCGCATGTGACAGACGCGGATACTCACCACTATACTACCGAGGACACGGAAAATCGCGAGCGCCAGTGCCTAGACGAGCTGGATGTGTCATTGAAACAAGGAAAGGGGGACATTCGGGCCTATGAGTCCTTCCACCCATAGGCTCAAAAATCAGGGCTCAACGGGCTCAATGCTCATTCCAAAGCTTCAAAAAATTTTTCAAAACGTATTTAAACCCGACGTTTCACAAACAAGTTCATTCAGGCTCCATAAAACACCGTGGAAAGTTCTATCCGCGCGCCTTTCTAACTTCCTCCAAAGCCTTCGGAATGAGTCTGGTGATCTCCTTGACATTGTCAAACTTCGATCTGAACAATCCGAGCCAATTGACAAAGAGGCTCTGCGATCAACTCACGAGTCACTCATCAAGCACAGCTCGCTATACTGATAGTGCACATTGGGGCCGAGTCCGAACTCGATCGGCGCGGTTCCATTGCAAAAGACGCGCATGTCGAAACATCCGACAGCCACCTGAGCCGGATTGAATTGCTCAACAGTGCCCATCATGAAACCCGGATCGTTCGCATGCTTCTCGATGTAGGCCCTGGCGAGCTCCGACACGTTTCGGTACTTGTAGGGGATGCGGGCTTCGTCGGCAGTCAGGCCAGAGTAGAGAAACACTCCGTAGTCAAAAGTGTTGGGGTACAACAATTCCGCGCTGCCGTCGTGCCAAAAGCTGTTCAGGAAGAAGCGTCGGTTGGCTGACGGACGGATGGCGTGACAGTCTCTTCGCACCAACGGCTCAGCCTCCTGTGCCAGAGCGGCGTCTTCAATCTGAAAAGGCGCTCAGTTTCAGATATCTCCAATCTTATCGCACTTACCAATACGGGAAACTCGATTCCGCTGAGTTTTCCGAGCATCTGACGGATCGAGTTGACGATTTCCAGGCGGTCCGAATTACCCTGGGCGGGTGGTGGTAGGCAGGAGGCGATGACGAGCAGGAGAGTCCAGAGGAGCTTCCCCATTCTTCTTTTCGTTCTTTTTGGTAGACTGACTGTTCGACCGCCGTCACTTCTTCTTTTATACACGTCTTGTCATCAGTTTCAATGTCACGCCGAGGGTCACGGAAAGTGGGGTGCTATGTCGAATGAAAGGCACGGAAAGAGGAGGGCCGTGTCAAAAAAAAAAAAAAAACGGGAAAACACGAGAAAGGTCACGCGCCAGAGATCACGGTTACTGTAACATGAAGTTGGCAGGACCTGTCACGGTCCTGACAGAACTTGCAGTAGTCAACCTCAACTTGTCACGTTATTTGACAACTGTCTCAGATAGTCTGATTACCCTTTCTGGCGACGAATCGACTGTGCACTAGGCCTGCTCCTCGAGTAAACCTAGAGCATCAAGAGTATGAAAAAATGAAGGCAACGGGAAATTTATTCGAGAACGACAAAAAAGTTCATCCACGACGGTGAGCACTCTTAAGGTCCCCCCGAGCTTGCGGTAGGTGTTTGATGATCTCCTTGATGTTGTCAAACTTCGACCTGAAATTTGAGTGCCAGAATGACAAGAGGCGGTTTTCGGGCCACAAACTCACGTGTCACCCATCACACACAACTGCTTCCATTGATATCGCACATTGAGGCCGAGTCCGAACTCGGGAGGCACGGTTCCGTTGCATCCGTGGCGCATGTCGGCACATCCAATAGCCATTTGAGCAGGATTAAGTAGTTCAAAACCGTGAAACATAAAATCCGGGTCTTTTGCATGTTTCTCAATGTAGGCCCTGGCGAATTCCGAAACAGCTCTGTACTGTTTCGGAATTTGGGCTTCTTCGGGAGTCAGGCCGGCGTAGAGGTACACTCCAGCTTCAAAAACGGCAGAATACTGGTCGCTACTCTCACTCCCATCAGAAATATAGCTGTCAAAAAAGAAACGGCGGTTTGCTTTCGCACGGATGGCATTACAGTCCGATCGTATCATCGACTCCGCCTCGCGTTTCATAACGGCGTCTTCTATCTGAAATTGGACAGCTCTCAGTTAAAAGGACTACTGTTTCACTTACCAATCTCAAAAATTCGATTCCTGTGTGTTTCGCGAAAATCTGACGGGCAGTGTTGATGGGTTCGATTCTGTCGGAGCCCCATTGGGTGGTAAACGGTAGGAAGACGAGGAACAGGAGACAAGTCCAGAGGAGCTTTTCCATTCTTCTTTCCGGTTTTCGTTTTGTAGACTGACTATTTAACCATCGATTCTCCTCTTTTTATACGGTATTCTTATCAGTTTCAGAGATCTTATCTCTACTGTCCATTTTAAAGTCTTGAGGTGGCCACGGAAAGAGGGGGTAAATGTCAAAAAAAACTGATAGCGTGTAGAAAAAGAATATTCTCCCCGGCCGGGAATTGAACCCGGGTCTCGCATGTGACAGACGCGGATACTCACCACTACCGAGGACACGGAAAATCGCGAGCGCCAGTGCCTAGACGAGCTGGATGTGTCATTGAAACAAGTAAAATGGGGACACTCGGGCCTATGAGTCCTTCCACCCATAGGCTCACAAAACTCCGGGCTCAATCGGCTCAATTTTTCCAGATTCTGCATTTTCGGCGACACAGTGAACATGGCGTGCCGAATGGCGAGTACCGGCCTACCCGGCAAAATTCAAATAAGCGAACTGACGTCGGACACGCTCAAAGACAAATTCCCCAACTTTCTTCTGGAAGAGCGTGGAATGGTTGACGTCAAAGTGAGTACTCTCGTCGTTTATTTTCGAGAAAAATCGATATTTCTAGGGGAAAGGAACGTGTCTGACGTTCTGGCTGAGCGGCGAGAAAGACAGCATGCGACGACAATCCTCACGTTCCTCATGTATTTCTCAGATTAAGTTCGAGCTCGAAGAGGCCACTGGCGCCAGTTCGAACAACTTTTTGAAAGTCTAACCTTCATTTTGGTGTCATGTACATATACCCGGATTTTGAATAGAATACAGAAAAGATTTCACATGTACATATTAATGCTTATTTCGAACTTTTCCATCGTCTCAATTTTCAGCTCTTTTCCAGAACAAACGGGTCGAGGAACTTTCCAGAAATGTTGGAAGTGTCGACAAAGTCGGTGCTCAGATGAGTGGTGTTGAAAACGGTGAGGAACGTGTAACCGTATTCGCCGAGTGCTTTCACCGAAAAGTCTTGAAGGATATGGTCGCTAGGATCCTCGTGCGAGTGGCATCCCTGTAAACAGAAGTCGGGTCAAGTTACAGTAACCTCGCACGGTCACCCATACCGCTCCGCCGGTTAGGATGTAAACAGGCGCCTCGGCATTCGTAATGTGCTCCGGATCGGGGCTCTTGAACACTTGCTTATTGTAAATCGGCCACATGCGCTCGTAAGTGTGCTTGTGCCCATAGAGCACCAAGTCCACCTTGTACTTGTTCAAAGTCTTCTCAAGACCCGGAAACAGGTCATCACCCTTCCTCGACAACATATCCTGATCGTCATTACACCCCTTCGCTTTTTTCGTCGAGCAGTACCACGGTCGATGGAACATGACAATCGTCCATCGGGCGGTGCGGTGAGCCGCGAGATCCGCCTCGAGCCACTTGTACTGAGC
This sequence comes from Caenorhabditis sulstoni, assembly GCA_963966605.1. Lineage (NCBI taxonomy): Eukaryota > Metazoa > Nematoda > Chromadorea > Rhabditida > Rhabditidae > Caenorhabditis > Caenorhabditis sulstoni. The sequence goes on along the minus strand of OZ016478.1, from coordinate 799,093 downwards.
CTCGGCCTCCTTGCTCATCGCCTCCGCGTAGTATTCCGAGTTGAGCGCCACAAAATGCACGGCGCCGTAGTCGACACTCCAGAAGAGATTGTCGTCGTTGACGCCGTTCGCCGGCATCGTGAACCGGTTCTTGATGTGGTTGAAGTGACCGTCCGTCTCGTGATTACCGGCGAACACCTGACAGCTTTTTCCGGTTACCACCAGGTAAATCTAGAAAATATACCAACCATATAAGGCACATAGGCGGCAAAGGGCTGTATGGCGTTCATGTAGTCGTCTCCAGTGCTTCCATCATTGTCGTGAAGATCGTAGGCCAGATCGCCGATGTGAATGATCAGATCGAATTTGTCGGCGCGTGTGGCGTCGATGAGTTGGTCGATCGTCGGTTGCCCTTTGTTAATGCTCAAATCTCCGAATATCGCGGCTCGAAGTGGTTGGGAAGGATCGGGTTGCCGGAAGTGAAAAGTGTCGGACATCTTTTGCGAACTGCCCACCTGGTAGTCTGGAATGTGTCGAAATGCGCCAATGTTGACTGGGTGCAGTCATCAAAGTAAACAGATAAGTAGGTCAACTATTTGACCTGGCGCCTCGTGAACTCACAATAAACATCTCCTGGCACCATGTTTTGGAGGGTGGCTCGATGGGTGTACCTGACGACTTCATGCTTTCCTTGATCCTTCCAGGAGGTCGTCGTCGCTCTCGCAGTCCACCTCAACGCGTCCTTCGAAAGACCATATGTCACGTATGGTGTCACATTGGGTACTGTAACAGTTGACCTACTTGACTTGCTCTTGAAAAGTAGGTCAAAACTCACATGGGTCCATCGTCAGCCAAGTCACAACCATTTCGTCCATTTTACCGCTCAAACTCAGATGGACTTGCTCCACTTTGTTCGGAGCCACGAGTTGTGCCAAAAGGAGCACAGGGAGCACGACGAGCCGGAGCATTCTGACGATTGAGCCGTTCTGAAGCACGATCACAATTCGAGCCACTTTTAAACCCTTCCCACCCCCCTCCTGGCTCCGCCCACATTTTTTGTTTGTCGTCACCGCATCGGAAAGTTCTTTGTGGTCTCTGTCTCTTTTTTTGGCATCGCACAGAAAAAATTTGTGTGATGCGTATGGTAGTCGACCCGGTGTGGACGACGAGTCAAGTGTCCAAATTTCATGGAAATTCTATTTTTGACTGGAGAATTTGAGTCGCCGGACGCCGACTAGTACTAATAAGCGGGTTGAACGAGAGTGTAGCATCAGCAGCAGCAGAGGCACATTCTCGTGTTTGTTTGTAGTCTGCTGTCGTCATTTTACATGGGAAGAGGGATGGTAGATGGGTTACTGTAGCTTTTTGTCCCATTCAGACTTCTATTCCTCCAAAATGACGGGTTTTCTTGTTTCAAATGGTCGGTTTTGTGGATTGTCGTAGGGTTTGGTGTTTGGTCCGCAAACACCTTATCTTACAGCATATCGCAGAAAACTGCTAATTTTCGTCGAATTTTGTGTTTTTTTCCCGCAAATACCATCAATAACGTTTTGAACATCATACCTTACGTCAATATGCAAGAATCTGACAATTGTCGTCAAATCTGGTGCAGCGCCCGCAAACACCATGAACCACGTACTAAACACCATATCTTACGACATTGGACGGAAATCTGTCATAATTTCAAACAATGCATAGTTTAATTTATATCTATATCTTGAAATACGAAAAACGACCAGTTTTTTCATCAAGCTCACAAAAAAATCCCAAAAATCACCAATCAATACATACAAAAAAAGAAAAATTATCCGGTAAAACGCGAGAGACACACTGCGTTCTCAATCTTTCTCCAAATAGAATCGATCCATAAAATTGCCGACTTTGTCCGAGGTGTCCACAAAATAAGTGCTCAGATGGGTGGAATTGTACACTTTGAGACGAGTGTATCCGTACTGACCGAGTCGCGTGACCGAAAACGATTGAGGCGTGCTGTCCGAGGGTCCCTCGTGTGTGTGACAGCCCTGGAAACAAACAAACAGAGTGTCGTCGGATATGGTGTTTGGTACGCGAACACCGCCTTCTAGGCTATGACTTACCGCTCCTCCGGTTAACATGTACACCGGCGCTTTCGCGTTCTTAATGTGTCCAGAATCATTGGACTTGTACGGCGTTCCATCGTAAATCGGCCACATGCGCTCGTAAGTGTGCTTGTGCCCATAGAGCACAATGTCCACTTTATTGTCGTACAGTAGTTTTTCTAGTCCCGGAAATCCGGTGGATCCCTTCCTCGACAACATATCCTGATAGGCCTGACATCCTTTCGCAGACGACGTCGAGCAGTACCACGGTCGATGGAACATGACTATCGTCCATCGGGCGGTGCGGTGAGCCGCGAGATCCGCCTCGAGCCACTTGTACTGAGCCTCGGCCTCCTTGCTCATCGCCTCCGCGTAGTATTCCGAGTTGAGCGCCACAAAATGCACGGCGCCGTAGTCGACACTCCAGAAGAGATTGTCGTCGTTGACGCCGTTCGCCGGCATCGTGAACCGGTTCTTGATGTGGTTGAAGTGACCGTCCGTCTCGTGATTACCGGCGAACACCTGACAGCTTTTACCGGTTACCACCAGGTTAATTTTAAAAATACACCAACCATATAAGGCACATAGGCGGCAAAGGGCTGTATGGCGTTCATGTAGTCGTCTCCGCGATTTCCCTCACTGTCGTGAAGATCGTAGGCCAGATCGCCGATGTGAATGATCAGATCGAAGTGATCGTCATGTGTGGCGCTGATCAGCTGATTGATGGATGGTTGCCCTTTGTAGACGCTCAAATCGCCGAAAATCGCCGCCCGCAGCGGTTTTTCCGGATCAGGTTGCCGGAAGTGAAAAGTGTCGGACATGGCCTGCGAACTGCCCACCTGGTAGTCTGGAATGTGTCGTAGGATGTGATGTTTGCGTAGGTCACCCCCTCAGGACTCATCTAGTGGAGGATGAGAGTTCAATCGGGGACTGGGTAAATAAATAAATTCATACACTCATATTTGATAAGGGTGAATCAGTGGCAACAAAAAACTCACAATACAAATCGCCCGGCACCATTTTGGTCATCACAGCTCGATGGGTGTATCTGACGTATCCATGCGATCCCTGATCCTTCCAGGAGGTCGTCTTCGCTTTGGCAGTCCATCTCAACGCGTCCTTCGAAAGACCATATGTCACGTATGGTGTCACATTGGGTACTGTAACAGTTGACCTAGTTAACTTGCCCTTGAAAAGTAGGTCAAAACTCACGCGGTCCTTGAGTCAACCAGGTGACAACCATCTCGTCCATTTTGCCACTTAAGCTCAGATGAACTTGCTCCACTTTGTTCGGAGTCACGAATTGTGCCAAAAAGAGCACAGGAAGCACAGAGAGCCGGAGCCCTTTCATTTTTCGTTGAAAGTTCTCGGGGAAAACGAGAAATCGCCGGTTTTAAAGGCGGGGGACACTCCCCCTTTTTCAACGCTTATCAAACCTTTTTTCTTGCTGTCCTCTGATTTTGATTTTCAGTCGCTGCGATAACTTTGTGTCTTGTTTCGCATGGAAATTGAGCGAGACAAGTGACGTGGTCGTGCCACGTCACAAGCAAACATTTGAAATTGTGTGATGGACTGTGTGCGGAGTTCAAATCGTCTCGTTATAGGCGATGGCCTAGGTTTATCAATTTCTGACCTTGTTTTCCAAACCACCATTCTGATGTCATCTTTCTAATTCCAGTCACTGGAATTGATCTGTTCTTCTTCTTTCTTCGGCTGCAAATTATCAGTGACCTAGTTATGGTCATCATCATTCCGTAAATACTTTCTGTCACCCATCACTGATCTTCTGCCCACGCTTCATTCCGATCAAGTGATTTTAAGATGATAAGAGAGGGAAAAAGTGGTGACGAGAAATGATAACAGTATGCGAAATCATCGAATGATCCCCAGACTTTTTTTTGCAGAAAAAAATGTCGTCAAATCTGGTGCATTGTCCGTAATCACCATCAGTCACGTACATAACATCATATCCGACGACTATTCGCGAAAGTTCGCCAATAGTCGACAAATTTTATGCGTTGTCCGCAAACACCATTTCTTACTGGAGTTTTTCGAGAATCCACGACAAATCGAAAATTTTATTCTTAATTTTTCACCAAATAGAAGCCATCCAGATAGTTGCCGATCTTATCCGAGGTGTCCACAAAGTAAGTGCTCACACATGATGCATTGTACACCTTCAGACGAGTGTATCCGTTCTGACCGAGTCGGGTCACCGAGTAGGCCTCCGGAGTGGCCTCCGATGGTTGTTGGTGGAGTTGACCGCCGCCCTGGAATCACAGAAGTCAACTGCAATCCCAAACACTTTTGATTATCGTCAATTTCGGTGTCTTAGTAGTATGTAAAAAGTCGACGCTGGTGCACCTTTTTGCACAAACTCGATTTTTACACTTTTTCACTATTTTAATGCACTAAATCATCAAAAATCATGCTTAACATATAAAGAATCTATCATTTCTGAATAATGAGCATTTTTGGGCTAGCTCACCTTCTGCCCATTCTGCCCACTTGCCACGGCCCACGCTTTTAATTAATAATTTCCAAAAACTACAAAAAGAAGTCTAGCGGAAATGATCGAAACGCAAAACTAGGCTCTCCCATGTCCCTCAGAAGGATGATGTCTTCTTCACAAACTTGGAATAACAGACCCAATGAGTACCCTTACCTTCAGAAGAATCTAGATTCACAATTCCTACTTCTCTTTCTCCAATTCCTTGTGGTGGTAAAGTGTCTCTCATAAAGATGCCACGGAAATTTTTGATTTCGAGTACATTTACAAGCTCAAAGAGATCTAGATTGGTTAATGGCTTCAGGTCTTTTCGGAGACCAAAAGTAGTCATTTAATAAAAAACAAAACTTCAAAACTTGTGTTAAACGCTTCTATTTTTCCCTTCTTGACTTTGTTCTATTGTAAAAACCAAAGTAATGAGTAAAACAAAAAAGGCGCACATGGTAGTCGAACCTTCATCCTACCGCTTTGCGGTTGCGCACTCTACCGACTAAGCCATGGAGGCGCCATATTGCCTTGGAGTGGTTCTCGTCTATGTACTCAGCGCGGCCTGGCAGAGAGACAGCCAGTGAGGGGGCATGAGAGAGCGAAGAGAGAGAGAGTGTGTGTGTGTGTGTGTCAACGATCGTTCTCTTCGCTCTCTCATGCCCCCTCACTGGCTGTCTCTCTGCCAGGCCGCGCTGAGTACATAGACGAGAACCACTCCAAGGCAATAGGGCGCCTCCATGGCTTAGTCGGGAGAGTGCGCAACCGCAAAGCGGTAGGATGATGGTTCGACTCCCATGTGCGCCCGGGTTTTTTTGCCTTTTTTTGTTTTACTTATTACTTTGGTTTTTACAATAGAACAAAGTCAAGAAGGGAAAAATAGAAGCGTTTAACACAAGTTTTGAAGTTTTGTTTTTTATTAAATGACTACTTTTGGTCTCCGAAAAGACCTGAAGCCATTAACCAATCTAGATCTCCTTGAGCTTGTAAATGTACTCGAAATCTAAAATTTCCGTGGCATCTTTATGAGAGACACTTTACCACCGCAAGGAATTGGAGAAAGAGAAGTAGGAATTGTGAATCTAGATTCTTCTGAAGGTAAGGGTACTCATTGGGTCTGTTATTCCAAGTTTGTGAAGAAGACATCATCCTTCTGAGGGACATGGGAGAGCCTAGTTTTGCGTTTCGATCATTTCCGCTAGACTTCTTTTTGTAGTTTTTGGAAATTATTTAAAAGCGTGAGCCGTGGCAAGTGGGCAGAATGGGCAGAAGGTGAGCTAGCCCAAAAATGCTCATTATTCAGAAATGATAGATTTTTTATATGTTAAGCATGATTTTTGATGATTTAGTACATTGAAATAGTTGAAAAGTGTAAAAATCGAGTTTGTGCGAAAAGGTGCACCAGCGTCGACTTTTTACATACTACTTGTCCTGTCCGCAAACACCACAAGTCCACGTACCGAACGCCTTATATGAGGAAAAAACGTGTGAAAACCTGCTAAATGTCGTTCGCAAACACTATCAACTAAATACCGTGTTTTGCGACAGTTTGCGTAATTCTGCGAATCGTCGTCAATTCCAATGTTTTGTCCGCAAACTCACCGCCGCTCCGGTCATCGTGTAAACCGGCGCTTTGGCGTTGTGAATAAGCGCCGGATTGCTCGACTTGTACGGCGTTCCATCGTAAATCGGCCACATGCGCTCGTAAGTGTGCTTATGTCCATAGAACACAAAGTCCACTTTGTTATCGTACAACAATTTTTCGAGTCCTGGATACCCAGTGGATCCTTTCCGCGACATCACATTCGCCGTATCGTGGCATCCTTTGTAGGAGCAGTACCACGGTCGATGGAACATGACAATCGTCCATCGGGCGGTGCGGTGAGCCGCGAGATCCGCCTCGAGCCACTTGTACTGAGCCTCGGCCTCCTTGCTCATCGCCTCCGCGTAGTATTCCGAGTTGAGCGCCACAAAATGCACGGCGCCGTAGTCGACACTCCAGAAGAGATTGTCGTCGTTGACGCCGTTCGCCGGCATCGTGAACCGGTTCTTGATGTGGTTGAAGTGACCGTCCGTCTCGTGATTACCGGCGAACACCTGACAGCTTTTTCCGGTTACCACCAGGTAAATCTAGAAAGTACACCAACCATATAGGGTACCCTCGTGGCAATCGGTTGTATCGCGTTCATAAAGTCGTCACCAGTGCTTCCATCGTTTTTGTGAAGATCGTAGGCCAGATCGCCGATGTGAATGACTATATCGAAATGATCGTCGTGCGTGACATTTTTCAAATGATCAATGGTTTCCTGCCCTTTGAAAGTGCTCAGATCGCCGAAAATCGCCACTCGAAGCGGATCTTTGGGATCCGGTTGCCGGAAGTGAAAAGTTTCCGACATGGTCTGCGAACTGCCCACCTGGTAGTCTGGAATGTGTCGTAAAATGCGGTGTTTGCGTACACAACTCACAATACCACTGCCCGGCCACCATTTTTGTCATTACGGCTCGATGCGTGTACCTGACCACTCCCTTCGTTCCCTGATCCTTCCAACTGGTCGTTTTTCCTTTTGCCGTGTACCTTAGATTGTCTTTCGAGGTACCATAGGCCACGTACGGGGTCACATTGGGTACTGTAACTGTTGACCTAGTTAACTTGCTCTTCAAAAGTAGGTCAAAGCTCACGTGGATCCATCGTGAGCCAGGTGACAACCATCTCGTCCATTTTACCGCTCAAACTCATATGAACTTGCTCCACTTTGTTCGTAGCCACGAAATGAGCCAAAAAGAACACAATGAGCACAGGGAATTGGAGCCGGTGCATTTTTTTCCGAGAGAAGATGAAAATGAAGGAAAAAAAGTGTTTCGACATTGATTCTCGTGTCAATTCTTATCGTATTTCTCTCTAAGCACCTTAAGAAAAGGTTGGTCTCAGAGTTGTCATAAAATTCGATGTTTGTGGTGAATACACCAAACTCCCTTGTGACTGTGACATGGTCACGTTCCACTGACAATGTTCACAATCTTCGACCGCTGCGATGGTCGGGTTACGGTAACTGTTGTTGTCAATTGGCGCAAAGTTTGAATTTAAATTCACAAACACTTCGTTATGCTGATGTCCGATGTGATTCGGCGATTGCCACGTCACACTTGCATTATGTGTTACTACTAGAAGAGTTATAACTTTTTATTCGACTTTTCGATCGACCGCGACGCGACCGCGTCGCATCGCGCTAATTTTTAAAAATGTAAGAAACACATTTGACAGGAAGAGAAAGAACGGGTAAGTAGTTGGATATCACAAATTTTGGTATTTTTGTTGAGCAATGGGAAATTTTTGAGAGCGTAAAGCCAATTGAGGTGCAAACAATGAGAACAAATCGATAAACGGGGGGTGGTTAAACGAAACAAAAAAACAATTTGCGAGAAAAATAAAAAAAAATGAAACTAAAATTCAAATTGGCAGCCACTTTTTGAGCTTTTGCCCTTGATTATGGCACGGGAATAGGGGGATGCAGTTGAAGTAGATGCACCACGGACAGTCGACCTCGATTTTGGCGAAAAATGTGACGGCGAGCACGAGAAAGAGCACGGAGAGCGCGATTGCCGCGAGGAGCACGTAGAGCTGCACGACACGGTTACGGTATTGAAATGTGAAGGGAGAGTGCGTACGAGGCACTTTAAGTGACGCGCAAAGTTCGAAATTGAACGAAAAACAGAAACTTGAAAAATGACGGGCAGAATCGCGTACAATGCGCTCGATTTAACGCGCAACGAAGTATGGCGTCTGAAATTGCGTACAGTGCGCCGAACTTCACGCGCAATCACACTAAAGTGATTGTTAGGAAGGCTTGCTATCAAGTTTCGAGTGCAAAACGTCAAATTTGTCGCGCAAACCGCAGGAACTACAGATCTACTATTCGAACACGCGTTTTGCGTACAAAGCGTTCAATTTGACGCGCAAACTGTAAGACTCCGGTCTCGTTGCGTACAAAACGCCGTATCGCACGACCAACTACTCACCGATCGCTTGTTGGCGAACCGTCGCCCGACACTCCGCCACACCGATCGAATTGGCTCCATCACACTGAGCCACGGGGCTCTCGCCTCGGGCGACGGGAATCCGTTGGCGAGTTGACTGTAGCCGGTGGCCATCGCCATCGGCGTGTCGGCCGTGTTCATGATGGTGCTCATCGAGCCACGTGGCAGCGGCGACGAGGCGAGCGGCGTCGGAATCGGCACCGGCGGTCCGTCAGGAAGCGGAGGTAGATCGCCAGGAAAATCGAGGTACGGAAATATTACTGGAAGTTTAAAAGGTTTTTTTTTATTCTTCCATGTCAGTTTTCACTACGACGTACTTATCGTTGTGAGAAGACCGATTCCGAAGCCGAACAGGTGCGCCCAGTTGTCGACCCACGGCACGAGTCCGATCGTCATGACGACGCCGGTGACTATCAAGTGCTGTGTGATCGCTTTCGAGTAGTCGGCGATGAAGCGTCTGAAGACGTGACAGTGAGGGAATGGTGCGAAAGCGCCGAAAACCCGCACGGTTGTTGTGTCACGCTCCCGCGTTACTTCTTACCGATGGTGGTAACAGTCGACGAACATGGCGGCGAGAATGCCGCACTGCGATCCGGACGGTCCGACTTCGGGATTGTAGGGGACGAAGATGGCGGAGGCGAGATTGCCGCCGACACCCGACACTATGTACAGTATCGCCATTCGTTTCGAGCCGATGAGGCGCTCGAGATCGCGCATCGCCCACCATTGGAAGGCGATGGTGGCGGCGAGGTGGAGGAGGCCGGCGTGGATGAACAGCGAGACGAACAGACGGTAGAACTGGTCGGGGTGGCGGCCGAAGAACGGCAGCATGCCGCACACGCCGCCGAAACAGTTCACCTGACTGCACAGTGTTGCGTTCTCGTGCCAGTGACCGGCCACAAAGTCACAGTACTCTTTGGTGGCGATTCGGCATAGGCCCTGCAGTTGGATGCAACACGGACGGCCTGTGACCTGGAAAAAAAGAGGAGTACGGTAGGTTTGTTGCTCGAGCGGTACGTGAACAGCTTGATTGACGCGCAAACACGGAAGCCTGCAGGAACAGCGATCTAATGACCCCAAAACCGCGTCAAGTGCATCAAACGCGCGACCACTCAAACTACGTTTAAAACGCTAGATTTGACGCGCAATCGGTGAATTCACGTCCGATGCATCACATTCGACACGAACGATTGCCAAAAATCACGTACAATACATCGAATCTAACGCGAAGAAGTTCTAAATACGCTCTATGCGCTGGGTTAAGCGCCCCCTCCTCAAAACCACGTCCTTCGCACTAAGCCTGACGCGCAATCGTCAAAATCACGTCTAGGGCACCGAATCTGACGCGCAATCGTCCAAGCCACGTACAATGAATCAAATTCAACGCGCAGAAATTTTTAAGTAGGAACTATGCGCCGGATAAAGCGCACCTTCAGTAAGAACCACGTCCAATACATTGAAACTAACGCGCGATCGTCAAAACCCGCACCGTCGCCCAAATCACGTCCAATGCATTGAAACTGACGCGCAACTCCCAAAAAAGCACGCCCTCGCCTACCCGACACGTGACGTGCTCCGGCACGGCGACTCCCTCGTGCTTCTTCTCGCAAATCGGCCACTGTGTAATGTCGTCGGGCCACTCGTGCGGCGCCACCGACAGCGGCGAGTCACAGTAGGACGGATCCTGTCCGCACACCGCTCCCGACCGTCGCTGCTGCTTCCAGTTGGCGGGAAGTGCGATGTCAAAGTGATGAGACGACGTGTTCGCGTGTTGGTGAAGAACGAGATTCGAGTCGGACTTTGATTTTTGTAACGATGGCTTCTTGCTGGTGAACAGTGCCGCCGTCGACGGTTTGTCCCATCGCACCCAGCGAGCCACGTTTCGCTGCACACAGAATCAATCGATACTTTTTTCAAAGAGAAATGCTCACCGGACAGTGTAGCTCGCTGCTCTGATAGCATCCACTGTGATCGTTGGCAATGCAGCAGCCGGTGCGGTTCTCGGCGCGTCGCTCCTCCTCGATGACCGCCCAGAGGCCCGGCTCGCGTCGCATGCACGGCGAGTAGAGGGCGCCGAGGCGGATGAGGTCCGCGTAGTGCGGTCCGATCCACATGTTCTCGGGCTCCATGTACGCGACGCGGCGGATCGACAGTGTCGTGTCCATCACCTCGTCCTTGTTGTCACGCGTCGCAAAACCGAACGGTCCGATGCCGTAGACGGCGATGCTCGCGATGCACACCATCACCTGAAATATTTCAAAAGTTTTGAAAAACAAGCAACAAAAAAAAAGAAAGAAACCTGAACAGTGGTGACCCAGTAGGTGAACCAGGCGCGCTCGTCTTCGCCCTCGCTCAAAAGCAACGCCACTTCCGGCGCCAAATCCTTTTTGTAGGCGGTTTTGAAGAACTCGCCAAACACTCCGATGCCACGTTGGCGTCGAGCGTCACGCGATCTCGCCACTTTTCTCGCCACTCGCTCCGTCTGACGCTTCTTCTTCATTTGACGCTCGTCCATACCGTCTGCCGTCACTGTCTCTTGACGAACCAATCCGCCACGACGTGGTTCCTGCGATTATTTTTGTTTTAAAAAATTGTCATTTTTTTGGCCGAAAAAAAAAACGAAACCAATCACTAACCACGTCGATGATGGGTCGATCGGTGCGGGTGCTGCTCGACGCCGTCTTCATCGTCGTCGCCGTCGTTGTAGCGCCACTGCTGGTGGTTCCACCGAGCGAAGTGGCCGTGGGCCGATTGAGTGTCGCGTCGCCGAGATCGATGAACGTGATGTTGCCCTCCTGATGGTAGCGAACACTTCCCACTACGAACTTTCCCCTTCCATCTTCTTTCTCTTCTTCCCCTTTTTCCTCGTCATCCATCGGGACTACCGTAATCCGTGCCGGCTCGAAAAACGATGAGGACGACGGCGAGGAGGCGGCGGCGATGGCGGCGGCGAGTTTGGCAGAAGTGGGCGGCGACTGAGCAATGTCCGGATGGTAGGCGTCGAGCTCCGGAGCAGCGGGGCCCGACGTTTGGGGTGATGATGATGTGTTGTCGGGAGAGTCGAAGAACACCTCGTCGACCAGCGATATCGATCGATCGATCGGCAGGTGACCCGGCTGAAAATATCTCTCTCTCTTTCTCTCTTTTCTCTTTCTCTCTCTCTTTCTCGACGTTTTCTCAATTCCAGAACATGAAGTCGGACCTTTCTGAATCGTGCCTTCTGGCTGCCTCCCGACGTGCTCTCCGTCCCGTCCTCCCGATCTTTTTTGTCGGATTCGGCGGCGAGCAACTCCAACACCGCGTCCTCCTGTCTCGATTTTTTCTTCTGAGAGCTCGCCGCTGCTCGGCTCGGCAGTGATGTCGATGGGTGCTGCAAAAAAAAGAAAAAGGATAATTTCTTGTTTTTTTTTTTCAAAAATTTTTTAATTCTAAAATTAAAAAAGAAATTTAAAATAAAAAAGTGTTACCATGTAAGGGCGCGTGCCCTCTCTCAAATCGGACGGTCTCTCCGGCGGAGCCATCGTTTTGCCACGTTGCAGCGGTGCTCGCGGAGCACTGCGAGCCGCGATCGGCATCGGAATTCGAACCGACGACTTCTTGCGCACTCTGGCCGTCATCCGCGAAATGGCCGACTCATCTGAAGCTGACCAAACCGTTTTTTTCTTGTTGTTGGAAATTTTTTTCGTTTTTCTTTCAAGTTTTAAAAATTATTAAAAATGTAGAATTTTGAAATATTTGAATTTAAGAAAAAATTTTTTAAGATATTATAGGATCGCGAGAAGAGCGGAGTCCATTGACACGCCCCTTTTTGAGTCTCGCCACGAAAATTTAAGAAATCAGTGATGCGCCTTTAAAATCCGTTGAGTACGGTATGCATTTTTTCGTCGTAATCACCTTTTTTCCGTGATTACGACGAAAAAATGCATACCGTACTCAACGGATTTTAAAGGCGCAGCACTGATTTCTTAAATTTTCGTGGCGAGACTCAAAAAGGAGCGTGGCTGCGGACTCCGCGCTTCTCGCGATCCTATAATAAAAAAAAAGAAAGTTCGAAAAAAATGTGCCAATTTTTCCGTTTTTTTTTAAATTTTAAAAAATTACATTTTTAAACAGTAACTTTTTTTCAAATTACTGGTTTTTAGAAAAAAATCAAAAATTTCCATTTAATATCTTCAAATTGTTTTGTGTGTTAAATTTTTTTTTCTCATTTTTTGAAGAAATTTTCCAAAATTTTCAAATTTACTTTGATTCAAATTTTTTTTAAATTCAAAAAACAAATTCTGTTGTATTTTTTAAATTTTTTTAAAATTAACAACAATTTTTTAATTTTTTTCTCTTTGATTGAAAACTTCAATTTCAAGAAGAAATTTTTCAAAAAAGGACGTACCGAGTTGTCCGTCGTTGGCCTCGTCCTCGTCGTCCATCTCGGCCATTTCGACTTCGAACGACGTCTCCTCGGGTATTTCGTCCTGTTTTTTGCGTTTCGCACCGCCCAACTCCTTCATCTCAATGTCCGCCGGCGTCGTTTTGAAGACGATTCCGATCGGCGAGTCGTCCGACGACAACGTCTTCTGATGGTCTTCTGAAGACGTCGTCGTCGACGGAAACGCGTCTGTCAGAGAGTCGAGCGCACTCGAAACGTCCAAATCGAACGAGCACTTTGACGCCAGCGAGTGCCGCAGCTTATATCGATTTTTGTTGATTAGTGAGCCTCTGAGAAATTTTTTTCTTTTTTTAATTGCTTGATTTTTTCGTTTTGATGAATTTTACAATTTTTTTTGAAAAGAAAAGCAATTATTTTTTTTTCGAATTTCATAATAAAAATAATTTTTTTTCAGACAATTTTGTTTATATTTTGTATTTGTTTTAAATATTCAATTTTAAACGAATCGAACTTCTGGAATTTTTTTTTTGGAAATTTACAATCTGAAATTACATTAATTTTTATGAAAATTAAGATTACGCATTTTTAAGAAAAAATAATTTTTTTGTCGGATTTTTTTCCGAATTTTATTTATAACAATAATTTATAGTAAGTTAAAAACAAATTTTTTGGAATTTTTTTAATTCCTGTTTTTCAAATGTAGTTTTAAAATGATTAAAGTCGTATTTGGTTTTTTGAAAAATTTTAAAATTTCAATAATTCGTTTTAAAAAATTTTTAAAAATTTTTTTCAGGATTAAAAAATGTGTATTTTTATTTTTTTTAAATTGTACTCTATAATTTATAAAAAAATTCTTAATTTTTTTTCAGCCAATAAATACTCACTTTTTGAAGAAAGTGGTCACTGAATTGAGAACAGCCGACGGAACCGATTCCCTCTGAATTTTCGGATGCTTCAGAAGACGTCCCTGACTCATGTCCTGAATTTGAAAAAAATTTTTTTTTTTTGAAATTTGTGCAATTATTTGAAAAATTGAAAAATATTTATTTTTTTAAATTTTATTCTGTCTTTATAACATGATTTTTTTTAAAATTTAAATTTTATTAATTTATTAAAAATTCAAAATGTTTAAATATTTTTTATTTCAAAATAATAGGTGATTTTTATTTTATTTTTGTGAATTTGAAAACTATTTTTAAAAAATTTTTCATTTTTTTTCCCGGAATTTTTACATATATTTCTGATTTTTAATTGAATTTTTAAAAAATGTAGGAGAAAAAAAACTCATCAATAATTTTTATAGACTTTTTTCTCGGCATCACACATTTTCCCCAATTTTTCTTCAAAAAATGTTCAAAAAAAAAAAAATTTCGCGCGCTCACCGCGACAGTGTTGAAGCTGTCGGTGCGAAGTTTGGCGGTGTCGAAGCTGGTCGACTCGTAGTTGTTGGGTAGTGAAGGCGTCGGAGCGATGGGCGCTCTTCTCGAGACGACGCGTCCCGGTGCCGTCACGAATCCGCGCTCGACGTCTTCTGGAGTGTCCGGCACGTTCGACGGCGTCGTCGCCACTTCCGAAGACGGCCCGTGGTTGATCGAACGGTTTCGGGCTGCAGAAATTTTTTTATTGAGAAGAAGTTTTTGTTCTGGTGTTTTTTTTTATAATTCTGAATTTAGCAGTATTTTGAAAAAAAAAGATCTTTTTTTTTAAATTTCTATTTAGCCCTATTTTTCAAGCTTTACAATTTATTATTATTATACATATTCCAGAAAAATCAAATATTAATTTTAAAAAATTAAAAAACGCACCAAACTTCTGCACTTCATTCTCGTTCAAACTGTATCGATTGGCCAGTCTTCGCAGTCTGAATTAAAATTTTTAAATATTAAAAAAAATATTTAAATACTCAATTCAGCAGGAGCCAAATTTATTTAAATTTGCCTCAACCAAAAAAAAATTAAAATTTATCAAAAAATCTCTAATAATTCAAAATTTGCCTTGAATTCTTTTGAAAAAAATTTTTAAATCTGTCAAAAAATTCCTAAAAAATAATAATAATAATAAAATTCGCCAAAAAACCTCTGAAACCTCAAAATTTGCCCAAAATTTTATTTTAAAAAATAATTTTTTCTAATCGTTAAATAAATTGCCTGAAAACCCCTCTATTTTCGCTTGAATTTTTTCTGAAAATCCTATATAAAAAAAAAAAACAAATTTGAAAAATTAAAACCCACTAAAAACCTCTAATAATTTAAAATCAGCCTAAAATTATTTTAAGACAAAAAAATGCCAAAAATTTTTTTTTTAATTTTTAAAAATGCCCAAAGTTTCTCATTTTTTTCTTAAAATTCCACCCAAAAACCTCGAAATTTTCAAAAAAAAAATTTTTTTTCTGAAAAATTTTTTTTTTATTCGTTAAAAAATTGCCTAAAAATCTTTTAATTTTCTCTTAAAATTCCAGCCAAAAACCAAAAAAAATTATAATAATTAAAAAAAAAAGACTGCGCACCGTTTTCCGTCCCATTTCGCCTTCTCCTCACTAATCGACTCATCCGATTTTCCAGCCGAAATGGGTATTCCGATAAAGTGTGACACTTGTTGAATGCTGCAATTTCTCCCATTTTCAGCCAAATTTCTATCGATTTTTTTTCTCGCGTGTCGCTCGCTTACACACTGCCGTCGCGTGTCAACGGCGGTTTTTCGGTGTTGGAGAGCGGTTGACACTCCTGAAATACGCGAATATCGATTTTTTCAGTGATTTTTCCCACCGAACCTGTTGTTGACGTGTTCTTCCAGCTCCCGGTGTGCTCGCTGTCGCCATTTTCGCTTCCGCATCAACTTTTTTCTTTCTTCTCACTAAAATACGTTGAAAAGCATTTTTCAGCTAGAAAATTCTGCGGCTTTTAGTGATAAGAAAGTGAGGGAGAAAGGGAGAGAGAGAAAAAGAAAGAGAAAGACGAAAAAAGGCGTTTTGGGCAAATAAAAGCGGCGAGAAGATCGGAGTGTGTCTCTGCGTCTCCGCGGATCGCGTGCTCTCTCGTCGCGGACGCGTGGCCGTGGAAGAGAAAACGCCGAGGCGGCCGCCGCGCGCAAAATTGGCGGCAATTCAAATGATGAAACTATGGGAATCGCAAAATTTCGCTTTTGACTTCGAAATAACTCTGCGTTGTGATTTTCGAAGTGATTTTAAAAAAAAAAGTTATTTTCGCGCATTGCTTCCACTTTTCTGCTGTTTTTTCGCCCAATTCATGATATACAGCAAAAAAAACTGGAAATAAGTAAATCAAAGCGATCTGTTAAAAAAGAACGAATGAAAAAAAAAATTAAATTTCCAGCCAAAAAAAAAACTGATTGAAAAACATTGAAAACCGGAAATTCAACGGATTTTCAAATTATGTTTTTTAAAATTAAATTAAAAAAAAAAGAATTTTTTTTTCGTAAATATCATATGATTTCACAAAATTAAAAGAGGATTTAAAATTGAGATTCTTGATAGAAAGCGAAAGTGAGCTCGACGTCCGTGTCGACTTGCGACAATCCGGCATTCGTCATGAAATGGCGCCACGTGTCCGGGTAACGGGGCGAAAAGTGACGCCAGCGACAGAGTTCGGCCAGCGAGGCGGTGGACGGCTGGAAAAATGGGAATAGGTGACTTTTTTTGGAGGAAAGTTAGCCTAGAAATCTAAAAAAAAAACACACTAGTGCTCAACACTCAAAACTAGGTCATCAGATCAGAAACTAGGTCATCAGATTAGAAACTAGGTCATCAGATCAGAAACTAGGTCATCAGATCAGAAACTAGGTCAATTCATCAGAAACTAGGTCATCAGATCAGAAACTAGGTCAATTTATCAGAGACTAGGTCATCCCATCAGAAACTAGGTCATCTCATTAGAAACTAGGTCATCATATCAGAAATTAGGTCATCAGATCAGAAACTAGGTGAACTTATCAGAAACTAGGTCAAGCCACTCGAAACTAGGTCAACTTTCCGAAAAGTAGGTCAAACTGTTTGAAACTAGGTCAAGTCCGACAAACCTCTTCTTTTTTCGCCGTTTCTTTCGCTCCACTAGTTTTTACTTCTTTTTCCATCTCATCCGCACTATCCTCCACTATTTCTTCGTCGTCTTCTTCCTCTTCCTCCTGTTTTCCCTCGTCAATCGTCGTATCCGCTTCCAATCCCTCGTCGTCGACGTCTTCATCGTCATCACTATCCTTCTCTTCCGCATCGTCTTCCGCATCGTCTTCCGCATCGTCTTCCGCCATCTCGTCCGGAAGCATTCCGCATCCGTCACACGCGCACGCGCACAAATCGTGCGTGTTGCATTCGGTGGTGTCGCCGGTGAACGTGAAAATGTCTTTGAGCTCGTCGTCGGTGAATGTTGAGACAGAGTCTGAAAACAAGGAGCGATAAAGGGGTGGCGGTGGGGATTACGGTAGGTCACGCGAACCTCCAACTTCGATCGCATCGATCACACATCCGAGACCCGTCTTTTTGATTTGTCTCTGCAACATTTTCTCCTCGATGGTGCCCTGAAAAATAAGGTGGAAAACTGTCGAAATGAACAAATTGGGACTACTTTGAATTCAAGGTAGAAAGGCTGAATTTGTTAAAAGTAGGTCAACGTTCTTGAAACTAGGTCAAATCCTCGAAAACCGGGTCAAACGACATCAAAAGCTCACCGTGGTCACCAGTCGATAAATGTGACACGGACGGACTTGTCCGTCACGCCAAATGCGTGCCATCGCCTGCCGATCGTTGGCCGGATTCCAGTCCGAGTCGAAGAGCACCAGTCGCGACGCGCCAATCAAATTGAGCCCGACGCCGCCGGCTCGTGTGCTCAAAAGGAACACATTCGACGCGTCGCGTTGCTCGTTGAACGTTTTGACCGTCTTCTGACGATCGGCGACCGCGGTTTTGCCGTCGAGCCGAAAGACGCGAAACTCGAGATAACGGCACAGTTGTTCGATCATGTCGAGCGTTTCGATGAAGTTCGAGACGACGACGGCGCACTCGCCGAGAAGTCGGAAACATTTGAGCATGTCGACGAGCGCCGCCAGTTTTCCCGACTCTTTGACACCGCCACGTGGCGTGACGGTGTCGAATGCGAGCAGAAGGGCCGAGTGTTTGCCTGTCGACTTTTCGTGTTTCTCGCGAAGATTGTCGAGAAGGAGTTTCGGATGGTTGGCGAGTTGGCGCGCGAAGAAGATCAGCGAGAGCGCGTCGCCCGTCATGTAGTCGCAGATTTCCGAGTGAACGCGTTTTTGGATTGGCGACGCCGCGCAGAATAGTATGTACTCGTCTGGAACACTTAATTGCGGACAATGCACCGAATTTGACGCGCAAAATTGATATAGGAGTGATTGCGGACAATGCGCCGAATTTGACGCGCAAAATTGATATAGGAGTGATTGCGGACAATGCATCCGATTTGACGCGCAATAACCAAATCTACGGTCTCTGCACTTGAATTGACGCGCAAAACCCATCTGAACTCGTTTTTCGCGTACTTTACACCGAAACCCCACCGGAATTCTTACGTTTCTCCGGTAAATGCGACGTGTTGACATCGGCGGCCGTCCTTCGGAGCATGCACTCGTCGATGTGCTCGTTGAGCTGCTCGGGGCTCTCGGAGCACATTTTGCGAAATTCGGACGGTGATCCGAATTCGGCGGGACGGACGAAATCGAGAATCGAGTGGAACTCGTCAAAGTCGTTTTGCATCGGTGTACCGGTGAGAATGAGGCGGCGCGGGATTTCGAGCGAAACGAGCTGGAATACGGTAGGAATAGTGGCAAAATGGTAATGGAAAAGCGCCAGGGGACTGAAAAAGCGCCAGGGCACTGAAAAAGCGTTAGGACACTGGAAAGGGCTAGGGCACTGGAAAAGTGCTAGAGCACTGGAAAAGCGCTATTGCACATAAAAGGCGCCAAGACACTGAAAAAGCGCCAAGACACTGAAAAGGCACCAACACACCGCGAATGCGTCAGGGCACTGAAAAAGCGCCAAAGATCAAAAAACGCGTCAGTAACATACCGCCCTACGCAATTTCGAGTCGATGTTCTTCAGTTTGTGTCCCTCGTCACACACGAGCACATCGAATCGAATCGCGCGCAGTTTGTCGACATATCTCAGTGCCATATCGTAGCTGCACACTAAATACGGCATCAATTTCTTCGTCGACTGAAACGCGACGATTTCGTTCGGCTTTTGGGCCATGACCGCCGGAAAACGCATCAGACGCCACCATTTGTCGAATTCCGCCTTCCAATTGTTGACCAGGGAGGATGGGACGACGATTAGACACGACGAGGCAATGTTCGGACCTGATTTGGCGCCTGGAAACGGAATTTGTGGTGGGAAGATTGCACTGGAGCGCGTTTGCAATGCGATGGAAGTGGACTAGGGAACTGGAAAAGCGCCAGGGCACTGAAAACGCGCAAAGACGCCAAAAAGGCACAATAACACTGGAAACGCGTCAGTGCACTGGAACAGCGTCAAGGCGCCGAAAAGGCACAATAGCACTTGAAACGCGCCAGAGCACTGAAAACGCGCCAGAGCACTGAAAACGCGCCAGGGCACTAAAAACGCGCCAGGGCACTAAAAACGCGCCAGGGCACTAATAACGCGCCAGGACACCGAAATCGCGCCAATCTTCGCCGGATACCTTTCAAAAGTGCCCACGTGGCGGCCATCGTCTGAATACTCTTTCCGAGCCCCATATCATCCGCCAAAATCGCGCCTCCACCGCTCTCTCCGCGCAATTTGTCGAAAATGAAGCGAATCCCCCGCTTTTGATGGTCGCGAAGTTGGCGCGCGAATCGCGGATCGACAAGAATCGCTGGCGCTTTTCTCGTGAGCACATCTTGCTCGTTGAGCACAAAGTGTGACGTGGCACTCGGTTCGGCGGACGCGGATGACGTGGCAGTGGCGGAGAGAAGCGGCGGCACGAATGAGCGACGTTTCGGCGGCGGGGCTGGCGGTTTCTGCAAAAATTGGGAAGTTTTCAGCGAGAAAATTGTTCTAGTTTCCGAAATTTTCACCTGATCAATCGCCGAAATGCCACGTTTCACTCCTCGAATTTCCAGATTTCGCGAATTTTCCGCGCATTTCGGCGCGAACGGACTTCTCGTGGCTCCAGAATTTTTTGTCGGAACACGTTCTTGAATTTGAACACTCCACGCGCCGATGTTGACGATTCGGCCGTCTTCGAGCTGATCGAGATTTTTCATCGCCGTCGATCTGCGACAACAACAACAATTGCGCTCCATTGAGAGAATTTTGGCGGGAAAACTCGCGAATTTGAATGTTTATGAAAATTATTCGGTACGATGCTCCGAAATAACGAGGTGGGACAGTCGGCTCTGTGTTTATCGTAAATCGACACAATGCGTTCCTTTTTTTTCGAGATTTTCGGGACAAACCTGCAGATGACGTCGTGCTCGTCTTCTGATTTGAGAACACACGAGTCTCCGAAGCACACGAGCAGCCCGTCGCCTTCCCATATTTTGTGTTTTCGCGTCGACGCCTTCCCGTACATCACCACGAACCGCGCGATTTCCTCCGTCGAGCCCGCGGTGTCTGCAACTTTTTTTTTGGGTCTCGAACGGAAAATCTTGGAGGAGCCCGCCACTGGCGCTATTCTGGCGCCAGTGGCGTCATTGTGCCGCCACTGGCCGACTTTAAAGGCGCCACTGGCGTTCTTTTTGGCGTATGTCAAGCGGATGGCTGGCCGATGCCTAGCCTGACTTAACGGCCATTGGCCGGTTTTCACTCGAATTTATCAATTTTTTTTCTAAAAAAAAAACAATTTTTTATTGACTTTTTTCGGGTTAAACAACCGTTAAAAAAGTTTTTCGAAAAAATTTAAAAATTCAAAAAAAAAATAGTTATTTAAGAATTTTTTTTAGACGTTTTCAAATTTGACTTGAATTTTATTTTATTTTCATCTTTTTTGAAAATTGAAATTCGTAAATTTTTTATTTCAAAAAATTTTCTGTGACGAAATTTTTTTGTTGAAAATTTGAAATTTAGCCTTGGAATTTTTTAAAATGTTTAAATTAATTTAGCTATAAAAAATTACATTTTTTTTTAAAATTTATTTTTTTTATTACGAAAGGAATATGATTTTTTTATTTAGAAATTTCAAAAAAAAATTTTTTTTTTCATCTGAAAAATAAAATATAAAAAAATGTGTTCAAATAAATATTTTTCTCTATTTCCTAGTTTAAAAAACCGTAAATGAATAACTTTTTTTTAATTTTTGATTTCTTTTTCCAAAACTCACCATTTCCTTCATAACTATCCACATTTAATGGAATTCTGGCCATTCAACCTGAAATTTAAAAAAAAATCCTGTTCACATAAATTATTAAAATTCTAAAAATTCCAGATATTTCCATTCCAGACCAATCCAAGAAAAAAAATTAGAAAAAAAAATTAAATTCAAACAAAAAATTAAATTTTCCTTTTTTTCAGCTTATCCTCACAATAACCACAAAACGAAAACAGATTTCAAGCGAGAAAAATACGGTAATTTTAAATTTTTTTTTTGGAAAAAAAAAGAGAATAAGCGAAAAAAAATCGAGGCGCATTACTGGGATGAAGAGGGGAAAAAACAGAAATAAGTGAAATTAGGGAAAAAAAATTGGTTTTTTTTTTGAGTTAAAAATTATTTTTAACCTGATCATGAATGGGGGCGTGATTTGGGCGCAGAATTTTTCGAATTCGATACCTAATTTTTCAGATTTTTTGAAAAATTTCAGAAAAAAACACACGAACAGAGGGGGGCAGGGGGAGGGAGGCGGTTAAAAATCACTTTTACATGGAGAAAATTCGCGCATTTTTTTCTGGAATATTTTGAGCATTTTTCGAATGTTTTTTTCGTTAATGAATGGAAATTTGGGGGGGGGGGGCGATGATTCTGTTTTTTTTTGGAAAAAAATTAATTTTTGGGGAGATGGCACAATAAAAAAAAGGGGTTGGGTTAGAAAATTCGGATAAAATACTGGAAATTTGCGATAAAACGTAGATTTTTTTGGGGGGAAAAGGGGGATGGGGGGAGCAGCGAGAAGGCAAGATTTATCGATTTTCGAGGGCTCCGCGAGCTCTCACGGCTTGCAGTTCTGGCTCAGCCACGTCAGACCCTCGTGAAGACCGTCTCCAGTTGAGGCGCACGACGGTTGCACGTACCTGAAACGGAAATTCGTTGTTTTTCGATGGTTTTGGTGGGTTTCTCATGGAAAACGTTGAGAAAAAACCGAAAACCCACCAATTCCTGTCTCGAATTCGTGTCAGGCCGAGTTTGTCCTGGATTTCGTGCGGTTTCATGGCTGAAAACGCGAAATTGAGCGGTTTTCACGCGGTTTAGCTCACCGTCGGCCAGGTCTTGTTTGTTGGCGAAAACGAGTATGATCGCCTCCTTCATCTCTCGATCGTTGATAATTCGGTGCAATTCCATTCGCGCCTCGTCAACTCTGGAGAAATTCCAAGGTTTTCGAGCGAATTTGACGGTTTTTTATTGATTTTCAGTGAAATTTTGGGCTTTTCATCGACTTTTCAGCAGTGTGTAGCCTCGAGCATTCCTCGAGCGTTGCTCGGTCCGAGCTTTGCTCGAGCTCTACTTGCTCGAGCTCAGCTCGAGCCGAGCCTGTTCGAGTAGAGCTTTGCTCGAGCAAGGCTCGAGCTTCTCTCAGCTCGAGCCGGGCATTGCTCGAGTCAGGCTCGGCTCGAGCTGAAAAAGCTCGAGCATCGCTCGAGTAAAGCTCGAGCAAAGCTCGGCTCGAGCCGAAAAAGCTCGAGCATTGCTCGAGCAAAGCTCGGCTCGAGCCAAAAAGCTCGAGCAATGCTCGAGCTTTGCTCGAGCTTTTCAACGCTCGAGCTTTGCTCGAGCATTGCTCGAGCTTTTTAGTTGCAATTTTCAAATACCCTTATATTGGGAATTCCTCACTATTATCGGCTCACCGTTTGTTATCACAAATGTTTATAGGCTCATAGCGGCATAGGTCAACCCCATGTGTCGATTCACGGGGCGGAAGTGTACAGTTTATAGTTTCCGTCGTTTTTAGTCTTTTCTCTGTCAATTTTCAGAACCTTTTCGCGGTGAAAGTGCTTGTTTTAAAATACTCATTAACGGAAACAATCGTATCAAATCATGCGTCGAATGAAGTTTTAAACGGCGATTTCACTTTGAAATTGGCTGAAACGGCGTCAAATGTGGTTATCAATAGGTTTTAGCAGTCGGAAAATAAATTTGTATCGATAAAACCGACAAACGATTTAATTTTAGCCCCTTTTCGCAAGAAAAACCAATAAAAACGACGAACATGATACACTGCTCGCCCCTCCTCCCGCGGGGGGTCGGTAGCTCAGTCGGTAGTGATAGCGGCTGGTAATCGAGAGGTCACGAGTTCAAGTCCGTCCTCGACCCTCAGGTTCGCCTAGCCTCCCAATAGGCAGTAAAGCAATCTACGAAGATTAATCGGTAATTATCCCTAGCCCGGGAGTGACTTGAATCAGGTTCAGCGGGAACGCCACCAGAGGTGCTAAAAAACGACTAAATATTAGCCTTTTTTCGCGAAAAAATGCCTGAAAATTGACAAAAAAACAATAAAAACGACGAAAATGATACACTTTTTACAGCAAACCAGTGCCATGAATTTCTCACAACGCATAAATTTCAGCTCGAGCTTTTGCTCAAGCTCGAGGAAAAGCTCGAGTAAAAGCTCGAGCTTTGCTCGAGGAAAAGCTCGAGCAAAAGCTCGAGCTTTGCTCGAGAAAAAGCTCGAGAATTGCTCGAGAAAAAGCTCGAGCATTGCTCGAGTAAAAGCTCGAGCAAAAGCTCGAGCAAAAGCTCGAGCTTTTACTCGAGCAATGCTCGAGCTTTTTCTCGAGCAAAGCTCGAGCATTGCTCGAGCTTTGCTTGACTCGAGCCGAGCATGCTCGGGCAATGCTCGAGCGTGCTTGGCTCGGCACTGTTCGAGCCGAGCACGAGCAAAAGCTCGAGCCGAGCAGTGCTCGAGGCCACACACTGCTTTTCAGGGCGATTTCGAGTTTTTTGGCTGTTTATCAGCGGATTCTTTACAATTTCGAGGTTTCTGATGGTTTTTCGAGTCGATTTTTAGGGTTTTTACCGTGTTTTAGCAGTTTTTGACCAAATTTCGGTTGATTCTAGTACTTCACTGTTTCAACCAATTTTTTCGGGTTTTGACTGATCTTTAGCGAATTTTCGCGATTTTTCCATGATTTTCAGCGTTTTTCAGCAATTTTTATCACAAACCTGTCTCTGTCGGCGGCGTCCATCACGAAAATCAGCGCCTGCGTTCCGGTATAATAATGCCGCCAGAGGGGCCTGATTTTGTCCTGTCCGCCGACGTCCTAAACGATTTTTCGATGATTTTTCGGGTTTATCGGGTGAAAAACAGCTTAAAACTCACCCAAACGTTGAATTTGATGTTTTTATACGTGACGGTCTCGACATTGAAGCCGACGGTGGGAATTGTGGTCACCGATTGGCCGAGTTTCAGTTTGTAGAGGATCGCTGGAAACGATTATCGATTTTTCGGGGGATTTTGATGGGAAAACGATTGGAACTCACTGGTTTTGCCGGCCGCATCAAGTCCGAGCATCAATATTCGGAGCTCTTTTTTTCCGAAAATTTTCGACAAGAATTTACCCATTTTTTCGGCCTGAAAATCGTTGAATTAGGTGGAAAATCGGAGAAAAAGGAGTGTTTCGACGAAAATGAGTCATTTTTCGTGTTGCGAAACGTGTTTGTCAACCGCAAAAAGCCAAAAAAAACGCCGCAAAAATCAATTGAAAAACGGCGCGCCGAGGCTCCGCCCACTTTTGCAAGTGCCGCACGCGATATGGCAAGTGCGCCGCACACTTTTTCGCTTCGGTGGTTTATTCGATTTTGTGCAGATATTCACCGAAAAAATCGATTTTTCCCGTCCGATGAGCCAATAAATCGAGAAATTAAAAATGGTGGAAATCAGTCTCGGCGTATTTTTTCGATCATTCAACGCATCGTAAGTGAAAACCGCGATTTTCGACGATTTTTGTCAATTTTCTGATATCTTTCAGAAAAGTCATCCTATGCGCGTGCCTGCTCGTTTTCCTCACACTTTTCACACTTCGACTCGACGGGAAAATCGATTTTAGGCGAGAAAACCCGAGAAAAACCGTGAAAACCGCCGATTTTCAGCTACGCATTCGTGTTCGCACCGCTCTGGGCGTGCAACTTGCTAGTCTTCGTCGGCGCGTTCGTCGGAATCTGCTCTTTCTGCTCGAATCCACCGTCGAGGCAAGCGATTTGGCTGAAAATGCTGAAAATAGCGAGAAAATCGCCCGATTTTCAGGAACGAAATCATGATGCGAGTGGATTTCACCGCCATGCTCATCACAGCCATCGAGCACGTTTTTTTGTGCGGTTTTGTGACACTGGTTTTCATAAAAGTGAGTCGGAAAGCTCGAAAACACCCGAAACCTTGAGAAAATCGCGAAAAATTGAGGAAAAAAAGCGGGAACTCGATAAAAACGCTCATTTTACCGCGAATTTCGTCGGAAAACTTGCAGCTCGAGCTGGATTACCTAGTGGATCCGGCGTATCCGCTTCCGTGGACCATCGTCTTCTGCCCGCTGTTCTCGCTGTCGATTCTGTCGATCGGCATCGCCGTCTGGTCGCTTCGACACGACAAACCGTTCGAATTCGAGTTCTTCTACGCGATCAACATCGTTCAGCTCGTGTTTATCGCGTTCAAATTGGATAAACAGGTGAGAATATCGATTTTCGACCGGTTTGCCCGGGTTTTGATGGATTTTGCGGTCAATCAGAGCGAAATAAGACAGTTCTGAAAGGAAGTTTGCTTAAGATCGCTCAAAATCAGCTGAATTTGAAAGCGAACGCCTCATCTGAGCGTTTCCGAACGATTCTAGCAGGTTTTCAGCTTTAACCTCTATTCCGTATTTTCCAGATCGACTGGACATGGGCGGTGGTGTTCATCCCGCTGTGGGTAGTACTGTCACTGGCGGCCGTCGGCGTCCTCTACGCCCTCGTGCTCTCCGTCGTCCTCATCCGATCGCGCCACTTCATTCCCGCCCATCGACGGCAGCACGTCTACTCGGCCATCCTTCACACCTTTTTCGTTAGTTTCACCGGAGAAAACCGCCGGAAATTTCATTGATGCAGGTGATTCCGGCGCTCATCTGTCTGGTTCTCCTCACCGGAAAACTCGACTCGATGAGCTGGTCGGCCGACAAAAACGCGCCGTCGGATCTCAGTTATACGGTACGAGTTAGGAGAAAAAGGCCGTGTTCGAAATAGAGCGCACTTTCAGCTGGCGATGGCGCCGCTTCAAGTGTCGTTCTTCTTCATGGCGATCATGTCGGCGGGCTTCGGAGGACCGTCAGCCACATCGCAGACGAACATCTGGTGGTTCGGACTGCGCAAACCGTTGTGTCCGTTCCTTCTGGACAAGTGTCCCTCGTTGAGGACGTACGCCAACGTCAGCTATCGCATCGGAGGACGCAATCGCGCTGAGAACGAGGTGGGCAGCGTGGGATCAGAAGGCGTGCTCTTCGTGCTTCTCAGAAAACCAGATGCCGTCGTTACAGCAAGATCGCGGCGACGAGCGTCAAGCGGTCATCGAGGGCGCCGAACACAACGACGACGAGCAACGCGACGAGCCGGACGGCGTCCCACGACGAAATCCACGACAGAGAGCCGAGGAGAAGAGCCGCACGTCGGGCTCCGGCTCACAAACCAGCGGCCAGGGCAGTCAAACTGGACAGTCGGAGCCGGGTGAGTAGAAAACACTTGAAAACGCGATGAAAAACGGCCTACCCAAGTGCGAAGCAGTCGCGTCGCGGCTTCTTCCAAGTGCAAAGCGGTCGCGTCGCGGCTTCTGCCAAAAGTTTATCGATCTGTTTCAGGTCCATCGGATCAGGCGGCCTCTTCGGCGGCGATTTCGCGTGCGATGGCTCAATACAAAAACGAATACGGTTACCACTGGATCGGCGACATTTCGCAACCCGATTGATTTTTTCTTCTTAAAATCCATTTTTCATGTACAATTTTCCTGCAAATGTTTAATTTCGTGCCAAGACCCATCATTTTTTTTTAGAATTTACGTGTAGGATTTTTTTTCGCAACTTCTCGATAAGCTCGAAAAGCTTTGAACACTTTCGAAAATCGATATCGATTGATTGGAATTTTTGAAAATTTTATTCTGAATTTTTTTTTTCAGAATTTGAAAAACAATTAAGATCTCAATTTTATTTCCTCGATTTTTTTTTGTAAAAATTTTGCCGCTGTAATACTATTTTTTCGAATTTTTAAAAAATTTTCTAAATTTTTTTTTTAAATTGGTTTTTTCGCCGATTTTATATTTTATAGAATTTTAAAAATTTTTATTTTGTCTGGATTTTTTTTTCAGAATTTTATGAAAAGTTTCTACGATATTATTGAAATTTCGGAGAGCGCGTGCTTTGAAGACGTCAAAAAAGCGTATTTTCGATTTTTGAGAAAAGTTTGTTTTTTTATTTAAAAAAATATTAATAAAAAATTAATTAATTTTTTTTTTCAATTAAAGAAATTTATTTATTTGGAAAATTTATATTTTCCCGAAAAAAATTATTTTTAAAATTAAAAAAAAACCGTTTCTTTTTTTTTAAATCGCCCTGAATAAAATTTTAAAAAAATTTATTTAAATAATAATTTTTTGCAGGAGCATCCGGATAAAAATCCGGAAAATTCGCATAAAAATACGGAATTACTGAAGACAGTCGGCCAAATTTGGGAGCAATTCAAAGTGAGTAGGAAGTACGCTCTATTGAGAAATTTTTCGAATTTTTTAATTTTTCTCTTCAGATTTCAAAAAAAAATAAATTTGTCGGAAAATTCCTAAAAATTATTTTTTTTTTCAGTGCGAAAAAAATCTTCCCCTGTAAAAAAATTATTTGAAAAAATTTCTAAAAAAAATGTTCTCAAATTTAAAAAATAATTTTTCAGGAGAATCGCGCGAGTTACGACAGTTGGCTCCGCGAGCAACGACTCCGTGAGACTCAGGGAACCATCGGAGAAGCCGTCGAATTAGAGTACGGAGAGCTCGAGGTGGACGAATATTGCCGGTGTGGAGCCGAATTCGCGGTCACCCCGGAAGAGGTTTCGTTTCGAAAATTAAATTTAATTTAAAAATAAAAACAAACATTGAATTGCCAGGAAATTCTTTTTAAAAAAACGCAAAAATTAATTTAAAAATTTCAATAATTTTTTTTTTTAATTACGAAAAATTTTTAAAAATTGAGAAAAAAAAATGGCAATTCATCTATTTAGCTTAATTTTTTTCCATTTACAAGAAAAAAATCGAAAAATGTCGTAAAAATTGAAATTTAAAAAATTATTTAAAATTTTAAATTTAAAAAAAAATTTTTTGAATTAAAATTTTTTTAAAAATATTATTTTTTAATTTTTAAAAACGCATTTTTTAAAATATGAGTGGAAAAAATAAAAATCACTAAAAAATGCAAAAAATTTTCGAAATTTGAATTAAATTTGAAAAAAAACAAATTTTGAATTGCCAGGGAATTCTTTTAAAAAACACAAGAATTAATAAAAAAAAAATTTCAATAATTTTTTTTAATTACGAAAAATTTTCGAAAATTGCAAAAAAAAACTGAAAATAATCAAAAAAAAATTAAAGTCTATTTATTTATCTTTCTTTTTTCTTTATTTACGAAAAAAAATTTTTTCAAAAAATATCGTTAAAAATGAAAATTTGAATTTTAAAAAAAAATTTTATTTTTTAAAAACCTAATATTTCTTCGGTTTTTTTTCAAAAAAAATTTCAAAAATATTAATTTGTTTTTAAACTCATTTTCAAAAAAATGAGTAGAAAAAATGAGTTGAAAATTGAAAATAAAAAAATTTGTTTCCAGGTTGATCAAATCATCGACTTCGGTATTTTCGAGTGCAGTTCGTGCTCTCTGTGCTTGGAAATTCGTCGCAAATAATCGAATCAATCGATAAATTCTGAAACAAAAAAAGAGATGCCATCTCTCGAGGAGACGTCGACAAAAATTCTGGTGCTGGGCGACTCGTGTGTCGGCAAAACGTCGTTTTGTCACTGCATCGCCGGCGAACCGTCGCGCGGACCGTTCGACTCGACGATCGGAGCCACCGTCATCATGGCGTGGCACGACTATCGAGCCGGCACGCCGGAGCAACGCGCCGAGCTGCTCGAGCTGTGGGACGTCGGCGGAATGATGGCACATCGGCCGGCGGCGCACGTCTTCTTCGAGGGAGCTGTTGGAGCGATTCTCGTGCACGATTTGACAAATCGCAGAAGTGAGGAGGTTCGTGACGTCTTCGAGCGGTTTGACGTCGTCTGAAAGGTGGTGAAGACATCAAACACACCTTCGTATTCTGGAATAGAGTGGAAGCTTTTGAAGACCTTAGGGACACTTTACAGCTTTCTAGATCATTCTGAACACTTTGAAAGACATTTGACGTCTTCTGAAGGCTTCTGAAGCACCTTGACGACTTCTTAAACGTTCTTTGAAACTTCAAAAAGCCCTATTCCACTCTGACGTCTTCTGAGAGCTTCTGGAGGCTCCAGAAGTCGTCATAGTCGTATGGAAATACTTGACGTCATCCCAAACGTAACGTCTTCAATGCACTCCAGAATCTTGCCCGATGGCTGACGATGCTCGACGGTAAACCGCGCGGCGGTCAACAATCCAGTCCGAAGACGTCCTCGTCGAAATCGTCGGATCCGGCGGCGGCGGTGGCGCTGAGGGTCGACATCGAGAGTTGCAACATTCCGGTGCTGATTGTGGGAACGAAGGCCGATCTGGTGCCGCACAAAGGACCCGTCAGCTATGATAGGTACGCGAGAAAGAAACGGGAGGGACTAGAAATGTCCGGGCGAATGGAAGCTAGGCCATCAGGCAGGAAATGGCCTAGGTTTTCCTATCGCCGGAAAGTTAGGCCAAACCACTAAAAATCGCTTTCATTGACCTAAATTTTTTCTAGGCCAGAAAAGGTTATGTCGCCCCGATAGCCTAGATTCTCTGAGAGAAAGTTAGGCCCATAGAATTCTTTCCCACCCATGCCAAAACTAGACGTAAATCACCGTCATGGCCTAGGTTTCCCTGCAAAAGTTAGGCCACTCAAGTTTAAACTGTCTTCTTAGCCGATAGATTTCCAATTGCACGAAAGTCAGGCCGGACTGCCTCCGGTGGCCTAGGTTTCCCCCGGAAAAGTTAGGCCACACCTTTAGCGAAGTCTACAGTAGCCGTGGGCTTCAGAAGTCAATATTGCCTTCATGGCCTAGATCTCCCCCCAGCAAAAGTTAGACCCCCTCTCACAACCTGCCAACTCTAGTCGAAAAAGCCGAGGATTGTCGAGTATTCGATTCCAGACTGCACATCGACTCGCTGAAACCGATTCACCGCGGCTCGGCGAACAGCATCACACTGTCGCGCTTCTTCGACTCGTGTCTCGACCGTACCCGCCGCACCTCGCTCTCCTCCTCGTTCTTCGCCTCCGCCGCCAAATCGCGCGCCGTCACCTCGCCAAACACCTCCTCAATCATCGCGACGTCTTCAGGCCACGACTTGATGATGACGTCCACCGCATCCGCAACGATGACGTCCTCCGGCGGCGGTGTCACGAACCGAACGATGAGCCCGTTCACCACCATTTCCATGGGATCCTAATTATCGATTTATTGATTGTTTGAAATTTTTGATTGGGATTTCGAGTTTTTACGGGAAACTTTTGTGTGGTTCACGATTAAAAACGTGGAATTTTTCCGCAATTTTTCTCATAAAATGTTGGTTCTTTTTTGGCGAATCACAATTCTTCTCCCCTTTTCGCGGGAAAATTCCAATGGAAGAATCACCGACAGATACGATCGAATTATCGACAGATACGATAGAATTATCTGGCAACACATCTCATTCTTTCATTCTATGCGCTTGCATCGGTGCCGAGCGGCCTCCGTCTCGCATACCGACCAGTGTTGCACGGAATAAATTCCGGAACTAACACGGAAATCGCCACAACTTTTTTGTGGTGAGACCTAGGAAAATGATGCAGTTACCAAAAATATAAAGCTTTTCGAGACCTTCCGAATGGTGCATCGAGACTGTGGAAATCTTGACTTTGAAGGAAGTTATGTCGGTTTTAGTCGAATTTTTTCCGATTACCGACCAATAAAGGATTCACAACGGTTCTTGAAGGCACGAGAAACCGTCAACTTGTGACAATATTATAAGAATTGTTTATATTCCCTCTCTAATATTATAAAATCGCGGTCTGTTGTTAGGTGGTGAACAAGAACGGTGTTTGCGGACATGAGCGACTGTCTACCGTAGTTTTGATCCTTGAGTGGAAGAGCCGAAATGTTGTCGATTTACGGGCGCCGTTACACAATCTCATCGGTGCCGTACGACGACCAAATTCTGACAAAATTTCACCAATTTATCGATTTTTCAGCGAAACTTTAGAAAGTGCCTAAAATTCCATCGAAACACAACACATTTTATCAAAAACTCTTCCCCTTTTTTACAACAACACGTTGCTTTGATCGCTGAAATATGCAATTTATTGAAAAAAAAACGAGAAAAATCGGTTTAGTTTTCGAAATTACGGCACCGATGAGATTGTGTAACGGCGCCCGTAAATCGACAACATTTCGGCTCTTCCACTCAAGAACCAAAACTAAGGTAGACAGTCGCTCAGGTCCGCAAACACCGTTCTTGTTCACCACCTAACAACGGACCGCGATTTTATAATACTTCTCTGACGTGAATGCATTTAAGTACGCTACATATTTCCAGCTGAAGGAATTTTGACTACACTCATCGTTTGCCTCTGCCTCACGACTACTTTACATGCAGGTATATGCCTTGATAGTTAGTATATATGATTGGGCAGATAAAAATGTCAATTTTGTTAAAATAAGTACCAACACAAATTCAAAATTTTCAGATGATACCGACACCCGTTTGGTCAGCGCTACTTCGACCTCAACATCCACTTCAAGAATAGGCAGCAGCAGTCTCTGTTTTGCAAACTCTTCGTCGTCTTCACTGATTAACGTGCAGGAAGAGCTACTCACGATTGCCACAACCTGCCTGACCCCGCAAGATTTCGAATTGTTAACTGGAAACGCTCTCAGATACCATCTAGTAGGAACGTTTATCCACGCTTTAATCGAACAAAGCGTGACGACCATAGGTCTTGAAGAGTTACGAACCACACTCGAATTGTCCGCACTTCCACCCTGGAAACCACTTAACCGAACCGAGCCAAGTGAGCAGGAGCTGGCATCAGCAACTACAATCGAAAAGTACTACAATTTGAGGGAGCCGCGCTCAAAAATGAGAAGTCTTGATAGCCGATTCTTTTTCGAGCATAACATAGATACTGCAACTACATATTTAAACAAGCGGCTGCCCTCGATACGAACCGTTTTCAAAAGAACATTTGTAGAAGTTTGTCCTTCTGCTCCAAAAGTGCTAAATAAGAAAGCAATCGATAGTATGATTGAACTGTTTCGCGCGATGTTTGTTAAAATTGATAAGGCAACTTCGAAGATGCTAATGAGAGATGATTGTTGGGATATAATATATTAGTTAAATATAAAAATGATCGTTTTTCACTCTAACCACCCTACTATCCTTTACTCTGTGTGTCATGTTACAACAATAGCTGTGTCACATTTGAATAGTCACATATTTTAATATTAAAATTTCTTTGTCATGTCCTGTCTCACTGCCCTTAATATACTTTGTTTATATTGAACTCCCAGACTCAACACGATTTTCAGACTAAACAGTATTTTTTATCTATGATAGAATCAATGCAATAATAAAAGAAATGTAAGAAATAAGTATGAAATGTCCTTTTTAGTTGATACATTTGATAACTTTGCAGACGGCTGGTGCGGTGCGCTGAAATATATGAGATTTTTTGCTGGTTAATTGTTGAACTGTGAATATTATGCAAAATCGTTGAAAAACTAGATTATAATTATAACGGAAAAGTCAAGGTGCAATATACAGATAGAAGTGAACAAATACCTTGTTTTGGATAAATTCTCCGAGAATGCCTGAAATTTGAAAGACATCCATGAATACGTTCAGGCAGTCAGCGTTCAGGCGGACGGACGTTCGCATTCGGACGCGGCGCGGTCGCGTCGCGGTCTCCTCCTTTCGAACAATTATCGATTGATTTCGGTGTTTGCAGTCGGGAAAGTTGACAATCGGCGGCGACATCAAACTCTACGCAAAATTGCACGGAAGAAAGGCGAATTTCAATTTGAACGCGTTGTCCGACACGACTTCTGATAATGTCTAGTTTTTTATCGACTTTCTATCGACTTTTTCGTCATTTCCGGAAAAATAATGAACTTTGTCCGTTTATCGATTGGTTTAATTGCTGAAAACGCGGAAATCGCGCCGAAAAGTGTGGAGGTTTATCGATTTTATCGATTTCCACCGATTTTCCGCCAAACAATCGATTTTTCCGCAGATTTCCGCGAACGATCGCATGGAATTGATTATTTTCAACACATTCGGCGTTTTCAACCCGGATTTCGTCGTTTTGTGCGGCGACACGGAGATTTGGAGCGCGAAACAGCCATTTTCGGTGCGTTTCGCAATGGAGCGCACTTGCAGACACGCGGAATTTCCAGGATATCAGTCTTTTCGACGGCCTCGAGCTGATGGTTTACGAGAAAACTTGCGAAAAATATCGAATTTTGATGGAATTGAGAAAGTTTGAAAGAGGGGGGGGGGGGGGTGGATTTTGCGAAAAAAATTTGGAAAGTTCATCTATTCAGAGCCTACAAAAACGCGACCGATAAGACGGCGGCGTTTTTCGTAAAAACCCCAATGATCCACGTGGATTTGGCGATAAACGGGCGAAAAATGACGGCGCTAGTGGACACAGGTGCGGTGAACTTTGTAAATTTGCCTCAATCCGCCGCCGGCACAGGCGCCCAACTGTCTGTAATCACGAGAGACGCGGCCGAAAAGTGCGGAATACTCGGAATGCTCGACGAGCGGTTCAAAGTGGACGCCGAGGGAATCGGAGGTGTTCGGAAGGCGCTCGGCAAGATTTTGAACGGTTTGCTGCAGTGTTGCACACTTAAAATGACTATAACTTTTTTGTTGTGAATTCCAGCAGAATAGTGTAAAGACAAAAAATGAAGCCCGTTTTGAGATCTTTCGAATGGCGCAGAGAATTTGTGAAAATCTCAATTTTCAGCCAAGTTATGCAAGTTTTAGTTGCGCCTTGCTGAAAATGGAAGAAATTCGAGGTTTTGTGAGAATTTTTGCGTTGTTCAGCCGAGCTCGAGTTCTCCGGATGCTCCATTCCGGTGGTGCTCACCGTCTTCGACTCCGCCCCCTCGGAGCTCATCGTCGGCGTCGATGTGCTCACCGCCTACGACGCCAACATCGACTTTCGCAACAAAACGCTCAGTTTTCAAAATGAAGTGGAAGTGAAATGGAACACTCATCAATAAATGAACATGGAGCATTTGGGGGTCTTCAATTTTCATACATTATCCGAAAGAATTCTATAAAGTACTGAAAAGAACGTTTTTCATTGGCTTTGGCTCAAACAGAGAATGAAAATGAGAATCGAGATCAGACAGGCGGAGAAATTGATCGAATCGGTTCCCGCCGTTGGCACCTTCATCGATTTCGCATTCTTTTGAAACGTTTCGGTTTGAACGATACGCTCGACTTCCAGGTGCGAAAATTCCTTTCTGAAATCGATGACGTTCATTGACTAGAACTTTCCTAACTCACGAGTCACCGAGCAAGCAGACCACTTTGAACGAATATTTGATCGGTCGAACTCCTTTGACGGCAAAGACGCCACTACATTGGTGTTCGGCGCATCCGATCTTCGTCTGCCCGGGATTGAACAGCTCGAGAGGCAAGATCGTCGCGGTATGGCCATACCATGTAGTGATGCTCATCAAAAGTTGCATCATTTGCGCATCAGTTTCAAAAACGGGTGGCGGCCGAAGCTTCTTGTATAGTTCTCGAGATTCTTATCATTTTCTTCGACCGACGGGTCACGGA
Source organism: Caenorhabditis sulstoni (assembly GCA_963966605.1). Classification (NCBI taxonomy): domain Eukaryota; kingdom Metazoa; phylum Nematoda; class Chromadorea; order Rhabditida; family Rhabditidae; genus Caenorhabditis; species Caenorhabditis sulstoni. Next base: position 764,021 of record OZ016478.1, on the reverse strand, counting down.
ACGCCCAAATTTGAACGCAAAATAACGAACCGTTCCCGTCGCTGCGTCTATGGCATAGTTTTGCCCCCAGGGCCACGACCGCCAGTGGCGCTTCAAAGTCGGCCAGTGGCGCCGGAATAGCTTCACAAATCGCTGGGCCGACTGTCCTCGGCCGAGCATTTGGCGGACCCGCTAAACGCGAAAAATTTCCTGAGGCTCAGAAAACTTAGAAAACGAAAAAGAATGTATGACGATTTTATTGGCTCTGGAACTCAAACGAGGAGGAAAATGAGAAAAGAGATCAGATGGACGATGAAATTGATCGAGTTGAATCCTCTCGCCGACATTCTCAACGCTTGCGCATTCTTTCGGAATTCATCCGATTTACCTATTTGTCTGACGTTATCCTTCGGGAAATACGAACTGAAAATGATGCTGTCATGGAAATATCAATTTCCGAGACAAACTCACGAGTCGCCGAGCAAGCAGACCATGTTGAACGAATAGGAAATCGGTGGTATTCCTAGTTTTTGAATATTGAAAATGCCACTGCAGTGATGGGGTGCACATGCGATCTTCGTCTGCAGTGGATTGAACAGCTCGAGCGCCAAGAGTGTTCCTTGCGGGTTAGTCGCCAACTGTTCCATTGATTCATCCATTTCTCTCATTTGATCCGGCGAGATTTTCACTTCGGGCGGCAACTGGATCTCGCCACTTTTCACGCCAGCATATAACAAAACGATAGAGTACAACAGCTGGGATAGCTTTTGACCGTTCTCATCGCCGGCTTCCAGGTAGAAACGAGTTCTAGTCTCGCCAGAGCCCATCTCTTCGCATCTGTTTGACAATGTCTTGATTTTTTCGGCCAGTGCCTGATCCCAGACCTAGAACAGAGAAAAAAAAGTTACCGGACGTTTCTTTTTGACTCACCAAGTCCGGGAAGCTAGTTCCAGTGATTCTGGTGAGCTCTCTTCGCAATTGATTGATCTGGCCGAGGTGATCATCACGTTTCTGACGGATTCTGGGAATACTCGGAATTCCCGGAAAAGCGTCGCTGACTTCGACGAGACAGACGATGAGGAGAAGACGGAGAGGCCAGAGGAGCTGCCCCATTCTTCTTTGCCAATATGTAGACTGACTCCATCACCTCCGATCACCCTCCTTTTATACGGTACTCTTATCAGTTCTCGAGATCTAAGATCTTATCACTTTCTGGAAGGTCACGGGACATTTTCTGAACTCGAAATTTTGAGTCATTTGGTTCATGACGCAAAAAAAGCAGACGATTTTTGAAACGTGATTTTTCCCAGTTTCCAACATTACGTAGAATTCGAATGCGACTATATCCAACATGAGAATGCTAGTGCACCGCCATTGGCGATCGGGGCGCTCATTTTTTCGTATGTCAAGCGGATGACAGTTAGACGGCGTCCCACAATTTCCCGGACTCATCCGGCCACTGGCCGGTTCAACCCCCGCCAATGGCGCTATTTTATCAGAAGGGTCAGAATCAATCATGCGTGGAGACTATTTCATTGGCTACATTCAACTCAGATGAGGGCAAAGATCAACCGAGAGGCGAACTTCAGATGCGCGAGAGAGGTGATCGGTGCCAGTGCATCGATGGGCCGCACATCCGATTCTCGTCTGCAACGGATTGAACATCTCGAGAGCCAGAAGAGAATGATTCGGATCGTCCGGCATCTGGTCCACGGATGACGTCAGGCCAGTCTTCACCGCAGCAAACCGATCCGACCACAGTTGCTCGGCAACAAGCTTATTTTTGGGGCCAAACCATCGTCGCACACCTGGAACAGTGAATGTGCTCGAAAAGTTTGCATCAACTCGCCAGATCAGAGTTTAGACTCATGACGGGCAAAAAAAAGACAAAACATGATATCGATCGGAAATGGTTCATTGTCAATGCTTTTCAAATGATCAGCACAATAATCAAAGCGGCAGTGAGCATGAAGAAATAAGTGATGAAGACGGACGACGAAGTCAGAGCAAGCGATTGTGGAGGCATCGGAGGTGGCATCGTCGTTTCCGGGAGCACTTCCATCGATTTCGCGTGGTGTTGGTACGTTTCCGTTTTAGCGACGCCTTTGACGTTATCCTTCGGGAAGGACGAACTGAAAATGAAGTCTTTCATGATCAAAAAAAAAGAAACGAATTTGAGAGACAAACTCACGAGTCGCCGAGCAAGCAGACCATGTTGAACGAATAGGAAATCGGTGGTATTCCTAGTTTTGGAATATTGAAAATGCCACTGCAGTGATGGGGTGCACATGCGATCTTCGTCTGCAGTGGATTGAACAGCTCGAGCGCCAAGAGTGTTCCTTGCGGGTGAGTCGCCAACTCTTCCATTGATTTATCCATTTCTCTCATTTGTTCCGTGGAGATTTTCACTTCGGGCGGCAACTGGATCTCGCCATTTTTCACGCCAGCATACAACAAAACGATAGAGTACAACAGCTGGGATAGCTTTTGACCGTTCTCATCGCCGGCTTCCAGGTAGAAACGAGTACTAGTCTCGCCAGAGCCCATCATGTCGCAGTTGTCTGACAATTTCTTGATTTTTTCGGCCAGTGCCTTATCCCAGACCTAGAACAGAGAAAAAAAAGTTACCGGACGTTTCTTTTTGACTCACCAAGTCCGGGAAGCTAGTTCCAGTGGTTTTGGTGAGCTCTCTTCGCCATTGATTGATCTGGCCGAGGTGATCATCACGCTTCTGGCGGGGTATCGGAATCGCGTCGCTGACTTCGACGAGACAGACGATGAGGAGAAGATGGAGAGGCCAGAGGAGCTGTCCCATTCTTCTTTGCCAATTTGTAGACTGACTCCATCACCTCCGATCACCCTCTTTTTATACGGTACTCTTATCAGTTTCTGAGGGGTCACGGAACGTTTTTGAGCAGGAGAGGTCAATGGAATTAGGAAATCCGAAAAAAAAACTGGTTCATGACGCGGAAATTCTCTCTCTCGCTAGCAGAAAATTGTTGAGATACAGTTCGGCCAATAATTCTACTGTACATAGTTATCTACTTGACTGGCCATAACGTTTGTTGAAGTCTTCTGATCGATCTAAAATGTTTTCAGCAGTAACATCAACTATTGAAAAGTGAGTTCCCATTGGAATTTGACTAGAACTGTATGACCGCAATCGGTGCGGTTTGAACCACCCAAACGGTACTGTAGCAACAAAACCAATTGAATTCGTTCATTATCTATGGTCTCAAGGCGAATAAAATGATGATGACAAATACAGTGGACATGAGGAAATGACTGAGAGAAGATGAAGTTGGAGGTGGCGACGAATCCTTTGGGAAGACGGGAGCTGACACAGATTGCGCATTCTCTTGAAACACTTTCGAGTTCGCGACAAATCTGGCATCGTGTTTTTCGAACTTCGAACTGAAAACGACTCGTTGCTTACAAAAATGATGTCATTAGCAGAAAAAACTCACGAGTCGCCGAGCAAGCAAACAGTCTGGAACGAAAACTTTAGATTGTTCAACTCCGAATATACGCCAGTACAAGTGTGCGGTGCACATCCAATTTTTGTTTGTGCTGGATTAAAAAGCTCGAGAGCAAAGAGTGTCTTTTCCGGAGAATCCAAAAAACGATTCTTGATTTCTGCTGAGTATACCTCGAGGTCTTCTTCAGCATAAGTCACAGTTAAATTGAACATTAGGTCAACCAGCTTTTGACCGTTTTCATCGCCGTTTTGCAGGTAGTAACGAGTTTTACTGTCGCCACCGATCCGGAGGCAATCGTTTGGCAAGCTCTTTACTTTTGTGACCAGTCCATCATCCCACACCTGAGAGCTTTCTCGAAACCGTGAAAAACACTACTACTCACCAATGCCGGCTGGTTGAGCTGTTTTCGGATATGATTGATCTGGCCGAGGGGATCATCACGCTTCTGACGGGGTATCGAAATCGCGTCGCTGACTTCGACGAGACAGACGATGAGGAGAAGACAGAGAGGCCAGAGGAGCTGTCCCATTCTTCTTTGCCAATTTGTAGACTAACTCCATCACCTCCGATCACCGTCCTTTTATACGGTACTCTTATCAGTTTCTGAGTGGTCACGGAGAGGTCAATGGAATTTGGAAGTCCGGAATAAAAAATCAGGTTCATGACGCGGGAATTCAAAGTTCCAACTTCAAAATCAAAGCAAAAAAGGTACAGAAAACGGCGTGACACTGAAATTTTAATGTTGAGATACAGTTCTAGCCAAAATTCTATATAAGGAAACTCATTATTCAGTGTTACCTTTTATCGAAATCTTACGATCGATCTAGATTTTTCACTCATTGTTTCAACATTAAAGGGGGGAGGGGGTGCCAACTTGAAAAAAGTTTGCTCGAAATGAAACTAGAGGGGTGGGAAAATGCAGCTCACAAGGAGCGACGCTACTCATCCTAAAAGACGGTAACCTATGAAGAGCGATGTACGTTTCGCCTTGCCAATTACCTGAAACAGACCGGATTTAACTGAAACTTTACGAAAGCGTTTGAAATGAGCCAATAAATAACTGTGAAACATTTGTTGTGTCAACAATGCACAGGCAGCCAACGGGCCAAACGGTACTGTAGCAACAAAACCAATTGAATTCCTTCATTATCTATGGTCTCAAGGCGAATATAATGATGAAAAATACAGTGGACATGAGGAAATGACTGGAAGAAGATGAAGTTGGAGGAAGAGTGGGAAGAGTAGGAGGTGGCGACGTATGTTCGAACGAATCCTTGGGGTATGGTGGGAAAACGGGAACTGACACAGATTGCGCATTCTCTTGGAACACTTTCGAGTTCGCGACAAATCTGGCATCGTGTTTTTCGAATTTCGAACTGAAAACGATTCGTTGATTACAAAAATGACGTCATTCGCAAAAAAAAAACTCACGAGTCGCCGAGCAAGCAAACAGTCTGGAACGAAAACTTTAGATTGTTCAACTCCGAATATACGCCAGTACAAGTGTGCGGTGCACATCCAATCTTTGTTTGTGCTGAATTGAAAAGCTCGAGAGCAAAAAGTGTCTTTTCCGGAGAATCCAAAAAACGATGCATGAGTTCTTCTTTCACTTCACCTTTCACTTCATCATAAGCCTTAATAATCTTGAACGCTAGGTCAACCAGCTTTTGACCGTTTTCATCGCCGTTTTGCAGGTAGTAACGAGTTTTACTGTCACCACCGATCCGGAGGCAATCGTTTGGCAAGCTCTTTACTTTTGTGACCAGTCCATCATCCCACACCTGAGAGCTTTCTCGAAACCGTGAAAAACACTACTACTCACCAATGCCGGCTGGTTGAACTGTTTTCGGATATGATTGATCTGGCCGAGGTGATCATCACGCTTCTGACGGGGTATCGAAATCGCGTCGCTGACTTCGACGAGACAGACGATGAGGAGAAGACAGAGAGGCCAGAGGAGCTGCCCCATTCTTCTTTGCCAATTTGTAGACTGACTCCATCACCTCCGATCACCCTCCTTTTATACGGTACTCTTATCAGTTCTCGAGATCTAAGATCTTATCACTCTCTGAAAGGTCACGGGACATTTTCTGAACTCGAAATTTTGAGTTATTTGGTTCATGACGCAAAAAAAAGCGGACGTTTCTGAGGGGTCACGGAGAGGTCAATGGAATTTGGAAATCCGAGAAAAAAATCTGGTTCATGACGCGGAAATTCAAACTTTCAACTGCAAAATCAAAGCAAAAAAGGTACAGAAAACGGCGTGACACTGAAATTTTAATGTTGAGATACAGTTCTAGCCACAATTCTATATTGAGCAACCCGTTTTTCAGTCATAACTTTTGTCGAAGTGACATCACGAAGACGCTACTCATCTTAAAAGACGGTAACCGAAGAAGAGCGATGTACCTACGTTTGGCCTTGCCATGTACTCTACCATAACAATACTCTGACAGTGAAACTTTGAGGCTGAAAAGTTGAGGCTTTATCTCCATTCAACATGTCACGCAAAAGAATTGAAAAGAAGTACGTTTTTATTTCATGGCGACATGCAGTTCAGAAAATCGAGAAGACGGAAAAAAATTGGAAAAAATTGGGGTGACCGCATAATTGTGAAATGGAAAAACGTCAATCTTCGCAAAAACGGAAAAAAAAACCGTCAGTGGTTTTTTTGTGATTTCAGTATATGAGCCTCAAACATGTTCCCAGGGAAGGATTTTCAACCATCAAACATAGAATCCCATCTCATGAAAATTTCATTTTTATCACAGCTTTCTTCGGGTGACCGTAAAATTTTGTGGAGCACTTCATAAGTGAGCACTCAACCACCGAAACACCGAAAAGAAATTATTGGAACTATAATTTTCTAATTTCCTATTAATTTTCCGACCGGTGAATGAGATCACCTCGCCTGTTAATATTTTTGTATTTCTTTAGATTTTCCCGTGAAACGTGAACTTTCGAATTACAGATAAAGATCTCGAAAAACTGATAAGAAATGGATATGAAAGAAGGGTAATCGGCAGTGATGGCATCAGTCTGAACACTGCGAAGAGCAAGACAACCGACTGAAAACGAACAATTGAAGAACGATGAAGGGGCTCATGGGCAGCCTTCTTCTTCTTCTCATCCACGGTAGGCCAGTTGCTCGCGGAGCACACTTGGAATTCTTTCGGTTGCAGTGCACTACCGCGTTGCTCAAGATGAGCTCGCAGACACGTTTAGACGCTTGGCACCGACCGAGATTGTCAAATGGCTCAACGAAGGCCGGGCGAGAGAAGCCAATCACTTCAATATTACGAACATGGCGACCCTAGTTAGTTTTTTCTTTTAACTGGAAATGAGAACGTCATTTCCCAGACTTGGGACGAGAAGTTGGCTGAAAAGGTGAAGACGTTCTCCTCCGACTGTAAATTGATCAAGCCTGGTCCGGATTAGTGATTCATTCCAATAGAGTTCAGTGGACCAGGTGGCGATGCGGCACTCTGGTTTATGAGTAGTCTTCCCGCACGTTTCGAGCTCGGAATTCCGGACGCTCCGGACGGTATTCGGACATCGTGGCTTGGAAGGAAATATCGCCCCACTTTGTATGCCTATGAGTTTTCCTACCCGCCTCAAACGAAAATTGCATGCGCGAAACACACTTGCACCGGATACTCTCCTAAAGATCCGGGCAGAAACTCGTCCGGAGGACCCTACAAGATCACAAAGTTTTGTGTTCTCGGCAATGTGTGAGTAATAATGAGTAATTCGCTGATTTCATCCACTTTCATGACATTTCAGCGGCGAGATCAAACCCGATCTGTTCCAGTTCAAGGCTGCGTCTGGCATCCATTCTCTCGGCTTCCTCACCATCTCGATGACAATCATCTTCTTGTTCATGCGCCTTCAAATGTGATAATCCAACAATAAATGTATCTGGCCTTATGCTTGATAATGAAAATTTTTATGCAATTTTTTAAAGAATTTTTTAAAAATTTAATAACGACTAACTAGTGTCGATTTACGGGCGATCAATTTTTAAAGGCAGCGTATATAGTCTTAATCCACCGAAAAACCCACTTTCCCACCAAAATCTCCAGGTGGTCCTATAATTTTTGGACAGTTGCACAAGTACCATTTTGGTGGTGTGGGGGTCTGGGAAGTGGTAGGTACATAAAAATTTGGGCCCGGGGGTTATTTTGCATTTGAAATCGAATGGCACTTACAGATTTTTCATATCTATTCTGGTTTCGGCTGTGACCCCAAAATTAGGGGGGAGGAGAGGAGCATAACCAACAACGTATCTCCGTTCCTACCGTAATCCAAATCGATCGATAAGTGGTTTTTTTTTTCGGATTCGATCGCCTCCGAGTGAGAGAGAGGGGAAGAGGAAGACGAGAAGTAGACCGCTGGAACATTAAAGGCGCATCCACTTTGCGGCGCCGAGGATCCCGCCGCGCCGCGATCGCGGCGCGAGGAATGCGAGTTTTCGACTCCATTCTACGTCGTTGGAGTAACACCGACCCACCCGGGGAGGAGCGGCATGATAGCAGTCATAACCAACATTTTACAGTTCCTTCCGCGTGAGCACAGATCACCAGCCGCGGCGAGGCCAACGATCAACTCCGGGAATCCGACCAGTTGGCTCATCCAATATTCTTCATTGCGTCTCTGGAATGAAGATGCGGCAGCAGCTCGCTCGGAATATCGCTCGCGTAATAGAAAAACCGTTGGCTCCACAACTGGCCACCATTGCTGCCGACATCTTGGTAGGCCAAGAAACGAGAGGATACGTTCAGCAGGATGTTGCCAACCCTCGTTCCGTTCATCGCCTAATCACCTCGTCTTGTTCTACCCTTTCCCCTACTTTTTCATCTGTATCCTATCTGTTGAGCGCTCGAGCGCAGTGCCTTTATTGTTCTTCAGTCGGATATCCTTGTATCCTGTCCAGCACGTACCCTATATTGCTTAGCGGTGGTGCCTGGCACCACTGTCCCACGACTTTGAACTTCCACCGCGACCCAAGCCTATTTGTTCTTTTAATAAATGATCAAGTCCGAAGAAATGAGATTATCAGGAGACTTTGGTGACTGATAATTTCTGGTTGTAGTAGCCTCAGTACCCTTCACTATTAACCACTTTTCCCTGCCCTCCCATCTAAACAACGGCAGTAACCTTCCGACTACCGTATCTACCGTAACCCTGATGCTACCCCTTAGTTATTCATACAGTAAACTTCCCCTATTCAAAAAATTCTACCATCGAAGTTTGAAGTCAATCGGTTCGGGGTCAGAAATGACGGTTAGTACACAAAACGTCTGTGAAGTCTCGAACTCATTGCCGTTTGTTTCATCAGCAAAAAATAGTAATTTTTAGCAGGTATGAATTTTGTCCGTAAATCGACAATACAATTACTTTCTCATTAACTTGAGAGGATAGCACAGTTGGTCAGAATTTCAAGATGACTGTTCGAACTAAGAAAAACACGAGTATTTTCACTAAGACTATGTACGCTGCCTGGAAAAATTGATCGCCCGTAAATCGACACTAATTCGTCGTTTCCATGAAACCCAAATTAAAAGAAATTATTTTAAAATTTCTTCAAAATTTTCATTATCAAGCATGAGGCCAGATACATTTATTGTTGGATTGTCACATTTAAAGGCGCATGAACGAGAAGATGATAGTCATCGAGATGGTGAGGAAGCCGAGAGAATGGATGCCAGACGCAGCCTTGAACTGGAACAGATCGGGTTTGATCTCGCCGCTGAAATGTCATGAAAGTGGATGAAATCAGCGAATTACTCATTATTACTCACACATTGCCGAGAACACAAAACTTTGTGATCTTGTAGTGTCCTCCGGACGAGTTTCTGCCCGGATCTTTAGGAGAGTATCCGGTGCACGTGTGTTCCGCGCATGCAATTTTCGTTTGAGGCGGGTAGATAAGCTCATAATCATACACAGTGGGGCGAGATTTCATTTCAAGCCACCATGTCCGAATACCGTCCGGAGTTTCCGGAAAACTGAGCTGGTCGGGAAGACTCGTTTTCAACAGACTGAGTGCCGCATCGCCGCCTGGTCCACTGAACTCAATCGGAATGAATCGATAATCCGGACCAGGCTTGATGAATTTACAGTCGGAGGAGAATGTCTTCACCTTTTCAGCCAACTTCTCGTCCCAAGTCTGGAAAATAACATTTCATTTCCAGTAAAAAGAGAAAACTAACTAGGGTCGCCATGTTCGTGATATTGAAGTAATCGGCGGCACTCGCCCGGTTTTCGTTCAGCCATTGAACAATCTTTGTCGGTGTCGAGTATCTAAGCGTTTCTGCGAGCATATCTTGAGCAACGCGGTAGTGCACTGCAACCGAAAGAATTCCAAGTGTGCTCCGCGAGCAACTGGCCTACCGTGGATGAGAAGAAGAAGAAGGATGCCCATGAGCCCCTTCATCGTTCTTCAACTGTTCGGTTGCAGTCGGTTGTCTTGCTCTTCGCAGTGTTCAGACTGATGCCATAACTGCCGATTACCCTCCTTTTATATCCATTTCTTATCAGTTTTTCGAAATCTTTATCTCCTCTCAACATGTCACGCAAAAGAATTGAGAAAAAAAAACACGTTTTCATGCGATCGAGCAAGCATTTTGTTGCAGAAAGAAATATAACTATTTTATTGACCTTTTCCAAATTCCCAATCATTTTCTCACAAACGTTGTAGAAAGTTGCAATTGCATAAGTTTATATAAAAATTAAAAGTATGGTGGCGGTTGAAGGATGGTCTGTTCCCACGCGAACTTCTCCACTTCTGGCACCGATTTCAGAATGCTCGCCGCTTTTCCGATGACCACTTCGAACGGTTTTCCGTGGTTCTTCTCAAATTCCATCACACATATCGCATCTTTGCAGTGCGACAATTCAATCGATAGGCGCTCGATCTGAAAATCCACGTGGCAACGGTTACATGTGTCAATGGAGCGCGTTTGCTTACCATTGCCAAGAGTCTGTGCTCATCGCCCTGCCCAAAGTTGAGAACCAGCTCGCCGATGTTGGAGAGGAATTTGGCGGTCGCCTCGACGCTCTGAAACGATTTCCAAATTTTCAGACTTTATCTGGAAATTTTGAAAACGCTGAAACTCGCCATAGGACAAGTGTTCTCGAACTTTCGACAGTTTCCGATCAAAAGCGACAAAACTCGACCGGGATGGTCTGAAATCATTTGAAATTAGGTCAAATCCGATGAAAGTCCAAACTCACGACGGGTCAAGTCGATTCCAGAGAATTCCATGGCGCCGAACAAGTCCTGGATGGCGATTGCAGCCAAAAAGAGGAAAACGAGCGTTTTGGTGGGGAACATTTCGGTTTTGAAATGAAAATTTTCGGAGGAAAAGGTGCGAGGGGGAGGAGGAGAGTCAAATGTTTATGACAATGACTATGCCATGACACCTGATACCATTCAGATTGAATGGCACCGGGGATTGGTATGATAAACATAAAAGTGTGGGGGAAATATAAACAAAAACTGAGGAAATGGGTCAGGGCACGAGAAATGCGCCAACAAAAAAATAATTTTTCAAGTTTTTGCAAACGCGCTCCATTGCGAATTTGGCTGAAATGGCGGAAAACGGGCGAATTTAAATTGCTAAGCATTTAAAATTCTTACAGTAATTTTTTTGCATTTTTAAAATACTAACAATACCAACAATTTGCAGCAGTTCTAGGAAGTTATGGTAGTTTCAGAAAAAAAATAGTAGCTGAAAATCCTACTGTGTCCGAAAATTTATGAAAAACGTGAAAATTCATAGAATTCCATAGCGTAACGAGGGATTTTGAAAAACTTTTTTAAAAACTAGAAAAAAATTATAGCGATCTTTTATTAGGCATTCACAGTGAACTCGTCATGGTAGATCAGAAAAGTGTTCTCGTGCTGTTTCCAGATTTGCAGAAAAGTGCCCGTTATGACGCCGGCGTGCTCAGTTTCAGTCTTATAGTCGGCAGTGAGCACGAGATAATGCTCACTTCCCCGGTACTCGGCTGCCGAGAAAAAGTTCACCGTTTTGCCGGTAGCCGCTCCAGATGAGCGGATTAGATTGGCAATTTCTGTAACACAAAAAAAAACAGATGAGGAAATAAAAATCAATCAATCGATAATCACCTCGGTTGCCGAACCAGTGAGCGCCTTCCTTGTCCTTCTGCACGAGAAACGCATTCGGATGATAGTACGCCTCGACGACGTCCCACTTCTGATTATCGATTGATTTGAGGTAATCGGTGAACAGTGGCTTCAGAATTGACTCCGCTTCTGAGGGAAAAAGAAACTTATTTGAAAAATTACTGGAAAAAATTAAATTCCTCAGCTTACCTTGAGCAGTTCGCGATGAGCTCATTTTTCGTGGTTCTAGATGGGTGAATTGAGAAATTCTCGATTTGGAATCGAAAATTCTAGACTTTCCATTTTATACACGATTTTAGAGGCACGGACACTACGATCGCTACAATAATACACTTTTGCTTGTGATTTTTCTTCATTTTTTTGTGTCTGCGTCTCTTTTTCGTTAAAAAGTTCAAAGTTTTTGTTTGATTGCAAGAAAAATCTATGTTTTATGTGATAACGGACGTTTTGTGTAGTGTCATGACGCTGTTCTTGTGATCTGGCGCGATTCTAGTGCATTGGCGCGATTTTCGATCCCTGGTGTTATTCTAATGTCTTGGCGCGATTCTGGTGCCTTGACGCAATTCTAGTGCATTAGCGCAATTTTAGATCTATGGCGTAACTTCGGTGCCATTGCAACTTTTTCAGTCCATGGCGCGTTCCTAGTTCCTTGACGCGTTTTCGAACTCCATGGTACCCTTTCAGTGCCTTGACGCCTTTTCAAATCTTTCCAAAAGTTTTTCAAGCGGCTTACTAAAAAATTCCACGCAAAATTAATCGATATGGATAACGTGACAATCAGCACTGCCTATCGATTATTTCGGGGGGAAAATCATTTCCCAACTCGCATTCACTCTTTGTTCTCTCAATTTTGTTCGATCACGATCACGAGCCGCAGTGGGAACCAATGGATTTGATCAAGAAAAAGTTCGAAAAGAAGAAGAAAAAGGCTCGCGGTGAGAAGAAGAAGGCGTCGAAGGGCGGCACGAAGGCGTCGACGAAGAAGGCGAGGAAGAAGGCGGCGGCGGCGAAGGCGAACAAGCGGCGGACGGCGTCACGTCACAGCTCGTCGAGCTCCGAGTCCTCCGAAGACTCGGACGACAGCGCACGCGTGCGACTACGCGCCGTCGCCTCGAAGCTCGCCGTCGACGCGGCGATGATCGACAAAAAGTATCGGATGGCGGGCGGTCTCGTCAAAAAGCCCGACAATCCGGCCGACTTTCATCGCCGACTGTTCGAGGCCGAGTGGCGCGAGATGAAGATGGACCAGCGGTTGGCCGTCGACGCCGTTCAGGCGTTCGACAACTATCTCAAGTCGCGCGCCGAGCTCAAGTCGACGGATCACGTCGTGATCGCCGAGAAAGTCGACGACGACGACAAGAAGTCGACGGTGCGTCTGAAGATTCTCACGAAGTTCGACGAGGGACGCTTCGCCGCCGTCTACATGGTTCAGAATGAGGCCGCCGTCAAGTGAGCGCGCGCTTTTCTTTTTAAACTCAGGAAATCGGCCAAGCGATTTGTGAAGCCCGCCATTGGCGCTATTCTGGCGCCAGTGGCCTCAATGCGCCGCCACTGGCCGACTTTGTAGCGCCACTGGCGGTTAGGGCGCTCATTTCGGCGTATGTCAAGCGGATGATCGGCCGATGTCAGGCGTATCGGCCAATCGCCGAATTCGCTCGCCAATAAAATTTCCTGAGACTAGCTCGATTATCATTGGAGCGCGTTTGCTGAAAATTAAAAAATCCTAGCAAAAAATGAAAACACGGTCGAAAATTTTCCAGCAATGACGTCATCTCGGTTGGAAACGGTCGACTCATGATGAAAACGGCGCTTCGGCAACTTTCGTCGAATCAAATCTATCTTCGTCTCGCGCGCGAAATTCTCACTCTTAAATCGTTGTGGTCGAATCGTAACGAGCCGCCGCCACGTGTTCCGCCGTTGATACACGAGGGACGAATGCTCGGCCTGCCGTTTTACGGTCAGTAAGTGCGCTGCACCCGAAAAGTGCGGGTAGCCGCCTGACATCGGCCAGACGTCCGCGCGACATACGCCAAATGATTCGCACAGCCGCCATTGGCGCCTAGGAGTCGACCAGTGGCGGCAGGCGTTTTTCAAATTCAAATTTTTCAATTTTAGCGTCAGTTCAGTAGAGCACAATTCATACATACCATTCATACGCTTTCAGTCACAAACATCTACGACGTGAATCTGGAAAAGTGTCGCGAGGAGATGGGCGGCGGCTGTTTCAGCATTCAATCGTCGTTCCACGTGGCACTCGAACTGCTCGCCGCACTCAAATTTCTGCATCGCCGCCAAATTGTGCATCGTGACGTGAAGCCGACGAACGTCGTGCTCAGCTTCCAGAATCGCGATCAGTGGTATCTGATCGACTACGGCGACGCCATTGGCGCCGGACGCGTGACACCGGCTCTGAGTCCGCCTGACGGAAACACTCTGCCGTTTTTGTCACGCGAAGCGCATGACCAACTCGTGACACCGGCGCCGACGACGTTTCAGCAGGATCTCGAATCGTGGTTCTTTTTGATCGTTGACATGTGAGTCCAGAATAACTCTAGACTACCAATAATATTTTTAAAAAAACTGAAATATTTTTGGGAAATTTGTTCGAAATACCCAAGAAAAAAGAAATTGACCACCTCGCGGACTCGAACCCGAAACCTTCAGATCAATAGTTCATCGAAAATCCCACTAGGCCATACATGCAAATTTTTGAAAAAAGTGAATTTTAAAGCAAAACTTGTTTTTTTAAAAGATTTTCTAATGGATCAGAAAAAATGTAATTTAAATGCCACTTTTATTCACTTGGGTCACTCCATTAAGAAAGTTACAAAAGAAACTGTGTTAATTTTCGAAGTTTTTGTTCCAGGTGCAAACCGCTACCATGGCGCGATAACCTGAAAATCAACGTGGTGGCCGCCGAAAAGCAGCAATTCTTCAAAAACCTGAACAAATCGCTGACCGACTATCCGAAACAATTCATGGACATTGGCAAACTATTGAAAACCGACGCACAGCCGTATCGCGAGATAACGAAGCGAATCGGTGAATGGTCGCGCGAGACGGGCTGGGTACCCGAGTGGTACGATCGGGCGGCGACGAAAGCGGCACGCGCGCTCGAATCGAAACGCAGAAAGTATCCGAGTCCGAACCAACAGCAGCAGCAGGCGAGAGGCCGTAAACCGACGATGGTCGAACGGGAGACGACGACTACAACGACGACGACGACGAACGAAGAAGAGGAGAAGGGAACGACGACGATGGCGTCGACGCCGACGGGCGGTGCTGAGAAACGCGACCGGTCCGTGTACCTGCCGTTGGCCGCCGAGTCGCCGATGAACAACGGTCGGAAGCCGACGAGGAAGGTCTCCAGGGAGGCCGCTGATGGTGTGTTTTTTGTAGGAGGCGCGCGGCGGTCGCGTCGCGGTCGGTTCTAATCATTAAAAAATTCATTCGAGACATCCCCTGAGTTTAGGATCATATGTACATATAATGGAAAACCTGGTACAATAGATGCTCCCTCTCCCCGAGTATTTGATTTCGAACCGGGGAATCTCGGAAACTAGAAGAGTTATAAAAAAGTTGTCAATTGCAAACAAGACAAGCTCAAAATATCACATCGTTTTGTAGTTGACAACTTTTTTCCAACTATTTTAGTTTTCGAGATACACATCGTCAAACTTCTGATCTGAAAGAAGATTGTCCGAAAACACTTGAAAAATGTGCACGTTACATTTTTAGCTTCCCTGAGATAGTAGAAAATCCAGAAAAAATACAATTTTTTTCTGAAAAATTCACCCTTTCAAAGTTTTGCATTTATAGCCTAGTGGGATTTTCGATTAACTGTTGATCTGACGGATTCAGGTTCGAGTCCATAAGGTGGTCGACTCTTTTTTCTCGGCCTTTTTCAGCTTGCAACACGGGGTTTTTATCTAAGAAAACATATAAATTAATTTAGAAAAAAACTGGTTATTGCGATGAACCGCGACGCGACCGCAACGCAGCCTTTCATTTTTCGTTTTTTAACCGATTTTCTTCTCAGCAAACAAAACGGCCAGCTATGTGGACGATGATCCACCGCCGCCGCCTCTGAAACAAGACCGATCGGTGTATTTTACCGAATTTCCGATGGCAGCGCCGATCAATGGTAAAAACTGAAATCTTACAGACAAATTTGAGAGAAAAAAAATCGATTTTTCCAGACACCAAAAAGAAGTATCGATACAAGGGCAAAAAGTGAACTGTGTCACTCATTTTTGTGGCGAAAACAACGGGTTGAAACGAAATGAAATGTGAAATTGTGTGATTGATTGACGGTGACGATGGCAGGAAAGAGACGCAGACACGAAAAAGTGCGCGTTTGTGCGGAGCGCGTGGGGTAGTTTGTGCTAGTTGTAGTGTGGTCGGCGAAAAAGTGGTATTATGTATGTACGACACCTTTCATTTGGAAATGGCATCCCACAGTGAATTTTCGCATTTTTCCCAATAAAAGCTAATGAGAGGAACGGTTTTCGTTTCGATTTTGCATGACGTGGTAGTACCACGTCAGGTACACATGTGGGTTGTAGTGAAAGTAGTGTTTGTGACACACATTGTGACCACTGGAGAGAGAAATAGAGGGGTATAAATAGAAAAGAGAGATAGTGGGGGTGGAGAAGACTCAGTTCCCCAACCACATTACACCATGGCCTCCTACACTGCCCAACGTGAGTTCGTCGCTTTTTTTTTGACGTGGTGGCACTGCCACGTCACACCATGCCACGTCATCGTTCTTATTTCCAGAGGCCGAAGCGACGTTGAAGCCGATTTTTCTCAAGTACCTCCACGCTGTGGACAATGAGATCTGGTCGGAAGTGGAGGCGTTCTATCATCCGAACGGCGTTCTAGTGCACAAAGATAAGGAGGCGACCTATGGAAACAAGGGTGAGTGCCGAGAAAAGGGTCAAGGAACGAGAAACGCGTCAATATATTTAGGCTTGAGTGGAATTGACGGATAGGGTCTGCCAGTGCACTGGTATCGCGCCAAGCCACAGAAATCACACCTTAAAACTGAAATCACGCCATTGCAATAAAATTGTGTCAATGCACTCAGGCTGCGCCAAAAAACTAATAACGCTCCCGAATACTGAATATGCGCCAAGGCACTGAAATCGCGTCAATGCACTGAAATCGCGTCGATGCACCGGAATCGCGCCAATGCACCGAAATCGCGCCAGTGCATTCAGACCGCGCCAAAAAACTAATAACGCTCCCGAACACTGAGTAAACGCCAAGGCACTGAAATCGCATCAATGCACCGAAATCGCGCAAATGCACTGAAATCGCGCCAATGCACCGGAATCGCGCCGATGCACCGGAATCGCGCCGAGGCACCGGAATCGCCCAAACGCACTCAGATCGCTCCAAAAAACTAATAACGCTCCCGAACACTGAATATGCGCCAAGGCACCGAAATCGCGCAAATGCACTGAACTCACGCCAATGCACCGAAATCTCGCCAAATTCCAGCAATCACGGAGGCTCTTCGCAAATTCGCCGAAGGGACCGGCAAAGCGCAAGGATCGACGACGAACGAGAAGTACGAGGGCGTCGGCGACTACCTCATCATCACCGCCGACTTCTCATCGAAAACCGAAAAAATGGGCACTGTCAACGGGAAATTCCTGCAAATCTGGAAGAAGGACGACGCCGAGAAGTGGCTCGTTTACCACGACGAATTCGAAATCGCCGCCTAACTAACTGCGCCCGGAAAATCTTTGAAAATAGCATTTCCTCCCGCCAAGATTTTCTTCAAAGTTCGCGAATCGAGACTCCAAACATCCAATTTTTTTTCTTTCTATGAAAACACTCTTTTCGCCTATAATTACCCCCCGCCTTTTTTCTGTTCAGCTTCTTATTTTCCGATTCTCCCGTTTTTTTTTCCTCAACAGCCGGAAATAAAGACATCTGCTGTTTTCATTGGTTTCCCGGAAATCACCCCCCTCCCCCTAATTTTCCTATTAATTTTTTGCATTACACCTGTTTTCCGGGTGTTTCATGGAATTATTCAGAACAATTTTCAACTATGATCGTTTTTGTGACGTGGCACTGCCATAAAACTTCATTTTTCGGTGTTTTCAGTGATAGAGAATGTATTCCACTGGGATAACGAGTTTCATCGAGATTTCGCAGTTGGTCATCGTCACAGTTACCGTACCATTCTATCTGTTTCTCTTGTTTTTGATGGTTCAAGCACAGTTTCGGAAAATCGACGAACTCGCGACGCCCTTCTTCAAATTGTGCATTTCGACGGCTCTCATCGATTTGGGTAAGTCTGAAACAACCTAAAACAGCCTAAAACAGCCTGAAACGGCCTGAAACGCTCTGAAACAGGTTAAAACGGCCTAAAACAGCCTGAAACGGCCTAGAACAGCTTAGAATGATTTGAAATGATTCAAAATAGACTGAAACAACCTAAAACAGCCTGAAACAGCCTAAAACGGCCTGAAACAGCCTGAAACAGCCTAAAACGGCCTAAAACGGTCTGAACCAGCCTGAAACGGCCTGTAGCAGCCCAAAAAGGCCTAGAATAGCCTGGAATGACTTGAAATGGCCTGAAATGATTTGAAATGGCCTAAAGTGGACTGAAAATGCCTAAAACAGCCTGCAACTGCGTGAAACGGCCTTAGCAGCCTTAAACGGCCTGGAACGGCCTGAAACGGCCCAAAACAGCCTGAAGCTGCCTGTATCAGACGAAACGACCTAGAACAGTCTGAATTGACTCGAAATCGGCTGAAATGGCCTAAAATAACTCGAAACAGGCCTCAAACAGCCTTAATCGGCCTGAAACGACCTTCATCGGTCTAAGAGGGCGTGAAACTGACTAAAATGCCTCGAAAAGCCTGGAATTGTCGTAAGCTATCCGTTAAATGATTTCAGCCACACTGTTCGCCAACTATTTCGGTGTAATGTTCCCGAAACTCGGATTCTTCCCCTCATTCTACCTGTATCTCGACACTTTTTATGCTCACACCTACTTCTACATTGCCTGGAGCACCGGAATTTGTCAAGCGATGTCTGTGTCGGTTCTGGCCACAAATCGACTATCGGCGATGATTTTTCCCGGAATTTATCATAAGGTTGTCAAACTCATACAAAAAATACAGCTTGAGCTACTGTCTTAAATCATGACCTAATTTTTTAAATCTTGACCTACTTTTCCGAAATTTGACCTAATTTTCTAAATCTTGACCTACTTTTCTGAAATTTGACCTAATTTGTAAAACTCGCCTTCGTTTCACAAAACTTGATGTATTTTTCCTGAAACTTGACCTTGTTTCCTGAGACCTGACCTAGTTTTGGAAAACTTGACCTACTTTTTCATAATTTGACCTATTTTTTAAAGTTTGACCTACTTTTTCATATTTTGACCTACTTTCACTGACTTCGACCTAATTTCTTATAGTTTGACCTACATTTCTGAACTTTGCATTTATTTCGGTTTTTCCATCTTTTTCCTGCAGATGTGGTTATCGCACCGACTGTGGATCGCCGTCGCGGTTCAACTGATTCCCGGCATGCTCATCGGCTCGCTGACATTCTTCAACACCACCGAACTTGTGCTCAACGAGCACGACGGCATTGTGCCGCGATTCTCCAAGTAAGTAGGTGTTCAATCTACAGTATCCCGGACACCATCTACAGTAAACAAATGACCGGCGTCTTTTTCGGCGTCGGCGGCTTCTTTCTGCTCTCCAACTGCCTCTATCTGATCGTCGCCTACTGTTACCTATTCGTGACACTGAAAAAGAGCAATCAGAAGGTGTGGAAGTCGCTGGGACCCGTCAAGAATCGCGCCAAGGAGCGGCGCGCGAAACGCCGCGAGCAGCGGCTCTTCGTCATGTGCTCCGTGATTGTCGCCGTCCAGCTCACCATCTTCCTCTTTTTCACCGTCAAAGTCGCCGGTGTCTTTCAGATGGACGTCGACGAGTTTTATCTGTTTTATAACGCTCTGAGGTGGGCGATTCTCAAGAAATCGGAAAAAAATCGAAAAAAGTGACGTGGCACTGCCATGTCAGTTTTCGAGAAATTGGGAAAAAGTTTTTTTTGACGAAATTTGAAAAACTTAACCGATATTTTAATTGCAAGCATTTTTTTACTTTTGAACTGAAAAAAAAATTTTTTTTTTTGAAAAATTAAATTAATTTTTTTTGAATTTTTAATATTGAAACCAAAAGCTTATTTAAATCAGTTAAAAAAAATTAAAATTAAAAAAAATATATTAAATTTCCAGCGACCTGTTCGCCAGCATCAATCCGTACCTCCTTTGGATCTTCTCCGATTCGCTTCGAAAATATGCGCTCTCAAAAATTGGAATCTGCAAGTCGAACAGTTCCACAAACACTACAATAGCTGTCACGGTAACGAAATGAAAAAAGTAAAAATCGCGAAGAAATCTAAAAATCTAAAAAAAAAAAATGTTTTTTTTTCAATTTAAATTTTTTTCAGAAAACCATAATTCAATGATTTCAACTTCAAATGTTTATTAAAAAACAACTAAAAAGCTTCTCAAACTCAAAACAATTGGCTCGCCGAATAAAGATAGCTGCTCAAAAACCAGCGTGCTCCGTTGACGTGCTCCGCAGGCTCCGCCCACTTTTCACCTCTCTTTTTCTCCTTTTTTCCCTTTTCTCGCCGCCACGAGGTAATAGAAAAAAAATACACACACGTCGATTTTCACCTGATGACTGAAATTGTTTTTTCAGATCTATGTGCCAAAGAAATTCTAGCACCCTCTAAAGTTCGACTTTGACAAGGTATATCTTGAAAACTAGATGAGTTATGAAAAAGTTGTCAACTACAAAAATGTGAAAAATGTTACGCTGATCATGTTTGTAGTTGACAACTTTTTTGCAGCTCTGCAAGTTTCAGAGATATTCTAGTTCAAAGTTCACCCACTTTTATTGTAGGTGTATATGGAATGGTCGATGACCTTCTGTCACTGCCAACTGTCGTTGTGATCGGTGAGCCGTTGGATGCCACGTTGGAAAATGTTGTCGAGACGGTGCAATTTGTCATTTTCTGTTTTACACTGCCGTTCTACGTGCTCGTCGCCTATTTGATGCTCGATGCTCAGCTGCGTGGCGTCGAGGAGCTCTCGACGCCGTTCTTCAAGTTGTGCATCACGACGGCGGTTATTGATATTTGTGAGTACCCCCTCTAGGTGAACAATGACTATGAGTCATAGTTTTGCGACAATTTGATTTCTGGTAGATCAAAAACCCGGGGGAAAGTAGGTCAAAAACGATTTTTGGTCAAATTTCAATTTTTTTAAAGTTTTGAAATTATTCACTGTTAGTTGATCACAAATTATGGCAGTTCTTGAATAGGTAGATCAATTTTGCGAAAGTAGGTCAAACTCTTGGATTTTAGGTTAATCGGAAAAATTCGAGAGAAAGTAGATCGAAAACGGGAAACAATAGTGGTTGTAGGTCAAAATTTTCGGATTTTTAGATCAGAGTTCACATTTTCAGGTCAAGTTCCAAATTTTGGGTCAATTTCTCAAAACCCCCGGGGAAAATGGGCGGGAAAAAATCAATACAAGGCATAAGTAGGTCAAATTCAAACTTTCCTTAATTTCAGGGACCCTCGTCAACAATTACGTCGGCGCAATGTTTCCGAAATGGGGATGGGGTGTGCGGGTGTACCTGTTTCTGGACGGCTACTATGCGCACACCTATTTGTACTTTGCATGGACTTCCGGTTCGTTACTGGCGCGAGATGTAATTCCTAGATTATTTTCAATCGGTACCGAGTACTTCCCCCTTATTTTTCGCCAGGAAAACCCAATTTCCGTCTAGTCGATTGGAGCCTGAATAAAAAAGTCGGGTAAACAGCTCAAGTTGACTATAGGCTGAGAATTCTCGGAAAACGAAATCAAATTATACACATCATACTCTGCTCGGAGCACGCGGCGCGCACAACCTCTGAATATGAAATTTCGGAGCAGGGAGGGTTCAAAGTTTAGAAGCCTACGTGATTTGGCACGCTTTCGGTGCGCTGAAGGGTTTTCCTGGCGCTTTTTTGGTGTGTTTGCGCATTTTCGGTGCATTGGCGCGTCTCCAGTGCCTTGGCGCATTTTCAGTGCATTGACCCGTTTTCGGCGCGTTTGCGCATTTTCGGTGCTTTGGCGCATTTTCAGTGCACACTGACCTGTTTTTGGTGCATTGACACATTTTCGGTGCCTTGACGCATTTCCTCACTTTTCCCATTTCCAGGTATCTGTCAAGCGATGTGCATTTCTGTTCTCGCCACCAATCGCCTCTCCGCCATCCTCTTCCCCAACAAACACTATACAGTAAGTGTACACCTACCGTAATCCCCCACCGTCCCCCTTTCCAGAAAAAAAACCCAATTCATTGCAGATGTGGAGCTCGACACGGCTTCAAATCGCCATTTCCATTCAATTTCTGCCCGGCATGATTGTGGGTCTCGCCACGCTTTTCAGCGAAACGCAACTATACCGTAACACCAAAAACGGTGTGGTGTGCAAGTTTAAAGAGTGAGCTTCCGCATGAACTTTGTAAAAAAATTTCGAAAATTTTTGCAGCGAACAACTCGTGACCTACTTTTTTCTGATCGCTGGCGCTTTTTTGAGCGTCGTCTGTTTTTATTTAATCTGCGCCTATTGCTATCTTTTGTACATGCTCCGAAAGAATAGCAACGCGATTGTGAGTTTTTTTTTGTAGTTTGACCTACTTTCAGAAATTTATAGTTTTGTTTCAGAAAAATACACAATTCCGAAAAGCGCGCTCACAAATTCGCAAGCGCGAATACAAATTGTTCATAATGAGCAGTATAACCGGTAATTTCAATTTTCATTCTTATTTTGTAGTTTGACCTACTTTTTCATTCTGATTTCCAGTCGCCATTCAAATCACTGCCCTTTGTCTTTTCATTTCCTATGCCACGTCACTACTTGTCATTTCATTGGACAAGTTTTATCTTCTTTATAATGCAATCAGGTAATGAAGTGGTCGCGTGCCACGTCACTTTTTTGAGGAATATTTCGAAGTTTTTGGTAAATTTTTGGAAAATCTTTGAAAAATGGTAGTGCCACGTCACAAAAGGTCGTTTTGACTATCAGAAAAAAAAATAATTAAATTTTTCTCAAAAATTGTTGGTTGTTGTAAATGGAAAAAAATTGTAGTGCCACGTCACAAAAGTGAATTATAATTTTTTTTGAAAAAAATGGGGGAAAGGAAACCCAAATCGAAAAAATCGAAATAAAAATATTTTGAACGTATTTTTTTCTGCAAATTAGCATTTAAAAAAAAAGAAAAAAAAATTTTTTTTGGTAGTGCCACGTCACACCCGAAACATGTCACACTTTCATTGCAGCGACCTCTACGCGGGTATCAACCCATATCTTCTGTGGATATTCTCCGATTCGCTGCGAAAACACATACTCGCCCGTTTCGGGCTCCACAAAAATCGCCGAAGACAGCCGAGCTCGTCGGTGGTTACTGTAGTTCATTGACGATTTTATATGGATGCCATAAAATCTTGAAATTCCAATTCTCACCTTTTTCTCGCAATTCTAGGTGAATCGATGCCATTTCACGCGAATAATTGGCACTTTCGGAAGTTTTCCGATTTCGTGCTTCTCGGAAAAACAAGATCACCTGATTTCGGTTTTCGCGCGCTTTTCCACCTGGTTTATCGGTCAGAACAGGAAAAAAACGCATGGAATTGAGTTCGAATTCAAATTTTCCGCCCGAATTCTGGACACTGCCACTGGCCAACAATTCGCTGACTGTCGATGATCGCGTGACGAGCATCGTGGAAACTGGCCAATTCTGTGTGTTTTGCACCACTATCACCATTTATTTGATCATCGTTTGGGCTCTTATTGAGGCTCACCAACGAAAAGTGGACGAGTTGACGTCGCCGTTTTTCAAATTGTGCCTTTCGACGGCCGGCGTCGACATTTGTGAGTTTTCTCGTTTTTTCGCGGGGGAAAAAAATGCAAAATTTGACCTAGTTTTGACCTACTTGGAGTTTTTCTAAAAATTTTCATTTCTTCTTCAGGGACCCTTTTAACAAACTATTTTGGAGCAATGTTCGCCAAATGGGGCTGGTTTGTTCCGGTTTATTTGTTTTTTGGAAATTTTTATGGACATTTGTATTTGTATTTCGCGTGGAGCACAGGTGAGCCGCGGTTTTAGTGCACTGGCGCATTTTCGGCGCATTGGCACATTTTCGGTGCATTGGCGCATTTTCGGTGCATTGGCGCATTTCCTGTTCATCGACGTGTTTTCTGTGCACTCGCGCGTTTCGGGTGCCTTGACGCATTCTCAGTGCGCTGACGCAGTTTTGGTTCATTGACGCGTTGTCAGTGCACTGGTGCATTTTCACTGCGCTGACGCAGTTTTAGTTCCTTGACGCGTTTTCAGTGCAGTGGCGCAATTTTGGTGCCTTGGTGCATTTTCAGTGCGCTGACGTGTTTTCAGTGCACTGGCACGTTGACGCACTTTCCGCCCACCGATGTTTTTTTTTCAGGTATCTGCCAAGCCATGGGCGTTTCGGTTTTAGCCTCGAATCGTCTCTCAGTCATGCTATTTCCCACCAGATTTCATCGGGTAATTATCGATTGCCACGTCAAACTGAAAAATGATTCGAAACTTTGTCAGATGTGGCAAGGTTGGCGTTTTTGGCTCGCCGTAGGAATACAATACTTTTCGGGCCTTCTCATCGGCCTCTCCACATTTTTCAACGAGGTGCAACTGTTTCGAAATGGCAAAAACGGAATAGTGCCGAAATTTTTAAAGTAGGTCAAACAATTGACTCTAGTTGATCTGAAAATGTTGCGAAATCTACAGTAAGACGATGACAAACGCGTTTTTCGCGATCGGCGGCGTATTTCTACTTTTAAACTGCATCTATCTGGTCTTGACCTACTTTTACCTATTTTGGGTGCTTCGCAAGAGAAATAGGAACTTTGTGAGTTCGCTGGGTTACGGTAGATTTGAGATTTTAAGTTTTCTCGAAATTTCAGCAACCCCAAATCAGGTCAATAACGAAAGAGCGCGCGAAAATGCGCGAAGCCCGACTGTTCACAATGAGCACCATTATTGTGGGCGTTCAGCTCGTCGTCCTCTTGCTCTTCATTTTCAAAGGCGCCGACATACTTCAGTTCACGACCGATCAATTCTATTTGGTGTATAATGCAACAAGGTGGGTTTTGAAGAAACAAGAGGGAAAAAAGGATTCTCCCCGGCCGGGAATTGAACCCGGGTCTCGCATGTGACAGACGCGGATACTCACCACTATACTACCGAGGACACGGAAATTCGTGATCGCCAGAGCATTCAGAATTTGGTTGTACAATTCAAAAAAGAGTTGAAGAAAGACCACAGGCTTCGCTGCAAGACCCACGGGTTACTGTAGCTATCAGGGAGTGGAAGAGAGAAAGAGGACATCCTTATGCTCAAAAATTAAGATTATTACTTCATTTCCAAGTAGATTAAATTCATTCGCCTAACTCGCGCTAGTAACGAGAATGACAATGAGAATGCTCATGATCCATGAGAATGCTCGATGCGAATGACGGCACAGCCCTCGCCAAGACCTCGTTTGCCGCGGACAAGCGGTTCCCGGTGCTCCAAACTTGAAGTGGTCTTCGCGAATGTCGGTGCTGAAAAATGGGAAAAAAGTGAGAGATCCAGAAGTGGTTCAGATTCCAAACTCACAATGGTCCCATCAGACAAATGTACTGATATTCGGCGATTTTCCACTGCTCATTGGGTAGGCTCATTCGACAAAATCGATTCGCACAACCGATTTTGGACTGAAGCGGATGATAGTGCTCGAAGTTGCCCAGAAAAGAAGCTCCGTCCAAAAACTTCGCAAGCCGTTTCATATCATCGGGAGATGGCGAATCCGTCATGAATTGAATATTAGCCTCTCTTCCACGTGTCATGTGCATTGAAGTAAACGATTCTGCTGCTTTATTCTCTTCTAGTGTCGCCACACGGTAGTCGCTTCCGGGTCGCATCTCATTACAGTCGGGTGGAAGCGATCGGGCTTTCGTGGCGAGACCCTCGTCCCAATTCTGAGCACATTCCAATCAGGAAATTTGTTGGGAGCCGCCCACCAATTCGTGCATATTTGCCAACCGGTACACCATAGCGACTTTGCGGCGCATGTGGTTGAAGTACCGAATCGCATCGTACCTTTGCTCCGGTGAGGCGTACCTCTTTCCCAATATCGTCTCATTTAGAGCTGGGTTTGCGGAGCACACTGAAAATGCTCCATTTTCAGCGACTCTGAAACTTCTGCGACTCACGGTGGACGAGAATGAGAAGCGTTGCGGCTAACTGAACCCCCTTTTTTCCCATTTGGAAAACCAGTCGAGACAGAAAAAACAGAACTGATTATTTTTTGAATCTTTTTCTATTTCACGATTCGAGATCTTTATTACGGGTCACGGTGATTATTTTTAATTGGGAGAATAGAATAAGTCCCAGGCAATTGAAATATTTATTCACATATCCAGTCTCTGTCTTTCTCTTTCTCTGCTCTCCATCCGGACTCCCTCCAATCTATCCAACTCTTCAAGAACTCGCGGCATCACTCTCGCGACCTCCTTGATGTTGTCGTACTTCGATCTGAAGTATCAATGACGCTCAGGAAATTTTGCGCCAGAGTTGGCGGGGTTAATGGCCATTGGCGGGCAAATTTGACCAATGGCGTACGAATCCGGTCATTTGCCGCTATGTAATACAATTGGCGGGTATCCGCCTGACATCGGCCATTCATCCGCTTGACATACGCCAAAATAAGCGCCACGACCGCCAGTGGCGCTTCAAAGTCGGCCAGTGGCGGGCTTAACAAATCGCTGACGGTCTTCGGCCTAGCAATTTACGGACCCGCTAAAGCGCGCAGGTGCGATGGTTTGTGGGACAAAAACTCACGTGCCACCCAAAACGCACAGTCCCGATAACTTATAGCGAGCGTTCAAGCCCAATCCGAGCTCAGGCGGAAAGCGTCCATTGCATCGCACGGGAGCACATCCGATCGCCACTTGAGCCGGATTTGCCAATTCAAAATAATCAAACATGAAACCCGAATCGTTGGCATGTTTCTCAATGTAAGACTTGATGAATCCGGCGGCGGCCGTGTACTCTTCCGGAATTCTGGCTTCGTCGGGGGTCAGACCGGCGTAGAGGTACACTCCGTAGAGGATGGCTTCAAACTGAAGGTGGGTGTCATGTCCGCCGTTAATGCCGTTAAAGAAGAAGCGGCGATTTGGTTTGGCACGAATCGCACTGCAGTTCTTTCTCTGCATCAACGTCGCCTCGCGTGCCAGACTGGCATCTTCAATCTGCAAATCGGAAGACTGTCAGTTTCAGACGTACCTATGTCAGAAACTTACCAATGTTGGGACATTCATTCCGCTGAATTTCGCCACCAATCGACGGATTTCGTTGGCGTCTTCCGTTTGGTTGGGCTGTGTTCGAGCTGAGACGAACAGGAAGACGAGGACGAGAAGAGAAATGCGGAGATTCCCCATTCTTCGTTCGGGCTTTCGTTTTGTAGACTGACTGTTTATCCTCTTTAGCAATCGATTCTCCTCCTTTTATACGGTATTCTTATCAGTTTCAGAGATCTTATCTCTACTATCAGTCATAGTCTTGAGGGGGGGGGGGCACGGAAAAAAGAGAATAAATAGCAAAAAAAAAACAGATAGCGTGACAAAAAGGATTCTCCCCGGCCGGGAATTGAACCCGGGTCTCGCATGTGACAGACGCGGATACTCACCACTATACTACCGAGGACACGGAAACTGGTGCTCGCCAGGGTGTTCAGAATTTGGTTGCACAATTCGGAAAAAAGTTGAAGAAAGACCACACATCCCGCTGCAAGACCCACGGGTTACTGTAGCTACCATGAAGTGGAAGAGAAAAATAACAGAACCTGAGGCTCAATAATCAAGATTTTTACTTCATTTCCAAGTAGATTAAATTCATTCGCCTAACTCGCGCTAGTAACGAGAATGACAACGAGAATGCTCATGACAACGAGAATGCTCATGATGACAACGAGAATGCTCATGAAGAATGCTCGATGCGAATGACGGCACAGCCCACGCCAAGACCTCGTTCGCCGCGGACAAGCGGTTCCCGGTGCTCCAAACTTGAAGTGGTCTTCGCGAATGTCGGTGCTGGAAAATGGGAAAAAAAGTGAGAGATCCAGAAGTGGTTCAGATTTCAAACTCACAATGGTCCCATCAGACAAATGTACTGAATATCGGCGATTTTCCACCGCATATTGGGTACGCTCACTCGACAAAATCGATTCGCACAACCGATTTTGGACTGAAGCGGATGATACTGCTCCAAGTCGCCCAGAAATGGAGCTCCGTCGAGAAACTTTGCAAGCCGTTTCATATCATCGGGAGATGACCAATTTTTCATGAAGTGAATCTGAGCCTCTTTTCCACGTGGCATGAGCATTAAAGCAAGCAGTTCTACTGTTTCATTCTGTTCCAGTGTCGCCACACGGTAGTCACTTCCGGGTCGCATCTCATTACAGTCGGGTGGAAGCGATCGGGCTTTCGTGGCGAGACCCTCGTCCCAACTCTGAGGGCATTCCAATCAGGAAATTTGTTGGGAGCGACCCACCAATTCGTGCATATTTGCCAATCGCCACGCCATAGCGACTTTGCGGCGCATGTGGTTGAAGTACCGAATCGCATCGTACCTTTGCTCCGGTGAGGCGTACCTCTTTCCCAACATCGTCGCATTTAGAGCCGGGTTTGCGGAGCACACTGAAAATGCTCCATTTTCTTTGACTTTTCTGTTTCTGCGACTCACGGTGGACGAGAATGACAAGCGTTGCGGTGAACTGAACCCCCTTTCTTCCCATTTGGAAAACCAGTCGAGACAGATAAACAGAACTGATTATTTTTTGAATCTCTTTCCATTTCACGTTTCGAGATCTTTATCTTGACTTCACGGGTCACGGTGATTATTTTTAATTGGGAGAATAGAATAAGTCCCAGGCAATTGAAATATTTATTCAAATATCCAGTCTCAGTCTCTCTCTTTCTCTGCTTTCCAACCGGATTCTCTCCAATCTATCTAACTCTTCAAAAACTCGCGGCATCACTCTCGCGACCTCCTTGATGTTGTCGAACTTCGATCTGAAGTATCAATGTCGTTCAGGTATGCGCCAGGGTTGGCGGGGTTAATCGCCATTGGCCGATACGTCAAGCACTTGGCGGGTAGCCGTCTGGCATCGGCCAGTCGTCCGCTTGACATACGCCAAAATAAGCACCACGACCGCCAGTGGCGCTTCAAAGTCGGCCAGTGGCGGCGCGATAGCGCCAGTGGCGCTTCAGATTCGGCCAGTGGCTAGCTTAACAAATCGCTTGGCCTAGCAATTTGCGGACCCGCGAAAGCGCGCGAATTTCCCTGAACAGGTAAGATGGTTTGCGAAACAAAAACTCACGTGTCACCCAAAACGCACAGTTCCGATACCTCATAGCGTACGTTTAAGCCCAATCCGAGCTCAGGCGGGAAGCGTCCATTGCATTGCACGGGAGCACATCCGATCGCCACTTGAGCCGGATTTGCCATTTCAAAAGCTTGAAACGTAAAACCCGAATCGTTGGCATGTTTCTCAATGTAAGACTCGATGAATCCGGCGACGGCTCTGTACTCTTCCGGAATCCGGGCTTCGTCGGGGGTCAGCCCGGCGTAGAGGGACAGTCCGTAGCCGATGGCTTCAAACTGAAGGGGGGTGTCATGGTTGTTCACGCCGAACTTAAAAGCGGTAAAGAAGAAGCGGCGATTTGGTTTGGCACGAATCGCACTGCAGTCCTTTCGCTGCATCAACGTCGCCTCGCGTGCCAGACTGGCATCTTCAATCTGCAAATCGGAAGACTGCCAGTTTCAGACGTACCTATGTCAGAAACTTACCAATCTTGGGACGTTCATTCCGCTGAATTTCGCCACCAATTGACGGATTTTGTTGGCGTTTTCCGTCTTCGTTCGAGCTGAGACGAACAGGAGGACGAGGAGGAGAAGAGAAATGCGGAGATTCCCCATTCTTCTTTCGGGTTTTCGTTTTGTAGACTGACTGTTTATCCTGTTTAGTCAGTTCTTCTCCTTTTATACGGTATTATTATCAGTTTCAGAGATCTTATCTCTACTATCAGACATAGAGTCCTGAGGGGGGCCACGGAAAAAAGGTAAAAATGGCGAGAAAAAACTGATAGCGTGTGGAAAAAGGATTCTCCCCGGCCGGGAATTGAACCCGGGTCTCGCATGTGACAGACGCGGATACTCACCACTATACTACCGAGGACACGAGAAAATGCGCGCGCCAGGGCAATGAGAAAAGCGCGAGTTGGTCAGCATTCAATACTTTCACTCGTTTGCAGCGACCTCTACGCCAGCATCAATCCATATCTTTTGTGGGTATTTTCGGACTCTCTACGCAAATACATACTTCAAAGGATGGGAATAATCAAAAAAGACAAGAAGATCACATCGATCACGCCGATTACATTTGTCATTTGACAGAGAATTCACAAAAGTGTAGGCCGAGAAAAAAGAAGGTTTGCGTTGTCAAAAATCAAAACGTGTACAAATTGGGAAACTTGTAGTCGGACGTCTCCTGAAGCCAGTTGTCTTTGCTCCAGACGGTGTTCTTCTTCTCCATGACGTGGATTGTGTAGGCGTGACGCGACTTGTCGGAGGTGTTCGCCTCGCTCTTATGAACTACCAGTCCGTGGATGAGAATCAGCGATCCTTTTGAGATTGGAACATGTTGGAATTTTGATTGGTCGTAGGTCGGACGACTTCCGATGAACTTCAGAAGAGGACCTCCAGACGTATCATGGGTGCGCACAAATCGATAATCCGAGGCGGACGTATCTGCAAACTTTGGGACTCTGTAACTATACCTATTCTTCATATTTTTGAACATGTAAAAATATAAATCGATAGGAAATTTTGTAGTCTTTAACATTGCAGTTGACACATTTTTTTGTATCTCTTAAAGGGGGGTGCCAACTTGAAAAAAGTTTGCTTTAATACAAACTAGAGGGGTGGGAAAATGCAGCGCACAAGGAGCGACGCTTTGAAAATAAGTGCAAGTATTTTTAATTATCGATTTTAGGCCAAAATTAGTATTCCTGTGGCCGTGACCTAGAAACCCAAATTTCGTTGCGCGCCTATGCGCGATATCGATTGATTTGCGATACTTTTCGGCCGCTCGATGCTCCGCTTACAAACACGTCTTTTCGCGAAGAAATCTCGAAAATGCACCGAGGCCGCGCGAAGAATTCCCGCGAAAAGCAGCAGTTAGGCCACGGCCACAGGAATATTAATTTTGGCCTAAAGTCGATAATTAAAAATACTTGCACTTATTTTTAAAGCGTCGCTCCTTGTGCGCTGCATTTTCCCACCCCTCTAGTTTCTTTTTAAGCAAACTTTTTTCAAGTTGGCACCCTATCGAGTAAGACTATCGAGCTATAGTCACTAAACTACCTGCTACGCTAAGTTTTCAAAAACAAGATGCCTAAAAGTGATTATATCTTGAGAACCGAAACAGTTATTAAAAAATAGTCAAGAGCAACTTTGAAGAGCTCAAGATTATCTACAATTTGATCAAAAGATCAAGTGAAAATCTCAAAAACCTGCAAAGTTATACCGCTTCAAAGTCAACGCACCCTTATGACTGCCGGGAATGAACGACAGACAACCGTTTTCGACGCTCGCCTCGTCGATGGCAATCCAGACTCCGGTCAGATGCTCGATCGGGTCGACTCGCAAAAATGTGGAATCCACGTGGTCGGTGACGGCTCCGCCGATTTTCGGCTGTTTGAAAATGTACATGCTCTGCACGACTTCCGGCTCAACGTATCCGATTTCATCGAAGATGGCGCGAATCTTCGCGTGAAACGTCATCTTTCGAAACGTGGCGTCGAGAAAGTGAAGACCGTGTCCGATTTTGTTCAACGACTTCTCCTTCGCCACTTTCAGACCGCCGTGCGCGTCGATCGCGCCCTCTTCGAAGAAAAAGCGAATTTTGTCGGAGCTGTTCAGAAAGTACGAGTCGGCGGCGTGCTGCAAATTCGGATCGCTGTTTTAGACACTGGAAATTATCGATTACCTTATCCTCGTCATAAGTCGAAAAGACGCTTCTCGGGTGCTCGGAAAGGTCCATCTCGTCGACGATTCGCGAAATCGCGCCTCTCATCTCCTCGACTTCCCTCTCATCGAAAACGTTCTCAATTACAGCGAAACCGTCGCGTTCGAAGTTCGCGCGAAGATTTTCAGCCATTTCTCACTTTTTCCGTCTGAAAAATGAAGAAGAATTAGAGAGAACATGCAAAATGTACATGGAAAACGAATGCGACCAAATAAAGTGGGGAAGAAGAAGAAAAAGACATCTACGACTGTCTTTTTGTGTTGTCTTATCTTATCTATTCGTTAGTATCGATCGATGCTATCGGTCGCCTTCTCTATGTCACGCTTGTTCTGTGAGAGATAGAAAAGAGAGAGAAAAAAGTGATTCGCGTCTGTTTTCCTTTTCGAATCTCTTTTTGGGTTTTGAAAATGAATGAAAAGAGGAAAAAGGATTCTCCCCGGCCGGGAATTGAACCCGGGTCTCGCATGTGACAGACGCGGATACTCACCACTATACTACCGAGGACACGAAAACTGGTGCTCGCCAGGGTGTCCAGGATTTGGTTGTACAATTCGAAAAAAAATTGAAGAAAGACCACAGATTTCGCTGCAAGACCCACGGGTTACTGTAGCTATCAGGAAGTGGAAGAGGGCGCATGGTCACTTTTTGTACTTGGTTAGCTCCTCCACTGTTCGGAGTTTGCTGGTGCATTTCTCGTGCCTCCCCATTGTCCACTTTGATTCCAATAAAGTTCGCTGGCGCACTTCCCGTACATCGGCCTCACTCCCCGAAAAACCTCAAAATTCGCTAAACAACGCGCACTTACGACACTCCGACGCGTTATTTCGGAGCCTCGTTGGGGTTAAACTTTTTATCATGTTTTTCAGCCGTATTCCAGTCAAAGTTGATTTTAACCAGGGATGTTCTATGAGTGTAATAAATGCGGACGGTAATGTAATTATCGTTTCCACGCGTTGCTCGCCTTTTTCCGATGTTTCGATCATGCTCCAGATAATAATCGTCACAATTGTATCCTCCCTCCCTATTTTGCGGAGAAATAACAATCTCCGCAGTCTTATTCTCTCTGTTTCTCCAAAGATACGATCATTATCGGGGCAGGAGGTCATCTGATGATACCGATCGGAGAAACCGTTCTACCTCACCTCCCGAATATGTATCTTTTTCGGTTCTCGTATACACATGGTGGTTTACATAGTACTGACCAGACACAACTTCCATTTCCCATTTTTACGAAAAAAATTCGGAAAAATTGCAACAAAAAAAACGCACACACATCCATTTTATAGACAAAATGACCGCAAATAGGCGTGACCGAATTCCGTGACAACATTTTTTTTTGTAGAAAAAAAAATTAAAACTTGCCTGGGCAAAGAACGCTCAAAAACTTCAATATTCGAGAGAATTATGCCAAAAATTCGCAAAAACTGGCACATCTTCAAGGAAAATACATATTTTCAGAAGATATTGAAATTTTTTATAATACATAGTTGCACGCGTCGGACTGTCGTAAGTGGACGTTGTTTACACGTCAACTTTGACAGGTTATATCTTGAAAATCGGAATAGTTATGAAAAAGTTGTCAACTACAAAAACATGCCTATTTTTACGCTAATAATGTTTGTAGTTGACAACTTTTTCATAACTCTTCCAGTTTCAGAGATATTCAAGAGTGAAGTTCACGCACTAGAGTGCCAAGTTGCAATGTATTTTGAGAAGAGTTTTTAAAATATGTTCTGAAAATTTTCCCAAAACCTCCAATTTTTCCTCAACTTCTCAGTTTGTGTGTGTTTGTCCGTTTATTCAACATCTGTTTGATAGTTCCTGTCCCACTTCTTCTCGAATGCCCT
Source organism: Caenorhabditis sulstoni (assembly GCA_963966605.1). Taxonomy (NCBI): domain Eukaryota; kingdom Metazoa; phylum Nematoda; class Chromadorea; order Rhabditida; family Rhabditidae; genus Caenorhabditis; species Caenorhabditis sulstoni. Next base: position 730,365 of record OZ016478.1, on the reverse strand, counting down.
CCTCTCCGTCGTGGTCATCGCAAAAGAATTGTCGTCGTCGTCGTCGGATCAGCGCGCGAGAAAGAGAAAGAAAGAGAGAGAGAGAAAGAGAAAGAGGAAGAAAGAGAGAGTGACATTAAGGAATGTGTATAACAGGAACACTTTCTCCGAGCGCAAGAGAGAAAGAGAGAGAAAGAGGATATCTTTTGCGGCGAATCAACCGAAAGTCGGTCAAGGCGAAACGTTGTCATCACTGAGGAATGGACGGATGACCCTCCCGTCCGCCCACCGCCTCCCTTTAAACAAGGATACACATCCCGATCGCCTTCCGCATACCCCTCTTTGATTCCGACATTCCGGTCATACATTACTTCTTCTCTTATTTGCATTTCTGAAAAAAAAACCTTGTTAGTACATTACGTTACAAGTTAAGGGATACTTTGGATAGCTACCATGGTACCTTAGTACGTGAACCTCAAACTGTAATATCTCGGAAACTAGCAGAGTTATGAAAAAGTTGTGAACTACAAACATTATCAGCGTAAAATTTTTTTTCCAAACTTTCACAGTTTTCAAGATATATCCTGTCAAAGTTGAATTTTTCGGAAACTTGCGATCCTGAATCCGATGCCGAAGACGTTAGGTCTAGATTTTGGTCAGTTGACTCCCTATATCTTAAACTTCACCTTCCTAACTCAAAACCACTGTTTCTGATCCACTATCCCACAATCGATTCGCGAAACTTGTTCCGATTCTCGGACATCACCGGATATCCAGTTCGATCCAGTTTTTTTTGATTTCTCCGAAAACTTTGCGTGCGATTTTCCAGTGATTCATCCTATTCATTCCATTCCATTCCGATTCTCGATTCTCGATTCTCGATTTTCGATTCTCGAGAAACTTCGTGAAAGCGCTATAATAGAATCTCTGAAACTAGCAGAGTTACAAGAAAACTGTCAACTACAAACTTGATAAGCTTAAAATTCCCTACGTTTTTGTAATTGTCTACTTTTTGCTAACTATTCTAGTTTTGGAGTTATACCCTGTCAAAGTTAAACTTTTGTTGTAGATTTTACGGTAGCTCGTTTTCCACCATTTTTCGGCGATTCCTCCAGAGTCCATGACCATTTTCAGATGTGGTTGATACTGCTACTAATCTCGAGCCTGAGCCAACAGGCGCTGGCTGTTTTCGAGTGCAGCGCTCACGAAACCACCGCCTTCGTCCGTATCCCACGCGCTCGGCTCGACGGAACCCCCGTCGTCATTTCCACCGCAGGTTTGTGCTGTTTCAGCGATTTTCAGCCAACTTAATCGGAAATGTTTGTCTAGGACACGACCTGACATGCGCGCAGTACTGTAGAAACAACATTGAGCCGACGACGGGTGCTCAGCGCGTGTGTGCCTCGTTCAACTTTGACGGACGCGAGACGTGCTACTTTTTCGACGACGCGGCGACGCCAGCCGGAACATCGCAGCTGACGGCGAATCCGTCCGCGAACAACTTCTACTACGAGAAGACGTGCATTCCGAATGTGTCGGCGCACGAGGCGTGCACCTACCGCTCGTTCTCGTTCGAACGCGCCCGAAGCACGCAGCTCGAAGGGTTCGTCCGTAAATCGGTGAAGGTCGAGAGCCGCGAGCACTGCTTGTCCGCTTGCCTCAAAGAGAAGGAGTTTGTGTGCAAATCGGTCAACTTCCACTATGACACGAGTCTCTGCGAGCTGTCTGTCGAGGATAAGCGATCGAAGCCGACGCATGTTCGCATGTCGGAAGGAATCGACTACTATGACAATAACTGTCTGTCACGCCAGAATCGGTGTGGACCGTCGGGAGGAAACTTGGTTTTCGTGAAGACCACCAACTTTGAGATCCGCTACTACGATCACACGCAATCAGTGGAGGCCCAGGAGTCGTACTGCCTTCAGAAGTGTCTGGATTCCTTGAACACCTTCTGCCGGTTAGAAACTGTTTCAGACTGACGTGCATCCACTCGAATTTCAGATCTGTGGAGTTCAACCCGAAGGAGAAGAACTGCATTGTGTCGGATGAAGACACCTTCTCTCGTGCCGACCAACAGGGACAGGTCGTTGGAAAGGACTACTACGAACCGATTTGTGTTGCCGGTAAGCATGGTGTTAAGGTGTGGTTGTTGGAACGGAACGCGTTTTGCAGCCGATCTTTCCTCGTCGACGTGCCGCCAACAAGCCGCGTTCGAACGGTTCATCGGTTCATCGATCGAGGGAGAAGTCGTCGCGTCGGCCCAAGGCGTCACGATTTCCGACTGCATTTCGCTCTGCTTCCAGAACCTCAACTGCAAATCGATCAACTACGATCGTACCGCCTCTTCCTGCTTTATTTACGCGGTCGGTCGCCAGGACGCGAACATCAAGGCGAATCCGTCGATGGATTACTACGAGTTCAACTGTGAGTCGCAGTTCGGAGGAATGGCTCTGTGCACCAACGAGGGCATCCGGTTCATTGTCAACACCAAGGAGCCGTACACCGGGGCGATTTACGCGGCCGAACGGTTTTCGACTTGCTCGCAAGTCGTCGAGAACGCCAAACAGATCTCGATCACTTTCCCGCCACCAACTGTCACGTCGGACTGCGGAACCGTTATCCGTGACGGGAAGATGGAGGCACTTGTTGTTGTGTCTCTTGATGGAGTGCTTCCACATCAGGTGACCACCGAATGGGATCGCTTCTACCGCGTCTCTTGCGACGTTTCGATGGACAAGATGGTGAAGGAAGGATCGGTGGTGGTGACCACCATCTACGAGGCATCCTCTCAAAACACGACTGTCCTGGATGTGGCGACACCTCCACCTGTGACGGCGGAGCTTCAGATTCTGAACCAGCTCGAGGAGCCGCTTCACAAGGCATCTATTGGTGATCCACTCCTTCTGGTCATCACTTCCGAACAAGCCGGACCGCACAACATGATGGTCACCGAGTGCACCGCCACACGCGTCGGAGGCTTCGGCGACACCGTGCCGTTCACTCTGATCGAGAACGGATGCCCGAGGTACCCGGCGCTCGTCGGACCTGTCGAGCAGGACTTTGACAAGAACCGCCTGAAATCGGATCTGAGAGCGTTCCGATTGGACGGATCGTACGATGTGCAGATTGTGTGCTCGATCATGTTCTGTGCCGGACCGAACGGATGTCCGGTGTCGAACTGCCTCGACTCGGGAACCAACGAGCTGTTCATGTCGCACGGAAGGAAGAAGCGTTCGGCTGACACCGAGGCTGGCGAGACCGAGGAGAAATTGTCGGCGATCATTCGCGTCTTTGCCAAGGGCGAGGATGAGGAGGAGATGGGAAACGCGAATAACACTGCTATGAGGTAGGCCGGCCAGCGTGCTCTTCATCGATTTAAGCGCGCAAAAATCGAAAACTTAAGTAGGTCAAACTTTTTCGCGCGGTTTGTGTACGCGTGGCGCTTCTACTGGTATAAATACTCTGAAATGAATCGTCGGAGTGTCGTAAGTGCGCGTTGTTTAGCCTAGCTTAATACAGTCCCTCGGAACTTTAACTTTAGCAGGATGTATCTCGAAAACTAGAAAAGCTATCAAAAAGTTGTCAACTACCAAACGATAGACAATTTTATGCTGATCATGTTTGTAGTTGACAACTTTCTTATAACTCTGCTAGTTTCCAAGTTATTAACGTTTGAATCTCACGTTTAGGAAATTTTATTTATTTCAGCATCGACGAGGTATCCGATGTACTGTGCCTGTCCGAAATGTGGTTCGTGAGCTCCGTGGTCACCGTTTCAGTTGTGTGCCTTCTGCTCTCAACCCTCATTTTCATTTGGGGATGCCACAACATTCATTCCGTTCCAGCCAAAGATTTCGCTTAGGCCCAATCATTTTTCATTTTTTTTCGTATTTTTAATAATTACCTCAAACCCATCCTTTGTGTTCTCCCTCTTTTCCCAAAAAAAAAAAAGAAAAATCGTAAGTATTTTTTGGTCATAATTCGCGCCAAAAAATTCGCAAAAAAAATCGTACGGGTTTCTTTTCTTTCACTTTAAATTTTTGTATTACCACGTTCGATTGTTTAAATTTTCAATATTTTTTTCTCTCTTTCTCTCTCTGTTGATAATAAAAAAGTTTCGCAAAAGAGGTAACAAAAAATCGTTGAAAAATGATCGTTGTTACCGTAATCCCGCCAAAATCCCGAGGTACCGTAACCCCACACGTGACTCTTTAAGGCTACACAGACGGAAATACTAAAAACGCTTTATTTATATCTACCGTACATACCCAAACGTTTTCTTAATTGAAACAAAAAACCCATTTGCACCGAAAACGCGTCAATATCCAGCTGGCGCGTTTCCGGACGCGCGTCTAAAATCGGCGGCGGCGCACAGTTCGCCGTCTGCATCTCTCGTGATCGGATACACTATCGCCAGACTCTCGTCGGTTCGTCGCATCTGTTGCGCGTGCTCCTTCTCCAGTTGCTCCAAAATTTGCTCGGAGAAGCCGTGCTCCACTTCCGTCTCGTAGGGGGTCAGCTGATTGTGCACTCGTGGCGCTTCCACTGAAAAAAACCATGAACTGAGTTGATCTCTCAACGATACTCCGAAATAACGCGTCAGAGTGTCGTTGGTGCGCGTTGTATAGCAATTCTTGAAGCATTTGGATTTCTGCGCACTTTTTCTCGTTATGATTTTTTTGTTTCTCTCAAGAAAAAAAAATACCCATAAAATTACCCTTCTACTCTCGGGTTTACTGTACTTTGACCTACCAATTTCGGCGGCAGTCTGCCGCATCAAAAGTGCTCTGACCAGTGTTTGCGCGGTGGCCGAGATGATTTTCGAGCCGCCCGTCGCGCCGGTCACCATTCGGACGTCGCCGGTTTTCGGGTCGAAGACGACGGTCGGACTCATGCTGCTCATCGGACGACGTCCCGGTCGGATGAAGTTGGCTGCCGTCGGCTCGAATCCCCAATGGTTGCGGAAGCCCGGTGTTGAGAAGTCGTCCATTTGGTTGTTGTAGATGAAGCCGTACTTGGACAACATCTTTGAGCCGAATCTGAAAACTCACTGATGGCAGGTGCGGCGCGGTCGCGTCGCGGTTCCTGGTAACTCAGACAGTCTTGCGTGCTTTGGCATTTCCACTGTTTGGCTTAGGACAGTTGATCTAGCGATTTGTGGGACCCGCCACTGGCGCCAATGGCGGCTAGAGCGCTCGCTTTGGCGGATGTCAAGCGGATGCCTGGCCGATGTCAGGGCAACTTACGCTGTATTGATCGATGAAGTCAACGCGGCAGCATTCCCATCGTCGTCAATCACACTGACATGCGAAGTGCCACCATCGATCACCGCCGGCGCTGCAAAAAAAAACTGTCGCGATTCTCAACAGAGCGCACTTGCACCACTCTTCCCTACCAGCTTCCAGATAATACGCCATGTCCTGCGACTTGTCCTTCATTCTCTGGCTCAATTTTCGAATCACCCTCGGATCCGTGAGATTTCTCGCCATTTCCAGCGATTGCTCGGAAAAACGATGGTCGCCGAGTTTTCCGCGCTGACCGTATGCCAGTTTCTCGGCTTCGATCAACTTGTGATAGAATTCCACGTCGTTAAACATCTTCTTCTCGCGGTATTGCTCTGAAAAACAAGGGTTGCGTTGCGGTCGCGTCGCGGTCGATGGCCACCTTCCAGTATTCTCGGTATCGCCTGGGCGATAGTCCACGAAGATGGTGGAGGCGGTCCGCACATCCGATACCCGCCGATTTCCGAGTAAAGTGTCTCGGTGACGTGGGTACGGTAGTTTTGTAAATCTTCCATGGTAATGATTCCGCCATTCGAATCCATCTCCTTTACGATTCCCTCACCAATAGAACCTTCAAGTATTGATTTTTTTTCAGAAACAAGTGCTCGATCTAGCCCATACCATTGTAAAACAGTTGCACCGGATCGGCGGCCTGTGCGATCACTTTCAAAAGTTTCGCCAACGGATAATTGGACACAATTTCGCCGATTTTATAGAACTCTCCGGTGAACTTGGACGTGTACAACTCTTTCAGCGCCTCGATTTCCGGTCTACCCGCGTACTTGGTGATGCGGTCGAAGTAATTGTACATGGCCAAGTGCATCGGGAACCCTTTGGCGAGCTTCACGGATGGCATCACCAAATCGATCCACGGCACCACTTTGGAGCCGTACGTTTTGTAGGCAGTCCAGAGGCCGTGCAGTTCGCCGGGTATCGCGACGGATTTGTAGCCGAATGTGGCCGAGTCGCTGTCGTTTGAGTACATGGTTTCGGTGGCGAGACGCGGTGCGGTTTCGCGGGAGTTCACGAACACACACTTCTTTTCTTCTCTGGAATTGGAGAAAAGTAGGTCAAAAAGTAGGTCAACTTGAGAAAGTAGGTCAGAAAAGTAAGCAAGTTAAAGAAAGTAGATCAATAAGAAAGTCAAATGACAAAAGTAGGTGAAATTGCGAAAGTAGGTCAAAAAGCAGGTCAGCTTGAGAAAGTAGGTCAAGTAAATGGGGCAACAGATATAAGTTAAATTTACTTGGAAAATGGGGTATCCTAATATGGAAAGTAGGTCAAAGATTTAGATCAAACTTAATGAAAGTATGTCAAATTTGAAGAAACTAAGTTAAATTCAATGAAACTAGATCAAATTCAATGAAAGTAGATAGAAATCAAAGAAAGAAAGTAGGTATGTCAAATTTAGAGAAACTATGTCAAATATGAAAAAGTAGGTCAAACTCTGGAAAATTAGGAAAACTAGGTCAAGTGAGATTTTAGTCTGAAAAATGGTCAAGTTTGTGAAATAGCTCAAAAACCCAGACATAAAGTTGTACGAAATTAAGTAGGTCAAATTGTGGTCTTCCAGAATTGCAAGGTGAAACTTGGACTCACTTCAAATAGATAACCAAAAAACCGCCGCCGCCGATGCCGGTCGCGTACGGCAGTACGACTCCGTTACAAAAAGTGGCGGCGATCGTCGCGTCGACCGCGTTTCCGCCCTGGATTATAACGTTCCTGAACTTTGAGTGCTCCTAAAAGAGTCACTCCACGGGTTACGGTACCTGGCGATTTCGGCGCAGAGCTCAGAGTCGGCCACCGCTGCCGCGTTGTTAAAAACGGCGGACTTGGACTTGGCCTCAATGAGCACATGCTCTGTGGCAGGAGAGCGGGTGATACTGTAGACTGTGGCGATGATGGCCCAGAGGAGCAGGATTACGGTAACCACGGACAGAAACAAAACTCCGAGGTGGTATTTTCTGAAAGGCGATAGAAAAGTAGGTCAACCGCAAAGCAAGGTACCGTAACCAACTTCATTTTGGCCATCAGAATGCGTTCCTGAGCCAAGTCGGCCCTCGAATCGATAACCACCACCATATTCGAGTTGCGGGCGACGAAAAAAAAGGGGAATAGCAAAATCGGGCGGTTTTTGTCGAATTTTCACTTCCCACTGTTTGGGTATGCAAATCTTCAGCCTATCTTCTTCTTTTTGTCATCAAATATCACATTTTGTCATGTGAAACTGTTGCCCCCCGAATGGACTTTTGAAACGGATCATCATCGTAATCGGACGGAGAACGAGTGTTTAATGTGCAAATAATGAGTGATCGGGCTCTTTGGAGCATCGGCAGAGCACCAATAAAGAGCATTGTCGCGCCTGTAACAGTGGTTTATTGGTTTTTATCCAGAAATTATCGAGTCAACCGTTTGATGGCCTAGAAACAACAAGTTAGGCCATCCGGCGCTTAAAGGTGAGTTGAAAAAAAATTTAGGAAATTCGCCGGACTTTTTCTTGATTTTTTTTCGATTTTTGAATTTTTTCTTTGTTTCCGCGGTTTTCTCTTGTTTGATAGCCTATTTTCGCACACATCAAAAAAATATAAATTCTAAAAAAAATTCGAACAAAGTTTTTTTTTTCGGTATTGCCCCATTTTATTGAGAAATAGGAAAAAAATTTTTTTTTTTAATTTTAATAATTTCAAAAAAAATAAATTGAAATTTGAAAATTTTTATTTTGAGAAAAAAATTGCCAAATCGTGGAGATCTTTTCAAAAAAAAAAGAAAGTTTCTCACGGCCATATCCACCAAAAAAAAGTGTGCTCTTTTTGTTGAGCACAAAAACATTCGGGGCCCCATCTGATTTCCATGACAATCGGCCGCGAAATTCAAAGAAAACGAGAGAGAGAAAGTGAGCTCAAAAGCTCAAACTCGACTTTTCTCTCGTTTCACTTTTATTTTTTTTTGCAAGAAAAACGGAGAATCGATGAGAATGCAACACGGCTCGCCGAGCAGCTCTTTATCGTTTTTTGTGATTCTGCTCATTTTGATCATCACCGTCTCAAATTATTTCACTTTCACCAAAATTGGCAAGTTTTTGGAATTTCAGTTCAAGAAATTCGATTTTTCTTATTATTTTCAGAGAGGAAACTATTAAAATCATCTGTTTCGGATCCGGAATCCAAAGTGCGTCGCGATGACGTCATCGTCGACGTCTACACGCGCGAGATGAAAGAATTGCGGCGAAAATCGTTTTTGACGTCTTCTGACGCCAGACAACGCATTCTGGAGGCGGTGAAGCGGAACGTGAGCAAACCGTTTTATAAGTCGATAAAGGAGGAAGCGTTTTGTGGGAAAAAAGTGAGAATCGGCGAGACGGGCGACGGCGGAAAGTATGTGTGCAATCCGGCGGCGGTGAATCGAGAACAGTGCACGTGAGTGGAACTCGCGCTCTACCGCACTTTTTCCGAGCTTTTAATCTTCATTCGATTTACTTTTGACCTACTTTTGACCATAATTGACCTAAGTTTGATTGAAATCCAAGCAAACCCATTTTGACCTAATTTGACCTACTGACCTAGTTTGACCTAGTTTGACCTACCTACTTTGAACTGCTTACTCACCTACTTTCACCTACTGACCTAGTTTGACCTACTGACCTACTTTCACCTACTTTCACCTACTGACCGACCTACTTTGACCCGCCGATCTACTTTAAATTACTTACTCACCGACTTTGACCTACTGACTTACTTTGACCAACTGACCTAGTTTGACCTAGTTTGACCTACTGACCTCAAATAGTAGTGGGTTACTTTTAACCCATTTGAAAACTTATTTTTGACTTATCCTACAATTCAACTACAACCAGTTTTGACCTACTTCCTACATCAACTAGTTTTGATCTACTCTTGACCTAAAAGTGTTGAAAAGTGCGGTGAAGTGCGGTTTAGCTTAAGAAAATCTGTGAAAAACGTCGTTTCTTTTTCAGATTGATCTCACTCGGACTGAACAACCAAATAGTTTATGATCTTCACATTCACAACGTGACTGGACGAAAGTGTAAAATTCTCGGAGCAGATAAGGTATCTTTTTCTCCGCTTCCTTTTTCTGTTTCTCAGAGTCCCTTTCTCTTTCTTCTACTCAATAATTCCAGAGCGAACAACGTCCGGAAACCAAGAAAAAGTACGAGGAAATGGGCGGAATGCTATTCCAAGGAATGATTCCCGCCGACGTGACAATTCACCAAATGATGGAGAAAAGTGGCCGAACCGAGGTGGACCTTCTGAAAATCGATATCGAGTCGGGCGAGCACACGGCTCTTGAGCCGTTCATTCGTGACTATTTTGTCTGTCAAATCTTCATCGAAATCCACGGAACACCTGCTGAACACTTGGAGATGATACGCAAAATTGCCAGGTCTACTACAGTAATCCCGTACGCGACCCCTTTAGGCTAAAGGGGACCGTTTTCAGGTACGGTTTCCGCGTTTTCAACGTCGACGAGAATCCGTACTGCGCGCACTGTTGCGAGTACAGTTTCATCAACGAAATGTGCATGGCTCAGTTCGGCGTCGTCCCATTGGCCATCACAATTCCATGAGATGCTCATTGAGCCCTCCCCCCATTGTTTGCTCGACCAAAGAATCAGTTGACACACCTGCTAATTTCTGTTTTGTTTCATTATTGTATGCTCAAATGAGCCCCCATCGGTCCGCTATTCAAAAGAATCAAAAGAAAAAAAGTTATGGCTCAATCGATTTTTTCGTTTTCCACCCCGCTGAGCACTTTTCTAGTTTTGATCGTTTTGATCTTCTCGATTGCCAATTATTACAATTTGATCTACAAATTCCGCGAACTTGGTGGGTGCTCCGGAAAGAAGAATAAATCGCATTTTCTGAAGTTTCGCCTGATTCTAGACAAAAAACTGGTGGCTCACCGGGGAAATGAGCCGACAGAGCCAATTTTGGAGCTCCGAAAAAGTGCTCTTTTGGCGGCCGCCAGTGTGCGGGCTCAAGTGCTCCGGAATGCGATTGGGGAGCAAAACGGGCAGTTTTACGGTAAATTGAGGGCGGAGGCTTACTGTCACGAAAAATGGCGAATCGGCGAGAAGGGCGACGGCGGAAAAGTGGTTTGTAGGCCAAAAGCCGTCAGGCCCGACTGCACGTGAGTTGCCATAGGCCTGTTTAGGGCAGTTCAGGCTTGTTCAAGCCAGTTTAGGTCGTTTTATTCCAGCTCAGGCCTAATTAGGCCTGTTTCGGCATGCTTAGGCTTATCAGTGTCAGGCTAGGCCTATTTAGGCCAGTTTAGGCGTGTTTAGGCCTAATGAGACCAGCTTAGGCATTTTTAGGTCCCTGTACCCCATTTGGGGCAGTTTTGGCAAAATCAGGTATTTTAGGCCGTTTTAGGCCTGTATAAGCCAGTTTAGGCATGATGAGGCCGCATGACCCATTTTTTGTTCATTTCAGATTGATGTCATTGGGATTGAACAATCAGGTGGAGTACGATACAAAAATATGGAAGGCCACCGGAGAGAAGTGTCTCATTTTGGGAGCTGATAAGGTGGGCGCTTTTTTAGTGTGTTGGCGCAATTCGAGATAGCTGGCGCATTTTTGGATCATTGACGCTTTTACGATCACTGACGCATTTTTGGATGATTGACGCTTTTTGGGATCGCTGGCGCATTTCCGGTGCACTGACAGGTTTTTGGATACCTGACGTTTATTTGAGATTGCTGGCGCATTCTCGGTGCACTGACACGTTTTTGAGATTGCTGGCGCATTCCCGGTGCACTGACGCATTTCAGGACGCCCAAAACATGAACACAATCCGCGCCTATTCGAATATCAACGGACGCCTTTTTACCGGAAAAATTCCCGACGAGTTGACGATTCCGGAAATACTCGAAAAATCGAATCGACGTCAAATCGAGATCCTGAAAATCGATATCGAGGGCGGTGAGCACACCGGGCTGGAGCCACTTTTGAAACAATTCTACGTTTGTCAGGTTTCAGAAAATTGACTTGAAATCGACAAAAAAACTGTTATTTTCAGATTCTCATCGAAGTTCACGGTTGGCCGGCGGAGCACTTGAAAATGCTCCAAACTATTGCCAGGTACCGTAATCTCGTACTATGCCCTTTAGAAAGCAATTTCCAGATATGGTTTTCGAATTTTCAACATTGAGCCGAATAATTTGTGCTCCAGATGTTGTGAGTATAGTTTGATCAACGAGATTTGTATGACCCAGTTTGGCGTGGTTCCATTGGCAATCAATATTCCAGTGGAGACAGAGACCGCGACGCGACCGCAACGCGTCCAAATCGAATAATATTTGTTTTCGGCTCTGCGAAGGCTCACCCGGAGCCGCAACTGTGCCAACATGGGCTCTTTTGAGCCAATTGTATCCATATTCATTTCTAATTTCCCACATCTCTCATTCTAAATGGTATTCTCGAGAGCGAGAAAGCATAAAAACTTCAATTCAACACTTTTTTGCTCAATCACAATTTTTCTTCAATTCCTGGTGATTTTGGCGCTGTACAAGACAATAAGAGAAAGTTGGTTTCGTTTTTTGTTTTGCTGGCGCACTTTTCGATGCTCTTTTCACCCCCGGCTCTTCCAGGTGTATCGATTGATTTGGAGCACGTCGAGCTGAAGTTGATGCGTCAGAAGGCGTTGAGTCAGGCGCCACGTGTTCGCGAGCACATTTTGGAGCTCTCGCGTCGAAACGAGACACATTTGTTTTACGAGGCGTTGAGGGTCGAGGCGTTTTGTCCGCTGAAGATGAGAGTTGGTGGCGAGGGGGATAGTGGCAAGGTGACGTGCGATCCGAGAAGAGCCAAAGATCAGTGCACGTGAGTTGCGGTGGAGCGCGTTTGCATAGTCTAGCGATTTGACAGCGGGATGGAAGTGCGCTCTACTGAGAATTGCAACGTTTTGTGCTGTAGAGCGCATTTACTCATTCCAGCTGATAGCTGAAAGTGCGCTCTACCGAACATTCCACGCTTCTGTGCGATAGAGAGGATATTGTCGCCACGTAATGAAAGTGCGCTCCACCGAACAAGTTCCAGAATGATGTCGTTGGGTCTCAACGACCAAATCCAGTTCGACGAGCAAATTCAATCGATAACCGCCAATCGGTGCAATATAATCGGCGCCGATATGACGAAACAAAACGCGACGACTCGCGAGAAATACTCGCGAATGCGCGGTCAGCTATTCGTCGGTCGCATTCCGGACACTTTGAAATTGTGTGAGTATCGATTGATTATCGATCGATTATCGATCGATTCCGTTTCAGTTCGAATGATGATCGATTCGGGCTCCAAAGAGGTCGAGATTCTGAAAATCGATATCGAGAGCGGCGAGCACGATGCGTTGGAGCCATTTCTTCAGAACTATTTCGTCTGCCAGATTCTCGTCGAAATTCACGGTTATCCGGCGAAACAGTTGGAGATGTTACGCAAAATCTCAAAGTAACCACTCTTTTTTAAAGTCGATTCCGTCTGAAAATCTTGGTTTCTTTTTCAGCATGGGCTTTCGGTTGTTCAATTTCGAGCCGAATCCGTCGTGTCGAATATGTTGCGAGTACAGTTTTATCAATGAAATGTGCATGAGCAGATTTCGAGTGACGCCGTTGGCATCGATCATTCCTGGTTGATCTGGCGGCGCGTTGCGGTCGCGTCGCGGTTTTTGGATTATTTGAATAAAATTGATTTTTGAACGCTTTTTCATTCCCTGGCGCTTTATGGTGTCATTGGCTTTTTTTGTATATGGCGCGTTTCCAGTTTTGTTAGCCCAATTTTAGTGTCCTGGCGCTTTCTCAGTTTCGCTGGCCCAATTTTAGTGTCTTGGCGCTTTCCCAGTTTCGCTGGCGCACTTTCAGTGTCCTGGCGCTTTCTCAGTTTCGCTGGCGCACTTTTAGTGTCTTGGCGCTTTCCCAGTTTCGTTGGCGCTTTTTCAGTGTGCTGGCGCTTTCTCAGTTTCGCTGACGCATTTTCGGTGGGTGTCGCAGTGTCGCGCCCTTCTCTTCTCTTTCCCTCGCTCAATTGTTGTGATTATAATCATATTCTCCGTCGCCTCCTGCTCCTCTGTCCCGTCGTTCTGTCCAATTAGCCACTCCCACCCGTTCTCCCAGGTGAGTTGCTCCGCGAGCCCATTCTCCTCCTCCTCCTCTCACAACTCGCTTATTCCACTCCACTATACGATCCGCCGTTTCGCCGAGAAAAACAATGTCGATAATGGCGGCGTCTGTGCTAAATTCGTCCCGCCACACTGACATGTTCGCCGCGGACGCGTGGCTCGAGGTGGCCCGTTACACGGATCTCGTCACCTTCTTCCTTTCCACAACCATCAATGGGATACTGTTGAATTTGATCATGACCGAGTCGCCGAAACATTTCGGCAACTATGTGTATTTGATGATGTCGTTCTCCATCAACAGCCTCATTTTTGCCGCGATCCATGCTTTCATACAACCGGTGAGTCGGGGGCACGAGAAACGCGTCAAGGGGGGTACGAGGGAAGCGCCAGGAACCGGAAAAGCCCTAAGAAGCGCTAGAAACGCACCTGGCACTGAAAACGCGTCAAGGGCACTAAGTACGCGCCAGTAACTGTAAAAGCGCAAAGATGAACTAGAAATGCGCCAGGCACTGGAAACGCGCCAACAACCCTACCAACACCAAAGAGCACCAAAAAAGCGCCAAGGGTTCAGAGCCCGTACTCTGCACTCCAGGAGCATTACGATTTCGCAATACCTACGTACACACCTTGTTATTGTAATAACATTTACCATAACAAAAACATCGGAGACTAGTACAGTAATCCCATCGGGACGCCCCTTAACGCCGCCAGTTATCTCTCGCCCAACTATTTTTAGCCGAGAAATGGGCGATTTCCAGATAATCTCGACGGAAAAGTACGTCGTCTTCGTGTTCACGTCGACAAACTATCTGGAATTGCCGAGATCGCTGATGCGCGGCCTGCTCGCGATTTACGGCACCAGCTACAGTCAGACGCTCGTCTTCATCGCCGTCCAGTTCGTCTATCGATGCTTCTCGATTTCCAAGTGACACACCTCTTAAAGGGGATGCACATGTTTTGAAAACAAACAACTGTGTTGCAGCCGCCAGTATCTGGTGTTCTTCAAAGGCAAGTACCTGGCCATGTGGTACCTGCTGGTCGGCGTGTTCGGTATCAATTGGGGACTGTGCATATTTCTGATCGCCCAGGAGACGCCGCAAGTCGACGAGATCCTCAGGTGAGCACACTAACGTCTTCTGAACTCGGAGCTCGGTTCCAGACCCGTGATGTCGACGAGTTTCGAGCTGAACATGACGGATGTTTACTATGTGGCCGCCAGCTACGAAATCGAGGATCATCTCGGAAACAAGTCGCTGAACTTGAAAGTCATCTTCATGGTCATCAATTTCGCCCTTATTTTGGTCAGTCTTCAAAGAATTTTTTTTCAAATTTCCACGTTGTGTTAAGGGCGCATCAATGGGAGTGATCATACTGTGCGTGTATTTCATCCACTACCGCATGCAACGTGTCACGTACTCGCAAGTGTACGAGTCGGTACAAAAGCAGCTGTTTCGGGCGCTGATCTCGCAGATGGTGATACCGATGGTGTTGATCTATCTGCCGATCATCTGCGTCCTCATTCTGCCGATATTCCACGTGAAGAACGACGCGTCGATTAGTCTGACGTCGATTCTGATCTCGATTTATCCGGTGCTCGACCCGTTCGCCGTCATCATGATCATTTCCGTCTATCGGCAGGGCTTTTGTAACATGTTCTCGTCGAAGCCCAGAAATCGTGTCGAACACTTTGAGCTTAGCTTCTCGTAGTCGCGTTTCCCCCTTGTTTTCAAATCTGATTAATAAATTCGTGTTTTGATGGCAACCGTCTCTTGAGAGTGTCGGATTCGAGTGATGTGCTCAATGAGTCATTTTTGTGAGCCAATGATTGGGTAATGTCATTCGAATAGGGATTTACATTGTGGTGTTTGAGATATGAAGCGATGAGGGGTGGATAGAAATATTACAGTTCCTACACAGTGACAATGGAGGAAATGGGAAGAAACTAGGTTAAAATGGGGGGAAACTAGGTCAAACTGAGAAAAAGTAGGTCAAACTGAGAAAAAGTAGGTCAAACTGAGAAAAAGTAGGTCAAACTGAGAAAAAGTAGGTCAAACTGAGAAAAAGTAGGTCAAACTGAAAAAAATAGGTCAAACTGAGGAAAAGTAGGTCAAACTGAGAAAAACTAGATCAAACTGAGAAAAAGTAGGTCAAACTGAGAAAAAGTAGGTCAAACTGAGAAAAAAAGGAGGGTCAAACTGTTGAAATGTAAGTAAAAGTAAGAATCCGTTGAAAACCTAGATCACATTGAGAAAAATAGGTAGAGCTGAAAAAATTAGGTCAAACTGCGAAAAAGTAGGTCAAACTGAAAGAAGTAGGTCAAACGGCGAGAAAGTGGGACATAGTGCCGATGATGTCATATAGTAAAACTAAAACACTAAAAACCGGGAATTCTCAGTGGAGTAAGTTGGATTCACTCCTCGTTCTTCCCCGAATCCCCCCAATTTCTAGTCTAGAAAAACAAAAATAGAAATGTGTCACAGCGAAGTTCGAAAATTCACAATTTCCGAAAATTGTCGACCATAATCTCTTTCTGACTTTTTGAGAACTCAATTTGAAATGAAGTACAAAATTTTTCTAAAGAATAAAAATAAAAATAGAAAAATTCGAATTTCAATTCAAAATGCGTATGAGAGATCAGAATCGCTGGAATTGACTGAAAATCAATTTTCCTCCTCATGACGTCATCTCGTTGTTTTCTTCCTCATTCCCCCGTACTCTCATCGGAAGGCGTTCCACTCTAACGTCTTCTCGTCCTCGGAGCACTTTTGCCTCGTGAGAGCTGCAAAATGAGGAGCATAGTTCGTATGATGTGCTCATCGGTTCCTTCTAGGCTCCGCCCACTTTCAGACCCCCCCCCCCCCCCCCCTCCATCCTTTCCTCACTTTTCTTCTATTTTCCCTTCTTCACTCGTTTTGAGTTCCTCTCATCATTATCAGTAGTATAGAAGCGGTTTCTGCTCATTTGGTGGTTTGATTTCGGATCGCGTGCTCCACACGCGGCTCCGCGAGCTCACGAGGTGCACAATCCCCTGGGGACCATTGCTGATTAGTCACAATCACATTCGCTCTTCTTTTATCTTTGGCCTGCGCGAAAAACATGGAAAACAAAAGTGAATCGGATTGAACCCAATGGTTTTTCGCACAGGTTGGCATCTGGAGCCCGTATCTTTGAGCACAATGAGCCGACACTCGATTTTATTGATTTTTGGCGGAGATCTGATTGCGAGGATTCGATTGATACCCCAACTTGACAATTTTCCATTTTTCTGAAATTAGTTAAAGCCAGGGATGCAAAATTTTCAGAAAACTGGCTATGTTTTCAGACAAGTGAAAAACAGTCAAGTTGGGGTATCAATCGAATCCTCACAACCAGATCTACCTTTTAAAAGTATCTCATCAGGTCTGAAACTACATAGGCTATGCGAGGTTATGGTAGGGAACAATGCAAGTGCGCTCCATTGAGAACTCGCGCGTCGTCGATGATTCACCGCCCCGCCAATCCCAGGTTCTCTGAGTTATCAAAAAAAAGAGCCGCCTGACACACTCGACGTACTCCGCCCAGGCCCCTCATTAAGCCAAATTGCCGGTTGTCTCCTTCTTCACCCAAAATCCACACCTTCCGTCAGTCAGATGACGTTCCCGAATCCTTTTTGTTGACAGCTACCACCCCGCGAGCATCTCGTGACCCACAGAAAAACGCCGCGAAACGAAACCGGAGAGACTCCGCCCCACTCCTCGCCTCCCGGCTCCGCCCACTTTTGCAGATCCTCCTCGACGCTTGCAGAAATGCCATTCACCGTCCAAATGTTCACCGAAATCGTCGCCTACATCGCGTGGATCGCCGCCGCGTTCGCCGTCCTTTTCAACGGCAAACTGGCGTATCTGGTGCGCACCGCGTCGCCAGACGGTTTCGGAAGCTACACGAGCCTCATGTACGCCAACGCGTGCAATCTCATCGCGTTCTCACTTTTGCACGCATTCACACAACCGGTACGTCTTCTTTTCCCGTTTTAGACGAGATCGTCATTGAAACGACCGATTTCAGACGATTTCCATCGAGAAGAGTGTCGTCTATGTGTTTGCGGCGAGAAACTATTTGAAGTGGCCGAAAATCGGGATGCGACTTTTGCTGGCGCTTTATGGCGTCAGCTACTGCATGTCTCTTGTTTTGTGTGCCGTTACCTTTTACTACCGCTACAATAGGATATGCCGGTGAGTTTTTGGGGAGAAAGTAGGTCAAACTGACAAAAGTAGGTCAAACTGGCAAAAGTAGGTCAAGTTGGCAAAAGTAGGTCAAGTTGGCGAAACTAGGGCAAGGAAAGCTTAGAGGGGAAAGAAAAGCTTAGATGATCGTTGAAGCGGTGGTCAGGTTCCAAAAAATCAACTTGAGCGTACCTTTCCAAACTTCAAAATAACAACCTCCGTCCGTCCCGAAGGACCTGAGTCTCACGTCATCATTGTTTTTCCCGAGAATAAGATGATTGTGAATGAAATCTTGATCTTGTGAAAGCAATTGAAACTAAAAAACGTAGGCCAGGTTAGTGGAAGTAGGTCAAGCAAGCGAAAGTAGGTCAGGCTAGCGAAAGTAGGTCAAGCTAGCGAAAGTAGGTCAAGCAAGCGAAAGTAGGTCAGGCTAGCGAAAGCATTGAGGAGTCTTGCATGATTCCAGCAAAAACCACGACAAATTCACGGGCCGCTCGCGCATTGCCTTCTGGTACACACTCGTCGCCACCATCGGCCTCTACTGGGGCTTCTGCATCTTCTTTCTGGCCGCCGAGACGTCCGCCGTCGACGACATCATCCGCGCGCCACTGGCCGCCACCTACGGGTGTGACCTGGCCAACGTGACGTACGTGGCGGCGAACTATGTGCAGACGGACACGTCGACCGGTGTGACGATGAACGTGCGGTCGGTGCTGATGGGCGTCTCGTTTCTCACCATCATCGGCACGTCGATGAGCGTCGTCGGATGGTGCGTCTGGCAAATCGCGCGCACCACCAAAACGTTCAAGGACAACATGTATTTCAAGGAAATCGAACGGCAGCTGTTCCACGCGCAATGTGTTCAGGTACATATCTACTACCCCAACTCCCGTTCCGCGGAGCATCGTACTTGACCCAGTTTTTGTTTCTCGGGCCGTTTCAGATGGCCATCCCCTTCATGCTCGTCTTCATTCCGGTCGCCGCCGTCCTCCTTCTGCCGCTGTTCGATCTGAACTGCCACGTCATCTTCTCCGTCGTCTCGATTCTCGTACTGTTGTATCCGTGCATCGATCCGATCACCGTCATGCTCTTTGTGAGCCACTATCGCGAGAAGATTTTCGGGAAACGAAAATCTGACGAACATTCTGGCAATCCGTGAAATCTATGTACTGTTTCGAAAATAAACGTTTTATTTTTAGAGAATCGGCAAAAGCGGTTTTTCGGTGTTGAGTCCGCACCAGTTGACGCCGCGCTTCACTCGCATGTAGCCTAAAATTATCGTAGATCAATCGATCTAAAGAGTCCTGTCCAGGATTACTGTAGTTGCTCACCTTTCTCACCCCAAACTTTACTGTACGTGTTTTTGAGAATCCAATAGTCCGGACCGTATCCGACGACGATCAGAGCGTGAGTTGGCTCTGTCTGAAATTTTCAGATTTTTCTAAACATTTCTGTAATTCTGAAAAAAAATTCACGCCACAATCCGGATCCTCGGCGATTCCACTGTGATAGAAACGATTCTTGTTCGTCGCAAAATTGGCGCCTGAAATAAAAAAACGATACTCGAAAATTCGAAGTTCGCGCCAACTCACAAACAATCATCGGACCGTGTTCGGCGACGATTTCAGCCATCTCCTCCTCACTTTCAGCCGAACGCCACGTGGCAATTTTGACGATCGGATCGTGGTCAGCGGCACGACACTCGGTGGACCGGAACGTGTACGGGTAGCGGCGAGCACTTGTGAGCCCGTGATCGCGAGCATACGCGAGAGCATCCGCCGGCTCACCGCCGCCACACTTGTCAGAGACCGGCGTGCAGTCGAGGAGCTGGAAAATGCTCGAAAAATAAAATGTAATGCATTGGTATGCCGTGACACGTGACAAGCTGATGTTTGGCTAACAGAGAGGTCACACTGCGCTCCACTGCTAATTTGCGATGGAGCGCAGATGCACGCTCCTCTAGGCTTGTGGAAACGCAGTACAGTAGAGCGCAATGTGAAGCGCTAAAAAATCACGTCACATCGCGCTCTACTGCAAAATTAAGACCTTAGTGCTTAGAAATCAAACTTGCGCTCCACCGCACATTGTCATTAGAGCGCAGATACCTCTCCCATGGGAAATTCACCTCCTGCGCGGACAAGCTCGTCAACGAGCCTCCATTGATGGAAACCGCCGACTCGATAGCTGCCGCAGTGGCGAATGCCCAACACGATCCGCATGGTCCCTGATACTTGACGCCCGTGACATGTGACCCGTTGTGACTCCGCCAATCAATCGATATCGGCAATCGGCTTGCCGACACGTGTTTTGGAGCGCTTCTGGCTTGAGGTTTGGTTTTCGGCGGTGCTTTCAGGTATCTCGCCCATTCCTCGTCGCTCAAATCGGAAAAATCATTCAGCTCGTAGGTCACTTTTCCAGCATCTTCCAGATTATACCTGAAATTCTAGTATTTCACTTAATACTTTCACAAGGTTTTCCTGTGCCACAAACTTTTCCACCAAATCCACGTTTCTCGAGAAAATCGTGAATCGTTCGACCAATTCCTGCTCCGTTTTGTACTCGCGATAGTATTTGACGAGAAATTGCTGAAACTGGTCGACGTAGCGCGCTTCTGGCGCGCGAATTCGATGACGTTGAAGCACTTGCTCGAGGTTCGGAATTCGGAATGTGGGAAGCTGAAAATCGAGCTGAAAATTGCGCGGGGGGCGCAATGAGCTCGAAAACGGTACCTCTGGGAGCGAAAGTGCCGAAAAAGCCAAAAAACCGAAGAGAACGACGAGAATCGCGAGTTTCGAGCACATTTTTGCGAATGAACTCATTCTTTTGCTCAACTCTATTGCAAGTGTGATAAGAACGGGCGGTTTAGCGAATTAATCAGCTTTATTCGAGAAAATGGACGATTTTTGATGGAAATGATAGAAATTGACGGTCAATCGATTTTATTTGTATTTCAAATCACGGGGATCGCGCTCCATCGCACTTTAGCTGGTGAGTACGGTGGAGCGCACTTCAGGCCCACTTAGTTAGGCCTTTTCAGGCTTGCTAGGCCCATTGAAATACCGTAACTAACAAGGAATCAGCTTTATTTGTTTTTGAAGAAAAAAACGGGTAGGTCAGAGTGACGAGAGAAATTTTTTATAAAACTATTTTTCTCCGAACTTCTCTCGTCGAAACTGCACCAGAAAACTGATTTTGACAGGGGGTGGCCGAGAATTACTCGTCCTTTTTGTCGGCCAGCGATGTGACGGTCTGGCGACGGGTCGCTTCGCGGTTACGAACTTCCGATGAGATCAGCGCCTGAAAGTTGGAGTTCTAGACCGGATTTGGGTTTCTAGGCCATCGACGGGAGAGTTAGGCCAAGCCACGGTAATGAGTTTCCAGGTCAACTCGCGGTTTTGGTCTTCTAGGCCATCGGCGATCTTTCTAGGCCATGCTTGGGTTTCTAGGCCATGTTCGTGCGCTTCTAGGCTATCTTTGTAGAAACTTAGGCCACTTGTGTGGTTTCCTAGGCCACACCGCGCACTCACACTCAAATCCATCAAATTGCCGCCGTCCTGCGCCTGAATGCGTTGCTTCTCGATGCTCTGAAGCGTCATATTCACACTCTCAATCCGATCCACAATCGAAAACACCGACTCTTGCATCTGATCGACACGACGGTTCAAGCTGAAAATAGGAAAAGATCGAGAGTGGTCGCGGTGCGGTCGCGCGTCGCGGCTCTTGCCCACTTTGCGTAATCGCGATGGTTCTCCATGTAGGTGCGCTTCTGTTCGGTGACGCGCGCGACCTCATCGGCAATGTCCTCGGCCATCTTCTCCGGAATGTGCTCGCGCATTTCGGTGACGTTGAACCGCGTGAACGCCTCGTTGATGTCCTTCTCGGCATAGCCGGCTCGATACAGCATTATCTTGTAGTCCTCGTAGGTGGCGTCCTCGGAGTCCGGAGCATCCGGACGTTTGCCACGTTTCGTGAGCCCGCGCACCTTCTAAACGTCAAATTAGGGGGTGTGTTTGGAGAGATGCGTCGCTTACATTCATGAACCAGTCGAGAATGCCCTCGCCCTCTTTTTTGCGCGACAACTCGGCCTTCACCTCGACGTACGAGTCGTTGATGATGGCGAGAAACATGTTGAGGAGGATGAAGAAGACGAAGAAGACGTAGGCGATGAAGAACGCCGGGCCGAAGAAGCGGTTGCAGTTCTCGAGTGCCGAGAAGTTGAAGTCGCCGAGGATGAGGCGGAGCAGGGCGAACACCGAGTTGTACAGGTTCGAGTAGTCCTCGATCTGAATAGAGAATAAGGTGTTTGGCATGTGCGCTCTATTGGATCGGGCGCGAAAGTTCGAAAGTTCGAATCGACCATCGGAGAAAGCGCGCTCTATTGAACTTTCGGGGAAATCTTCGAATATAAGCCTATGAACGGTTAAAAGAAACAGAATTCCAAAACCGGAATTCTAGGCCATGGCCTAGAAATTCCCGCTCACTATCAGTCCAGCGGAGCGCAAATTCAAATTCAAATTTTCGCGCGCAGTCCAGTAGAGCGCGTCTGGGAGCATTCTGTGACCGGACTGAGTGCACACCTGAGTGCCGAAGCACAAGTATCCAAACTGTGCGAACGCGAAAAAGAACACGGCGAACATCACGGCGAACCCTCCGATGTCCTTCGCCGATCGTGTCAAAGTGGACGAGAGTTGCGACATCGTCTTGTTCACCGAGATGAACTTGAACACTTTGACCCACGCGATGAACACGACGCACGCTTTGATGTTGAGAAACGCGTTCTCCGCCGACGTGACGTCGTCGAACGGCGCGCTCGTCAACCCGTTCTCGATGACCGCGTTGACGCGATTCGTGGCGATTCGCGTACGATTGACGGACAGAATGATGGTGGCGACGGAGAAGCCGAGGAGGCACACGTCCACCAGATTCCAGAACTCGACAAAGTAGCGGAGGCGGTGACGTGCGATCGCGAACAGCTCCTCGAAGATGAAGAAGAGGACGAAGCCGCAGAAGATGCCCTCGAAGACGATCATCTTGGTGCCGGTGGCGCCCTGGTTCGTCATCAAATTGTACGTCATCAACTTGGGCGTCGTGAGAACGCCGCCAGAAGCGGGCAGCTCGAACAGCAACTTCACCACACAGAACAGGTTGATGTTCGCGTTGTAGAGCGCGAAGTCGACGATGATCGCGCGGGTACCACGATCGATCCATCGGTTGGACTTGAGCGTCGCGATGGCTGATTGAGCTTCGGTGGAGCCGGAGACCGGAAGACGTTGCACGAAGCCACCGCCGCCATATGTTGCGATACTACCCACGGTGTCTTGGTTCTCGAGCTCTTTGGCGGTCGCGTAGATGAATCTGCGAAAAAAAGCATAAAAAACCGTCGAATGTCTTTTTTTTGTAAATTTGAAAAATGTTCGCGATGTTGATTTACGATAAACAGCGCGCACTGCCGTTCAAGCGGAGCATCGTACCAGATTTGTTTTTCCATTTTATTGGTAATTTTCGGTAATAATTTCGTACGATGCTCCGCTTAAATGGTACCCCGAGTAGGTGATACGGTAGGTTAGGAGGGGGGTGTACTCACGCATCGACACTTCCATCGGCGACCATCGTCTGATCCTCGAAGCGCTCCTTATAGTTGGCGAAACACTCTTTGATCTCGCGCTGAAAGCTCTTCATCACCGTACACGAGTCGTTCGTCACTTTGAGCATTCGGATGCGCGGCTCGCCGAGCAGCCGATTCTCGTAGTAGATCATGTTCTCGTTGTCCGTCGAATTCGAGTTTTCCGTCCAGTAGATGCCCGGAATGAGCACTTGCGAGAACCACTGAAAAAGTAGGTTTGAACGAACTCAAACTCCCCCAACGATGCTCCGCTCGCCCGGGTCTCGCGGGGAAGAGTCGTGTCGATTTACGAGCCCATTTCGAAATTCGCGCGATTTCAAAGACTCCCGTAAATCGACACATCTCTTCCCTGCGAGACCCGCCCCAGCAGCCGAAGGAAAAACCGGATGATGAAAACACTAACGTCCCAAATGTTGTCCATCGAGGTGCACGAGCCGAACGCGGGGGCTCCCGATGCTCCGGTGCTCGACACGAACAAATCATTCATCACTTTCGAGTAGTAGTACGATTGGATGCTGTTCTGCGCAAACGCCACTGGAAACAGAAAAGAAAAAAGTGATGTGCGTTGCGGTCGCGTCGCGGCTCTATACCACACTTCAAACTTGAATATCTCGGAAACTAGATGAGTTATGAAAAAGCTGTCAACTACAAACATGATCACCGTCAAATTTCCCATCGTTTTCCTCTTGACAACTTTTCTGTAGATGTTCCAGTTTTCGAGATATACACCGGTCAAAGTTCAACTTCAGAAAGGGGGGCCCTACTGTCATACGGTACTTACCGTAGACGAGGACGATGAGGAAGACGGCGTAGGAGCCGACCTCCATGAACGACGTCGCCGTCAACTTGATCTTCCCGTCCGACTTCTCGTGACCGGACGCCATCAGCGCCTGCCGGAACGAGATGCCCTGTTTGGGCGGCGAGTTCTTGTTCCGCTCGTGCTCGTACTCCTCGCTGACCATCGAGTGCTCGAAGACGGCCGCGTGCTCGTCGGCAGCCGACACCGGTTGCGGCGGATTCGCCCAACGCTCATCGTCGCGCTCGTAGTTCATCGCGGAATCCTCCTCCCCGAGACGACGTCGTTGAATATCCAGAAGACGTGGTGTGGAGCTCAGAAGTGAATAGAAGACGTTAGGCTCCGCGGAGTGAAATGGAGAGTTATACGGCTCGGCGAGCTCGGCGAGCCGCGTGAGCCACGTCGACGTATCCCGTGGAGACGTGCGGAGGTGCCTGGAGACGGTCTCCGCCGATTCCCACGATATTTCCCATTTCGCCGCGAATTTTCCGTGCGCGCGTTTGTTTACGAGAAACGAGAAAAAATAATAAAATTCGAAACGAAAGCCATATGCCTCTTCTTCTTCCCCTCTAAATGTTTTTGGTTTTCTGAACTCGCGAGGGGGAAATTTGGCAGGAAATTGGAAACAGATGCGTGGAAAAGGGGGTGGGGGGGATTTTTCTGGTTTGCTTACGTAAACAAAAGAGGAAATTGCGGAATTGACGAAAGCAGATGGATTAGGCTGGAAATCGCTGAAAATAGCTGAAAATCCCCGAGATTTTCGGTTCCTACGGATTTTTTTTCAGAGAAAAGACATTTCTGGAAAAAAACATATTTCAGCCGTCTTTCTGAAATAATTTTTCACAATTGGAAATGTAAAGATTTTAGGAGTCTTTGTGATGTGGCATGACGTGGCATGACGTGGCAACGGCAAACTTTTTTTTGAAAATTTTTTTTAAAAATTGAGAATCGTAATTTTTTGTAACGTGGCAAGTACAAATATGGGATTTGTAACAGAAGGAATAATTTAGAGAATTTCTAAAAATTTTTTTGCAGATTTCTCTATGAAATGGCTATAGCCACTGCGGGTTTTCTGAAAACAACTGAAACTCTGAATACTCTCGATATTTTGTGGCGTGGCACGACGTGGCATCACAAAACAAGTTTTAAACTCCGGAGAAACACTATGTGAACAATTTTTGGTTTCCAGTTTAGTTCAGGAATACTTTTAAAAACACGTCGCCATATTGATTTTGTAGCTCGTAAATCGACACAAGACTATATTTGACTCCATTTTCTGCCTAATTTCATGTTTTTGCGGTAAAATTCCTATCAAGTTTCCGGTGATTCACTATTTTTCAATGACCCCGTGACCACTGTGACAACTCGCCCCCCATTTGTTTAGATGACTCATCGGGGGCCCATGACCCAGTGCCATGACCCAAATATCCAATTTCATAACAGTTTACGTCTTTCTCTCAACGAAAAAATCAAAATAACAAGCGGGCCGCCGTTTTGGCTCCGCCCACTTTCGCGAAAGAGCACGGGAAGGCGCGGAGAGGCGAGAGTATAAAAGGGAGCGCACGACAGGCGCCCTCCCGCCAATCTCCTCTTCTCTTCTTATTTTCTTTCACAAACACACCACCGCAGTACCTCCTCCCGTTTTCTTCTCTTTTGAACTGCGACACTTGAAACGATGCGGTGTCTTGTAATCGCCGCTATCCTGGTATTCAGCGCCCAGGTAAGCCCCGAGTAGATACTTTTTCTCCCAGGAGGTAGATAGATCGGTAGGGAGGGGGCTACGTGATTTTGTGAAGCGAGGTGATGGTGTTTAGATGAAGAAAAGTTTTTGGGGGGGAAGAGATCATCAATAGACGAGTGTAATCTTTTTTTCTCCCTATCTCTCTCTCTCTCTCTCATGTACTCACTCACTATCTTGAGATCGAGAATGAGAGATAGCGGCGAAAAACGGCAGTTGGTGTTTTTCTTCTTCTTCTTCCACTTCCACTTCCAAATTTCTCATTATCATTTCAAAAAAGAAATACGGAAGCAAAAAACACTATGATCGTCGAAATGGGATTTTTGTTTGGTGAACGGATTTTTCGAGAGCGGGTTTTTTTTTTGCTCGAAAAGTGTACACACACTAAAGGGGAGGGAATGAACATTAGTGTTACTAAATTGAGTGCGCTTTTGAACTTTTCAAAAGAGTGGGGGGGGGGGGGGGGGGAGGGGGTTCTAGTGGGTATTTTGGGGTACAATAAACATAAGGGGCACTATCTTAACTTCAAATGTCTTTTTGGATTTTTTTAAAAGCTACTAGCTATTTGAAACAGTAGTCGAAAATACTTAAGGGGGGTCTACCTGGAAACTTTAGTGACTAGAACTGATAGGGTCTAATGTGGGCAGATTAGTTGAGGAATCGAGTTTGGTGTATTTTATGAACTAACTAACAAAATGTAAATAGGGAATACCTGCATATTTGTATTCATTTATAACGTAGTATGAAATACTTACAACTTACCTCATCACATGGTATTCACCTTTTTCCAAATACTCTAGCCCAACCAAATAAAAGTTTACGGTATATGACATACTTGTGGGGTTTACATAGATGGAATACTATGCCGTTCGCTTTCAGGCGGCCGTTCGTCGCGACGCTGCCGGTCCGACTCTGGTGCTCCGTGACAACTGCAAGATTATTCCGGCGGGCGGATGCTCGTGCGATGTGAAGGAGGGCAACGATGAGGTCGTGATCCGCGAGTACGAGAGCGTCGATCAGTGCAAGAAGAGCGTCGAACTGCAGACGGCCGAGAATAAGAAGGCGTTGAATGCGGAGATCAAGCAGAAGTTCGGCGACTTCAAGGACAACTGCTTCCCGAAACCGTCGGGCGGCTGCAAGTGCAACGTGGATCTGGGACAGGGCGAGACGGTCGCCGAGTACACCGAGGACAAGGACTGCAAGAAGTCGGTGGAGTCTGTGACCGCCGAGCACAAGAAGGAGCTCAACGAGGAGATCAAGGAGAAGTTCGGCGCGTTCAAGGAGAACTGCTTCCCGAAACCGTCGGGCGGGTGCAAGTGCAATGAGAAGGATGCGAACGGGAACGAGGTGGTGACCGCCTACAACAACCCCGAGCAGTGCAAGGTGTCGAAGGTGAAGAGAGATGTCGGAGCGACGGTGCAGAGACAGCCCGTAAGTGTGGCCAGAGCCAATCTGAAGGATGTCAAGCAGCAGCAGCCGAATTACGATGTCAGGGATCCAGTGAGGTGAGGATACAATGACCTGCAATAATAGGCCAGTAGATGGGCTATTTAGTCTTTAACATCTAAAAGGTACCCTCTCCAGTAGCACGTAAGAGATAGCATCTTCTTTGGTACTCAAGAGGTACTCTCTCCTATGGTAACCAAGAGGTACCCTATCCGATAGCACCTACAAGGTACTCTTTTCTGTGATACCCAAAAGCTACTATCTTCTTTGATACCCAAAAGCTACTATCTTCTATCGTATTCAAGTGGTACCCTTTCCGGTGGCACCCGAAAGGTACTCCTGTAGTACCCAAGAGGTAACCTTTTTGGGTATCTTTGGTACTCAAGAAGTACCCTCTTCTGTCTGTGGTACCCAAGAGGTACCCTCTTCTTTGGTACTCAATATGTATCATCTTTTGTGGTACCCAAAAAGTTATGCTTTTCGCCGTCTATTTCAACTTTTCCAGAGAGCGCGCGCAAGCCAACTACGCGGCGGTCGTCGACGAGCTGAAGAACAAGTTCAAGGGACTCAAGGAGGGCTGCTTCCCGCGCCCGAAGGGATGCCTCTGCGTCATCGGCAAGACTCCAGAAGGCCGCGACATCACCGACCGACGAATGAAGGACGCCGACTGCAAGTGCAAGGAGGGCGAACGAGGACCGGGCTGCCCGGCCAACTGAGCTGATTTCCTTATTTTTTTTTGTACTTAAACAGTCGGTATTAATTATCCATTCTTCTTTTTTTCGTGGAATCTTGCCAATCACGCCAATTTTTTCATATTTTTTTCACAGTGCTATCATGTGTGTGCATTATAAAGTTTAAACTCGGGAAACGTGTTTTTTTTCCAAATCAGTTTTGTGTGATGAGCGAAATCATGAGTCTTGCACAGAAGAGCTGGTTTGGTGTCGATTTACGGTAGCCGCTCGTAAATCAACATTGACCGTTTTGAATGCTCCAGTAAATCGACACCAAACTGAAGAGTGCTCGTAAATCGACATCAAAGTTTCATCCGTTTGGCGACTCCCGTAACTCGACACACAAATCGACATCTGCTCAAGACCAAAACAAACTTAAAAACTATCCGTGACAACATACTTTTTAGCCTCTCATTCTCTTCTTCTTGTCTCCCATTCCCCAAATCCCGTTTCCGTTCCGTTTCCGTCCCCTCCAAACCGGATTCACCTAATGAAGCCAATTTTTGCGGCTTTGCCTTCATTTGTCAATATCCTTCATTTGTGGAGCTCTAGGCCACCCACTCTTCCGTCCATCTGCTCCACGACGGGAAATGAGACGAGAAAGAGAAAGAGAGAAAGAGAAAAAGAGGACACTATTCGAAATGCATTTGCATGCGCGCTTGCGCGCGGGGAGCTCCGGAGCCTTCCTTCTCTCCTTTTCTCCTTTCCCCTCTTTCACTTTCCATTCTCAATATCGACCAAAATGGAGAAAAGAGAGAAGCCAGACATTGTGAAGCCGTCCCCCCCTCCAACGAGAGATAACAGCAAACTGAGAGGGCGCCAGAGATATTCGGCTCGCAACGCGCGCGCTCCTCGCGCGCACATCTTCTCATTGTGTCTCTGTGTCTCCTGAGCCGCCCTTTCTCGCAAAAAGAGTGAGAGAGGAAAAGAGAAAAGGATAATTAAAATCGTCCGAGTCAAAAGCGGGAGACGAGAAGGAATGTGGAAGAAGGCGAGTTCTATTTACTCGGTTATTATCATCTAGAGCCTTCCTTCCCACCCGCAGTATTCTATTATTCTCATATCCGCCGCACCGAGTGGAAGGCGAAAAGGAGATTGAATTATGATTTGGTGAGTGTCTTGTTTTTGTGGCGTGGCACTAGTGCAGTGGAGCGTACTTTCTGACTTCGAGCTTCTCGCCTGACATCGGCCAGCCATCCGCTTGACATACGCCAAAATGAGCGATCTAACCGCCATTGGCGCCGATTTGCTACTCATTAGGGTAATTTTTTCCTTGCAGGCTTTTTCTCTTCGCCGCACTTTCCCCGATACCCACTCTTCAACAACAACAGTGTTCGGATCACGACTACGAGTTCACCTACACAAACTGCGATGAGAACGGAGAACGGTGGAGGGTGGCGGTGCCACGTGGCGGAGTTCAGTGCTCGAATCTGCCGACGCCCAGAAAAGGATTGAATTGTTGTGAGTACTTGAAAGTTAGCTTGAAAAAAATGTAAAAAATTTTAAGTGCTGTCGAATGACGCAAAAAGCGTGTGAAAATATTGATTTTGGAGCGCGTTATGCCAATTTTTCTTTTTGCACTAAAACCTGCTTAACTCAGCTGAAAATCGCGATTTTCAGACGTTCTTCACGGCATTTTGAAGATCTAAAAAATGAAAATGTTTTTTGTAATTGATCCGTTCCAATTTCAGCCTTCTCGTGCGAGCCGGGCCACTATCTGGAAATCGACAGTCAACACTGTCGGCCGTGCAATCCGGGCTATTTTAGTCTCGGCGGCGGGATACGGTACGAGGAGTTTGTCACACTGCCGAGCGGATTCAGTGTCGACAATTTCGACTCGAATCCCGACTCGACGCAATTCTCGTCGTCACCGCAGAGTGGTGCGCAGGAGATGGAGTGCCCGAAAGAGTGAGTCGGAACGTGGTCGGGGGGAGTCACGGAAAGAGTCACAGAGTTGAGTCACAGTTTTTGGAAGTCACAGAAAGTCACAGATAGTCCATGTTGTTAAGCGGTCACAGCGATAGTCAAAGTTATTGGGAGTCACAGTCACAGTGAGTGCAAGTCACACACCCTAGGTACTCTTAAAGGGGAAGGTTTTAGAACTGAAATAAAAGATTTCCATCGCTAAATGCTAAACACAGCGCACCGTTATTTCGGAGCCTCGTTGAGGGATCGCGTCAAAAGAAAAAAATTCCAGATCGGGTTGGGTGGTGAAAGACGGCGAGCTGATCTACATTCCGACGCCGTGCGTCTCGCGTCTCTCCTTCTCAGCGAACCTCGTCCGTCCGGGCTCCGTCGAGTTCACCTACCGTATGCCGCGCAACAATCGCGCTCTATCGATGCAGGTCGACATCCGAAACGAGCAGTGCCAGAGCTACAACGACGTGGCAAAGTCCATGTTTTTGAAGTACGCGAAGAAGGAGAAGGATGAGGAGGAGCGAAACGGTGAGTGGCGGAAGCGAAGGATCGAGCTCAAGAGCGGTGCCAACGTCATCTCGTGGATCATCTCGAACAATCTGGGCTACCAAACATCCTCCAACCAACCCATCCATATCGATCGCATCGATGTTCTCGGCTTAGCGTTCACCCGCCAGTGCACCGCCTGTCCGCCGGGCACCACTTCCACGGGCGGCTCCGCCGAGTGCTCACCCTGCGAGCCAGGCTTTTTCAGCTCAAAAGGCTCCGCCCAGTGCGGCAAGTGCCCGGAGTCCCAATACTCTGGCTACAAGTCGGACAAGTGCACCGACCGCCCGGCGTGTCGACTCTCCGACTACTATCCGGTTCGTGAGCCGTGCACCAACGGCTCCAGCCGAGCCGTCTACAAAAAAGTGCTGCCGACGATTTGTCGCGACGATTTGCCGAGCGCGACGAAACTACCGCCGCCGACACCGTGGGTACCGTGCCCCAAGTGTAATCCGGGAATGGAGAAGAATAAGATGGGCGTGTGCGAGTTTTGCAAGAAGGACTACTTTTCTGATGGAAATGGTAGGCATGACGGGAAGTGGGCACTGGAAATGTTTAAATAATTTCAGCATGCGCTCGTTGTCCCGTGGACACTGTTCCGAACTACGGACTGCAGTATGAGAAGTGGGAGGTGATGCCGCCGAAATTGACGACCAGATGCGAATACATTTCTGAAGGTTAGTGGGTCAAAAAGTAGGTCAAACTGAGAAAGTAGGTCAAAATATAGGTTTCTTTGAGAAAGTAGGTCAAATTTAGGTCACTTTGCAAAATTAGTCCAAAAACTAGGTCAAGTCAGAGAATTAAGCCGAAAAGTATGTAGGTCAAATCGAGCAAGTAAGCCAAATCTCTAGACGTGGCCACCTCGTGCAACATCGGCGACTCGTGGATCCCCTCCGGCGACTCCCTTATCTCCGCACCCTCCCTGGAACGTGGAATCGCCTTCGAGCTGGTCCTATCAATCGACGAAGGCTTCTGGAACCCGCTCGCCCCGAAGCCCTCGAAAACGATGAAAGTGCCCGTGGCCCAAGTGACGATCGTCTTCGAGACCTCTTGCGCCGACGCCTCCTGCGCCCTCTACTTCATCGAGGACATGTCGGCGGGTATTCCGAACACCAAAGAGTCCTTCTACCACTTTCTCGCCGCCTTCAACGGCACCAACTCGAAGCGCGTCTGGTCGCACACGGTCACCAAAAACACGCCAGCCCGCTTCATGATGGCGTTCCTACGGTCGGGCGTCTCGTCCGGCGAGGATCGCATCACCGACGAGGCGCGCATCTACTCGATCAACGTGACGAACGTCGGACACCGCGGCGGACAGGGCGGCGGCGCGTCGCAGTGTCTGACGTGTCCGCACACGTCGGGCGGCGAGACTTGTGTCCCGTGCCCGGCCGGCAACTATATGCACGAGGTGACGAAACTGTGCGTGACATGTCCCACCAATACGGTGGTCAATGTTTCGTCGAGTCGAGTCGGTGTTGAGAGCTGCGTTCCGTGCGGTCAGGGGCTCACTTCGAAGGACGGCGTGACGTGTACCGCTGTTGGGAAAGTGCAGTTGAAAAAGGAGGAGGATGCGCTCACTTATGACTTTTCGCCCTTTGTTGGCAGGTTAGACCCCCCCCCCCTCTTCTTCCTCTCTTTTTATGACGTGGCATTTCCAGATCCTGGAACATTTCGGGAGTCCGTGTGTTCTCGCGCGAGGGCTCCGCCTACTACCATTTCTTCACCGTCGCTCTCTTCCCGCCGACCATCAAATGTCAGGAGCAATTCGATAATTTCGACATGATTGGCCTGCTCGATCGCGAGGAGAACGTCGATGGCTTGGCGTGCCGGTTGACGGCCCTGCCCAGTGCCAGCACGAATCGCACCAAGACCGCCTATGTGACGCCGCTGCTGTTGGCCTCGAGACTGGATCAGATCTCGTTGAATCGGAGCTATGGGAATCTGACGTTGAGCGATGAGGTTTTGGAGTACGGTAGGTTCATTGGACACGTTTGCGCGCTCTAGTTTTGAAGGTGCTCACTTTGGCGTATGTCAGGCGGATGTCTGGCCGATGCCCGCAATTGCATCCCTACCGTAACCCTGACGTTCGCAGACTCCCACGACAACACCTCTCTACCGCTGGACGTCTTCTTCTGGTTCGACGCGATTCCGTCGATCTCCGCCTCCAGCTGCCTTTACAGTCAACTTGTGGTCGTGGCACGTTGTCAACCATCCAAAAAATCAATCGATATTCGATTGCCACACGCGTGTCCCGATGGCACCTGTGACGGTTGTCTGTACGTGATGATCATGGAGACGGCGCAAGCGTGTCCGGTCTGCGAGGCGATGGACTACGAGACGATCAACGGGGAGTGTGTGAACGGAAAACAGACGATTCATAGTATTCCGAAAAAGTGAGCTAGACGAGGGGAGATGGCTCAGGGTTACGGTACCGGTTGACCTCATTCCAGACACTGCGTCATCACGGGAGCCGCGTCGCAGACGAAGGACGTCGCATGCAGCGCGTTCACCGCCTTCCAACGAGCCATTCTCTCGTTTCTGGTGCTCGCGATGGTGCTGCTCACGATCGGCTTCGTCTTCATCTGTCGACGGAATCGGCGGCTCGAGTACAAGTACACGCGGCTCATCGAGTCGCATACCGGAGAGCTGCCGGCGGTGGAGACGTGCGGACTCGACGAGGATGAGGACGATGATGAGGTAAACGTGCGGTGGAGCGCGGTTTCACAGTTTTGCAGTGTACGGTAGACGTCTTACGCACATTTGCGGGCTTTTCCGACTTGGTATGTAACTAGGTCACGTGACTTGACATGGCATAACCTTGAATTGAAGTGCGATAGAGCGTTAGCAAGTACTGTAAATAGGTCACGTAACGTGACGTGGTAACGTCGCAGACTGACGAGTTGAAGAGGGTCGTGCAGGGAAAGTGCGGTGCATGCTCCCAACATTACTGTGACAACCCTATTTATTGATTTCAGCTAGCTAGAAGTTTTACTACGTCGTCACGTCACGTCACGTGACACCACCAAAAGTTGTTTTTTGCAGCTCCAGGACCGTGTGATCTTCTCGAAAGGCCGCCGCTCGCAACCATCCCGTACGACACTCCGCGACCATCGCGAAAACGACAACGCCGCTTTCATTTCGCTGGATAACGATGACTAACAAAAAAAAACACAACAGATCTGAAATCGTTTTTTTTTCTTCTCCAAAAACATAACAATCCGCTTGTGATCTCCCATATCCACCACCCGATTCCGTTTGTTTCTGTTGATTTCGCGAAAAATTTCAAAGAAAAATTTCACTTCCTAAGCTAACTATAAGCAGACCAGTCGAAAAACAAAAAATGAACTTCGCTAGAGATGTTTCGATGCCAAAAATTATTTCAAACAATTCATTTTTCATTTGCCATGCTTTTTTTGTCTTATAACACTTTTTTTCATAATGAAAATCAATGAGACCCGTATGTATTGTTGTGTGTTTTCAAAAAAAAATAATCGAATTTTTTTAGGTATACACCGGATTCATGCTCGTCGTCAGGTAGTAGGACCAGTAGACCAAATTGAATAGTGCGAACATTGTGGGAAACAGCATACTGGCGACACGATCGATCGATGCGCCGAGCTCACTTCCCTGGGCTCGGCGAGCACTGAGCTCGACGAAACTTCTGGAAAACTCGAGTATTTCTGATGGAGATGTATCGAGATGGAACCTTCTGGCGTTCGGCGAATGGGTTAGGCCCATGCCGTTGGCGAGCACATTTCCCACGGAGCAGCGCGCCTCGCGGAGCCGCTGATCGTGCATTTTGTCGTTGTAGGCGACGATGGCGAGCTCGATGAGCGAGAAGAATATGAAGCCGACGCAGCTGAACATCCAGACGTCGATGGCTTTCACGTAGGACGCCTGAAAGACGGGAAAGTTTTTGAGAGCCGCGTGACATCGGCCAGACATCCGCCAGGCCCAGCCAAAACGCGCAAACTACCTTGGGAAGTGACTTGACAATATTTCCAAACTGAAACGTCAACGCCATCAGAGAGGACACAGAAAGAGTGATTCTAGCCGGAAGCGCCTTGGTATCCATCCAAAACGCGATCCACGATATGAAGACGGATATGTAGGTGGGTAGGTACATCTGAAGAATGTAGAAGCCGTAGAGCCGTTCGAAATGGATCGAGACGGATAGTCGATGCCAGATGCCGGCGGTGTACACCTCCGTGATATTGCCGTAGGTGATGTTGGTCATCCGAAAGTCCGGCAGATTGTAGTCACTTCGCACCGTCGACACCGGCGACCATTCCAGCCATTGTAGTGCCACGTCGGCCGCGTTGTACGAGTAACTCTCGAAGACCAACGTGCACCGGATACTGTCCAGCGGGAAGTTCCGCAGGTTCATCTGACACGGCGCCTCCGAGCGGATACGGTAGTTGAGCCAAATTGTGCCGTTCGGAAAGATCATTAGCAGGATGTTGGGTTTCGGCGAATCGTGCACTTTGGTCGATTTTGAGTTGACTATACAGACGTTCGGTGACCACAGTTTTGGTTCCATGTCATGGTCCAGCGAGAGGTTTTTGCGGCAGGGGTCCAAGTGCGAGAAGGCGAGTCTGGTCAAACATCATCAGGTTAGTTGGTGTTTATTCGAGAGGCACTCGTCGTTCTCAGTATGGCACACTATTTTTTTATTCGTCAGATTTGACCTATTTACCTATTCACCTCTTTTCATCTTTAGATTTGACCTACTGACCTACCTCCTATCATTCCATATCGCACTAATCCAATAGTCGATTGTAAAAGTGCCCGTGATGGCGGAGATGTCCGAAATGTCCTGGATCGTGATCTCGACCTCGACCTGCACGGGCGCCGGCTCCGGTAAAGCGTTCCGCGAGTAGTTGGTCATCAGAATCCTCGCCAAATCCGTCGCCTTCGCTCCAGATGACGTGACGTCATCGCACACCGACTGCCGAACGCCATCGTGTACCCGCGCCGACATCAGAATCGTCTCGATGAATAGCGCCTGACAAATGGACAGCTGAGGTATTTCGCAAAAAAAAAAGAATGGTTGAAAAACCTGGATACTGTAGATCATCGGGTAGCCGAGTGAATGTCATGAAGTGAATACGAATATCATCCGAGAGAAAACCGCGAGAAAATAGCGAGAGAACGATGAGAAAAAATAAATATATGGAAATTTTGTGGGTAGGAGGTTGGAGGGGAGGGGGGATGAAGTGCGAAATGGTTGGAAAACGGCTCAGGGGGAGGGCTCTCGCGGAGCACAGATTGGATTAGACGAGAGAGCGCGCGGAGTGAGGAGACGCAGAGTCGATGAAGAGAGGGACCTCCCTACATACACACACACATCACGTCAAAACGTGGCGTGACCCCTGAAGACGTCGCCTACTTTGCAAGTGGGCGAGAGGGGCCTAAGTTCCCGAACTGAGAAAACTCGGTCATCTAGGAGAACCACGGAACGGATAAAGGGGGCGGAGCCTGAGTTTCATCTTGAGAAAGTTAGGCCATCTAGGGGGACCATGTGTCGAAATGTAAACTGGAAAGTGGGCGGGGCCTAAATTTCACTATGAGATAACTAGGTCATCTTGGGGAGTGGGCGGGGCCTAAAACTTCATCTTTTTAAAACTAGGTCACCTAGTACATCATGACAGAAAAAGAGGGTACGGCCTAAGTTTTCATCTCAAAAATGCCAGGTTGTTCACTAAGCGCGCACATAGGTGCAAAAGGGGCGGAGCCTAACTTTCTCCACTGCGAAAAAAACTGGGTCACAGGGGTTCAGGTCCAAGGACATAATACAAAGTTCAATACCATGACCTAGTTTTCCAAGCTTTGAAATCTAGGTCATGACGCCTAGGCCGCAGTTAGCCTAGATTTCCAACTCCAGGGGAAAAACTAGGTCATAGGAGATGTCAGGCAATATTTACGAAAAATAATTGAAAAAACCGTGTGTTTATCAGATATGACAAGACAGATAAAAAGGGGGGAAAGAAAAAAGTTGAAAAAATCGCGAAAAAAACGTGTGTATTATGCCACCGGAGTCTATGACGCGTATTGATTTTGAAAAGTGTTATGATAGTAGTAGGGGTCCTGATAAGGCACATAAGGATCGACAGGTCCACCGCCGGGTACCATCTGCTGCTGCTGCTGGTACTGCGGGTACTGTGGCTGCTGGTACAGCTGCGGGTAGTTGACGTTGGGCGTGTAGCCGGCGTTCAGCGGGGGGTACCCGGGTGGCGGCGGGAAGTGGTACATTGTCGACGGTCCGGGCTGCCCGGAGCCCAAACTGGAGCTCGAGCTCGCCGAGCAAGACGGGCGGTACCTCTGAGGCGGTGGGTAGTGAAGCGGTACCTCTGAGGCGGTACCTCTGAGGCGGGGGGCGCCGGGACCTCGCGGAATCGTCGACGCATCGTAGTTCAGGCCCATCAGATGATTCTCAGCGTGATTGTTCTGGAATGAGGGGGAGGGGTTTAGGCTCGGTATCCGAAATGGGTTGGATCTTGACTGAAGTATGTACCATGGGTGATGAGTTTGTGGTGGTGGTGGTGGTAGTGCAGGGATAATCGTCGGGGGAGGAAAGGGACAAGGACTCGGGTGCCTGGAACAGAACGGAAACATAGGGGAGCATGGGGGAAGGGCGCGCGTCGCGGTCGCGTCGCGGCTAAAGGCAGACAACACAAGTATGGAATAGAGCACTAGCGCCCCTCTTATAAAAACACAAATATTTATACAAATGGTCACGAAGAATGTCTCCGCAAATTTGCGTGAAATTTGAAGATTTTCTTAAAGGCGCATACTCTCGAGAGGAGGTGTCGATTTACGAGAGCGGATTGTCGTACTATATTCATTTTTCAAAGCGAATTCAGGAGAACTCCATTATTTTTACCCTGAAAAACGCCAGAAACATACTAGAAGGCAAATCTTTTTTCGAGAAATAGTAAAAAATAAGTTACGACACTCCGCTCTCGTAAATCGACACTTGACCTCCAGAGTATGCGCCTTGCAAAAAAAAAATCAGGACAACCGTCGAAAAATCGATATTATAGGATCGCGAGAAGCGCGGAGTCCATTGACACACCCCTTTTTGAGTCTCGCCACGAAAATTTAAAAAATCAGTGCTGCGCCTTTAAAATCCGTTGAGTACGGTATGCATTTTTTCGTCGTAATCACCCTTTTTTCCGTGATTACGACGAAAAAATGCATACCGTACTCAACGGATTTTAAAGGCGCAGCACTGATTTCTTAAATTTTTGTGGCGAGACTCAAAAAGGAGCGTGGCTGCGGACTCCGCGCTTCTCGCGAGCCTATAATATTAAAAAAGACATTTTTCCGGCCAAAGCTATATATCTGGGGGGAAAAAAGGAAAGTGCGCTCCACGGATAACATTCTACTCACCCGCAAATCATCGAACATTTCGGTGATGTAGAAATTATTTGGCGGTTGGAGCAATCGGAAATTCTGACGCGCCGGCTCTTCGCTTTCATCAATTGTGGTTCGGCGTTTCTGAACAAAATACCGATTTTTCAAAAAAAAATTTTAAGTTACCGTATACTTCAAGAACCCCTTTTAAGCTTAAGTTTAACTTTGCCGGGGTATATCTTCAAAACTGGAACAGTTGGAAAAAAGTTGTCAACTACAAAAATATGGGAAATTTTATGTTCATCATGTTTGTAGTTGACAACTTTTTTGTAACTCTTCTAGTTTCAGAGATATTTCATGTTAAGATGCACTAACTTAAAAGAACCTACCAAAAGCGCGCGCGGCGGCGGAACTCGGTCAGTTTGCGTGCTCATTTCCTTTTGCTCGGCAGTTTTTTCGAGGCTCAACGCGGCGAGCTCGTCGGCCTCCTTGAAGAACGGCTCGACGGTGAAACACCCGAATAGATCGGTGAGCAGAGGAATTTCGCCCTGATTGGAGAATGTTTGCGCGAATTGAAGGTTTTCGCTCATCGAGTTGGCCAACTCCTAAAGAGTTTTTTTTTTTTTTCAAAAAATCAATAATGTGACGTGCACCTACAGCTACAGTAGCCAGTGACAGTAGAATGTGACCGTAGCAGACGTTGGGCGTCGGACTCAACCGCACTTCTTTGACAATCGAGAACAGGCAGTCGGCGATGCGATTGCGAAGATCGACGATTTTCTCGAACAGCGTGTCGGACACGTCTTTGGCGACTGAAAATGCACGGGAAACGCGTCAGTGAGCACTTTTTGCGCGCCTACGTGGATTCAGACATATCATCGCGTTGACACAAACGATTTCCTCTTCGCGCATACCGTACTCGCGGTACACTGCGACAAGCTCGTTGAGCGCTCTCTCAACGAGTCCGTTGCCGAGGTGACTGCAAACAGCAAGAAAAAAATTGTGTCACATGGGAAAAAGTGGGGGGCAACTTACTAGGTGTCATCGTAGATTTTCGAAATGTTACGCGGAACGTAGGCGAAATTGCACAAGCACAAAACGTCCTCGTCCTGGCACGCCTCGGCGGTTCGCGCGCAAAAATTGAAGACCATGAGCGGAGCGAACGAGGATTTGATGAGAGCGATCTGAAAAATGGGAGGCGGGGAAGTTTTTTTTACGAAAATTATAGACAATTTCAATATCTTCCAAATGCGACATAACTTTTTTTGAAAATTAGTGTCACTCGATTCTACAGAACTTAAAACGTTCTTCATTTTTTGTCATTCCATCATTTTTCCAAAATTTAAGCAGGAAAAAAGCTACGACTACTTTCAAGCAACTCCGTTGAGAAGTAACGTGGCACGTGTCATTAGCGAGGCATACAAGATTTGGCCTAACTTTTTTGTGTAAAGTTATGTTCAAATTAATTGATAACAAAAAGTGGGGAATGGAATTCGAGAACTTTTTGAATGGCTCAAGAATGTTGTCAAAATCTCAATTTTGAACCAAGTTATGGTCAGTTCAGTGATTTTTGGCATAACTTTCTTCAAAATTTATATTTTTCTACGTTATTTGCGCGATTCGATAGATCTTAGAATTGGCTTCAATTTTTGTATTCAAACTGTTTTTGTAGCACTCCGCATAAAAAAATTATGAATATTTACTTTCATTCTAGCAACTCTGTTGGGAAATAACGTGCGTTTTGGGAAATGACACGCGTTTTGACCAATTGACCTAACTTTTTCTGGTTACAAAAATTTAGGAAAAAAAAATTTAGATCTGTCGAGTGGCGCAGAAATCGTAACGAATTCACAGAAATCGTAACGAATTGTTCAGCCGAGTTAAAGAAGTTTTGGTGAAAGTAAGAGTGGTGCCACAGAAATTTGCATAACATCGTTCAGAATCGATATTTTTCGACGTTCCTTGAACCATTCGAAAGATCACAAAACAAGACAAATTTTGGTGACAAAACGGTTCTCGCGACCCACCTTATCATCGACGGTCAAGTGTCCGAGAAGAGGCGACAGGTGCTCGACCCAATCGACGGCGGCGATCAATCGTCGATAGGCGATCGCGCACAGCTCATCGTTCGCCGCCATCCGATACGGCTCGTACCGCATCTCGGTCCGTTTGCCCTTGAGAAACGTCGGATTCTCGATGATGTCGCGTAGTTTGTCCATGCCTTGAAGCGGATACAACTTGGAGGCGTGCTGCTGCGTGTCGCCTTTCAGCACCTTCGTCTCGATGTTCAGAAGTGTCATCAACGTCGTTCGCATCTCCACCGTCATCTTCTTCATCCACTCCTCGCGCGTCTTCGTCGTTCGCCCCTTCTCGCTGAGGTCACATGTCACGGCCGGCGGCGGTTTTCGCGGTTTGGGCGGCGCGTCGCGGTTCGGGCGGACGACTTTAGAAGGAGAAAAATGAATGCTTGTTTTAATCAACATAATGGACAGACAGTCTCACTCACACGCCGGATTCATTCCCTCGCGAAGGCATTTGTTGAATCGACAACTGCGACACTGAATCTTCTGCTGCACACTCACTGTACACTCTCCGTTAGCGGCGCATTCCAGTTGGTCGGCTTTGAGCAGCGCGCGACGGAAGAATCCTTTGCACCCGACGCAGCTCAGCGCGCCGTAGTGGTGGGCGGCTTTCTCGGCGCCGCATACCT
Organism: Caenorhabditis sulstoni; assembly: GCA_963966605.1. Lineage (NCBI taxonomy): Eukaryota > Metazoa > Nematoda > Chromadorea > Rhabditida > Rhabditidae > Caenorhabditis > Caenorhabditis sulstoni. The sequence goes on along the minus strand of OZ016478.1, from coordinate 689,913 downwards.
GGAATTTGAGTGGGGGTTACTGTAAGCCGCGTGTGATACATGAACTTTGATCCAGGGGGTATAGTATCTCCGGAACTAGAATAGCTGTGAAAAAGTTGACAACTACAAAAAGATGGGTAATTTTACGCTGATCATGTTTGTAGTTGACAACTTTTTCATAACTCTGCTAGTTTCAGAGATATTCTAGTTTGAGGCTTGGGATAATTTTGATGCAGAATTACGGATTTTTTTCAGGTTTTTCATGTGTTTTCATGTTTTTTCGAGCTTAACCTAATTGTAAGGATTCATTCGATGCACCAACTTAGATGTTTCAAAAATATCTGATCTTAGTTAGCGTCATAACATAAATTTCAATATTATCTGTTTTTTTTGGAGTGATCCCCCGGTACGAAACTCCGACATAACGCGCCCCGCCGCGCGCTGTTGTTTAGCGAAATATTCGCCGCGCGAGATTTGAAACGAATAATTGCGGAGCAAGAGATTGAAAAATTTTATTTGTTTCAAATCTCGCGCCTAACATTTCGCTAAACAACTACGCCTGGCGTGGCGAGACCCGTTATTTCGGAGTCTCGTCCGGGGATCACTTAAAAAAAAAACAGATAATAATTTGCTGAACTTCGCATGTTCTTCCCGGTAGGTAGATCAAATTCTAATTTTTCGAGAGATTTTCAAAAGTTTTAACATTAGTGGTAGGTTCAAAATCGTTAAGTTGGGATATCCATTGAACACCCGAAATCAGTTTTATCATCGAAAAACTTTAAGAGACACAGTAAACGTTTGAGGAACGCAAAATCCTCGGTTGACGCAAACGCGCTCCACTGAGACTCCACTATATTTCATTCTATGGTTATCGGATTAGGTGGCAATGTGCGAAACCAGTCACAAACACTGTTTTCACTGCATTTTCTGGAAATCACGTGAAAACAGAACTCACGCGACACAAGTTGAGTGAAGCCGACGAGCTGCTCGTACTGCCGACGTTACTGCTACTCCCCTCCGTCTCCTCGTCGGAATCTGAAACAGTTTCAGCCGTTTCACCCCAGCAGCCATCGTCGTGCCGCTCACCGTTGATAGTGATCACATTTTGTGGCGCTGGTGGTGCGGACGTCGTCGAAACATCCATTCGTGGTGGTGGTGGTGGTGGTGACGTGGCAAGTGGCAGAAAAGTGTGGAAAGACTGAAAGAAGGCTGAAAATGTTGGCGGCGCGGGAGGAGGCCAACAAAAAGAGGAAGAGAAGGAGGAGATTCGATAAACAAGGCAAGTACGGTCATGCGGGGCGGCGGAAAGTGGAAAAAAGTGAGAGAGAGAGAGAGAGAGAGAGAAAGGCTACCTAGTGATGGTGTCGTCTTCTCTGCGTCTCTCGATTCAGGGTACTCTCTGTCTCTCATGGGTTTTCTCGTCTTTGAACTTGAGAAGAGAGAGAGAGAGAGAAAGAGAAAGAGAGTTTGAGAAAGAGAGAGAGAAAGAGAAAAAACGATTCCAACTTGATATATCGACGACGATAGGCTGGACAGAAGCGAATCGAGAATTGAGAAAAGAAAAAGCGATTTGAAGACTTTGCCTCCTCCCGGAGATAACAGAAGAAAGAGAGAGAAAGAGAGAGAGAGAGAGAGAGAGAGAGAGAGAGAGAGAGAGAGAGAGAGAGAGAGAGAGAGAGAGAGAGAGAGAAAAGAAAAAGAGAAAACTCTTTGCCGAGACGGGAGGTGATAATACGAGTTTTCATTGAGGCAATGAAAAAAAATAAAAAGATTGCGGAAATATAAAATTTATGATTTTTTTTTTTGGATTTCTAGTTATTTGCTGGGATTTTTCGATTTTTGTCTGAAATTTATAATTTTCAAATTTTTTTAATGACATGAATTTTTTGCATCTCATATATAATTTAATTTTTTTGAAAAAGAAATTTTTTTCAAGTTTTTTTTTTTAATTATTGACTTTTTTCAAATTACAATATCATTTCGTCTTCAATTTTTTTTTTTTTTTTTTTGAAAGTGAATCGATAATTTTTTGTTTAAAAACTATCTATATAAGAAAAAAATTTTTAGAATTCAAAAAATATTTTAATTATAAAATAATTTTTTTTCATTTTTTTCAAAAATTTCGAAACCAATAAAATTTTTCTTTTTGAAAAATTCCATTTTATTCGATTTTTTCACAGAAAAGAAGTTCAAGGACGCGAAAGTGAGAGAAAAATTTGCAAAATCTCTGTTTTTATTCGAAAACAGTGGAAACCAAGGACGCGAATCGAATTTTCGAAAGTTTCTTTCAATTAGAGGGGGAGAAAAAGAGAAAAAGAGAAAAAGAGAAAAAAGAGAGAAAGATAAGGAAAAAGGTTGATTTTGATAACAGACACACATCAAAGTACAATTTCCCCTCGTTATTTTTTTTTCATTTTTCCATCCACCCGGTCATTTGAATCGAAAAGACGACGTTGGGTTGACTATTGCGAAATCGCTCTTCGATTTGACCTACTTTTTGATCTACCTCTTCGTTTTGACCACTAGAAAATTGTGGGTGAATTTCGGCAAAATAAAATAAGGAGGGGTGTAAAAAAACTGGAAAAACGAGTCTCAGTGCTGTTGTCAGTTCACAAAAGTGTTCACTAGACTCTACCTGGATACATCACAAGTGACGTGGCATGAAGTGGCACCTTCACTCGCCTTATATACGGCCAAGATGAACTTCCAAAAACCGCCGACGGCGACGTCACGAAAACACTATTCTTATCAAAAGTAGGTGGGTGATGAGAAGTGGGCGGAGCCTAAATGATATCAAAAGATTGAAGCAATACGAGTATATCGATTGATTATCGATTTTTTTTTATCAAAACGTGCGTGGGTATCATTGAAACAAAGACTTCCAGAACTTTTTTTTTCTTTGCAAGTACGCCTCCCCGCCACAAATCAGAATCAAAATCAAACAAAAGTGGTACATAGATCAATAAATTCAGGCGCCGCCAGTTGATGACAGAAAGTATTAGATGGCCTTCCACCACCACCACCATCATCAACTGTCCACGGGAAAAAAGAGAGAGAAATAGTACACTTTTGGGTGGAGACGCAGAGAGAGAGAGAGAGGCGCGCGCGCACACGCAGAAAGACAGAGAGAAAGAGACAGGTTTGTATCGGGACGACGACGACGACGACGATGGAAATTGGAAAAGTGACAGATAGTGGACGTCTTCTTATCATCATCATCATCATCGTTATCATAGTCAATGTCGTTGTTGTCTTGTTTTTTGTCGACGTGGCAGCAAGCAAAAAGTTAGCCTTCTTAACATATTTTTGGAAAATCCTTATTTATTCACTGGCGGAAGTCTTGCCACTCGCTGGCGGATGTCTGGCCACTCACTGGCGGATGTCTGGCCACTCGCTGGCGGATGTCTGGCCATTCACTGGCGGATGCCTGGCGGATGCCTGGCGGATCTCTGACCGATGCCTGGCGCTCCAGTCAATGACCTTCTTCAGCCGGCAACGAGTAGGTATTACTACCAAAAATTTTCGAATGCGCTTAATCAAGCTTCGATTTAGATCAGATGCCACGTGGCACAACAATTACCTTCAATTTATGACTTTTGAGCCTAGGTCATCTTGAATTATCACCAAATTATTCAACTCAGAAAAAAACGAAGGAAGAAAAAATTTCATTTCACAAAATGGATTTCTCGATTCAATTTTACAATACATTTGTTTGCAGCGTTACAGCCAGAAGCGTTTCTTTTTTTGTTTAAATTTTATATCAGCTTTTCCAGCTTTACAGTTTTCTTTTTCTGAGTTTTACAAAGTAGAGATTTAAGATTTTCGGAAAATTTGCGGAGAGAGAAAGGAAGATAAGGGGAGAGAGAGAGAGAGAGAGAGAGAGAGAGAGAGAGAGAGAGAGAAATGAAAAAAGGGGAAGGAGGGTGAAGGCACTGGCAATATGTACGCTCAAAAAATATATTCAGATGACGATAAGGACGGCTGACGACGTCTTCTTGATATTTTGGCCCCGATTTGGAATCAACGCGAGTCATCAAGGGTTAATGATCGCATTTCGCCGGAGAGACGGTTGCGGCGGCTGCAAACGGACGGGTTAGTGGGTCATCTTGGCTTTTTGAGTGGTGGCCTAGGAGTTTTCTAGTCCATCAACCTCTTGAATGGGTTTTTGGATACTTTTGGACGTACTTGGTGGCCTAAGAGTTTTCTAGGCCACCTTGACATTGTATCATGGATGTGAAATGCTGAAGTGTTTTCTAGGCCACCTGATCTTTTTAGGGTGTCAATGTCCTGAGGCTTATTGAAGATTTATATGTTAGATGGCCTAGAAAACTCCTAGGCCATCAATACTTCCAATCCTTGGACTAGATCGCCAGGTCCTGTGGCCTAAGAGTTTCCTAGTCCCCCCCCCTTACTTCCTAGTCAGATATCCGAATAGACACATAACCTAGAAAGTTCCAATGCTTGCGATCTCTAAACTAGGTCCCAGTGGCCTAAGAGTTTCCTAGTCCCTCACTTCCTAGTCTGCTGCTCGCCGCTCGAGCTCGTCCTCATCCGCGTCTCGTCGTCCTCCCCGACAACTCCACTTGCTCGCCGGCTCCCACCACCTCCACTCGTGCTCGGCGCCATAAGCCCCTGTCCCGTCGGCCCATCCTCCGATTTTCCCGGCAACACATGATTCTGCATGAAAAACGTCGAGCACTGCCATGGAATCTGAAAAGTAATGAGAATGACAGGTACTAGGTACAAGTTTGACTATTCCGAGCCGGACCTGTTGAAGTGCTTTCTCGAGAAAAGCGCTCGCCATATCACTGTAGTTGTCGCACTCCAGACGCGTTTTGGTGGCGTTGACGAACTGCAAAAAAAATTTGAGAAATACGTGCGGGTACGATGCTCCGGTTTACCTGCAAAATGTCGCGTTCACTCTTGCGTCCCTGAAATTCCAGCCGCTTTCCGGCGTTTCCCATTCGCTCGATCTCATCGAGGCCCTCACATCCGACGCCTGCGAGATTATTCTTTCAAAGTTCACTTTTTCGTTGACCCACCAATGAAAACGATCGATATCGGCGCTTTCGAGGCGAAAATGGCGGCCTGGACGGTTTCCTTGAGATCTTCGATACTGCCACGTGTGATCACAAAGAGCACATTGTAGTTGGCGTAGGACGGCTCGCGATTGAACTGATTTTGCGCTTGTCTGCAAATCAATCAATACCGGGATTAGGCCCCGCCCCCTTTTTGCCCCGTCTCACTTTGCAAGATGATAGATGATTTGCGAGAACTTTGCGGACGCCAATGGCGTCACCCTCTGATGACACTTTCCGAACGCGTTCAAGACTCCGCCCACTCCGTGACACGACGCCTCCACGTCCAGTGACAGACAAAAGTTGTTCGAGTCGCGATAATGCGGCGGAATTTTCGCGCCGAAACCGTAGGAGAGAAACGAGTTGGAGGCGTTGAACGGCTCCAACGTTTCGCCGAGACAACGCACGACGAACTCGATGTCGTTGGCGAATTGCAGATGATCGTCGTGTGTCAGAGACGACGGGTCTCGCACGGAAAAGTCGATGGCCAAGGCGAAACGGAGTTGGGTGCCCGAGCGGATGTAGTCGAGGAACGAGCAGATGCGCAGGTGTTGGCTGCGGACGGCGCGCACTTCGCCGATCGGTTTGCGACCTTGTTTGTAGGTCTCGTTGAATAGCTGCAAGAGGGGGCGTTGTGTAGGGGCTATGGCGTGGTACTGCCATTTCATCACGTGGCACTGGTATTTCGTGACGTGACACTACCATCTCATGACGTGTCACTGCCATTTCATCACGTGGCACTAGTATTTCATCACGTGGCACTAATATTTCCTGACGTGGCACCACCGTCTCATGACGTGGCAGTAGTATTTCATCGCGTGGCACTACTGTTTCATCACGTGGCACTAGTAATTCATGACGTGGCACTGCCATCTCATGACGTGGCGCAAGTATTTCATCACGTGGCACTACCATTTCATGACGTGGTACTACCATCTCATGACGTGGCACTAGTAGTTCATGACGTGGCACTGCCATTTCATCACATGGCACCTCTCTCCCATTTCTCACCGAAATTGGTTCCATCGACTTTAGCGCCTCTGCCAACACAATCACCTGTCCAATAACACCCTCGCGTTCATCCTCGCTGACACAGATGATTTCAATTTGACTACTGAAAACTCGCTGTCAACTATTTTTCACGTTTTCGACTCCTCTATGCTCACTTTTCGCGGTCCGCTCCGTAAAAATCGTCGGATTGCACGGTAAACGGTCGCCACGTCAACTTTGACTGCTTCGCCGGCTCACTTCGATACAGCAACTTTTTCTGATCCTCGACGCGATAGATTTCGGTGTAGATCTAGAAAGAGAATTTCAGATTTCATCTGAAAACGCGGGAAAAGTCGATACGTTCGAGTTGGAGGAGACGAATTTGGTGGAGATGTTCTTCGCCTCCAATTGCATTATAATCGGCTGCGATCGTTCGCGAATTTGGCTTGAAATCGCGATTTCAGTCAAATGGTAGCCAGTGGGATCGCTGGAAATTTTGGAAACGTTTTGAAGATATGGAAAAGTTTTGTTTGAAACTGACACCAACTGAAAATGAGTGGTGGCTGAGCAGATTTGAGCGATTGTGAACACTTCTGAGGCTCGAACCGCTTTTGAGCCATTCTCCGAGGGCTCACAGCTGAAATAAGGTTTTTTTGTGGAAAAGGTGACGTGGTACGTATATGTTCTTTTTCATGACGTGGCATTACAGTTTCACGACGTGGCACTAAGATTTCGTGACGTGGCTCTATCGTTTCGTGACGTGGCACTACCCTTTCAGGATGTGGCACTCCGAGTCACATACATTTCAATGCGGAACCATTGAAGACGCTCAAAACTGAACTCAATGGCGAACAGATCCTCGAGCATCGCCACCTCGTCCACATCCAATCGATCCGTCTCGGTGACCTTGAAAAAACATTGAACTCTTGTGTGTGAGTCGCATGTCACAAAAATGAACTTGTCACACACTCACACTCGTCATGTCTTGAGAGTCTGACTTTTTTCCGAGAAAACTGAGAAATGCTGATCAAATATGCATGAAAATCAACTTTCCGTCTTTTAGGCTCTTGTAGGCTTTGCAGCGGCACATTTTTTGCTCGCTTCTTTCGCATTAGTTCAAAAAAAGGTACTTACCAGATTCCAAGGTCCCTCTGCCGAATCCTGACTTTCGTAGAGGTTCAAGTGGAAGAATTTCGATGCGAATCGCTCGGGAGCAAGTGTTGACACACGGAAACTGAGATCCATCACATCTTTGACTCCGCGACGATCGGTGCTCTCGGAGCCCTCTCTGAAAAAGTTTGACTCAACTTCTCATGACGTGGCAGTATGATTTCATGACGTGGCACTACTATTTCATAAAGTGGCAATACTATTTCATGAAGTGGCAGTACCATTTCATGACAGTGCACACGGATTTCATGACGTGGCACAAAGACAACTTGACGTGGCACAAGGATTTCATGACGTGACGTGGCACTACCATCTCACGACGTGGCATTAGTATTTCATCACGTGGCACTAGCATTTCATGACGTGGAACTGCCATTTCATCGCGTGAACCTAGTATTTCATGACGTGGCACTACCATCTCATCACGTGGCACTATTACTCCATGGCGTGGTTTTATCATTTCACGACGTGGCACTACGATTTCATGGAGTGGCACTACCATTCCATGACGTGATACTGAGATATCGTGACGTGGCGCTATCCGCCCCACTCACTTTCGAAGTTTCGGCGGCAAAAGGGGCGGGGCCTTGCAAGCTCGTCGCATCTCCATTATATGACGGATCCTGACCATATTCATCTTGAAAACTCGTTTTCTTCAAAAATCGTTTCGATATATGCCTTCTGAAAACTGAACAATTCCGGAAGGAGGTAAAATAGTAAAAACCTAGAAGAATATGAAAAATAAGGCAAAAAAGAGCGACAAAAAGAGAGGGAAGGGAAAAAGGAGAAAGAAATGAATGAAACAATGCGGGTGTTTCGCGACGGGGAGAACGTTATGCATTTCTGATGCACATGATCTTTTTCCGCCCGTTTTTATGACTTTCCCCCATTTTTTCCTTGTTTTCCGATTTTATTCTCCCGCCTATTTATTGGGTTCCTATTTGGAAAAATGTGGTAAAATAAAAATCGAGATTCGTGTATCAATTATGGATGCGTTTTGGAAGAGGGGGGGGGGGGGGGGGTAAAACTTTGTATGGGAAGGCTCACCCCCCAACCGCCGAAAACAATAACCACTACGAAAAAAATGGGAGAAAACTTGGTGTGGCTCGGTGAGCCCTGAGAAACTCTCCTTCTCCTAAATTAGATTCTCAAGGGGAGGAGGATGAGCAAGACTCGTTCACAATTAGTTCACTCAACTTTTTAAAAGGATGGGTGGTGGAGCAAAAGAGCTCATTTCTTGACTGCCACTTTTGAAAAGGAGACAGAGTTCAGAGAGTTCAAGAGTGCACGAGAAGTGCGCCAAGGTAGATCAAAAAGTTTTCTGCACTTGAAACGCGCCAGGTAGCACCAGGAAAGCGCCAAGGAAGATCAAACAGTGATATACACTCGAAACACGCCGGGAGGTACGAGAAACGCGCCAAGGAAGGTCAAAAGGTGTGTAGCACTAGAAACGCGCCAGGGGGCACGAGGAAAGCGTCAATGTACACCAAAAAACGATTCGCACTTAAAACACGCTAGAAGGCACGAGAAAAGCGCCAAGAAACCGGAACTGCGTCGAAGTAAATCAAAAGTGTTAAAAAGCACGAGAAACGCGCCAGGGCTCAGATCAAAAGCAGGAGGTCACAATATTTTCTCCTCCCCCTCTTTTTGGGAAACATCTCAAATTACCATCAACAAATCAAGTGGCCCCCTCAACTTGAGTCCAAGTAGATGACTCATTTTAGGCACCGCCCCCTTGCCCCCCCCCCTTTTCAATTTTTTCGAGGTTTCAATTACAAAGGGGGGGGGTACACTTGAAAATAAGTGGAAAACACATGAAAATGAAGAAGCAGGTGGATTTTGGGAAGTGTAGAGCGAATCTGCATAGAAAAGAGTTTGTTATTGTGGTCGTGCAGGGAAAAATGAAGCGGAAATTCGATATTGATACCGGGAAGTGGGAAAGAGAGTCTAATGGAAAGTGTCTGAGGGGTTAAAACTACCAAAATGGTCACAGGTCAGAGTTGGATGAAGTGAGGGTGCACGAGAAACGCGCCAAGGAGCTGAAAGTGCGCCAAGGTTGATCAAAAGGTGTGTGGCACTGAAAACGCGCCAGAGGGCACGAGAAACGCGCCAGCAAAAGGTACATGACACGAAAGCAATTTAAAGGGAGTTATAAAACATTTAAAGGAGTCAGAAATAACTGAAATAATTTGAACTGTCCACTAAATTCGGATAGTCTCTAGGTTTCAGGTTATGGTAGGACCATGCAGGGTTCTGAGCTGAACGGGTCATGGTTTTATAAACCTGAAAACAAGAAAAGCTATGGCGTTCTCAAAAAAATAAGGATTATCAAGAGGTTTTAAGCTAAAGGAGGGTCCTGAGAGGTCAAAGTTTAACTACATAGATAGGTAAAATATACCAGAAAACCTTACGGACTCAGAAAATAACTTGAAAACAGTTTGGTATCATGAAATAAGGATGATCTGAAGAATCTAGACTATGGTAGAAGCATTCAGGGGGCTCCTTTTAAGTACCCTTATTACGAGAGTCCAAAAAACGCCCCCCTTTAAGTTCGTGTACTTTTTTCCCGAAAATCCAACCGATTCCCGCGTTTTTCTCGGGTTTTTTGAGAGAAATCCACCAAAAAAACGTTTTCTCCGCTTCCGCGTTTCGATCTTCATTTCAACCAATTTGTGAATTATGTATGAGTTAGGCGGAACTCTTTTCGCTCGATAAGAAAAAGAAGAGTGACGCCTTCTTCTTCTTTTTCGCGTTTTCAACGTTCAATTGAAGAGAAGAGCTGAGAGCAATTTATGAGCCCATAAAGTGCACCTTACACTCATTGCGGAGAATTAGAAACGAGGGAAGTGGGGGGAGCGGCTCACTGATTTTATAGGAGAGTCATTGAAAATTCGCCGCGCTTTTTTTTATTTCCCTCTTTTTTTTCTTCGACCGGGAAGTAGGAAATGGGAAGAGAAAAGTGGGCGTGGCCAGACGGCTTGTTTCGGAGGAGTCAACGCGGAAGACATTTGAGATGGATTACGGTAGTGAGGTGGGGCACGAGGAATGCGCCAGCAAACATTTCGACAGATTACGATAATAGCACCGAAAACGCGCAACCAATCATTTTGCATGGTTACGGTAGCGGTAACGCACTAGAAACGCGCCAACAACCGTCTCACAAGATTACAGTACTAGGAAACGCGTCAAGGCACGGTGCACCAAAAAGACGTCAGCAAACACCTGACCCGGGTCAAAAACCACGATGAGAAAACTAAAACATCCGGCAAAAAATCGGCGATTCCCGGAAAAAAAATCCAGCTGCTCGGCGGCCTAACATCGAAAAACGCGGGGCGGGGCGATTCGTTTTTTCGTCGTCGCAGTAAATGTGCGATTAAATGCAAGAAAGCGGAATCATGTCGAGTGAGAGACTTCACGGAAAGACAGGAAATGTAATAAGAAAAAAAAGGGAACGAAAAAAAAACGGAGAGAAATGAGAAAGTTGGGAGGTGAGAAGAAGAAGGGGAGGGAAGAAATTAGCTTCCGGATGGCTGCCGAACACTCCGGATATCTGCCTTTTTTCGCCCAAATGAGAAAGAACGAATGAGTCAGTGCGCGGAAGTTTGTGACGTGGCACTACCCCCCTTGAGGAGGAGGAGAAGGAGGAGGGAATGGGATTACGGTAGGCCGCTGTTCCATTTTCCACTTTCCTGTTCCGTTTTGTGTCGTCGACCCAACTCAACTCACCCCTCTCCCCCCTTGCCATCCAAAAAAAAAAAAAAAAACAAACTGGACCGCCTACCCCGCGGCTCCCGGAGCACATAACTCATTTGGCATGTGCCCTAATGTGAATACGTATATTCATAACAGACACACGACAAAAAGCAGACGGGAGAAAAAAAGAGCGCGCGCGCGCAAGAGCATGCCCCCTTCTCTTTCTCCCGAAATGATGTTTTTAATGTGTGTGCAAATGCTCGGCGGGCTCGGCGAGCAGCTCGAAGAAGGAGCCCGGTCCTCTGCCACCCCGTTTACCATACATTTTTGAGTGAGAATGGGAGGCGAGCTGCTGCTGCTGCTGATGCTGATGCTTGCTGGTTTTTGAGTTCTTTTGTAGGAAGAACGGATGGGGGGGGGGGGGGGGGGTGTCGGATATGGAAAACAAGAAAAGATCCGGGGAGGAGGAATGGAGTGACGTGGACTTGTGGGCCTAAGGATTTTCGGAGAAGGTCCAGAGACTTGGGGGGTCTCACAGTTTGGTGCAGTTTGGTACATACTGAGTTAGGAGTCAATAAGTGTAAGATCGTTTTTTAACTATACCTTACTTAGTTTTGACTTTACCTGACTACTGACTACCGCATCTTTTGACTAAGTCTAACTCTTGATTACCATCGCTTTTTGACTTCAATTTTGGACTACACCTGAGTATTGACTATGACCACGTTTTGACTTGAACTTGACTATTCCTAGTTATTGACTATCGCCACTTTTTGACTACACCTAAACGTTGACTACTTGCAAGTTCTGACTATGACCACTTTTTGACTCCACTTCACTTTTGACTTCTCGCTGACGGATTCTTGTAGAATCTAAAATTTTATGGCATTGAGCATGAAACATATGACTGTAATTTTCAGACTAAAATTTTAGTAGTTTGAAAATAAGAAAGGCAATATGAGTCACAAGACATAGGCCTTTAGTGGGTTGTTTTCTCAAACTCCGCCTGAAATCAAATCAGTCTTCCGCTAAAAAGTTTTAACAAACACAAAAAAAACGACTTAAGAGGACAAAAAGTCAATGGGAGCCGCCGCACGCCGCCCTGAAATTCTATGCACCCCTACTGGCCAGCAGTTTCTGAAATTCAATCCCGAACCGCTCGTGCACTGCCACAAACCTTTCTTTCTCCTCGTCGGGACCAAAAAATACGGAAAAGACACGAATAGAAGGGAGGGGGGAAAAGTGGAAAATGAGGAGAAAACGGGGACGGAAAAGATGATGAAATATGTACATGCGGTTTCCAATGGTTACAAAAGACAACGGGACGGCCTCGTTATTCTCCGGATTTTATGTGAAACGGACGAGGAGAAGTGGGAATGAGTTGGCGTGCTCGCGGAGCTCACGGAGCTCACCGAGCACACCACCCGACACCTTTTCCGAGTAATCGACGGCTTCCGGTCGAAAAACCAGAGCGGGAGGTGTAAAACACACGCCCAGACACCTGAACCTTGAGGAAATGTGTGTAGTACATGTTGTGGTTGATGGTGACGTGGCAGCAGGTGGTCTCGTGGGAAATGAAGGTGGCAGCTTTTAGGAGATTGGTGGAGTTGTGCAGAAATGAACTGAATTTAGGATATTGCAAGTATGGGGGGACTATGGATAGTTTTATGACTACCCGTATTCATTGACTATACCTAGTTGTTGACTACAGCCGTTTTCGACTATGTCTAATTTTTGACTACTGAACTTTTTGACTTCAATTTTAGACTACACCTACATAAGTATTGACTATGACCACGTTTTGACTTGAACTGAATTCTGACTACTACAACCTTTCGATTCCACACTTTGATATTGACTATCATCACTTTTTGATGGATCCCTTGACTATACCTAGTTGTTGACTACAGCCGTTATTGACAAAGTCTAAATTTTTTTTTGACCTTACCAAACTTTTGATTGCATTTCCCGCACTTTTTGACTCTACTCTAACTTTTGACTAAGTTGAATATTGACTTGACCCCGAAAGTTGACTACCCCGCATTTTGACTAACTTTTCGATTGTCTTTATTAAAATTTCAAACGGAATCCTAATAAACTTCAACTTTTGAAGGGTTTTCTCTCAATGGAGGCTAGAAGAGACATACTAGAAACAAGTGTGTTGCACAGAAAACCACCTGACTCTGTCTGTCTATTCTCGAATATCAAATGACGTGGAGAAGAAGGAGAAGAGAAAAAAAAGGCGGAATTGTGTATTTCAACATTCTCGAAACAATATTCTCGGGGACCGGCGCGAGAAATGTGATTGGAGCAACAAAAGAAGCAGATTTTCGTCATTGCTGGGCCGAGCGGAATGAGGAAGAAACGGAGGAGGCCGATGAGGGATGCACCATGTTGAGCACTTTGATGAATTTGTCACGTGCTGCCGACGATGCCGGATTTTGCGGACTGCAAGTGAAATCATGCTTTGTGGTTTGAATTTGTGGATTCAGCTCGTTTTTTGGAGAATTTTGACACCCATATCGGCTAGAATCGATAGTTTTCGATTTTGGGCTCAAAATGCTCCAAATGCTCCGCGAGCCCTGAAACTTTCACCTTCAAACATGGTCATGATTAGTTTCAAACAACTCTGTTTGTTCTTCTGAGTCACATTCCACCATTTCTAAAGTGTTTTTTTAGACCTTAACCCACCTACACCAGAACTTCGGCTCCGGCTCATCCAACTTGAGCTCGGGGCACGAATCATAGCACGTGTCGACGATTTCGATTCCAGTCGACATATTCTTATCAATCAACCAATTGCACTCAAAATCGTCGTCATCCTCGCCCAACGGATTCAGCAACGCCTCCGCCACCTTCATCCAGCCGACGAAGAAAACAAACTGGAGAATCGTCATGATCGGAAATATCGATTGGGCGTCGGAGGCCGGTGAAGTGAGCAGATACTGACGCGAGACGAGACAAATGAGGAAATAAACTCGGACGGCCAGAAAGACCACTTGCGGATATGCGATGGGGATCGGCACCCAGTCGTACTTGCACAGCATCTCCATCGACTGCCGAAACTCTTTCACGTTGAACAGAATCGCGTTCATACTCTGCACCGAATCGACGTTCTTCGTCTCGAACATCGCCTTGTAGACGAGTTGGTTGGCCCAGTGCACCGGGAGCCAGTACTTGTTGTACACTGTCTCGCAGCCGTACACCTTCTCCAGTTCGTCTTGACGCACGAAACCCGCCGGCACCAGCGACTCCATGGTCGGGAAGCGGCGGCGAACGCGTAGCGAAATGTCACGAAGTACCAGCACCTGGGACAGCACCAAATATCGGATGATGGTGCGGCGGAGCACTTTTGTCGCGTGTTCCGAGCCGTGGATGAGGGTGGCCACCGAGAGCGCGACACTGGAAACTTAGCATCGGTTTGGCGTGTCACGCTTCAAATCTCAAGAAAAAAAGTACGCATTGTAGATTTACGATAAACAAAGAGCACCGAAACCACGGCGTTATTTCGGAGCGTCGTACCAAATAATTTTCATCGTTTAATCTGGCGAAACTAAGGGGAATTGCCTTAAAAACAGCGAAAAAACGCCGAAAAACGCAAAAAATTCTCGAAATACATACATTTGGTACGATGCTCCGAAATTACGGCTGCAGCTCTATGTTTATCGTAATTCTACAATGCGTACATTTCAGAGATTTAATGAAAAAGGAGGACAAAGAGATGGCAAATCGATAATAGTTGGCTCGCCGGAGCCAATGCTCACTTTTCGATGAAACCGATATTTGTGAACACGGAACGCCATCGGTCGACGACGATCGTGACGAAGAAGCCGAGCATGAAGGTGAGCGGAATGTGCACGAGACGGACATTCAGGTGCACTGCCGCGTACTCGAAGAATCTGTGTATGTGTTGGAGCACAGTTTGCTCTGTTGCTCGAACCTTTGTTGCTCCGGACTGAGCGCGTAGCGGTAGATGGCTTGAACGACGGCGAATGAGAGTATCCACATTGTGAGCTCCCAGCGCACTGATTTTAGGATCGAGCCACGCCATCTGAAATAATGAATCAAACTTCAAAAAAAAACTAGTTCAATAGTCTGAAAAGTAGGTCAAATTTTTCAAAAACTAGGTCAACTGCAGAAAATAAAGTTCAAGCAATAGCTTTCAGGAAAACAAAACTTTAGTAAAACTAGGTCAAATGCTCACTATCTGGAAATTAGGTCAAGTTTTTAAAAAAGTAGGTCAAGGTTTTAGAAAAGTAGGTCAAGTTTTCAGAAAAGTAGGTCAAATCTTCACAATATCAAAATTAGGTCAAACTTGAACATTCTGAAAATTCGCGACAAACATACCTCATCAAAAGTTTGACAAACGTGAACGAATTAACGGACGACACCTCCTGATTATAATTCACCGTCATCGCCGACAACCTCGGTTTCTGCAACCACAAATGAGAAGAAAGAATGAAAATGGTGGGCAGTGTTCGAAAAACAAAAAAGAAAGAGAAAACTTAACTTCCATCCGTCATCATCACTTTGGAAACAAGTTCTCATTGATAATTGACACACACTCACCGGATTCGGCATCTGAAGGGTCGCCGCCGCCATTTTCAGACAAACAGATGTGAACCGCTGAAAATAGCTGAAAATAGAGGCTGAAACTAGGTTTTCAAACCATTTTTTTCTGGGGGGAAAAAAGCAAAGATGACGCGGGAAAATGGGGCGGTGATGAGGTGATCTGATGAATTATTTCCAATGTTTATCGCCTATTCTGGCGTCGGCGACGAAAATTTTGGGAAGAAAAAATAAAGAACAGATAGCGGTGCTCGTTGATTTGAATTTTCGAGCTCATGTTTTAGAATAACCAAGTGTTTCGAGAATTTCTGAAACTTTTTCTGATTTTTGGAAAATTGAAAATGTCGGGAACATTTTTTGAAAAGTAGGTCAAACTTTGCAAAAGTTGTTCAAATTTCAAAAAAGTGGGTCAAGTTTTAGGAAAGTAGGTCAAATTTCGCCAAAAGTGGTCAAATCTCAAGTAAGTAAGGCGAACTCAAAGAAAAATAGGTTAAAACAAAAAAAATGGTCAAGTTTTGAGAAAGTAGGTCAAGTTTTCAGAAAGTAGGTCAAGTTTCAAGAAATTAGGTCAAGTTTTAGGAAAGAAGGTCAAGTTTTGAAAAAGTAGGTCAAGTTCTGAGAAAGTAGGTCAAGTTCTAAAAAAGTAGGGTAAACTCGGAAAAAATAGGGTATATTTATTTTGTGATGTTTTTTTTTTGCAAAAAATTGAAAAACGACAATAAATTATGTCAAATGTTGGTAATCAATCGATAATCTTGTTATCACAAAAAACGACGGCGCATCCGGTGAACCACTTTCCGAGCCACTCGCCACAATCCGCCGATTCGGCACTAAAAACGATTGGACGCGGGCATTTCGCCTCGCGCGCCGCTTTTCCACACGACACTTCCGAAAACTCGGCCGATTTCCATAGATTCTGAAAATGGGGTTCGCATTGGAGCGCACTTGCTGCACCGACTGACTTTCACTCGTTTCTCGAGCTCCCGCACAAACAGATCGCGCTCTTTGACGTCGAAAGTGGAGCGCAGAATTCGGCATTCGGGCGACGTCATCAAACTCGGAATCAGATGATACGGGAAGTCGTCCGACGCGTCGACGTCTTCTCGAAGCGGATTGTGATCGTCGGCTTGCTCCGGCGGAAACTTTAAGCACAAAAAAATAGATAATTGGCGATGGAGCGCGTTTCCCTCACCTCGCCATTCTCAATAGCGAACCGTTTCTCCATAAACTCCAAATATCTCGTTTCGAGCTCGCGCTTCTCGAAAATCGCGCGAATTTCGTGACTCGGCTGGAAAAGTTCGGGTTTTCCGTACTTTTTGCCGTAGAAATGCTTATTCCGGCGCATTAGAGGGTTATCGTCGAAAAGTAGATAATTGGCGACCGCTTGAGCAGCCTCGGCGCCGCGATGCACTGAAAATCGCGAGAATTGGCGATGGAGCGCGTTTGCGACAGTGAGAAAACACGAAAATGGAGAAGATTAGATTGAACTAGCAATAGAGCGCATTTACAGCGTTGGAAAAGCAAATGACCGTGAAAAACTTCGGCCACGATCGAATTTCGTCAAAATTAGCAATAGAGCGCGTTTGCATGGCTGAGAAATCGGTCATCACCTCAAAAACTAGTGAAAACTCACTTTTAAAGTGGCAAAAGTGCAAATACTCGAAATGGGCGGCGAGTAGGTGTCCGACAAAGTGTCCGTTGATCCGCGCGAGTTTGTAGAGACAATTGTGCTCGCATCGGACGACCGAAGCGCGAATACTGGCGAGCAAGACGTCGATTTCGGGATTGCCGTCGACGACGCTCCAGTCGACTTTGTCCTGACACAAAAAACGACACTGCTCGTCGTGTTTCATCGATTTTTCGAGCGACGACTCGAATTCGTGCACACACCGGCCCCAGTCTTCGGAGTTGTACGCCTCGACGCCGTTGATGAATTTGGACTGTAAGGATATCGATTGATTAGAAAAAAGTAGGTCAAAATAGGGGGAAACTAGGCCAAATTGAAGAGAATCTAGGTCATTAACGGAAAATCTAGGTCATTAGGTGAAGAACTAGGTCAAATTGGAAAAGTAGGTCAAATTGGAAAAGTAGGTCAAATTGGGGAAACTAGGTCAAATTGAGAAAAGTAGGTCAAATTGGAAAAGTAGGTCAAATTGGGGAAACTAGGTCAAATTGAGAAAAGTAGGTCAAATTGGAAAAGTAGGTCAAATTGAGAAAACTAGGTCAAATTGGGAAAACTAGGTCAAGCTGAGAAAAGTAGGTCAAATCGGGAAACTAGGTGAAATTGAGAAAAAAAACTAGGTCAAATCGGGAAAAGTAGGTCAAGCTGTGTAAATTTCAAATATCGCCCAGAAAATATCGATTGATTGCGAAACCCAATTGTGTACCTCGTAATCCTTGCGCTCCATATCGATCAACATTTGATCCGAATAGCCGGGCCGATTCATGTACCACTCCAAACTTTTCAAAATGTCACTATCGCCCGGATTCGCCACCAGAAACGTGTAGGCCGATTGGACGGCCATCGCAAGTTCGCCCTGATGATAATAGCAGATGTGCATGTATTGGTAGGGACGACGCTCTTGCATATCGAAATACGTGCTCATTTTGCGAACCGTCTGATGGTCTGCAAATATGCTCCGGTGAGAAAACTAGAGGAAATTAGGTCAAGGTTTTGAAAAGTAGGTCAAGGTTTTGAAAAGTAGGTCAAGGTTTTGAAAAAAAAAAATAGGGACGACGCTCTTGCATATCGAAATACGTGCTCATTTTGCGAACCGTCTGATGGTCTGCAAATATGCTCCGGTGAGAAAACTAGAGGAAATTAGGTCAAGGTTTTGAAAAGTAGGTCAAGGTTTTGAAAAGTAGGTCAAGGTTTTGAAAAGTAGGTCAAGGTTTTGAAAAGTAGGTCAAGGTTTTGAAAAGTAGGTCAAGATTTTGAAAAATAGGTCAAGGTTTTGAAAAGTAGGTCAAGGTTTTGAAAAGTAGGTCAAATCTTCGGAAAGTAGGTCACATCTTCGGAAAGTAGGTCAAATCTTCGGAAATTAGGTCACGTTTCGGGAAAGTAGGTCAATTCCATATTTCCCACCTCCGAACATGTCTTTTCGGCAGCGTAGAAGACAGAGTGCGGTCTCGCTGGTCTCGTGAAAAACGGCAATTTTCAGGTTTTGTGACGTGGCAGGCTTAATGAGACGTTGACATTTCTTACGGCAACTGATTGTGTCGTCTTGGTATTGTCTGAAAAATTAGGAAAAAATTCTGATGTGCTGAAAGTGCGCTCTATTAGCTTTCAAGTATTGGGAAAGTGCGCTCTATTGGAAAGCGCGCGAAATTCGAATGTTTCGCAGTGGAGCGCAATTGCAACTTTTGGAATTCGAAATTGAAACCTGAAATCGTCGACGGCGCGCTTCATAAAGGCGACACAATCGGGCCAATTCTTCTCCGTATACTCGTTTTTGCCGAATTGAAAGTAGTCCTCGAAAGTGACACGTTTCTCGTGCTCCTGGCATTGTGCCAAGTAGGAAAGCAGAAAAATCGATAATAAATAGGGTCTCATTAGACGGAGGGGAAGTTTATAGTAACATAGAGAGTGACCCGTCTGGCCGAGCATCTGGCGTCTTCGAACGCGAGAGAGTGCCGATTCTGTGAGAGACGCAGAGAAACAGAAAACATGTTACACACTGCAAAGCCGCTGCAAAAAGGTCGGATTGACGATGAGTCAGCTCCGTAATAAATACACAAAAAAATAAGCGATTTGTAGTGAATTCGCTCAAAAACGCTGATTTTTACCGTAATTTGAAGTCGCAGCAACGATTTTTTGAAACTTGCGCGTCAAATTTGGTGTTTTACAATGCTTTTGAGGCAATTTAAATACTGCTGTTTTGAAATTTGCGCGTCAAGTTTGGTGTTTCACAGATTTCGAACAGGCGAACTTAAATGAAAATCTTCAAGACGAATGAAAATCTTCAAAGCTCATTTTCAATGTTGACGAATGCAATATGATCAAAAGGGTAGCGTCAGGGTTACGGTAGACACGGTAGTCGAAAGGGGCATTAGTGCCGTGGTTGGTTGATAATGAACGGTACCAAATAGTGAAAACATGGAACCTTAGATTTTTTCCGTGACATTCTTGAAAGCAGTTGCGTGATATGTTAGAAGGAGATAAAGATCTCGAAAAACTGATAAGAAATGGATATAAAAGGAGGGTAATCGGCAGTGATGGCATCAGTCTGAACACTGCGAAGAGCAAAACAACCGACTGCAAACGAACAACTGAAGAACGATGAAGGGGCTCATGGGCAGCCTTCTTCTTATTCTTCTCATCCACGGTAGGCCAGTTGCTCGTGGAGCACACTTGGAATTCTTTCGGTTGCAGTGCACCATACTGATGCTCGAGATGAGCTCGCAGACATGCTTAGAGGCTTGACACCGACAGAGATTGTCAAATTGGTGAACGAAGGCCGGGCGAGTACCGCCAATCGCTACAATGTCACGAACATGGCGACCCTTGTTAGTTTTTTCTTTTAAATGGAAATGAAATGTTATTTTCCAGACTTGGGACGAGAAGTTGGCTGAAAAGGTGAAGACGTTCTCTTCCAACTGTGATTTGATCAAGCCTGGTCCGGATTATCGATTCATTCCAATTGAGTTCAGTGGACCAGGTGGCGATACGGCACTCAGGCTATTGCTGAGGAGTATTCCCGAACATGTCGAGCTCAGACTACCGGAAACTCCGGCCGGTCTCCGGACATGGTGGCTTGGAATGAAATCTCACCCCACTACGTATACTTATGAGTTTTCCTACCCGCCTCAAACGAAGATTGCATGCGCGAAATACACTTGCACTGGAGTCGCTCCATATCAACCGTCTATGGGCTGGTCCGGAGGACCCTACAAGATCACAAAGTTTTGTGTGCTCGGCAATTTGTGAGCAACTTTGATCACTGATTATCATTATTCCATTTCTGACATTTCAGCGGCGAGATCAACCCCGATCTGATCAAGTTCAAAGGGGAAACCAAGTGACAATCCAACAATGAATGTATCTGGTCTTGTGCTTCGAAGTAAAGCTGTTTTGCGGCAAAACGTGTTCTTTCTGCATCTCCGCCGTCCTTATACTTCATTGTCAATTGATTTTCCAAAATCTTTCGAAGTATCTTTCATGGTTTTCTTTGCCAGTCATTTTTTTCTCGTTTCAGGTGTATTTTGGTTTTTCACTGGGAATGTCTAATTTTTCAGCGGTTTCATCGGCAAAAAACTTTTTTTAACATGTTCAAATGTATTTAGAAGCCCTGAATGGTGAAAAAAGAAAAAAAAGCGTTGAGCATAAAACATACAGAAAATCTAAAGAAAACCCGAAAATCGGATCAAAAACCACAATTCAAAAAATAAAAAGGAAATTTTTTGTGAACAACGAGACTAGTGAGGTTTGGGAACGTGCCCGTCCACATAAAAGTTGCGTGTCATAGTCGGCAACGTTACCGTAATCCCGTCGAGCTCCTTGGAGAGCACGATTTGGCAGCCGAGCCGAGAGTTGTCTTTCAGTGCCGGCGCCTGAAAATGAATGATTTGAGCCGATTCCTCAAAAAAAAAAATGAGGTTGCCGCCAGACATCGGCCAGACATCCGCTTGGTATACGCCAGAATGAGCGCCCGGGCTCGAGCCGCCAATGGCGCCTTGAGCTTGGCCGTCTGTCTGCGGCCAATCAAATAGTCGATCCCCTTTAGGCTGTGTGCGGTAGAGCGCGCTTACCATGTCGAGCATATCGTCCTCCTCCTCCAACGGCTCCGCGAGCTTGTCCTTATAGGCCGGATCGACGTACACGTGGCAGGTCGAACACGCCAACGATCCCTCGCAAGCTCCCTCCATTTCAATGTCGTACCTGAAGAAAACAAAAGATTTTCATCGATTTTCTAGGGAAATTCGAATTCCCGCCCGACCTGTGCGCCAAAAACATCACATTATCGCCGATTTTTCCGCGAATTTTCCGCTCGGTCCCGTCTCGCAACACATACGTGATATTCACCACTTCCTCCTCGCTTTTCGGATCCTAAAACTCTCAATTTTTATCGATTTTTTTCGCACATTCTCTCCCGCCCACCTCATACTCAAAATCGCCGGTTTTCCGCACACCGCTCACTGTGAAATGTCGAATTTGTGGGAGTTTTGGCAGGAATCCTCGAATTTTCTGCGTTTCCAGCGCGAATCGACCAATTTTCGGGGCGTTCATTGCTAGCCGCAGGAGTGAGGACATTTTTGGAGCTGAAAGTGTGGGAAATGATGAAAATTTGAGAAAAATCGGGATAACAGCGGGAAATCGATGAAATGGAGAGCGGTAAAGTGTAATAACTAGTCTTAAAATTCAAAAAACATAAATTCCCCCCCCCTTGAAATTATACAAAAACCCGACATTTCAGCCAGAAAACACGGAAATCGCTGAAAAAATCGGCGGGGACTAGTTTTCGCCGGAGCGCGTGGCCTAGCATTCCGCTCTTCCACGGCCCTCATCACGATTTTTTCGAACCGCTTTTCTCGCCGATTTTCACCGATTTTCACCGTTTTCCCCACGATTTTTCGCGTTATTCAGGTAAAATGACAAAAAAGTCGCGTTCGAAGAAGGCGTCAAAGGCGACGTCGTCGTCCGGTGTCGCCGGTGAGCCGGCGAAAAAGTCCGACGAGCTGGACATGTTGGACGACATCAAAAATCACGAGGATTTGTATATTTCCGACACGGACGTCACCAACATTTCCAAGTAAACCGATAAATATTGTTGATTTTTGAGGAATTTATCGATTTTTCAGCTTCATTCGCACAACGAACAAGTCTTTCAAGAGTTTGGGCGATATCGTCGTTGACAAGCTGACGGGACGCTGCTCGCTGGGCATTCTGCACGCGCTCATCTCGCTTTTCGACGCCGAATCGAAGGATCGTGAAGACGTCATCCGACGGCTCAACATCATCTATATTGTGTGGCGTTTGCCGGACATTGAGGCCGAGCTGCGTGTGAAGCCGCTGAAAACGATGCAGGACGTGTACTCGCACCCGTTCTCGACGTTCCTCTACTACGCGGTGACTTTGGAGCACGACGCCGAGCGGACACTCGCCAAAATCATCGTCACAAACAATGTGAACGTCGTCGAGAAGTTGACGACGCCGGATTTCATTCAGAAGCACGCCACGTTCTCCGAATACCAGATCGATCGGGAGGCGATCGATAAGTACGAAACGGAGAACACGGATCACTGGCCGGAGATCACCGACGAGATGGTGCCGGTGCCGAAGGCGATTCGCGAATTGGGCAGGGAACGGAAGGAGTACGAGGCGGGCATGGCCGCCGCGTTCTGTCCTCTGCAGCACTTTGCGCCCACTTTGCTACCGCCCAGGATGAGACCGCTTCTCGCCGAGGTGAACCGATTTCAGGCGATTTGAAGCAATTTTAAGGGACTTCTGGGGCTGAATTCACCAGTTTAGCTTGTTTTTCCGCTTTTGACCGGGTTTTCAGCTTTTTTAAGGCCATTATCACTCTTTTTGGGCGATTTTGTGGAACTTTCTGAGCTTGTTTCATCGATTTAGCTGAAATTTTCAGCTTCTTATCGATTTTCTGGACGTTTTCGTCGGTTTTCAGTCGAGTTTCACCTTTTTTATCTAGTTTTTCTGCTTGTGGACGGTTTTTCAGCTGCTTTCGAGCTACTTGAGCGATTTTGTGAGACTTTTCGGGCTAGTTTCGTTGATTTAGCAGGTTTACTCCGGTTTTGAGCGGCTTTTTGAACGTTTTCAGCAAGTTTCGGGCTAATTTCACCGATTTCACTCGTTTTTTTTTTAGTTTTCAGCAGGCAATAATAATAAATTAAATTCTGCTCTAATTATTTTTTTAAAAAAAACATTTTTTTTTCGTCTCGGATCCTTCAAGGAGGTTTTAGGCCAGTTTTTTCTGCACAATAGAATTTTCCGATAATTTTTTAAAAATTTTTAAATTTTGCAGCAAGACCCGATGATGAAGCGCTTCCGGGACGTCCATGCTCCGGAGAACGCCATGAACATCGCCAGTATTCTGTATTCGAACACCGCCGACAAGGATATTCAGCAGCAGTTGCTCAGCGCTTTCCAGGATCTTCAGCCCTGTAAATTCTTTTTTTTTCAAATTCGAAAAAAAAAATTTTTTAATCGAGCTGAAATTTTAAAAACTGAGAAAAAAGTCAAATTCGGAAATTAAAAAAAAAATTTTTCTAAGTTTGCAAAATTCAAAAATTAAGTGAAGATTTTTGTTGTATACTTTTTTTCGCAATTTTTTTTCAAAATTATTTTTTAGAAATTAAAGTGTAAAATTTTTAAAATGCTTCCTATTTTTTATTTATTTTTCAATTTTTTCTTGTTGAATTTGAAACTACAAAAAAAAATTCATCGCTTTTTCGTCGTTTTCAATTTAAAAAAATCTTCAAATCAGTTTCCAATTTCCAAAAAATTTCCTAAGACAATTCATCACTTTTCAAAAAAAAATCCGATTCAAAATTTCGCTACAAAATCATATCCATTTTTTTAAATATTGAAATTTCGCGAATAATTCTAGAATAGTTTTCAAATAATTTTAAATTTTAAGTTTCAAAATAAATATTTTTGAAAATAAATTTCCCAAAAAATTGTTACTTTTTTTAAAAATTTAAAATTAGACTTAAAAAAATTCTCTCATCTCCAATTTATCTCCAATTTTTTAAAATTTAAAATTTCCGCCAAAAATAAAAAATCTCTAATTTTTAAATATTTTTCCAGCTGTCCAGGAATATCAAGCAGAACTATTCTCCGGAATGACTGCAGCCGAGCGTTAGTTTTTTTTTTTTATTGAAAATTTCTTATTTATTTCCAGAAGACGAAGCGAAACGGATCGTGACACTGCCGCCGGACGGAATGGCCGAGTCGGAAGATTCGGATGTGCCGTCGGAGGACGGAACCGATTCAGAAGAGGAACGAATCCAGGAGAATCTGCACTCGATGGCCACTGTCGCCGATTTGAACGACAAAACCATCGAGGGATGCGTCGATCGCATCCTCTCGGCCACCACTCTCGCGTATGTATTTTTTAAAATTTAATTTTATTTTCATAAATATTATTTCAAAAAATTGCGAAAAATTGAAAAAGTTTCCTGGAATTTAAAATTGTTTTTAATTTTTATATCATCCTTCAAGTTTAAAAAATCGCATTTAAAAAAATCAATGTTAAATTCATTGAAAACAATTTTTTTTTGAATTTTATTTCACTGTCTGTGATTTTTTTTTCAAATTTCAAAATAATTTTTTCACCAAAAAAAATTGGCGAAAAAATTTCAAAAAATAAATTAAAAGCTGAAAAAAATGGCGAAACTGTTTCTTTCTCTAAAATTTCCTCAAATGTTCGAACAATTTCTAACAAACTCCCTCTTCAATTTCCAGCTCTCCCAAAACCGATCTGATGGTATTGTTCGTGAAGAATTGCAATCTGACGCATCCGCAGTACCTACGTCTTCTGAAGGCGTCGGAGAAGGACGACAACATCATCATTTTCATCAAGACGAACGCAAAGTTCACCGCACAGTTCCTCGTTCGGAATGCGATTTGCGAGACGAACGGATGCGAACTTTTCAAGAGGTTAGCACCATTTTTTGGGCCGGGAAAGGGATTTCTGGGCTTTTCCGGCCAGTCTGAGCATGCTTTCAAGGATCTTTTTGGGCTTTCGGGCCGAGCTCGTCGATTTTCAGGCTTTCTGGAAGTTTCCGGCCAATTTTTACTTTCTAGGCCACTAGATACAATTTCAGTGTTTTCTAGGCCTTTTAATGCTGTTTTGTCGAGCTTTTTGAGAGTTTCAGCCCAATTTTAAGCCGAATGGGGGGGTTTCTAGGCTTTTCAGAAAGATTTTTGCGATCTGAAAGGGGTTTTCATCATACTTTAAAAAGGCCGGGCCGGGCCGGGCTTTTTCTAAAATTTTTTGGCCCGGCCCGGCCCGGCCCGAAAGCCCGGCCCGGCCCGGCCCGGCCCGGCCCGGCCCGATTCGGCCCGGCTCAAAAATGAAACTTCGCAATTTGACCGAGACTTGCAGCGTGTCGAGATAAACTCGGTCAAAACGTAATAATTCATGTGGAACATCGTTATGTTGAGATTTGAAGTTGAAAAAGGAAAAAAAATTGAATTATGAAAAAAAATATTGAGAAAAGTTTTCGAAAATTTCAATTTTCGAAAAAATTTTCAAACCCGGGCCTTCCGGGCCGGGCCCGGGCCGAGGGTACGAAAAAAGCCCGGCCCGGCCCGAGCAAAAAAAAAAAAAGCCCGGCCCGGGCCGGGCCGGGCCGGGCTTTTTTTCCGGGCCGGCCCGGAATTTTTAAAGTATGGTTTTCATGGCTTTTTCAGGGTAATAGCAAAGTTTTCGGTATTTCAAACCGATTTCACGAAATTCCAAGTTGTCTATTCATATAATTTTCAAAGCTCTCAACCGCTTCTTCAGATACATGCGAATCGCGCAACGCATCGAGTTCATGGTGCAGGCGATGGAGGTGGTGATCAAGTTGGCGAGAGAGTTCACCGAACTGAAAAAGATGACCGCTGGCCATCGGGAGGCCGTCATCAACTACATCCGTCACTGTGTCAAGTCGTGCGAGGATTCGCCGAATCCGCCGCCCCGCTCGATCCGGCTCATCGCGATGCTCGTCAGAAAGTTGCTCCGCGAGCGAGTGCTCACTATTGAGGTGAGCAGAAATGCGGAGATTTGGCAGTTTTCGGAGCGGGGGAAGCCGATTCTGTTCTAGATTGAGACTTGAAATGGGGTTTCGGGCCGTTTTGGGCCCAATTTGAGCCGGTTTGGAATTAGGCCTTCAAAAGTTTAGAATTTGCACTTCAGAAGTTCAAAATCTGCTCTGAAGTTCGGAATTTGCTCTAAATTGATGTTTCGGGCCGATTTAAAGTCTAGACCGTGAGATTTAAGCTTTATCGGGCTGTTTTCGGCCGGACTTGAGCCGACTGAAAGTTTAGCCCTTCATATTTTGGTTTAGATTGAAGTTTGCGAGGTTTTTGTCTGTTTGGACTAGATTTGGACCAACTAGGAGTCTAGGCCGTCAGATTTTGCTCTGAATCAAGATCTGCGAGAGATTTGGGCGTTTTGGGCCGATTTGGGCCGCTCAACTCGGAATTTGAACTGTTTTCGCGATCCGAACGCTCCGATTCTGGCGTGGTTCAGGGTTTCGGCCCATTTTTCAAGTGTTCGATTCTTTTTTTGACTATTTTTAGCTTGTTTTTGGGTTTTAGGACCTTCAAATACTTGGAACACGTAGGAAATCCTTCAGAATTTGAATAGAACCAAAAAGGATGAGAAATTTGGCTGAGTAGCGACTCATCGCGTGCCAAACGGGTTACGAAGGTGGTGTGTATCCAGCTAATTGCAGGACGTGACAACGGAAATGAAGCCGTTCTGTCTGAAGTTCACGGATCATCGCGAGTGCTCGTCGCTCTACAAATACCTGCAGGGCATTCCGTCGGGTCCCGAGGACAGTCTGCTCTCTCAGCAGATGGGCTCCTCGTCATCGGGCGGCGCCGGCTCGAGCAATCAATCGATAAAGACGCTGACCACCACCAAGTGCTCCACCGGTCCGAACGCGACGACGACGACGACGACGACGACGACCGTCGTCAAACAGTGCGGATCGGCGGTCGTGAAGCAGACGAGCCGCAAAGTGGTGCTCCAGGCGTCGTCGCTTCAGAAGCTCAACTCGATGCGAAAAGTGACGACGGCGCTGCTGAAGAGCTCGGCGGCTCCCGGAGCCACTCAACGCATCACCGCCTCTCGGCCCTACGTCACCCATCATCCGGCCTCCTCCTCCACTGAGGATCCCGACGACGATCCCGAAGACGTTTGAATCCCTCTTGAGAATGGAAAATTGAATGTCGAGAGAAAATTGATGGGATTTTTGGGATTTTACTAGAATTTTTTGACTAGGAAAATCACAGGAATTTGGTGAAAATTTTAAAAATTTGAAAAAAAAATTTTTTCAATTTTTTTTTTTGAAACGATTAGATTTTCTGTGAAAATTGATAATTTTAAATTCTTTTTCGCCATGAAAAATGATTAAAATTTTTGAAAACTTTTGAATTTTTTTTGGAATTTTTTTTGAATCGACAGTTTTCATTTTTTTAAAATTATTTTTTTAATTGAAACTTTCGAAATTAAAAAAAAATCTGCAATTCTCAAAAATTACATTAATTTTCTCTTGAAAATTATCCAAAAATAGCCCATTGCAAACATTTTTTCCCCATTTATCTCCCCCTATATATAAATATTTTCTCTTATTTTTTGCATTATTTCCCGCTCCCCATTTATTTTTCTATATATTCTCCCCCGATATTTTTTTCTGTCAAAAGATTGTGTGTGTGTGTTTTATACATTATTTTTTCATTTTCCTATATTTGAAAAAAAAACGTCCAGCTGAAATTATCTCCAAAGCCTGTTTCCCCCCCCATCAAAATTGAAATAAATAATTTGATGTGCCCTAAAAATATTTTTAATTTAAATTTTTTCGAATTTTTTTCGTTTGAAGCGGAGCGGTGATCTTATCTTGATTATTTATTTTCATTTATTTTTAAAAATACTTTTTTAAAATCATATTTCGAAAATTTCATTCAAATTTCAAAAAATTATTATTCAAAAATTTATAGCAAGAAAAATTTTTTTTCAGATTTTTTTTTAACTTTAATATTTATAATCAAGTTTATAATTTTTCTCCCAAAATTCCAAAATTAAAAAAAAAATTTTAATTTGGTTTTTTTTTTGGAATAATTGTTTCAAAAAAATGGTATTTTCATTCTGTTCAGTGAAAAAAAATTATTTTTTTTTCTTGAAAATTTCTGAAATCCAATTAGAAAAATAAAACTCTTTTTTTTAGAAATAATAATATTTTTCTCGGCAAAATTTTTATTTTTTTCAGTTTAAAAAAAAATTCTCTTTTCCTTCTCATTTCCTTTTGTTTTCAAGAAATCAAAGACAAAAAAACAAACAATCAGCCTTGCGACGGGCCGGGCCCAAATGAAAAATTTCTAGGCCCGGGCCCGGGCTCGGCCCGGGCTGAGCCCGGCCCGGCCCGTTGGGCCCGTGGTAGTACTAACTTTTTCAAAAGTAATTTTGTAAGACAATTTTCGCTGATCAATTTTCAAATAAAGGGGACAAAATTCGAAAAAAAACTTCAAGAAAATGTATGCAGTGGGGCGCGTTTGCATTACTCTGAAATCGGAGGGCTCCGATTCGGATGGGCGGAAGCGGCATCTCAAAATGGGAGGGCACTTACTTAGCTTTTCAAAAACGGGCTGGGCCCGGGCCGGGCCCAGGCTCTAAAAAAACACGGCCCGGCCCGGCCCGGGCCCAGCCCGAAAATCGCAAGTCTGCAAACAATTGTTTATTTTTGTTCTCCGATATATATTAAAAAAAATTTTTTTTCCGCAATTATAAAAAATTGTGATAATTTTTCCCCAATTTTTTCGCTCTAATCAAATTAATTGAATTATTTGTTCTTACGAATCCTCATTGATTATCATTTTGTTTTCTCTGCAGAATGGCCACATCATCCTCGACGACGACGACTTCAGAAGCGCCGCCGCCGCCCCCCTCCAGTCTCACTCCCGACAATCCGGCCGGCTCCTGTCTTTTTTTGGATTTTCTCATCTCCGTGCCGACTGAGGCCAGACAACGAATGCTCCAAAAACCATCATGTGGTAATTATTTTTGATTTTAAAAAACTATTTTCAAAAAAAAAACTAAAATGACCAAAAACCATAATGTGGCACGGGGTTTATTATTTTTGATTTTAAAAAAACAATATTTTTAAAAAAATCGAAATGATCAGAAAATCATCATATGGTTGTTATTTTTAATTAAAAAAATAAAAATATTTCCAAATCAATTAAAATTCTCAAAAAAAAACCAGCCATCATGTGATGTTTATTAACAATATTTGAAAAAATAAAAAATTTCAAAAAATTTCAAATAAATAAGTTCTAAATTTCTATGAAAAAAATAACTCTGATTAAAAAAAAAAAAAAAAACTGATTAAAAAAAAAAAAGTTTCCAATAGAAATGTACAATTTCCAAATGAAAAAATTGAAATTGAAATAAAATTTATTTACCTTTAATAACCGTTTTCTTTTTTTTTAATTTAAAATCCCAAAAAAAACCATACTTTAAAAAGGCCGGACCCGATTCGGCCCGGCTAAAAAAATGAAACTTCGCAATTTGACCGAGACTTGCAGCATGTCGAGAGAAATCCGGTCAAAACGTAATAATTCATGTGGAACATCGTTATGTTGAGATTTGAAATTGAAAAAGGAAAAAAAAATTTCAAACTCGGGCCCGGGCCGAAGGTACGAAAAAAAAAGCCTGGCCCGGCCCGAGCAAAAAAAAAAAAGCCCGGGCTTTTTTTCCGGGCCGGCTTTTAAAGTATGAAAAAAAAACAATGTTTTTTCATAAAGCGATCTTTTTTTTGATTTCGGAAAAAATATACGCTGATTTTCTGGGATTTTCGGTCGTCTCATTTTGCTAAAAACCTTTTTTTTTCTCAAAAAGCAATCAGAAATTATACATATTTTTTAATTCCGGAAAAAAATTATTTGATCTTCTAAAAAAAATCGGAAAAAAAGCTGAAAATCCGAATTTTAAAAAAATACCTAAAATTGACGTAAAAGTGTATTAATTAACAAAAAAAAGTTTCAAAAAGTTGTTTTGTTCCAGCTCTATTCATCTATCGCATGCTTCCACCGATCGCGCAACAAATCACAATTCAACTAATTTGGAGGGGCAGTTTTCCGTAAGAAAATCAATAATCCATCGATTTCCCCCCAATTCATTTTTTTTTTGTTTCTAGAAGAGCTGAAAGTGTGCAGGAGAAGAAGTCGATCGAGCATCAGGTCTCACTCATTTTAAGCCTTGGAATTGTGCTCCGAGATGAGCAAGGAGCACTGATTATTAATGTGAGTCAAAAATGCATTGTAAACGCGCTCTATTGGCAATTTCCAGTAAGATTATCAATAGAGCGCACTTGCTTCATCTCGATTTCGCCAAATTTTGTCCATAGTGCGCTAGAGCGCGATTCCTTCCCGAAAAAAAAAACAGTTGACCGTTGGAAACGCGCTCCAATCGCGAATCGCGATTTCCCTAGAGAAAGATTCTCAATGGAGCGCACATTCTCTATCCGGATGCTTCAGGACGACTACAAACGTGCGTACATGTACGCGGCGATGCTCGGCGCCACTCAAATCTCAAGTTTGTGTCTCGAGACGAACGAGGAAAAGATGCGCGGAAAAGATGTGGACAAGAAGGCCGTCGAACGATGGGACTGCATTCTTAGGTACCGAAAAAGAGCATTGGAGCTATTGAGCTTGAGCTTTGGAGCTCCGCGAGCTCCGAAATCGCACATTATAAGATCGCGTCCGGGTCTCGAACGGAAAAAAGATACGAACGGGCTCCGGCGATCAATTGCGCCTCCCTTTAAATTTTTTTAAAAAGTAGAACCAATCTATACAGAGCTTTTCAAAGTATTTTTGAACATTTTTTGAAGAAAATTTCCCTCCAGTGAGCACAATTCCAGAGCTCGCAAAGTTTGCTCTGAAATTTGGTGCTCGCCGAATCCATTTTTTTTTGCTCACTTCAGATACCTGGCTCTGCCGTCGGAGGAGAACACGCAGGCGGTCTCGGAAACGACGCGGAATCTGTTCAAAAAGGCGAACTTCACGTCGGGCGGCGAGAGTTCCATCGAAATCACCACGTTCGGCTTTCAATTTCTGCTGTTGAGCCCGGTGAAACAGATGTGGACGTACGTCATCGAGTATCTGAAGCTCGAAATGAGCGGCGGACAGGACATTGTCGAGGTCATCGAGCCGCTCATCCAAATCGTCCTCCTCGCCAATCGGGGTAATCTGCCAAAAGTTTCCAAAAAATCGATAAAATGAATTCACTTTTATGAAGAAAACAAACGAAACAAAAAGTGAAAGTTTGCAGTTTTCATTTGAGACGGCTCTAACCGAAATCAGTGCTAGTTACAGGATTCAAGGCGGAAAAGGAGTGCTATCAGATCGACGAGAACTGGAGTGTGTGCCAGATGGAGCTGCTCAACCATTTGCGCGAGCTCGGCGTCATCTTCATTCGGAAGCGCAAAGACGGCGTCTTCTTTCTGACACACTTGCTGACGCATCTGGCGACGAACGAGGTGACCGACGACTCGTCCGTCGAGAAGGTCTCGAACGGAAAAGTGATCGTCGAGACCAACTTCCGCGTCTACGCCTACACGTCGTCGCTTCTCCAGCTCGCCATCATCGCCTTATTCACCGAAATGACCTATCGGTGAGCGTTTCTTCTCTCTTCTTTCTTTTGGTTTGAGTGCGCGGCGCGGCGCGGTCGCGTCGCGGTTCAAGACAAACGGAGTCGTGTTCAATAGAGCGCGTTTGCACAAGTTTCGGAATTTTCATGAGAATTCTTTCCGATAAAGTGCGTTACTCCATTAAATACACAAAGTTTCGGAATTCTGGTTTTGAAAGTTCGAAAATTTTAATTGCAAAAAATAAGCTTTCAGTTTTTTTAAGTTAAAAAACCCAAGGTAATTTTTGTTTTAAACTAAAATTCACTAAAAATTTTTAATTTTTTTGCACTGAAAAGTTTGAAAATATTAAAAATGTTCTGTAAAAACTTTCGAATTTCTTGAAAATCCCGCATTTTTTCTCTGAAAATATTACCAAATAATTATTTATTTATGATGTTTGGATTTCAAAAATTCGCATTTTCTTGTCAAAAATGCCATGAAAAACAAATTTTAAAAAGTTTTAGAAACGAACTTCCAATTTGTTAAAAACTGCGATTCAGTAGGAGTTTTCTTTTTTTTTTTTCTACTGAAAAAAAAACAATTTTTAAAAATAGATTTCAAAAAGAAACAAGAATCACATTTCTGGAAGTTTTCAAAAAAAAAATCTGAGATTTTTTCATTTAGAAGTGTTATTTTCAAAATAATTTTCATTCGAAACCGTTTTAATGTTTTTTTTTTCTGATCAAAAACGTTTTAATTTTATATAACGAAAACAAAAAATTTCTCGTGGCTCGCAGATTCACGGACATGTCAGTGGGCATAATCACGCGAGAATCGGTGCGCGGAGCACTTCAGCACGGCATCACCGCCGCCCAAATCATCTCGTTTCTGCGCGCGAACGCGCATCCGCAGTGCATCGCCACTTCCGGCCCGATCAATTGTCTGCCGATCACGGTGGCCGATCAGATCCGTCTGTGGGAGGACGAGCGACGGCGGATGGATCTGAAGGACGCGTACTTCTACTCGAACTTCGAGTCCGACGACGAGTTCCACGGCGTGTGCTCGTTCGCCCAGGCGCAGGGCATCCTACTGTGGGCCGATCAGCAGCAGAAGCTGATCATCGTCAACGAGGAGGGACACGAACAGGTCAGACAGTGGTACAAACGCGAGAAGGAGCGCGCCGCCGCGTCACGACGATAATCCGATCCGATCCGATCTCTGCTTTAACCTTCTCACTTTTTTTTCTCGAAATTTTTATCGATTCATCCGTTATTTCTATGAAGCTTGACAGTTTTTCTGATTTAAATCTTTCAAACAAACGAGAGCGTGACGCGAAAAAAAGACAAATCTTTTGAAAAACTCCAAACGGAACACTTTTGGCGTGGGTCTCGGCACGAAAACGAGGATTACTGTAGCGTGTCAGGCCTAAGCAAAGCGGTTTTTTTAGTTCAAACTGTTTTAAAAGACATTTTTTCTAAAAATTTGGCAATACACCTGGTCTTGACACGAAAACCGTGGTGTTTGCGGTATACTGTAGGTTCTAGGCCCGATTGTCGAAAAAAGTGAACATTCGCAGGCACATTTTAACGATTCGACTATTCAGGCCTTACAGCCACAGTATACCTCATTTTCGTGTCAAGAGCCACGTCAAATTATGCGCTTTTAAACGGCGACTCCCCCGCAACCCAACCCGTACGCCTGAAAGTGTCTCCGAGTCGTAATTCGGAGCTGTCAGTTTGAGTGCTCGTCAAGAATCGGCATCGAGAGTCAGCCCACTTTGAAAAGGTGCTTTTCTGAAGAAGAAGAAAAGAGAGAGAGAGAGAGAGAGAGAGAAAAAGAAACCAGAAAACCATAGAGAGGGTGGGACCTTCTAATTTATTCATTGCGAAAATTGTGTACACACACACACACTCGAACAGACTCAAAATATATTCTCTCTCTCTCTCTCTCTCTTTCTTTTCTCTTTTTCCAATGTGTCCCCATTTCCACTCTGCAGAATAGTGTCTGACCGCGTAAATTTGAACACAATGCGTTTTTACACTTGTTTGCACACTTTTTCGTGGTAGAACTGAGTTTGAGGGTTCGATTGATACCCCAAACTTGACTGTTTTCATCTCGTTTTCCGTTTTTTTAGGTGATCCCTCAACGAGATTCCGAAATTACGATGCGCGGTGTTTAGCGAAATAATATCTTTTTTCTTTAAATTTTTTTCACGATTTCTTCATTTTTTTCGCTGTTTTTTCTTCAATGAATGGTCTAAAATAGTGAACTTCAATAAAGTTTAGCGCGAGAAAATTTCCGCTGAACACCTGAAAGTATAAATTAGTCTAAATTAAAATTCACATTTTTTCCCATCATCGGAGAACGAAACGGCTAAAAAGTGAAACTTTCGCGGGAAAAATTGAAAAAAAAAGATGATATTTCGCTAAACATAGCGCACCGTTGTTTCGGAGTCTCGTTGAGGGGTCACTTCGTTAAAAAACGGACAATGAACTGAAAACAGTCAAACTACAGAAAAAGTGGGTTAAACTCGTCGAAAATCGTTCTGCTCCAAGTTCTGGGACCAATTTTCCCAGAGATCCACTTATTTCTTATTTTTTCCTCCTTCCCTCGTCATTGCAAAGGAAACTAGAAAATGTAATGGTGCATGTAAAAAATCTCTGCTTGTGCATGCGCGTGTGTGTGTGTGTGTCAACTTTATTTTTGAGCCCAGAGCTCTTGAGAGCTCTTTGGAGCAAGTGTTCCTCGTGTCCCCCGGGGGGAGGGGTAGAGGAAGAATGGCGCAGTTTTGTGGTGTTTTTGAGATGAAACCCGGGGGCAAAAAAGTGTTGTGATGGGAAGAGGGGGATAGAAACGATGGGAATAGAAGAGAAGGAAGGCGAGGAATTCATTTTATGACATGACTATGTAGCAGCATTCACACAAAATGACGTGGCACTGCCGGCGGCTCGCCAACTTCAAATTAAACTTTTCGCCCCGTTTTGACACACAGAAGGCACTTTTTGTTCTTGCTCCGCTGTTCTCCGTCGATGCTCCATTTCTTGTGCTCTCTCTCTCTCTCCCGATTTTATTATAGATGGAGGAAAAGAAAAAGAGAGCAAAACATTTTTCGTTCGTGTACCTGGTCAGCCATGAAAATGGAAGGGGCCGAAACGGGGAAGTGCTCCGCGACACACACGCGCAGAGCTCTTTCCTCAGGTTTTTCCATGAAAAGAGCCACTAGTCTATAGATTATTAAGCCCAGATTGGCTTTCTTTTCATTTTTCTGGGAGCGATTGGGAGGGGAGACTAATGGCTCTCTGAAGTCCCAACTTTTGGTCATTTACTAATATTAACCGTAAGATTGCGGAAACTTTTCCGTCTGGGTGTCTTGTTCTCTCTTTCCCTATTGTTTTTTTTTCGATGACAAGCGCAGAGTGGGCAAGTTATATTATTGAGCTGAAAAACATTGAGAGTCCACTGAAAATCTGGCGTTCGGGTCTCACCACGAAAAAAAACGGGTAATATAAATTTTTTTCCGAATAATCATCTGCACCTTTAACCTAAAAATCAAGGGGTTAAAAGCACCGATGATTATTCGGAAAAAAGTTTATGGTACCCGTTTTTTTTCGTGGTGGGACCCGCCCGCCCGTTTTGTCTGTGGACTCTCTCGATTTTTTAACTCTATAATAGCTCAAAACTCTCGAATTTTCATCTTTGAAATTCGACTGAAAATGCTAGAAAACGACGTTAAGAATTTTTTGAGTTGTGGTTTTTTTTTAATTTTACAGCGAATGGATAATTTTGGTTTTTTTTCTTTAAATTTAAATTTTAAGCCAAAAACTCCCTCAGAGAGTAGAAGTTCCAGCCAAACGTTTTCCCTTCACTTTCTGAAATTCGCTTTCCCGATCTCTGACCCACCTGCTTTTCTGTTTTCAATTCCAAAAATGAAGGCGTCCTCCTTAACCCCAACTATAGCACGAAGAAGTGGAAGAGATCGGAGGCGTCAAAACAAATAAGAGAGAGAGAGGGAGCTGAAAGAAGATAGAAAAATACCGCGAAGATGTCTGACGTCGTCGTCGTCGTCGCATGTTTGTGTCTGAAAATCGGTGTCTGAAAGTGTCTCTTTCAGACTGCAAAACCGTTGTTATTTGACCCTTTTCAATAGACTATGCGTCTTTTTGCGGGTTCACTGATAGCTTGGCTGAAGAAAGTCGGCTGAGCGATCGGGGGACACCGCCACTGGCGTATGCCAAGCGGATGGCTGGCCGATGTCAGGCCAGACTGAACCTGGCCAATGGCTGTTCCCACCCCCGCCACTGGCCGACTTCGGAGGCGTCATTGGCTGCTGGAGAGCTCATTTTGGCGTATGTCAAGCGGATGGCTGGCCGATGTCAGGCTGCTAACCACCATTTGCCAGACACACCTGGCCAATAGTCGTTTCGACTCGCCAACTTTGGCGCAAAATTCCTCGAGTTTCACTTTCCACTCCCCATCTCGTCCAGTTGACCTCATTTCCGTTTTACGCGCTCCGAAAACCATTTTTCAGTGGAAGCGTTTGGCTGACAAAGAGCACGAAAAGAGCACACAAAAGACGCATACACACTCAATTTTCCCCCCTCTCTCTCTCTCCTCCGCGCCGCCTTCTCAATTTCCGTTTTCGACCTCATTAGGTCATCTCGTTTACCCGCCGCTCACTATACCACCACCACTCTTTCCACCAACTTTGTACCCCCCCCCCACCCGCTTTTCTACCCCTCAGTTTCACGCCTCAATCCCCCTCCTCTCGGCGAATAATTGATCGAAACGCACTGGTGCCCGATCTTTTTGGTTCTCTTTTTTCCGAGGTGTTTGGTCGATAGACGGAGCCGAGAATGATGCAGTTCAGTGTCGGATCGATGATGATGATGATGATGGTAGTGTTCACGATTGTCGGCAGATCGCACGCCGCCAGTGAGTTTGGGGCTTGAGCCTGAGATAGGTCTAGTCGAAACCAAAAGTTGGTACTCGATAAGGCCTAACTTAGAGATCCACTCAGTTAGGCTCAGTTAGGCCTGGTCTCCAGTGATCTTCGTTCAGCTTAGGCCTAGCCAAGTCTTTCCAAGTTTGCATAGACCTTCGCTTTAATTAGGCCTAGCCAGATTTGTCGTTTCGGCTTGTTAAGCTTAAGTGAAAACCTTTGATTGGATAAGGACTAGTCCACTTTTACGAAGCAGGCTAATCAGTATTGGACTTGATTATTGATTAGTTCTTAGAAGTTATCCAGAGTTAGGCCTAAGTCTAATAGTCAGCTTGAGCTAAAGAAAAACCTAATTTTTACAATGGAATAATGGGCTGAAACCCGTTAGCTTAAATTGAAACCGAATCCCAAATTGACCTATTTGATCTACCAGACCAAATTAGTAGGTCAAACCGCTTTTCGCGCAAATGACAAGGCTCTCTTTCACTTCTTCTTCTCCTCTCCCCTCTTAAGCTCCCGTTGCCTAACAAAATCTAATTTACGATTTATTGGGTGCTGCGCTCCAAAGAGAATGACGAAAAAGAGTGGGGCGAGCCATGAATTTGAAATGGAGCAGCCCAGTGAAATGCACGAAAAGACGCGAGGGTGTGGAAAAGTGATGATTTCATTCGACAGGAGAGGCGTTGATGGACGATCACGGCGAATTTCTGCCGCACATTCGACTCGCAAAAGATTTGATGGATCCGCGAAGGTTCGCGTTTATCGGAGGGCACCGGGGGACTAGGAGTTTTCTATGCCACATCGCCTTTTTTTACAGGTACGATAGTCGAGTGAGGCCGGTGATGAATCACTCGAAACCGACGACCGTCTCGTTTTCGATGAGCCTCTATCAGATATTGTCGATTGTGGGTTTGGATTTCTATGCCACGGCCACGGTTTCGAAACTGTTTCCAGAACGAGAAGCAGCAAAATGTGGATCTGAACGTGTGGGCGATTCAGAAATGGAACGACGATTTTCTCGGCTGGAATCCGTATCTGTACGGAATGATCAACACGACAATACTTCCGTTCGACGCCATCTGGCTTCCCGACACTTATCTCTACAATAGGTTTGTTTGTTTGTTTTGCCTCCTTTTCATTTTCCATTTTCTCTCCCCCTCGCTTAATTGGATTGTTTTGCCCGGTCAGTGTGGTGATGAATCGCGAGGAGACGGAACGATACATCAATGTGGTGGTGACGACCAACTATTGGAAGGGCGAGAAGGGCGCCGAGGTGAAGTTCATGTATCCGGCGTTGTATCGGACGAGCTGTTTGCTCGATATCAGGTGCGCTCCTTTTTTCTTTGAATTTGAAAATGAGAAAATCTTGTGCGAATTCCCGCAATTCAACTTTTTCGAAAAGTTTTGTTAGGCTCAAAAAAAAGTTGTTTCACAGTACCCTTAAACACTTAGTACGGGGAATCGTGGCGAGACCCTCTCATTTCTTCCAGCGGTTTTTGATTCGGACCTCGCGTGGAAGAGACGTGTCGATTTACGGTGCTCGTAAATCGACACGTCTCTTCAAGGTCTGCGGAGCATCGTTTAGAGATGATCCAGAAAAACTGCGCGCTCTGGCGGGTCCGCTAAACTCTAGGATTTGTGAATGCCGCCACTGGCGCTATTTCTCCGTCATTGGCAGCTGATGCGCTCATTTTCAGCACTGGCGAACATAAGAAACAGACTCGAAAATTAGACTTCTTAACCACAGTCCTACGTGTCACATCCAGATTCTTCCCATACGATCAGCAAGCGTGCAAACTGACAATCTCCTCGTGGACCTCCTCCAAGTCCGACATCAACTACGAGCCTGAGTACGAGTCGGTGAACATGGACAACTTTTTGCCGAACGAGGAGTGGGTCGTCGTCAGTTTCAACATCAAACGAATCGAGGAGAAGTTCGTGTGCTGCCCGGAGCCGTGGGTTTTGCTCGAGGCGGTGCTCGTGGTTCGACGCAAACCGCTCTATTACATTGTGAATCTGGTGATACCGACGTCGGTGATCACGTTGGTCGCCGTCACCGGCTTCTTCACCGCCGCCTCGACGAGCTCGGAACGACGCGAGAAGTTGTCGTTGGGAATCGACTCGCTGCTCGCGATGAGCATTCTCATGATGATGGTCTCCGAGCAGATGCCGACGTCGTCGGACTTTGTGCCACTATTCGGAATCTTCTACCTATCGATCATCTTCATCATCTTCATCGGAACCCTCTTCACCGCCTTCATTCTCAACGTCCACCTTCAGAAGATGTACTCGAAGCCGGTGTCGGCGATCGTCTCCTACATCTTCTTCGGCCGAATCGCTCACTGGCTCCGAATGCGTCCGCCGACGATGCTCCTGGAGTTGTGGAACGAGACGGGTGTGACGTTCGGCAAGGCGAACAAGAAGGCGAAACGGTCGGAGGTGAAGCAGAAGCTCCCGAAAGTGACGTCATCGTCGTCGGGTTTGAATCTTCTGAAGAGCCAGGGAAGCGGAATGGCTCCACTTGCGGCTCCGATCAGCGCAAGGTCCTATATGTGAGTTTTAGACGAAAGAATGACCAGTTGCGGTGGAACCACGAGTTCTTTGGCCGAAGACTGGCGCTATTGCGCCGCTACTGGCGGCTGGGGCTCTCGTTTTGGCGTATGTCAAGCGGAAGACTGTCCAAATATTGGCCAATGGCTGCTTTGAAACGCATGTGCCCCACTCGCCAATCCTGGCGCAAAATACCCCGGCTATTCATCACAAAAGTTCCACTTCAGAAGTATGGACGACATGAAACGAGAAGCGGCGCGAAGGAACTGGCGACGTCTCGTCAAGAAAATCAACGCGAACAAAGGCCAGAATGGTGTGGCGAACACTAAAAGTAACTGCTCTTCCCGAAAACCGCGCCTCGCCCCAAATCCACTCTTCCAGACATGGGCGGCGGCGAGCGCGGCCAGTTGCGGCAGGCAGGCGCGCGGAAGAAGGCGCCACCGCCAGTGGCGCTTCCGCGCGGAGAGCCCGGACCGCTGATGTTGAGCGCGTCGGCGATCTCCGCGTTCTCCGTCACCGGCGATTCGACGATTCTCGAGAGCAAATTGAAGAGGAGGTATGACTGGTATTTGTAATTTTTGAAAAAATAGTTTCAAACTCAGTCCAACTGCTCGAATTTTAGGTATTTTGATGATAGTAATCTACAAAAAAAATTTTCTAGTGCTAGAATCAATTGAAACACAAATTTTTATGCCCGAAAACCTCTTCGCCCTGTTATCACAACGCGCTGCGCTAGACTCAGCGCGAAAACCTCGGTCATGGTCTAGAAAACGCACAGTCGGGTTTGAAATTTCGTGGTTAAATAAAAAGTCGAACGCAGAGCGCACCGAGCCGAGGCTAAATTCATTTCGGTGGAGCGCACTTACTGACAGTAAGAACTCTCGCAGGTACGCGCTGGAATGGGAGTACCTGGCGTCGGTGCTGGACCGTGTGCTTCTCATCGTCTTCTCGCTCGTCGTCTTCTTCGTCACCTCGATCATGATCCTGGTAGGAGAAGCTATGCATTTGTCCTACGAGCTTGCCGCTAAGGAGTTCTAACCGACCCTCCCTCCCTCCCTCCCTTCTTCCCCGTTTCCCTTCCCCGATTCGACATTTCGTCCACATCGTGTCACGAGACATGCGACTCCATTTTTTCTTCTAGCAGTCGCTTCTTTGTTCCACTCCCACCAGCCCCGTCCATTCCTGATTGAAAACAAACAGGGAAAACAACACCTCTCACCCTCTGATCTCAACCTATTCGCTTCAATGATTCTTGTCTTTTTCGTCCGAAAAACGTCCGAAAAGAAGTGTGTGTGTGTGCCGCTTCATTGACAAAACGCTTTGTTTTTTTTTTCTTTCTTCCAAACTTTATCTTTTTAATCTCTAATTTCAAAAAAAGGAACCAACGAAAAAATTTCAATAAAACCGTGTGTTGATTCGTGTTTGTGACATTTTAGAAAAAAAAACCGCGTGTTTGGCTGCTGTTCGAGACTTGTCAGGTCGTCAGTTATGGTGTTTTGTCCGTAAACACTAGTTGCCAGTGGGTTTTTATTCTTTTATTGCGAAAAAGTAGATAGTAGTTGTTTCAAGTGTGAAAGTGAGGCTTCATAGCCGAAAAACCAAAATATTAGTGTCATTATTAACCTGTTCAGACCTGTTCAGGCCTAAACTGGATTATCAAGAGGAATTAAAACTTGGCATTAAGCCAAATTTTGAGCCTATCACCGTCAAACTTTTAGGCTCAACCTATCGTTAGGCTCAAAATTAGGCCTAATGGTAGGCTCAACCTGAGGCCCATGTTTAGAATCAGCGTTAGGCCTATCCTTAGGCTTATTTTAAGGCACACGGTTAGACCGATCATCATAACGTTTCTAATTTGAAAGTTAATCGATTGACCATGGTAAATCTAGCGGGAATACATTTCCTGATCTTCCACATATAGCTAATGTTTTGTTAACTACACAGTAGCCCACCGCCACTACATACTTTTTACACACTTTGACGACACGATCCGAATGTTTGAATATGTGACACAAAAACACCTAAAACAAACTTTTCTCCCCCCGTTTCCAACCCAATCGCATGTCGTTTCGTTTTGTAGGATTTCAAAATCGTCGGTCT
Source organism: Caenorhabditis sulstoni (assembly GCA_963966605.1). Classification (NCBI taxonomy): domain Eukaryota; kingdom Metazoa; phylum Nematoda; class Chromadorea; order Rhabditida; family Rhabditidae; genus Caenorhabditis; species Caenorhabditis sulstoni. Next base: position 648,552 of record OZ016478.1, on the reverse strand, counting down.
CATCGTGTACGGAACGACGGCCGAGGAGAACGACGGACGCGATGGCTGAACTTGACGAAGACGTCGTTTTTCAATTTTTTTTTTGTCTCGCAATATTCAATTATCTTTTCGCCACATATTGTGTGAAACTAAGGGATCTCGTTGGATTACAAGAAAACGACAGGAAAAGGTAATAAAACTTTCGGATATCATTTTCTCTGAGAGCGTATTTAGAAGAAAAGCGAGGTCTCGCAACGAAAAAAACAACTGAATTAGTCATGCGCCTTTGAACTCTTTGACCTACAGTTTACAAAAAACAGTTCTTAAATTCATACTGTAGGTCGAAGAGTTTAAAAGCGCATGACTAACTTAGTTATTTTTTTTTCGTTGCGAGACCACGCAGCCCTATAATAGAAAAAATGGGGGAACTTTGAAATCTGCGAAACCTATCCGGATCAAATTTCCAGCAAGCTGTTACTGATACGATTTTCAGACTTTCTACAAATTTCAGCACAACGTGTCACGGTAGCTTTTGCTTCGAGACGACACTCCGCCGTCTCGGAATCGAGTCTTCTCTCGTCTCGTCTCTCCTCGATGCGCACACTCTCTCCCCATTGTTCTCGCACCGTCTCTGACGTTGTCTTCTGTTGTCTGCGTCTCTTCAATCGCGCGCTCTCTCTCTCACTCTCTCTATCGCTAAAACGCGGGCTGCGCGCACTCGTTTCCCAACTTTTTACCCCCTCACCAAAGTTCTAAATTAGAACTTCTAATCGCTATAACTTTCGACTAGACGCGTCGATATTGGCTGAAAATCCAACTATTTGAGTTTTCGGCGGAATTGTAAAAATTGCAGCATCAAGTTTCAATTTCCCATCGAGATACGAAGTTTTGAAAGTTTCGCTGGAATTTCAGCCAAACTGAGTGCAAAACGAGCACGATGGAGCTTGGATCGGACAAAAGTATGTTTTTGGGAAAATCGGCGCCTCTCGATTCCCTAAAAAGATTGTAATTGGCCTAGTTTCCCAAACTAGTTGGCCTAACTTTTGATATCGATGGCCTAACTTCCAAACTGAAAAATTCGAATTGAACACTGAGCTGTCTCGTTTTTTAAAATTCAAACAACCCCCCTGGCCTAACTTTTCGCATAGCTGGCCAAACTTTTTACGATTGTGACCTTACCAGGTCAACCGTTTGTTCCTTCTTTCTTTTCTATTTTCTTTTTTTTTCTTCTCATTTGGATACTTCTATTGCTTTCCGCGCCGCCAACTTGGCGTGAATCGCCGTAGGCCGATGAGACAAAAAGCTTAGTTGAGATTTTAGGCGTTGTTTTTGCGATGCCACGTCATCACAAAGTCATACTACTACTTTTTTGATGAATTGCCTTTAGTTCGGTCTCTTGCCACGTCATCACAGCTTTAATAAGTACCGTAACCTTTACCCACAAAAAGTGAGATTTCAGCAAGAGGACTCGCTAGAAACGAGCTCCAACAAGCAACAACCATTCCGCAGCTCAAAAATACTGGAGTCGGAGCACAACAAGAGGTCGCGAGCCGGTCCGGTTCGCGCGTGATCTCTGGAGAGGTAGCGGAAAACTAATTCCAGGGCTAAAAGTGAACACTGATTTTCAGAACACCGACCGTGCTCCGATGGGCTCCGATCGAAATCCGAGCTCGTACAACTCGGTGATGGAAGATTCCAGCAAAGAGCCAAGTCACTCGGATATTTGGAACATGTTTCTCGCAGCGAGCAAGAGACTTCTGGTATTGAAATCGTGGAGCCTTGTCGAGTCGGATGATGAGGATGAGGAAAATGGAAATGATGAGCATTCCGATGCTCCGGCCGAGGCTCGAGAGGTTCCGAAGGATGGATCGAAGGATCCGACCGATGGCGATCAGGAACATGGAGAAGATCGTGACGTTCCAACAGGAATGGAAATCGACGATGAGTGCGATGCTCCATCAAGACGCCGAGATGAAGGTGCTCAAATCACAAAAAACCTTCCGCGGCCGAGAAGAAATCGATATAATGAGCTCGGCGAGCTACATGGATATGGTCAAACTGACAGTAAGCGATAAAAAGGCTAACGCTTCCATTCGGATTCTTCTTGATTCAGATGGTTCACCAATACACTGCTCTCTTCACTCGTACAAAGAAATGATTGACCGAAATCTGCACAACTTGTTTGCAATATTCGACGACCTTGAAAGGCATCAGGACGAACAGGAGGAAATGTACCGAGAGTGGCTGGAGCATGAATCGGAAGAACAAGAAGAAGAAGAAGAAGATGCTCCGGGAGCTTCAAGTCAGGCAGTGCTCCATCAAGAGCAAGCTGAGCCGAACGCTGCCACGGACACCGCTGAAACATCGGCACCGCCCATCAAGAGACGCAAGAAATGGGACAATGGTCTGTCGACCACAGTGACTGGTTTCGAGAGCACAAGTGACACGGGAACCCCCAAATCATCGGCACGCCGACGTATGCAGTGAGGTTCGACAGAAATGCTATTTTGGGGCGGAGCCTATTTCGGGCAACTCGGAATGTTTGAAATTTTCCCAAAAATGTTCTCAACTCATAATTTTAAGTCTAACAAAAACGGCCATAAGTTTTTTTTCCATTCGTAACTAATCGATAGATTGACTTTTTTATTTTTAAAATTAATTTTTTTAAAACAATACTTTCAAACGAAAAAAATCACTGATTCTTTGCGTTTTTCATGAGAAATCGACGAAAAAAAAACTGAAAATTTTGAAAAAACAAAGAGTTTAGTGATTGTCAATGGAGCGCGTTTGCTCGACAAGTTAATTTTTTTTTTGAAAATTTTTAAATTTAAAGAAAACAATTAAATTCTTATCCGATTTTTTAAAGAAAAAATGTCTACTGACATTCTGAAATTTTCAAAAATTTACTCGGTTTTTTTCTGGAAATTTTCCGTTCAATTTCTCAATTTGTATTCGTTTTTATTTTAATTTTCAAGATTTTTTAAATTTTCGTTTTTTTTTCAAACACTTCCCTCTGTAATTCTTGTTGTTTTTTTTCCGAATTTCCCCCAATTTCTGAAATTTTTTCCCACACAGTTCGTGCCTTTTATTGCGAAAACAAAAAAAAATTGCAAAAAAATCATTTTTTTTTTTCGAAATTTACAAACTTTTTTTCGTTTTCCAATCATTATTTCGCGTCATCCGATCACGTTTAGCATTCCGCAGTAGCTTGAAAGTCCTCTGTAATTTTCAAATTCAATTTTTGTTCCAAAATCTGAAAATCCTGTTTTTTACCCTCTCAAAGTTTAAAAATGTTCAATTTTTTCCGTTTTTATGACAAAAAGTCTCGAATCAATCGATAAACTGAGTTTTAATTCAAATTTCCCGCCAAAACTTGTTTTTTACCCGATTCCGGCGGCACTCGAACAATGGCAAAATGTTTCCATTTCGTGTTTCCACTGAACTGAGCGCGAACATTGACGAATCGCGACACGCGCGTTTTTATCCTCGATTTGTGGCTCGCAACTGCAAACACAAAATCGATAACCGATTGATTGCCGCGAGCCGCGACGCGAACGCGTCGCACCTACCCGATTCGATTGAAACAGAAACCGTCCTTGTTTTTCTCAAGGAAACACGCTTTGACGCATTGCGCGATCGCGGTGCCCGCGTTGACGACGGCCTGAAAGAAAAAGTAGAGAAATTGGGAGTATCGTCAAAAGCGCCAAGGCACCGGAAAGACGTCAGCGCACCGAAAGTGCGCCAGCAAAATTTTGGGTTAGCTGGAATCGCGCCAGTACCCTAGCCCTATAATCTTAACAGTGCACTGAAATTGCGTCAATCAACTAGAACCATGTCAATGCACCAGAATCACGTCAATTCGCCGGAATCGCGCCAATGCACTGGAATCGCGTCAATGCACTAGAATCGCGCCAGTACTCGATAATCTTGTCAACGCACTGGAATTGCGTCAATTCACCAAGATCACGTCACCGCTCCAGAATCGCGTCAGCACACCAGAATCGCGTCACCACACCAGAATCGCGTCAGCAACCAGTATCGCGTCAGCACACCAGAATCGCGTCAGCAAACGCACCTTGACATTCTCGTTGCCGATGGATCTGAGGAACGAGTTGACCTGCGCGTTGACGGCGTCCTCGACCCTCTTAATCATATCCCTATAATCGTACTCCTTGACCCGAACTCCGACATCACCATTCTCAGTGCACCTGAAATGTGCTCAGCGGGCTCTTTTCGTGCCAGTTCCCTCTCAAAACTCACGCCTTCACTTTTTTCTGAAAACAATCGATGACCTGATCGACGAACGGTCGTTTCGCATCGAAACACGCTTTCAGCGAGTCCGGATTGTCGGTGAGTTTGAACTGCAAAAAAGGTGTCGATTCTCAGAGAACTCTTAGCACGAACCCTCTGAATTTCCGACTTCCAGCAATCCTCGAAACAGTCGAGCGCCTGATGCTTCGACGAATCGTAACAGTCACGCATCTCGTCACACGTGCACTGACGCACTTCGCCGCTTCGCTGCGAGCCGTGCAACACCGATATCGCCTGTTTTGACACCTGAAGCCACTCGCGAGGATGATTTTCTCATCTTTTCATGGGTTTTTTAGAGGAAGTCAGTAAAATGAAGTCAAACACACAATTTTGGTAGATCAAATTCAATCGGTATTAGCTCTAACTTTTTTTGTGCTCAATTCTATCGAAATGGTCCAGTTAGGCAAAATATAGAAAATCATTAAATCTTTTGAATGAAACAGAGATCGTCTGAAAATCTTCAGTTTGAAGCGAGTTATGCCATTTTTTCTAGAACTAACGTAAAAGTCTGTCGCATGGGTCTCGCCACGAAAACTTCTGTGCTCCATTGTAATGCCTGAGTTGAACGCTGGTGTATTTTCAAAAATTGCACAATTTGGAAAATCGGAAAAAGTTTTCGTGGCGAGACCCATCAGACTACCATTTTTGCCTTTTTCACTACAAAGTGCACTGATAACATGGTTTTTCTATTTTCTTCTCATTCCAATGAGATTTTCTTGCGAATTTCAGTCAGTTGGCGAACGAAAACACTTTGGTAGATCAAATTGAATTGAATCGGTAGGTCATGCGACACAATGACAAAAAAACTCGAGTGGAGGCTGTTCGCGAAGTTCGAGTGCCGATTGTTCGCCAAATTGGCGCTAATTTGAAATTTGTTTATTTTTCACCGAGGGAAAGTTGAATTTCGGTTAGTTTAGTCGAAAAAGTGGAGAAAAAAGGAAAATGAGATGAAAAACCTCAATTTTGACTTCAACTTTTGAAAATATAAATTTTCTGAAAAAAATAATTTTCTATTTCTTTCTCCTAACTCAAAAACCGGAAAGTTGGAATGAGATAACAGTCAAATCCTCACAGTTTTTTCAATCCGCAAAAAAAATGCGAGAAAAAAGGCAAAAACCGCGTCGCGACCGCGTCGCACCTACCGTATCCAGGAATTTGGCCGCTTCGCCGGCAACGACGAGAATAGTGAGGAGAGCGAGTCGATGCGGTGTCCTCAACATTTCAGCACACTGCAATCTTCTGAGACGAGACGACGTCGAGAAACGACGAGGACGACGACAGGAAGGCAGGTAGTCAGGAGGAGGAGGGTCAAGAGACACAAAACGAGAACGAGTTTTCTCGCCCAACCCCCCCCCCCCACACACAAATCGAGAAAATTTTTTCGAAAAAAAAAGAACAATTTTGTTTTGTTACCACTTTGAAGGCCATTTCTCTCTCTCTCTCATTTTTTGTCTGATTTCTGAATCGAACCATACTTGCGAAGATTTGTCGTCAACAAGTTTCAATTAGACACTTTTGGGGCGGTGCCACGTCACTTGTGTGATTGGTTTTGGCAAAACGAGCGAGGTGTGGTACATACGAAAACGTGTTCTTTTTGACTAGAGTTCAATTTGAAAACTTGGCTTGTACAGTTTACTACATACGTTTGCAGGTGTCGAGGAATGTGAAAAGCGCCAAGGCACCGGAAGTGCGCCAAGGCACCGGAATTGCGCCAAGGAATACGAAAAGCTGCAGAGCACCGAAAACGCGTCAACGATCAACTCAAAGCATCCCATTTTCCCCCCAATTGCACTTGAATCGCACCGAGAAGACGTCAATGATCAGGGTACAATGTCATTGAGTGGTAGATCAAAAAATGAGACGGCAACAGTGGTTTTCGAGAGGGTAAACAACAAACATGTAATTTGGAATGGCTAAAATCGGAGAGATGAAACTAGACACGAGACATCAGTTTGTGATGGCGGGAAATGATCTTTTCGATACCGTAACCTCGACGGGGAACCTTTAAGGAGAAGACACTGAAAACGTGTCGAAGAACGCGAAAAGCGCCAGGGCACTGAAATTGCGCCAAGGCACTGGAAACGCGCCAGGGCACTGAAATTGCGCCAACGAGCAGAAAAAGATGCTGAGCGAGCCATCAAAAAGACGCTGAGCGAGCCATCAAAATAACAGACAGCATCATTTTTCGAGTTTCTGTTTTTTTTTTCTCCTTCCCACATTATGCAAATGCCAAATGTGTTTCTCGCCTATAAAAACGTGACCACCACCGCGGCTCCGATGCATTTTCTGTCGCCGTCCACTCGAAAACCAATTTGCTCCTCACTTTTCATCCGTCTTCTTCTACCGTAGTTTCTATCAATGTCAGACACTTCAAAAAGTAGCGGTAGGGCCGAAAACGTGCAACGTCATCAGAATCGCGACGACGGTGTTCAGAATCACGAAGCAAAAATCGTGGTGGTGGGGGATGGAACCCGTTTCGACGGATGATTTCGATCGTCACCGGGGGTGGGCAGTCGACGGAATCGGAGACTTCTGAAAGTTCCGACGGCGAGAAGATTGTCCTTCGGTGAGTCTGCGCTGCACTGGAAACGCGTCAAGGCACCAGAAACGCGCCAACAAACTTTTTTCCAGCTGGACAGCCGCCTGCATCAACACAACTAGTCCGATATTCGCGAAACAACCGCAGTTCAACATGATCTACTGCCCGGCGCCGTCGCTTCTGATGTTCGTCGTCGTGCTGCTGTCGTCGGAGAACGACGCCACCACACTGTTGAATCGACTATTCGAGATCACCGACGATGAGATGGATGGTGACTTTTCTAGATCAAACTACAGTAACCCCAACTCGTCTGATTTGCAGCCATTCGCGAAACGTTCACGAGACTCAACACGCTTCGCTCCGCTGACGCCTTCTACTGTTTCGTGCGATTTCTGGTCGACGAGGAGCGCACGACGACAGTGAGCAAAGAGTTGATGGCGAAGAGCAGCGAGGTGGGCTCACAACAAGTGTTCGCATCGATTCGACCGTCGCGTGTGGTTCGCTTCCTGAACAGTCTCACCTTCCGACCGGTCACGCTGTCACGCCCGTCACTACTCACCACGAACGGGTTCGGATCGGCGGGTGTGGTCGGAAGGTGGACGGGGAGGACGCGGAAGGCCGGGATGCACCGATTCGCGTGCACCTACAATAGGAAGAAGATGGAACGTTTTTTCGAGATTCGAACCAACTATCGGAGAGTGTTGATGGAACAGTTTGAAGTCGTCGAGGTGCCATTCCACGTGGGCACGTCTTCTTCTCCTTCTTCTTCTTCGACGTCATCTGAATCCCCGCAAGGCTCCGTGCTGTTCCTTCGTCCCCACTTCCTGGGACATCTCCCATACGCCAATCGTCAATTGACCGGTGACGCCCTGTCCACAATGCTCCAAGAGCTCTCGAGCACCGCCTGGGCTCACGGACGACTTCTGCTTCCGCAATTCGCGGCTCGCGGATGTCACGATCTGTGGAAGAATCTGATGCGTCACGGTGTCCAACCGGACCTGGGACAGAGTCACAAGACGCCGCCGATGGCCTCGTTGTGGCACTGGGCGAGTCTGACGGTGGGCTCCGATGGTATAGGTGGAATGACAGTCGAGGATCCGACGACGAGAAGTAAGAACGCTCAGAAAAAGAAGAAGAAAACGCCAAGGAAGGTCACAACGTCGCAAATGGTGAGTGGGTAGTGCAAGTGCGCTCTAGCGAACACGTACCGGGAACCCCAACTTTGACAGGGTGTATCTTGAAAACTAAAGTACTTATCGAAAAGTTGTCAACTACAAAAATGTAGGAAATTTTACGCTGATCATGTTTGTAGTTGACAAATTTTTCATAGCTCTGCTAGTTTCAGAGATATTCGGGTTTAAATCTCACGCACAAGTTGACACTTTCAAACATTACGTATTTTCCAGGCATTGGAGCAAGTGGTTCGTGGTCGTGTCCCTGGTGAATCGCTCTATGAGAAACACAAAACCTACTCAATTCGCATCGATTCGTCATTCACCTACTTGCTACTGATCAATGGAATTCCCATTTTCGCCGGGTCCTATTTTGGAAATCCACCGCCCAAAACGTCGGATTTGTTTGTGATGGCGCCGGAGAGGTTGGTGACAGTAGTGGTTTTTCAAAAATTATCTAGAAAAATGGAAAACTTTGAGATCTATCGAATGGCGCGAAGAACGTCCGAAAATCTTTGTATAGGGCCAAGTTATGCGAATTTGAAGTACTCAACATAACTGCTGGCGCTGGAACTGGTGTAACTTGGCTGAAAATTGAGATTTTCAGACGTTCTCTACGCCGTTCGATAGATCTTAAAGTGTTCTATCTTTTTTGTAAGAACCATTTTTCAAGAAGTTCTCACAAAAAAGTTGAGGCCACTTCTAGATTCACTGCCAATAGCGGGCTCCTTTTCAGAATCCGTCACCGTCGCGCCAACACAAAGACACGTCGTCGCAAGCCGAAAAACACAAAAGAGACGAGAAAACAGAAGCTGTGGCGAAAGATTCGAAAATCGGAGGAGCGCGAAAAGGAAAAGGACAGAAGACGTGCGGAACGAGAAGCGAAACTGGTTCAGAAGGCGAAACTGAAGAATAAGAAGAACGCCAAGAAGGTGCACGAGGTTCAGAAGACCGAATCGACGTCGTCAACGTCGTCGGAGGCGTCGACGACGTCTTCTGAACGATCGCCTTCTGAATCGGCGGTCCAGAAGCGCGAAGAGCCGCCGAAAGAGCCGAAGGAGCCGAAGAGCAAATCGAGCGGATGGCGTCGTTTTGCCGATCGTCTTTTCCGTCGAAATTAGCCTGAAAAATCGATAAATTTTGGCTCACCACGTCATCTGAAACTTTTTCCCCTATTTTTGCCCATGTTTTTTTCTCTAGTTTTTTGTTAATTCAATTGTCTATTTCTTGGCTGGTGGTGGGAAAATAATGGGAATGACGTGTTTTTTCCCGCTTTTCATGACCTATTTTTGGATTTTTTTGGGGGTTCTTTGATAAGCTCCGCCCACTTTTGAGAAAGGTCAGCGATGACGTTAGTTTTGCAACAGTTCGACGCAAAAATGCAGACTTCTAGCTCCGCCCACTTTTGTGTGTGTCCCCCCTCCTTTTTTGTCACGCAAAGCGCGTCACGAAACAGCGCGCATTAGTTGGAGACGCAGACAGTACGCAATTGCGCGTCACGGTGTACACTGCGGACCACATCGATTTGTCATCACCTATCGCCGATTCTGGGCGTTTTTCCGGCCGTTTCCCGCCGTTTTCGACATTGTTTTAACGGAAATCGTGCGTACTGATAAAATGTTCCCGCCCGTCACCTCTTATCAGTTTCACCTTTTTCGCTAAACAGTTTTCGCTGTTTGATTCACTCCTCTTTCCCCATTTCCTCTCCTTTTCCGACTTTTTCCTTCTTTTTTATTTGTTTATTCTGATCCGCCAATTTCTTATTTTTTATTATTATTTTTTTGGAGTTTTGCACGCACACACGCGCGCGCGTGAATAACACAAGTCAGAATTCGATTTTCGTTTGATCACATCCCCGCGAGTTGGCTCGCTGCCAAAACAAGTTTCTGATTGACACCAGGTGGTCAGAAAGGGCACAAAGTGATTGAGAGAGAGAGAGTACAAAATGGACCGCTACGTATCACCGGTGGGTGTAGTTAGGTCGCTACGCAGCGAATTTCGAACTTGAAGCGTAGAACTGTCCGGTTCGGCTTTATATCATGGTTAGCATACAGTTGAGTCGCTACTCAGCCAATTTTGAGTTGATGCTCAAATTCCAAGGCAAAAATTGTCCAATCAGACTTCGTATCATAGTTAGCACATAGTTGAATCGCTACTCAGCCAATCTCGAGTAGGTGCTTCGTATCACATTAACCACATGTTGAGTCGCTACCCAGTCAAAAAATGTCGCATAAAGTTCCGTATCATCATAATCATATCCTTGAGTCGCTACTCAGCCAATTTGAAACCGAAACCGAAAACTGTCCAATGAGACTTCGTATTATGGCTGGTACATAGTTGGGTCGCTACTCAGCCAATTCGCTTAGGTGCTTCGTATCCCATCAACCACATGTTGAGTCGCTACTTAGCCAATTCGAACTTCGAGCCTAGAACCGTCCGATTCGCTTCGTATCATCGCAAGCACACGGTAGAGTCGCTACTCAGCCAATTCGCATCGGTGCTTCGTATCTCCTTTACCACGTATCGAGTCGCTACTCAGCGAATCTTGCACACGACCTCTATTCCTTTCCCTAATAACTCTAATCTGTGCTCATCCAGATCAAGACTATAAAACAAGTGAATACCACCACTATTCAGCCTCCTCAATAAAATCGAGAAAGTGCGCGTGAAGAGAATGGTGTTGCGTGACGCGTGACGCGTAACGCGTAACGCGTAACGCTTCCCAGAGGCAATGTCAGCCCCATTTCTCGCCGGCCCGCCCCTATGTGGAGATAGGCTAAGGTGCGAGCCTTCCCAGAGGCAATGTCAGCGCGTGAAGAGACCCATTCCCCCACAATCATCTTCTGGCTTGAGGAGTCGGGGTTCGTGCCCCACCAGAATTTTTTGGTAGTTTCTTCAAGAGTTTTGCACCGGAGGTACGGAGCCGAGCGCAGCGAGGCTATCAGCCTCCTCAATAAAATCGAGAAAGTATGAGCGAAGAGAATGGTGTTGCGTTATGCGTTATGCGTGACGCGTAACGCTTTTTGCGTTTTTCGGAGCCCGATATCTCGCCGGCCAGCCGCTCAATTTGGACGCCGTGTGCGCCAAGTAGGGTAAAATCGTTGCCCCATTCCGATGGTGCCGTCAGAATTTTCATACGATCAAAACGAGCCGAGATAGCGCCGGAGCCGGTGCCCTTTTGGCGCCAGGCCGGTCCGCCCCTATGTGGAGACGCTTTCTCGCCGGCCCGCCCCTATGTGGAGATAGGCTAAGGTGCGAGCCTTCCCAGAGGCAATGTCAGCGCGTGAAGAGACCCATTTCCCCACTCGAGACCCATTTCCCCACTTATCTCGCCGGCCCGCCGCTCAATTTGGACGCCGACTGCGCCAAGTAGGGTAAAATCGTTGCCCCATTCCGATGGTGCCGTCAGAATTTTCGTACGATCAAAACGAGCCGAGATAGCGCCGGAGCCGGTGCCCTTTTGGCGCCAGGCCGGTCCGCCCCTATGTGGAGACGCTTTCTCGTCGGCCCGCCCCTATGTGGAGATAGGCTAAGGTGCGAGCCTTCCCAGAGGCAATGTCAGCGCGTGAAGAGACCCATTCCCCCACTTTCATCTTCTGGCTTGAGAAGTCGGGGTTCGTGCCCCACCAGAATTTTTTGGTAGTTTCTTCAAGAGTTTTGCACCGGAGGTCTGGAGCCGAGCGCAGCGAGGCTAGTCAGCCTCCTCAATAAAATCGAGAAAGTATGAGCGAAGAGAATGGTGTTGCGTGACGCGTGACGCGTGACGCGTGACGCGTAACGCGTAACGCTTCCCAGAGGCAATGTCAGCCCCATTTCTCGCCGGCCCGCCCCTATGTGGAGATAGGCTAAGGTGCGAGCCTTCCCAGAGGCAATGTCAGCTTGTGAAGAGACCCATTCCCCCACTTTCATCTTCTGGCTCGAGGAGTCGGGGTGTGTGCCCCACCAGAATTTTTTGGTACTGTTTCTTCAAGAGTGATGCACCGGAGGTCCGGAGCCGAGCGCAGCGAGGCTAGTCTCATTTCTCTAATCGAATTACACCCACCCCCGAATCTTTGTATGTTTTTGTGTCTATGTGGGTGAGTCGGCTAATAATGTTATATGTTTTTGTAATTAAAAAAAAACAAACATTTTGAGAATTGGGCAAAAACATAACATGCATTTCCCGAGAAAACTGGCTCATTTTCAAATTTTTAGGAAAGACCCTGGAAATTTGTTGAAAAGCCCGATTTAGGCCTAATCACTGGTTGGGCTTTTAGGCCGTCCGTCACATATTTTTGCTAGGCCTAAAAATGCACCCCCTGGCTTTTATAATTATACCGAGCGCTTTCAAACGATTCTCTCAACTTTTGCTCTTCTTTTTCTTCTTCTTTCCTATCTTTTCTCTGTGACTTGCGAGTTTTGCGCGCAAGTGGCGGCGGCTCAAAGTTAATTGAAAACGGCCGATGGTTGCGGCAATAAAATTGAGAGCATGCGTGCGTTTGTGTGTGTGTGCTCAAAAAAAACTTTGGAAAAGCAAAAAGTTTATGAGTCACACACACAAATAGTAGGGTATATAGTATAATGGCTCTGTGAGCCCCCCCCCCTCTCGGATCGAAAGGAAAAGTGAAACGGGGAGCAATTATTATTCTCATTTTCGTTTTCATCATTATTATTATTATGAGAAGCACGAGGAGGCGAAAGTGTTTTTGGTCGTTTTGAAAAGGATAATGGACTTGAGACGGAGAAATGATGGTCGTTTTGTAGTTTTATGGGAGAATCGGAAGGAAATAAGGGATGCAGGAGGGGGGGGGGGGGGGGGGCTTTTTATAGAGTTTCTGGCTTAGGCCCTATAGATGTCCTGCGGTATTTAGGCCGTGGGCTGTGGGCCTAGGCTTAGGCTGGAAAGCCGACTGAAAATGGTGGCTCCCTAGGCTTTTGGTTAGTTTCTCGGCTTGCAAATCATTTTCAAACAACAGAACAAATCTAACGGATGGCGGGTGTTCGGCGTTTATTTCTCTGGGCTTTTGGGCTTTTCCAGGCCTGGAAATCGTTTCCAACACAGCTGACGGATGTTATATGGTATTCAGGCTTCAAAAATTCGACTATGAACTTCCCAACGCTCAGGCTCCAAAGTAGTGTCGGAATTGCTATGTGGTCTGTGAGCTTTTGGGCCTTGGGCTTGGGCCTGGGCTTGGGCCTTGGGCTTGGGCCTTGGGCTTTGGGCCTTAGGCCTTGGGCTCTTACAATCCGGCTCCGAGCCTTTTGGCTTCTGATCGAAATGATCATTGGATTTGTTGGACTTCCGGACTCTGACTATCAAGCCTACAAAAACTAGTGGCCTACTAGTGGCCAAGTTTTTCAGGCTTATAGATATGACATTTTAATTCCAGGGTTTTTAGTATTGTCCTAATGACTTCAATGCGTCTGACCACTCTTTGGGCTTACGGAAGTTCAGGCCTAGTCTAGTTTCTGACTTTTCACAGTCCAGATATCTCTGGCGGACTACTATTGAATTCCGAATTTAAAAAATCATTTGGGCCTATGGCTATGGACTTTCAAGCCTAGCCCAAACTTTTCGCAGCTCCCTGCGAACCAATTGGCTATGATCACTGGTCTCTGGGCTTTTAGGCCCAGGCTCATCGAAAAAGATGACGAAAAAGGGAGAGGGGGGGGGGTCTAAAAGTGAGATCTCTTCCTCTCCACCTTCTAGAATCCAAAGTCCACCCCACACACACACACAAACTCGCTCATTTTGGTAGGGGAGGCGCCGGCGGCGCTCTCAAATTTCGAATGCAATTCAATCTCCCCCTTCTCCTCCTCCTCCCGTCTAACCCGCTCCTTTTTTCTTTTTCTCTCTCTCTCTCTCTCTTCACCATTTCCATTTCTTTTTTTTTCTCGGTTTTTCCGTTTGGGTCACCATCATCAGCATCACTGATCTACTCGCGCGCGCGCGCGCCACCGGTCTTTTCGGTTTTTTTTTCGGACATCAATGATTCACCGTCGATTTTTCATCCCCTACGTGGGCGAATCTCGGGCCTCCCTACAAATTTCGCGCCACTAAAAATTCAAATTTCTCTCTCTCTCTTTTTCTTTTTTGTTTTCCACTTTCACTTCCGCCCATCGTTTCTGGGAATCAGAATTCGGAATCTAACCGCTTTCCTTCATTTCTCACCCCGTTTGAGAAATGAGAAATGACACACCGCATGTGATTCCTCTTTTTCTCATTCCGTTTTTTTTTCGATTATCTTCTTCAGGTCAGAACTACTAAATTTGTACATTGATTTCTGACTTTTTCGATCTTCTCTGATCGACAAATCGTGGGAGTGGGACAGAATGCGGGGGTCGAAGATCAAAAAGATCGGTGAGAAGAGGATGGCCTAGAAAACGAACTTGAGACCTAGGCCAACCTTCTAAGATCATGTGAAATCATTCTTGAGGGGGTAGGGTCGGTCGAAATGATGGCCTAGAAAAGTTGAAAGAAAAACTAGGCCAACCTTTTAAATATTTTGCGAGCATGTGGGATTCCAGGACATGGCCTAGAAAAGTTGAAAAACTTAGGCCAAGCTGATTTCATTGATCCTATGGAAGCGGGTCCAAATAAAGGAATGGACTAGAAACCCGAAAACGCAAAACTTAGGCCATTGAAGCTATGGAAATAAAGAAGTCCAAATGCTAGCCTGAATGAGATGGCCTAGAAAATTCGAAAAAACCTCGGCCAACCTAGACCCCCCTTCACCCGCTACACTAAAAACCCGAATGTAACACGTCATAACGTCACGACGTATACATGCGTGCACTTGAACCTCCCCCCATCCAACCAGTACCTTATGAATGCACAATGAGCCCGCGAAAGGCGATTGAACGGTTGGAGAAGGGTGTGACAGGCGTGACAGGTGTGACAAATGAGGCGAATAGGGATGTGTCTTCTTCTTCTTCTTCTTCCTGTTCTTTTTGTTCTTGGTCACTTGCAATTTTTGCCCTCTCTCTTTCTCTTTCTCTTTCTTCTTCTCAATCTCCGCCGTCTTTTTTCTTCCCCCCCCCCCCCCCCATTTTTTGCCATTCATTCATTCATTTTCTCTCGTCTCGACACCATCATCCTTCGACGACGACAACGACGTCTTCATTCATCTTCTTCTTCTCCTTCGTTTTCCATCTTTTTTTTCCATCTTTTTCTCTTTCTTGGATTCATTTTCTGTTTCTTGACGGTGGTTTTCTGTTGTTTCCGGGTTTCCTCCTTCTTTTTTTCTTTTCTTCTCTCATTTTGTGAAGTGTCAGGGTATTTTTTTTTATGAATTGTTGATAACGGGTGAAAGAGTTGGGGAAGGTTTTTTTTGTTGGTGAAACTGTAAATTTTTCCAAAAAAAAATTTTTTTTTTGAAAAAAACCTGATTCAAGACAAGGTTATAATAGAAAAGTGAAAATTAAATTTTCTAAAAATAATATAAAGTTTCAAAATTTTTTGAAATTTTCTGAAATTACCAATTTTTAGTGTTGTGCGATTTAAAAAAAAAATTAAAATTTGCAAGACTATTTTTTGCGCAATTTTTTTTGAAAAACAAAAAAAATAGACAATTTACTTGTTAAAATCTAAAATCAAATTCGAAAAAAAAATTAGTCGCGATTTATCAATTTCGCAATAAATTTTCCGATAGGGGGGGGGGGGGGTCCACTCACTGATGTCTCAAGGTTTTCTTCGAATGGTCTTGTTCTTTTTTTCTCTCTCTTTCTCTTTCTCTCTTTCTCTTTCTCGGCGTCCAAATACCTACAATTTCACCCGAATTCTTCAATTTGACCGTGACAAACTAGAAAAAAGGAGAAGAAGAAGGCAGTCGAGAAAGAGAGTAAGAAAGAGAAAAAGAGGAGAAAACTGATAAAACAGAAAGAGAAAGAAAGAAAATGAAAAGTTGACGTTTGATTTGTCGATTCGTCTTGATTCACTGCCCCTCTCTCGACGACTGTCCAGAGCTAAAAAGTTTGAAAAACAGTGTTTCCCTCCGTTTTACCCCCCCCCCCCCCCCTTGCTAATTTTTTTTCTGCCTGTGAGTGTGTGTATGTGTCGATGCGATGAATCACACATTAGTTGGAGAGGGTGTGTTGATCAGAAGACATAAAACTGATCTGATCGGGTTCCTCCTTTCCTCTTCTTCTTCTTCTTCGTCTTCGATTCAAAAGTTTGTGTGTTTTGATGGTTGACACTCCCCGTGATCTGGTGGTCATCAGAAAAACGCGCGCGCGCCCGCGAAACATTTGGTATGTATTCAACTTTTACCCCCCCCCCCCCCTGCCTTACTCTCCACTTTTTCCTACGTGATTGTAAGTGCGCTCCACCGCAAAACAACTCAAACTCCACTTTTTTGTCTAGTTTGTTGTAGATCTTCCAATCTTCTATGGAAAACCCTCTAATTATAGCACATTGAGAATATGAAGCGCGTGTGTGTGTGTGTAGCCCCCGCGGCGCCGACTATAAGTGCCACGTCACGTTGTCTCTTTGCCACATCATCATCATCATCATCATCTCGCTAACTATCAACAATCGGATACCGTAATCCAGGCGCCCCCTCCTTTTCCCGGAAGATGAACGAAATTTGTGGTTGGCGTCGTCGGGCGAGAGCTCCGTGAAGCTCCGCCCCCTTTTTTCGCTTTTGGTCGTCGATCGGACGCGAAAAAGGGAGAGGGACTCATTATCCGGCCCGCCCACTTTTCGTTTCGGGCTCTTCTCGTCAGTTTAACGACGATCGCCCTCACGTCTTCTGATTCTGATTCTGCGTTATCTCATCTGGTCATCTGGTCATTCAAGTATTCTGAAAGAGAGAAGGGCTCTGAAATGTTCTACCCGGGCGGTCTGGGCCTACCCGGTTGGACGTTGACACCGACACCGACACCGCCGCCACCACCACCGCCACTACCGCAACCACCGAAACAGAGCCGGAGCAGGAGGTGAGCCAGGGCTCTGCCACGTGAATTCGCACATTTCCACATTTTCACCTGCTATCTCTCTTTCTCTCTCTCTCTCTCTCTCTCTCTCTCTCTCTCTCTTTTCCAATCAAATCGACTAATAGCCCTAACTCATGGTGAAGTCGTGGAATTTCGGGTTGACTAGTTGGCGAAAACTTTAACATTTCTCCCCTTTTTCACCTGTCAAAATTTGGAAAAGTCTGGCGGTTGGGCACGATTTTTGTGTGCCGCCCGAGCGCATTTGTGACTAATAAGTAGGTTTGAGGCGAAAAAAGAGGGTAGAAATAGGTAGATTTAGAAGGGATGAGTGAACTTTTTTTCACGTCTACAAGTCAGATGGAAAAAAAAGTTGGAAGAGATGAGAAGGGGGGGGGGGTGACTAAGTGCAGATGATGTGATGATGAGATTGAAGTTGGTGACAGGGGCTATTTCGGGTTCGACCTCTCTTTTTCTTTGCGTGGCGCTAAAGGGTCGACACCATAGGGCTATTTCGGTTATGGCCTGAGGGATATACTAGTTAAGGCTTAAGGCCTATTACAGTTTAGGCCTAAGGCCTATGTCAGCTTAATTCTTAGACCTATACCAGTTTGGGCCAAAGGCCTATACTAGTTGTAGCCCAAAGTCTACATCAGTTAAGACTTAAGGCTTGTAAAAACTCACGCTTAAGGCCTTCATCAGTTAGTGACAATTTCAATTGAAACCCCTACACCACTTGGGCCTATCCCTACCACTTGACGTCTAAGGCCCACAGCAGTTTAAGCCTTAGGCCTAAATCAGGCCCAAAATTTGAAAGCCTAAACGCCTATTGTTCATAGCCCATAGTCCATAAGTTATGAGACTATGAAGCCTAAAGCCCATAAGTGCACTAAATGTTTAGGCCTATAAGCCGAAAGGCTCATAAGCCCTCCACTTGCAAGACCAAAAAAGTCCGTGACTTCTTCCAACAAATCCAACATTTTATAAAACTCTTCGGGCCTTAATGAGGCCCACGGCCCTAAAAACCCAATACCATCGGTTTTTGGGCCTCTTTTCTGGTGATAGTGATGTGATGACGTCACCGTTTTCGTTGGTTTTTTTTTCCCGCACGACGAGACCCAAACTTGCACAGACACACTAATATTCCCCCACTTCTACTACAAATTCTCGCCCCTCTCTCTGGTTTATAGTCACAAAAACGAGCCGAGGAAGAGTCTCTCTCGCCCATTTTGTGACCACAATGCGAGGAGCGCGCTCTGTCTATATATCAAAAACTATGTGTGTGTGCGTGTCTGAAAGTGAAAATTTAGGGTCTAGGGGGGGGGGGGATGAAACAGGAAGTGCGCTCTATTGAGAATCGAGACGAGATTATCCCTCCTCTTACCCAGCGATTTGGGCAATTTGCGAAATTAACTCCTTTCCTCTTCTTGCTCTTCCTACTCGGACAGAAAAGGGTTAAAGGGGGGGGGGGGGGGAATTGGCATGACACAGATATTTGTGGGCGGAGCCTCCTTTTTCAGGATTATGGCAGATAATATTCGCCGAATCGCGTGCTGAGCGCGCGCTTTCGGATTTCATTTTTTTCCCCCCTCCTTCCACGAGGGTAGGTAATTCTCATAAATAATGGCTCATACATTGGTTTTTGCGAAACAATTTTTTTTTTCCCCTAATACTTCGCAGTCAGAAAGTCTTCGAGTTACCCGTAAAACGTGCAACGTGTGCTGAAATTTAAGAAAAAATTATATGGAAGCCATTGAATGGTCAGGTACTGTAGGTAAAGTATGTAAACACTGGTATGACGTGGCACACCTTTTCTTGTAGACTGAAAGTTCACTCTTATCTACCGTATACCGAATTGAGACGTTCACAAGGTACAGTAGTCTCGGCGGCTACCCCTCCGATATCGGATATGTGTGGCATGACGTGGCACACTATAGCAAATCTGTAGTTTTATCTCGTATCACATCACTTTCTCTCTCTCTCTCTCTCTCTCTCTCTCTCTCTCTCTCTTTCTTGTTTTGTTTCTCACCAAACAGAATGCAATTCGCCAATTGAGTTGAACCCCAAAAAAAAAAAGCGCAAAGAAGGCGCCAAATTCGTCGAATTGCGAAATGAGGTGGGAAGGGAGAGAAAAAGACGCATGAAGAAGAAACGGCGAAAATCTGGCATCACTTTTCGTTTCCCCCTCTTCTTTTTTTTGTTTGGTTTTCCGGGTTGTTTTGCATAGAAATTGGTTTTGGCGGGGTGGCCTCGATGACGTGGCAGTTTGTGGGGTGTGCTCGTAAATCGACACACAAAACTCCCCCCACCCCATTCACTTCTTTCCATTGGATTCCGGGAAAGAAAGAAGAGGAAGAGCTCATCGTCGTTCGGCGGAAAAAGAGCCGCCGACGGCGGTGAGCCAAAACACAACACGCTCCTCCTCCTCCTCCTCCTGCTCTCTCTCTCTTTTTCTCCAGGGCTCGGCGGAGCAGTGAAGAGCTCCGGCGAGCAGCTCAATTCATGAATCTTTTTCGGCCGCCTCTCCCTTCTTCTTCTTTTTCTTCTTTTTCTTCTCTTTCTCTTTCTCTCTTTCTCTTTTTCACTTTTTGTGTGGATGTGAGTGTGTTTCTTCTTTTTCTCCCTCCCTCTCTCTCTCTCTCTTCCGTTTTTTTCCACATTCCATCCATTTTTTTCCCTCTCTCTTTTTCTCTATCTCTCTTTCTCTCGTTTTGCCTCTTCTAAAAGAGAGAGAGAGAGAGAGAAAGCAGCTCGGAAAAATTTCTGGACTTGACTTTCTCTTTTTCTTTCTTTCTCTCTTTCCCGAGAGAGAAAAGAGAGAGAGAAAGTCGTTTTTCCTCTTTTCTTTTCAACTCAAAAGTTTTCCGAGTCAACTTCTCTCTCTCTTTCTCTCTCGGTTTGGACCGGTAGATGAACTAGATTTTTGCGCGAAACTAGGTCATGACCCACATTTTTTTGAAACGAGGTCGTGACCTAGATTCCATACTTCAAAACTAGGTCATGACCTAAATTCTTTCTGATCTAGGTCATCAACCAGACTTTCTTGCTTAAAACTAGGTCATGACCTAGATTCTGGAAAAATGAACACTTTTTTTATTTTCCTCTGACTCGGCCCGCTTTTTTTCGCTCCAGACCCCTTTAATGTTGAAATTTGACCCACTTTTCCACCAATCTTTTTTTTTTGGCCCATGTTTGTTCTTCCTGCCTCTCCGTGGCCTAGATCACCGAATGAGCCGGAAAGTTCGGCCACACCAACCATTTTTTTTTGCACAAAACGCGTTCTCAGTGTCGTTCTGACGAAATCAAATTTCCGCCCCTTTCCAAAAATCGAATTAGTACAACTACTGCGCGCTCGAAAGAACAAGAACGAATGAGCGAAAAACCGAATAAAAGGGTTTTCGCAGTACGTCGGGGTGACCACGAGCCGCCGCTTAATTTGATTCGAGGAAAATTGATGCAAAAACGGCGGCTCATTGATATTCTACGAACACTGTCTGTCTGACGGTGGTGGATGGGTGGGTGTATGTGGGCGGTGGCGGCGGAGCCCTCCCTCGCGCTTTTCCAGTCCTCGGAGCACGCAAACTCGATGTTTTTCGCTTTGGCTCGTTTGACCTAGATTCCCCTTTGAAAGCTGGGTTTGATGAAATCTAGGTCACTTGACCTCGATGGCCTAGGTTTCTTCCGAAAAACTCGATCACGAAAGTTTTTGACTGAAAAACTAGGTCAACATTGCTGAATGACCCGAAATTTGATAAACTAGGTCACTAGAAAGTGTTGACCTCGATGAAAGAAAAAAAAAACTAGGTCACTGGCTAGATGACCTAGATTTTTGAAAAACTAGGTCACTAAATCATTTTGCATGAAAAACTAGGTCAACTGGAGTGGATGGCCTAGATTTGTCTAAAAAACAAGGTCAAATAATAGCAATGCCCCGATTTTGTCCAAAAAACTAGGTCAATAGTGCATGATGACCTAGTTTCAGTCTCCATTGACCTTTCATCGCTGATTATGACGTGGCACAACCACATACCCACACCCTACTACGTATGAAGCACTATAATAATCTCGAAAATTGAATTGAGACTAGCGAGGGTGTGTGTGCCTATAATCCGTTTAGAAATAATCAAATCATGAGCAAATGTGCTTTTTGAGCTTCTAAGTGAGCACTGCCCTCAAGGTGTTCTTGAAAGTGCACTCTTTTTTCTCTCTCTCTCTCTCACGTTTTTCTTCTTTTTCTCTTTTCTCCTTTCTTTTTCTTGTCGTCAGCGTATGTGTGTGTCACTTGTCAATCTGTCATCTATTGCTCACCGAGCACACCACAAAACTTTTGCCTCTTTTCCTTTTACGTCTTCTACCTCGACGACGTCGTCGTCGTCGTCCACACGGAATTTTAGATTATTTTTCTTACCGATCGGTGACGCGAGCGGCGCCTGCGGCTTTTTTGCTTTTTCATTGACGTCTTCAAGATTTTTTTCCCGGTTTTTGCGAGCGCGCTTGCCAAAAATGAAGTTTCTAGCCGAGTTCAATCCGTGAATCTCTTTTTTGCAGCAAACTGTCCTCCACGGAAGCCGACGCGGTGCGAATCGGCGCGCGCCAACGCAACCGTTCGCTCAAAAAGTCGCCGGCCGTACAGCAGGACGACGATCCGACGACGACGACGACGGCACTGCAACATCATCAGCTGCACCTGCCCCACCATCATCAGCACCATCATTTGCACCAACAACATGCGCACTCCCATCAGTCACACCATCTGCATCCACAACATGCGGCGCACCTCTCCACGTCGACGCCGATGCTCCATTTGCACAACGCGTCGTCACTTCAGCAGATCCACCTAACACCGCCGACGCCGACGAGCTCGACGGCGCCCGAGCCGCGGAGAGCGGCGAGTTTTGATGTTGGAGCAGCGTCGGCCGCGCAGAAGTTGTCACCAGGTAGAGTGGGGGATAGGGAGGAAAAGTGGAGGGTCATTGGCCTGGATTCTCCTGAATAAACTAGGCCGTGACCTAGATTTGCTTGAAATTAGGTCATGACCTAGACTCTCTTAGAAAGTTAGGCCGTGACCTAGATTTGCATGAAATTAGGTCATGACCTAGATTTGTTTCTCTCAGAAAACTCGGCCGTCACCATGACCTAGATTCTCCTGAAAAACTAGGTTATGATCTAAATAGAACATTTCAGAAAAAAAAACTAGGTCACGACCTTGATTGTCGCTCAAAAGTCGGTCATGACCCCAATTCTTTTCGGAACGAGGTCATGACCTAGATTTAGATTATCTTTCAAAACTAGGTCATGACCCAGATTCTCATGAAAGACTGATGCAGAACTGAAGAATACTAGTGCGCTCCATTGAACAAGCTATTGAATTGATAATAAAACCTCAAAGTTTAGCAAAACTTATAATTCATGGCTTGTTTGATGGATCGCGTTTCTGTTCGCATAAGATTTTCTTAAAGAACTTGCTTCTGGCCTAAATAGTCTGAAAAACTAGGTCATGACCTAAATTTGACCTACTTTCGGTCTGGAAACTAGGTCATGACCTAGACACTCTGAAAAAACAACGTAACCATGTGTTATTAACTGGCCGATTGAAAAAAAAACACGAGGGCACTTTGCTTTTCCAACCATGAATACTAACACAATGTTTTCACTTCATGTCCAGCACCATTCCGTCCCGGATCGTTCGACGCCGGAAGATCGGCGTTCTCGCCGGTCGAAGTGCCACGTCTTCTTGTCCAATCCCCACTGACACCACAGGTAACCATTCTAACCCATCCCACCCCGCCCCGCCCCTTTTTAAGCCTTTTTTTTGACTGAATTTAACCTGTACATTATATGTGTTTCCTGATGTTCTTCTGCTCTGCAGCAAGTCGAACCGCCGCCCGCCGCCACCGACAATCGTCTCCTAACCGTACCATCGCCGTCGGATTTTCGAAACAAAAGTCCAGTCGATAACAATCGGTCCTTTTCGTGTACGTCTCTCTTCCTCTCTCTCTCTCTCTCTTTTTTCGATGACCAACTAATCGATAATTTGGAAACAGTGTCAGAAACTCTTTTGTCACTTTTAACCTGTCACACCCACACCCATAAACGCTCACTTCTTTTTGTTCCAGGTGAATCGCCGGTCAAAGGCACACCGGCGAGTTCTGCCGACATTTTGAATCAGTTTACGATTAATCCGGATTTGTTGACTCAACTGTCGGCGATGACGTCGATGCGACCGATCGGAATCGCGTCGCCGCTGTTGGACGAGTTCAAAGCGAGTCTGACGGTGCCGAAAGTTGAGGTTGGTGAAAATGGCCTAGAAACCCGACGGTGGCCTAGAAATCCATCTCTATACGATTGATTAAGTAGTGAGGAACCGTTCGATATTCCGAATTGATTGATTTGTTCTTTCCTAAGAAAAAAATTGCGTTTTTTTTTTTTGAATTCTCCAGAATTTCCTCTTGCTCCCAGTTTTTTCAAGGAGAAAATACCTATTCACCTGACGAAACTAGGTCGTTAAGATTTTGTGACCTGATTTTTGGAGGATCTGGGTCAGAGTTATACGGTGGCCTAGTTTACCACCAAAGGCTAGGTCATATAACCAGAACGACCTCATTTTTCAGCGAAACTAGGTCATTGATTTCATTTGACCTAGTTTATCCAATATCTAGGTCATTCGGCCTTATTAACCTGGTTTTTCAGAGAAAATAACCCATGACCTAGATTTTTGGCAAATCAAATCTAGGTCATTGAGATCTAGTGACCCAGTTTCCATCGAAATTAGGTCAATGCTCTCGGATGACCTAGTTTTTTTAGTTTGGGAAAACTGTCACTTTTTCTCGGATGAAGTTCAAAACAGTCAAGTTTGGATAGTAATGAAAACCTCATAACCGAATCAATCACTTAAAAAATTAATGAGAATTTCAGCAAATGGACTGCTCGACCGGCGGCTCGTTCGACACGCTCGGCTCGACGGGCGGCAGTTTCGAGATGACGAGCGCGCACTCGTCGTTCGACCACTCGACACACACGATTAGTCAGGCGACCGCCGAACTTCTCGCCCAAATGCCGCCCAAATCGGTGATCCAGGACGACATTCGCAACGGCAACGGACGGTTTCATTTGGTGCGAAAGAGGGGGCGGTCGGAAGTGTGGAATCTGTTTGGGCAGGTGAGAAGATTGGCACTCGAGGGAGAGGGGGTTCATTAAAAGTTTACACTTGGCCGGTGAGGTGGAACCGGAAAGTTGGATGGGGCGGGAAATTTTGGTTTCGGCTTACTTTTGGTCTCAGATTCTCGTCTTAGTTTCCAAAAGAAAATATTGGTCGTGATCTTGTTTCAAGCAAAAAGTGCGTCACGACCTGGTCTTCAACGAACCTAGATCATGACGTAGCTGCTGTTTGCCGAACAGAATCTGGGTCATGACCTAGTTCCCAGCGAGTCTAGTTCAATTCCAAGTTTGCATCCGTTTATCAGGTTCTCGACCAAGTGACCCAAGTGCGTCTACCCTACGTGGCGTGCTACGCGTGCAAAGTGCTCTACACGGACACTGGCGGCGGCACCGGCAACATGACACGTCACCGGTGTCCGATCGGAGCCAGCTATCGCTCGAGCACACACGCCTCGTCGACAGAAACCGTCGAGGCGGGCGCCACCGGCTCGTTCGACTCGACCGCCTCGCGGAATCCCGGCGAGGCACGATCGCAACTATCGATTAGCATGGTGGATAGTGCGAGCGGAAGCGGCGGCTCGGCCGGCTCCACATCATTGCCACTCATCACCCAGCACTCGGGAGAGGTGAGTCCGAGCCGCGACTCGGTGCAATGTGCTCTCAATGTGCTCCAGGAGTTCCAGAACACCATCGGCGACGTCGATCGCGAAGTGCTGACGGACGCGATCGTCAAGTGTTGCGCGCTCGACCTCATCGATCCGATCGTCTTCTCCGGCAAAGGGTTTCGCGGGCTGCTCAAACAGATTTGTCATCAGACGAAACGAATCAGTCCGACGTCGTCGTCGCTCGACTCGTTTCCCGATATTCAGACGGTGCGAAGCGCGATGCAGACGCACCTACGGTTCTGTGCCGACGATCTGAAGAACGAGTTGTCGCGAACGACACAAGGATGTCGGCTGGCGTTGGAGACGTTGACCTACTCGGGCCGAGACTATCGCGTCATTCACGGCTCGAGAATCAGTCCCGACTGGAAGTGGAGGAGCAACATTTTGGGGTGAGTGCGCGTGTGTTTGTGACCTAGATTTCGTGAGAATCCAAGTCAAAACGTTGAAATGACCTTGTTTTTTAAAAAATCTGGGTCAAAACGTTGAATTGACCCAGTTTTTTGAGGAATCGAGGTCAAAACGTTGAAAAAACCTAGATTTCGAAAGAATTAAAGTCAAAACGTTAAAATGACCTAGATTTCGTAAGAATCTAGGTCAAAACGTTGTAATGACCTAGATTTCAAAAGAATCCAGGTCAAAACGTTCAAATGACCTAGTTTTTTGAAGAATTTTAGTCAAAACCTTGAAATGACCCAATTTTTGAAGAATCTGGGTCAAAACGGGGAAATAACCCAGTTTTCGAAAAATTTTAGTCAACAGATTTCGGTGATCTTTATTTTGTGATATGTGGGTCAACCAAACATGGTGACCTAGTTTTTAGAAATGTTAGGTCAACACTGGAAAATGGCATGATTTTTCACTGAAAATTGGTTGGAAATTCGAGTGACCTAATTTTTGAGATATTTAGTAGCTGCCTCAAAAATATAATTTTTGTTGGTAAAAACTATGGCAAAAGGTGGTCTAGAAGTTCAGTATTAATTAGTCCAAAAAGCCCGATTTTCGTGAAATCTAGGTCAAACTGCTCCAGTGACCCAGTTTCTTCTGAGGGAATCTAGGTCAGTGACCTACTTTTTTTCAGTGGAATCTAGGTCATTATCCCGTATTCTCATGAAACTTGGGGCAGAACGTGGCATAGTTTTCAGAGAATCCAAATCAAAATTCCAAACTTTTGCGAGTTTGCAGAGTATTCAAAGCGAAAGAGAACGAGTCGGTGAACGAGATGATCAACATCGTCGTGCACAACTACGAGCTCAACCGCTCACTTCTCCGCATCACCGTTCCCAACGAGAACAACGATTTGGAGGGCAAAGTGAAGCACTTTTACGACATCAAGTCGAAACTCAAAGAGATACTGTTCGCGGTGCTCACCGCGTGCTCGCTGCCCGTCACCGACATGCTCAAAGCGATCGATGATCTGACGAAGGCGCTCGTCGAGCAGGACGTCCGTCTGCCGTTCGACACCGAGCCACGCGAGGACATTTTCGACGTGCACCACCTGCTCGCCGAGTGGAACGATCAGTGGGGTCAGCTCGAGCAGATCATCTCGTCCAAGTGTCCCGCGCTGTTGGCCAGCTTCAAATCGCTCGATCCGGCCCACATGCGCGACCTCGAGATGTTCATTTTGCCGTTTCGCGAGAGCATCGAGTCGCTCAGCTCGGAGCATCCGAACTTTCAAAAAGTGCTGCCCGAGTGGCTGGCACTGCAGCACGAGTGTCAGGTGCAGAACGACGAGCCGACGGCGTTGCTCCGCGAGCTGAAGCAGATTGCGACGCGTGTGCTCGAGGAGGAGAAGGACAAGGTGATCACCGACGAGCATCGCATCGCGGTGATTCTCAATCCGCGACTGATTCGCAAGCAGAGCGTGATACTCACCGAGTCGGAGCGCAATACGGCGTGCGAGCGGATTCGATCGATTTGCGGATTTCGGAATCCGAAAGAGCCGCTGAGCCGTGGAAGTTCGTGCGATGGAGAGCCTCACAGGTATGTACGGGCTTCCGATTGTTTTCTGAAATTAAAAGAATTGAGTTTTGCGGATGACCTAGATTCCCATGAAAAAGTAGGTCATTGACCCAGATTAGAAACTAGGTCACCAGAATAATTTGACTTGAATTCCTATGAAAAATTAGGTCATTCGATAGTTTTGACCTAGATAGGATTTGTCGTCTCCAGAAAGTAGGTCAGTGACCTAGAAACTAGGTCACTAGACTCAATTCAAAAGATTGAAGCTTTCTGTCGGGGAAAAAGTAGGTCACTGAACTAGATTACGCTTAAAAACAAGGGCAATGACCTAGATCCGCTCGAAAAGTAGGTCACTGACCTAGATTCCATAAAAAACAGTCCATTGCCCTAGATTTTTTGAGAAAATTGGGTCACTGACCCAGATTCCTGTAAAAATAGGTCACTGCCCTAGATTTCATGAAAACTAGGTCACTAGAACTTTGTGCACACTTGAATCACATTTCCAAAACTTTCAGAAAGCGTCGAATGTTTCTGTCGTCGCTGGAGGACGATCAGGTGACGGATGAGCTCGAGTGCTACCTTCGATCGCAATTTCCGCCGAATCAGACAAAGTTAGTGATGGGGCAATCCCCACTGGGATCCCCAACGTCCGGGTCGTCGAGGTTAGATCTGGGAAAGAAAAAATCGATACATTTTTTCTTTTCTTTTTTTTTTGGAAGTTTGTTGGTGGGTCTAACTTTTTTGTGGTAAACGCTAGGAGAATGTTTCAGTTTAAGAAAATGTAGAAAATTTGAAGATGTTTGGAATGGCGCAAAGAACGCGAGAAAATATCAGTTTTGAATCGAGTTATGAAGGTTTTAGTGTCAAAACTTGTTGTTAAAGCAAAAAATTAGTGTAACTCGGTTGAAAATCGATATTTTCTCACGTTTCTTGAGTCATTCGATAGATCTTAAAATTGGCAATATTTTGTTCAACTAAACCATTCCAATAGCATAAACCACTGAAAAGTTAGCGGCACTTCCGTCGTGCAACTCGTTTCGCTGGAGCGCACTTCCCAATCTTGCAGAGACGTCATCAACTTCTGGAGCACCATCGGTCACAACCAATTTCCGACACTCGCGTCACTGTCACGCCGCATTTTGTGCACACCGGCGATCGCGCCGAAGACGCAATTTGACGCGCGGTGCGCGTCGGTGAGCCCCGACCAGTTGCACACTTTTCTGATGCTCCGCTCGATGTTCGACTCGGAGAAGGACGAGGAAACCGCCTGAGAAACCTAGTCCTTCCCGCCTCTTTTGGTTTTTAAGAGCTTCCAATCGATATCGATTACTTTTTGCCTATGTCACGGGTCACCCTGAAACTGTATTTTGTTATGTACGTCTCACACTCAAAAACGCCCATTTTTCAACTCTTTCAGCTATTGTTTTTTTTTCTATAATTTTTTTTTGTCGAGTCAAAAATTGAAAAGTGTTCTTGTCTCAAAAACACCAAGAAAAAAATGACTCTGAAATTCATCTGAAAATATTTTTTTTAAAATTTCCTCAGCCGATCTCTACTACATATCAAATTTCCAGCGAATTTTCAAAATTTTCGCTTTTTTCTCCCAAACAAAAATAATATTTGTATTAAATTTTTTATTCATCATGTATTTTTTATTTCTCTCCCACCCTCCGCTAGTGTTTTTTTTGTTGAATCGCAATTTTTTTCATTTTTTGTGCCATTCCATTGAATTTCTCCCCTCGATGCGACTCTCATTTTTTTATATTTTTTATTTTATTTTGGTGCATTCTTTTTTTTTCCTATCTCTATCTCTCATCAGAAACGGTCGAAATACAGTGAAAAAATTAAATATTTTATTTGGTTTCCAATTTTTTTCCGATTTTTCGAACTTGCCAATGGTTGTTCTTTTGTACTTGGTTTTGTTTTTTTTTGCATGCCGAATTGCTTTTTTTTTGTTTTTTAAAAATTTAACTAGAAACTTTGAGTTTAGATGGTCCACCGGGATTACCAAAAAAAAATTAGGTCACTTACCTAGTTTTCCAAAAAAAAGTAGGTCATTGACCTAAATTTTTCTAGAACTAGGTCACTAAACTTTGATGACCTAGATTTCATAGGAACAAGGTCATCCAAAAATATTGACCTAGTTTCATCAGTAAATAGGTAAAAAAAAAAATGTCGACCTAGGTTTTCTGACCTAATTGTTTACATTAGAAATAACTACATTCTGGATTCTGAAAACTTTCAAACAAATTTCCTCAAATGGCGTTCATTTTCAAATTTTCCAATATTCAAGGCCATCAAAACATTAAAAATTCTAAAAATCACTTTTCTTTTGCTTCTTTCCTCTTGTGTTAAGTTTAAAACTAGACGTTTTTGTTTGAATTTCAGAGCTACGAGCATGTCAGAAACGAGAGTGGAATCGAAATTCAAAAACGAAAAAAATGGTGAGTCGGGATTTTGAATTTTTTTCTAGAAAGTGTAAATGACAGTTTGAATTTAGTTCCAAGATTTTTTTCTTTTAATTTTCTCAAAACTACCTGGACTTTTTTGAATTCCCTTCAAATTTTTGAACAGACAAGAAAGACATTATGAGTTGTCTGGAAGTATCCAGAAACTTCTAAGCAGATGACCTCTGAGGTTCATGGCTTTCCATTATGGTCCCCTTTAAGAAAGGAACACCTCACGAACTGATCTGGCGCATTTCTGGTGCCTTGACGCTTTATCAGTGCCTTGAAAGAACCCTGATGACCTTGGTGCGCTTCTAGTTCCCTGGCACATTTCTGGTGCTTTGGCGCCTTTCTAGTACCTTGGCGCTTTTCTAGTGTTTCTTGTTCCCTGGCGCTTTCCCATTGTCTTGGCGCTTTTCTAGTGCCTTGGCGCTATTCTAGTATCTTGGCGCTTTTCTAGTATCTTGGCGCTTTTCTAGTGTCTTGGCGTGTTTCTTGCTTCCTGGCGCATTCCTAGTGTCTTGGCGCTATTTTTGGTGCCCATTCCAATGGCTTCCACAGCTTTTTTCTTCTTCAAATAGCCTCCCAAAGTTTTCCTATCTTCTCCGTAAAATCTTCTAGACCCCCCCCCCCCTCTCGCCTCTTCTCCATTTTTTTTTGTCTTCCGGAAAAAAAGAAGCCAATTCGTGGTCAGTGATCGTGAATCGCCGATGCACTCATCATCATCATCATCAACAATTCAACGTGTCACCAACTGAGAATCCCGGCGCCAAGTTAATCTTTTTTATAATTGAATTTGAAAAAAGAAAAAGAGAGAGAGAGAGAGAAAGAGAAAAAAGAGAACTGGCGGTCAGAATTTGTGATGATGAGCAGCGAAAAAGAGAAAAGGCGGGGAAAAAAAGAGAGAAAAGAGAGAGATAGAGCAACTTTCGTGTCAAGTATTTGCTCCCAGAGATCAATGTTCTCGGATTGGAAACAAAGTTTGGCGGATCAAAATGATGGCCTAGAAAACTCTTTTAGTGGCCTAGAAAATCGCGAGACTGACCTAGAAATCCCCCGAAACACGCCTTTTTTGTTTAATGGCCTAGAAATCCAAATTTGCCTAAATGGCCTAGAAACCCAAAATTGGCTGTTTGGCCTAGAAACCTAAATTTTACTCCCAATGACCTAGAAATCCAAAACTCCGCCTCCTGGCTTGTAAATCTGAATTTTTTAGGTTAATGGCCTAGAAATCCTAGTTTGTCTGAATGGCCTAGAAACCCAAGTTCAGCCAGGTGGCCTAGAAACACAAAACGAGCAAATAGCCTAGGAACCAAGATTAGTGGCCTAGAAGCTCAAATTTAGTCTAATGGCCTAGAAACCCAAAGTCAGCTTAAATCCGCTCAAAAAAGCGAGCGTTTTGATCCTCCAGCCTAAAACTTGAAAGTTTGTATCTCAAAACCTAGAAACTCCTAAAAAACCGAAAATCTAGTCCCTCCTACGGGAATAACTTCAAAATCTGAAATCCCGGCTGAAAAGAATAGAGAAGATGAAAACATGTCAATGTTTCGAATTTCTCGGAAAAAAAATGAGAGAAAGGAAATACGAACGGAAAGGTCTCATAGATCAATTCTGTGACTATTCATTTTCTCCTTCTTCCTCTCTTTTTCGTCTTTTTTCCCGTGTTTTTCTCTCTGTTCGCGAGGAAAGAAAAAGAAAAAAATTGATGGATACCTGACAGATGGACAAAACGCCTCTTTTCCTCCCTTTTTCCCTTTCTTTTTCCCCAATTTTTTGTGACCCCACTGGGAAATCGGGACGAAAAGTGCATTTTTTGAGGAATTCTCTCGTTTTGAGCACTTTTCCGAGCCAATTGTTCGGTGCAACTCGTAGTTTGGTGGTTTTTGTTGGCTTGATGAGTGAGAAATTTGATTTTCATCCCCATTTCCGTCTTCTTTCAGTGTTCTAAGAAACAGAAAGAGTGCTTAGGAAACAGAAAAAGAGTTCAAGAAACAGAAATAGAAGATGAGGAAAAGAAATGGAGAGAGAGGGGTATTAGGTTTGCGGGCAGGGATCAGAAAATAAATTGGATTCGTATAGATTGGAAATTGGAAAAAAAAGTGTGATTAGAGTTGGAAAATTGAGCTTTTCCGGTTTATTTTCTTCTTGAAGCGTTTCCGGTGCCTTGATCCTATTTCAGTTTCCCCGGGCTCTTTTTCAGTGCCCTGGCGCTTTTGCAGTTCCCTGGCGCTTTTGCAGTGCTCTCGCGCTTTGCCAGTGCCCTGGCGCTTTTCCAGTTCCATGGCGCTTTTCCAGTGCCATGGCGCTTTTTCAGTGCCCTGGCGCATTTTGTGTGCCCTGGCGCTTTTTCAGTGACCTGGCGCCTTTTGAGTGCCCAGGATCTTTTTGCGTACCCTGGCGTATTTTCAGTGCCCTGGCGCCTTTTGAGTGTTCTGGCGCTTTTTCAGTGCCCCGGCGCTAAATCAGTACCTTGTCGCTTTTGCAGTTCCCTGGCGCTTTTCCAGTGCTCTGGCGCTTTCCAGTGCTTTAGTGCTTTCTCAGTGCCGCGGCCGGATTTCCGGTCCCATGGCGCCTTTCGAGTGCCTTGGCGCATTTTCAGTGCCCTGGCGCAATTCCGGCATCCTCACTTTAGCCCCATAAAGCGCCGAAAAACGTTTCTCCGTCCATTCGGCCATTTCCGGTAAAAGCGCAAAAACGAAAAAAAAGAGAGACGAAGATGAATTACTCGTCGCCGTCTTTCTTTCTTTTTTTCGGTTTTTGAAACTTTGGAGTAGAAAAGACTTAGTTTTTCCAATTTTCGACTATTATGAAGTAGTTAGGTGTTTTTTTTGTACTTTGAAACTTTGGAATTCGGACATTTTCCCCGTAATAGATCAAAATAGAAGATATCGATCGATATCCCAAGTGGAAATTTTTGAACTTGTCTGAAAATTTCAAAAAACTTGAAAACGGCCAAGTTGGGATATCAATCGATTCCTTACAGTTTGATCTACCCAAAGAAAGTATGAATTCAGTGCTGAAAATGCTCTCTTCAAAGTAATTCGGTATTTTTCTTCGGCTAGTGCTCTTTTCGCAATGTCTGATCATCATCATCATTCGAATGCACCCCTTTTCCTCCTCCTATAAGACATTCCTTCTCCTCTTATAAATATGCATCCGAGTGGACATAATTCGATTTCTCGTCTCTTCTCTTTCCCTTCCTTCCCGCCTATCTTCGTCTTCTTTTTTTCCAGAAGTCCGATACTCTTCTCCTCCCCCTGATTTTTGCTCTTTTTCTTCAGCTCAGAGTCCACACTGAAAACCGAGGATGCCGTGAGATTTGGCTGAAACAGCTAAAAAAAACTGATTTCAATGTTTGCTCAAAGGCGCATTCCCGGCGGTATCCTCATCTGGAAATGACTTCTTCTTCTTCTTCTTCGGAATGTTTTCGTTTAGACCCCCCCCCCCCCCCCTCCACTAGCTTTTTTCCGTTTCTCCTCAAACCACATGGGTTTTATCTTTTTTTCTATAAAAAAATCCGAGGATACGCGCTTTTTTTTGTTTTTCGTTAGGCTTCCGTTCCGTTTTCCTTTCTTCGCTCTTTTTCCGGGGTTTTGACGCGTTGAAGGAGTGCTGGCGCGATTCCGGTGCCTTGACGCGTTTCTCGTGCCCTTGGCGTTGTTTTGATGTCTTGACGCGACGATCTTGGCGCTTTTCTGGTGAGATTGACGGAATCCTAGGCCCTCGACGCCATTTTGCGATCCTTGATCGTTTCGATTCATCTGTCACATGATTTGTGCCCTGGCGCTTTTCCGGTGCCTTGACGCGTTCCTAGGGCATTGACACCATTCTCTGATCCGATACCATTTCTGTTGGCCTGACGCATTTCTGGTGCTCTGGCGCATTTCCCAATCCCTCCACAAAACGTCCGACTCACCGAATCGGGCAACCACCACACATAAACTGCCCCGTTGGCGTGTGTACACTCATTCCGCCGATATAATTCACTTCTCAGCGGCCGATTTCATTTAACATGCTCACTACTAACTTTTGCTCCAGCTCGTGGAGCCCCCACACCCGCATAAACAACCGGCAGCTCAAAAGTTTCATTTTTTTCGGTTTCTTCTCGGATTGTATGGCACACACACACACACACCTCGTAGCACATTTTTTCACGAGAGGCAGGTGTTTGAGCCCTGCTCTTGCTCTTTTCACGGGAATAGGGGGAAAAACACCTGCTACAGTAGTCCGTGAGCAGCAGGAGATTGGCTCACCGCGAATGCGAATTTCCGGATGACATCAACGGACTCTCTCATTTGACCTGTCAACTTTGATCCGTCCGACCACTTTTTTGCACCATTTTTTTCTCTTCCTGGCAGTTTGCATGTTTTCACGTAGGAGTGTAGATCAAAAAGTAGGCGTCATTTCGTGACGTGGCAGTGCCATGCCACGACATGATATCGATATTTCAAAGCGTGGCACGATCGTTTGGTGAGATTGTAGTGTTATTTTATGACATGGCACAGCTGTTCCACGACGTGGCAGCGCCGCTTCATGACGTGGTAGTGCCATTTCACCCACTTGGCAATAGAATTGCATGGTATGGCACCGTCCTTTCACAATGTGGTGACGTAGTTTCATGGCGTGGCACTACCATTTCATGACTTGGTAGAATCATTTCACCACATGAAATTACCATATCATGACGTGGTAGTGCCATTTCAAGGTATAATACTTTCCTTTCACAAGGTGGTGTTGTAGTTTCATGGCGTGGCACTGCCATTTCATGACTTGGTAGAATCATTTCACCACATGAAATTATCATATCATGACGTGGTAGTGCCATTTCAAGGTATAATACTTTCCTTTCACAAGGTGGTGTTGTAGTTTCATGGCGTGGCACTGCCATTTCTGAACATTGCAGTACTGTTCCAAGACCCGGTAGTACCATTTCATAACATGGCAGTGACATTTAATGACTTGGTAGTACTTTTTCAAAACGTGGCACAATCGTTTCATGACGTGGCAGTGTCATTCCACAAATTTGTACAACCACTAATGAGTAGATCAAAAACCACCAGATTTCCATGTGCAAACGCAAAAATATCCTCCTCCTCCTGCTCGTCGTCCCCCCTTTTGTCTCGTATTTTTAATGACAGTGGTAGTTTAGCATCTTCTTCTTCTCCTTCTTCTTCTTCTACAATCCAATTCATCATTTTCTGCATTCCACCTCTCTCTCTCTCTCTTTTTATTCCGTATAATTAGTCGCCACGTCATCATCGCCGAATCTATTTTTGTCGTCGTCGCGATTCGTGTGCTCCGCGAGCCGCCCCGCCCTTCTTGAGGGGCGGCCGCTCTTTTTCTCTTTCGAGTTTTGAGCTCATTCCCGATTCTCAATCTCTCTCTCTCTCTCTCTCTCTTATGGCACACTGAAGAGTGAAGATGAAAAAATAGGGGTGGAAGGGATATTCGGATGTGATGGGGCCAATCAACATGACATTCGAAATATCCGTGTTTTCCCCCTTTCCCTGCCCTGCGCTCTTTTTATTTTCTCTTTTTTGCAAATGTTTGCCACCTTCTCTTGACCTTTTTATTAGGGTTACGGTAGTTTTATGGCTTGACGTAACACTGGTGACGTCCTGGCGCGAGTTTGGTGCTCTGGCGCGAATTTGGTGGGCTGGCACCGTTCTGACTTCCTGGCGCATTTCTAGTGCCTTGGCGTTGTTCCAGTGCCCTGGCGCGCTTCTGGTGTCTTGACGCACTTCTAGTGCCTTGGCGTTGTCTTAGTGTCCTGGCGCGTTCTTGGTGCCCTGGCGCAAATCTGGTGCCTCGGCGCAAATCTGGTGCTCAAGTTTCTAAGTGCTCTTTCAGTGCCCGGCGCATTTTTGGTGTCCTGGCACGATTCTGGTGTTCTGGCGCATTTTTCGAGCTACGGCGCATTCCTAGTTCCCTTGCGCATTTCTGGTGCCCTGGCGCATTTCGAGTTCCTCATCGCTTTTCTAGAACGATGGCGCATTTCCGGTGTCAAGGCGCACTTTGAGTGCACTGACGCACTATTCGTGCCCTGTCGACAAGTAATAGAACCCCCCGCAACTGATCTCCGTCTTTTTTCTCCGTCTTTTTTTTCGTCTCCATCCATCCAATCCGCCCCGTTTTCCGGACGTCCTTTGTGGACCACTGGGCACACATTCATGTGCTCATTGAGCACACACACACACAAAAACTTGTGTTGTTGAAAGACGCGGCGGCGCCAGCGCCAAAAACAGAGCCATCCGCTAATCGGACTAACTTTTTCGAGTTTTGTGTGTGGGGGGAAGCTCTGAATCATCATCTGAAAATGTGTGCAAATCGTTTTGAAGGGAATATTCATGAGAAGGCGTCGACGACGACGACGACGACGACTTTTCCTCATCTTCTATCTGACCTATTTTTGTGCTCGGCGGAGCAAAAACCGAAAGCGGATCTAATCAGTTAGTCAGCGTTGCGTGTCCGAGAAACATTCAATTTCTCCAAGTTTGGCATGGAAAAACGTGCGGACAGGTGATTTTCACTGGTTTTTTTTAGAGTGTAAACAAGGAAATGACGTGGCATCACGATTAGAGCGCACTTCCAATTTCCAAGTTTGATTTCTGTTTCTTCCTCTCTTCCTTCACTTTTCTCTCTCTTTCCTCATGCTCATTATCCACTTTCTTTCTCTTATTCCAATTATCTAAAACGCTGCAAAAAGTCTTTATGCACTCTTAACCTGCAATTTCAGCACCGGATGTTTACGTTTTTCCAGCTTTTCGCGGCCGGAAATTTGGTTGTGACGTCGCCGCCGTCACTTTTAGCCTCGATTTTTTTCGTTTTCTTGCGGTGGGCTGAAATAATCGAAAATGTATGAAAAAGACGATTGTTTTTCCCCCTTTTTTTCGGCTCAAATCCATTGACCTTTCCAGTCAATTTTCCCCTTTATAAATGGATTTTTGGCTGGAAAAAAAACAAGGCTATAATTAGTTTTTTCCCCCGCTTTTTTCCTTTTTTCCACTAGCCCCTCAACTTTTTCTTCCCATTTTCAGCATTTCCAGACGGTTTTCCAACGGAAAACAATTTAACAAAACGCGAAAAATTTTCCCATTATCCGTCGTTTAATGTGTTTTTTTTTTCGCCGAGTTTTCCGGGAAAATGGCGTCGAAATTAGAAAAGGAAAGGTCGTTTTCCAGTCAGTTTCAGACTGAAAACGAGAGAAATTGGAAAAACAAAAGGGGGATGGCGATGGATTACGGTAATCTGATGGAGGAGGGTAGGAAAAAAGAGAGAAAATTGCTGCTCACCAATCTTTTTTTCTCATTTTCCTACCGACCATTGAGCAAAAAACGGAAAGGGCGCTTTTTTCATGTTTATAACAAAACTATTTCATGTTTGTTGACGTAACTTTGGTGCGTTGGCGCGTTTTCGGTGCACTGACGCTTGTTTTCAACTTGTGACACATTTCTCAGCCCCTGGCGCAACTTCTGACCTTGGCGCGTTTTCGGTGCATTGACGCAAAACTGGTTTTCGACGCTTTTGGGTGAATTTTATTCACTTTAGCCCAATTTCCGTGCGTTGCCGCTTTTTCGGTACCTTGGCGCATTTTTGGTGCAGTGACACGGATCTATGATTTTGCGAGCTTCGACCTATTTCCGACTCATTCCAAGCGGTGTTAATATTTTGGCACACTTTCGGTGCCTTGACGCGTTTTCGGTTCCCTGGCGCACTTTCGGATACTAATCAAAAAATGTGGAATTTTTCTAAATCCTTGAAATGAAAGCGTTTGTTTTCTGTCTAAAAATGAGACGAGAAGCGAGGGGATTATCAAGAAAAGTGACGATGTTAAGGAGGAGAGGAAATGAAATCGTCTGGTGCGTTCCTCTACTCGTTGTTTTCGGACTCGCTTCATTCCACTAACTATGTTGATGTCATCAACAAAAAAAACCACCCCCCCCCCGCACGTCTTCTCAGTGTGTTCTGGACGTTTTCTTTTTTCTTTCTCGGCTTAGTCATAAGTTTGACCTACTTTTAGTTGCTGGCGCGAATTCGGTGCATTGGCGCAAAACCGGTGCCTTGACGCATTTCTCGTGATTTATCCCCTTTTCTTTTCGACGGTCGGATTTTGATATTTGTATGTGTGTGCGTGTGTCTGTGTCTGAGCCGTTTGGTCTGTTTTGATCTACTTTGAAATGTTCTCTGATTTCCCCCGTGTTCATCACTATTTCCCGTGTCTGAAGCCTCTGTCACACATTCTTAGAAAACTCAGGGGCTCGTGGCGCGGTTTCGGTGCACTTGCGCTTTTAGAGTGCCTTTCAATGCAACCGAACTCTTCGAGCGTTTACCACACTGTTTGCTGGCGCACTTTTTGTTCCTAGCGTTGTTTCAGTGCGCTTGCGCAATTCTTGATGCTTGCGTACTTTAAGTGCAATAGAACTCATCGATTTCTGACGCTTTTCTCGGGCATTGTCCCTGGCGCATTTCCGGTGCAATTGCACTGCTATCACCATGACGCACTTTCAGAGTGCTAGCGCTTCTCTCGTGACGCATTTCTCGTGTCACTGGCGCGTTTCTCGTGCCACTGGCGCATTTCTCGTATCACTGGCGCATTTCTCGTGTCGCTGGCGCCTTTCTCGTGTCACTGGCGCATTTCTCGTGTCGCTTGCGCACTTTTCGATCCCGGCACATCTCCTATTTTTTCTCAATTTCTAATCGAGTCAAGTACACTTTTTTCCGTCGTTTCCGTGAATAATTCATCACTTCTCCCTCTCTTTTCCACTCTTTTTCTCGTTTTTTTTCCCGAATTTCCGCCCGGCTCCCAAAAAAAAAACAAGCTTATCCTCTGCTTTCTTCGTGTTTTCCGCAATTTTCTCAAATTTATCACTTTTTTTCCTTCTAATTTTCTGAAATTGCGTCCACTTTTTTGTTAAAAAAAAGGGAAGAAAAAATACAATTTTTTTTCGAAAAAGAAAAAAAACTCTTCCGCATCACTGACAAATTTTTTGTCGGCGAATAGGAAAAAAGAGAGAAGACAAAGAAAATGAGGGCGAAAAAGCGGAAGGAAAAAGGGAATTGTGCTCTTTTTGTGCTCTTTTTTGCCCGAAAATCATTCCCACCACGTCTTCATCTGAAATATCGTCAGATGTTCCATCTGAATACGTCGACACCGACGACGTCATCTGAATACTTCGACGTGGACGATGATCGTGGACCGCCGCCCGAACCGATTATGTCGGACTACGTAGAGATGTTCACGTTGGTCTTCAATTTTATCATTGGAGCGCCGTTGAATTTGGCCGCCTATACGCAGGTTTGTGCGGCCGTGGCCTAACTTTCTTTCTTTTCTTTCGAGCGTTTTCTAGGCCACCCATTTTTCAGTTGAGCGAACGTCCGACGTCGACGCGTCTGGATCTTCTGAAGCGATCGCTGAACTACTCGGATCTTCTCGTCCTCTTCATTTATGTGCCGTCGCGCGCGTGTTGGCTTCTGACGTACGATTGGCGCGGTGGCGACGCGTTGTGCAAAATTGTCAAGATGATGCACACTTTCGCCTTTCAGGTGAGTCTCTACCGTAACCCTTCTCGGACCCCTTTTAACCCCTCCGGGTCGTGTCGATTTACGGGAGGACACTTGCCGTAAATCGACACCGGTTAGGTTCTTCACTTTTCGTAAATCGACATCAACTCGGCTCTTCTGTGTCAAGAGAAAGCGAACAGTGTACGCAAACACCAAAAAGGGGCGGAGTCGTAAAAGGGTGGAGGCATCTGGTCCTATCCCCATAAGGGGCGTGGCTTAATAACAGTGAAAGGGGCGGAGCTAATCGTACCTCCCAGGGCTGGGCTTCTTCCAAGGGGCGTGGTTTTTTGTTAATCCTACCAGAAATGGGCGGAACTATCCAGGATTACACGAAGAGGGGCGGAGCCTTTCAACAATTCTAGAATGAGTGGCGCTTCTTGATCCTACACAAAAAAGGAAAGGGCGGAGTTTATTAATACCGCCGAAAGGGGGGCGGGGTTTGTCAATCCCATCAAAAATAGGCGGAGCTTATTAATCCCACAAAAAAAGGCAAAGCATATTAATCCCATCAAAAAAGGGGCGTAACTTATTAACCCCACTAAAAAGGGGCGGAGTTTGTTAATCCCATCAAAAAAAGGCGTGGCCTATAAATCCCACCAGAAAGGGGCGGGGCTTGTTAATCCCACCGAAAATAGGACAGGACTTGTTAACCCCACCGAAAGGGGCGGGGCTTTTCAATCCCATCAAAAATAGGCGGAGCTTATTAATCCCACAAAAAAGCCGTAGAATATTAATCCCATCAAAAAAGGGGCGGAGCTTAATAACCCCACTAAAAAGGGGCGGGGTTTGTTAATCCCATCAAAAAAAAGGGGCGGAGCTTATTAACCCCACCAAAAAGAGGCGGGGCTTGTTAATCCCACTAAAAATAGGACAGGACTTGTTAATCCCACCGAAAGGGGGCGGAGCTTGTCAATCCCATCAAAAAAGAGGCGGAGCTTATTAACCCCACTAAAAAGGGGCGGAGTTTGTTAATCCCATCAAAAAAGGGGCGGGGCTTATTAATCCCACTAAAAAGAGGCGGGGCTTGTTAATCCCACCAAAAATAGGACAGGACTTGTTAATCCCACCGGAAGGGGGCGGAGCTTGTTAATCCCACCAAAAAAGAGGCGTGTTAATCCTACCGACAAAAGGGGGCGGAGCTTATTAATCCCACCAAAGAAGAGCGTGGCGTGCGTAAATCGACACCAGTTGACCTACTTACAGTCCTCCTCGAACGTCATCGTCTGCATCGCAGTCGATCGCCTCCTGTCCGTCCTCTCGCCGTCTCACCACAGTCCGAACAAAGCGCTCAAACGCACCAAATGGATGCTCATCGTCGCGTGGATCGTCGCCCTCCTCATCTCGTGTCCCCAACTGTTCGTGTGGCGTGCCTACCTCGCGCTTCCCGAATACAACTGGAGCCAGTGTCTTCAAGTCTGGGAGATTGCTCGAATGGAGCATCGCGCCGTGCCGTCGCACTTTGACGCCGAGTTCTGGTACAGTATACTCCACATCAGCCTCGTCTTCTGGATCCCGTGCATTATTATCATGGTGAGCAGCATATTAATGAGCATGTTTTTTTTTGGCTCGTGCCTATGAAATTGGTGCAGTGATCAAAAATATAAAGCTTTTTGAGGCCTTTCGAATGGTGCAAAGAAAATTTGCAAATCTTGATTTTGAAAAAAGTAAGGCAAAAGCCACTAAAACCTGCATAACTTTCTGCAAAATCAAGATTTCCAATTTTTCTCCGCGCCATTTGAAAGACCGCAAAATTCTTCATACTTTTTGTAACTGCACCATTTTCATAGGCCCAAGCGCAGAAAATTTAGGGTAACTTTCTGTGCAATTCTAATTATCGATTTTCTGCAGCTCTCCTACATCGTCGTCATTTCGTGGGTGTGGATCAATTCGCGTCCGTCGATTCGGCAACAAGCGTCGAACTCGTTCTCCTATCACACCGGCTGCGATACGGTAGATACTGTGCTCACGCGCGCCTCTGAATGGAATCCTTTGAAGACGTTCCATCGACACGTCAACGTCAAAGAGGCCGAGAAGTGCACAATGAGTACGTCTTCTATTTATTTTCAATTTTACGATGAACACCGTTATTTCGGAGTGTCGTACCATAGAATTTTTATGAGCTAAAAAGTTTCAGCCACACCCCCAAAAAAAAAAAGCCGTCTCGATTTTCAGCCACACCGCGCATCGTCGTTTCAGACGAAACCGAGGTGCCGCTGACCCAACGGCCGTCGATTTCGCCGTCCGAAGCGTCGGCGGTGATGCGGAACGGTGTGCACACGAGCACCTCCTACAATGCCAATTTGAATCGGTGAGCGTGAAATCGAAGAATCGATATTCGTGGGGAACAATCGGAGAGTGTTTCAGAAGTCGTGCTCTGCGCGTGTCGTTTCTGCTCGTCGTCGCCTACATCGTGTGCTGGCTACCGTACAATTTGATTAGTCTCATTCAGTTTCTCGACCACAGCTTCTTCACTTCATATTTAAAACATGTGAGTGAGCGAGTTTACCTAATCTAGGTCATGACCCAATTTTATCTAGGCCGTGACCTAATTCAGTTCAGAGCAGCACCTAACTTAACATTGCTCAATAGGTCCTGACCACATTCAACTTAGGTGAAATCTACTTTTATCTAGGTCATGACCCAATTAATCCTTTTTGTATCTAGGTCATGATCTTAACAATTACAGATTTTATCTGTGCCAAAGCTTAAATTGACACCACTAGCTTCTTTTTTAACTAGGTCATGACCTCATTTAACCTAGATTAGCAGACTTGCGATTTTCGGGCTGGGCCCGGGCCCGGGCCGGGCCGGGCCGTGTTTTTTCAGAGCCCGGGCCCGGCCCGGGCCCATTGAGCGAAAACTCGGCCCGGCCAGCCCGTTTTTGAAAAGCTAAGTAGGGGCTCTCCAATTTTGAGATGCTGCTTCCGCACATCAAAATCGGAGCCCTCCAATTTCAGAGTAATGCAAATGCGCCCCCACTGCATAAATTTTCCTGAAGTTTTTTTCGAATTTCGTCCCCTTTATTTGAAAATTGATCAGCGAAAATTGTCTTACAAAGTTACTTCTGAAAAAGTTAGTACTACCACGGGCCCAACGGGCCGGGCCGGGCCCGGGCCGAGAAATTTTTCATTTGGGCCCGGCCCGGCCCGTCGCAAGTCTGTAGATTAGATCTGATCTTATCTCGGTCATGACCCAATTAATCCTTTTTGTATCTAAGTCATGACTTATCTAAGTCATGACCCAATTATCTATCTAGGTCATGACCCAATTAATCCTTTTTGTATCTAAGTCATGACCTTAACAATTACAGATTTTATCTTTGCCAGAGCCTAAATTGACACCTCTAATCTAAATCTTAGCCTTAACTAGCTTCCTGTTTAACTAGGTAATGACCTTATTCAGCCTAGATTAGATCTGATTTTATCTGGGTCATGACCCAATTAATCCTTTTGCATCTGGTTATCACTTATTTTATCTTTGCCAGAGCCTAAATTGACACCTTCTAATCTAAATCTTAACCTTAACTAGGTCATGACCTAATTTCGACTAGATCGTGCCCTAGATTCGATCTAGTTTTCTAGGCCATGACCTACTTTTGACTGGGTGGTCATTATTCCTTCTTCAGGTCCACTTTTGCCAACAACTAATCATTTTCAATTCGGTCGTCAATCCGTACCTCTACGGTTTTTTCGGTCCTCACCGTCCAGCGGGCGCTCGCGTCATCAATCACTGATCTCTGTTCTTTTCCTCCCATATCGTTGCGTTTACCACCCAAAAAAAAACGACATCAAAAAATATAACCTTTTTCTTTTTTCGAATCATCACCATCGATCAACGTTTGCAAGTGTGGCGGCGGTGGTGAACAAAAAAAAGTGCAAATAAATCAAAAATAAGGGTGAGAAAAAGTGACCATGAAAACCATAGAAAACGGGTATGAAACGGTTGTTGTTGTTTTTTTTTTTGCGCAAACCTTCTAGGAGAATACCGGTATTGTCAGGGGGAAAAAAATCATAGGTAAAACGAGTGGACCGTTTTTTTGTATTTGTTTGGTGGGTCGTCGGTGGATCATTTTGAGCATGGGACAAGAAGAGAAAGAGAGTGTGAAAGACTGTTTAAAGGGGGGGGGGGGTTCTAAACCCAACTATCATCAACATTATTGCCACGTGGCGATGACGTGGACGACTTGTGGACCGACGCGTAGACGGGCTGCTGATCGCGAGGAATCGAGGAGGAAGATGCGCCGGGAGCAGGAGGTACCTGATCGTAGCGACGTTGGATCGTTTGGGAAGTGGCCGACGGCGGACGATGGATTGTGGAGGATCCGAACTGGTGATGAGGACGTTGCTGCTGCTGCTGATGCTGGTGGTGATGGTGTTCGACGCCGGAGGAGGAGCGCATCGTTCCGTAGCCGCCCGACGACAGTGTCTCGTCGAGATTGTGCATCGACGGACGTTCGCGGCCTTGTGACGAGATCGGACGTGCGAGTGTGGCCGAGTCGCCTCTGGAAATAGCCGGGAAGGTTCGAGACGATTTAGGATTTAGTGTCGATTTACAAGCTGGGAAAGCGCTAAAAACTCGTTTCTGAAACGTAAGTAACAATTCCTGTATAGCTCTTTGTGCTTGCGTACAAATCTCTGTGGCATTATTCCAATTTTGCAGCGTGCAGTCATGTTTTGGAAGAGCGCCATGAAAAACTTGCAAGACTCGCTAGAGAATTGAGATTTTGGCAAGCTCGCTGTGTCATTCAAAAGATCTCAAAATGCGCAATCTTGTTTCCAATTTTTCGAACCATTTCTATATCATCGGTTCGCATGTTGCAAACACCGCGACGAGGAGATAATTTGCCACACACTCTAAAAAATTGAAGAAATTTCATCTCTCGTCGTCTGCGTCACTTTCTCTTCGTGGCGGGACCAACCCCGTAAATCGACATTAAGAAAACAAATCTTCCGCAGCGTATTGCATTCAAAAAAATCCGATAATAAGTTCGTCGTGGTGTTTGCGTACCTTTTGCAACATGCGAACCGATGGTTCCAAAAATTGGAAACAAGATTGCGCGTTTTACGGC
Source organism: Caenorhabditis sulstoni (assembly GCA_963966605.1). Lineage (NCBI taxonomy): Eukaryota > Metazoa > Nematoda > Chromadorea > Rhabditida > Rhabditidae > Caenorhabditis > Caenorhabditis sulstoni. The sequence goes on along the minus strand of OZ016478.1, from coordinate 604,783 downwards.
GCCCTGCACGTGCAATGCGCCAGCAAAAAAAGGTGACCGTGTGCGGTGGGGCGTGATTGCATCATTCGATCAAATTTGCACTGAAAACTGCGATCGCGATCGCAAAAACAGGAAACACTTCGTTATTTCAGAAAATTTTCGAGAAAAACAACCTAACTTTTGTGGAGGAAGGCCTTACGAGCATTTTAAGACCAAATGTGGGCAAAAATATGCAGAAACCAGGGAGTAGATGCATTTTTAGTGAAACCTATTTCGTAATCAGGTAGAAAAACGGCGTTTTCTTCGCCTTCAAGCATGAAAGTATGATAAACTGATAGAAAAATGTTAAAATTATAGTTAAGCATGTCTGGTGGACCTGCTTCTCTCTGTGGCATTAACTCTCACGCCGAGAATGTCTTTTTGAACATGCAATCGACTATTCGGAAGAGGTTTTTCACAGTCCAAACGATTAAAAACAAACAAAAGAAAATGAAAAAACCCATATCACTATAGAGGAATCGAACCTGTTCTTTCTGATTTTTTACTCTTTTCCACCACGAGAACTCAGAGTTCTATTGAAAAAGCCTTGAATCCGAATGGGTTTTGAAGGGGAAACAACATTCCAGCTCTAATTTTACTAGTTTTCATCAAGTTCATTCATCTATTATCACTGAAGACGAAGAAAACGCCGTTTTTCTACATGATTACGAAATAGGTTTCACTAAAAATGCATCTCCTCCCTGGTTTCTGCATATTTTTGCCCACATTTGGTCTTAAAATACTCGTAAGGCCTTCCTCCACAAAAGTTAGGTTGCTTTTCTCGAAAATTTTTCGAAATAACGAAGTGTTTCCTGTTTTTCCGGTCGCGATCGCAGTTTTCAGTGCAAATTTGATCGAATGATGCAATCACGCCACCTTTTTTTGCTGGCGCATTGCACGTGCAGGGCGCCGTGCGTTTTGAGATCTTTCGAATAACACAGCGAACTTGCCAAAACCTCAACTTTTAAGAGAGTCTTGCAAGTTTTCTATGGCGCTATTTCAAAAATGATTGCACACTGCGAAATTGGAATAGTGCCACAGCGATTTGAACGCAAAAACGAAGAGCTATTCAGAAATTAGTACCTCCGTTTCAGAAATGAGTTTTTAGTGCTTTCCGAGCTCGTAAATCGACACCGAATCGTCTCTTCTATGCGAGACCAGTGTCAATTTTTTTTAAAAATTTCATCGGAAACATCTCAAAACGCTCCATCTTTACTATACTATTTGCGTAGTTTTGTCCACCCCCGCACTTCAGCTGGAATAACTTCCCAACCTGAGACCCGATTGATTTGATTTTTTGCATAGGCTCATGGGTCTCAGAGCGCTTCACCTCTTTAACATTTTTGGTCAGGTATACGGTAGGATTACGGTACCTACAGTACAAACCGTCATTTTCGACCCCTCTTCAAACTGAACCGATCGACTTCAAACTTTGATGGTAGCATGTTTTGGATGGGGGAAGGTTACTGTATGAATATCTAAGGGGTAGCATCAGGATTACGGTAGATACGGTAGTCGAAAGTTCGCGATGTCACTTTTTTGAAAGGATATTACTGCCGTCGTGGGGATGGGAGGACAGGGGAAAGTGGTTAATAGTGAAGGGTACTAAGGGTACTACAGCTACAGTAACCAGGAATTATCGATTGATTCGGATTACGGTAGAAACGGAGACACGAAATATTGTCTGCGTCTCTCATTTTGAGACACTCTCTCGCCTCATTATTTGCTGAAAGGAGTTTGAACGTGCCAGAAAGGGTCAGAAAGTTCCAGAAACATTTCGGCGGGAATTCAAAAAGCCGAAGGGAGGACCGTTTCGGCGGGAATTCAAAAAGCCGAAGGGAGGACCGTTTCGGCGGGAATTCAAAAAGCCGAAGGGAGGACCGTTTCGGCGGGAATTCAAAAAGCCGAAGGGAGGACCGTTTCGGCGGGAATTCAAAAGCTGAAGGGAGGACCGTTTCGGCGGGAATTCAAAAAGCTGAAGGGAGGACCGTTTCGGCGGGAATTCAAAAAGCCGAAGGGAGGACCGTTTCGGCGGGAATTCAAAAAGCCGAAGGGAGGACCGTTTCGGCGGGAATTCAAAAGCTGAAGGGAGGACCGTTTCGGCGGGAATTCAAAAAGCCGAAGGGAGGACCGTTTCGGCGGGAATTCAAAAAGCTGAAGGGAGGACCGTTTCGGCGGGAATTCAAAAGCTGAAGGGAGGACCGTTTCGGCGGGAATTCAAAAGCTGAAAGGAGGACCGTTTCGGCGGGAATTCAAAAGCTGAAGGGAGGACCGTTTCGGCGGGAATTCAAAAGCTGAAGGGAGGACCGTTTCGGCGGGAATTCAAAAGCTGAAGGGAGGACCGTTTCGGCGGGAATTCAAAAGCTGAAGGGAGGACCGTTTCGGCGGGAATTCAAAAGCTGAAGGGAGGACCGTTTCGGCGGGAATTCAAAAGCTGAAGGGAGGACCGTTTCGGCGGGAATTCAAAAAGCCGAAGGGAGGACCGTTTCGGCGGGAATTCAAAAGCTGAAAGGAGGACCGTTTCGGCGGGAATTCAAAAGCTGAAGGGAGGACCGTTTCGGCGGGAATTCAAAAGCTGAAGGGAGGACCGTTTCGGCGGGAATTCAAAAAGCTGAAGGGAGGACCGTTTCGGCGGGAATTCAAAAAGCCGAAGGGAGGACCGTTTCGGCGGGAATTCAAAAAGCTGAAGGGAGGACCGTTTCGGCGGGAATTCAAAAGCTGAAAGGAGGACCGTTTCGGCGGGAATTCAAAAGCTGAAGGGAGGACCGTTTCGGCGGGAATTCAAAAGCTGAAGGGAGGACCGTTTCGGCGGGAATTCAAAAAGCTGAAGGGAGGACCGTTTCGGCGGGAATTCAAAAAGCCGAAGGGAGGACCGTTTCGGCGGGAATTCAAAAAGCTGAAGGGAGGACCGTTTCGGCGGGAATTCAAAAAGCTGAAGGGAGGACCGTTTCGGCGGGAATTCAAAAAGCCGAAGGGAGGACCGTTTCGGCGGGAATTCAAAAAGCCGAAGGGAGGACCGTTTCGGCGGGAATTCAAAAGCTGAAAAGTTCCCTCCGTCGTTTTTCACACCAAAAAAGTTACTCCATTCGGAAAGGCCTCCACCCGTCCAAGCGAAAGCCAGCGGGGTGGTCGCGGCGATAGCCGCGACCATCCCGCTGGTCTTTTTCCTATTTCCCACAAAACAAAAACTTGAGCCTCACCTCTTGGCGCTTCCCGAATAAAAGTCGGCCTCCTTGAGTCCACTCCGCTTGAATCCGTCGTGCAGCTCCTTGTGCTGCCACATCACGTACAGCACCTGGCTCGCGTATTTGCACACACGATGCGAGTACATCGGATAGGCGCGCGCCAGTGCGCGCAGTTTATCGGTTACTGAACGAGAGAGAGCGGGAGATGACGTTGAGATTCGTTTTTCGGCACAAACCTTTCAACTCGTGCACATCTTTCGTGTACGACGCGCTGCTACGAACCACCTCGAAGAGGATGCCGAGGACCGCTCCGATGGTCTGATCCGATACGTTGGCGGGACGCGGTGTGCCGGGTGTCGGCAGTTTGCCGAGAAGATCCTTGAGCGCGTACTTTCCTGCAACTTGTCCAAAGTTTTGATCGATGTTTCGTGACTTTTGCCAAATTGAGCGCCCGAAGAGGCCAAAACACGCACTTACCGATCAGTTCTCGATTCCGCGGATCAATCGATAAGTTGCGCAACGCTGTGGCGACGGCGCACACGACGAAATCCTCGGGCAGTCGGATCAACTCGACAAGGATCGGCAGACCCTTTTCGACGCGTACCGCCGCGCGCACTTCCGCCGACGGTGGGAATTGGCACGCGGCCAAGTTTTGGATGGCGCCCGCCGACGCTTCGAGTGTCTCGATGTTCGACGAGTCCTGGAGCAGTTTCAGATAGATCTTGACGATGTGCGGCTGCCACAGGACCGCCGCCCCGGTCACAATGTTCTTCGGATTCTTGTGCGCGTCCTTGTCCTTCTTCTTCGCCTCTTTCTCCTTCTTTTTGCCGGGCTTCGGCGACGCGACGTGCTTCATCGATTTCGACGAGCTCTGAAGATGATGCGCCGCGGCCGGGTCGTAGTTCGGATCGACGACTTCTTGAATGCGATAGCTCAGATTGCGCAGCAGACAGACGGCGTTCTCGACGGTCGGCGAGTCGACCTGATTCTTCTGAATCGCGTGCGTCAAGAAATGGACGAGCGCCTCGATGAGGTTCGGCACGTCGCGAAGACGTCGACGCGCCTGCTGCGACGCCGCCGACACGTTGCGAAGGACGCCTGTCGAGTTTTTGAACAGGGTCGACGCAAAGTGACGCGACGGATCGGAGCCGTTCGACGTGCCGTTGGCGGCTCCGGATCCCGCCGATCCGGTGCCATTGACAGTGTGGAGGATCGGTGCGATGACCTGCTGACTGAGCACATCCGTCGACGCGTCGAGTATCACCGGCTTCAGTTGGTCCGCCGAGCTGAGATTCCAGAGCGCCGCCGTCGCCTCCTCCTTCACCGACGCGTCGTGCGTGGTGCGCAGCAGTTCGGAGAGGAGCCGGACGCCGTCGGCTTCCATCACCGCCTGCTTGTTCGCATCGTTCTCTTTGCCGTAGCTGAGGTTTTTCAGGCAGGCGCACGCGTTCTTCTGAATCCGCGGCGTGTCGGATTTGAGGAGGGCGATGAGTTTCGGAATGCCGCCGTACTCGCGCGTCTCCTCTTTGATGAGATTGTCGCTGAACGTGAGGTGCTGGAGGTAGCCGGACGCGTTGAGCTGCTTGTCCTTGTCGGCCGACGAGAGGTACTCGATCACTTCTTTCAGCGACGGATCGCGCCATTGGACTGCAACGAAATTGGATTGGAATCTCGAATTGAAAAAAACAATGGTCCACTCACCATTATCCTTAGCCCGCCTCAACGGCGGCGGCGAATCGTCTCGCTCGGGCAGCGGCGGCGACTCGCGAACCATCTCCTCCTGGAGCAGCGGCACGGCGCCGAATCGTTCCGCTTCGACGTACTTGACGACGTCGTGATGATGGCTGAGGTGCGGCGGCGATTCGACCGACGATAGGCGATCTGCGAATGGTTGTTTTCGAGGAATCGGAGCGAGACGACTCACTGCTCGACGGCTCAATGTGCACGAACGGCGAGGGTTGCGATGGTGCCGAGCATCCGGACGCGTTGTGAGCCACCACTCGGAACTGGTAGTCGTGGCCGAGAATCAGATCGCCGACTGTCATTTTGCACGCAAACACCGGCTGATCGTTGACTTTGTACCATCGATCGTCTTGTTGCACATCACGGAATTCGACATCGTAGCCCTGGAATTCGGACGATGACGTTTTTGCATGGAATACAGAAAGTGCCCAAACTTTTTTGTGCTCGGGCCTATGAAAATAGTGAATTCACAAGAAATATAGAGCTTTTTGAGACCTTTCGAATGGTGCGGCGAGAATTTGAAAATCTTGATTTTGCAAAAGGTTACACATGTTTTCGTGGCGTATCGGAAAAAAAAACCACAAAAACCTGTCTAACTTCCTTCAAAATCAAGATTTTCAGATTCTCATTGCACCATTCGAAAGCTCTCAACAAGCTTTATATTTTTCGTGACTGCAACATTTTAACAGGAACTAGCCCAAAAAGTTAGGGCACTTTCCGTGAAAGTTCATTTTGCACCCACCATCACCGGCAACTGACTGTGCGCCGGAAGCCAGCAAATCGTTATTTTGTCGCCATCAATGTCCAAAAACTCGGGCGCCTCGGGCATTTCGGGCACCGCGCGGAGAGTCGACGCTCTGCCCATCGGCCGAAGATGGATGATGTCGGAGGTGTCAGAGGGGAGCGACGAGACGCCGTCGACGACCGAAATCACACAAAACTCGTACGTCGAGTTGCGGCGGAGACCTTCGACTGGAATAGAAATATGAGGGCGTGAGTCGCGGTCGCGTCGCGGCGGTTGATTTTCTCACCTTGAATCCCGTTCTGCACAATCGGATCATAGTTTGCCGTGTGCCACGTGGGATCGCCGACCTCGCGATACTCGACGACGTAGGCGGCGTTCTCGGCCGACGGCGCCCACTCGAGTTTGACCCAATCGTCGCCGGCTTCTACCATTTGCGGTTGTCCGGCCGGATGAACGCTTTCCGAGACACGCCGCGCGGGCACGTTGCGTTGCGGCGCCGCCGGCCTGATCGCCACACCGCCCGACGAGACACTCGGATGACCCAAACCGTCCTGGTTTTTGCCGCGCACTCGGAACTCGTAGACGCCGTTCGGTCGGAGACTCTCGACGGTGAACATGGTGTCGTGGACGAGCTGCTCGTTGGCCACCATCCAGTCACGTGACCCGTACACGCGGTACTCGATTTGGTAGCCTTGTGGCGGCGAGGCGTGCACGTCGGCCACAGGAGCCGCCCATTCGAGAAGCACACCTTGACCGTCGACGGCGATCACTGACGGTCTGCCGGGAGCCAGAGGAGCGCCGGCAGCTGGAAAAGAGAACAGTTTTGTACGGTGGAGCGCACTTCTTCAAGCAAACTGCTAAATATGAAGAAGTTGGGATAGGTTTAATTGACATTGGAGCGCATTCTCCTTTTGGAGATATCCATTTTCTGTTTCTCCAACTTTTAGTTTTCAGTTTTGCTGTGGAGCGCGCTTTCTTCCGTAGAAAACATTTTGAAAAGTGATTTGGTAGCAATTAGTTTTTTTGGTTTTGCAGTAGAGCGCACTTTCCTAACCAACTTCTACGCCTCTAATGTACGATTCCACAAAAACAGCCTGGTTATCAAAATTTCCGATTTGGCGATAGAGCGCACTTTCACCCCTGCCGTAACACAATTCCGCCATCATTTTCAATATATTATCGGTAGAGCGCGTTTCCTCCCCACCAACTAATTACACCCTCGGTGACCCGTATTCATTCTCAAATCAAAAAAGCAATAAGTCCACTTTTTCAAAACCGAATTCTCTTTCCCCATTCCTATAATTAAAAATCGCTCCTCCCTCCAATACTATTATCCGTATTTTTTTTTGAAAGTGATCCCTCAACGAGACTCCGAAACAATGATGCGCTGTGTTTAGCAAAATATTCTTTTTTTTAACGATATTTTAATTTTTCTTCCCAGCCTAAACGCAGGCTGAAAACCCAGAAATTGCATATATTTATATTGAACCTCTCAGCGAAAAAAAAGAGGGAAAACAAGAGAATATTTCGCTAAACACAGCGCATCGTTGTTTCGGAGTCTCGTTGAGAGATCATTTGAAAGGAAACGCGCTCTACCGATAACTTGATGAAAATGATGGAGACAAAAAGGAGTGAAAAAAAAACGTTTTAAAAACTTACACGTGGCAAGATCCGCCTCGCTGATCGGAATTTTCACTGGCGCCGACGGATTCGACGATGGTCCGAATCCGATTCTACCGTAAGCCGACACACGAAACTGCACCTCTTGTGACGTCAAATTGGTCACTGAAACGAGCAAAATTTTTCTTTAAAAATTAGACAAAAAAAACGATTATATTTCGATAATGAGAAAGTGCGCTCTAATTGCAAACCTTCGTCGTCGATTTCGGCGAAATTTTGAAAATCGTCAATTTCTTGCTGAGAGTTTCGCGAAAAAACGCGTTTGATGACCACCATTCGAGGGATTTTCGGGTTGAAATAAGGTGGTGGAGATGTGGAGATGAAGGGGAAAAGAGGTCGGTGGAGATGGTTATCGCGAGCCGAATTGGCGCACTTTCGGCAGGAACACAGTTATAAACAAGATGGTGACCGTTAGATAATCATCTCTAGTTCGCTTCCAAAGGTCATTTTCTAAACGAAAACGGGGGTACAGCGGGTGAAGGGGGACCTCTATTCCCTGCCTTCAGTGACTTTTGAGTTGGAAAGCGATGAAAGTGCGCTCTAATGAGAACTTTTGGAAGACAATTATCATTGGAGCGTATTTCCCACGCAATGAATCTCGTTCAAAAAAGAAAAACCGGCGGGAAACACTGTTTGATCTAGAAATTCCTGCTTTTCGAGATATTAGGCAGTTTTCATCGGGATCAAAAGCTCAAAACTATTGCACTGCTTTTCAAACCTGAAAGTTCAGCCCTATTTGATGATGCAACGTGGAACCTGAGCAAAAGCAAAACTTGACGTCTTCAGAATCAAATTCAGAGCCAAAATCCACGTACCCCAATAGTCTCAGTGCAGTTTGAACATTTTAACAGTTTTTCAAACAAAAGCACCAAAATCGTTGGGCATGGGTAACTTTTGGTTCTGAATTCTATTCCGAAGACGTCAGATTTTGATCGTGATCAGGTAGCCAGTGGCATTATCAAATCGAACTGGTCTTTTGAACTTGAAAAGCATTTTGAAACCGGTTTTGAGAATCTAATTCAGATAAAAACTGTCTTTTATCTCGCGAAAACCAAAAGTTTCTAGATCAAAGCGGTTTTCTTCACTAAGACAAAATCAATAGCGTGTGAGAAATGCGCTCCAATGATAACTGATTCTAAAAAGTCTCATTAGAGCGCACTTTCATCACTTCCGAATTCAAAATCACTGAAATGCGTTCAAATGAGAAATTTTTCAAAATTAATCAGTAGAGCGCGTTTCCAGTCTTAACCAGTCAAACGTCCAATTTCACCATACAACTTGTAACACGAAGACGGTGGAAATGGCAGGTGAATGGGAGATTGAAATCTTTTTTCTCTCTTTTTCACTAAGGAACACTAAAAGACGGAGAAGACGAAGAAGAAGAAGAAAAAGAAGAGAAATGTTCTCTTTCTCTCTTTCTGATTTCTGCAGCACACAGCGGGAAACCGGCAAAAGACGACACCTTTCTTTCTTTATTTCGTTTCGTTTCTTCTCGGATGCGAAGGTCACATTGGTTATATTGTATTACTACTGCCTGCGCCCTGCCTTCCATTACCAAAAGGAACGATAATATTGCTTCTTGTACATAGGTCAATAAGCTGTTCGATTACCAATTTTTCCGTTTCTGAGCTTCTGAATACCGATGGAAACCTTTAGAGAAGACAAAACCAAAGAGGAAAAACTGACAAAGGACTATACTTTCTCACCCCGTTTTATACAGAAAAAGAAACAAAAAAAGGCGGTGAGTCAGCCGAGAAGCGACGGAAAGAAAACATTAGTCACACGAGCGCTGGGGGGGAAAGAAACAAATTGTGCAGAAGACTGCTGCTACTTTTGTGCAACATGAAAAGTGTGCTCTAATGAGAAAAGTTGGACGGAGGATAAAAACTTGTCGACGGAAGCGCGCTCTATTGACAATCCAATACAGAAGACTGGCGAACAGAGGAGAAAACGCGCTTCATTGCGAGAAGATGGACGTTGGAAATGCGCTCTATTAACGATTCTGGCAATTCAACACAATTCTACTATAGTTCGACGGAATTAAGTGCACCTGCGCTCTATTGTGAAGAGATAAACTTAGGGAATGCGCTCAATCGGCATGCCAAAAAAATTTGTTTGTAAATCAACCAAATTCGAGAAAGTGAGATGAGAACCTCGCGAATGGAAATGCGCTCTATTGACAACCTCAGACAATTCTACGGATGATCGACGAAGTGAAACGCGCTCAAATAGAACTACTTTTCAATCGCAGCGTAACGTGTCTTTTCGATGGGGAGTACCCTTCAATTTCCGGACGATACATTGCGAACGACGAACAATTTACGAGCGATAACGGAATCGGAATTGCGCGTGATTCATGATTTTGCGAACGCGCTCTAGCGAAGATCACTGATGCAAACTCGCTCTATTGATATCACACCAAGTTTTCCGAATGTGGGTATTACCTCGACACGAGGTGTCCTTGATCAGCTGATCCACACCCATGTCCTCCCACTCGCCATCGGGCAGCTCGCGCATCTGCAGCTGATAGCCTCGAATCGTGTCGGGTCTCGCGTGCAACGGCGCACTCCACACGACTGTCACCTCTCCGATGGCGGCGTCGACGACATCGGGCACACCGGGCGCCGACGGAATTCCCGTGTCGCCGCCGTCGAGCTGCGAGAAGCGGCTCGGCGGCGCCGGCGGCGGCGCGGCCCGATCCGTTTCGTCGTGACCGCCCATTCGGGCCATCATCTCGAGACTCGAGTCACGATCGATGACCGGCGAGGGTGTCGGAAGGCCCGACGAGTCAAAATCAATGTTCGAGTAGGGCGACTGCACCGGAATTTGACGCACTGATCGCGTCGTCGTCACTTTTGTCACGCGGGTCACCTGAAAAACATTGCGGAGGTTGAAATCGATTGAAATCGCTCGAAAAATGCGGAAAAAAACTATGAAATTTTAATCGGAAATTGATAGAAAATTGTGATCAGAAGAAGAAAACGATGAGAATTCGTTAGAAGAAGAGGATTGACCCACTGCAAGTTTCTCTTTTTCTTTCTCTCTTTCTTTCTCTCTTTCTCTTCCTCTCTTTCTCTCTTCTGTTTTTCTTTGTTGTGATATGATAAGAGAGCGGGTCACAAGATTTTGCAAAACTTGCGCGCGCGCTGTCCACTTTTTTTTTCGGGAATGCAAATTTTTTCGGAAAACTAGTGAAATTTCAAACTTTTTCCTCGGAAAACAATACAAAATTTTTTTTTTTAATTCAGAAAACGCTCGGAAATTTCGCTAACTTTTTCAACAGAATTTTTTTGTGGTAATTTTTTTTTGTTTAACAAAAACTTTATTTGGTGGAATTTTCAGGAATTTTTTCAATTTTCAAAATTTTTAATACAATTCTAAAAAATTAATTGCGAACGTTTAAAAAAAACTTTTAAGAATTTTATTTTTTGAAATAATTTTTTGGAAATTTTTAAAAGTTTTAATTTTAATTTTTTCGATTTTTAAAAATTTGCAAATACGCTGCTACTTTCCTAGAATTTTTCTAATTTTTACGGAATATTTTTTAATTTTTTTAATAATAAAAATGAAATAATTTAATTTAATTTTTCAAAAAAAATTAATTTAACTTGAACTTTTTTCAAAAATTAATATAATTTCCATATTTTCGCGATGTCTTTTAATTTTATTTTTAATTGATTTTCTCACAATTGTTTTTTATTTTGTTGAAAACAAAAAAATAATAATACATTTTTCAAAAAAAAAATCTTTTCTAATTTTAATTTTAATTTTATATGTTTTTTTTGCGAAAAAAAAACGTACCTTCTGCATTTGATGAACACCGTCCTCGTTGGTGAAGTGCTCGTATTCCTCTTCGGGCGGATTGTCGTAGTGTGATTCGTACGAGTACGAATAAGAGGACCCCCGCGCGCTTGTCGGGCCCGCCAGCGATTCGGTTAGGTACGAAGTGGCCATTCTGCAATTGAAAATTATATAAATTTACATAAAACAACCAAAAAATCACTGAAAAACCGAAAAATTACAAAAATTCGCAGAAAAACCCTCCCAGGGGCCGTGAAAATCCTCGACCCTCGAAAAAAAACGCGCGAAATTGAAAAAAATTGAGTTTTTCACTTGAAACTCGGGATTTTTCTAGTGGTATTTTAAGAATTCAGCAGAACAACTTCATTTTCGGCAAGTGAGACGAGTGCGGTGCACTGGGGGCGATTGTCGAGGCACAGCTGGGCGCCAGGCCTCGAACATCTGGTTTCGGGTCAATTGGATGAAAAATGCCTTTTTCCGCCGGCGATTTTCATAAATTCTCACGAATTCTCACTTCCGTCCGTCGTTTTCTTCGAGAAAACCGCGAAAAAACTGTTTGAAATGTCGAAATTCGCGCGGTTTGAAGGGGGGCCGTGTGGCCGAGGATTTTCACGGCCCTCGCCGAGTTTTTGATGATTTTTCACTGATTTTCATCGGTTTTCAGTGATAAAATACGGAAAAAGAAAGACTCACTCTGGATCGACGACCTGATTTTCCACAAGCCACTCTTGCGGAACTGCTTCTTTCGGCACTGTGCTGTAAAAAAAACGAATAAAAAAATGAAAAAAAATTTTGATGGTGCGGTGCTGTTTGCGTTTCTATAAAGAAAAAGAACATTACGTTTTCCGTCGTTTTCGTGATATCGAATGTGAAAAAGAAATGCGGGAAGGAGGGAGAAAAAAGAAGAAAACGATGATGCGGGGGGAAGGGAACAAGTGTCTTCTCTCCGGAAATCGGAGAAAAGAAGCGAGGGGTCAAGCTCGATGCTCCGCGGAGCACATACACACACACGGAGCACACATTTGTGATGATCGGAGCAAAATTTAATATATATGTAGAAACAAGGAAGAAAGCGGCGAGATATTCGCTTTTCTCTCCATGTTTTTATTGGTGATTTTTTTTTGGAGCATAAAAATTTTTAGAAAAATTTCCTTTGGCTCAGTCGACTGCTTGAATTGTTGGCTAAATAATTGATGGCGAAAAAATTATTTTAGGAAATTTTTCCAATTTTTCTTCGCTCTCACAATCGTCGGTTGGCCAAGTTGAAAAATTCGAAAAAAAATTCCGATCAAATTTTTAAATTTTTTTCCCGAAACTATCTACATTTTGAAAGTTCGCCTGAATCACAGAATTTTTTTATTGTTTTCGAAACGTTTCACGCCCGAAAAACGATCAGTCGCGTTCAATTGTTTGCTGCAAGTGCGCTCCAGTGCAAAACTTGTTTAATTCACCTACTTATCACCGAAAAGTGAGTGTTTGTGAGTGTTCCGCGCGGGAGTGGGGGGAAATCGGGCTGGTTCTGTTTCGAATCGCTAAAAATAGGCAATAAAAATGCGGGAGGCGGGGCGAAACACTCGAAATTCGAATATGGCCGAGTTTTGGGTTTCTAGGCCATTTCGGAGAAAAAATTAAATTTGCAGGCCTAGGTTTTTCGAAAACCCATCTAAAAACACCGATTTTCGTTTTTCTTTCAGATGGCCGAGTTATTAGACTAGAAATTTCTAGGCCATCAGGGAGGAGGAGGTGAGAAAAAAACGGTAGATTTCTTTTCGGAGCGAAAGGCAAGTGGGAAAGGTGAGCAAACAAAAAGAAAAAGGAAGAAAGAGAAAAGAAAGAGAAAGAGAGAGAGAGAAGAGGGGAGGAAATGATTGAATGGCCTAGAAATCCGCGCGAACACAGTCATTATTCAAAAAAAAGGTGTGTTCTTCGCGCGCGCGCAAAAGAGGCACGAAACAAAAAGGACACTGAGGATATGTTGGCAATGTGCCAGGAAATGACCGTGTTGTTTACTTTCTTTCTCTATTGCTATTTCTCTTTCTCTCTCTCTTCTTCTCTGACTCATCATAACTGTCTACAGAGCCGCCCGCCGAAAGATTTGAAAGTGACCCCCCCCCCCCCCCCCATCTGGCCATGTGGAGAGGCCGCTCTTTGTTTGTTCGAAGAATGAGTGAGACCCGTTGGTCGGGGGGAAGGGGGTGGCCTAGAATGTTCGATTTGGGTATTTTAGGCCACGGCCGGAACAGCGCCGTTGGGTAACCTAGTTTAGACCAAGAAAGTATCAGTTAGGGTTCTAGGCCAAAGCTGAATTCTGGCCTAGAAACTCGAGTTTCTCGGGTTTCTAGGTCATGATGGTCTTGTGACTCGAACAGTGCGGTTTGGGTTTCTAGGCCATGATACGATGTTGTGGCCGAGAAAGTGCAATTCGGGGTTTCTAGACCATGATGATCTTCTGGCCTGAACAACAGAAATTCTAGGCCATTAGAAAACTCTAAAAAGCTAAGAATATATGTTTTGGGTTTCTAGGTCACCATCTTTCAAGTTCTCAGCTAGATGGCCTAGAAACCTCTCTGCGCCTGCTAGGCCGTCCATCTCTCATTGCCACTTTTCTGGCGTCAGTGCGGATTAGAGTACGGTTGGCATCTCTCTCTCTCCCTCTCAAACTGTCTGCGTCTCTCGATTTCTCGTTCTCTCTTGTTTATTCTTCTCATTAATAATACTTTATAACATATTCGGTCGGCCTTGTTGTCATGCGTGTGTCTGTTTGGTAATAAGTCTAGCGGAACCACTCGCTTCCCAGCGGTAAACAGTCAAACGAGTGAATGGAAGAGGTTGTTCCTAGGCCATGGCCTAGCTTTCAGCGTTTTACTCAAGTGGCAGAGGTTTGGCCTAGATTTTTGAGACGCAATCAACAAGGGACTAGTTTTTCCTAGGCCACGGCCAGGTTTAAGACATTTTTTTTCAAAAAGCCGAGGTAGGCAGTGATATACCTAAATTTCTCAAATTTTTCAGGATTTGACTTAGTTTCACGGTGAAAAAAGGCTCGAGGGACCAGGTTTTTCTAGACCACAGTAATTTTTTAAATTCTTTTCGAAAATTTCGAAGCTTTTTTGTAGGGAGGTTTCTAGGTCATGACCTAGTTTCTGCCAAGTTCTGATTATTTCCAGGCCATGGCCTAGTTTTCTCTTCTTTAGCTCGCCGACGTGGCCGAACTCTTTTCCTCTTCCCCCCACCGCGTTCTCACCTGACGAGTGTGTTAATCTGTTCGGACGTGTATATCTCCTTCTTCCGCATCGTGCGCCGCGCGGTGCCGCCCGCCTCCGACGACGTGCCGCCGCCCCATTCGGAGCCGTCCGCTTCGGTTCCCTCTTCGGGAATCGGCTCCATCTCCTGCATCCACCCGGACGACATCATCTGAATACAATTGTTCTCGTGGAAAATTGAGACGGAATGGGCGGCAAGGGGAGGGGGTGGCCGAGGTTTTGCACGGCCCAGGACCTAGAAAACCGAAGAATAGAGAAAGTTAGGCCATGGACCGGGTTTTTGGCGGTTTTTGCGATAAAAGGTGGGCGAGAATGGCCTAAGAAGGAGAAAAATGAAAAGTTAGGCCATGGAGAAACTTTAACTATTTCAGGAAGAGAGCTTACACAGAAATCCGGAGAATTGAAAAAGTTACGCCGCGCGTGGCTGGTGGCCTAACTCTTGAAAAACTTAAGAATCGAAAAAGATAGGCCATGGAAGATTTTCGGGTCTTTTTTTGGGGAAAAAAGGTGTGGCTGGCCTAGAAACCCGAAGAACGGCAAAAGTTAGGCCAGGTGTCAGTTTCTACCCTTCTGGACGAAAAAACGGGAGAAAACTGAGCTAAAGGAAACTATTTGATGATTTGCCCAAATAAAACGAGATAAGCATGGCCTAGAAATCCGAAAATCGGCAAAAGTTGGGCCACGGCATAGGTTTTCGGTTGAATTCGAAAATTTGAGCGTTCGAAAGTTGGAGAAAGAGAGAGAGATAGAAAGAGGAAAAGAGCACGAAGACGATTGGAGATGAGCTCATTTTTTGTTTCGCGGATGCTCGCGGAGCTCAAAGCAGCGAAAATTAGTGTAAGAACGCGGCGAGCGGATGAAAAATGGAATGGGCCGCGCCGAAAAGTGTCGATATCGGACGGGAAATTATTTGAAATTGGGGGGGGGGGGGGATTGCGAAACGGGCGAAACAGCGAAAATGATGATGATGATGATGAATGTGACAATTCGAATCAGAGTTTTCAATCTATATTTATACCCCTTCTCCCAGTTTTTTCCGCTCTTTTCCTCTTTTTCCCCTCTACTATTTTCAATTTGAACAGCTTATTCACATTTCTATTACAAAGTTGACAGTGGGTCCCGCCACGAAAAAGGAGGTACCATAAACTTTTTCCAAATAATGAGATTAAAGGGACATGGTGTTTTTGGAAAAAGTTTCTGGTACCCACTTCTTTTCGTGGTGGGACCCGCTGCCTGTGGACACTCAATGTTTTTTTTATAATTGTTTAATTTATATCCTCACAACCGGAAGCACGTGCAAAAAGAAAGTGAGATATAGACGAACGCAGCGCGCGCGCACCGCAATTTTTCTTTTTTTTTGTTTCTCTTTCTCTCTTTCTCCCTCTTTTTCTCTCTTTTCGAGGCCACCTGCACATTTGTATTTGTCGGTGGAAAGAGGAGAAAGAAAAAAAAATGAACGATGGGAAAACACGGCGGTTCCGGTCGCGTGTGAAATGGCCAAAAAAAAATGGGAATGGTATGGGAAAGTGGGGGAGATGGCCTAGGAAATCGGGGATAGTGGAAAGTTAGGCCAATGGAAGAACTTCCGCTATTTTAGAGTGAAAACGGTGTGAAAATGGCCTAGGACAAGAGAAAAGTTTAAAAGTTAGGCCATGTGAAGGTTTCCGATGGTTTTTGCAGATAAATTTGGTGAGATGGCCTAGAAAAGCAGGGTAATCGGAAAGTTAGGCCATCAGTCGTCTTCTAATCAGTTTTGCGAACATAATGGGCCAAAATGGCCTAGAACGCGAGACTGCCTGGCCTAGAAAACCGAGGAACAGAGAAAGTTAGGCCATGTGAAATTTTTGACAGTTTTCGACGGTACTGGCAAGAAAACAATGCCGGGCCATGGCCTAGAAAAACAGGAATCAGAAAATTAGGTCATTGAAAACGTGGATTCAAATTGCCTAGACACCCAGACGAACCGAGAAAGTTAGGCCAGGCCAACTGAGAAAATAGCTGGCGCTGGCCTAGAAAAACCATACGGAAAAGTTCGGCCAGACAGTTTCGGCAGGAGAGAGAAGGTGAAGAAAATGATGATTTCGATGAGGGGCGGGTAGCCGAGAGGAAATGAGTTCACTCGCTCTTCAACAAAAGAGCCGCCTCTCGACGGGCTCCGCGAGCCCACCCCCCGACACATATAAATTCAATAAAAACGGCGGCAGACACTGGAGGGCGACGGCTCGTAAAATAATTTTCCGCGAGTGACGGTGGCCTAGAAAACCGAGTGGTGGAAAAGTTAGGCCGCCGGTTTCAGAGAGATTTGAGAACTGGTTTGTAGTTGGAAACGGGAATAATACGAATTGACTGCGGGGAAATGTGAAATTTGAGAAAATTTTAGGGAGGGAGGGATTAATTTGGAGAGGTTTCTATTTCGGAAATGGTGGCTGGCGGTTTTCTTGGCCACGGGTGGGAATTACGGAGTTCGGCAAGCTAGGCCACTGGCTAGGCCTAGATTAGGTTTTCTAGGCCATTCCAAAGACATAACGCACATTTGGGTTTCTAGGCCAAATTTTTGCCGAAAGTTAGGCCATTAGCAAGCTTGTCAGGACAGACTGGCCTAGATTCAGTATTCTAGCCTATAGAGAGGAACGTAGGTTTGGGTTCCTAGGTCAGATTGTTAAAAGTTAGGCCACCAACTAGACAATGCGAAATGAAGGCCTAGACTTGGTTTTTCAAGTCTCCAGCCAAATTTTGATAGACAACGGTTTTTGTTTCTGTTTTCTAGGCCACAAGTGGCACTGTTTCAAAGATTAGCCGGAATTCGGTTTTCTAGGCCACCCCGGGACAAAAGTTTATTTTGACCGGGGGTGGACGACTACAATGAAAAGGTCTTCTTCGTTTTCTCATTTCGACCACACTAATCCACCCCCTCTCTCTTTCTTCTCAAGACGAAATGAGAAAAACTTTTGCGAATGGGTGGGGTCTTCTTCTGCTTCTTCTTGGAAGAGCCAAAAGGCACCATGTGCTCTTGCTCACTCTCAAGTACATGTATACATGCTCAGAGGGTAAAGGCAGAAAGAGGTTGAGCTGCTCTATGTGTGTGTGTGCGTGTGTTTGTGTCACACATAGGCGAATTTTAATTAAACAAACAATTTCGGAGAGAGCACCGCCGGAGGGCATCTTTCGACGGCGAAATGGATGGCAACAGTCGGAGGGCACACGGCGGCCGTGGGATTTTCTAGGCCACCGTTCCCAGGTGCTAGTTGGCAAAGGCCATCGGGGGGCAATCGCCTCAGTTGAAAATGGTGGCCTAGAATTTTTCTAGGCCATTAAGTAGAGTTCCAACGATTAGTTTTTGGGTGCCATAATGCAGTGGACTAAATTTCAGAATACCTTATGAAAGGCCCAAATTTCGGTGGGAAATGGTGGCCTAGGATTTTTCAAGGTTTTCTTTTAGGCCACCATGTAGAATCTTGCGGATGGGTTCAAGGTTCAATGGCCTAGAAATTTTCAAAGATTTTTCTAGGCCATCATCGGAATCGCATTGATATTGCTACAAGGGAAGCCTCCCGGATGGCCTAACTTTCCCCTCAGGCGCTTTCTCGGCCACCAGCTCAAAATAGGCAAAGTGCAAAGAGCAATTACCCTTTTCCAGTCAATTTGGCTCAACTCAACTCGCCTCCCTCCTTTTCCATCGCAAAATTAATGAAGAACTAATTGAGGTTGCCATTTCACACAACACACAAGTGCCACCACGATGTCAGAATAGATTATGTGCTCCATCTGCCTAATCTGTCATTATTAGGCAATGCGAGCATGTTCCTAGACCCCCCCCCCCGCGTCTGTCTAACGGGGGCGGAAACCCGCCTGCCAAGACCAATTATGTAGTTTTCACTGTGGTTTGCAGTGGAGATGCAAACGCGCTCCACCGAACTTTGTTGAAAACTCGAAAACATGCGACAAGTTCAGTGGAGCGCGTTTCCGGTTTAGCCGAAAAAAAATTCACGTCGAAAATCGCAATTGGCACGTGCTCTCGATAAAGATGACCTTTTCTGATAAGCCATCCCCTATAAAAACCGGCCGGAAAATCCGAAAGAAAGCAAATCAATTTTGAACGCGCAACACCTTCTGGAAACGATGAAATCGAGCATCTGGTGTACTCTTCTCATTGGAGCGACATTGCTGATCGACAGGACAAATGGCTATGACGACTACTACGGTAGTCAGAACAACAACATGTACGATAAAGATGGCAAAATCACGAATGAGGGCTTGGCCGCCTGGATCATTGTCATGCTCATTCTCATTCCGTTGTGCTTCTCCGGATGCGCCGCCGCCGGCCTTTTCTATTGGATGCGCAAGAGGAACAGTGGCAACGACACCGGTGTCGTTGTGGTCCGTTGAGCCGAAAGATATGAATAAATGGTTTCTTTTTTGAAGTTGTTCACTTTTTATTTTGTTCTGGGACGTTTGGAAGCGAACCTGAAGTTTTCAACGAAAATAGTGTTTTTTTTAAACAGTTTTTAGGGAGTTTCCAATTTTCAATAGAAATTCAACAAAAATGACTTTGAAAACGCGAAAAAAAAACCGGGAATTTTTCACATTGTTCAAAAGCCAAAAAATTTAGGCCTTGACCTTAAAATCCGGCTTAAAAAGGTATTGCGAAAGTTTGGTAGAGCGCACTTTCTTTCCAAAGTGATTCTCCCGCGGGTTTCAGGGTTTCACGTTATCTGTTGAACTCTCAACACAATTAGCACGTGCCCGACCTTTTTTCCGCCGAAATCTTTCGTTTTTGCTCAGTCATTCAGTTTTTTTACGAAACGCGAACTCGAAAAGATGTTCATCTTCTCAAACGACCGCGCACTTCTTCACCTTCTTCTCGCACTTCTTCTGGCGGTCAACGATGTGACGGCGGATTCTCGTGAAGATACGACCAATACGATCACCGTCATCATCGTTATCGTCATCATTCTCGCGTTGTGCTTGTCCGCGTGCGGCGCCGCCGGTGCCTTCTATTTTATGCGAAAGAGGAACGGAGGCGGTGGCGGTGGAGCCGGCAACAGTGGAGTTGTCGTTGTGCACTGATGATTCAATGAATAAAGTGTCATTTTTGTGTGTGGTCCGATTTTATGTGCGATAGAGCGCAATTGTAGCGACTCTTTACCAGTCCAATGGAGCGCATTTGCACTTTTCCAGAGGGCATCGAATGATCTGCGTTTCTTTGAGATATGAAACTTTTTGTGCGATCGAGCGCATTTGCACTTTTCTAGGTTAACTAATAAAGTGCGATAGAGCGCAGTTTCTTCTTGCTACGTCAACGCGTAAAGTACATTTTTTCAGGTTATGACCCGTTCGTGCGCGATGGAGCGCATTTTCCAATCAAACGATTAAAAAAGTCCAATGGAGTGCATTTGCACTTTTACTTTTAGGTCACTGATTAAAGTGGGATCTATTAGCCAATCGAGCGAAATTCGCGTATGTAATGGCTCGGTAACGACTCAAAGTATGGTAAAAGTGATACGCGGCGATTTACGGTGGAAGAGTTTGCAAAAGTTAGGCCAGCGAACCATGGTCCCACTTTTCTTGGCCCGAAAAAAGATGGAAAAGGGCAAAAAAAGAAAAAGAGAAAGCCTAATTTGATTATTCATGGCCTCTATCCGTTCCGCATTCCCATTTTGCTCAAAGAGCCCATTCAGATGGAAAAGAGAGAGTGCGAGGATTTTTGGGCACTGAATGAATGCAAACCGGGACGAAATGCAAATTTTCGCGTCAAGCTCAAAGAGCCCTAAGCATAAAAGGGGGGGGGCTGGTGGTTGAACATGAATAACTTTGGTTTTGGAGCAAGGAGGAGGAGAAGGGAGAGGGTGAGAGCACATGGAGCATTTTGGCACACTGAGCACATGCACACATGCTCACGCTGTCTCTGCCTCTTCTACTCTTGAGCATCTTCCTTCCTATGTGCTCACGGAGCACCGAGTCTCGAAGCAGCTCGACGACGACGTATTCAGATCGATAAGTGGGACCGTGGGGGGGGGGGGGGGGGGGGGGGAGGGAATGGAGTGAGGAGAAGTAGAAGGCGTTATTCTGAAGTACGGAGGGAGGGGCAGCAGGGAGAAATGTGCACAGGAGCAATGAAGTTGCAACTTTTCCCCCCGTTTTTTATGAGGTCGCTGGCGGAGAAGGGGGTGGGCGTGGCCTAGAAAACTCTAGAGAAAAGTTCAAAAAAAGAGAAAAATAAAATGGTATTAGTTCTTACAATTCAGACGACAGTTCTTAGGCCGTTAAAAAATTTTAGAAAAATGATGATATTAAGTGATTCCATCACTCAGAACGTGGTATTTTTATGCTCAAACTCGTAAAATGCGCTTTTTGCTTGCCAAACTTTCGTTTTCCCAACAACTTTCGAGCATGGCAAAAACTTTCGAAAAAACAATTTCTAGAACAGTAGAATTGCCAAAATGTAGGCATTTTAATGGCAAAAAAAAGAGCCTCCCCGGGAAATTGTCATAATTTTCGATATCGCCGGGAACAGTCTGGCCAGGTCCGAAGACGGGTCGACGAGTTCAGGCAGTGGAAAATCGGACAATTTTCGGGTGAGTTTCTCACTTTTTGACATTAAAACACCGACAAATTGAGTTTTCGACTGACTTTGAAATGTTTTCTTGAGATTTTAATGCCCGGAAAACTATTTGACACGAAAAGAGCAATTTTGAGCAGTCAGGACTAACCTTCCGCGCCTCAAATGCGACAATTTTTTTGAGTTGATTACAGGTCGACGGGCCGGTAAGTGGAAAGTTTTTCAGGCGTTGGAAATATCAAAGAAACATTTAAAAAGTCAGTCGACCACTCAAATTCTCGGTATTTTGAAGGCGCAAAGTGATAGACCCACTCGAAAATTGACATAATTTTCGATATCGCCGGGAACAGTCTGGCCAGGTCCGAAGACGGGTCGACGAGAGTTCAGGCAGTGGAAAATCGGACAATTTTCGGGTGAGTTTCTCACTTTTTGACATTAAAACACCGACAAATTGAGTTTTCGACTGACTTTGAAATGTTTTCTTGAGATTTTAATGCCCGGAAAACTATTTGACACGAAAAGAGCAATTTTGAGCAGTCAGGACTAACCTTCCGCGCCTCAAATGCGACAATTTTTTTGAGTTGATTACAGGTCGACGGGCCGGCAAGTGGAAAGTTTTTCAGGGGTTGGAAATATCAAGGAAACATTTAAAAAGTCAGTCGACCACTCAAATTCTCGGTATTTTGAAGGCGCAAAGTGATAGACCCACTCGAAAATTGACATAATTTTCGATATCGCCGGGAACAGTCTGGCCAGGTCCGAAGACGGGTCGACGAGAGTTCAGGCAGTGGAAAATCGGACAATTTTCGGGTGAGTTTCTCACTTTTTGACATTAAAACACCGACAAATTGAGTTTTCGACTGACTTTGAAATGTTTTCTTGAGATTTTAATGCCCGGAAAACTATTTGACACGAAAAGAGCAATTTTGAGCAGTCAGGACTAACCTTCCGCGCCTCAAATGCGACAATTTTTTTGAGTTGATTACAGGTCGACGGGCCGGTAAGTGGAAAGTTTTTCAGGGGTTGGAAATATCAAGGAAACATTTAAAAAGTCAGTCGACCACTCAAATTCTCGGTATTTTGAAGGCGCAAAGTGATAGACCCACCCGAAAATTGACATAATTTTCGATATCGCCGGGAACAGTCTGGCCAGGTCCGAAGACGGGTCGACGAGAGTTCAGGCAGTGGAAAATCGGACAATTTTCGGGTGAGTTTCTCACTTTTTGACATTAAAACACCGACAAATTGAGTTTTCGACTGACTTTGAAATGTTTTCTTGAGATTTTAATGCCCGGAAAACTATTTGACACGAAAAGAGCAATTTTGAGCAGTCAGGACTAACCTTCCGCGCCTCAAATGCGACAATTTTTTTGAGTTGATTACAGGTCGACGGGCCGGTAAGTGGAAAGTTTTTCAGGCGTTGGAAATATCAAAGAAACATTTAAAAAGTCAGTCGACCACTCAAATTCTCGGTATTTTGAAGGCGCAAAGTGATAGACCCACCCGAAAATTGACATAATTTTCGATATCGCCGGGAACAGTCTGGCCAGGTCCGAAGACGGGTCGACGAGAGTTCAGGCAGTGGAAAATCGGACAATTTTCGGGTGAGTTTCTCACTTTTTGACATTAAAACACCGACAAATTGAGTTTTCGACTGACTTTGAAATGTTTTCTTGAGATTTTAATGCCCGGAAAACTATTTGACACGAAAAGAGCAATTTTGAGCAGTCAGGACTAACCTTCCGCGCCTCAAATGCGACAATTTTTTTGAGTTGATTACAGGTCGACGGGCCGGTAAGTGGAAAGTTTTTCAGGCGTTGGAAATATCAAAGAAACATTTAAAAAGTCAGTCGACCACTCAAATTCTCGGTATTTTGAAGGCGCAAAGTGATAGACCCACCCGAAAATTGACATAATTTTCGATATCGCCGGGAACAGTCTGGCCAGGTCCGAAGACGGGTCGACGAGAGTTCAGGCAGTGGAAAATCGGACAATTTTCGGGTGAGTTTCTCACTTTTTGACATTAAAACACCGACAAATTGAGTTTTCGACTGACTTTGAAATGTTTTCTTGAGATTTTAATGCCCGGAAAACTATTTGACACGAAAAGAGCAATTTTGAGCAGTCAGGACTAACCTTCCGCGCCTCAAATGCGACAATTTTTTTGAGTTGATTACAGGTCGACGGGCCGGTAAGTGGAAAGTTTTTCAGGCGTTGGAAATATCAAAGAAACATTTAAAAAGTCAGTCGACCACTCAAATTCTCGGTATTTTGAAGGCGCAAAGTGATAGACCCACCCGAAAATTGACATAATTTTCGATATCGCCGGGAACAGTCTGGCCAGGTCCGAAGACGGATCGACGAGAGTTCAGGCAGTGGAAAATCGGACAATTTTCGGGTGAGTTTCTCACTTTTTGACATTAAAACACCGACAAATTGAGTTTTCGACTGACTTTGAAATGTTTTCTTGAGATTTTGATGCCCGGAAAACTATTTGACACGAAAAGAGCAATTTTGAGCAGTCAGGACTAACCTTCCGCGCCTCAAATGCGACAATTTTTTTTGAGTTGATTACAGGTCGACGGGCCGGTAAGTGGAAAGTTTTTCAGGCGTTGGAAATATCAAAGAAACATTTAAAAAGTCAGTCGACCACTCAAATTCTCGGTATTTTGAAGGCGCAAAGTGATAGACCCACCCGAAAATTGACATAATTTTCGATATCGCCGGGAACAGTCTGGCCAGGTCCGAAGACGGGTCGACGAGAGTTCAGGCAGTGGAAAATCGAACAATTCCGGGTGAGTTTCTCCCTTTTTGACATTAAAACACCGACAAATTGAGTTTTCGACTGACTTTGAAATATTTTCTTGAGATTTTTTACGCTCGTAAAACCTTCAATTTCCAACTCTTTTTTTTGAGAAAAAATGCTTACGGTGACCTAGAAACCCCCCGAGAACCTTCAAAAACTCTAAAAAACACCGCCAAAACGATAACATCCGCCCCGAAAGAGAACAAAAAATACAAAAAACAGGAGCCGGCTGGTTACAAAGAGGAGGGGAAAGGGGGACTCGAGTGCATTTCCTAGAACATGTTATGATTGGAGAATGGGCGGAATGAAGTGTCTCTCTCTGTCTCCGGAAAATGTGACAAGTACTGCCGACAGACACAAAAGTACTCGAGATAGGAGGGTGGGGTGGGGGAGACAAAAGAAGGGATGAAGGGAGGAAGAATAAGAAGACGTTGTCGCACATTTGGCAATAAATCAAAAAGACAGCGCGACGAGGACGACGAGCCTACCCATTGATATTCAAACAAAAAGTGTCTCCCCCGGGGGGCCACAAGTTGCTCTTTCGAGCCCTCCTCATCAGTTTTTCGTATAGCTCACTCCTCTTCGTTTTCTTCCCCATTTTGAGGAAAGATTTGGAAGAAGAAATAGAAGAAGACACACAAACTCACAAATGAGACATTTGGGATGGGGAGTTGTGGGACGGAAATTGAATGGAAAAGCGGGTAATTAGAATTAAGGAGCCAGTGTGTGGGGTAGGGGACGGGGGGTCTGGGCGCACGAATTCAATCGATAATGTGCTTCTTCTTGAGATCCAAGTATTTGAGTCGTTTCGGCAATTCGGCGACGTCTTCTGACTCCTCGTCCTCTTCCGAATCCTCGATTTCCGACGTCACCTGCGGCGCCCTCTTCCCTTTTCGTGATTCGTCCCCATCGTGATCAGAGTCGTCGAAGTCGTCGTCGTCGTCGTCAGAGTTCTCGTTGTCCGAATCGAACGCCGTCAGCGCTTTCAGCGTCGCCAGATAGTCGGCCACGTTCAACACGATGGGTTTCGTCGATAGAAACTTGTCGAGTGGCGCGTTAGTCAGCGACAACAGGTTGTTGGCCAGAGTCACTTCGCTTTTCGGAAGGTAACGGTTATTGTCAACAAGGCTGTAATAGGGAAAAAAACATTTGAATTCCAGGTTCTTGGTGTAATTCGAAAAACTGAACTTTTCGCACTATTTTTTTTTTAATTAAAAATTTTTTTTTTAATAAAAAAAATTAAACTTGGAATTTGTAAAATTTTAATAAATTTCACGTGTTAAATCCGAAAAAAGATTTTGAGATTCGAAATTTTCGAAATTTTCTATTCTTTAAAACTTCGATTCAGAATTTTTAAATTTTTTTTTCGAATTTAATTTTTTTTCGAAAATTTTTGAATTTTCTCTAAATTTTCGATTAGATTTTGAAAAAAAAACTGATTTTTTTCTGTTTTAAAGGGGGGGGGTGCCAACTTGAAAAAAGTTTGCTTAAAATGAAACTAGAAGGGTGGGAAAATGCAGCGCACAAGGAGCGACGCTTTAAAAATAAGTGCAAGTATTTTTAATTATCGATTTTAGGCCAAAATTAATATTCCTGTGGCCGTGGCCTAACTGCCGCTTTTTGCGGGAATTCTTCGCGCGGCCTCGACAAATTTTCGAGATTTCTTCGCGAAAAGACGTGGATGTAAGCGGAGCATCGAGCGGCCGAAAAATATCGCAAATCAATCGATATCGCGCATAGGCGCGCAACGAAATTTGGGTTTCTAGGTCACGGCCACAGGAATATTAATTTTGGCCTAAAATCGATAACTAAAAATACTTTTACTTATTTTTAAAGCGTCGCTCCTTGTGCGCTGCATTTTCCCACCCCTCTAGTTTGTATTAAAGCAAACTTTTTTCAAGTTGGCACCCCCCCCTTTAAATAACTTGAAATTTCGAAAAAAAAGCAGAAAAATCAAAAATTCTCAATATATTTTTCAGGCCGTGGCCTAGAATTCCAACATGATTTTTTAGGCCGAAGCTCGAAAATTTTCGCATTTTTCGTACCATTTTAAGTCCAATGAGTGCGGATAAAACGAGATTGTCTTTTTTCGACACTCTATAATGTGCTCGTTGAATTTGATCAGCTCCACCTGAAAATGTATTGATTTTTTCCTAAAATTTAGAAAAATATCGATTTTTACCTTATGCTGCTCATCGTACGGACAAGTGATCATTCCATTGACCGGTCTGAAAACATCGATTTTTCGGAATTTATAGAATTTTTTCTAGAAAATCTCACTTTTTGTTCGATTCCACTTGCTCCGAATTTTGTGGAGCCTCGTTTCGGCTCGAGGATGGCTCCATCTGAATTTTAAAAAAATTGATATATTTTATATTGGTTTTATTCAGTGCAGGAAAAAAAAACGTTTTTTTCCTTATTCAGGCGAGGAAAAAAACCGGCGAAAAAGGAAAAAAACTGAGGTTTTTTTTCTGCAATCGACTGCGACCGTACCCCCTCTTCGCGGCGAGACCCGCCGCGCTATTAAAGGCATGCGTCTTTCGGTTACTGTATTTTCGCGATTATTGACATTTTTCGAAGGCGATAAAACTCAGAATTTTTCTTTTTTTTTGCGTTTTACATAAATTTTTTTAGATAATTCAGTAAAAATAGCTGTAATCTATGTAATTTCAACTTTCCCTCTGCATTTTTCTAACTTTTTGCATTTTGGAGTGGCTAACTATTTTATTTTTACTGAATTATCTAAAAAAATTTATGAGGAACGCAGAAAAAAAAAGAAAATTCTGAGTTTTATCGCCTTCGAAAAAAGTCAATAATCGCGAAAATACAGTAACCGAAAGACGCATGCCTTTAATAGCGCGGCGGGTATCGCCGCGAAGAGGGGGTACGGTCGCAGTCGATCTTCCTTTTTCGCCGGTTTTTTTCCTCGCCTGAATAAGGAAAAAAAAACGGAAAAAAACGTTTTTTTCCTGCACTGAATAAAACCACATCTAAAAATTGAGAAAATTCGATATAGTTTGACCAGGAAGTTCAACTCTCAAAAAAAAACGCAAAAATTAAACTTAAAAAAATTAATTCAAATCTTTATGCAAGCGTTTGAATCGAGTGAAATGCAATACAAAAATTTGGGGAAAATGCAGAAAAATTCGACATTCGACAGGGAAAAAAGGCATCCTGAAAAGAAGGCGAACATTTTTTAAAAATGGGGAAAATTACAATTTTTTAAGAAAATTTGACAAAAAATTGGATTTTTTTCTCAGATATTTAAAAGGCAAATAGATTTCCTATAAATTCACGATTTGAAAAAAAAACTCCTGTAAACCTTATAATGAAAGGACTGCTGGAAGGTGAACTCAAAACTGAAATATCTCTGAAACCAGCAAAGATATGAAAAAGTTGTCAACTACAATCATGATCCGCGTAAAATTTCCCATCTTTTTGTAGTTGACAGCTTTTTCTTAGCTATTTTAGTTTTTGAGATATTCCCCGGCAAAGTTGAACGGGCCCTTTTATTACAGGGTTCACAGTGAGTAGAAAGGTTTAGAAAAAAAGATGGTCCGGCGACTATTTCCGCTTTTTGGCCCTCTCGAGCTCTTCGGCGGCCTCTTTCTCTTCGAATCGCAGCCTCCGCTTCGCCACCATTCCCTTCTTCTGGCAGTCCAGATTACAAAACCAGTCGCCGTCGGGCGCGTCGGTCATTCCGATGCACTCGAAGTGGAACCACTCGTACTTGCATCCCGGATTCTCGCACATCACCATCGGCGAGTCGACGCGCTCCATCTGACACCAGCAGTAGGCGCGATCGTCGCCCTCGCCCTCTTTGGCCGTCTCGTCGCGCATCGTCTCCTCGTTTTTTCGCTTCCTGCCACGTTTTCCTTTTTTCGGCGCAGCAGCGGCGGCGGCCACGTCCGGCACGATTTCCGCCTTTTTCGGCGGAGCAGAAGGCGTCGCAACAGGCTCGACGGGAATTTGAAGAGGTTCGCGGAGCTCGCGATGAACGGGCCGCTGCGACTGCGGCCAGTTCTCGAGGAACATCCTCTCGTCGCGGCCGAACTCGTCGAGCACCGCCTCGTGCCGCGCACGCATCTGTTTCGCGATCTCCGCCTTCTGCACGCCGATCACCAACATCTTCTCGTACTCGTCGTGCACTCTTCGGAACGCGTTCACCTTCTGCTGGCCCGACAACTTCTCGAGATTCGCCAGATACTCGATTTTGATCTCGTACAGCTCGTTTTGCTGTTTTTGATAGATTTTGTCGAGCCGCGCGATTTCGCCAAGGTCTTTTCGCGTCTCGTCGGGCACTTTTTGGTTGAATTTCGCGAATTTTTCGATCATCGACGCGACGACCGGGTCGACGGTGTTCAGATCGATGCGCGCGCTCATTTTGCTGAAAAATCGATATTTTGTCAAGAAATTATAGGTTTTAAGAGTTTTGAAGAAGAAAATTGCCGATTTAAGGTGAGAAAAATATTATAAATGCAAAAATTCGATGAAAATGCAATTTTATTCGGTTTTTGAAAATTTCGCGAAATTCACATTTTTTTGTTGTAAAAATCGGTATTTTTCCGATAAATATTGGATTTTATGAAATAAATAGCGAGAAATAAGGGGTTTTAGCTATTTAAAGGTCGAAAACAATGAGAAAATGCAAAAATTTAATGAAAATTTCATTTTTCCTGGATTTTTTAAATTTTCAAAACATTTAGCGTTAATCGATGCGAAAATCGATAATTTCTGGACGAAATTAAATTTTTCTATTATTTTTCAGGTAAAAATAACATTAGAAACAGACTTTTTGGTAGAGAAAAAAGAAAAAATTGGAGAAATTCGATGAAAAATCGAATCTTCTGAATTTTTGAAATTTTTTGGGAAAAAAAACGGAATTTTTCCGATTTTTTTGAGATTTTTTTTATTTATTATGTTTTTTTTGGTAAAATGGGGAAAAAACAAATAAAAATGGCGTTCAAGGTCAGCAGATTCAAAATATCGCATTATCGTGAGAAAATTCGCACGCTCGGAAAAGAGCGGAAAAACCGTGCGGCACGCCTGCCAATTGCACTAGCCACGCCCCTAAAACCGCGCCGCGCTGCCTTAATCGAATTTTTCAAGCGAAAACTGGATTTTTCGTTTCTTCTCGTGATTTTCAGAGTCTCACTGTAGTCACAGATGGATTTTTTTATTCAAAATCATGTTTTTTCAAAGTTTCGCAAAGTTTAAAGTGCTCTGGAACTTGATTTCAAACTTTGATCCGATTTCGAAATATTTTAGGATTCCAAAATGGAGTTCTCCGAAGTGATAGAGGTATTAGACCGCGGCAGTTCGATCGATGTTCACTCGAACTGCACTTTCGACTCGCTGATGATCGGAAAGAAGACGTTGGAGCGGCTGAAGGCGCACGCCTTCAACAAACCCTCGCCAGTGCAGGCGAAAGCCATTCCAGTGGGTTTATTAGGCAGAGGTTTGCGAGAAAACGGCTGAAATTGGTGGAATACGGCTGAAATTACAGATATGCTTGTGCAAGCAAAGTCGGGAACCGGAAAAACGCTGGTTTTCACCGTTCTCGCCGTCGAAAATCTCGATTCACGCGTTTCCTACATTCAAAAACTGATAGTGACGCCGACGCGAGAGATCGCGATGCAAATTCAGGAGACTGTCAAGAAAATCGCACCGCACGGCTCAAGAATATCGTAAACTACAGTTATTCTCACTCGTTTTTCTTCAAATTTGACCGGTTTAGAGTGTTCGTCGGTGGTATTCCGATCAAATTGAACGTTCTGGATCTCAGCTCGTCTCGTGAGTTCAGAAAAACTCTCTCGAACTCTGAAAACGAATAATTTCAGATCCGCAAATCGTCATCGGCACTCCAGGACGAATCTGTCAGCTGATGAAGCAGAAAGCAATGGATATCTCGCGAGTCGATTTTTTCGCGCTTGACGAAGCCGATAAATTGATGGAGGCTGTTTTTTTGGATGATATCAAGTATGAGAACCCCGAATCTTCGATGAAAATCTGAAACTTTCAGCTACCTCGTGAATTCTCTGCCGCCAGTTCGTCAAGTGGCCGTGTTTTCGGCCACCTATCCACGAAATATGGATTCTCTGTTGTCGACTTTCCTTCGAGACGCCGCACTTGTCAGGTTCAACGCAGGTTTGTCGCGGAAAACCGAAAACAACGGGGGGAAGCCATTCAGAACATGTGTTCCGATGTGTTTTTTTTTCGATTTCTGAACTTGTTTTTCTGCAGATGACGTTCAATTAGTCGGAATCAAGCAGTACGTCATCACAAAATGCTCGCCAATGTTCGATTCGCTCACCAAAGTGCTGAAATCGGTGCGATACGTTCAAGCATTAGTGTTTTGCGATCAAATCGCCAAGTGAGTGCCTCTGAACTGGTTTTTCCACGATTTTCCATCTAAACCGTTAATTTTCAGAGTGGAACCAGTCGCCAGTCATCTGAAATCAGAAGGCCTCGACGTGACGTTCGTCTCGAGTGCCATGTCACAAAAAGAACGTCAACAGGCCGTCGATCAGCTCCGTCTGAAGCGCGTCAAGATTCTGGTGTCTTCAGACCTCACTGCGCGCGGAATCGACGCCGACAACGTGAATCTGGTGGTGAACATCGACGCGGCCGCCAACGAGGAGACCTATTTCCACCGGATCGGTCGAGCCGCCCGTTTCGGAGCTCACGGAGCAGCAGTGACGTTGCTCGAGGACGAGCAGGCGATGCGATGCTTCACAGCGCTTGCGCATCGCGGAAAAGTAACGGTGAAACGGGCCCAGATTGATGATTTACCGGAAGATCTGACTAAAAACGTCGATTTATGGGCGTCTCTGCCGTTTTTCATCGATTTTGATAAGATGAAAAAAACGAAAGGCGTGAACAGCGACTTAGAAGCCGTTCCAGACCGGAAAGTTGCCATAGAACGGCTGAAAACAGAGCGAGAAGCTGCCGGAATCGCTGATTTGACGTACAAGTATGATAGAAACGGAATGATGGCGTTGAGAGGCGAGGAACGACCACAAGGGTCTCCAGAATCGCCGAGCACGAGTGATAAGGAGAATCAGAGCCAGAAAGAGCAGCAGAAACCTGATTTAGATGAGGAGGATCGGAAAAAGAAGGAAGAACCCGTGGAAGTGGTCAAGAAATCGTTTAAAGAACGGCTCGCCGAGCTGAAAGAGGCGAAAAAGCAAGCGCCGGCGCCACCGAAACTCGAAGAAAAGGCGAAAGCGACGAAATTCAAATTCGTGCCAACTCGAGAGAAAGCCAAGAAGAAGTACTACATGAGAGGAGAGCTTCAGCACATTCGCGACGCTTTCACGGCCGAACAATGGAGGGCTTATGCGGAATCCAAGTTCGATTTGAGCCAAGAACCGTTTTTGGACGCTTTTCCTAAAAGTAAAAAGGTTTCGGCCTCTTCTGAAGATACTGCGCAATCAAAATCATCTAAAAATACGGAAAAACCGCCGAAAAAGGCAAAGAACTCGTCGAAAACGATAAAATACTCTCGATTCCAAATGATAGGCATTCAAAACGCGATACCGAAGCCGTTGTGGCTACCCTATGTCACATCGAAATGGGACACCTCCGACGAGCCGTGGGTTCTCGACCCGAACATGCGATGCAGCTTTGAAGAACGTTTGCGGCGACAGAGAAAAAAGGAGAAGGACGAACGGCGGAAAGTAATGGAAGAGCGGAAGAAAAAGCGAGAAGAGGAGCAGACGGAGCTGGTGGCGAGCGGAAGGACGACGGCAGATATACGGATCAATGGCGACAGTTGGAAAGAGTACGGAGAGCGGCTTAAGAGGGAATTCGAGGAGAAGATACGGAAGAGGGACGAGAGGATCGAGTTGGAGAAGAAGGACGGTGTCAGGGCCGAGACGAAGAGGATCGGACCTGTGGTACGTTTCCCGTTGAAGAATTTGGAGAAAGTTAGGCAAACTAGCTGTAAAGTACAGAAAATTGGATCTGAACCGAGAAGATGAAAACGAAAAACGTCAACATTTTCCAGGTTCCCCAACGAGACCCCCCACTCATCTACAAATATCGCGTCGACATGTACAAACGTCGTCTCGACGAGCAGGACGCTTACGTTAGACATCTGGCAAAGCTGGAGAGTCTGAAACTGGCTGAAATTGAAACTCAGACGGAAGAGGAAGAAAAGAAAGTGATAGAGGTGAAAGATGGAGAGTGTCAGACGGAAAAGGAGGAGATTCCGGACGAAGAAGAGGAATATTGG
Source organism: Caenorhabditis sulstoni (assembly GCA_963966605.1). Classification (NCBI taxonomy): domain Eukaryota; kingdom Metazoa; phylum Nematoda; class Chromadorea; order Rhabditida; family Rhabditidae; genus Caenorhabditis; species Caenorhabditis sulstoni. The sequence goes on along the minus strand of OZ016478.1, from coordinate 572,750 downwards.
GACGAAGAAGAGGAGGAGTACGGCGACGAGGAATATTGGGACGAGGAGCAACCCGAAGAGCCCGATCTCCCGAATCGTCGAGCCATTGAACAGCTCCGCGAGCAGCAAATGGCCCATCTCGGCGCCGGTTTCATCGGAAACATCAATTTCCAGGCGGCAGCTCAATCCTACATGGATATGATGAATGCGGCGTTTTTGCGACGAGAAAATCAATAACTTTCATATTTATATATATTTTTTTTTCTGTCTCGGGTTTGATACCCTAAACTTGTCAATTTGTGTGTGTATAATTGCATGATTCTCAGATTCTCGGTCGATTTTTTTCTTTCCATTGGTTAATTATAATTAAAATATATCAATTTTCTATGATTTTTTGAAGATTTGACTTTTCACCGGTTTTTCAAATTCCGGGTTTTTATTTCTACTTTTTTTTATTTAAAAAAAAAACGTTTTCCTATTTGCGTATATTCAATTAATTTTTTTTTTAAACTATTTCCAGAAAATTAGTTTTTTTTTAATTGGCTGTGAAAAATTAGAAAGAAAATGAAAACTATACGTTTTTGCCATTAAAATTCCGAAGAAAGCAAATTTTTGAAAGAAATAGAAAAAAAAGTTCGCTTTCAAAAAAATTGATTTTCTTTATCAATTTTTCTTCAGTTTTTTCGTATATGCAATTTTTTAGACCAAAAATTTTATAATTTGTTCAGAACTGAGAAACAATGCCGCCAGCGCACGCCAAGAAAGGAAAGAAGGGAGGAGCCGCGAAAGCCGGTATGTTTTTTTTTTTTGGTAAAATTCAGAAAAAATCAGCAAAAGCATCAATATCCCATATTACTTTATTTCCCAGTGAGGCGCATTCGATACCGACCGAAAAGTTTCAAAACCCCGAATTTTAAACTCGCGCGCTATCGAAGCACTGGTTCGTTTCTTTTTCTCGCCTTTTTTCAGTGTTTGCACTAAAAATTCGACTATTTCCGCTGAAAACGCTGGGATTTCCGTGTTTTCAGCCGCTCCCGAAGAGGACTTCGACGCGATTCTGGCCGAACTGAACATGGCCGACGCCAAAGCCGCTGCCAAGGAGGGAAACAAGAAGAAGGCGACCAACGCCAAGAAAGGTGGGTTTTATGCGGAGAAATCGACGAAATTGAAGGAAATTCACTAAAAATTCAAAAATCTGAGCCTTTTCCCACCATTTCTGTTAAAAAACCAGAGAAAACCGCTAAAGACACTCTTTTGAATGTCATCACCTTTTCCCACATCTTCTCCACCCAGCGCACCTGGTTTAGTGGGTTAGCGGGCAGATTTCCGATCCGGCGGTCTCTGGTTCGACTCCCGGTGCATATTTCTCTTGAATTCCAAGCGATGACGATTTGAAGAAGCTCTGAAAGTTTACTACAAAAATTCACTTGCCTTTGGGTTTGTGTGAGAAATAACTGATTACGCTAACAAAGTTCTGAGCTTGGAAACGATTTTGAACCCTTTTTGGGCTTTCGAAGATTTTTTCAGCGATTTCAACATGTATTTTTGATGAAAATGAGCTCTTTCGTTTTCAGGTGGAGCTGCTTCGGGAGCCGACGGCGGTGCCACTTCTGAGACTTCTGGAGACGCCGTTGACGCTGGTCGCGAGGCGTGGCTCGCCGAAATCGCGGCGATGAAGCCGATCGACGAGCAGTTTCCGAATGGGAAATATCCGCATAGCAAGGACGAGACGCCGTATTATCTGAAGGGAAAGGACGGCCGAGTGGCGACGGATCGCGAGAGCAACGAGGAGAAGAAGGCGTTGGATGTGAGCTATGAGGAGGTGTGGCAGGACTACCGACGATCCGCCGAGGCGCATCGACAGGTCAGACAGTATGTCAAGTCGTGGATCAAACCCGGAATGAGCATGATCGATATTTGGTGAGTTTCAGAGGCAGAAATGGGCGGGAGGAATGAATCTAGCCCGAAGCTATGGTTTTCTGGTTTTCAGCGAACGTCTCGAGACCACTTCTCGCCGTCTGATCAAGGAAAACGGTCTGGAAGCGGGTCTGGCCTTCCCGACGGGATGCTCTCTGAACCACTGCGCCGCCCACTACACCCCGAACGCCGGCGACACCACCATCCTTCAGTACGGTGATGTGTGCAAAATCGACTACGGAATCCACGTGCGCGGACGTCTCATCGACTCGGCGTTCACCGTTCACTTCGATCCGAAGTTTGATCCGCTCGTCGAGGCGGTGAAAGAGGCGACGAACGCCGGCATCAAAGAGTCGGGCATCGACGTCCGCCTTTGCGACGTCGGCGAGATCGTCGAGGAAGTGATGACGTCGCACGAGGTGGAGCTCGACGGAAAGACTTACGTCGTGAAGCCGATCCGCAATCTGAACGGTCACTCCATTGCCCAGTACCGCATTCATGCCGGTAAAACAGTGCCGATTGTGAAGGGCGGCGAGCAGACGAAGATGGAGGAGAACGAGATCTACGCGATCGAGACTTTCGGCTCGACGGGCAAAGGATACGTGCACGACGATATGGAGTGCTCGCACTACATGAAGAACTTCGAGCTCGCCGACGAGAAGATTCCACTCCGTCTGCAAAAGTCGAAGGGTCTGCTCGGACTGATCGACAAGAACTTTAGCACTCTCGCGTTCTGTCGCCGTTGGATCGATCGACTCGGCGAGACGAAGTATCTGATGGCGCTCAAGGATTTGTGCGATAAGGTGGGCGCGATTTGGTTGAAAATTGAGTATTACGGCTTGAAATGACACTAAAAATAATTTCTGTCCTTGCGGTTTCAAGTTTTTAGTCTCGTGGGAGAAAATATACAAAAAGTAAGACAGTGTCAATTGCAAAACTCCTGAAGTGGCACTCAGTTTTTCACGTGACGTGGCATTCCCACATTTCCACTGTGAACATTTCCTTGACTGTTAAAAATCACAGCGTGAAATTAGACAATCATCCGCTAGAAATACGCCAAAATGAGCTCCTCGACCGCCAGTGGCGGGAAAATAGCGCCATTGGCGCCTAGAAGTCGGCCAGTCTCAACTATTTTCTCATTTTCAGGGAATCGTCGACGCGTATCCGCCACTGTGCGACATGAAGGGATGCTACACTGCTCAATGGGAGCACACCATCCTCATGCGTCCGACCGTCAAGGAAGTCGTCTCCCGTGGAGACGACTACTAAAATGACGTCATCATTTTTCTTCCCACCCTCATATTCTGTTACCCAAACCGTTACCCCTTCTGTCCACTCGCTTTTGTTGTTCTCGTTATTTTTCACCTTCTACCCACCCCCTACCCCAGTTCTCCTCATTTTCCCACTTTTCTCCCTTATTCTGGTAGTTTTCCCCTTGTTTTTCTTCACATTTTCCCCGTTTTTCTCCCCCTATCCCGCGCCCTTTTTCCAGCTATTTGTTAGTTGATCGTGTTTCCTTCTTTTTCACTTTTTTGAAAGAAAAAGTAAACCCGAGTTGAGAGAATCAAAATCGTAAATATTTATTAGTCCTTCATTCAATTTTTAAAAGTCGAATTCTAGAGAAGTCATTCAGGCGCCTCGACCCGTTTCGAACCCCTTTTTTTCTTGAAAAATGTTATCCTATCCGGTTATTAATTGTGAATTGCGGTTAAGACTGATCGGCACCATCGAAAAAGTGGCGGCATCCGGGCGAGTCCACGAAAATGTCATCGACACCGCAAGCTCCGCGATCCGGACCATCATTTAGACATTCGAAGGAGAGCTGGAATGGAATTAAACTGTCAGGTGAGAAATGTTGACCGATAGTTGTAGTTTGTAGTCTGACAGACCGGTTGTGTAAACCGAAGAAAAAACATTGAATTCGCTTCGAGACCCTGCGTACTTGGCTCACTGTTTTTAAATTCAAAAGTTTCAAATATTATAAAGTTGAAAAACATCGAGAGAGTCCACAGACAAACGGGCAGATGGGTCCCGCCACGAAAAAGTCGAGTACCATAAACTTTAATCAAAAGGCGCAGATGATTATTCGGAAAAAAAGTTTATGGTACCCGTTTTTTCGTGGTGAGACCCGACCGTCAGTCTGATTGCCCACGTTCTTTTAGTTTGTAGTCTTTAGACGATCCGAATATTTTTGCTTCTCTCATATCTTTTTGTTCGAAATTCTCTCACCGTCTGCGTATTCGGCGGACACGTGACAGTCTTGCGTAGCCACTTGCGGTGTCCGCGATAGAGTCCCAGCTCGGTCTCCAGTGGACAGTATCGATCGCAGCACACGCGGAGGCGCATTCCGCGCGCCGCTTCAAACACTCGAAGACGTATCCGCGTCGACGTTCCCGACAGAATCAGCGGCATCGAAAGAATGCCCGCCTGCTGCGATTCGAGGAAAACCGCGGCGAAGTGCGTGTTGGATGGCGAGAAATCGGCTGCAAAATTGGAAAGTATTCAATTGAGACTGAAAATGTTTGCGTTAGCTTGAAAGATTTGACGAAATTGTTTCATCAAAAACCACTGTAAACCAACTCACGTCCAATATCGATTTGTTTCTGCCGATCGGCTCTTCGCCCCGCCCAAATGCTCCACGCTCGGAAGGTGTACGGTAGCAGGTCGTCGGCGATGCTCGACGGCTCCGCGAGCAAGTCGTCCGAGCCCGTCGATCGTCGGGTTCTCGTCGTTTTCGACTTCAGAAGTCGGGTCGTCTCGTCGTGAGACGACTCCAGATTGCAGAGATCGGCTGGAAAAAATGGGTGCGTTGCGGTCGCGTCGCGGTTCCTGGCTGCTTAGTGATAATAGGTAAATGTAGAGCACAAAATTAGTTACCGATTAGAGAACAGAGAAAATGAAAAAGTTGATTTTCAGTGGAGTTTTGACAATTTTTCGTTCCAATACTTGAAAATGCTCTTAACTTTGCTCAAAATCAACATTTCCGCTTGCTCTTTTTTCAATCGATAGCTATTTTTGTTCTCTACATTTCACCAGTTCATACCAAAACGCAAAAAATTAACAAAAAAAAAACTACGGCCGTTTCTCCTCACCTTTCTCAAAATCGCACTGAACTTGACGGCAAACACGCTCCTCCTCCTCTTCGGGCCTGCAAAAAAATTAGTTTTGGAAAATTCGTGAAAATCTACCGAAAAAACCCCATGTTAAAACCGGATTTTAGTACTTTTAGAAAATCCAAAAATAAATAAAAAATTGCCTTTGTCTGGTGTAGCGTATTTCTTTTTGGCTCGCTCGACTGCAACCCAATTTTTTTTGTATTTTATTATTAATTTTTTTTTCAAGTTTTCAAAATTATTATCGTTATTAATATTCAACTGTTCTTTTGTGGAAAATGAGAAAAAGAGCTCACAGTTTGACAATATCCTCGTGGAGCATATCGATGAGCTCGTGCACCGTCTCACTTTGGCTCATCACCACTTCTTCGTCGGTCGGAGGCCGAATAGGCCGGGCTGGATTGAGCGGATGGGCCGCGTGAGCCAAAGATCGGGCCGTCGGACCTGAAACAGGCTTTTTGTCGAGAAATTGACTAATTTTGGTTGCGTGACGCGGCATTTTGTGCTTTTGGTTGTATAACTTCCCAGAAATAAACTTTTAGCCAGATTTTTCATCTTGCCCAGAAAAAACTTTGCGTGAGATATCGATCCCAAACTGACTGTTTCTGAATTTTCCGAAAAAAGTTGAAAAGTTTTTTGAAAATTCGTAACTTTTTCTCGGACATTTTGGAGATTTTTTGAGAAAAGTTCAAAATAGTCAAATTTGGGTGTCAATCGAATCCTCATAATTAGATTTGTCTGAAAATCTGGAAAAATGAGAAAAAATACCCTGGCGCCATACTCACCAAACTTAAAATCAAGTGGATTCATCGTGGGCGGCGCGAGTGGAAGAGGTCTCCGGTGCACGGCCACAGCCACGGGAGCACGTTCCCGTCCGAATTGCTCCAACGGTTTTCGCGTCGGAAGCACCGGCTCCACAATTTCGGCGGTCTCCTGAAGGTGTCCGACTGGACTTTGAACTCTCACTGCCGACGCCTTCATCTTTTGCTTCATCATCGATCGTCCTCCCTTTTTCGGTTTTTGAGCCGACAAAACCTGCCGAACCGCTGTGGAGAGCTCCGAAATATCGGAAGCGGCACTGAACGGGCTCGGCGGAGCCGGCTTGAAATTGGCTGAAACTCTAAGGTTTTTGAGGAAGCTCAATTGTTTGAAAGACTTTTCTGTAGCATGTCCAACGCCTGGTTCTCCATTCTCTCGATGATTTTCTTATGCTCCTGGAGCAGCGAGAAGAGAAGAGCCCGCGATTCGGCCAGCGAGAGAAGGATCTCGATTTTTGCGATCAGCTGTCGTTTCTCTTCGAGATCCACCTCGAGTTGTGAAATCTGTGCGAGTTGTCGTCAAATTCAGTGTTTCTGTGAATACCAACCTCTACGTCTTCATTCCGATCAGTTTGTGACGCCTTCCTAATGACCTGTGCCACGTCACCAAGTCCTAGTGATTCGGACATTTGTTGGATTTGTGGAAGTGTCTGGAGAATGGGGAATAGAGCAAAAGGGTTGGGTGCCGGGTTACGGTAGTTTACCAGAGTGTGTGCGTACACTTGAGACGAGCATCGTTGACCTGGTTTCGATCGGCTCTCATCGTTGATCTCCGTCAGCTTATTGATTTGCTCGTCGATCGTTCGCACATCGCGAATTTGTTGCTCGAACTCTTTTTGGTACTCGCGACGCGCCTTATTGATGATTCCGTGATCCCTTCAAAAGAGGCAGCGTACACGGTTACGGTCGCGTTTCCACCCGATTAGTTATCGATTAGTTCGGCCCGCCCCCGAATGATTAGTTGGCTGTTGACCTACTTGTGTGCCCCCCACGCTGGCAGCTCCATATCGACACTGTGAACTTGTTGCTCGGCGAGCCCGTGCGATGATAGTGGTGGTAGGGTGGTCCGTTGAATGTACGAATTGCCAGGCGTCGGCATTCGAACCGTCAACGAGCTCATCGACGACGGGAACATAGGCGGCCGGTAGGCGCGCTCGTTGATCGCCGCAATCTTGGTGCCGGCCGTCTTTGGCTTAGTGGTGACCTCGTCGTCGGCGAGCACTTCGAGATGCTGATCCACTGGAATGTTGGCGATCACTTCCACCTCTCGTGAGCCAAATGAGCCCAGCGAGCTCGACGAGCCGCCGTCGTCGTCGTTCTCGTCGTTGGCATCGTTAAAGAAATGCTCGACGACCGGATCGACGAGAAGCGTCGGAAAGGGTGTGGGTGAAGAAGCGACAGGGGCGGAGCTAGAGCCGGGAGGAGATCGACCGATCCCGAAGGCTAGTGCTCCGGGAGCTTGAGCAGATTCTTGGGAAAATGCTCCGGGAGCAAATGAACCCGGACCTATGGGCTCTGGTAGTGAGCCGGATGGTTCGGGCAGTGGCTCTGGTGGGTTTGGAGCATGTCCGATGCCAAATGATCCGAAAAAGGGCCCCGAGCGTCCAGGCGGGCTTCCGAAAGTTCCGGGCTCCGCGAGCTCTTCTGGTTCTGATTCCTCATTACTGAACGTCTCCTCCACATAGTCACCGTTGTTTTCGATTCCGAGCGGAGTAGACGTCGACATCATTGTCGACGGTGGCGACGTCGACGTCGTCGTTGTCGTCTTCTGATTCTGATTCTGATTCTGGTTTTGATCCAGATCAATCTCTTCTTCCACTTCTTCCGACGCAAACGGCTCTGGAGTCGTTGGACGTCGAATAGTTATCTCGGTCACGTCTTCTGAACCTTCAGAATCCTCCGAATTCCGTCCATTTCCAAAAAACGGAATCTCGACTTGTGACGGATATCGGAAAAGGCTCGTCGCTGGTCGAGCGTCCGGATTCGCGACTCCAGATGAGATGAACGTGGACTGCGGAAGAATGTGGAGTGGAATCGACGTGGAAGTCGGAATAGAAGACGTTGTGGTTCCAATTGTAGTCGTCGAGGCGATGACAGCTTGTTCGAACGGATCCGCCACGTTTTCACTGCCAAACGTCTCCAAAAGCGATTTTGGTGGCGGTGGCGGTGGCGGTGACGTTGTCGTTGTTGTTGACGTCGTCGTGGTCACGTCTTCTGGTACTTGCTTCCCATGAAACGCGTCTCGAATCGCATTCTGAATCTGTTCCAGCTCGCTGATGACAGTCGTCGTTTCCGGCCTCTGCGCCGAAATATCGATGAAGGCGTCGTCATCGAAACCGGATGGCTCGTTATCCGAAATGTCTTGAAATTTGTCGGCAGCCTCAAAAACGTCGATATCGATTTGTTGAATATCTGGCGATTCAGAAGACGTTGGGAGTGGTGACGTCATCGGGGTGGTAGAAGTAGTAGTAGTCGTCGTCGCCGTCGTCATTGTCGTCGTTGTTGTTGGGGGCAATGTGTGATCTCTGAAAAGTGGGTCAATGTTAGTCCGTGTTGGTTAGTAACAGAGTTGCACATTGACCCCAACTTTTTCATGGGAAACTTAGTGAAATGGTACAATGACATCAAATATAGAAAATTGAGAGATCTTTTGAATGAGCATTTGAAAATATTGAATTTCAACCGAGTTTTCACTGAAACTTGGTGGAAGTTTGAAATGTTTTGATGTTTTCTGTACCATTCAGAAGATCTTCAAATTTCTATATTTTCCGTAACTGAGCCGTTTTTCTAGGGTTCATCATAAAAAAGTCAGAGCCACTTTTGTGCAACTCTTGTTAGTAATGCTCCGTGGTGCTCCGCAGTGCTCACCTCGCAACCCGAATCACTTCGCTCTTCTCCTCCATTATCCGCCGCCATTTCGCCTTCAAGTTGCGATACGTGCGTTGCACTTCAATCAAATCCTCCATAAACTTGGTCTGATTGTTGTGGCGATGATGATGGTCTGAAAAGAAGCGGGGGCGAACTTCTTGACACTTTTCATGGAGGTGCGGAAGAATGAATAGTACCCCCCCCCCAAGGGTATTGCGTCAGTGCGCGGTGAAAAGAAGGCGGTCAAGCGTTTTGCGGCAGGGAAAAGTGCGGAAGGTCAGAAAACCCGCCTGGAGATAGGGTTTTGGAGAGTTTTTATCTGAAAAAGTACTAGCTTTGAATAGCTCTGTGTCGCAAGGCTATTGGCGGCGTGAAAACGGCCATTGGGCGGAAAAGTCTTGCAATATGCGTGAAGCTACCTGACATACGATTTTCATTGGCTTGACACGCTTTACAAACGCCAAAAAGAGCGCCTTCAAAATCGGCCCCTGGCGGGAAAATCGCGCCAGTGGTGGAGTTTAAAGAGTTATAAGTTCAGCTGACGTTTTGGAAGTAGTTGGTACTTTTTCTGCACTTACCATTTCCATTTCCCGAGCTCTCTTCGGCTAAAATTCTTTCAATCTCATTTCCAGTCTCCTCGGCGGTCGCACAAAAAATCGTTGGCAGCAAGAAACCTGTCAATTATCTTAAAGTTTTCAATCACACAAATGCCAACTTACAACTGATAATTAGAAGTGTTTTAGTGACCATTGCTCACAAATCCATATAATTTATAAGAGGTGCAAAGCCAAAGTTTTGGGGGAAGGCAAGCGAAATGTGAATGCCCTTCCGCACAAAAATGTCTTCAATCGCGAGGAAAGGTGGGACGGGAGAGGTGAAAGTGGGCGTGGCCTCGTCGGAAAACGAAAGTGACGGATTTTCAATTTTCACTTTGGGTAAAAACACCCGAGAAATCCGCCGAAATGCGCCCGTTTTCGCTATTTTCTCGCCAGAACCCCCTTTTCTTATTTTTTGAAAAGAATAATCGCCATATCGGAAACTGAGATCTTCTTAGAGAATACGGATTCGATGGGCTGCGTTCAGACTTTTGGTTTTGCTATGTCACGTCATGAAGTGGTACTGCCACGTCTGGAAATGGTACAACCACGTCACAAGATCGTACTCTCACGTTTTTTCACTTCATTCAGTCGTACGATGACGTGAATTGCTCCTGAAACGTCATAACACGTCAAAAATGGTACTGCCACGTCATGCCACGTCACGCGGTGCTGGTCTCACGAAGAAAACGCACAATGTCGGGATATTATACCACGTCAAAAATAGTACTGTCACGTTATGTTACATCATGAAATAGTCCTGCCACGTCATACAATGGTACTGCCACGTCACGAGACTTTGGTCCCTCAAAATAATTGACAATCTCGGGATGTAAGAGCTTTGAGATAAGCTGTCACGAGGGAAGCTTTGGATCCGATCTGAAAAAGGATTAGAAATGGCTCAGAAAGATAAAGCCCCACGTTGATTAGTGACAAACACGTTAAACTATTTTTGATCGAGATCAAACGCGCTCCATCGCAAATCAAGTATATTTGTTTTTTTTTTTTCAAAATGAACCTTTATTTCGGAGTGAAGATACATGTTATGCTTATTACAGCAACCGCGCTCTAATCGCAATTGCTGTATCAAGGAGGGGGATTATTATACACTTTTGTTTTTCGGTTGACAAAAAAATATGGCTGAGATCAGTTATCGTTGTGAGACTAGGATATGGTGCTAATATTCTTTTTCTTGCATGGAATGAGGTATTGTGTCGAGTGAGGAGAACCGAGGAAACGCGCTCTACGGAAGTTCAGTGGAGCGCGTTTCACGACGGGTAGAACTGATTGTGATGGTGTTGGGACATCATTTGGTGGGACATGTCGACAAAGTGCAGATTGTTCTGATGAATGTCGTGCGGTTGGTGGAAGTTGTTCTTGAACGCCGGTCCGAGCAGTTGTTCGACATCGCTCGACATCGGATCGATGCCGGAAACGGTGAGAATCGAGTTGAGATCGTCGCTCCTGAAGATAATTCACAAAATGCACCATCGAACGATTCTCGTTCACTCACATCTCCATCATGTGATTCTGATGAACCTCGCCGGGCGACCAGTCGAGTTTGCTGTGAATCGACAGCGGCGACGGCGAATCGGCGCCGAACATCGACGGCGCGTTCGACAGTCGTCTGAAATTGCTGGAACAATGATTTGATGACGTTTCCATGCAGAACACAAGTTGAAAAGGCGCCGTACCAGAGTTGCACAGAACAAATTTTCGGAAGTTATACGGAACACGTCTCAACTTTTCCGTGTCTTGGCCTACTTTTAAGAATGATGTAGTTACAAGAAATATAAAGCATCTCAAGACCTTTCGAATGGCTAACGAAAAATTTAGGGCGAGTTCCGCATAAGTTCCGTATTCAACTCCGTGCAACTCTACACCGTACCCGTTGGTTTTGGCGACCATGACGATTTCGCTTTGAATGTAGCCGGTGGGACTGTCGCCGCCGATGCGATGACGTTCCTCGTTGTCGAAATAGGTGAGCATGTTGCCCTTGTCAATGTCCGGGTACATACATCTGGAAACAAGCAGTGATTTAAAAAGATTGCTAGGCCAAAATCGAAAATTGAGCAACCTACTGTCCGAATTACATTTTCTTCGGTTTCCTTTTCAAAAACCAACTCACTTGATATCCTTCAACTGTGGACACGTGGCAATTCGGCTGGCCAACGACAACTGATCCAAGTCTTTAATGGTGAACGGCGCCAAATGGAACGGAATCTTGGTGCCGTCCTCCTCCTCGCACACGAATCCAATCGATACGGCGCCGGTCTGACTGTCCGAGAAGCGCAACAAAAACGACGCGTTCGGGCACATCATCATCGAGTGCGACGCGTCCTGCTTCGAAATGAAACCGATGCACCAGCCCTCGTCCCAGAACTTGAGCAGTTTCTGTTTGATGAGCTGCATTATCGAGAAGAACCACTCCCAGAACGAGAAGGGCAGATCGTCGCGCATCGCCTGTTTTGCGAAACGGTGGAACGTGATCGGCTTCTGATCGGCAATGTTCGGCATCAACATCTTTTCGCTCAAATAGGCGAGATCCGAGTCAGAGAGAGGACGGCGGGCGCCGGTGAACAGGGAAAACTTGTTGCGCAACATGTGCGCCAGGTTCTCCCACGTCACCGCCGAAACGTCGGTGGCGTTCGGGTTGCGACTGATCGAGGCGAACGCGCGGTGCCAGAGAATTGCCACCTGGGCGTCGCAGTCTTGCGAACCGTGCACGGTGACCATGATTGGCAGGGAGAGGGTCCAGACGTCGAATTGTTCGTCCTGAATGTGGATGGATGACGTTTGAGGGATACTTATTGGCATAAGGGTTAATTATCCTATTGAAGGGGAACCCTTGAAATCCCCTATCGATTGGTTGCCTTACAGGCCAGATAAGACCAAAAGTAATGTTTCATAACGTGGTATGACGTGGTAGTACCACTTCACGGCGTGAAGCAGGGCAGTACGAATTTCTAACGTGAAAGTTCTATCTCATATCGAGGCAATACAATTCGATAACGTGGCATTGCTACTTCTTGACATGGCAGCACCACTTCATACAGTGCGTCCAAAAATTATAGGACCCCCCCCTAATTTTGGGGTCACAGCCAAAACCAGAATAGATATGGAAAATCTGTGAGTGCCATTCGATTTCAAATGCAAAATAACCCCCGGGCCCAAATTTTTATGTACCTACCACTTCCCAGACCCCCACACCACCAAAATGGTACTCGTGCAACTGTCCAAAAATTATAGGACCACCTGGAGATTTTGGTGGGAAAGTGGGTTTTTCGGTGGATTCTCGGCTGATTACTTGGTTTTTATTCGTTTTTGTCAGAACAAAAACTTTTATTCCGTGAAATCAAACATTTTGAACTATTTCTGAAGTAATTGAACTCATTCGCAATTGTTCCTTCCACTTGACTGGAAAGTTCTTTCCAAGAGTATAGTTCGCTTCAAAAGAACAATTTATTGAATGAAAAAAACTTTTTTAAGAACATAAACAAATAAAAAATTGAAATTATCAGTAGCTGGTTTCGCCTCCATTCTTCTGAATCACCTCGATGAGTCGGTTTGGCATGCTGGCCACCAGGTTCTTCAGCTCTCCTACGGTGATGGCATCCCATTGTTGTTGTAGGGCAGTCTTCTGTTCCTGGATGGTGTTGTACTGTTTTCCACACGTCGAACAAGAATGCCCCACAAGTTCTCGATAGGGTTGAGATCTGGGCTGCACGCCGGCCAATCGAGAACTTTGATTCCTTTGGATGCGAACCAGTTGATGGTGGAGTTTCTGGCGTGAATCGATGCATTATCTTGCTGGAACGTATGGGTTCGGCGACGGTTTCTGAAGTATCAAAGCACTCTTCAAAAAGCGATTGTGCCTTTCTTCAGAAACCGATAATGCATCGATTCACGCCAGAAACTCCACCATCAACTGGTTCGCATCCAAAGGAATCAAAGTTCTCGATTGGCCGGCGTGCAGCCCAGATCTCAACCCTATCGAGAACTTGTGGGGCATTCTTGTTCGACGTGTGGAAAACAGTACAACACCATCCAGGAACAGAAGACTGCCCTACAACAACAATGGGATGCCATCACCGTAGGAGAGCTGAAGAACCTGGTGGCCAGCATGCCAAACCGACTCATCGAGGTGATTCAGAAGAATGGAGGCGAAACCAGCTACTGATAATTTCAATTTTTTATTTGTTTATGTTCTTAAAAAAGTTTTTTTCATTCAATAAATTGTTCTTTTGAAGCGAACTATACTCTTGGAAAGAACTTTCCAGTCAAGTGGAAGGAACAATTGCGAATGAGTTCAATTACTTCAGAAATAGTTCAAAATGTTTGATTTCACGGAATAAAAGTTTTTGTTCTGACAAAAACGAATAAAAACCAAGTAATCAGCCGAGAATCCACCGAAAAACCCACTTTCCCACCAAAATCTCCAGGTGGTCCTATAATTTTTGGACAGTTGCACGAGTACCATTTTGGTGGTGTGGGGGTCTGGGAAGTGGTAGGTACATAAAAATTTGGGCCCGGGGGTTATTTTGCATTTGAAATCGAATGGCACTCACAGATTTTCCATATCTATTCTGGTTTTGGCTGTGACCCCAAAATTAGGGGGGGTCCTATAATTTTTGGACGCACTGTACCGTGGTGGTACTATTTCACAATGTGACTTGACGTGGTATTTCCACTTAACGATGTGTATATGCCGAGGAGGTAGTATGACACTGCACTTATGGAAATACCATACTATCAATCGATACAAATTTTTCGATTTCATGACTTCTTCAATCAAATACCTTGCTCAAATTGCCCATCTGAAACGGCGTGATGTAGAACAGTAGCGCGTATTTCTGATCGGTGGCCGCCTGCATATTCGCCGCGCACTTCATATCCGACGCGCCCTTCGGCGGCGGTTTTCGGTGAGCGATTCGAGTGAGTTTCGAGTTGTTGAATTTGGCCGCCAAGTGGCCACGCTCGTCCATCGTCAGTTTTTCGAATTCGTTGGAAATGGTGCCCACTGACTTGTTGTTCCTTCTGATCCTGTAATAGTTTGTTGGTTCTAAACTGGATTTGCGATAGAGCGCGTTTCCCACCGGTTTGAAAAAGCTTCATAATTTTTGTAGCTGCACCTTAGCACAGCAAATTAAAGACTTCGAGTGTGATTAGAGCGCACTTCCACCGTTTCTTCACATTTTCTCCCCCGCGAACATTCACAAAACATATTATGATTCCTTGCTAAGTCACCTGAGCTCTCCGATGGACGGCTAATCCGTTTTTCTTCTGTTTTCCGCTCTCTCTTTCACACACACACACGTAAACCTCATTATGAATTCTCTAGTCTTCTTCTTCTTCCTCTCTCCTCGGTCACAAAATCGAAAACAAGAGACAAGTCAGAAGAAAAAAAGAAAAAAAAAGTGAGCTCAACTGACATTTCCTTGTGCGCATCGTAGTCGACGCTCATCTGTTTCGCCTCGTCCTCCGCAATTATCTTCACCGTCACATTGGTGTTCATGAGTTGTTGACGGATGCCGAGTTTGTCGCCGATCAGAAGGCGAACCTGAAAAATCGAGGAAAAATTGTCTATCGAACTCAAAAACGAGCAACAGTTACGATGGTATTTCCAAAAACCGCGACGCCGAGCCGCAACGCAAAGCCACATACCTCTGTCACAAACTTGTGCTGCGTCTTCAACACCGGCTCGGGTTGAACGCTGACGATGAAGCTCTGCGAGACGAGCATAAAGAGCAACTTGTTGAGCTGCTCACTGATCGCGCTCAACTTGGTCTGCGTCGTCTGCGAGTTGCCGTCGTTGAGTTGTGGCGCGCGGCGGAGCAAATCGAGCATCCAACACGTGAACATGTTCAGTTGCCAGTTGTGCTCGGCAAGAAACTCGAACTCCATTTGGATTTCGTCTAGCATCTGCTCGCGATCGTCGAACGGCATGCCGATTTGGGCGAGCTTTTGTGCGTTCTTCCACGTGAACAGCTTTTCGCCGATTAGTTGGGTCTGGAAATATTCGCGCGGATACGGTGGAATCGACACGATCAAAGGAAAGCTGTGGAAATTCTCTATCGATCGATTATAACATCGATTATCGATTGATCAGAAATATTGTAAAGTTGAAGCGTATCGATAGCCCACAGAAAACTGGTCCGAGGGTTCCGCCACGAAATATCGGGCAACCATGAACTTTCGTGGCGGGACCTTTTTCTGTAGACTATAGACGCGTTTGAACTTTTCAACATGTATGATCAATCGATAATCGATGTTACAACCAGTCCGTAGGGAATTTCGAGAGCTTTCTTTTGAAGAGTTGCTTTATCAGCTTCACTTATTCTGAATGAAATGCGCTACCTGCATCATGGTCGCATAATTAGTGCCATCATTGAGTTTGACGACGATCTCCGATCTCTTGGTGACGAGCAGCTCATAAAGAGCCGTGGCACGTCGCTGCATCTCGGTCATCGAGCTCTTCGCGTGGCTCAACTGCTCCATCCGTCGGTCTTGCTCCAATTGGCTGATGGCCAACTGAACGCGCTGCAGCTCGCCGAGCTCGTTGACGAATCGTCCTTGCAGATCTTTGTTCTCCTCCCAAAGATGGTGACACTGTTTCGACACTTCGGTGAGCGCCGTTTGCAGCTCCACCGACGACGAGCCCATCATTCTATTTTTTTTACGAAAAAAAGAGAAAGAGAGAGAGGGAAGGCTCTGCAAATGGAAGTAAAAGTTTTGTAGAAGACGTGACAAATTGAAAACTAGAAAGTAGAAGGAGTATGAAGCAGGAGAAACTAATGAGCGCGAAATAAGAAAAAAAAGAGAGAGAGAGAGAGAAAGTGAGGAAGAGAAAGAGAGTGGGAAGAGAAAAAGAGTCTCCTCTATTTCCACTTCTTTACACACTTTGCGAGAGACCGGCCGGCCTCACTCACAACGATAAGAAAGAAAAAGAAGAGCCACACACACACACACACCCGCCACCACTAGATCACAAATATATAAGAGACTCAGCGAGTCTTGAGACGCAGGTGACACTACACACAACCAATTGGCTCCGCCCACTTTTTTTTCTTTTCTCTCTCTTTCTCACCGGCTCAACTCGAAATATTTTTGTTATGTTCGATTTCTTATGTGTGTGTGTGTGTGTGCCTATGCGACGACGAGCCCAGTGAGCGAATAGAGGAAAAACCCAATGCCTAATTTGTTATCCGCGCTCACGCGCGCCAGCGAGCACAAGCCCCGTGAAGACGAGCAAAACAGGCGAGAGAGAGAAAGAGAGAGAGAGAAATGCTACGTGAGTCTTCCATCTGAAAATGAGGCGACTGAAAGGGAGGGTCTCTCTCTCTCTCTCCCCCTTTTTTCGACGAGCCAGTGTCTAGTCACGTGGGAGCACCCGCCTCCCTTTAAGGGGGACCGCTTCGTGGAAAGTTGTCTGTGAAGGAACAAATTAGTGCAAGTTGGCGGGAGATTGGGTGCAAATGGTGAATTGTGCAGTTTTGCGTGAGGTTTGGTGTGAACTGGCGACTGTGCAAGTTGTCGTAAGGTTCGATGCTAACTATGGTTTTTGGCAGATAAGGTTGAACTGTCGTCAGATCCGGTGCAAGTATAGGTTTGATCCAACAATGTGCAGTCTGTCGTGAGATTCGATGCTGATTGAGATTACAGGCGGAACGGTGTTAACTGTCGTCAGATACGGTGCCAACTGAAAACTGTGCAGTTTTGCGGGAGATTCAAGACTGAACTCTGTGAATTGTCGTGCAGCTTGGTGTAAACCTGTAAATTCGCGTTTTTGCGAATGGTTCTCGGCGAAAAAATGTGAACCGTCGTCAGATTCGGTGCTAACAGTGAACTTTCCAAGTATCAAGTTGAAACCTTCGAATACTGTGCAATATTTCGTCAATTCGGTTGCAATTTGAGAAAAGTGCAGTTCAGCTTGTCGTAAAGTTCAGTGCACACACACACACACACACACACACGCTAACTTTGTTTTTCCAATGCTCTGCCTAAAGGGCACTTCCACGCATCTCGTGACAAACTGCAATATGCAATTTGTCCCCAACCATAATCAACTCAAGAAACGCGCTCTAATCGTCACCTCTGGTCAGGTGTGAATTACGATTAGAGCGCGTTTCCTCTC
The DNA here is from genome assembly GCA_963966605.1 of Caenorhabditis sulstoni. NCBI lineage: Eukaryota > Metazoa > Nematoda > Chromadorea > Rhabditida > Rhabditidae > Caenorhabditis > Caenorhabditis sulstoni. The sequence continues at coordinate 555,325 of OZ016478.1, read as the reverse complement.
CACCGCACCGCCCATCGGCCGACGACGCAACAAAGGTTGCTTTTCGCCGTCGCAAATCGAATTCGGCGGTGTTCAGTCGTTGGACCTTTTGCTGCTCAACGACCTCTTCCACTTTTAGAGCTCACTCTTGACGAGGAAAGAAAAAAAGAAAAGAAAAAAGACGCTTGGACGACACAAAGTTCGCTCGTTTTTCCGTTTCCCAGACAATCACATTTTCCATTTTTCCCTGAAAATGCAGAAATCGTGTCGAGACCAAAAGTGTAAACAAAAGTTCCAGACAGATCAGTTTCTGATTCGCGTTTTTTCTCGGAACTCGCTGAATGGGGGGAGGGGATTACGGTAGAGGCTGAAAGTACGCAAACACCGCCTCGCAAACAATGCGGACTTTTTGAGTTCAGTGAGAAAAATTTCAAAGTTTTCGGTTTTTAATGAGATTTTCTGGGAAAAAGAAGAAGAAGTCAACTAATAGTAGAAGAAAAATCTGAAAAGAATTCCGAGAAGGTGAAAAAAAGAAAACGTCAGCGCGGCGGCGGCGGCGACGAAAACAAGTTGAGAAAGCGAAAAAAAAAAGAAATTGAGTGAGCTCAAGCCAAAAATCGAGCAAGAGACTCGCGAAAAACAAGGGATTTTCCGGCGAATTCGCACTTTTTCCGCACTAAAATCTGATCGTGAGCGGAAGAGATCGAGAAAGCTCGGCGAGCTCCAACGCGGGGGCTCTCAACACCACAATTTGTATGCATTTTTGATGATGATGCCAACCCCTCTTTTCGTGCGTTGTTTTTGCTGTCGTTTTCGCGTTTTCCGGCGAATTTTCATGCGAAAAAAAAAACGAACGAACGAAAGAGGGGAAAACAGGGCGGGGGGAGGGGGGAGCAAAAACAGAAAAAGAAAAGAAAAACGAAAAAACACAACATAGTTGAGTAGTGTATAACAAGGGAAGAAAACGGGGAAAACAGGAGGAAAAACAACATCTTCGGGCAAGCGGAAAAGAAAAAGAGAGGGGGGACTTTTATTCATTGACGCTTGGTAATTGTGGTCCATCCGTCCTCATCGACGACTACTTGACGTTGGGGACCGCGCGCTTCCGACGGACCGGCGACGTCTTCAGAATCATCGTCGCCCGACTCGTCGTCTTCCGGAATCTCCATATCTTCGTCGTCGTCGTCGTCATTTTCAGCGCCGCGCACGCTTTCTCGCTTGATTTTCGCGAGATCCTCGTCGGACGGCAGGCCTGAATTTCGATTTTCAGACAATTTTCCAGAATTAAGCTGTGTACCCGACAGCAATTGCTGCAAACCGGCCTCATTATTGTTTTTGATGTAGCCGAAGCCTTCCAAAATGAAGAAAGCGATCTGATAGACGCTGTCGTCCTCCAGAATCAGATCAAAATCGTGGTAGAGAATGTTGGTGAGCCACTCCTCGAGATCTTCGGCCTTCAGACTTCGCGACGTCATCACAAACTCGCACAACACCTCCAGAAACCATTTGTCCTTCTCGCGCGTCTCGTCGCCGCCGCACGCGTTGTCCAACGCCAATTGATAGCCGCTCCAAGATTTGAGCGTTCTGGCGGTGAAATTCCGCAAAACATCGGGAATTACGACGCTCATAACGGTCCTGAAAATGAAAAATTGAAAAAAAAAAGTGGAATGTTTTTGGAAAATCGATGAAAACTGGCTAGAAATTTGTGAAAAACTCGGAAAAATTGGGGAGAAGAAATTTTTCGCTCGAAATACGGTCGACAACGACAAAGTGTGCAAACACAGCGCTGTCAAATTGCGGCCTCTCCCCTCGTCACGCTGTTTTCGTGGCGAGACCCGCCAAAATCGTTGACACGCGACGCGTGCGACCTGCGTCGCGGTCGCTTCGGTTCGATTTACGACACGGCTCGATTTTTGAATTTGGTTGTGATTTACTCGATTTCGCGCCGAATTTTTCAGTTTTTTCGCACTTCCCGCTAGTTCTGATTATTTTACATCGACTTTTCACCGTAGAATTGCTCGGAAAGTCGCCGGAAGCCCATATTTTCCGTCTGCCGACACCCCTGTCAAAATTTATTTTTCGATCCGGAAAAAATGTTGCCGTGGGTTTTCTTCAACTTTTTCGTTCTAAAACAGTTTAATCGGTTGTTGTGAATAAAAAAATAGCAAAAAATCGTAAAAAAATCTTTTTCTTTGTCGACTTTCGACTTTTTCGCCGCAACTCGTGGTTCTCGCATGTTTCATTTAAATTTTCGACAGTTCTATGTCTTCATTTTGCTTTTTTTTTACTTTTTCTTTTGAATTCTGAGTTGGCTATTGTAAATTTTCTGGTTCGATTCATTCAAATAGCATTTTGTTATCGATTTTCCACACATTTGTAGAATCCACCGCTCTCTCTACACTCATACTCTCGTGTCCTTCCGCGTTTTTTTTCGTTTCTTTCCATTCTTCTCTCAAAATTTCGCGCCCACATGCCTTCTTGTTACCTTGGTTACCCAAAACACTTTTGAATTGATTTCTTTTTTCAGTTTCGTTTCCTATTGCATGTCAAAAAGCCGTTAGCAGTGAAGAGAGAAAGATGGCAGACGGAGAGCATTCGCTTCCAGCCAACGATCAGCTTTTCGAGCAACAACCAACTGAAGAACAGGCAATGGATCTCGAAAGAATGCAACAGTCTCAAGACATTGCTCACCAAGAACAAGGTTAGTGATGTTTTGCCTTCCTCGGTTCAAATTTTCAACGTTTAGAGCAAATCCCAGGGCTTGATTTCATCAACGCTCGCCATGAGCCTCCGAGGAATTACCATCCACCACATCACTTCTTCGAGCCGTCCCACCGCGAAGAGCCTCCGATGATCATTCCTGTGCAGACGAACGTCTTCCAACCGGCACACTATGATCCGGAGGCGTACGAAGAATACACCGGCGACGGTGATGGTCGCGATGGGGTGCAAGAGCAGGATCAGAACGAGCACGTCGTCTGGATTGACTCCGACTCGGAGAATGATACAGAGGAAGCGATTTTGAAAGCAAACTTTGGACTTCCGTACAGTGATCATAATTATGACTGCGCGGATTCGACGGAACGCGTCATACATCCTCAGGAGGGTCCATTCCCTGTTTTGGGGCCACTCGATGAAGGTAAACTGGTAGTTGTAGGGAATTCCGATAAAAATGAAGATTTTCAGAGGGCAAGATTGTTAGTCAGTGGCTGCCAGAAGGTTGCGTGCCGATGCGACCGCTTACCGACGATTCGCCGACCTCGACTCCGCCCATGTCGCCACTGCCGCATCAAACTCAACCACTGCAGCAGCAGCAACTGCCGCCGCAACAGCAGCAGCAGCAGCCTCTCCATCACCAGCAACATGTGCCCGGCGGGCGTGTCGCCATGCAGGGCGCGCGTCCGATGGGAGTCCCGCAGCCGTTCTCGATGGGTGGCAATCAGATCGAGTTTCAGAGAGGAGACGTGATCGCTCGAAGTCGTGGAGAGCACGGACAGTATCGACTGGTATCCAGCACGGAGTACGGTAACGGAATGATAGCGAGTCGCGCTGGAGCCGGAATAGGAAGCCGAATTTCGGGCGCCATTATCCGAACAGCTCGCGGCGAAGGGAATACCATCTATCACCAGCAGCCGCAGCCGATCGGTGCTGTCCGAACGCCTGCCCAGATGCCGCACCGACGCCCGATTCCGCTGCATCAGCAGCAGTCTACGCCAGGCTCCTACGCTCACATAGCGCATCCGACACCGGGCGGCGGAACGATTCTGCGACGTCCGGCTATGGGAAGGGCTCCAGGAGCGCCTGGCCATCGACCGATTCCGATTCTTGGTCGCAATCAGATTGCCATGTCAAGACCGGCGGGGGAAGATCGGGAATTTGTCGGAGAGCAACCGCACGTGCTGCAGCCGCAAGGACAGACGATTTTGACGGCGGTGCCGCCGATGCCGGCTCAAAGACGTATAGCCGATATGGCTCCGCATCGAATGACTCAAGAGCAGCGTCAGGAGCAACAGCAGCTGGTTCGAGGACGTCCGGCGCCGCAGTTTTCGACGATTGAACAAGGACAGAGTCCGATTCGGCAAGGACCTGGAAGACTGCTGGTCAGAGGACCGGGAACCACCGGAGCCCCACAAGCCGGAGCTGGAGTGCTTGTGAGAGGAAGAGGAGGTGCTCCGGGAGCAGAAGATGTGAGCCGATCGCCTCAGAAGGTTATGGAACAGTCTCCACAGCAACCGGAACTTGACCAATCGCCACAGGCACAACAAGAACCACCGCAACCACCGCAACAGGCCAGAAAGTTCCAAGTGAAGGTGACCGACTCGTACTCCGCCCCAATTCAAAAAGCGAGCGACCAACTGCCGGCTCAGCTCACCGAGGATCCGCCAGAGGAAGAGCCAACGACAAGCCAGGCGCCAGTTTTGACGCCGTCAGCTGCTCCAGTTGCCGAACAACCCGTCGCGGAGCAAAGCGAGACGGCTCCAACTGTGCCGCAGCCGGCGGGCGAGATGGCTCAGGAAGGGATTACCGCATCGCCGACGAAAACACTATCTAAGCCGACGCCTCCGCATCGTTTCACTCACGAGGAGAGGAGCGCGCACTTTGCCAAGCTTTCGGGCGAGAAGATTATGCATCCGCTTTCGCCGCCGCGTATCTCGCATAATCTCCCCTCTTCGTCGACATCAAGCCATATTCCGATGCGACCCGTCGGACACCAAGATGACACTCTCGCCATGGTACAATCGGTGTTCGAGTCGAAACCACGTTTGGCGGACACTCCGAAAGACATGGAGGCCATCTCGAAGATAGCCGATCATCTGCGATTCTCTGCGCAAAAGTACGAGACTGGCAACAATCTGCCAGAGTCGGCTCGTCGACGCAACGATAGTGGAATGAGTGGAGGTCACCACCATCTGCACCACCATCCCTATCATCAGGATGTCGTCGACGAAGGAAGAAGACGCAATCGATACGAGATGCCGTCGTCGCAGCAACAACCGCACCCGCTTCACGGATCGTCTGCTCTGGGACGTCCGGCGCTTTCGCAGCAAATTCCACCACAGCTGCAACAGAGTCTTCAAGGACCACTGGATCCGACGAATCGTCCGAGAGGTCGTCCGAAGGGAAGCGCCGGTCCTGTTCCGTCTGGGCAGAGAACTCGGTATCCGGACGGACAGGAGGCTCCGATTCCGCCGCATCGGACTGGCGGAGCTCGTACTCTGCCGCCGAGGCAAGCTGCAGTCGCCGCAGCCGCCGCTTCTGCTCCGCCGACGAATCGCCGTGGACCGCACTCGTCGAATTCCGATTCGGAGAGCGAAGGAGTGGAGCAGGAGGACTGGGTGATGCGTTGTCACTGCGGAATGGACCACGGTGACGGATTCAGTGTGGAGTGTGAGAAGTGCAAGACGTGGCAGCACGGCTACTGTATGTCCCTTCAACCTGACGACGAGAAGAGTCTCAAGAACTACATGTGCGAGCTGTGCCGTCCGCGACGTCTTCAGATCACGAAAGCCGACGCTGTGCGGATTCAGAAGCGAGAGTTGGCCAAGTTGCGAAAAGCCACCGAGGCGGAGAACAAGGCGCGAAAGAATCGACGAAGCGAGCAGGCGGAACAGAAAAAGGGTCAGTCCAGTAATAGCAGAAAGTCGGCGCCGGCGTTGACGAGCTACCAACAGCAACAGCAACTTCTGCTCCAGCAACAACACGAGCTCGCCAACCAGGCACCGCCGATACCGCAAGTGAACGAATACTCGAAAGCAGCGGCGGTTCTACTCGCGACAATGGAGCAGACAGCGGGAGCCGATCAACTGCTCGACGAGTCGCGACGAATGTCGAAAGCGCGCCGAATGTTCGTCTCCGAGAACGTCGAGGCGCTCGTCACCACTGACGGCGTCGCCCAACGATCTGTGGTTCTCGAGGTCACTGGACACGTTTCTATGGCGAAGGAGTGCAAACGGCAGCCGGGAGGCGGTGGGTACATTTTCATGTACGACGGATTGATGAAGGGAACATCTGGCGAGGATACGGGAAGCACGCACGAATTGATTTGTGTTGATACTCGCAAGCGGGGCAACGATTCGAAGTTCTGCCGTCGATCGTGCGTTCCGAATTGTGTGCTGAAACATGTTTTGGGCTCGAACGCGACGCTCGGCGTGATGATCGTCGCCACCAAGGACATTGTTTTCAATCAGGAGGTCACACTTCCGTTTGATCTCGATTGGGGCAACGCGGAAGAACCCTTAATTTGTGCCGAGCACATTCAGAATCCGCTTGACTGCCCATTCGAGAAGCAACGTCTGATAATTGCGGCCGAACGAAACAAGAGGGAAAGAGAAGAGCTTGCGATAATCGAGCGAGAGGAGCGTGAAGCCGAAGAGCGTCGTCGGCTCGAGGATGAGGTGAGACGCGAGAGAGCCGAGGCGACGAGAAAACTCGAGGCGGAGGAAGAGAGAGAGCGTCGCGAGGCGGCGAAAAAAGCCAAGGAGGAGGCGAGAAAGAAGAAGGAGGCGGCGGCGAAAGCTGAGAAGGCTGCGAAGCGAGAGCGGCAAGTCTCCGAGGAAAGGGCGCGTCGATCCGGATCTTTCGCCTCGGTGAAATCAGAGAGAACGTCCGTCGAGCCGCAGCATAAGCTCACACGTGACGAACGTCTCATTCAACAAGCCGAAGAGCGTTTCCGTCGTCAAGAGGAGGCGGAGCGGCGAAAGGAGGCAGCGAAGGCGAAAGCGCAGGAGAAGGCCGCGGCAGCTGCGGCGGCTCTAGTCGCCGTTGCTCCGGTTGCCGAGCAACTTAAACAAGAGGTAAAAGAGGAGAAAATGGAGGAAGAAAGAGTCGTTGAGAAATCACGCGAAACTCCTTCACGCGAGTTATCGACATCGCGTAGCAGACGCAACACCGCTTCGGCTCGCCAATCAGCCACTCGGTCGTCGGTGCCGCCGACTAATAACCGTACTAGCAAAAAACGTGAGTTTTTTCATGTCTAACTCTCATTCTTTTCATTACTTGTGTTTCCAGGTGATAGCGAGATGACCACTCCGCGTGCTCCATCCGCCAAGAGAGCGAGAACGTCGACGAGAGAGCGAGAAGTTCCCGTGGGCGATCACATCGGCAACGCCTTTTACGAGGCCGCCGTCGCTGTCGCGAACCATGGGCGCAACGATCTGAATCTGGAGGACACACCGACGCCATCGGTTTTCAAAGGAGAGGAGATTGCTCGCGTGGAGGAGATCAAGAAAAGAGCTCGTGAAGTGAGATCGGAGGAGAGACGTCGGTCCACGAGAAAGGCGACAAAGCAGGTGGAACAGGAGGAACCGATGGAACAAGACGGGGAAGAGGAAGTTGCTCCCAAGGAGGAGGTCCCGTCAAAGGAACCGACTCCGGCGCCAGTGGCGAGGCAACCATCGGAAGTGAAAGAGGAGACGATAGAAGCCCCAGCGGCTTCGGAGCCTTCAGAAGTTCCAGAGGCTCCAGAAACTTTAGAGGCTCCAAGATCTCCTAAAGAAGAAACTCTAGAAGCTTCGGAAGCTCCAGAACAAGTAAAGGAACCGATCGCTGCTGCTGTTAATGCCCCGGTCCCAGATCCAGCTCCAGCCCCCGCTGAAGCTGAAGATGAACCGAAAGCTGAACCGAAAGTTGAACCGATCGCTGACGCTCCAGCCCCAATCGCCCAGGAAGAACCGGCTCCAGTGGCTCCGGCTCCCGAAGAGCCGCCAGCACCGAGCGGTGCTCCCACTCAGACTCCACCAGCCGCTGAGGAGAAGGCGAAGGGCGGAAAGAAAAAGTTGTCGATGGCCGACTACAAGAAGCGTCAGAGCGCTCGCGCCTCGAACACCGACGACGCTTCGGCAAACTCGACGCCGGCGGCCACTCGCCAGGGATTCATTCCGAGCACCGAGGGATCCAGAGATGCTAACATATCGGTGAGAATCGCCTCTCCTTTGACGTGATTATCATTGTTTCTCTCTTCTTCCAGCTCACCGAAATAAACCTCCAAGACAAGCTCAACCCCGCCTCCTCCTCCTCTGCCCCGTCCACCGCTACTCCAGTCGTTGCGCAACCGCCACCACCATCCATACCACCACCGTCCGAGGATGAGCCGGCGGCACACTCGCAATCTCTTGCAGATCGTGCTGCCCTCGTGTTCGGACTTGCTCTGCCAGCCGCGGCTCCGCCGGCTCGCAAGGTCTCGCCTCCGCCGCCACCACCACCCCCACATCCATCCTCATCGTCCACCTCGTCATCTCACAGCTCCAGATCTCGTGAGTTTGCTATTCATCTCGAAGAAGGTGTACGATATTCCTGGTTTTCAGACGACAGTAGAAGCCGTCGCGCTTCTCGCTGGAACTAATTGCCCATCGTTCTCAAGTTCAAAACTATCAAGATATCATCGCAATCGATTCGTAGTAATTATATTGAATTGCATCCCGCCCCAATGATCCTCCTCATCCACATCATCATTATTTCGGCCCCCTTCTCTTCTCAACTCGAATGTGCGCTTTTTATTTTCAATAATTATATGTTTCCCCCCTCAAAACTTGATGTACCTGTACCCTCTCCGTCCCTGAAAACGTATAACTTTTTTTTGTTTTTTTTTCTTTGAATCCTCTCTTGTAGTTCCATTAATCTCTCTTGTAGTTCCGTTTCCCTCCCAATTTTATTTAACCAAAAAATTGCCCCCCATCCAAAAAAATTCCACTTCACCTGTAAATTGTTTTCCGTTTTTTGCTTTTTCCCACCTCTAAATTTTGTTGTAGAAGTGTTAGAATGGAAAGAAGTACTCGTAGATCTCACCATTCGTCTTCCCGCGCACCAGCTATGCCATCGATTCATTCTTTTCCCTCCCACCCACGAACACAATCTATCTGACCATTTCCCATCCAAATTTCACAGTTACCATTCGAATTCAGGCACACCGCTTTCCCCCAACTTTTGTCTCTCTCTCTCTCTGTCTTGAACTTGTTCATTCCGATCGATTTTAAGTAAATCCCGCCTCGCCCAACTCTAATCAAACTGCATTTTGATCTGAAATAGGCATCGCAATCTGTTTTCTTCCCCCCATTAAAATAAGGCATTTAATACGAAACAAATCTCCTCCCCTCCCCTTCAATAATAACCACTCTTGTCCACCTTTTTTCTTTCTTTTTCTCTTGTCTGCCTGTGGGCTTCCCCCTTCTCTTCTGTTTCTCTATCCGTAACACTCTCTCTTTCTCTCTTTGTGTTCCTCTCTCTCAATTCTCGACTCTATCTATCTGCTCGTCATGCTTTGTGTTCGTCCACAAAAAAAATGGGGGAAATCTATTTCAATCCAATAAACTCAGAAACTGAAGAGAAAAAGCGTGGCCACCCGGGCGCTCGCCAGGCTCCGCCCTCCCGTTTTCGCTTCCAACACGTACGGAGGTCAACGGAAACCCCGGGCTGGCATTATTTCTTGACTCCTCCGCGGAGATACTGTGAATTGAACAATGAATGTCGATAATTACGGATGGGAGAGCAGCTTATCAATGGTGGCCAACGAGCAGACGAGGACCGCCCGTCCGCGTCACGGTGTCACGCTACTGAGGCCCGTCTTCATGAACGCCGTCGAGGTCGGATACTCGTGAGTTGTGCGCTTCTGGAAAGAGAAAAAAAATTGCATTTTCAAAAATGTAGATTTTCGAGAAAAAGTTTTAAAAAATAATTTCATTTTTTTTTTGAGAATTTTTTTAAAAATTTTTCTCAGAATTTAGGAGAACTGACAATCTTGAAAATAAAAAATAAAAAAAGAACTTTTTCAAAAAAATAAAAACGGCGAATTTTTCTGATTTTTCTAGAATTTTCTTAATTCTCAAAAAAAAATTTTTTTTCAAATTTTTCATATAAATTTTATTTTTTCACGTAATTTGAAAAAAATTTTGAGATTTTGAGGAGAAAAGCGTTTTTTTTTTCGAGAAATTGAAAGAAAACTCGGAATTTTCATTTTTTTCTAGAATTTTCCATGTTTTTTTGAAAAAAGCATCGAAATCGCTCTAGAGCTAGGAAAAACTTTTAAAAATAATTATTTTTCAATTTTTTTTTTCGAGAAATTTTTGAAAATAATTCCGAGTCAGAAAGTGCGCTTCAATGGTGAAAATTGATTAACTAATTTTCTTTGGTTTCGCAGGTACGCGCACTGTGACCGTGACAAAAAGCTCAACGTTCGCGGTGTGACAATCGCGTTGTGGCACTTTATCTGCCGCGGTCATCAGGCGATCGCGCTGCTCCCCTATTGTTTCAAAAATTACGCGGAGAAATCGTCGCGCTACTCGGAGCTGATGATGTTGTATCGTCTGAATCTGATCGAGTTCACGCCCGGCTACGGCAGCGAAAAGTACGCCGAGGTGAACCGAATAATGGTGAATCGAGCGTGCGAGACGGGCGGTTGCCTCGTGGCACGCAGCCAAATGCAGGGTATCACCGACAACAAGCAACACTTGATCGACGTCGTCGAGCAGAGGTTTTTTACCGTTTTTTTTCTCGAGGAAATTTGAGAAAGTTGAAAAAACGCACTGTGGATTTACGATAAACAAAGAGCCAAAAGCCGTTATTTCGGAGCGTCGTACCAAATTATTTTTATGAATTTTTTTCACGATTCTTCTCATTTCCAGGTCTTTTTTAAACGCTTTTTTTGTTGAAAAATCTAGAAAAGCGCTTAACTTTATCTATTTTTTAGAAAAGCTTTAAAAATTGCTGAAAATAACCTTGAAGAAAAATCACAAAATTAATATTGAATGACGCGGAAAATGAAGAATTTTACCGTAGCTTAAAGGCGCAGCACTATAATTGGGAAATTTGCGCGTAGAGTTTAATGTTTTACAGTAGACTACTTTTGCTCGTTTAGACTGCTGATGCCGACGTTCAACGGCGACGATGTGATGTTTCCAATCGACGGGCCGTTGGGCCGCAACGGACCATCTCTGCAGCAGACGCTGGAATGCGAACAAGGATCGCCGGACTGGAGATCGTGTTCGGAGCATCAGCTGCTGCTCTCGGACCAGCGACACTGGCTCGAAAAGTTGGCTCTTTTGGTGCCCGAAAAGGTGGCGTGGACGCGGATGGTGCAGGTGATACAGTCGGGCGGATCGACGGATCCGATGGCGATTGGCGGATCCTCGGCCGCTGCCGCTGCCGATGCAATGCTGATGTTCGGCTCGCCGACCGATCCGCCGAGCTCGCCGCCGCCAGATTTACAGCGAATGCTCAACAACAACAACAACAACAACAACAATCTCACTTTGATGGACAATCCGTTTAGTCGGAGCTCTCCGACGACGACGACGGCGACGGCGGCTCCGCGATCTTCTGGCTCCAACTCGTACACGCTGAACTCGACGGATTCACCGCCGATGCCTCCATCTCCATCACCACCACCACCACCGCTTCCGATGCTTCCGACGTTTCCGATGACCCCGCCGCCGCCGCCACTGCCGCCGCTAAGCGGTTGGTCGCATCGGCCGATTCCGAATCCGCATCAAATGAGCCTACTTCAACGGTCGCCGTCCTCGTCGACGACGTCGTCACGCCGCTATCCACGTCATCACCACCATCACCATCATCATCACTATACTGGCGGCGGTGGCGGTGGCGGCGGCGGTCGACACCACTCGACGCCGCGTCTCATTTTGCGATACGGACCGAGTGGCGGCGGCGCGACGAACGACGCCGCGACACCGCCGCATCCGCATCCGCATCGATCGAAAAACTCGGCGCCGACGGATTCGGTCGAGTCGACGGCGAGCACGCGATCCGGCGATGGAGGAGGAGGTGTCGGAGGCGACGAGGAATTGCAGGTGCGTGGAAACGAACCTAGGCTTGTAGAAGTTGATTGTAGACGTCGAGTCCGTCGTCGGCAATCGATGTGGACGAGGATGTGGCGAGAAGTTTGACGGAGCAACTCGAACGAGAGGATCGGATCGAAGAGGCGCGAAGATCGAAAAAGGAGGCGAAACAGAAGAAGCGCGACGAGTTGCTGGCGAAAGTGTCGCAAATTTTTGGCTATCCCAAAGTGAGTGCACGGCGCCATTGGCGGTGTTTTCGCCGAAAATCTCATCAAAATCGATTATTGCAGTCGATTCGAGTGATGAACAAGTATCCGGAGTTGCACTCGTTTTGTATGCTCGTCGAAAAGTGCATTCAAGAAGTGGACGAGGAGGGCGACGCGCGCGAGTTTTCCGACGTTTTGGTCGATGAGCCGGAGCAACGTGAGCAGCAGCAACAGCAGCAACATGGGCTCGGCGAGCCGGAAGACGCCACGTTTGTCGACGATTTGATTGATTTTTCGGATGAGCGTGTGCTCAGCGAGCCGCCGACACACGAGCTCATCGCGGAGCCCGACACGGAGCCGCGTGGCGACGAATACTCGACGAACGAAATGATGTCACTTGTGGACTTGATGTCCTGATTTTTTGTTTTTTCTTTTCTCGCTTTTCATTTTTTTTTTCTCGCTGCGAAAATGAAATGGATTTGACTAGCTCCAACTAATGGTTTTTATTTTTGTTTTCACATTTTTTGACAAGTTGACGAGTTCTTTGGAATTTTTCTGGTTTTTAAACATATTTATGGGCAAAAGTGGGGTGAAAAACGAGAAAAACGTTCTAGAACGTGTAGATCAAACGGGTGCGGTGTTTGCGTACGCAGTGAACACAGTGACGCACAATTGCGGACTTGTCTGCGCCTCTGAGCTTTGTGTGCACTCTCGCCTCGAAAATTTTTTCACTTGATTTTTCTGTTTTTTTTCGATCTCTTCCTATTTTCGAGCTGCTTTTCGCGATTTTACTCAGTTTTAAAGTCAAAATACACTAAACTGATGGAAAATAGCTATATTCTTGTTTTTCTTCTCTTTTTTACACTTTTCCGCCGTTTTTCCGATGCCCCGCCCACTTTGAATGCAAAACATGGTGGACGGCGGAACCCGCGAGATGTCGGTACATGCGCTGGGTGACCTGCGGGCAGTTTGCCTCTCTCGTTGGTTTACAACCCAGTTACCAAGGTACGCTGGAGTTCCGACCTTTCTTTTCGAAAGTGTCGAACACAAATCTAATTTTTGGATACGCTTCGCTGGGGTCTTCCGGCGAGGCAAAAGTGCGTTTCAAACTTAATCTTGTCGTTAACTCTTTTCTTATTCTTGATCTCGAATTTTGGTATTGTGTTGATGTTTGTATCGCAGAGTGCAGCGGAGCGCATCGGGGTCCCGAAATTTTGCAAATAACATGAATTTTTTGATTAATTTTTATTCAAATGGAAAAGAAAAAAGCATTTAGACAAAAAACACAAAAATTTAACATCATAATGGTAAAAGAAAGAAAAAAAAGTAAAGTCGATATTTCGAGTGGCCAAATACGGAATTAGTAGTACGGTAACTGAGAAAAAAGGGATGGAATCAATAGCGATATAAAAGGGGGGGGGGGGGTAATCAAAAAAAAATAGAGGGGAATCAAAAAAAGAGAGAGAGGAGAATTTTAAAAAAAGGGGGTGGAATCAAAAAAAAGAGAGAGGAATGAAAAAAGAGAGAGAGGGGAAACAAAAAAGAGAGATAGGGGAATCAAAAAAAGAGAGAGAGGGGAATCAAAAAAGAGAGAGAGAGAGAGAGTCGACTCAGTCTACTTCCTGCGGTCTCTCCTCGTCATCTGCGCCGTCGGAGTGGTTTTCGTCTCCGCGGAGGATGTCGGCGAGGCTTCTGATCATCTCCTCCTTGAATCGGCGACGCTCCTCCTCGAACAGACGACGGTCCTCGCGCAGCTGTTGACGTTCGGCCTCGAGGCGCTCCTCCTCCGCCGTGCCTCTGCCCTGATTGAGACGTTCGGCGGCGCGCGCGCGACGCTGTCGTTCGAGCGGGCAACTGCCGATGTTGTTCGGATGCGCGACGCACTCGAGCTCACGCTCCTGCTCGACGAAACACGCCGGGAACGGAATCGTCAGCTCCTCGTTCGGCGCGATCGCCTTCTTCGCGTAGACACGCGTGACACCGTCCGCCGACTCGGTGCTGAGCACGCAGTTCGGTGTGCACGATTTGCGCGGCGTCGAGTCGAAGAGCCCGTGACGGCTCTGCACCGACGCGAGCACATCTTTGAGCCAATTGGCGGTGCGATCCGCCGATGTTTCGCTCGCTGCGGGTGGCGCCGGCCCCGGCGCCTCGTACGGGCCTGTTGCGGCGTTCGGAACATCTGGAAACAACAGATTGGTTTCTCTGTGGAAAGCCGATGTCAGGCTAGTCATCCGCTTGACATACGCCAATGGCGCCTAGAAAGAGTCAAAGTTCTTACTTGCGACGTCCGCTGCGGCGGGGGCTGCGGCAAATGGCGGAACGAAAGCCGGCGGTGGGACTGGCGCCACACCTCTCACCGGCGGTGGTGGCGGAAGATCTCTCGGCGGATCTGAAAATGCGATCATTTTTATTTTTATCGATTTCTTCAATCATTTTCCGTTGCAAACGCATGCGCCTTTAAACCTTGTTTCCGTTCCCGAGTAACTGTTTTAAAGGCGCATGCCTTTTAAGGACGCATGAACTGTTTTCGCTACGAGACCCACAGTCTATTGTGTCTTCCCGGCAGGTGGAGAGAGAAAGAGAGAGAGAGAGCGTGGAGACGCAGGTGTGTGACATAGATCCGTAATTACGCGAGCTGTAGACGCGCACACTCGTTTGATCTACGCGGGTCCCGCCATCTTCTCTTCTCTCTCACACACCAGACGCGCCCTTCGCTCATTTATCGATCTTTCGCTCGTTTTCTCCCCGTTCTTGCTCTCTTGCTGTTTTTTCACCGATTTATCATTTATAAAGCGCTTCGCAAGCAGCCTACTTGAATTTTGCTGCGTAGCGACCCGTGCTCAAGCAAACGGCGATACGTTTCACCCATAATTTCGTTTCGGGACCCTCATTTTCGTGCTAAGAGCCACGGTTTTCTGCCAAACAAACTCGGTGTCGATTTACGGGCTTCCCCCCCCCCCCCCCCCCCCGCACAAAACGACGGAATAGTGTGTTCGTGCCAAGACCCAATGTCCCCCGTTTCGGAAAGCGTGACTCACTCGGAAATCGAATAGTCAACCGCGGTGGCGCCTCTTCGAAGAGGTTCAGTCCGGCGATTTGCGCCCACATCTCCCTCTCCTCCTTGCGCGTCTTCCGTCCGCTCTTCTCGTGCTCGACGGATCGATCGCGCTCGAGCGGGCACACTTCCAGTGTCACGTAGTGAAACGCGCACTCGAGCGGTCGTCGCCGCGAGATCCAATCGATATCAAAGTCGAGCGTCAGCTCCTCGCCCTCGTCGATGTCACGTGACGCGGTGACGAACACGCCGAGATCGCCGTCGGTGCCCAAACAGACGAGAGTCGTGCAGTTGGGCACGCACGATCGCCGGATGTACTTGCAGTCGGCGTCGTCGTCGTCGGCGCCGCCTCGGTCGTTGGTGTCGAGCACCACCAAATTCTTCGGCACCTTCAAATCGCCGCTCAGCGCGTGAATCAAAAAGTGTCCCTCGGCTCGCGCGACGGGAAACTCGCGCTCCGTCGACACTTTGCCGGTGATCTCCATGATCAGCGCACGTTTCGGAATGCTCGTCGCGGCGAACATCGCGTCCTTGTACGGCGGCACGTGTTTGCGTCGAGCCAGACCGCCCGGCCCCTCCGACAGATTTTTGAGCGTCACCGACAGCTGCTCGCTGCCGTGCTTCGGCACCAGCGACTGCAACAGCTCGCGCGCTTTCTCCGTATAGGTGTTTCGAGATGCGGACGACGACATCTGAAAAATCGATGAAAAATTGTTGTCCTAAAAATTTGGGGGAAAAAAACGGAGGTTACAGCCGAAATTCGAAGGAGAATGGCTTCAAAAATGTTGAGAAACCAGAAAACTGTTTGAAAAAGCGCGCGCGCGAGCGAAAATTCGAGAAAACGGAGCGTTTCGAAACGTAAAATCGATGAGAATGCGAAGGCGTCGCGGTTTTGTTTTCGACCCTCCGTAGCGTGTGTGCGGTGGAGCGCGTTTGCGCGCGCGCGCTTTCAATTTGAATTTGGCGCGCTGTTTTTAGGCCCAGAAATTTCTCAATTTAAAGGGAAAACATACGGGAAAAGGTGGAAAATTATAAAAATTGTTCGAAAAAAAAACATAAATATTTTGAAATTTATTTTTTTTTGTTGGAAAATTTAAAAATTTCGAAGAAATTAGTAATTTGACGAAAACAGTCAAGTTGGGATATTTTTCGAATTCTCAAATCTCGCTTCGTATTTTAAGAAAAATGGGGAGAAAACTCTGGAATTGCGAAATCAAAAGATACAGTCCGACAAAACGAGCGCGTAGGCCCTGTTTTCGCCACTCCGTGGCGTGTGCGGTGGAGCGCGTTTGCAGCGCGCGCTTTTCATTTGAATTTGGCGCGTCGTTTTTAGGCCCAGAAATTTGTCAAGTTGAAAGTAAAAAGCGAGAAAAAAGAAAAACAAATTTTCAAAAATTTTGTTGGAAAAACATTAAATTTTTTTAAAAATTCTAAAAAAATAGTGGTTTGACGAAAACAGTCAAGTTGGGATATCTTCCGAATCCTCACATTCTCCTCTTCAATTTAAAATTAAGCCGAAAATTCTAGAATCGCGAAATTGAAAGTTTTCAGCCCTCCGATTCCTGTCCGTTCTTATTTCGGGTCCCCATCCGACCGTTATCTGTCTTCCAAATCTAATCGGTCATGAAACCAAGAATCTGTCCACAAGACGCGCGCGCGCGCATCTAAATCGGTTAATAAAATTTCAAATTACCCTCGCTACCATCTAATTTGAAACGGCAGCGGCGGCGCGCGCACAACCTGAAAACAAGACCTCTTTATGGGCGCGCAATGAAACCACGTGTCACGGACAGGTCGAACATCCAAGCCCCGCCCACTTTTGCGGGGAAAATGGTTTAAAAGAGGGGGACGGTAATCGGGCGGGAGAAGGGTTTGCGCTCTACTGAACAATGCATCTGCCGTCGCTGTTCGTCGACCCGTTCAACCCGCTGCTGGAGCCGCCGACGGAGCAGAGAGCCAAAAATGTGGCACACGCTCCGAAGAGACCGTGCAATCTTACCAAGGCCGAGAAAATGGTAGGTGTTGGTCATTTTTTGCCTGTGGGAGGGGAAGGAAGTGCGCTCCACCGTACACTGCAAAGTTACACACTTTCAAGTTTTATTGTAAGCCAGTCCATTTTTCTCTGATGATCATCACGAAAACGTTTGGACCGCTTCTACATGCGGAATTCTAGAATCTGTAGCTTCATATTTTTGAGTGGGCCAAAGTTTTTTGTGGTCGGTCGTATGGGAATAGTCCAGTCACCAAAAATGTATAAAGTGTTTTGAGATCTTCCACTGACGCTATTCCGGCGTCAGTGACCTTATTACACCGCCACTGGCCAACTTTAAAGCGCCACTGGCAGTTACTGCGCTGACTTACCGACCAATCGCCGAATTCGCTCGCCGATGGCCATTCCCTGGCGCAAAATTTCCTGAATGAAACCCCGGGCATTTCCAGTTGGCAGTTCGAAACGCTCTCCGCTACGTGCCGAAAGAGCATCACGCGGTGCTCGCAAAAGAGTTCGCCGCCGAGCTGAACCGTCACGGTCACATCTACGCCTACCGATTCATGCCCGACTTTGATCTGTTCGCGCCGCCGATCGCCGAGATTGGCGCCAAGTGCGAGCAGGCGGCCGCCATCATTTTGATGATTCTCAACAATTTGGACAAACGTGTCGCCCAATTCCCGCAAGAGCTCGTCACCTACGGCGGCAACGGACAGGTGTTCAGGCGAGTCTTCATCGAATTCCCTCAAAACATTATTATCGGATTTTTTTTGAATGCAATACGCTGCGGAAGATTTGTTTTTATTAATGTCGATTTACGGGGTTGGTCCCGCCACGGAGAGAAAGAGACGCAGGCGACGAGAGATGGAAAAATTTGAAAAAATTGAAGAAATTTCATCTCTCGTCGTCTGCGTCTCTTTCTCTTCGTGGCGGGACCAACCCGTAAATCGACATTTCGAAAAAAAAAAAAATTTCCGCAGCGTATTGCATTCAAAAAAATCCGATAATATATAGCCTATATATAATATAGGCGCACGACACCGTGTCACGTCGCAGAAACGCCGCTGCGTGGTCTCGCAGCGAACAGAAGAAGTACTGTAGCAGTCGTTTCAACTGTGCTTGTGTGTTTTTCACTGTCACAGTGGAAACGGCTGTTACCGTACCTCCTCCGTTCGTGGCGAGACCACGCAGCGGCGTAAAAAAACGGCGCTGATTGGATTACAGCAATTGGATCCAATTCCGACTGGTGCTCCGTTATTTGATTGAAATGAGCACATCGCAAACGTTGGTGCTCTACTCGGGACACCCGCTGGGACTGTTCCCATCGACACCCGACTCGCCGCGAATGACCGTCACTAATGGAATGGTGAGTTCGAGGGGCTCTAACGTTCCTGTGGTGCATGCTATGATGGTATAGTTGACAAAAAGATGAAGAATTTCAAGATGAGTCGAACGCCGCAAAGAACGTCTGAAAATCTTGATTTTCAGCCGAGTTATGCAGGTTTTAGTGAGGCTAACTTTGAAAAAAATGCTAATAACTTCATAATTGAGTTGATATTCGAGATTTTCAGACGTTCTTTACGCCAATCAGAAGCATTTGATATTTTCGAATTCTTGAAAAACTTGAGAACTTCAAAATGCCACAAAGAACGTCTGAAAATCTTGATTTTCAGCCGAGTTATGCGATTTCGAGCATTTTTAAAAGCTACACCACGGAAATGCGCATAACTCGGCTGAAAATCAAGATTTTCAGATGCTCGTTGAGCCATTCGACAGTTTTCAAATTGTTCCATCTTTTTTGTAACTACACCGTTCTCAAAGAATGCACCATGGAAAAGTTTTCAGCCGTTCTTCAGTGGAGAGCAAAAAAAAACAAAGAGTTTTCAGATGATTCCGAGCTACTCGACGAAGGAGCTCTACGACAAATTTTTCGCGTTGGGAGTGACCCAGTACGGTCAGATGACGGCGGGAAGTTTCTGCTACATTGGCCCGCAGGGCATTGTTCACGGGACGACGGTAGGTCACGCGTCACGCGTCACATCACAACCGAACTCGTCCCTTTTGTTTCTGTTCTCCAGATAACCGTCCTCAACGCGGGCCGTCGAATGGGCCTCGACTCGTTGGCCGGAAAAGTGTTCGTGACGGCGGGTCTCGGAGGAATGTCGGGCGCTCAGCCGAAGGCGGCCAAGATCGCCGGATGCATCGGCGTGATCGCCGAGATCAGCGAGACGGCGCTGCTGAAGCGGCACGAGCAGGGATGGCTCGACGTTTATTCGCGTGAGCTCGAGCAGATCATCGACTGGATCCGCGAGTATCGACGCAAGAAGACGCCGATCAGCATCGGATACCTCGGAAACGTCGTCGATCTGTGGTAAGTGTTCTTGTCTCGCTTTTTGTAAAAAAATTGTAGAGTAATTCAAGATCTTCCGAATGGCGCAAAGATCGTGTGAAAATATCGATTTTCAGCCGAGTTACCAAAGTTTTGCTGTTTTTCAAAGTAGAGCCACTAAAACTTGCACAACTTGTCTGAAAATCGATATTTTCAGAAGTTCGTTGAACCATTGCAAAGATCTCAAAACGCGCTATAATTTTGGTAACTGGATCGTCTTCATAGGATCATTTACAAAAAAGATAGAGCTTCATATTTCCGGCGTTAGAAACTCGCGCCACAAAAACGACTCCAACTCGGCTGAAAATCGATATTTTGCCACGATCTCTAAACCATTTTGAAGATCTTGAAACGCTCTATCTTTTCTGCAATTGCACCATTCTCAAATGATCTCACGCAAAAAAGATATAGCCCATTTCCGCGCGCAAGTGCGATAGAGCGCACTTTCTTGTCCCTTTTTGCAGGGAGCGTCTCGCCGATGAGCCCGAGTGCATTGTGGAGCTCGGCAGCGATCAGACGTCTCTGCACAATCCGTACCTCGGCGGTTTCTATCCGGCCGATTTGACGTTCGACGAGTCGAACGCGATGATGATCTCGCACCCGTCCAAGTTCCGCGAACGCGTCCAGGACAGTCTGCGTCGTCAGATCGCGGCGATCGATCGGTGCGCCGCGAAAGGAATGTACTTTTGGGATTACGGTAACGCGTTTCTGCTCGAGTGCCAGCGAGCCGGAGCCGATATGTTGCGGCCGGACGCGCAGGACGACAAATCGTTCCGCTACCCGAGCTACATGCAAGACATTATGGGGTGAGCCTTCTCGCACGTCTTCTGCTGACGCCGTCCTTGTTTTCTTCTTGTTCGTTTCAGCGACATCTTCTCGATGGGCTTTGGGCCGTTCCGTTGGGTGTGCACTTCGGGAAAACCGGAAGACTTGCGGCTGACGGATCAGACGGCGTGCCGCATCATCGAACAACTTCTGGAGACTGACGGTGAGACATATTTTCGTTCCAAGACCCTTTCAAGCATCATCATTCGAGTTTCGCTCGTTTTGCAGTGCCCGAGTACGTGAAGCAGCAGTACGCGGACAACAAGAAGTGGATCGAGGAGGCGGAACGGAACGAGCTCGTCGTCGGCTCGCAGGCTCGCATCCTCTACTCGGACCGCGCCGGACGCGTCGCCCTCGCCGCCGCCTTCAACGAACTCGTCGGCTCGCGGCAAGTGGCGGCTCCGATCGTCATCTCGCGCGACCATCACGACGTGTCCGGCACTGACTCGCCGTTCCGCGAGACGTCGAACGTGTATGACGGCAGCGCGTTCACCGCCGACATGGCCGTCCAGAATTGCATCGGTAGGTCGGAGGGGAGGAAGTGCGCTCCGTTGAGAATAGTTCGGTAGAGCACACTTGCCACGTGAAACGATGAAAATGCGCTCTATTGAGAATCTGGATGAAAATGCGCTCTTTAGAAATAAGTTTCGTTTGCGCTCCATTGAGAATAGTGATGAAAGCACACCCGACAGCGTTAAGTTCACTTTGAACTGGAAATAGTTGCGAATTGCAATGGAGCGCACTTGCACACCCACCTTAGTTTGTCGAAAACGCGCTCTACGGCCAATTCCCCGCACTGTGTTTCGGTAGAGCGCACTTCCGTCCCTCCGCACCTATTTTCCCGTTGAGCTCCTCCTCTCTAGTGCTCTTTTGCTCGGCGAGCCCGTCAATCTCGGAGATTGACGACAAACTCGATTCCCCTCTTTATCCGATTTCGGAAGCGAAAGCGGCCGGATGCACTATTTTTCTTCCTCTTCCCCCTCCGCTCCATGCCAATTAATCACGCGCTCCATTGAGAAAAGACGAATGTCTTTCGTTTTTTTCCCCTCTCTTTCTTCCCGAGCTCTGAAAACGCGCTCCACTGCAAATCACGCTTTCACTTCCTCCGAATCTTTGCAGGCGACTCGTTCCGCGGTGCCACGTGGGTGGCTCTTCACAACGGCGGCGGTGTCGGATGGGGTGACGTCATCAACGGCGGCTTCGGACTTGTGCTCGACGGCTCTGTGGACGCGGCTCGCCGAGCTCACGGAATGCTCAACTGGGATGTGCCAAACGGCGTGGCTCGTCGCTCGTGGTCCGGTAACGAGAAGGCGCAGGAGGCCATTCGACGCGCCCAGCTGCAAGTGCCCGGCATGGCCGTCACACTGCCGCACGAAGCCGATGAGGATCTTCTGAAGTCGCTCACCTTCTTCCAATAATTATTCATTCTCCTTACATAATATCAATAGAAAATGGGGGGAAGTTGGGAGGGGGAAAGAGAGAAGAAGAAGAAGAAGAGAAGGACACAAAAATAAAATAGTTTTTTGTTGTTGTTGGTGTTGCGAGAGAGAGAGAGAGAGAGAGAGAGCGAGAGAAGAAGAGAGGGAGAAAAGAAAAAGAGTGGGGGGGGGGGGGGGTTTTCGAAGGGGGAAACTTTGCTGTCATTCAAAAATTAAAGGATGTGGTAGGGGGGTTTAGCGTAAAGAGAGAAGTGAGGACACTGAAAATAAGTTGAGGAGAGAATGGTACAAAATGGGCTTGTCGCATCTCGAAAATTTGCAATCAAATTTCCAGTGCGAAAAGTGAAAAAGAGGAGAGAGAGAGAGAGGTTCAACTTTTCCAGGTGTCAACAATCTCTGAATAAAAGATGGGGGTGTGGGTGTAAAACCAGTTACAATGAAGAAAAAGAAAAAAAGTTTTAGAGAAAATGGGAGGAAGCTTGAAAAGCGGATGCTAAGATAGGAAAGAGACACAAAAAAATGTGGGGAAATTAAAGAGACGATGGAAAATTAGTGTGTGGTTTAGAATTTGGGGAAGACGAGAGACAAAAGAAACGTTTTTTTTTGGGGGGGGGGGGGGGAATTCTTAGAAAAATTGATTTTTTTTGGGAGAAGGGAGCGTCGAATAACACAGTTTTGAGAAAAGAAGACGTAAACGGGAAGCTATAATTGAAGATGTGTGTCTGTCGAAAAAAATTCGCGCGATGGGGGGGGGGGGGTGTTTGGAATAGATAGAAGAGGGGGAATCCGATTTTTGTGTTCTTTTTCTGCTTTTTGTGGAGCAAAGACAGAGAGAGGGGAGCGAAAGGAGGGGAGAGGGAGAGAAAGAGAAGAGAGAAAAAAGCATAGAGAGAAGAGCGAATTTATGAATGTATGTAGAGTGATGGCGGGGTTTCCGTGTGTGGATCCACGCCAATCCATTTAGAGGATCATGCACTTGCTCTTCTTCTTCTTTTTCTGTTGTAGAGCTGCTTGGGTCGCCTTCTCGAACACCTGCAATCCGTGAGATTATTGAGATTCTCATTTTTCTGCGATGCGTTTCCGCTTACCTCACGGATGCCGTCCTTGGTCTTGGCCGAGCACTCCAAGTAGGCGAACGCGCCAATCTGCTCGGCGATGGCTCTTCCCTGCTCTGGCTTCACCGGCTCCTGCTTCATCTTGGCGAGCTCTCTGACCGTTTGCGGGTCGCTGCGCAAGTCTCTCTTGTTGCCGACCAAAATGATTGGTACGTTCGGGCAGAAATGCCTGACTTCGGGCGTCCACTTCTCCGGAATGTTCTCCAGCGAGTCGGGCGAGTCGATCGAGAAGCACATGAGAATGACGTCGGTGTCCGGATAGGAGAGCGGACGGAGACGATCGTAGTCTTCCTGTCCAGCTGTATCCCACAACGCGAGTTCGACCTACAACAAGTCCGATGAGAAGGGGTCAAAAGAGCACACTACAGTATCCCCCCTCCTTCCATCTAAAAGCCTAATTGGGTCGCAGAGCGAGGCGTTTCATCTGATTCGTATAGTGGCGCGAAAAAAGGCGATCCCATTATTCAAATGGACTCTTCGGACTCCACTCAAATGAGCTCAACAAATGAGTGGGGACGAGGGGAGCTATAGAGCCTTTCAAATAGGCTTATCTGAGGCGCGTTCTGTATACTAACCTGTTTGCCGTCGACTTCAATGTCGGCGACGTAGTTCTCGAATACGGTCGGCACGTACACGTCCGGGAACTGGTCCTTGCTGAACACGATGAGCAGGCACGTTTTACCGCACGCTCCGTCACCGACGATCACCAGCTGAAACGAGAGGAATTTGAAAAGATTAAAACGATTCAGCTGTGGACTTTTGGTCCTTATTTCTCCAATCCTAGTGGCTATTTTTAGTTTCTAACCGACCATTTTAATACTATAATTATCTGGCTTTCCCTTTCTTCCCCTCAATTTCAAATTTGAAGCCCGATAAATAGCTTTCGGTGCCATTTTCTCGTTACCAACTCGACAATTATATCCTCCGCTATACACACATTTCGTGTTTTGGAATTCTCTTCTTCTTCTCCTACTCGAAAAGAGATCAAAACTCACCTTCTTTCTAATCGCAGCCATCTATCTAGAAGGAAACGAGAGGGAACACCCGTAAGGCCCTGAAAAATGCAAACGAAATTGAAGTTGTCGTCGCGAAAAAAAAAGGCGGAAAAAAAAACGAGCGACGGACAGCGATACGATACGATTAGGAAAGGGGACGAAAAGGGGGAAAGAAGAAACATTGCTTTTTTCTGTTCCGGAGACAGCCCGTTTTCAGGCGATGAGTCACCCACCCGACAGAACGCAAAAGGCCTCTGTGGTGGTATACAATGTACAGAACGACCGTTGCGGGGGAGAGGAACGAATCGATCGAAGGAGGCGGGAGGGGGGAAATGGAGCGATGAGTCATCAGAAGGCAGACAGACAGAAAGATAGATAGATAGGTCATGAGAAGACATGAGAGGAATTCTAGCGTCGGCGGAAAGAGCGGAGGGAGGAAAGAATGGAATGTCAATTGATAACAGTGACTTCCTCTACAGCAACAGGGGGCGTCCTTCTACTTGAGAATGACAAAAAACCTGACGAGAAACTGGAAGTCTCGGAAAAAAAGGGGCGGGAAGGAGGAAAGAGAGCTCATCGAGCCCCTCTTCTTCTTCTCCTCCATTTGAGCCCCATAGATAGAGATGCAAATGGGTGTGTAACGGAGAGAGAGAGAGGGAGAGAAGAGAGCGCGACAGAGGGGAGGGAAAGAGGGTGACACTGTGTGTGTGTGTGTGTATGGACGGCTATGAGGAGCGCCCTCTCCCTCTCTCTCCCTCGCTTCACGACCCGTTGCTGCTGGTTGGTTGGGCTGTGCCTTGCCTGCCTGACTGCAGAACTAAGCATCGGAGGGGACAGAGACGGAGACACCAATCTCTTTCTCTCTCCATTCGCCACACGCGTCTCTTCCCCCCTCTCTTCGTCGTTGGAGGAAGAGAAGGCTCTACGGTTCGCGCTCCGCTGGGCGTAGAAGACGACAACGACTACGATGACGACGACGACGACGATGATGAAAAGGGAAAAAAAGAGACGAAGAAGAAAGAGAGAGCTCGCGCTGAGCGGCCGACGGCGCGGCGGCGATTAAGACGACGACGACGACGACCCCTAGTGCGCCAATCTAATTCAGAAGTGAAGCATGCCGCCCTCTATTTTCTCTAGATCTCTTGCCACCACAGGGCGCGGTTCTGGGAAGAAGGGACAATAACGGAGAAAAAGAAGACGATGAGGATGATGATAATCACGACGACTTCACGATGCCAGGTGATGACGGAGTCGGGGAAAGGCTCTCAGATTATGACGACATCGTCTTCATATTTCTTTTGTAAGCGATCACAAAAGCGAAAAATTTTGAACAAAACGAAAACATTGCAATGGTGACTCACGACACACAATTTCGAAATCGGCACGTTCTAAACATTCCACTTCTCATCGACGGGACGCTTCTAATGATGTGAAACGAGGGAATCGGAAGACGTTGATGATGTTGATGAGAAGAAGAACGTTGAAGAATTGCTACTATTGGCCAAGGCTAACAACAACAAAAAAAAACAATAATGGGGCGGTGTATGTGTATGTGTTGGATGGAGGGGACGTCGTTGCGTTGGAAAAAAGGGCTAGGGGACAGACGGTCAGAACGTCGCGAAAAGAGTGCGTGATGGGGAGAGACGCAGAGAGCGCCCCGCTCACCACACTCACAACACTCACTCGCACACGCACACACACACACGCACACATACTCTCTCTCTCTCTCTCTCTCTTTCTCTCTATTGCCTCCCGCCGAACCGCGCTCGCTTCTAGGCCCACCCTCCTTGCCTGTGCTGCTGCCTCAATAGCCCAGCCGTTAGGCGGTCGACCGGGGCGGCGGCGGCGACAGAGCGGCAGACACATCGACATCATCCGCGCTGTGTGCGCGCGCGCGCTCGGTCGCTAACGCGCCGAAGAGCCCCAGAGAAACTGAGGAGCGAGGCGCGCGCGCGCGGGGCCGCTGTTGGCCGACCGACGGGCGCTGGGGCAAAACAAAACAATCGATTCGTCGTCGTCGCCGTCGCCACGGCACACACACACATACATACATAGATACACCAGGGCCACCAGCATGACGAAAAAGAGAGAAGAGCGAGGACACCCATTCGCATTTTGATGCGATGCGACACACTCACTCACAGAGACGCACACACACACAGCACCTTCCGGAAAGGAGACGTGGCCTTCGGGGAGTGGGGGGACGAAGAAACAAGGGGAGAATTCTGATGAGAATCTATCGCCGTCGGACGGTCGGCATCGGAGAGCGAGGACGATGACAATGATGATGATGATACACATCAATCTGTGTCTTCTTTGTTCGCCATTCCAAATGGACTCAACTAATAGACAAACTACTGTACATAGGTCACTTGTCTATGCTTTCTATGACGTGGCAGTTGCCTCCCCCCCGTCAGCTAGTTAGTGAATTCATGTGGCAACAAGCACAAAAAACACCTTGTTTTCTGTTTTTGAACATATTCTCGAAAAAAAAAACAGCGGAAGAAGAAGAAGAAGAAAGGGAGCTTGACAAACAAATTGACAAGCTGAGGCACGCAGAACGAAAAAGAAAAAGAACACCTGAAGAAATCGACCATGAATAAGTCATTAATTGCGCGTACAACGCTGCTAACGCTGCCGCTATATTTCAAAATACTAGGCGCGAGCGACACAACTAAACTAGAGAATAGCAAACTGATAGTACTCGCCGCTTCCGAAACCGAAAGTGGAATCGGTCTAGCTGGTTTTTTCTCTCGTTCTTCATGCGAAAAGTTATACGGGAGGTGATTACAAACGGTACGGGTGCCCAGGGAGGAAGAAAAAGTGTGCATACACACCACACGGGGCGCGAGAGAAGGATGGCCACCTGCCAAAGCACCGAAACCGGTCTCCATCTCTTCTTCTTCTTTCAACTATGCTTTCCATAGTCTCGGGAGCGCGCGCGCTCACTGTGCGCAGACACACGTTGCATCGACGGTGGTAGTGAGAGCAGAGAACTCCAAATTTCGAGCCGACTCTCTTCCGAGACAGACGGATCGAGGGAGAGAGGAAGAGAAAAGGAGAGAAGGATAGGGAGCGAGTCAATACTGGAGAGCCATCTTCCTCCTCGCCTCCTCCGACAGTCTGGGTGCCACACAGCGGCCGATATCCTCCAATGTTGGTCGATATCGATAAGATCCTGGCTGTGAGACGGAGAAGCGGCTGCGGCGGAGGTGGAAGCGAAAAGGAATGCGAATGGGAATCGACGAGAGCAAGCCAAGCGAAAGGGAGAGAAAAAATGGGAGTAGAAAAAGAAGACGAAGGAGCCGAAGAAGAAAAAGAAGGCGATCTAATGGAAAACGGGGGGACGAAATGGAATGGGCGGAGGGCGGATGGGAAGGAGCCGGCGGCGTCTTGCCACACACTCTCTTTCTCTCTATTTCTCCCATCTTTCGACGTTGGCGAGAGAGTGGAAACTCAATTTCCGGGCATGGAGCTGCCCCCTCTCTCTCTAGAAGCTAAAGCACGAAGACGATGCAAAAAAAAACGACCAGTATGCGGCAGCACGGCTTCGAAAACGAGAGAAGCCGTCCCGTTTCGTCCCGCCCCGTGCTGCACACACAAGCACGCACATATGCACACAAAATAATGTAATGTGTCGTCGTGTGTAATGCATCTGAAGCACACCACCAACACCAGCTTCACTAACAGAGCTTTTGCCCAAAAATGGGGGGGGGGGCGGAGTTATGTGAAAAGTAGCTTGTTTTCGATTTTCGAGCCAAGCCAATGCGAGCCGAGAGAGAACGAGAGCAACACAGAGAAAAGAGCGAGAGCCGGGTACCTCGACACCAGCACACGCCAAATTGGTGAAGAGCTCTTGAAATCAAGAGAGAAAAAAAGCGTTTCGCCCTCTTGTGTTTGGCTTCTTCTTCTCTTCAATTTTTGTGGCGGTGTGCTCGGGGGCTCGCTTTCAAGAAAGAGAGAGAGAGAGAGGGAGATCGAAATAAGACACGACTACGGGCGACGGAAGGAAGAAGATGAAGGGATTGGGGGAGGAGAGAAAGGATGGGAAGGGGAAAAGATATGACCCCTTCTTTCCATCTTTATATGTATATGCAATAAGATGCGTATGAATGCAAATTACTCGGCGAGAAGAGCGCGAGGGGCCACATCTCTCTTCATCTCATCCCTCCCAGCCGACTTCGTTTCCTATTCTCTTCTTATTTCCAAAACATACCAATACGCACGAGTCGGTTGATGCTTCTGTGCGATCCGACGAATTGCGCATGCAAAACAACACTAATAAATAGTGCAGTGACGAGAGCCGATGACAGCAGCAGCATGACGAGCAAGGAGGGAAAACGCGAGGAGGATAGTAATTTTTCGGGATGCGAGAAGAAGCGAAGAGGAGGAGAGGAAAAGGCCACACCAAAAGAGACATCATTAGTTCAATTTTGTTCGGCGGTTTCTCTGCCGTTTCTGCTGTGTTGTTGTGTCGCTTTTCACATTCCGCCGCTGAGAAGAGAGACGCCATTTCGAAATGTGCTCTTTCTCTGCCGAAGGAAACGGGAAGGGAAGGCGGACCAAGAGCGCCACGTCACTCTCTTCCATTGTACAACAACAACACCACCACCAACACACACACACACAGCAACATCTCCGAAATTGCCGTTTTGTCGTACATGCGGTCGTCAAGGACACACACTTCTCTTCAATCCGGCCCGCTCGGCGTTTCCCTTGAAGAGGAAGAGGACGACGAGAAGGAAAAAGGACGGCGAGAGGGAGGCGATTAGTTTCGTTCGTTTCGCCGGCCCGATGGGGGTCTGCAACGAAACGACGACGACGATGCAATTCGCAATTCTTTCTCTTCTCCCTTCCTCCCTATCGTAAAAAAGAAAGAGAGATTGCGAAATTGATCTCATTCTGGCCTTGTGCCATGTGATCTGATGAGCCACATCCAGCTGCTGTTGCTCCTGCCCTTGGCTGCTGACCAAATGCAAACAAGTATCTACCCGATTCTTCACATTTTATCGAGAACTGCGAAGGAGTAAGGGAGAGGAAGAAAACTTTCGAAAGTGGGAGAAGTGGACGAGGTGCCGATGAACACAACACAGACACACACAGCAATTACTGGAGATTATCATCCGCACGGGAAACAGAAAGAGAGAGAGGAAAGAAGATGATGATGATGATCGCACCTATTTATCCGTTCTCTTCTCTCTCCTCTCCACCTTAATACAAGACGCAGAAAGCGAGAGAGAGAGAGAGAGAGAGAGAGAGAGAGAGAGAGAGAGAGAGAGAGAGAGAGAGAGAGAGAGAGAGAGAGAGAGAGAGAGAGAGAGAGAGAGAGAGAGAGAGAGAGAGAGAGAGAGAGAGAGAGAGAGAGAGAGAGAGAGAGAGAGAGAGAGAGAGAGAGAGAGAGAGAGAGAGAGAGAGAGAGAGAGAGAGAGAGAGAGAGAGAGAGAGAGAGAGAGAGAGAGAGAGAGAGAGGAGAGAGAGAGAGAGAGAGAGAGAGAGAGAGAGAGAGAGAGAGAGAGAGAGAGAGAGAGAGAGAGAGAGAGAGAGAGAGAGAGAGAGAGAGAGAGAGAGAGAGAGAGAGAGAGAGAGAGAGAGAGAGAGAGAGAGAGAGAGAGAGAGAGAGAGAGAGAGAGAGAGAGAGAGAGAGAGAGAGAGAGAGAGAGAGAGAGAGAGAGAGAGAGAGAGAGAGAGAGAGAGAGAGA
The DNA here is from genome assembly GCA_963966605.1 of Caenorhabditis sulstoni. Classification (NCBI taxonomy): domain Eukaryota; kingdom Metazoa; phylum Nematoda; class Chromadorea; order Rhabditida; family Rhabditidae; genus Caenorhabditis; species Caenorhabditis sulstoni. The sequence goes on along the minus strand of OZ016478.1, from coordinate 525,850 downwards.
TGGAGAGAGAGATGGAGAGAGTTTCCGCATAATCAATTGTGTTTGTGTTGTCATATCTCGCAACACACTCTATCTTTCGATCCGGCAGCGCAAACGGCGGCGGCGGCCGGCCGGCCGGCGGACAGAGGGGTTGCATTACGACGGACGGACACACGGACTGATGGGCGAGGAATCTCCGACGAACGGAATGAGAATGACATGAGAGAATTGGAATAGAGGAGAAGAAGAAGAATAAGAAGAGATATGGGAGTCACGAATGGGTTAGGAACGCCTTTCTCTGAAAGAAACTCGAGAAAAAACGATCGAAAACCGCGTTTTTTCTCTCAACGTTATCAACCCGCATTGTTCCGGAAAAACTGATTAGACAATGCGCTATTCTTCTCTTTTCGGCGAAAAATGACGAAAGAAACCGAAAACTCTGGACAAAAATTATGAAATCGAGCGGTGAAAATAGAGAAACGGATCGAGTTTCGGCGCGCAAAACGGAGCCGGAAAGGCTTCACTTTATACTGGTTTCGTCATCCACGCCTCTTTTGCACAGTTGATTCATATTTTGAAAAGAGAAGCGATGAAACATTTGTCATCCATTGTCGCTCAGAAAATAGGATGATATCATCGGCGAAATACGAGAAATCGCGCAAATCGAAAAAAAAAGCGAAAACTTTATGGCAAAGCAGAGAAATGAAATGGGCGAGCGCGCGCTCGCTCGCTTCGGGAAATTTCGAATGAGAAAGGAAAGGAAAGGAGAGAGAGAGAAAGAGAAAAGAGAGAAACGGGCGGTTCGATGAGGTTTTCCGGGGCGAAACTGATAACGAAGAGGGCGGCGAGGACAAAGTTTGTTCAAACAATTGTCTGCAACCAACTCGGGAGGGGAAGATTAAATCGCTCAATTTCGTGAAGGCTGAAAACGGAAAACTGAAATTGAAGGGCGAACCGCGACGCGCGGCCGCGTCGCACACACGCGCGCGCGCGCCTCCCGGCTCCTCATTCCATCATCGCGTGTCGAATGGCCATAAATTTGAGAAGAAGAAAAAGAGAGAGAAGAAAAGAGGAGAAAACAGAAAAGAAAAATGGGGATAGAGTGGAGAAATGAGAAGCGCGCCGGCCGTTTTCTCTAAGTCTCTCGCCGAGTCAAAAACTTGTTTTATGGCCGCAAAAACCTCGATTCCACTCACTAATTTTGTTGGAAAAATCGACGAGAAACACATTTTTGAACGCGTTACAACGCGCGGAAAACCAAAGAAAATCGTAAAAATCGGCGGAAAATCGAGAAAATATGGGCGGCGGAAAGAGGAAATGAGGATGAGAAATTGCGAAAGAAGAAATTTTTTTTGGGGAGGAAAGTGTGCGGTTTGTCGTCGCAGTGTTCGCGTACTTTTCGCATTGTCTACCGTAGTCGCGCGGCAAAAAAAATATTTATTCTCGTTCAGAATTCGAAAATTTGAAAATGGCGGTGAAATTTGAGAGAGAGAGAGAAAGAGAGAAAGAAAAACCGAAAAACGCTTGTGGGCTGGAGGCGAATGCAAATTTTTTTCTTTGGGCAAAACAAAAAAGAGCATATCGGATTACGAGGGAAATGTGTGTGAGTGTGCGCGCAGGCCTCCTGCGCGAGGAATGCGCCAGCGTGTTTTGCTTTCTGAAAAACGGAAAGCGCGCCAGCGAATCGTTGGCGCGATTCCCGATTTTTTGAAAATTTGGCAGTTTTTTTTTAAATTTTAGACCCACAAAGTCAGGAAATATCGGCGGTGAATCCTCAGATTCGAAAAGAACACGATTGCGAACATTTTGGTGTAAAAAACGTCAAATTTGATGCATGACCCGGTGCTCCAAGACCATTTTAGTGAATTTTTCATAACTTCGGATTTTTTTAAACCAAAATTTTTGCAATTTTTTTTCTTCGAAGTTGCTGGGGTTTCCCAACAATTTAATTTAGCTAAAAGCTCGAAAATTCAGCAAACCAGCAATTTTTTTAAAAAATCGAGAGACGCGCCAGAAACCAAACACGCTGGCGCATTCTTCGCGCAGGAGACATGTGCGTGAGAGGTGGAGATTCGTGAGAGGTGGCAAACGCGCTCCATGGCTAAAACCCGGGTACGGTGGGTCCGGAGATGGTGGTGGTGTCGAAGGCGGGAAATCCGGCGGTGGTGCCACTTTGCGCGTTTTGAACCAACGACAATTGATTGATGTAGGCGCGCAGTTGATCGATATACGCCCGCAGCCACATGTTTTCCTGCAATTTTTTTTTTCGTTCGCATTGGAGCGCACTTCCTATTTATTGATAGATTTTGGGGGCCTATTAGTTTTACAGCAAAGAAGATGTCGGAACAAGACGCGCAAGCACAATTGCGTAGGCCCTTTTTCCTTTTTTGAGTGACACCTGTACAGATTAGCCGGATGACGTCATCAATTATCGGGGCGGTGCGTTTTTTGAGCGAAAAGGTGATGCAACGCGCCGAACCGCCTGTTTTATACCAGCCCGCTTAAAGAGGAGGTGGTCGGGATTACGGTACCTCGGCGAGAGCCTTCACTCGCACTTCGTTGTCCGTGTCCTGTCGCCGCTTCGACTCGCGCGACTTTTTCGCCGCCGCATTGTTGCGCGCCCGGCGCTCGTAATAGCTCTGGAAGAACAAAGAAGTGAGGAAAGTTAGGCCACGGCCCCCCTTTTTCAAACCTCATCTTTTTGACTGTCGGGCACCGGCACCGGCTTCTTTTTCGACGTCTGCTGTGAGCTCGACGAGCCCGATGAGCTCGATGAGGTGGGCGAGAAGGATGATGACGTGGCAGACGGATAGGTGAAGTGTTGCGCCAGAAACGGGAGGACGCTCGAGTATTGCTGGAAAAAGTTGAAAATTTTCAGAGTTATTCAGAATGAAAAGTTTTTTGGCAGTCTAAAAATTTTTGAAAATTTCTAGCTTTATTTTTCCAATTTTTCTTACAGCTTTTCGAGTTTCTTAGGCCTAAAAAAGTTCGGAAAAATTTTATTAATTTTTTAGAATTTTTTCAAATTTTCTGGGCAATTTTTTTAAAAATTGTTATCAAGAATTTTTTTTCAAATCTAGGTATTCAATTTTAAAAAAATTTTGATTTTAATTTTGAGACTTGAAATTTTTTATTTTTTTGGCATTTTCAGGCGAATTTAAGCGCAAAAAATTTCAGCGATCGACTTATTTTGAGACATAAATAAAATAAAATTATTTAGCCTAATTAAAAAATTTAAAAAACTTTCCAAAAAAAATTTTTTTTTAATTTTTGTATCAAATTTCCAAATAAATTTCAAGCAATAGACAGACTTTTTGAGAAATCTAAAACTCAAAAAAAAATTTAAAATTCAAAAAAATTTTAATTTAAAAAAAATTGACCCCAAAAAACCGGAAAACCTTCAGAAAAAATTCGAAATTTTTTTTTAAAACTTGCAAAAAAACTGCACTGTTTTCCGGTACCAAACTGAATTCATATTCAAAATTTTAACTTCAAAAAAAAATCAGAAAATCACTGCAATATTCTAGAATTCACCTTGTCATCCTTGAAAAACGATCCGCCACCGTAGCAGGCGGCCTGTGAGTTGTACATTTGTCCGAACGCTTTCAGCGATTCGGGATTGCACAGCGAGGAGCCGGTCAGTGGTTGCGGGAACTCGTTCATCGCGCTGAAAACTGCTGAAAATCCGGTGGAGAATGCGTCTGAAAAGAGGGATTCACTGAAATTTCGGGTTTTTGGCACTTTTTCTGGTGATAAAACGAAAATTTTCTGGTGAAACGAAACGGTGGCCTAGAAAGATTTCTAGGCCAGCCTCTCTCGAAGGGATTTTCCAAATAATTCGGCGAAAAATCGGAGGAAATTTCAATTTTTTCGGTTCCCCGGCCTAAAGTTCCATTCCAGGTCGAGAAACCAGATTCTCAAAAGTTTAGTGGAGTCCTCCTCTAAAGACACACGAAAAAGCATGAGCGCGTGTCACCATAACGCGTGACATAATAGTTACGGAAAGAGCAGACAAAAAAAGAAATGAGCAAATACCTGCATGAATTGGTTGATGGGGGGGGGTCTAATGTGGACACCCGTGTGGGCGGAGCCAAGATCGAAGAAAGCAAAAGACAAGAGGGGCGGCACTCTTTTGTGTACCGTGTGGCGCAAGAGTTGCGTCGTCTGCCACACACACACACACCGTCTGCTATTCGGTTTCTTCATCCTTCCTTCCTTCTTTTTCTTGATGGGCATGACGATGATGGCCCGCAAACGAGCTGTCAATGGCCTAAAGGGGGGCGATCGGAAAAGAAAAAAAAATTTCCAGAAAACACTGACATTGCTACATCAATCAATGGGAAATTTTGCGGGGAGAAGAAAAGTCTACTAGAGGAACGCTCGGGAAATTGCAAAAAATGCCGGAAAAGTACGTAAAATCAACTAAAAACTCGATTGCAATCATTTTTGCAATTTAGCGCGGCGATTATCGATTTTTGAGTGTCACGCCAAGAGACTTTTTTGTTCAGCTTGCAATTCTGCGTTGATTGGTATACATCACAAAGCGGTTCGAGAGCGAGCGAGGAAATACTTTTTTTCGGGGGTTGTCGGGGGGCGGGAAGTTAAATGAATGCTTCTTGCTGCTCTTCGGGGGCTCTTTTTCTCATCACTGAGGCACGGCGAGCTCTTCGTAGTTTCCGTCGTCGCCCGCCTTCTTCTCCTCGCCACCGGCCGCTGGCGGAGCAGCGGCGGCGGCAGAAGCCGGAGCCGCCGACATTTGCGACGGCGGTTTGTCCATCTTCGACGCTTGCTTCTTCGAATCGGTGCTTCCGGTCGAGCCGTTCGCGTTCGCGCCGCCCTTCTTTTTGCCGCCGCACTGCGCGACGAGCCAAGCCGCCAGCGAACAGTTGACAATCAATGGCAACAAGACCTGGCAACAAGAAGATCGACTTTCATGTAATGAGCTCAACTCGTCCCATCTTTTTCATGCTTCGGCCTATGACATCGGTCCAGTGACATAAAAATAGGTCTTTTTGAGACCTTTCGAATGGCGCAATGAAAATTCAAAATACTTGATGTTGAAAAAAGTAATGCAGGTTTCAGTGACATTCACTTCATAACTTTCTTCTAAATCAAGATTTTCAAGCTCACGCTGCGCCATTCGAAAGGTCTCAAAAAGCTTTACATTTTTCGTTATCACACAATTTCAATAGGCCCGAGCACAAAAAAGTTGGGATGAGTTGTTGTGCGAGTCCGGTTCACAAACTTGTGCAATCATCGATCCGAAGGCTTCAATTCGTTTGAAAGTCGCGGAAAGTGTCGTCTCACGATTGCAGAATGAAGAGAGCGAGAAAGAGCCGGCGGCCTTATTTCATTTCTTCCCCCCGTTTTCACACGTCACAATTCCTCCTCCACAGTTCATTGGGTTGAAGGGTCGGTTCCACGTGGCATTCTTTTCCTTTCTTTTTGAATAACAGGTACTGTACACGATATTGGTTGGGTGGGGGGGGGGGGGGGTAATAATCATCCACATCATCATCATCATGAGAAGAGAGGTAGATGGGGCGGTAAAATGAAAGAAATTGCGCAAGTTTTGCGACGAAGAGAACAGCGGGCAAACAGAACGCCTTCTGGTGTGCTCTCTCCGGCGAACACATTATTGCGTTAACGCAATCGTTCATGTGCGCGCGCGCATGGGGGGGGGGGGAATATGGGAAATCCAAAGACCGGGGGGGGGGGGTCTTATGATCTTGATCGTTTTACAATCTGACACAAGTGGTATAGCGAAGGATGGTCAGGTGCTCGGAAGAAGCGAATGACTGGTGTGCGCGCGGTATTCTTTGGCTCATCGTTTTTTACGGTGGGGCACAAGGGGAAGGTGAAGACAGTTGTTTCCCCAAGTAAATGGCCTAGAGTGGAAGTGTGCTCCATTGCACTTCTCAAAGGGGTTTGAACTTGGAGATAATTTCGGAGAGCCCAGTTGTTTTTTGCGATATTCAGGTAGAATCTCTAAGCGCTGACGCATTGCGGTCGCGTCACGGCTCGTGAAAACATTCAAGAGTTCAAGATTCCCAGACTAGAACTCGAGGAATCCACTTTTCAAACAACAGGACAAGAATCGAAATCGGTCCTCTTCATACATACACAAAAACAGACGAACACACACACAGAGGGAGCGAGAGACAAGAAACTCAACAAGAATGCGTGACGTCTTCTCAGTATCCTGGAGCGGTTCTCGGTGGCGGGCAGTGATCGCACGCTCCCTCGCCGCCTTCGGCTCCGTCCTCTCCGGGCTCGCCGGGCTGTCCCGGAGCACCAGGGGCTCCGGGAGCTCCGGCGTCTCCTTGTGGTCCTGGGGCTCCCGGCTGAGCACCTGCTCCGGCTTGTCCCGGTGCTCCTGGCGATCCGCGAGGTCCCTCTGGTCCTGGTGGTCCAGCCGGTCCCGGTGTGCCTGGCACATCGACGACCTGTCCTGGGGCTCCAGGAGCTCCCGGCTGTCCTGGAGATCCTGGAGCTCCGGGAAGACCACGAGCTCCCGCCGGTCCTGGTGCTCCCGGAAGAGCCGGCGAGCCATTGTGTCCAGGTGCTCCCGGAGCTCCAGACGGTCCCTTCTGTCCTGGAGCTCCCGACGGTCCGGGTGGTCCGGCTGGGCAGTCAAAGCAGAAATCTTCAGCGCGAGCCGTCGCGTCCTCCGGAGCATCTTGTCCCGGAGCTCCCGGTGCTCCGGGGAGCCCGTCGTTTCCGGCGGCTCCGTCTTGTCCCGGAGCTCCCGGCGGTCCGGCGGCTCCGACTCCACACGAGCAGCACGATCCTCCGTGCCCGCCAGAAGGCGACACGGCGGCCGGAGCCACCTCCTGCTGTTGACGATGTTGTTGCTCGGGCACGTCTTCCACATTCTCCTCCTCCTCGTCGACATAGATCACCTCGACGTCTTCTTCGTTCGGATTCTGACGACGACGTATCTTTCTGGTCCGGTGCACTTCTCCATTGTGTCGAGAAGACCGCCTGATGCGTCCGCGAACACCTTGCACCGCTTCAAACTGCAAAAACAAAAAAAAACCATCGACCCCCTTTAGCGATTGTGCGGTGGAGCGCGTTTCCACTCACGTTCTCATACTCGGTCCACAGATTTGCGGCGCGATGTTGACAGAAGTCGACTTCGGTTTGCAGCGAGCTCTGCACGTGCTGCATATAGTTGTACAGCATCGGAACCGCCAGAATCGCCGTCAACGTGGCGATCGTCGAGATGGCGATGCCTGAACTCACAAGTAGAAGACGTGACGTCGACATAGGCCAGGAGAACGTGGCCAATCTTACCGGCGAACGCAATTTTGCGCAACGTCTCCGTCTCACGAGCGATCGCTTTCGGATTCTCCATTTGCAGACGACTTGTAGTGTTCTCAGCGTTTCGTTTTCACTTTTATACCAAACCTTCAGTGTGTCGTAACACGGAAACCCAAAACCTTTTTTCCTCGTCTCCCACAAAAACTGTTACACTTTTCCAATCGACAAAAAAGGTTTCCAACTGATTTCCGATTACTGCTACATACTATGCGGTGTCAGTGTGTGATGATGATGGCGATGATGAGGAAGTGGAAAGTGAACAAGACACAAACACAAAGAAAGAAAGAGAGAGAGAGAGAGATATAAATCTCGCGAAGAAACGGAAGAAGAGTAACGTGCGGAAGGCGGAACTTCCTAGTTTCAGCAGAAGAGTGATCACTTGTGTGCAGGCTAGATGCGTTGCGGTCGCGGCGCGGTTTATTGAAACTATCTAGATGCTCGGCCCAACGCTTGGAAATCCATTTTTTGCGATCTAGCAGACCAAAATTCATGTAGTTTGTAGTCTAGCAGACCCATCTAGCAGACCCACTTTTCTTGTAGTTTGTAGCCTAGCAGACCTATCTAGCAGACCCACTTTTTTTGTAGTTTGTAGCCTAGCAGACCCAAATTTGTATAGTTTGTAGTCTAGCACACCCATCTAGCAGACCCACTTTTCTTGTAGTTTGTAGTCTAGCAGATCCAAACGTGTGTAGTTTGTAGTCTAGCAGAGCCATCTAGCAGACCCACTTTTCTTGTAGTTTGTAGTCTAGCAGATCCAAATTTGTGTAGTTTGTAGTCTATCAGACCCATCTAGCAGACCCACTTTTCTTGTAGTTTGTAGTCTATCAGATCCAAACTTGTGTAGTTTGTAGTCTGTCTGACCCATCTAGCAGACCCACTTTTCTTGTAGTTTGTAGCCTAGCAGACCCGAACTTGTGTAGTTTGTAGCTTAGCACACCCATCTAGCAGACCCACTTTTCTTGTAGTTTGTAGTCTAGCAGATCCAAACGTGTGTAGTTTGTAGTCTATCAGACCCATCTAGCAGACCCACTTTTCTTGTAGTTTGTAGTCTAGCAGACCCATCTAGCAGACCCACTTTTCTTGCAGTTTGTAGCCGAGCAGACCCACGTTTCTCCGCCTTCCCAAACCGATTCATTTTTCATTTCCCTGCCTCACTGACTTCTGACACAACGTCATCTATTCCTTTTTCTCGCTCGTCTTCACAATGTCCTGCAGTTTGCCCGAACAAATCGCCGTCTTCTCGAGCGGCACCGATTCCATCACATACTCGATTTGTTTGACGGTCGTGTTGAACTTCAGTATCGGCTTGTGTCCCTTATCCACACGCTCTTTCGGTAGGCCCATTTTGTCGGCCGACGAGATTACGATGGAGCGCAGTGTGTTGCCGATGACCAGTTTTCTGGACGAGGAGGAGATCAAAAAGGATTACTGTCGGATGGGGGTACGGTAGTTACTTGTCTTGATAGTGAGCCAACAGATTCCAAAGTTGGGGCGTCGGTCCCCATGGATAGAACTTTTCGCGTTCCTTCGGATTGTACGGATGTGTCGGCGCTGCCAGATACTGGAAAAAAATTTAAAGTCAATAAAAATTTGTCTGAAATTGATTTCCAGCCCGCCGTCTCTTACATTCGTCAACATTTCCGCATCCACGTACGACTCTTCCTCGTCCTCCGGAACCACGCTGAAATTGATGTTGAATAGAAGAGTGGCGTGGCGGAGCTGCTCACGGATCGCCGACGAGCCAGAACGGTTTGTTCTCGACGATCGCGTTCAGACTGTACTTGTTCTTCACGTCGATCTCCTCGCGCGGTAGAAATTGGCGTGCGTCGTTGATGCGCTTCTGATCGATTTCTGAACATTGCCACATAGATTTTTTTGTGGTGAGTCCCATGAAAATGGTCTAGGTCACAAAATCGACAGATCGTTTTGAGATCTTTCAAATGGCCCAAGAAGCTTCTAAAAATCTCAAATTTCAGCCGAGTGTTGCAGGTTTTTAGTGGTGCTACTTCCAATTTTCATTTCAAATTGAAAGTGGTGCCACTAAAAACTTGCATAACTCCGCTGACAATTGAAATTTTCACACGCTTCTTGGACCATTTGAAAGTTCTCAAAACTCTCTAACTTTTAGTAACCAAACCATTTTCATCGGATCCACCAAGAAAAAAAGTTATGGCGATTGCCGTTACCACGCACCTTCGTCTTCGAAAACGGCCTGCTGCATGAGCACATGTTTCACCGCCTTATTGTAGTTTTTGACGGGCTTCTTCGGCTCGGGCGCCTTCACCTCCTTCTTCGTCACACCCGTCGCCGTCGTCAACTTCTTCATCAATCCGGGCTTCTTCTCGTCGGGCGCCCGATCCGGATCGGGCCGTCCGCCCTGCTTATGCTTCTGCTTGATCTTTCCGGGCCACGTGGCGAATCGCGGATCGGGACGCATCACAAGATATTTGTGCATCAGTTCGCCGAACTCGATCTGAGTGCCCTTCCGAAGCACCGGTTTCGGGAACGAGTCGTCGAACTTTTTCAAGTTGAACGCCTTGTTCTTCGGCTTGATGTCGTGCAGAATCTCGGCGCGCCGATAGTCCACAAACGCCTTGTCCTGCAGTTTCGCCTGTCGTCTAAGATACCGTTTTTGAGCAGGCCTATTGATTGTTCTGTTAGGGGCTCACTTCTCTTCTTTTATATCGCCCATTCTGCTCGAAAAGTGAGACGATGAGAAAATGGGAAAAAAAGGAAAAATGCGAAAATGTGAGAAATGCGATTGTTTTATCAAGTTCTCGCAAAGTTCACGAGTTCCGATTAGCTACGTTTTGGACTGAAGCCCGAACCGCGCGTAAGACTAAAAGCCCGAAAGCCGGCGAATTGACCGAAAGGCTTGAAGAGCCCGAGAAACCGAGACAATTGGAAGAAACGGTCCGAAACACCCAGAAAGGCTGAAGTGGGCCGTACATCCCAAAAACTTTCCGAATGGTCCGATGTACCAAAAAGCTGAAAACAGCAGATAAACTGGAAAGCTCGAATGACCCTAACGGCTTGAATAGCCAGAAGGCCCAAATAGCTCGGAGAGCTAAAAAAAACCGAACCGTCATTAAAATCCAAATATCCCGAGAGTGCCGGTAACTCAGAAAACTAAGATTAACCGGAACGATCTGAACAACCCGAACGACTCGATTTCATTGAACATAAAAACCAGCCGAACAGCTAGACAATACCAAATGGCCTGGACAGCCCGAATGGCCGAGCCACTTGAGAAAAAAAAGACCTGAACAGCTCGAAAGATCCGAATGGCCTAAACAGCTAGGGCTAGTAACATTCCGAAATTCTAGTTGTACCGTCATAAACGTCTCAGACCATCCATAAAGCCTAACCATCTGAATACCCTTCCTCTTCAAAGTGCACCACACTCTCATTTCCAACACTCCGTAGCATTATTAATTCCCAAAGGACCCCCCCCCCCCCCCCCCCTCCTCTTCTCCTCTCTCTCTCTAACTTCATTATTCCACCCCCCCCCCCCCCTTACTAATTCAAAATGCGCCAATGCACCGGAAACGCGTCAACCCAATTTTCTATACAAATCCCCTGGCACGCATAATTGGAATTGAAATTGAGATGCGGCGGCCGGCGATTTTCAAAAAAAAAACAATCGTCCTCGAGAGTAATAGTATTCAATTTGACAAATGATGCGTGTGTGTGTCTCTATTCGAAAAAAGAGCCCTTGGCTCGCGGAGCAAGAGCAAGAGTGCCCCCTCCCCCTTCCGCATCCAAATGTATGCGTCTCGAGCTGCTCCGTGTGCTCCGAAATGCATATATGAGCACTCGCCGCCAGATGGTCCTTTTCCTGTTTTCGATGCTCCGTGCGCGATGTTTCTGGTGATTTTGCTCCTACTTCTCCTCGTTTTCATGCTATTTTCCGGCTTTATTGTCAGGAAATTTCTCGAGAAGGTAAGTGCGCTCCACTGCTAATTTGCCATAAATTCTAGTTTTTTTATAGGAGAAACCGGAAAGTTCGATGAAATTGGATGCTCCTCAGCAAAAAGTAAGTGCGCTCAAATGCAAATGCTATTTTTTGTTCAATTTCTTGCAGCATGAAATCGTAAAACATGGGGATTCAAACGAAAATGAAACAGAAGTTCTTCTGAATAGCACACCACTTCACGCAGAATCAGAATCCCACCCAGAAGACGTCACGTCTTCAGAATCCGATTTCGAGCCAGAAGGCTCCCCAAAATCGACGTCTTCTTGCATTTCATCGCAAATCCTTACAGAAAACGACGAATCCTCTCAACCCAATGGTAAGCAAACGCGCTCTAATCGCAATACTCGGGCATTTGCGATTAGCGCGCATTTAGACCTGACTCAAATTGCTTTTTTTGCAGAAACCGAAACTCCGATTTCGCGCCCGAATTCACTGCCCGAAACCGGGACTTTGGTGAGAACACAGCCACAAACGTTCGAGTTCTCCCGCAAAACGCCCCAGTTTTCGCCAAAAACGCTGTCCGCCGAGTTCGAGTCGCTCGACAAAAGCATCGAGAAACGGAAATCCGATATTCGCGATCTGCTTCGACGAATCGAGTCGGCGAAACGACGTCATCGTGTGAGTGATTAGAGAAAAACCCGCCCGCCGGTGACCGCTTGGTTTTTTGTCGGCATTTTGTTGGTTTATTTCAGCGGTTCAGTGAACATTTGCAACGCGTACAATTCGAGAACTCTTGAGCCAAACAGAGATGAACTGAACGACGGTCATCGGAAGAGAATGACGGAAATTTTGGAGACTGTGAAGTGAATAAACTGGATCGGGTCCAAGTGGCTGCCAAAGTTGCGTCCAACAATGCATTGCCAGTGGCCGCCTGGAATATCGCCTTTTCTTTTCTTTCGCGTTTTTTTTTTGAGTTTATCATTTCGCTAAATGATTTGGGTCTGCCAGACCGCAAACTAAACAAACTCGGGTCTGCCTATAAACTATAAGAGTTTGGGTCTGCCGGACTGCAATTTGCATAGAATTTGGGTCTGCCAGACTACAAACTACAAGAAAAGCGGGTCTGCCAGACTACATACTACAAACAACACCAAATTTTGGTCTGCCAGACTACATACTATAAACGACATCGAATTTTGATCTGCCAGACTACAAACTACACGAATTTGGGTCTGCCAGACTACAAACTACAAACTACGTCGAACTTGGATCTGTCAGAATACAAACTACAAGAAAAACGGGTCTGCCGGACTACAAACTACAAACTGCACGAATTTGGGTCTGCCAGAATACATACTACAAACTAGATCGAATTTTGGTCTCCCAGACTACAAACTACATCGAATTTTGGTCTGCCAGACTACAAACTACAAGAGTTTCGGTCTGCCAGACTACAAACTATACGAATCCGTGAAATCTCTCACCGTATAACGAATCGAATTTCCGCTTCATGAAACTCGCAATCTCGTTCTCGATACCACACAATTGCAACGCGTCGCCGAGCATCTTCTTCGACTCCTCCACTTGCTCCGTCGCCAAATTCGTGTCCTGCACGAGGACGTTCTCGAATCGCAACGCTTTTTCCGGCGGCTCACGCCATTTTCGCGATTCTTTTCTGGAAAAGAAGAGTGATATTGTATGGCTTGATTTTCAGCGGTTTTTTTTTTCTTTTCTAAATGGAGCGCACTTACAAATCGTCGAAAAACGAGGTCTCGCACTCGTGCTGCCGTTCGAACTTCTGTCGCAACTGTTTCGCCGACAGTTTTTTGCCGAAACCGTTGATTTTCAGCATTTTCAGCAACCTTTTTCACACCCGAGAGAAGGGTTTTGGGGGGAGAAAGAGAGGTGATAAAAGTGAGAAAGCGTCGAAGGTCGGCGAGAAGAGCTATCGGATTTCTCGGTCTGGCAGAACCTCGAGGTTCTTTTCGCGTTTTTCGAGAACGAAACGAGCGACTCGGGAGTGTAATAATGGGAGTGAACTGGCGGAAAAAACCACAATGCGAAAGCCTCTTCGCGAGGCAAAATGCTCTTTTTTATTCGATTTTCACTGGCAGCACTCATAGTTAAAGCTTATAGGCTCGTGACGCTGTGTCACGTCGCAGATAATAAACAGTCGTGTGGTCTAGCAAGGAACAGAGGAGGTACTGTAACAGTGGTTTCAGCTGTGTTTGTGTGTTTTTCACTGTCACAGTTGAAACTACTGTTACCGTACCTCCTCCCTTCGTTGCAAGACCCCGAAGCCGTTTATCTGCGAAGTGACATAGCAGAGTTGGCATTCCCGGATTTACTTGCGTATTGGTTTGCCGTCTATTGTTGAAAACATTTGAAGGCGCATAAGTTGAGACCTGATGTCGATTTACGGGGCGGAGTGTCGTAGTTTATCAGTTTCGTCGTTGTTATTCTTTTCTTTGTCGATTTTCAGGCATTTTTCGCATGTTTCGGACCGAGATATGTGAAAATGATAAACTACGACACTCGGCCGATATTCCCAGGGGGCAACAAACTAGGGGGCAACACGTTCAGAGGGGGCAATGTATCAGAGGGGACATTGAATCCAAGGGGGCAACCAGGGCTGATTTTTGGAGAGGTCAACTTTTTCGTTCACAGGGGGCATCGAGCCTCTCGTTCCAAGGGGGCATCTTCAGAGGGGGCAAGTCAGTAACGAATGTTCAGGTTTTTCGATGGAATCGTTCTGTCTCCCTTCAAACTTTCAAATTTTCATTGATTTGAAATCTTTTCCGTTATTTTTTCAGCTGAAACTGATGAGCTACATAAAGTTTTTTTCCGGAAAGTTAGCTTCGATGTTCGTAATTTTCACATTTTCTTGGCCCCCATTGTCCTAGTACCTATTTTTGTTATTTTTAGTTGTTGTTCTGCTCCTGAGACTACTCTTATCAAGAAAAGAGAAAAATCTGTTGCCCCCTCTGAAGATGCCCCCTTGGAAAGAAAGGCTCGATGCCCCCTGTGAACGAAAAAGTTGACCTCTCCAAAAATCAGCCCTGGTTGCCCCCTTGGATTCAATGCCCCCTCTGATACATTGCCCCCTCTGAACGTGTTGCCCCCTACTTTGTTGCCCCCTGGGAACGTCGGCCACGACACTCTGCCTCGTAAATCTACACCTGGTCCGAGGTTTTCAACCTGATCTCCGTTGTACTTCTGCATAACTTCATTTAGCTGACCAGGTCAGCCCCAAACTTTTTGCTCCGACTCAAAACTCGAAAACTGCACGAACCTCCGAATGCTCAGCTTCTTTCTGGCCATCGCAAGCATTTCCGTCTCGTTTCCCGTTTCGATTTTCGCTTTTCGCTCACCTGAAATCGAAAAACGTGGAAAATCTTGTGGAAATTCGAGCCGGCAACTTGCTTCGAGAGGGGGGAAAAAAATGTGTGAGACACGGCGGAAATGTTGACCCGAATGTGTGTGTGTGTGTCTCATGAAATTTCGCCGATTTCTCTCAGTTTGCAACAGCTGGTCGGTCGGGGGCCGAAATGCGACGAAGATGAAGAAGAAGAAGAAAAAAAGAATGAAGATGGATCCATAGAGTGTCAGGGATTCGAGGAGGGCGCAGAGATTTCCGTGACCAGCTGGTCCTCTCTTCTGAAAACATCATGTTTTTTGTGACAAATACCTGGGGGAAAAAACACACACTTTCCATCTGAACTTTGGCTTTTTTGGGGTTCAAATGCAAAACAAAAATAATAAAAAATATTGGGAGTTATCCAATAGAGCGAGTTTGCATCAAATCGGCAATTTGATTAAAATTTATTTAATTTTTTTTTTTGGTGAATTAATATAAAAGTTATGCTGGTCAAACTTTAAAGCTGATCTGATCTGATATTCCATGAACTGCAACCAACGGAAATGGCTATAATAAAGATAATAATAAAAATGAACGGGACACAGGAAACAGGGAAAACAACTGGGCGGATGGTTATTGGGAAGCAGATTTTCGCGGAGCAAAATACGCAACTCGCCCCAACTTTTCCGTGCTCAGGCCTATAAAAACAGTGCAGTTACGAAAAATATAAAGTTTTTTGGGACTTTTCGAACGGTGCAACGAGGATCTGAAAATCTGGATTTCGGCGAAAGTTGTGCTGATTTTAGTGGCGTTTTTTAGTTGTCACACACTAAAACCTGCATAACTTTCTTCAAACTGAAGATTTTCAAACTCTTTTTGCGCCATTCGAAAGGTCCCGAAACGCTTTTCATTTTTTGTGCCAGTACCGATTTAATAGAACTTGTTAGCACAAAAAAGTTAGGGCGAGTTTCGTGGAAATTTGCGGATTTTGTTCCGAGGTCTGTTGGGAAGGCGGGGAAAAAACGAATATCAGCGCATAAAGGAACGAGTGTTTAGTAAGATTTCGAGTAGATCGCCTCCAGAATCATGTTCGGCACGTCCATCGATTGATCGTCGACGAGCACAATGTCGAAATAGTGCAGGTACTTGTCGACGAGCACTTCCGACTACAAATAGCAGACAGATTTCGATAGAGCGCACTTTCCGCTACAAACCTCGCTGTTCACAAAGCCGATTTTGAGCGACAACTGCTCCTCCTTGACGCCGACATCCATGAAGGCGTCGCCGACGCTGTCGCCCATCAGAATCACGTTCTTGCGTCCGTGAATCTGTTCGGAGAACGTGCGATCGGCCGGCATCACCGACGAGTTCTTGCAGAAGACGTGGATGAGCGGCTCGGAGAACGAGTTGACGTAGCCGTTCGCGTCGAAGCCGAGCATGTTCGACACGATGTGTGTGTTGTTCTCGACGCGTCCGAACTTGTGCTTCAGATACATTTCGATGATGGTTCCGATGCCGGCGGAGAAGATGATCAGCGGCACCGCGTGGTTCGTCATCTTCTTCATCATTATGTCAGCGTTGTCTCTGCGAACAGAAGGTTAGGCCAAAGAACCTGTCTTTAGCAGCGCTAAAGATCCGAGAAATTAGAGAGTTGGAGTCCACGGACAGTGGGTCTCACTACAAAAAACATTTTTTTCTTTGCGAGACCTGGGACTCGATCTTTTTTCATTTCTATAATATATAGAAGCGCCCGGAAACATGAGTTCGTATGCGAGCCAGCAGCCCCATTGAAAATAAGATGGCAGTGCCGCAAAATTCGAGATAGCAGCATCTAAAACTATCGCAGTCCGTGCCATGAAACCTGAGCTAGCAGCGCCAAAAAATCATAGCTAGCAGCGTCTAAAAAACACTGCCTAGCAGCACCGGAAACCCGATCCAGCAGCACCATCCGATGTTTTTTCCACAATTTCTAGAAGCATCGCGACTCACCTCAACTGAATATTGGAGTGCTTGACATAGTTGTCGATGGCGTCGCGCTTGAATCCGCCCTGAATGATCAGCTCGTGAGACTGCTGCCACCACGTCTCCATCAGCGGCACCTTCTCCTCGATGCTCAACGAGTGATCCTCCTCGACGGGCCCGTACTTGTGGTAGAGTCCGATGAATTTGCGGCACCAGTCGGGATTGTTGGTGCCCACGGCGTTGTTGAACACGCAGTAGCACGACGAGCACCGATTGCCCGACTTGTCCGAGAAGCGTGACAGTGTGAAGTCAAAGTCGGAGATGACCATCAGTTGGTCGGCACCGCCGGCGACGAACTTTTGCAGTTTGTCGGCCGTCGATTTGATGTCTTTGACGCGCACCTGCGGCAACGAGAGCACCTCTTCGAGACGCGATCCGCCAGTCATTTCGCACTGGAAAAACTGGCGAAAAATCGGTGAAAATTAGTGGGAAGAAAAGGCGAGGCGAAACGAGAGGATATCAATTTTCTTGTTAGCCGCGCAAAAGCCAACAGCTGGCCGAGATGTCCGCGGACTAGTTTTCTCTTCTTTTTCTTTTCTTTTTTTCTCTGCGCATTACTAGAGTGGCTAGCTGCTATTACTACTAGTAGCCTCGACAGAAAATATGTTTTTATCCTAAATGTGTGTGTTCAAAAAAATTGACGTGGCAGTGGCATATTTTGAAAAAAAAAACTGTGAAATGACACTGCCACGTCACTATTACCAAATCAAAGGAAAAATGTCTCGAAATGAAATGCGAAAAAATGCTGAAAACTGATAAAGAAAGACGCTATAAAAACGCGCCTTTCAGCTCATTTTATAGCCACTTTCCTAGGCTCCGCCCACATTTTTCCAAGACCAAATGGCTGAATTTTTCGGCGAAAAACTCGCGGCACAGTGTGTCTGCGCCTTTAAATGAAACGTGCGCGCGCGCACAAAGCTCAAACGTCCATCGAGTGAAATTGATCCGAAAATTTGGGAATTTCCGGGTCAATCGGTCTGGGTAAAACTGGATTTTTCGGGCGCGCGCGCTCGACCATTTTCGAAATGGACCGACACGAGCAATCACCAATTTTTACGACTCGAATTCATCCGTGTCAACGTGGCAGATAACTCCTAAAGTTCTGCATCGTTTATATCTCTTTCACCCTTCACTCTGGTCACGAGACCGAGAGAAGGAGACGCAGACAGGAGACGCCGGCTCCCACATGAGGGGAGGCGGGGCCTCCACGACTGCAGGAGAGCAGGCAGTTGGGCTACGAGCACGCCAACCGAGGGTGACATGCTCCAGGAGAGTACTGTACCTAGGCATGTCGCCCCATGCTCTCCCTCTCACTCCATATAACCCTTATCATCTTATCCCTCTACATTTATTCCAATAAACCTTATCAGAGTATCCCGAACACTCCTTGTAAGGCGAAAGCAAAACCCGATAGCCGGGCAGGGCGACTATCACATGGAGGTCCCACCGACTCGGACTACATGTGAATCCCACCAATGCGGGAATCGCATGCAGGTCCCACCTCGCTTTATTCTGGACCTTGGGCCGACCCGAACTCGTCAGATATTCCTAGTATTACTATCGCCGCTACACCACATCAACTACATCAACTAGGAACAAAGGACAACGTCAAATCGGTCGGTACGCGATAGTGAGGTCCGGAATTCGCCTCAATCAAGAATTACGGATACTCGGAAGTAACTCTGCACCCTGTTATATGTCATCTAGCAGATACTTCCAAGACTTTGCATGTTATTCATGGAATGGAATTTCGAGTTGCTGAGTTCTCTTTTCAGATCTCTCTTTCCAGGTTCTCTCTCTCTCTCTCGGGAAACTTTTCCCAAAAATGGACTCTAAGATCATTTTAAGCCCGTTCTTTCTCATGTACCCGAGTCGCCCCGTTGAGAAGCTTAGGTACTTGCGCGACGCTTGTGAAACCGCGCTTCGTAATCATCGTCGTCAACTTCGCCGACGGATCGTCACTGTCAACTTCACCGACAACTTCATCGACGATCTCACGCAAACTTCATCGACGACTTCATACCGGCTTCATTGACTAGTGATACCAAAATAGAGAGAATGAGCTAGAGCACCAAGTGAGAATAGGAACGAGGGAAAGGGAAACTCGATGAACTGTACGTTCCGAACAAGTGGACCTTATTGAGGTGGTTCAGAGACACCAAAGGAGAAACTTGGAAAAGGAACAGGAAGGAAAACCGCAGTCTAAAGAGCAGTCGGTCACGGACGCTAGTAAGGCCACTAGCGTCACCAGTTCAAAGAGGCTCTCCACCTGATCAGTCATTCAGTGGGTGAATGCTGACAACCGGACAGTAAACCTCCCATTCCCTTCCCAACCGTACTACCCCACCATCTGAAACCAAAATTGATTGGAAAGGAGTCGCCAGGGGACCAAGCACCTTCAACAAGAGAAGAGAATGCTTGCTCAACACTGTCGCCAGAACCACAAAGTCTTGTAGTTCTGACCCTGGACGAAGAGCATAAGAACCCCGGGAGGGTACACCGGACGACGACGACGTCTCGACATACTCGATCGCCGACGGATGTATCTGGAAATGAATTGGAAAAGAAAGGCGCCCGTTGCTGCTGATTTTTCTCGAAGTGCACGTCGAGGAGGATCATCTCTTTGAAGCAGTAACCTTATTGAATATGAAGCTCTCTCCTACCCACACCGTTCGCGAGAAGGAACACGATGGAGCGCGATCAAGAAGCGAATCAAAGGAATTCGACCAATCAGAGACTCAGATGCTGGACTACGGTAGTCCAGGCACATGCCAGCTCATGCGTAAACAACATCACGAGAAACATCGACGAAACGCGTGGTCGCATAAGAGGACCAAAAACCACGCTCACGCACGAGCCAGCGGGCGAGTCACGCGCCCACAACATCACGAGAAACTGCGGAGGCGCGTGACAGGATGAATAATGGACCAACGAGCCGGCCTACGCACGAGCCAGCGGGCGAGTTGCGCGTAAACAACATCACGAGAAGCTTAGCAGAAGCGCGTGACGGCAAGACCGAAGGTCCTCACGAGTGGCACGCCACCCGTAAACAAATCGAAGACCAGGATGCGGGGGCAGAGAAGGGGCGGAGTCAGAGAAACGCGAAGAAACATCGAGTCGTTGTCACTCAGTTTCGTTTCCGACCAACCTCCCCCTCTGACGTTTCTATTCTTCCAGAACTTGGGAAAACACTCAACAAGCGAACAAACGTTCACGCTCAAAAAGCTCACACGCTCTCTTTCTCGCTCTCTCTCCTTCACCTCGTTCGGACCAGAAACGACAAAACTCCACGAGGTAAAGTGAGTAGCAATCAAAACTACTTCGAAGGAAACCCCGATTCAAAATCACCACCGAGTATCACGACTAGTCAAAATTCTCGCGCGCTCTCACCACCCTACAACCACCCGAATTGTAACCACGCTCGCTTACAGGTTCTCCACACCGAACGCCAAACTGCGGCCAACAGAGACCGATAGAGCCAAGAGAGCAGCGGCGAGAGATCGAAAGAAGGAGGAGCAAGAAAAAGAAGAAGCGCTCAAGTCAGTGCAACACCACCTGACAAAAGCTCCACCGACAAACTCCTCCAAAAACCCGAAAACGAACCTCGAGGGAACCATTTCACTCTCAGAACCCACCGAAGCGATTCGCACGGAGCAATCAACGTCCCGGAACGAACCGTCACCCGGGACTCTCGCCGAATCACTCAAAGAAGTGAAAGCTCTTCTTACCCCTCTTCGGAATATCTTCACGCCGACCACTCCACAAAGACTACCGAGAAGGCTAGCCATCGAGTACAGCCCGGAAGTCGCGCAGCGTCTCGAGGAAATCCAACTCTCTCCCGAGAAGGCTACAACCGCAACAACCGACTTCTCTACCTCTGCATCACCTGACCAGCCGGAACCGGATACTCAAGACCGACCTCAACTCCAGACTCCACCAAACGAAGGAAAGACCGACGGCGACTCGTCAGGAGAAGAGTACCACTCAGCCAAGCAGTCAGTGAAGCGGAAGGTACCCACCAAAGAACCGACAAAAGGCAGCTCCTTGAAAGAGTGGTTCGGACTGGGAAAGAGCTCATCGGAAGAAGAGAAGAAGGTCTCAAGCGAAACGGTGAGAAAAGACCAAATCCCGGAAGTCGAGAAGCCGGCGCAAGCCAGCACCGCAAACACCATGGCGGAAGAGAAGCCAAGCCTGGACCAAGGAGGGACGTCGAAAATTCTTCGATGGAAAAGCGACGAAGAGCCGAGGCAGGCGGAGGACCAGGACACGCACCGCGTGCTTCGGGCCCTCCAAGGCCAGATTCGGAAATTCGGAGAAGGCAGAACCCCGGAACTCTACAAATGGGTCAAAGAATATGCCGACACCCTGTTCCGCCTCGGAGTGAAACAGGCGACCGGGAATCGCCTCCTGCCCCTCTTCCTCGAAGGGACCGCAAAGGCCCGCTTCACCGGCCTGTCGGAAGCCCAAACCCGGACCTGGAGTGATACAGTGAAGAACCTCGCCGCCGCTTTCGAAGTGGCGGGAGACCGGCAAGTGGCCCAAGAAGAGCTGGCGGCCCTCCGGCAAGGAAGCATGTCACTCACAGAGTTCGGGCAAAAGCTGCGGAACCTCGGAGAGTACGCTTTCGAGAAGATGGACGAGGCGACGCGAGAAGGTCTTCTGGTGGCGGAGTTCGTGAGGAATGTCAAACCAGAGCTCCGGTACAAGCTCATCGCCATGGAGAGCTACCCGAAGACCTTGGACGAGATGGTCCGGAAGGCCGAGCGCCTCCAGCGCATTCAAGATCTGCGCGAGACGGAGGCGCGGCGGGACTTCGACCTTATCGCCGCGATCGACCGGCTGCAGGTGAGCAAGGAAGGAGCCCGACCGAGTGAGGCGACGCCATCAGCCCCACCGCAGGACGGCACGCCAACGCAGGAGCGGTCGTTCTACTTCAACAACGGAGGATTCCGAGGAAGAGGAAGAGGCCGTGACAGAGGATTCCGACGAGGAAACTACCAGCGCAACGACTACAGAAGCCAAGGTCAACAAGGACGACAGCACCAGTCCCAAGGCAACTGGAGAAACGAGCGCGGACAGCAAGGAAATCGCGACCGTTCAAGCGACGACGCGCGAAACCAACGTCCAAACGCCAACGAAGATCGCCGGAAAGCTCAGTTCCGCGACCTCCTCGCCTACCTCTTCATCTGCATGACACTCATCGCACCGGTCAGTGCTACTTCACCCCAAATCTGCGGATTCCAAGAAGGAGGTAACCTCTTCGCACCACCGCGCATTCTGGAGTGCGCACAACCTGCCACCCGGCTGCAGACGACTGAAGCCACCCTCTACCAACTCCGAGCCGACCCGATGCGCCAAATCGCCCACGCCTGCTACAAAACCGTCTTCGAGGTATCCACCTTCTCCATCCTGAAGGTGTATACCACAGCGGAGGTGACCAGCAAGAAGAAGGAGGCGGTATCCGTAGCGGAGTGCAGGGCCGCCGCGAAGACCAAAAAGTACGATGGACACGATCTAGTGGAAGAACCGGTCGGAATATACCGGTCCAATGTCACGCGCGGACACACCGAAAACGGGACGAGCTGGTTCGGAACGGCATCGGTGAAAACGTACGAATTCTCCATTGTCATCGGGGAAATAGCGTCATTCGATGGAGAAACCGCTCTGTCCACGATCGGGGAGCTGACGGGTTGTCACTACGGAGCAGGATACTGCAAAAAGGACGAGCAGACAGTAGTCTGGGCCGAGACGGGAACACACCGGGCATGCAAATACGAGCTGTGGAGGAAAACCGAGGTGATCTTATCCAATCGATACTTCGCTGCTCCCTCTCTGGATCTGTTCGCGGAATACGGCCGCGACATGCAAGCCACGGACGCTGAACTGGAAGGTTGCCAGATAGGAAACGCCTACTTGACGGACGACGGAAAGATGATCGCGTTCCCGCAACTGCCAGCCGACCGATGGATCCCGGACTTCATGCAAGACCACACCCGGCTCAGACGAAGAGGAAAACGAGCATTCCTGAAGGTCAACGTTCACGGGAACGTCTCGCTGATGGTGAACACAGGTGAACCGTTTGAAGTTCCGCTCATCAAACAGATGTTCCACACCGACTTCCTGCAATCCATCCCGAGATTCGATACGGACCCGATCACCGATCCAGGAGTCCTACGGATGCTGAAAACCTTCGGTGTCTCCAACGAACTGCTGCTCACTCGTGCCAGACACTACGAGCAGGACCGACGTCATTCACTCGGCCCTCAACTGATCGTACTCAAGAGCATCAGGATCCGAATGTACCGATACCGAGAGATGGAAAGGCTGAAAAGGAAGAATCCCAGCCAATTCTCAGAAGCTGAGACGGAATATTGGGGACTCATGGAGGAGGACGATGCAACAATGTTCGATGCATTGTTGGAAGAAGAGTTCGGCAAATCGGAAATCACGGTCAACGGCATGCCGCCAAACTACCGTCCGCCAAGATTCAAGGAGTCGGACCTGATCACAGTTGTCGCGCCGCAGCCGTACATTCCGGAATCACGGAAAACGACCACACCGAAACCACCGCCCACGACCACCACAACTACGACCACCACCACGACTACCCCCCGACCACGTCCAACCATGCCGAGACCACCTGTTGAGATCAAGGTAGCAGCGCAGCCACCTGCAACGACCGGGAAGCCGAAGACGGATGGAAATCCTCCAAAGCAGCCGGACGCGCAGAAACCACCAGCCGTGACCAGAGCGCGGACCACGACCACCGCTCTGCCACCAAAAACGGAAGAAGACTACGAAGCCGACGAGACACTGGACAGAACTGGACCAGAAGCTTCGGACAAGAATCACCTCATCTACTTCGAGAAAGAAAGCCAGCGTATGAAGTATGGATCGGAGGAAGAAGTCTTCTTCAGCACATGCATTCGTCAGCAAGAGTCAACATCGGCATTTCAAATGGCTCTGCACCTCGACCCGACGGAAGCAGTGCGCCACCTGTTCAAACGACGAGACATTGCTGCCAGACGGCTGGGAGAAGCATTGCTCATCACGCAGTGTAAGAAGGTTACGCCGGAAGAGATCATCTGGTCAAGGAAGATCAACGACACCTGCTACGACTTGGTCCCAATGATCGTGAACGGAAGAGTTTGGTTCCTACTGGAGGGTACGGACGACCTGGTTGCCACTTCGGTAACCAAACCGTGCAACGAAACAAACCACCCTATTCTCCACAAGGAAGCAGGCGGATGGAAAGATGCAGCTGGAATGGCAATCAACGTCCAGCAGTTGACCAAGCCAGCCCGAGAAGCAGCCAACCAATTCCTCTTCCAAGCTCAACCAATCGTAGCGTACGACTTGCTAGGTGTGACTGGAGCATCAAGCGCGGCTGACAAGGAGCTGAACGACATCACTCGCCGCACCGTCGACTCGATGCTGAACGATCTCAAAAAGACCGCAGAAGGAGCAGTAGCAGAGGTTGGATCGCAGTTCAAGATCCACAAGGACAAGGCAGCCGAGACGCTGAACTCCATCAAGGACAACGCGTATGAAACAGTGGTGGATGGATTGAAGTCCTTCGTGAAGGGCACCGTCTGGCTCCTTGCAGTCCTGATTGTCCCAATCTTCCTCGTCTTCCTTCTGATCATGGGAGCATGCTGCTACATCAAATTCCGAGCACGAAAAGCAACCATGAGGACAGCGGAAAGCCTCATCGAATTGGCCACGAAGCAGATCGCCAAAATCAACCACACGGACCGCAGCGGAGGAATACCCGATACCACGCGTTTACTCGGTTCTACATGAAGACAATCGTGGCCGGCTACCAATCATCCAGATGCGAATGGGAGGAAAAGAAATACACGCGCTGATGGACACGGGAGCAGCGGTCAGCTACATCCCTCGATCAAAAGTCCACGAAAGAGAAATCGACACCTCCAAACGATCACTGGCGGTAGCCGCAAATGGATCCGCTATCCGATTTCTGGGGATCACGAAACAAGTCCTCACTATCGGCGATCAGAAGTTCAAGCACACTCTGCGAGTGTCCAAGGATGAAGATTGCCCTGCGGAAATGCTCCTCGGGACAGACTTCATTCGACGAATCAACTACGAAGGATACCCAGTCACCTTCAACATGGCCGACAAAGAACTGATCATCGGAAAGGTGGCTCTACCCATTTGCCAGATCTCGTACGACGACCAGGAGGACAACATCATCGTCCGAAGTTCGCACGACGTTCTACTGGATGCCGGAACGGAGACCATCTTGCCAGCGAGACTGGAGAACTGGTCCAGCAAGGATGGACAAACCTTCATGGTGGAAGATGCCAAAGAAGAAGACAAGGAGGACGACACAGTGGTACCTAGTACGGTAATCGAAGTCGACTCGTCAGGACGAGGGACTGTGCCGATCAAAAACGTCTCCAACGACCCAATCAAGCTATTGGCAGGCCAACAGGTGGCAATTGCGCGCCGCATGGACCCTCTAGCGTGCAGCTTCGAGCATGCTGTACCAAAGGAGGCACACTGGGAGGCGCAACTTCCTCGAATGCCACGAGAAGAGCCGCCAGGATACTCAATCACGGATGAAATCGATCTGTCTCAGTCCAAGTTCAGTCCAGAAAACAAGAAACAGCTGGTGGAAATCATCAATCAGTACCGAGACGCCTTCGTGGGACCGGACGGAAACCTAGGCCACTACACAGGCCCGGAGCGACACGAAATCAACCTCATCCCAAATGCTCTCCCACCACCACCCCGCACCCAACGAATCCCGCTCGAGAAACAAGCGGAGGTGCGGAAACAGCTGGCCGAAATGGAGCGACAAGGGATTGTGCGCGAATCGGATAGCCCTTTCGCTGCACCCATCGTCATGGTCCCGAAAGCCGACAAGACATCCTGGAGATTCTGTATCGACTACAGAGCACTCAACGCCATCACCGCGATTGTGCAGAGCATCCTACCGAATCTACACGACCTACTCGACCGGACGGCGAACAAGGCAATCTTCACCGTCATCGATCTTGCCGCCGGATTCCATCAAATCCCCATGAAGGAGGAGCACATCCATCGAACTGCTTTCTCCACGTTCATGGGAACGTACGAATTTCTTCGAATGCCGATGGGATTGAAAGGCGCCCCAGGCGTCTTCCAACGAGTAATGAATCGAATCTTCAAAGGAGCCAAAGCACACGCGCTGTGCTACATCGACGATGTCATCATCGCGTCAGAAGACGAAGAAAGCCACTTGAAGGACATCGAGGAAGTTCTCTCGCTTCTAGTGAAGAATGGCCTGAAGCTGAAACCACAAAAGGCGCGATTCGGACAAGAGCGAGTCAAATTTCTCGGATACGAGGTATCAGCAGCAGGAATTCATGCAGATCCCAAGAAAACCGAAGCTTTCGCAAACTACCCCCGTCCCACCAACGTCAAAGAGGTTAGAAGTTTCATCGGAGCAGCGTCCTTCTACCGCCGCTTCATTGCCAACTTCTCTATCATTGCGAAACCTCTCTTCGACCTTACCAAAAACGGCGTCAAGTTCAGCTGGACGGAGCAACACGAGACAGCGTTCACAAGACTCAAAGAAGCCCTCACCACCAGTCCAGTTCTCGCCGCACCCATCCTTGGACAGCCCTTCGAAGTGGAAACGGATGCCTCGAAGGAAGGAATCGCAGCTGTCCTCAACCAGAAACAAAAGGACGGGACAATGCGCGTCATTGCATACGCGTCGCGAGTCTGCACTCCGGTGGAATCAAGATACGTGGCGCTGGAGCTCGAAGCGATGGCAGTAGTGTTTGCGGTAACCAAGTTCAAGCCCTACATCGAAGGAGCATTCACTACCATTGTGACGGATCATTCGCCGCTGACGACATTGATGTACCGAGCCGACCTACAGGGAAGACTGGCACGATATCAAATCACCATCCAGGGAGCCAACATCCGCATCGTCTACCGGCCGGGAAAAGCGAACGCTGTCGCAGACGCTCTGTCGCGACACCATCCCGTCCTCGAGACACCGGCTCTCATCGGCGCCATTCTGCCCACATGGATCGACTTCGATCAAGTTCGGGAAGAACAAGAGAAGTCCGCGGACATCAAAGTCATCAAGGAATCCATGGACAACAACTTTGTCCAGGAGGGCATCCTGTACTCCACCATTCTGGGACTCCCTCGAATTGTTCTACCGCTTGGATCGAGATACGGAGTGGAACTAGCAAAAGTCATCCACGAGTCTGCTGAAGAAGGAGCGCATCTGGGCCGCGACAAAACAATTCATCGCGTGAGAGAGATCGCCCTGTGGCCGAACCAAACCAAAGCGATATCCAAGATGGTAGATGCTTGTCAAGAATGCCAGATGAACAAGGACCCCGCTGGGAAAAGAACGCGTGCAGGACTCCATCGATTTCCCGAAACGCACCGACCATTCGAGCGGGTACATATGGATTTCATCGGACCACTTCCATCAACGGCCAACGAGATGAAACACATCCTTGTCATCGTCTGCGCGTTTTCGAAGTTCATCGTCGCGGAAGCAATGAAAGACCAGAAGACTGGAAGCCTTCTACAGACCTTGAAGGACCGACTGTTCTCTCGGTTTGGAACACCAACGACAATTGTCACTGACCAGGGAACAAACTTCACTTCGGCACCGTTCGAACTCGAAATGGAAAGAAGAAACATCAAGCACGCCACAAGCACGCCCTACCATCACGCTGGAAACGGACAAGTCGAAAGAGCAAACAAATCCATCGAGGAAATGCTTCGCCCGCACTTCGAGGAGAGAGACTTCCCCAAGTGGGATCTCGAACTCCAAGCCATCGTCCATGCGTACAACACCTCTCGTCAAGCCACAACGAAATACACACCATTCGAAGTGGTGCATGGATTTGTGCCGGGATCACCAATGAAGAATTGCCTCCCGCAACCAGCCCCGAAAGGAATCGAAGAGTTCCAACAGGAACGCGAGCAAAAGAAGAAACAACAGGAGAAGGAAATCAAGGAAAACATCGAGAAGGCCGCGTCAAAGAACGAGGAACGACACGCAAGGAAGACAGCGATCAGGGACACCGTGTTCAAAGAGGGAGACCAGGTACTACTGAAGAAACACGCAGGAAAGCTGGGCCCGCAGTGGAGCGGCCCGTACCTGGTCAAGAAAGTAGCGGAGCCGAACGTCCTGATCGACTGCGGAGCTGGAACATCGAGAGCAGGACGGAAGCTGTGTACGCTGGTACACAAAGATCGAATCAAACCGTTTGTATCTCAAGAGTAATCCATATTGTTTTGTCACCCATGTATCCCCAGTAGTTCGCATTTAATCTTCAGTTAACCCCTTTTCCCTTTGCACTTATAGTAATAAAGCAGTGCAGCATATAACCGAGGAAGAAACTGGGAGAAGGGACAACGAACCGCTTGGATACGAGGAAAAGAACAACATGGAGGAAAGCTTCACTAAAACGGGTGGGTGATGAGGAACATGAAAGAAAGGTGAGATCAATGAGAACATGAGAGATGAGGTGAGAGAACGGGAGGTAACAATAGAAACTAGGAGAGATCTGGAAGAGAGGGAGAGAGAAGAAAAACAGGATCATCAATAACGAGCCTTCGTGATCACTCGCGGCAAACGTGCCGGAACCTTGCCAACGGTCGCCACAGAAGAGGGACGACGACGAAGACGGCGCACCGCCGACCCGAACCACGACGCCACGGTGTGACGGAAAACGAAGAGCATCACGAGAGAAACGACGACCAGGACGGCGAGAACAACTGCAAACAAAAGGACAAGAAAGAAGAAAAAGGAAAACTCACTGGCGCAAAGCCACTCGTCCTCTGGTGGCGGAGTCGGCGACGGCGGCACCGCCTCCACCGGCTGAGAGGAGCAGTCCTCACCGGACCACTCCCCTCGGCAAAGGCAGTAAAAACCGCCGCCTCGACGGAAACAAGATCCATGGGCCGAACAGCTGCCCGGACAAAAGCGGCGCGGAGCGCGATCCATCTGGAACGAAGAAAAACGAAGATGACAGAGGAAATCGAGCGGAAATATCGAAAAGAAACACTAGAAATCACTGGAAACCGAAGAAAAACGAAAAGAATACTGGAAAATCACCGGAAACCCGATGAGGAATTGTTGTTTACTGTAAACAAGTTGCGAAACGAAGACGTAAACAACTGTGTCAATAGGGCACACTTGCATCGCGCAATTAGCGCGGGAGTTTAAAAAGTATTAATTTTTCTATCTACAGCCACCGGACGAAAATTACAATGGTTTTCTCTTCCCACTTGCTACAACGGCTCCTCAAACTGGATTACAATGGGTTTTCGACCTAGTTACAATGGTTTCCTCTACACTGGCTCATTAGAATACCAACTCCGACGGAACGAATCAGCAAAATGATGGAATTTCGTGTTTCTCTTCTCGCATTCACCAGCTGGCACATCTCCCTTCTAATCTCTCTGGATCGACGGCTCGACGATATACCATTTCCATGTATTGTATCTTACTCGCGTATCATGTTATCACCATTTTATACCCCACTTAGTTATCATGTAACGTCTCCTTAGCTTGGAAACGGGGACCGTTTCTTTCAAAGGGAGGGGGATGTCAACGTGGCAGATAACTCCTAAAGTTCTGCATCGTTTATATCTCTTTCACCCTTCACTCTGGTCACGAGACCGAGAGAAGGAGACGCAGACAGGAGACGCCGGCTCCCACATGAGGGGAGGCGGGGCCTCCACGACTGCAGGAGAGCAGGCAGTTGGGCTACGAGCACGCCAACCGAGGGTGACATGCTCCAGGAGAGTACTGTACCTAGGCATGTCGCCCCATGCTCTCCCTCTCACTCCATATAACCCTTATCATCTTATCCCTCTACATTTATTCCAATAAACCTTATCAGAGTATCCCGAACACTCCTTGTAAGGCGAAAGCAAAACCCGATAGCCGGGCAGGGCGACTATCACATCCGAATAATCGTAAAAATTATTGAAAATCGGCGGAATCAAGGTCACACCCATCGCCGTCTGTCTGCGATTTTTATGATGAAAAATAGGAGAATGGAAAAGAAAAATGGATTTTCTTTTTTTTCCGGGCTTTTTGAGTGCCTCCTCAACACGAACACAACGGAAACATTGAAAGAAATTTCCGAGAAGACGCACTTTTTGCAAAAAGATTTGCAGTTTTTCTTCTCAATTTTCAATTTCCCGGTTGGATGATGAAGAATGGCACGAGAGTGCACACATTTTTTCAATAAAATGCGGGGGGGAACAGGATGGGGAACCGAAGAAAAAAAGGATTTTTGCGCGATGAAACCGCGCTCTAACGATAACACATTTTTGTGGCCTAGAAATCCGATCGGCGAAGTTTCTAGGCCATCCTGATTTGATTGCGAATAGAGCGAATTGGCTTCAAAATCGAAATTGACAAGGCTTCCGTGGAATTCCAACAACTTCAGTCTTGTGCCTCCTGTAACCTCGCTCTATTCGCAATCGAATTGAGATGACCTAGAAATTTCGCCGGTCGCAAAAGAAATTTCTAGGCCACAAAAATGATTAGTCTTGCATGTTTTTTTTCGCGATGGAACCGCGCTCCAATGATGAAAAGACTTTGTGACCTAGAAAACCAGCTACCGAAATTTCCGGGCCATCACAATTTGATAGCGAATAGAGCGAGTTTGCACAAAAATGAAATTTAAGAGATTTCTTCGGAATTCCAAAAATCTCGTAAATTTCAATTTTGTGTCAACTCTCCCTATTCGCCAGCAAATCGGGATGGCCTAGAAACTTCGCTGGCCGGATCGCTAGGCCACACAAAGTTCTTATCATTGGAGCGCGGTTCTTTCAACAACAACAAAAAAAACAGCGAAAGGGTAAAAGTTGCGAGTTGCAAGTTTTGATGGAATGATGCAAACCGATATCCGCGTACAATACATACCACCACTCGTGTCTCGACGACGCGCTTTTTCGAGTGCAACACAACGGGCTGAAGAGGCGGGAGGGCCCGCTGCTTGCGTAACAGATATATGATATCATAGAACAGAACAAGTAAGAGTGAGGTCAAACAAGACACTTGCACAATGAGCAACGCGTTTAATTCTTTTGTGGATCGGCGGCGGATTGGGGGGGGGGGAGGTACATAAAACAGATCAAATATAAAATATGAACGGGGGGATGCAATTTGTGGCGATTTTCGAGAAGACGAAAAGGAAAAAGAAGAGAAGCAATCATAGAACAGAAAGAACGAACACGTAAGAAACACAGAGAATCGATATTGATTTTGTGGGGAAGGTGATGAGAGGAGAAGGATATAATCAACTAGGAAACAAACTATTATGTTATTTGAATTATTGGAAGCGTCCCGCGACACAGTTTCATACGATCGAGGAGCTGTTGTCCGTGGAGCACAGTTGCATCGTCACCTCTTTCTGGTCGGGAATCACGATTTTGCTGTAGCGGTGCGACCAGCTCGACGTGTTGTACAGATCGTCGGTGATCAGTGGAGCGCGGTAGCTGCGTTTGTAGCGGCTGCAAAGAACGCTACGATTTGTGACGTGGCACCGCCGGAAATGGCGTTTTTTACAGGGTTGTCAAATTCCGGGCCGGGCCGGAGGGCAAAGTCTCCGGCCCGGCCCGGCGGCCCGGAAGAAAAAAATTAATTTTTTTCGCAATTTTTTTTTCCGTTTTTTCGGGAATTTCAACTTTAAAATGCGTATAAAAATCATAATTTGCAGAAAAAAATCATATTGCTGCAAATTGAGCGTTTTCGTGGGTTTTTTTGTGTTTCTTTTTCTCTTTTTCGCCGTTTTTTTAAAAATTTTCTGTTAATTCGATTGGATTCATGTGAAAGAAGTGTAATTTCTTGCGTTTCGCTTTAGAACGACACTCCGCAGTACGGAAGGTGTGTAACTGATCATAAGTTCACTGGCTTTGAGTTGTTTGTTGAACACTTTTGTTGAATTTTCTATTTTCCAATGAAGTTAATCGAAAAAATACTGTCTTTTAACAGTAAAAAGGGTTTCTCGAAGTAGGGTTGGCAAGGGGGCGCCCCGCCTCGAGAGGGCCCACCCCGTTCGGTGGGATTGTCTGTACTGGGGGTTGGTAGCTCAGTCGGTAGTGGTGGCCGCTGGTAACCGAGAGGTCACGAGTTCGAGTCCGGCCTCAACCCCCTGGCTTCCCCTAGCTTCCAAATCTTTTTCATTCAATCGAATCGAACTTTTAAGGACCCAAAAGAACCTTTTTTAGTCAAATAATTCATTGTTCGACGATTCCACCCAACGGAGCAGCGGGGCGAGGGGGCGCCCCGCTCGGGGCGCCCCCTTTCCGGGGCGGCGGGGCGGCCCCCGCCCCGGTCGCGGGGGCGGCGGGGCCGCCCCGCCGCCCCTTTTGCCAACCCTATCTCGAAGTATTTTTTTCGCTTCGAAGTACAACTAGCCTCAGTTTCTATAATTTTTGATACGAAAACATGAATTTCAGTGATAAAATGAGCACTTTGAAAATTTCACTGAGATTCCGGGCGGGCCGGCCGGGCCGGGCCGGTGGGGTCATATGGTCGGCCCGGCCCGGCCCGGCCCGGCCCGTGACAACCCTGGTTTTTTATGATGTGGCAAGGCGAAATAGGCCGAATTCACGTCGAAAATTGAATCAGAGCTTCTTTTCGACAGGGCCGGGTGGAATGGCATTGCCACGTCATTATCCAACTAGAGAACAAACATCAACTCACCGACGTCTTTTCTCGCAACACTCGCGAATAACGAGGTAGATGAGCAGGAGGAGGATCGAGAAGATCACACTGAGAATGATCATTCCCGCTTTCGGATTCTCGTCGGCAAAACGTGACAGTGACAGAGAACACTGCTCCCAGAACGTCATTGGCACGTAGGTCGCTGAAATTAACAGATTTTTAGTGCAGAAATACGCATTTTCAGATAAAAACTGTCATATTTCGAGCTTTTCCGACACTTTTTACAACACAAACAACTCACGATTTTTCTTGTTTTCCGTCAAAGTTTTGTTAGTGACCTCGTAGTTGTCAGTGGGAAGAACGACGCCGTCCTGTGGAAGATGCGCTTCCGAAGTGACTCCAGAAGACGTCGTCGTGGTGGTTGTGGTGGTGGTGGTGGTGGGTTCTGAAGTGTTCGTGGCATTCGAAGAGTCTCCTGTAACATTCTCCGGCGCTTCGTCGTTCTCTTCGACGGGAAACGGCACGACTTCCGCGAGCACCGGCATCTGATTCTCGTCGTCGACCTCTTCAGAATCGACGCTTCCGTCCTCTCCGACGCTGTTCAGAATCATCGCGGGCGCCGCGCCGACCACCTCGTTCGTCTCGATTTTCGCTTCCTTCTCCAGCGTGTCGGCGATCTCGTCGTCGATTTGTTTCGTCAGATCGATCTCGTGATCGTCGCCGAGTGCCTGATGCGGATCCGACGCGCCGTTCTCGACGATGATCGCCTGAGTCGTCGGAAGGCTGTAAGGCTCATTTTCAAACCAAGCTTTTACAGGTCGAGCTGAGCCGAGGGCAGTTTTCTGGATTTTTTTATGCAAAATCTGTAACTTTTGAAAAGCTGTTCAAAACATCCGATTTTACCAATCTTCAAATGGAAAACATGACTTTTTTGAAAAGTTGGACCAGGTATCAAGATCATTTCGACATTTTTCTGCGGTTTTTGAGGTCAAATCGTTGTATTTCTCGAAATTTCCCATGATTCTCGACCAAATCTCACCTGGAATTGATGACAGAAGTGGGAAGCGTGAATGTTCGAATTCCGGAAGACGTCGTTGGTGAAGTGGTAGTAGTAGTAGTCGCCACATTTTCAGCAAGGCTCGCAGTGAAGACGGTCAGTAGCGTTACAAGCAGGAGCCGTGTGAGCATCTGAAAACCGAACGGATTCAAATGGGAAACGGGATTTTTTTAACGAAGAAACACGTTTCAAAGTTAGAAATTCAGGAAAAACGCGTGATAATCATGATATTTGCTCGCGATTCTGTAGAAAATTCGGGTCTCGCCCCGAAAACAAGGGCTACCCGACAAAATGGTTTTCATTTCAGTTGGATAGAATGAAAGGTCTCGCAACGAAAACATAGCTCACTGCGGCGCGGTCGCCGCGTCGCGGCCGCCATTGAAACAAACTGTGCATAATGGCTGTACACTGTGCACTTTCACCCCCCATGCGACCCTCCAGATGAATCATTATGATCCTGTGGTCTACATTCTTTCTTTTTTTTGTGCAAAAAGAAAATCGAGTAAACAATATGTCAGATAGAAACCGCCAGAGTCACTTTCAAACGAAACCTCCCCCATCACCACGAAATCGAAAACCCCGAAATTCCCGCCATATGGCGCCACGAACGCCCGAGTTCAATAGAGCGCAACTGCATATTTTGGCGTCGGAGCCAACGGAATAAAACCCAAAAAGAGCAAATCGGCGCCGATTATTCAACTTTTCCAAACAAAAAACCGCCCAGTTCTGTCATGTTTGCCTCATTTTGCCGCCTTTTTCAAAAAAAAAAAAAGCGAAGCACACCGAAATGAAATGTGTGAAAAAGTGTTTGTTAGACCGGGCGGGTTGTGTGCGGCGGACGGTGAAAACACAATGTTTTCTCTTCTTTTTTTGTTCGCATGACTTCTCTAATTCTGATAACTTTTCGAGGTAAACTGTGAGAGGAAATGGAGGAAAGTGAAGGTGTTTTCGCTTTTGTTCCTTTTAGTTTTTTTTCAAGCTTCGTAGGAAAAGTAGTATTCGATGGAAAAACACCGAACTTCGTAAATCGACAAAAATATCTTCCGAATCGTCAAAACAGAAAATTTAGGTCCGTAAATCGACACAATGGCCTCCGTCTCTTCAAACCGACAAAAACATGGTCCGTAAATTGACACATCAACCACCAAAATCTCAAATTGGCATCGCGAATCCACATAAACCTTTCTAGTTCCCCGAAACTTCCGAAACAGACCTTTTAGATCCGTAAATCGACAAGAAGACCTCCCATCTTCGTAAATCCCCCATTTTACACACGGAGCTCATTGTATTCTCGTAAATCGACCCGAACCGAACATTCCCTTGTTGTTTTCGGCGGTCTTTTCACCACTTCCAACCCCTAATCAACACCTAGTTTCCGGCGGTCTCCAATTATGACACCTGTGTCGTCGTATGAATACGAGTACCCGAAGCGCCGAAAAGAAGCCCCCTCGGCGAGCGATAATCCCGCTACAAATTATAGTGTTTCTCTACCTATATGATCCCCTTCCGACACCTGTGTGTGTGTTTGTTGATCCAATAAAACATTGCGTAACGTCGCCGGACGAGCACCTACGTCGGCGGCATTCATTAAAGGATCGACATGATGTGGACCCGTTCCGACCGGGTCACATAGATTAGCCCGGTCACATATCGAATATCAACTTGTTTGTGATGATGATGATGATGAGACGACGACGAAGATCAGGTGTCTAATCAAAGGAATGTCGGAAGCCCTTCTCCTCGTCGGAACGATGCACCAGATGGTCTTCTATTGTTTACTTTCCGGCCCGCTTCTCTTTTCCTTCTGATCTCTTTTCTTTCTTTCGTTACTGTCGGGTTTGGACAGCTCAGCGATGTGGGCTCCCAGGTGACACCTCTGTTCCGTTTGCTCCTCCCAAGCTGAGGTGACAATGAGCAAATTGGCGGTGTGCGTGCTTCAGAAGTGGGAAGAGAAAAGAGGCGTCCGATTAGAACAAAGGAGGAAAGGAAAGATGACCCGTCGAGCCGCTAAACGATTGGGTTGCACAATGGAAGTTTTCGCAGCGGGTGGCCATGACCTGAAGAGCATAATTGGCACGTGTTGGAGCTAGCTGTAGAGACGCGAATGCGAGTTTTGCTCGGCGAGTCCAGTTTCTGCAAACTGTGTTCAGAATCTTTGAAGTTAGGCGATTTCTCTGTGCGGCTGGCAGCTGCCAAACACAGTTTCCGCCAAAATCGAGCAAATTTCAAGCAGAAACGGGTTTTAGCTAATCTTAGAGATTTTGTTTTTTTCCAAATCTTTTATTTTTGACCGTCTAAGCGTATCAAAACCGCATTCCCCAGAAATCAGAGAGCAAATCAAATACCAGAAGATATACATATTTGTCGGTGCCACTTGACAAATTATAATTGACCTGCGTGCACTTTCGAGGGCCTCCCCGCCACTCATCAGAAGCATCCCGTTCCCGTTTAATTTTTTTTGATGTGTTGCTCCAACAAAGAACCCTCTTGAGCTCTCTCGAGAGAAGATGCCTCCAGATGTTATCTGTGGCGGCGACGGCCGTCATTCTCACCGCATAACCCTCGTTCTGCCCCAATCTCTACCGCATATCTCTAGACGAACAGGAAGTATGTCTCTCCCCCATCCAATCAAGTTGCTGTCAAACGTTCCCATGGGCAGATAGCGGTACTCAAAAACCATCGGCGGTACAGGTGGAGTGGATAAGTGAGTCCATTACCACCCTCACCGGAAGAGGAAGAGGACACGAAAAAGAGGCCTTGAGGGGGCCCCGCTTATTAATCCGCGCGGCGGAGGCGACATACAAGGAGAAGAAGTTCCCATAGACGTCAAACGATGCGAATCATTCGGGCGGCCGACCCGATGGCGGCAACTTATAATCCGAAAAACGGACAGACGACAGTTGACCCAAATCGGATGTGAACGAAGAAAGAATTGAAAGGAGACCGCATTGGGAACATGGCAGAACCACTTAGTCTCAACTTTTCAGTTTCGAGTTTTGAATTTCCCATCGAATCTGGTCAACAATTATCATTCAATGAGTAGCTACACCCCACTCAATTCCTGGTAATTTTCCAGGATTAACAGTGCCACGTGTCATTGTTGTGGGAAGTGAGAACATGTGAACCGAGTACAATTACAATCGTCTGGTACTAAACCACGCGTGAGACCAGTGAAACGACGGTGAAAAACCAACATGACCCTAATTAGCCGGCGAGTCGCTCTTTTTCTCACGCTGATACTGTAATTGCAACAGGTGTCGGTTCTCACGCTCATTCCCACGCTATCGGATGTGTCCGATGGGAATCTAGTGAGAAACGTAGTTTTAGAAACTCGAAATGACTAATATAATTTTTAAGAAAAGAAGCGAAATCGATCGAATTGGAAAGAAATAGAAGTATTTCAGTTCGAGTCAGTTGAAACCGAGAAAAGTGATTTTCAACTGTTTTCAAACTATTTTAGCACTTTCGACCCAAGCTAACCATATCAGCTTTTCGATCCCTTCAGAAGATCCCAAAGTTCCGTTCTCCACTTTTTTTGTGACTACTTGTCGGCACAATTCTATTGACTATAGGATCGGCCTCTCAGCCGCACCCAAATTACAATAGTGCGCGAAATAGTAGTGGGATGGACATAAAAAGTAGCCGATCGGTGTGTTCGGGTCATTCATCTCACTCTTCCGCCGTGTATAATTACAGTAATCCGCCCCCATCCCCATGTTCCAAACGACCTCTTGTACTCATCATCATTGCGCGAACTTTCGTTCCCACATTCCCATCGGTGCCCTCGCGCATCATTGAATATCAGTCGTAAATTGAATTGAAATGGAAAATCGGCGAGGACACCTGCCAAAATGTGTGTGTGTGTGGGAGACTGCCCTCCCGCTTCGTTTGCATGCAGATACGAGACGCACTTTTGTAATGCGCGCGTCTTTCTCATACTCGGCTGGATATGGTTCATTCTTCGTCTTTTTTTTTTGTATTCCTATGGTGGGAATCGGCGAGTGAAGTGCACCTGGCCCGCGCCACGGAAACTCTGTGTGGGAAACATTGGTTTTTGAACGAAATTTGGGAGCGAGCTGGAAAATCGGACGATCAGGACAGGAATATAAATCACAAAAGCATCGTCATCAGATTGCACACGTGCTCACAGCTCTCTTCACAGCGTGAGCTCGTCATCGAGAAGCTGTCAATCCGAATAATATGTGAATTGGGCACTACCCCCTGGCGAGCCAGTGTTACGTGATTGAAGTGATTTGCATACACACGACACACAGCTAATATGCAAATCGAAGGCTGCTCGCCGGAGCACTTGAGCACCGTCTAAGCCTTTCCAGGTGAGTTACACAACCGAAATACATTATATTGCGTCACAATTGGGTGACTGGGTACAAGTTTCGATGATGGATCGGATTAATGTTGGCACAATACTGTACTCCACTTGGCAAATATGCGCATTTTTAATAATATTGGTGACCTCCGGAAGGTTACTTCCGGAACGAACGACGATCCGAACAAATAGTACGAGGTGATTGGAATTTCCCAAAACCAGAATTCAATGGAATATGATTTCCAAAAAGGAAAACGCATGGAAACCGGAAAATCAGGAAAAAATGAACAAAAATAATTCAGGACTGAAAATCTACATTATTTTTTTTCACCTTTTTAGCGGAAATAAGCATAAAAAAGTCGATAATACCGGGAAGGCGAAAATTCGTAGAAAAATAAGAATATTGGAGTTTTTGAATGTAAAATTGGAGTTTTTGAATGAACACATATATCATACGATTTTCTATCAAGTTTTGGAAGACTTTCTGAAGAAAATGCAATAAAAACGCGCAAAAACCACAAGAAATCGAGAAGAAATCCATGAAAACAAATAAATGCATCGTATTCGACGCGCAATGTCCGCAAACACTTCAGCTGCGTACCGTACTCCTCCGAGCGGCTGAAAAAGCTGAAAATCAGTTTTCCCTTGATTTTCCACCGATTTCAACCAGTTTTCCAGTGTTCCCATGTCGTTCCGATCACAGCGACACCAAAACCGTGTGACAAATCGCCTCTTCTCCTCAACGACCTTTCTCTCTCTCTCCTCGTCCATCCTTGAGAACGCGCTCACCCATCACTTGTTCCGTCAAACTTTTTGCCCCTCGCTTTGTCTTCCTCTCCTTCTGACGACGTCCCTGACTCTTCTCCTAATTATCCCTCCTCCCACTCATTGTGTTTTGTTCAATTTTTGGTGCGTACAATCCGTTGCGGTTGCACGTGGCCAAATCAACGGACCGGAAATCCGCGTTGCAATGCGTGTACGCTTGTGACGCAACCGGAAGACATGCTCCATTAACAGCGGACAACAGCGGAGGATGTTCGAATCGTTCCGTATGTCAGCAGAAGACAGGTTACAGGGGCATTTCTACCGTACCACTTGAGGAATAAGGTGCGAACTGGTAAACATGACGGGTAGAGAAGACACGGTAATGAGCTCCCAAAAGAAGTCACCGCACCTCTTCGACGCGAGCAAACACTTGTAAACGATCTGTATTACTGCTCTTTTCGTCGGTGCCGCATAGCTAGAGCACACAAATGTTCGAAGAGGCCCGCCCGTGCCACATGGCACCCACATATGATGAACAGTTGTCATCAGCGCAAAGGAGGGGGTACTACGGGTGGTGCCCCTTTGCCGCGGCGCGACATGTGCGAGCCAGAAGTTCCATTTTCTCTCCCAGAGAGCCCGAAGGCAAAAAGCAAAAAGACGAATGCCTGCTGCTGGAATCGAACCAGCGTCGCCACGGCCACAACGTGGAGTACTAACCACTATACTAAGCAGGCCGAGAGCCGTGTGAAGTATCGGTGATAACAACGGCGTCATCATTGATTTTGAAACTGTTTGTACTCGCGATTATTCACCCTCTTTTGCACATCTCTTCCATTGTTTGACCTTCCCTGGTACCCCCTAAAGATTATCTTTATTGCCCGGTCCGGCCCGTTCCGTTATCTTGTGCCCGCAATCGCTTGCGTCTCTGCGTCTCTCCGTTTCCTCTAATTACTAGGTGTCGACACTGTTACCTAATAATTTTTACTTTTATCTACCCCCAACTCGGCCATAAATCACCTTAAGAAACAGTCGCCACTAAAAGACGACCATGCCGGGTTACTGTAGTTTGTGACTTTTCGACCATTTAATTGCACGCACATACACACACAAAGTGGGACACTAAGTGGCAAGAATTGCGAAAATTCGAGGAGTCCGTCTTATGTTACTGGTATAATTTACGAGTATCGGAGAGAAGGAGAGGCAAAGAATTGATATGCAAATTGGTGGTCTTCCGTGTGGTTTTGACCTGCAAAAGATGCGACTTTCAAGGGGAATGGGAACCGGATTACGGGTGGCCCCCCCCCCCCCCCCAAGAATCGTCTTATGGTAATTTTGTTTCGTGGACGAGCGCTTTTAAGTGGCAACAATCGTATTGTTCGCATTTTCTTCAGAATCCTGTTTGGCCATCGAAAAAAATTCCGGGGGAAAAAAAAAACAATTTTTTTTCATGTCATGGAATTACAATTTTCACGAACAGTTTCCTAATCATCCCGTAAAACCAGTTGGTTGTTTTTTTAAATTCGAATTCTCTCAAAGTGGCTAATGCGCTCTATTGCACACCTTGATAAAGGGGAGGTAATGTAGACTGGAACCAACCGGTAACCTATCCGAGACCAGTCATCCGCCGACTCCGCCCACTTTCCGACCATGCCACACCCCCCCCCCCCCCCCCTGCCTTCAACGACGGGCGGCCCGCCTCGTGTCCAATCTCGTCCTCATTCTCTCCCTTCCCTCCTCAGAGACTACCACCTCCCATCCTCCACTCCAACTGACAATGGCTCGTTCCCCGAAAGTCGGCCCGAAGAAGATCTCCAACCAGACCAGCTCATCAGCAGTCCGAAAAGCCTATGGTTAGTTCATTCTCTGAAACTAAGGAAACGCGCTTCATGGTACTTTTGTGCAGTTCAATAGAGCGCGTTTTGCAATTCCGATGGGTTGAAACTAATCCAGATCATTTTCAGTTCCTCCGACTTCCTCGTCCTCCCAACAAGTGCTCAATGTCGAGGAACGCGAAGAGCTCCGCAAACTCGCCGCAATTCTTCCGGCGAGCTCCAAGAACAGTGATCCGACCGACGTCGTGCTCCGCGCCGCCACTTACATCGATCAGCTAGTGGCGACCGTTCAGGCTCGAGTAAAAAGCGGAACCCTCCCAATCGGTTAGTTACCTTGACCTACTTAAGCTTACATTGGTTCAACCGTAATCCTTTCAGAAGCGCTCAACGCCCTGCCTCCCACCTCCAGAAGCCGTACGACAACGGCCGTCAACCGGAAGCCAAGAAGATCCATGGAAAAGAAGCGATGAAAGTGTCGTCTCTCCATCAAGTACGAAAATAGTGACTGACTACTGTGATCCTCACACAAAAACGGGTGTTTCTTTATTTTTTGTTATTCTGATTTTCCAAATGAACATTTTTCTAGTGTACGTTGTTATTAGTATGTTCTTGAACCACAGCCCTTCTTCAGGTGTGTTTGTTTGATCAACTTGTTAGTGAGAGTGTGAGAATGTTTGCAAACCCGACATCTCCCGCAGTGTGTGTATGTGTGGGACCACGACAAGAGGTTTCCCCCTTCACATTCCAAATAAGGACTGTGTCAGGTGTCGTTTGTGTGATGAATACTCGGAGCTCGGAAGAATGGAGGGGGGAGAAGAAAGAAAGAGAGATTTACACAAGAGTGTCGACAGTTGTCTTCGAACATGTGTCTCTTCACTGGACTTTGGGCGCGAAATTGAAATCACATCGCATCGCTCTAAACTTGACAAATGGTCCGCGCAAAAGTTGTGGTGGCAGCCGGTTTGAGGTAGGGTGGAAAATGAGTGAAAGGAAAGAGAAAAGTTTTTCTGGAGGTATGGGGAATTGAACCCCAGCCCTCTCCCATGCTAAGGGAGCGCTCTACCACTGAGCTATACCCCCACGCGGTGATAACGGTCTGATAGGGCTGTGATAAGCCCGATCTTTCTTTTCTTCCGTCAGCGTCGAGGTTTCAAATTCAAATTCAAAAAGTACTCCTCCCCCATTCCCATGGAACTTAAAACTTTACGAGTGACCAGCGTGGTTGAAGACACCTGTCTCGCGACTCGGAAGGTCACCTCATCCCTTCTGAGATCAAGATAAAAGAAGGGGGTGACGAGTTACAAAACAGACTCCACTAAATTAGTCCGTCCGTCTATCGTAGGCCCGAATCTCGTCAAAGTTGAAGTGAGCAGAGTGACAATGGGTAATTGAGCACCTCAACAAATGTATCGATTACATTTTCGTTTACATATCGACTCTGTACCAATGAGAACCTGCCCAGGGGTGAATCTAGCTAAACATTCGTCGAGGATCATTGCGCAACGTGTGCGATTCGCAAAGATAAACTTTTTGGCGATGAAGAGTTGATGAATTGGCCGTAATTTTGTTGAGAAAGGGATGGAGAAGAGGTGGGCGGAAGGATGGGAAGTGATTGACACTTCAAAAGGGTCACACCGAATTGCATCTTGCATCTTTGATAATTATCTCTTTTAGGAGAGCGCGGACGATCGAATTGACGGTGAAATGAGTGTTTCCTAACCATTTTCAATTTCAATTTCATTTTGGGCCGTGACAGGTTGATTGTGAGGGCCAGAACCGAGAAAAGGCCGGACCAGTGTTCAAGCCATCTGAAGTTTGGCTATGTTCGGGCGTGAAACCCACATGACTACGGTTATTAGGAGCTTATTAAGCGTAAGATTTTTATTTTGACTAGATTTAGGTTTTAAACTTGAACAACCTTCAGAGCGTCGAAAGAATGAAAAAAAAAACAGAGAGAATCAGAGGATGAGGTCGATTTTCGAGCTAGCTCAAGGCTTAATGCGAAACTGACTGCACAAAAAATGATTTTGATTCTGGCACCAAGCAATTGTGCGAGCCAGCTGGTAATATGACTACAGTCATAAGTCTAATTTAGGCGACGGCCTAGAAACTTTACCAAAGCTCCCGACAACCGTAATTGATCAACCCATTTCCCAATGGCCATTTCATTGGTCTCATTCGCATTCTCGCAGGTGTGAATAAACGATTTGTCAGAGAAACACCGCGGCGGCGTCGGCACGGCTTCTTTTGACGGAATGCCTACTATCCGAGCGCGCGTGTGTGTGGCAGGTGGCCAGTTATCCAAACAGCTCGATTACCGCATTTCCATTGTTTATTACCGCCTTTTGCGCCGGAAAACGGGGCGAGGCGGAAAAGGAGATGCAACAACACATCTTCCTTTTCGTCTTCATCGCGTTTCCTTTGTTGGTGGGCCCTTCTCATGTGAAGCCGAAAAGGCATTGAAATGCGCGCGCGCGTGCGCGTAAATGAATAATTAGAGATGTTTTGGAACGAAGATGTGAAGATAGGCTAGACGTTTGGGGGAGTTTGTGGTTAATTTGAAAAATACGCCGAACACTGAGTGACGCAACAAGTGAGACTACGGTCAGCTAAGATAACGGTGGCTTAAATGTGGTGGATGGGTCGGCGAAAGATGAGAAGACGGTGGCGTAATGTGCAAAAATACATAAATGTTTTGGTTAGTGGGGGTGTTGCGTAACATTTCTTAGAGATATCTCACCGATGAAATTGCGTCGAAAATCCTCGCGGCTACCGTAAACGGGCGGCGGCCTACATCAAAGACAGGTCATAGGCGCGCGAACAAAAGCGTAACTAACACGAAGAAAAAATAACACGAGACGGATTTCTATGGGAAATTTGTGCGCCTTTCCGACCCTACAGTAACCCCAGTTGGCAACCTTTAACACTTTTTTTTTGATATTCCGAGTCTACATCTTTAATCTCACTACCGTAACCAGTCACCCTCCCCCACTTGTTTGATTAGCCGTTTTTCTTTCTAGCTCATCCATACAGTATTCTTAACGGAGAATGGGGGGATTAACAAAAAAAGAGGGAATGGGAGAAGTCGGAACGACAGCCATCTGTCCCCTTTACTAATGGTATTACCTTGAACCGGTATGGCGCCGAAAGCCTTTTGCGGAAAATTTGGGGAAATATGAGCCGACAAACGGGGCGCGCACGCTACCGACAATAGTGTTCGTAATCCAATCAAAATTAATCGTTCAAGGTGACTTTTTTGCCCGTCCGACAGGCTTCCTGTCTTTATGAATTGGAAACGCCGCCGAAATGTGATTTGGGTCAGCGTTGACGGATTGATGGCGAGGGCGCCGCCAGTCGTCTGCGGCAGCGGCCTTGTGTTGTCACGTGAATGCAATTGCAGCCGCGTGGGGGTATAGCTCAGTGGTAGAGCGCTCCCTTAGCATGGGAGAGGGCTGGGGTTCAATTCCCC
Organism: Caenorhabditis sulstoni; assembly: GCA_963966605.1. NCBI lineage: Eukaryota > Metazoa > Nematoda > Chromadorea > Rhabditida > Rhabditidae > Caenorhabditis > Caenorhabditis sulstoni. The sequence continues at coordinate 482,129 of OZ016478.1, read as the reverse complement.
ATACCTCCAAGAATTATTTTGTTTTTCGAAGCTGGTAAGAGTTTGGAAACAACCAGAATAGAGAAAAGCGGGCTTGGGGAAGTACCACGAAGAAAGGAGTACCACAAACTTTTTGAAAACAATGTATGCGCCTTTAAAGGGGGAGGAGTGAAAGGCGCAGGTGATTACTCAAAGAAAGTTTATTGTAACCCGTTCATTCGTGACAGGACCTGTCGCCCGTTTCTCTGTGAACTCTCGGTGGGTTCAAACTCCGTAATATTACATGCCCGTTACACCCTGTCACGTTCATAGACAAGAGCGGATGCGGAAAATTGAAATTTTTAGTTAAATTCTTCATTTTTGTAAAAAATTATTTAAAGGCCGGTAAAATGTAGGAAATACCACAAAATTAAACCAACGTTTTCTCGCCAGGCCCGAGAATCACAAATCTTCTTTCTTGTTGTCCTATTGTAACTTTGAATTGGAGAAGAGTCCCCACACAGGCACACACGCACACAAGTGCGCAAGCAATAAAAACGCGTGAAGAATAGGTGGATGAATGGGAAGACGCAACAAACAGAGAAAGTCTATAAGCCACAATTAGACGAGGGCAATTAGAGCCTCCCTGTGAGAGGCGATTTGTTGCAAATCTTACGGAGGGGGGTACTGTGTATGGGATTGAAATTTGATGAGGAGAAAAGTCTGTCCGGAGGACAATCATGGGATTATTTGGCCATGATGTAACAGTGGTGTTTGTTATGCAACTTACCCCAAATACCCCTCAGAGGTGGCCAGCATATCAAATAGCCAGGTACCTCCCGGGGTTAGGGACCAGCAGGCCTATTCCAGGCATAGGCCCTTCGTACAGACTCATAAATATTACGATGACAGTAGTTGACACATTGAACTAATAAAAAGGGCAACACATACTATAAAAGTATTCTATTTTTGCATTCTTCGCATCTGACACCTGTGAGCCCTTCCACTCGCCCCCACCTGCAGCACCATCTGATATGGAATGCATAAGGGCACCATACGCTCAAATTAGACGAGATTCATTGCGCAACACAACGTCTGGACGCCCTCTCGCACCGATCTGAGCACAATCTGTTCGTCGTTGTTGAAGCTCTCTTCATCCTCCCACCCAAACAGGTGTGAGAATTGGAATTACGATTTAGTTGCGTCACACTTGGGCCACTTCCATATGCTCATTTTACCCTCTCCTTGGCTGGAGCATCGTGTTTCTTTCTTCATTTTTTTTACTCTCTTTCTATTCGGATGCTGTTTGGGGAATTTTGTGCGAATTTCAAAAAATGGAGCATGTGTGTGTGAATTCCCTTCCTCACACACACACACACAATCTGGCATCCTTCTGGCGGCCAGATGCTCCACCACACATACTAGACGACATAAGAAATTCTGTATTCGTGCTTTCATACTTCTTCTTCATCTTCCACAGGTGTGCCTCCAGCTTGAACCAATTTATTTTTCTTCACACACAGCCGTCCGAAGGAGAAAAGGGGGGCAATATGGTGAATGAGATGCTTGAATTCTGGCGTGTGTGGCACATATGACACGTGCGCCATCTGGAACGGTTATCCAAAGTGTTTTGATGGTGGCGCAGTCGCGAAAAAAATCGAAAACGATTTGATCTCGGGCGGGCTCGAACCGCCGGCCTTCTGTGTGTTAGACAGATGTGATAACCACTACACCACGAGATCGCCGGTAATCAGCGGCTGGAGGGACGTATGAGTGCGCGAGCGACGGCAAAAACAGTCTACAAACCCACTCAAATTTGAAAAATTTGAATTTTGCGCTGGAACATGTTGAGTGCACATGTTCGCCGGCTTCTGCAACTAGTTTTCGGTGCCTGATGCGTGTCATATGGTCAACATACGGAATACCATGTGTTTTTTGGTTGTGTACATCGTACGGTAGCAGCTGCATTCACACAGCGCCAGCCGCGTTTCGAAATCGCGTCGGAATAATGAGAAAAGCTGAATTTCAGGTATTCCGGTGTCTGCGTCTCTCTGATCACAACACTATTCGCAGGCGATTTATCACCTGAAACGCCCTCCTGATATTCACAAAATTCACATGTCACGAAGGGCTTCGCGAGCCGGCTCCGGCTCCGTACACGACAAAAGTTGAGCCTTTAGAACAGCTGCGCGCGCGCGAGCGCGTTTCCTCTTTTGAGCCAACTGGCAAGCTTTTGCTGCTCTTCGTTGTGCTCGGCGAGCAAAGTGTACGAATACATTGAGGAGAGGGGGTTCCCAAGGATGAAATATATGGAGAATCTTCTTGGAATAAGAGCGAGCGAAAGCGACCAAGAAAATGGAGGCTTTTCCGATGCGCGCGGAGGGTTCAGTTGTACGGAAAATTGTGAATGGAAGGGTTTTGAAGAAGATGGAATGACGGCTCTTTGAATTTGCAGTATGAAATGGTTGTGTGACGCCAGGAAATGGTATTTTCACACTAAAATCATATCCTTTTTGAAGATGAAATGTTAGTGCCACATCGTGACATGTTTCAGCTTTGAAATAACAGAAAACCTCTTATGAAATGGTAGTGCCACTTCATGGAATGATGGTGCTGCCACGTCATATTAAAAGAGATAGTATTGCCATGTCACTTGGAACCAAGAGAAAAAGGATTACCATTGTTGACTTTGAAGTGGCAATGCCACGTCAAGAAATGGTCAGTTTCAACAATGAGTAGGTATTGCCATGTCAATTTCAACTATGAAACAAATATATTATTTCCAACAGTATTTCCACGTTATTAAGTGATAGTCCCACATCATTGTCAACTATGACCTTTTAATGCTATGTAAATTTCAACTTTGATCTCGTATTACGACTTCAGCCTCAACAGTAGTTATGTCACACCATACTCATGTACACAATGGTGATGCCACGTCATTCGCAGATACACACATCGATTTCAACGATGGAAAAGCCGTACTATACCACTTTCAGCTATGAGATGGCAGTACCACGTCACTCTCGAATGTAGGCTCGGACTCTGACCTCCTCGACAGTATCTCCTATTTACCCACATCGGCATCTTGCCCTCTCTTTTCTCATCCTTTCGTCCCCCCTCTCCCCCTCATATCCCGCCGCGCGCGCACCTGTGCATAAAACAGACATTGAGAAGGCGGGGCCAGAAGGCAGCTGCGTGTGTGTGTGTGTCCCCGCCCCCCTCCAACCCTCCGGAGAGACCCCGCATCCTCATCCATTCATTCTTCCCCCACACCAACCCCAACCAACCCCCGTCTTCCTTCCTCAACGTCTTCACTTCTCGTCGAAATCATGAAGAACTCCACTGCTCGCCCACCACGTGACGTCATCTCCCACGTCTCGCCAAAGTCTCGAAAGATTCGCAAGTCGACATCAGCGGAGCGTCGTGAAAAGGAGAAGGTTAGTTGCGAAACACTTTTCCTCCGTATGCCAAGACGCTAACTTCCTCATTCCTTCAGGTCACCAATCGTCTCCGTCAACTCGTCGCCGCCGACGAGGACGCCGATCAGTATCAGCTCGTCATGGCCACGATCGCGCACATTCGCGAGCTGCAGGCGCAGCTCAACGGAAAAGAGAACTCGCTGCCCGCCGGCTTCGAGCAGTTCTTCCGCGCTTCCGCGTCGGTCAGCCCGGTTTCGTCAAGGCCCGAATCGCCGGAATCTGCCGCCTCCACATCGTCCGCCTCTTCATCCACGACGTCCGCCTCGACGTCCTCGTCATAAATGTATCGCTCAAGTTGTGCGAACTTTTAGGATTTGTAGTAATGGCTCTTGACTACCATTTACCTTCCATGTCTTATTGCGGGTGTAATGTATATACTTGTTTTGGTTTTTGATGTTTTTTTGAGAAAATAAACAATATTTGGAAAGAAACAGTTGTATGTTGGGCCTGCGGGCCTTCTCCAAGCTTTTCGAAGTTTTATTGAGGCTTTTCTAAAATTCTGCAGCTTTTTTCAGGCTGGCGGGTCTTCGGGCTCATCAGATAGCTTACGGGCCTCTGAAGACCTATCTGACTTTATTTCGGCTTTCAGGCCTTCCTGATCTCATTCATCATTTCTAAAAACCCCCTTTTCGCTGGTCTTAGGGTCTTTCCCGATGCCGGGGTTTGTTCCTCCTCTCCGGATGTTCGTCCCATCTGCTCCCCCCCCCCCCCCCCCCCCCCCCCAACTTCTCCAAACTTCACGTCCATATGTGGAAAATGCGAAGGAAGCAGCTGGAGCGTGCGAGCTTTTGAGCGAATCTAATTGCACAACGAGAGCTGTCCCCTTTTGCGCGTTCTGTCAGCAGTAGTGAATTCAGAAATGAAAGAGGGATTGGATTAAGCAGGCGACGAGCTTCATCATCATCATCATCACCCACCATCCTACGCACTTTTTCGTTGTTTTTCTTTTCCCGTCTTTCTCCGGTGACAATTGACGCTTTTCAGAAAATATTGCACACCTGGGTGAGCCCACCCATTTGGGCCAAACACCTGTGAGGTGCCTGGCTCATGGAGCTTCAGAGTTACATGTGTGTGTGTGCTCAGGAGAACTTCCAGGTGCACAAAGAGAGAGAGAAATCCTTACAATGTATTCAATTTCTATTCGAGAGCCGCCGACCGCCGCGTTTCCGGACCCCGAATGCAGGTGGCGGACTCTCTTTGGCACACGCCGAACACACTTTCACTATCCAGATGGCCCCTAGTCCCTTTAAGGGGTAGGGAATAGATGGGGGGGGGGGGGGGTCCACTTGCGCAACATGAATAGAGAATGGACCAACTTCATGTGGTGTGTGTCACTACGAATGGACCGCTATTGATATTTGAGAAGATGACTGAAGAGCGGGTCTGATTTATGGACTACTAGATAGATAGACACCTGTGAAAGGGTCAACTCATTGTCTGTATGGTCAGTTATTTATGGATAATATCAGAGTTACACAGAAGTCGCATCAACTTTCTCGTGATCGGGCAGTCGAAAATGGTGCAGTTACCAAAACTAAAAAACTTTTTTCAATCTTTCGAATGGTGACAAGAATTTGAAAATGTTGGTTTAAATGGCGTAGGCCCAGGCACGAAAAATTTAAGGCGAGTTTCGTATAACTTAAGGGTTTTATTCAATTTTTTCGCCGTAAAACCAGGTATCTTTAAGAGCCGCCCGGTTTTCCAATTATCCCGTCAAAAAGCAGTGTCCAGGAGAAGAGGGGGGCCGGCTGTTCATCTGTTCATTTAGTGCGTAGGCAGATCATCTCCAAAGGAGCATATGTTAATAGATCCTTCTTCTTCGCCTCCACCGGCTGGTTGTGGTAGTGGTGGTGGTGGTGGTGGTGGTGTCCGAGGTTCGGGATGCTCCATGGGAGGCGGCTGGTGGTGGTCGTGGCTCCAGGTGTACACCAGAAGGTCCATCAGCTGCTCTTCGGGAAGAAAGAGCTGCTGCTGCTGCCACTGCTGCTTCTGGTGCTGTTATGAATGGGGGGCCGGCTGGTGGCCGTCTGGCCACTCTCGCCGCCGCCGCCGCTCACTTCAAAAGGAACCAGGAGAGAGAAAAAACGAGTGCAATGGAATGGGAATCCAGGTGGGCTTGGTGCTTCTCATGGGAATTCCAATTTCGATAGGAGCGACGTTTCCACAGGTGGCCGGCCATGGGAAACTTTTGCGGCGGCAGTGCCAACGTGCGCTCTATTGAGAATGGGCCGGAGAATTCGAATGGTAAGTTCGTAGAAAGGAACGGAAAAATTCGGTGGTGACCTGTTTTTCGGGGTCTCTACAGCAGGTGCGCCGTTGGCGTTGGTGCACTTGAACACCCGGTCAGCGGGCGCGCCACTCTCTAATGATATTTTGGGAACGGCCCCACCGGGTGGGCCGCCACCTGACAAGATGTAAGGATTCTGGCAACAACACACACCTGCACACACACGCCTTCCTTAATTTCTTGTTCTCTTCTATTTCTCCCTCTCCATTACGCAACGCGACACTACAATGAGCAGGTGTCACGACACCCACACAAATTTCATTGAAAAGATACCGACACTTGTTGTATCGGCATGGGGAGGGGTGCGATGTCAATCAAACCCGCACACACCCAGATAAGTATCTCAAGGGGCGCCAAAGGTCCATCTGGTGACACATGTTATGTGTGACCGAGTGCGGCGAGTCAAAAAAAAAACAAAACAAAAAGGGAAACGAAGACTAAAACGATGCCTGCTGCTGGAATCGAACCAGCGTCGCCACGGCCACAACGTGGAGTACTAACCACTATACTAAGCAGGCCGAAAGCGCGAGCGCCTTAGGACGTTTACAACGTCGCTGGCGTGCCCGCACCGATCGGGGGAAAGTGCGATTGTGCGGAAGATGATAGTTGACGGAGGAGGAAAGTTTTTCGCTAGAACCGACTGGTTTTCGATAACTATTTTGAAGAAAAAACAACTACTCTGATTATAAATATAGGCTATTCACCGCGTTCCGCTGAATGATTTCAGAAATGCTTATCTCTGAAACGAAAAACCACGACAACGGCCTAGTCTTCCAGTTTTCTGACTTTACGCGATTAGGACAAACGGTCTGACACACGGTGAGCCAACCACATGTAGAACCATGAAACCACGTCATGAGACTATTCGACAACCGAATTCCCATCAACAACTCATTGCCCTCACATGACCATCTCAACGGGAGATAATTTCAATTTCCGAATGAAGTTGACCGAATTTCCACCCTCTTTGATGCGTATCGAGATTTTCGTGCGGACACACAGGTGTCACCAAACGGATGGGAGAGGAAGGAAGGAAGAAGAAGAAGAAGTGTACACCTGCGGGGCTTTACAGGCCTATCATCTGCAAACAGCTGTGTGTTCTGCTGAGACTGTGATTCCGGGATGTAGATTTGAATCTTCCTTTTTCCTTCTCTTCTTCTTCTCTATCTTCGGTGCCTCGATTTTCAAATCGGACGGGGATTGACCCCAAGACACTACCGTCAACGCTAAACAAAGATTATGCAAATCGACAGGTATTATCCACCACACAGTCAAGAGTGCGAGGTACCTTCTACTTTCAAATTCAATTCTTGCGAGAGTTCCAAGAAAAAAGTGGTCAAAAAAGGTCCTGGCCGGGTTCGAACCGGCGACCTTCTGCGTGTGAAGCAGACGTGATAACCACTACACCACAGGACCGGGCGAGCGTCTCAGCGCACGCGGGCAAACAAAAACTCGTCGTAACTCTTCCCATTTTAATGCGGTTTTTACATTTTTTTTTTTTTGGGAGGCGTCGAACAAAAGGGACGATTTGAGGGAGAAAGAGAATGGACACTTCTGGAGGCGACGTGCAACGGGTCCAGATGTGCCGGGAATATCGGATTCAGATGGTGCCTGCAGATGGGTACCTTCTGGCCTTTGGCTCATTTGTGTATAAGTGACGACTCATGTGCGCGCGCGCGCGCGTTTGGCTCAGTGTGGCTCACAATTTGAAATGCTCGCACCTGCGACGACGACGACTACGAAGAATATGACGAGGAAAAATAAGCTAGTATTCGAGAACTGAGAGGGGGTCTTCTTGACCTAATATTTGAAGAGTCGGCTGAAATGACCGATAATTAGAGGGAAAATGGTGGGATCATCACAGTGGGTGCCATGAATGAGAATATTTGCTCAAATGGGGTTTCTTTGATGTAACCAGACGAACGTAACAGTTGGAGATGTGGAATGGCATGACATGGCACAGAACGGCACATGGAATGGTGAGAAACACGAGGGATGTATAGACCGTACTTTAAAAATACCGGGCTAGCCCGATGGAAAAAATAGCCGGGCCGGGCCGTTGGATTTCTAGGCCCGGCCCGGTTGCTAAACCGGTGCCCTCCGATTTCAGATTAGCAGTGCCGACTGCCGTCGATCCAAAAAAGAAAAATAACGCGCCTTATCGAGATTCAAAATTTCAACTTTTGACTACCCGGGCCGAGAATTTACAAAAATAGGCCGGCTCGGCTTGAAGTATGGTATGGACTTGATGCAGAAAGATAATCGGCTGAACTTAAAAATCATTCGCGGAACTAGGTGGCAGTAGAATATCATAAAGTGGTTTTTTCTTTTTAATGGGGTGGCATCAGCTTTTCTCGATGTGGCACTATAATTTCATAGCTAAAAGTTATATGGCAGTAGTGTTTAGCGAACGTGAAACAACCATTCCATGACTTGGCACTGACATTTCACACGTTTTCTTGACGTGACACTAAACTCAGTTTAAAGTAATGTTTCACGAAAATCATGACGTGGCATTGACATTTCACAATGTGCCGTACAATTTCATAGTTGAGAATGCCATGGCAGAAACGTTTTACTAACAAAGCACCAGCATTTTATCGAATTGAACTATATATTAATAACGTGACACTATCATTCCATGACGTGGCATCGGTGGAAATCGTGGCACGGTTATTTCAAAGTGAAAATAATAGAAATTAACTATTCTTAATATACTGAAAGTGACGTGGTACTACCACTTCATCTCAAAGCTTTCTATTTTCTATATTTCACATTCAACACGTGGCCTAACTTTCCTCAATTTATCAAAATCTAGTCCCTACGGTTTTCGAAGAGCAGATTGCAGTGCGTGATACACCCCCAACACACTTGAATGAATACATTTCGGACACTTCCGCCAATTGAGATATCATCTCAATTCATCGCTTATGCGGCAAAGAAGAACGGAAGCTTCTCTTTCCCCCACCCATCTGTTGCTCTTTTCTTCGTCACCCCCCGACCACTACTACCACCATAACCGCTTATTCTGGTTGTATTCTGAATTGAGCTCCAAAATCGGCTTCAGCTTCAGCTTCTTATTCCACGTCTCGAAATGGATATGCTAAGTTTGTGGTACCTGCCCCTTATGAATATTCATTTGGGGGTAGTAAACGAAGACGTCTTCTTCTTCTCCTTCTTCATAACATCATTACTATTATGACCCCTTTAACCCATTTCCACATTTTTCGCTCGAAATGCTCCGCGGAGCCCCCGGCTCTACACGAATTTCCACTTGTCACTTTGCATTATCAAACCCGCCATTCTCATTTTTCACACCCGTCTTTCGTTTTCAATTCCTATTCACTTCCCGGCGCCGCCTTCACTTTCCCTGGGGAATCTCTGTTTTCCCGGATTACTGTAGGTCACAGTGGGCGTGGTGTTTCAGAGTGGTGAGCCTATTCGAGAAGCGGAGCAGTTGAGCACAACGATGAGCTCGTCGACGACGTCAACTGTGAATTCTGTGTTCGCCGAGCCCGGTGTGAGGCTTTCGATTAATTTGCGAGAGAGGTAAGTTCGCCCTATTGGACTTTGAACTTGATCGGTTATTTGGACACGTACACACGATTCTAGGTCGTGTCTGCATTCGCACGTGATACACGAGATAACAGATAACAGATAATTATCGAAACCCCACACACACACGCATTCATAGACAACAAACATTATGACGTGTATTCGATGCAAAACAACATGTTTTGATCTTTTGATACCTGCAGATGTCGAATGCATGATTTGAACGAGGCGCTCGATGATCTTCGCGCAGTGATACCGTATGCGCACGGAGGGTCCGTAAGGAAGTTGTCGAAGATCGCCACGTTGCTACTCGCCAAGAATCATATCATTATGCAGGTGAGACCCTATGATTCGTTAGACGGTAATGGGCTCGGTTGTGACTAGTCTATTTAGGTAGCCTAATTCTCAGCCTAAAATAGTCTAGAGCAGTCCAGGCTGAGCTGGTTTGCCCGTTTTCTGAGATAGAGGACATAATGGCTTGAACTAGGCCACACCGTTTAAATGGGCCATAACAATCAAATATAGTAGGAACGGTCTAGAACATCGGATATCGGCCCAAAGTGGCCCATCGCCTAGATTTGATTAGGCTTAGGAAGAGCCAATTCGAGAAACATTCAGGCGGCCCGGATTTTATCTAAAAATCGAGGCAGAATAGAGAATAGAAAACTGATTTCGTTCGAATAAGTTTGGGTATAGTCCTGTGTTTTTTTATTTTGTAACTTTGGGAGTTGGGACTGTCTATGACAGTGGGGAACGGTCGAGAAAGTCCAAAAACGGCCAATATTAGTCCGGATTGAGAGAATAGTTTAGATTAGCCCAACGGTAGAAAGACTAGAATTCTGAAGTTTAAAACAGCCCTTAGTTGAATCGAGCTGTCTAAAATGGCCTAATCTAATATTGCACTGTGATCTAAAATAGTCTTCCATTTTTCATTTTCGCGTCACTTTTCAGGCAAAAGCCATCGACGAGTTGAGCGCCCTCGTGTCTCAACTGAAATCTTCGAAACAATTGTCGTCGACGTCTTCGGAAGAATGTCCCAAATCGACGTCATCAGACGACTCCTCCAAATTCCTAATCAATTTCAAACAAGAACCGGAACTCGCATCAGATACTACCACTTTGAAATGATACTCGTTCCCCCCCCCCCCCCCCCCTCCTTTTTTTCCCTTCTCACAACGATACCGATCTCTTTTCAAGTGGAAATAATCGAATCATTTCTTATTCGCCCCGCGGCCACTAAAAACTGAAAACTAAAAATTGAGAACTATAAAATTGTGTCCTTTTTCTCTCAATCGACTGATTTGTGATCTTTCAATCCGATCGATTTTCGCGATAAGTACGAAATGTGACTGTTTACCACCATTTTTCTCTTATCAATGATTTTCCCATCTTCTTTTCGCTATTTCCGAGACAGAAATGCGATCGGAAGAAGGCGATTGGAAATGAGATGTGTGATGTCGAAAAGTTTTCTCTTCCTTTTTGGGAACGAGATGTAACAAAAACAAGGTGATAAAACGGAAAAAACGAACAAATTTCGAGTCTCCAGTGGCAAAATCACCAGGAATAGAATTTTACGCAAATCGTCAACAGAGCGCACTTGCAGCCTTTGAAAACAGGCTCTCGGCACGTTTTAATCAACTTTTTTCGAGCGATGGCTAAGGGTTTTCCGAGTTTTTTGTAATATTGCCATTTAAAAACTGATAATTTTCACATTTAGAAGAACTTTTTAGATTTAGTGGTTTTTTCGAATTTTTCGTAACTTTTCGCGCTAAAAATCACAATATTCATAATTTTAGTGTTTTTTTTTTAATTTTAAAGTTCAATTCACAAGAAAACCGGTGCTTATCGTTAAATGTTTCTTGAAAAACAAAAAATACCTGGAAAAACGGCGATTTTCGATTTTTGAGCATTTTTCCGCGGTTTCTCCTGTAAATTGTCGAGAATTTAAAACATTTTTTATTGAAAAAACAATTTGAAATGAAAATCAAAAAAAAAAACATCCAAAACTACTTTTTCACCGAAAAAAAAACAATAAAAAACAATAAAAATGTTTTTATTTTCAAAACTCCCGGGGGGCCGCCGATTGAAAATCCTAGGCCACCGTCTCGAAATCCTCTTCCAGATTTGAATTTCCGCGTTTGCTTCGAGTGCTTCGAGTGCTGAAAGTGCTCTTTGCTGCCTTGTGACGCAATTTCAGTCTACCTTGATGCCAAGAGCCCGGAAAACAAAGACTCGTAAAACGTCGAGCACTTGACACCTCGCCAAAACGGTCTTTCGGAGCGATAACACGAAATACCGATTGTAATCACCCTTCTCATCTCTCTCTCTCTCTCTTTTTCATTCTTTCTTATCAATGTAACATTTTGTGTCCGACTACAAAAAGATACCCATTCCATCGTCAGATTGAAGAAAGAAAGAGAGAAAAGTGATCGGATCAAAAAGAGGAACCGCGATCAACGACCAGAAAGTGTCTTCTTTTTCTTCTTCTCTTCTGTATTCTTTTTGACAAGATCACAAAACGCAATGAGAAAAAGAAGAAACAGAACAGTTTTCGTGCCTGCGAGATGGCGCCAAGTGGCGAAATAGTGTGTCGAACGGAGAGACCGACAGACGTCTGATTAGACAAACGGCCCAGCGATGATCTTCGGTTATTACGCGACGAGACGGCGAGAAAGAAACATTCTTGTCGGCGGAAAATGTTTCGTGGTTGGCGCAAAGTGCGCTCTGTTGAAGTTGGCGCGAAATTTGAAAACCCGGGAGAAAAATGTTCAAAAACCCGGGGAAAGGGAGGTTTTTATACTGTTTTTCGGAAAACAACTTTTAATTGTCGTGGAATTTCGATTTTTACACTGAAATCGGGAAAATATTAAAATTTTGGACGAGTTTACAATTTTCAAAAAAAAATTTGGATGAAAATGAAAATGCTTACAAAAAATGGGAAAAACAGTGAATTCCGAGTAAAACAAGCGGGAAAATGACCTGAAAATCCACGGCCTAGGAACCCGAAAAATCAAACTGAAAATGTAGAAATTTCACATGAAAACAGCCTTTTTAAAGAAAAAATACCAGAAAATGCGAAAATCCTCGCTTTCAAAATTCCATATTCGAATTTCGCGCTCAGTCCAGTGGAGCGCAGTTGGAAAGATGGGAAACTTAGAACAATCTAGACTAGACTGAAGTTTCCGTACTAAAAGCCTAGCGTGGCCGAGAAAACTCTTAGGCCAACCACACATCGCGACTGCACAAAGAGTTGTGCATGGCCCTACCCTCACTCTCCGGCGGCACAAACTGATGTCCACACTCTGGTCGGTTGCATGTCAATAACACACTTATTTTCGCTTTCAGCCGACACTTTTCAATAGTTTTTCCACGTCAATAGGGAAGGGAGGAAAAAGTGTTTAGGAAGAAGCGAATTGTTTATTTTTACGATTTTCCTCTCTCTCTCTCTCTCTCTCTCTCTCTCTTTTCCCCTCCGCCACTTTTCCCGAAAGAGCTCCAATTTTCAGCCATTTCATTCGCGATAGTCTTCTCAAAAACCGACATGGCCTAGTTTTCCGGTTGATTGCGATAACTAGTCCGCACCGTCGCGCCAGTTTTTGGCCTTGTTTGTGATTGTGAAGTAGGTGGAGTTGACGTTGGGGGGGCAAAGTGGGCGGAGTCGAGACAAACCGATCCCGCCCACTTTTTGCGGAGCGGAGACCCATATAAAAAGGTGGGCGCGATCGGTGGGAAAACCATCTGGACCCCACGGTCCACACTTCGATCCCCTCCCTCCTTTCGTCGACTTCTTATCACAGTGTGGAGACTCTCTTCTCGCGGAGGAGACACGAAAATCAATGCGACCGACTGCCGACATGTCACGTGAAGAGTGGCGTGGCGTGGCGTGGCGCCACTCGGGTTCACTTTGACCCCCTTTCCAACCGTGTTACACTCTTTCGTGCTGCTCGGCGATGTCAAAGTGCAGTGTGTAACAGCCGCGTCTCTTTCTCTGTCGCTGACGCTGACGATTCGCAACTAGTGCGACCGCGAGTTTCAATTTGACTTGCACATTGGCTTTGCAAAGACTTTGACTAGGTCATTGACTCTGCGAAGGCCTTGACTATGTCATTGACTCTGCGAAGTTTATGACTATGTCATTGACTCTACAAAAACTGACTATAACATTATTAACTCTGCGAAGAAGACTTTACGAGTCAAACCAAATCAGAGATCGGGAAGTTTCTCCCAGCAACTAGTGAGAATGCCATTTTGACTCTGTCATTGACTATGTACTGTCAAACTCCGGATACTTGATGGATTAGTGACTATCCGGGCATTAACTCCTCCTTTGACTTTTTGGTGTTTCAACCCATACCAGAGATCAAAAAGTGTAGGCCACGTTTCAAGTCCAAACGCCAAACAATCCATTGTTACATACATAGGTGGGTGGGTTTTATGCGCGTTTGCATATCTAATCACCATCTATCGACCAGTCTTCTCGCATCATTTCGTCGAAATCGCGTGCCACGTGACCAAAAAGTGGGCGGAGCCCGAAAACCGCGTCTCCTCTCAAAGAACTCTCATATTGCGATAAAAGTGGAAAGAGAGGAGTGTACGAGGCGTCACACACACTCTCAGTCTCCACGAATCGCGCGCTATTTCCACCCCCTTATCGCATTTCACTTTTTGAGTTTTGGGGTACTATAAGCTCCTTTTTGTCACTATAAATATCTAGATTGATTGTCACCTTCCCTCTTCTTCTTCTTCTTCACCTACTTCCCATCTACCTTCCCTGCCGAAATGTCGCGTACGATCCACTCTCCGACCACCTCAAGAATCTCCCGACATTCATCGCTTTTCCAGGAATGGCCCAATCGCTTCGCAGCCAATTCGCCACCGACAAGGCGGTCCTTCAGAAGTTTCTGAATCTCGACCAAAAGGGCAAATACCAGGCGACGTACATTTGGATCGACGGCTCCGGCGAGAATCTTCGCGCCAAGACCCGCACTTTTGATTTCGAGCCGACAGATCCGGCCAGTGAGTTTGCTTCTTGAACGACTATTCAAATTTGTCTGAAAATTGCAGAGCTGCCCGTCTGGAACTTTGACGGTTCGTCGACCGGACAGGCCGAGGGAGCCGACTCGGATGTGTACCTGAAGCCCGTCGCGATCTATCCGGACCCGTTCCGACAGGGCAACAACAAGCTGGTGATGTGCGAGACGTACGATAACAAGAAGAAACCGACCGGTACGTGCCGGCTGCGCTGCTTGGTCGTTTTTTGGATTTTTGTCACGTGACCTTCATGTGATATGGGTTGATGTGTCAGGTGTTTGTGTCAATTGGTCACTTCCATCTGTTTTGTTTATCACCCCCCTTTAACGTTGTGGTCGTCTGCATCTGGCATCTGCAGAAGACGTCGTACTTCCAATTCGACATGTTTAGAAGACGTGACACCTTCTGACGATCAGACATCGTCACCCGTTTGTCAGTGTGTTTTGACCTCACCCTGAAGGGGAAAATTTGGAGTCTAGAGACGATCGTGTACTCTGACCCCTGCCACCACTCCCGCTAATCTGTTTGAGCAGATTTCACTGATTAGAATGACGGGTAGGAGGGAGAAACTATAATCGGTTGGGTCAACATAGAGGGAGGAATAGGATGGGAAATGGACGAAAGTTCATTAGAGATAAGGAGGGTGAGGGGATCTTTTGATCTTTTCAATTCAAAATTATGCTGACAAATTTTCGCGCTATGACCGCCGCCATTGGCGGATGTCTGGCGGCTACCCACACTTTGCCAGGCTAGGACTATTTGCGTGACCATTAATAACGGTACTGCGGCGCCACTGGCGGATGACTGGCCGATATCGATGTTTTCCTTTTTCAGCCACCAACCACCGTCAACGATGTGTTCAAGTGATGGAGAAGTGTGCCGACCAGCATCCGTGGTTCGGAATGGAACAAGAGTACACCCTTCTCGACATCGACGGACACCCGTTCGGATGGCCGAAGAACGGATTCCCGGGACCGCAGGGACCCTACTACTGCGGCGTCGGCGCCAACAAGGTCTACGGTCGCGACATCGTCGAGGCGCACTACCGCGCGTGCCTCTACGCCGGCATCAACGTCTCCGGCACGAACGCCGAAGTGATGCCCGGCCAGTGGGAGTTCCAGGTGGGACCGTGCGAGGGCATCGAGATGGGCGACCAGTTGTGGGTGGCGCGATACCTGCTGCAACGTGTCGCCGAGGAGTTCGGCGTCATCGCCTCCTTCGACTGCAAACCGATCAAGGGCGACTGGAACGGCGCCGGGTGTCACACCAACTTCTCCACCGAAAAGATGCGCAACCCGGGCGGCATCAACGAGATCATGTCGGCGATCAATAAGCTGTCGCTCGTCCACCCGCAACACATTGCCTACTACGATCCGCACGGCGGAAAGGACAACGAACGCCGTCTGACAGGTCTCCACGAGACCGCCAGCATCAATCAGTTCTCGTACGGTGTGGCGTCGCGCGCCTCGTCGATCCGCATCCCGCGCTCCACCGACGACGACGGCTACGGCTACTTCGAGGACCGCCGTCCGTCGTCCAACTGCGATCCGTACACCGTCACCGCCGCGCTCGTCCGAACCGTGTGTCTCGAGGGATCCGAGCGTAAGCTCTCGATGATGTACGTGCCGAGCCAGGTGCCGAACCTCGCCAAACACTAGATTCCGTGATCCACGTCTTTTTTTCTTCGTCTAAACTTCAACTTTTACCGCATTTACTCTAACAGAAGGCTCCCTCCTGAAGTTTAACTTTGATTAGGTATATCTCAAAAACTAGAATAGTGAGAGGAAAGTTGTCAACTACAAAGTTATGAAAAATTTTACGATGCTCATTTTTGTAGTTGACAACTTTTTTGTAACTCTTCTAGTTTCAGAGATACTTCTAGTTTTAGGTTTACAACTGAAAGAGGGCCTTGTATTAGAGTTTTTACGGTGACTTTTTTCTTGACACATATTTTTCTCTATTCTTCTCTATTTTAATTTTGTACAGCTAAATAAATGATAAATGAAAAATGATACAAGAAAACGTGAGTTTGTCCTCAAAAAAGCTCACAAAACGCCGAAATCGCCTATTTTGAGGGGTTATTTTGAAGACGAAACAGGTTTCTCGGTAACAGTGCATTTATGGAAAAAAGTGAGTCGATTTTTCGAAAAATTATCTGAAAACAGTTTATTGTGCGCAGCAAGTGCCCGTAAATCGACATTAAATAGTCTCTTTCGTGCGAGACCCTGTGAACCGCTTTTTTTGGCTTTTGCGTACAACTTTGCAGTTTGAATTTGTCGTCAAATTAAATGTTTTGTACGTAATGACCTAATTGAAACGAACAAACACCCGGAAACTTCATAGCTCCGGAAACTTCATAGATCCGCAAAGTACGCATTCACCGCATCTCCGCAATTTGTCGTCAACCCCGCACAGTACGCAATCGTCACCGTTTCCAGATAAAAGTAGCGCGGATCGTAAGAAGGAGGCGGCGGAGGCGGCGGAAAAAGCGGCGAACGCCGGTCTCGTGAATCGTCTCTTCGTGAAGTTGGGCCAAAAAGTCGGCTATGTGGAGCAGACGAAGTTGTCGCGTCGATTCCACAGTAACATCGACAAGCTCGTCGCCTACCACAACTCGATCTTCAACATTGTCGCTCATCTCGAGGCGCAAGTGCAGGTGTGGGCGCCGACCGCGACGCGACTGCGTCGCAACCAAAGAAAACTTGTGGTTGTTTCTTGTTTTCAGTTGAATCCGACGTTTTTGGAGCAGAACAAGGTGACAAGTCCCGACGGCCAAAATCCATGGGAAATGCTCGGCGGATGGCTCTACTTCCTGGCGCTCACCCAGTTCGATGGACCACAATCGGTGACCTACTTTCGACTATCACTAGAGCGCACTTTGTTGATCGCTGTTTACCATTTCTTGTTTATTTATTTTTTTTTTGCAGAAACTACTGGAAAAGTTTAGTTGCGCGTGTGGCAAAATTGCAAAACGCGACACTCATGTCCAAATGAGAAGTTGGTCATATTTTTTTTTGCTTTTTTTTCTAGAAAAAAATAATGTTCATGTTTTTCAGCTCGAACACATCTTCTGAAAAAGATGGAGGCGTTTATTCAGGAGAGCGGGGAATTGAATAAAAACGTCGACAATTTGATCGTTTTGCTCCATGGAATCGACGATTCGCGGCATAAGGTAAACGCGCTCCACCGCACACCTTCACCTTTTCGCATTTTTCTTCTGTTTTTGCAGCTGAAATCGTCGCAAACTGTGAATGAGCTGAAAATTCGCGGAGAAGAGTATCGGAGCTTCATTCGAGCGTTCAACGACAAAGTACGCGCACTTTTTTGGGGAATGGCGGTGGCCTAGAATTCTTACCCGTCGTTTTCTAGGCCGTCGAGGTTCAGGGGCACATTGACGAGCTGTCGATGGTGGCGACACTTCATCAGAACGATCTGGTGAAGTTTGCGCGCGAACTCTCGTCACTTCACGATCAGACGCACAATTTGCTCACCGAAGTGTTTATTCGACTCGGAGTGACAGTGAACAAGCCGGTCACCTCTACTAAACGGCATCACAAATGAAATGATGAATGGGGGGTAATAAACCATTGACTGGAGAATTTACGAGATTCAAAGAATGTCGACATCGATGGTTTCGACGGTTGCCTGACTGGCGATCAGTTTACTTTGAACAATTTGACGCCATTTGTTGGGTTTTAGCATGGCTGAAATTTGAGAGTTCCGACTTTTTCACTATGATTAGAGGAAAACTTGCTAGTGATTTGTTATAGTCAATTTTGAACAAAGTCCAAAGTTACTTGTAGTCAATGGGTAGGCAGAGTCAAAAGTTGTCATTGTCTAAGTTTAGTGAGAGTCCAAGCTACTTGTAGTTAATAGTTTAGGGAAAGTCAAAACTCTCTGTAGTCAATGCGTAGGGGAGTCCGAGCTACTCGTAGTCAATGTACAGTCAGAGTCAAAAATCCCCATAGTCAATAAATAGAGGAAGTCAGAACTTCCCGTAGTCAATGTATGGGGAGAGATATCTATTGCAAACTTTCACAGTCACTAAGAGTTGAAGTCCAAACTCCTCGTAGTCAATGTTCAACAAAGTAAAAAGTTGCCAAGTTGGACTCACGAACTAAACTCTTCCGATAGTTGCTGACGATGAACAAAACGGCGAGCGGATCGATAATCGGATAGATCGCCATGCTCATTGTGCTGATGAAAATGAGCACGCCGGCGTCGAAATTGAGCAGCGGAGCCGACACGATCACCATAATCGGTGTAAACATGAAAACGAACGGGATGCTCGTCTGAGCAATCAGAGCGAAGAATATCTGATTGTTGAACTCGTCGTCGAAATTGTTGCTCTTCACGATGGTCAGCGATTTGAAGTAGGTCTTGAGGCCGCAGTAGAAACTGATCAAACTGACTGTTGACTGCAATTTCAGATCTTTCGGTGGTGTTTAGCTTTCGAATGAACTACCAGAATGACGACTATGTTGATGATCAGAAATATCGCCTCCATGTTGTAGACCTCTTCACCCTGATTGTTGATGTGCTGGAGAAAGTTTACTTTTAATTTGAAAATTGTCTAGTCTAGTCAATGATCAAAGTTAGTCAAAATGAGGGTAATAGTCAGTTTGAAGTTAGTCCAGAAAAAGATGTAGTCACAAAACTTAGTCAAACTTTGGATAGTACCAAAACTGTTAAGTCAAGAGTTAAGTCAAGTTGCGGGTTGTAGTCAAAGATTGAAGTTAGTCAAAACATATAAGAATTTTAAGTCAACCACCCGCAAAGATCAAGCTGAAGATCGGAAGTTAGTCAAGAGAACTGTCAAAGTAGGTCAATCAGAAGCAAACTCCACACTGACCACAAATTGGACTCCGAGGTACTCGAGCTCGTCGATCTTCACTTCCAAACTGACTTCCACCGCCGCCCTCATGTACTCGGTTATCTCGGCCCGTTTCCGAGCCGGACCGATGCACAGGAACAGCCAGTCGACGATGACGACGCCGATCCCGAGGTACCAGTAAAGAAGACGTTTTCCCGAAAAGTAGCGAATCGAGGATGGCCTGGAATGAGAAATTAGGCCATTTCGAGGCTTACGGGCCTACCGACAAATCACACAATACCGATAGATGAACTGGACGGCTGTGAGACACACGGAAATGGCACTTGTCGTCGAGTAGAGTGCTGAAAATGTATTTTTAGCCTCATTAGCCGGTGCTTTCAGTAAACACATGGGAAATAACTCGAGAGTATATAGTTAAATAACTCTTGTGAGTACTTTTATAGGAAGTGATAGAGTTCAGGAAAATGTGAAAAATACGAAACTAACTGGCCGTATAATAGAAAAGAACCTTTAGTAGTGAAGTTAAAACTGAAAAATCTCTGAAACTAGTAGAGTTATGAGAAATGCTCAACGTTAAATCTCCTATGTATTTGTAGTTGACAACTTTTTTGTGACTTTTTAGGGTTTACGGTAATGTTCTAGTCAAGTTCGAAAAAAGTCTGTGCACTGTATTTGAAACAACAAACTTGTGAGGCCCCATCTCAGCGGAGCCGGAAGTGTTTCTTTGTCGATGGCGCTGAAAACGATGAAGCAGTGACCGTGGGCGACGAATGTCTGAAACTCCGTGACGACGTCTTCAACCTATCTGACGTCATCTAACCGGTCGGCCGAGCGCGGTGAGCACCGACAAAAACAGGCAGAACGTGGAGAAGGAGACCATCAGGTAGCGGTACTGTCCGATGTTCTTCGGGCTCTTCAGGTTGATCATGAGCAGTAGGAATGTGTTGACGACGATCGATAGGACGAGACAGATCCATTGGACGATTTGGGTGGTCAGGTACCAGTAGTATGACTGCATAGATACTCAGATAGGATAGAATGGAATGGAATGAAAACGAGTGGATGGGGGGGGGGGAGGTCTGGGGATAGGTCGACGAGTATTGTTTTCGATGGAAGATACTCGGAAACTGGCTCGAAAACAACGAGACGGTGCGTCCCGGTGGGAGCCCGCTTGTCACCTGACTGACATGTGGAGAGAGTTGACAAGAGGTGGGGGAGACAACGATACATCGCGCTCTACTGCACTTTGCCTTTGCCACGTGTTCGCTAGAGCGCGAATCGCATTCCTTCGGAAAGATGCCACGCGTCGGACCCGTTTTGTCGGGTAGATTTACGGAGAAAGCGTGTGCACACCGAATGACGACAAACGCGGTTTCTCGTGGGAATTCAGGAACACTGTCAGAAGTCTCCTGAAGACAGGTGACGGCGATTGACGTAAGGGGAGGAGGGAAGAGAGCACACAGAATGTGTCTTCTGGTCAGAACGTATGTACATGACGACTTCAGAATTGCACAGAATGGAAATTTTAGGGGGTTTGGTTACTTTAAGAGATGTTAGGCCTCTCGAAGTAGATCAGTAGTGTGAAGCATCGTTCAGTTGGTGAACTTGAAACTTAAATTTCTTTGAAACTAGAAAAGTTATAAGAAAGCCGTCAACTACAAAAATGTTCAGCGTAATAATTCCCATAGTTTTGTAGTTGTCACCTTTTTTGTAGCTATTTTAGTTTTCAAGTTATACCCTTCAATTTGTATGCTTGGAAGAGATTCTCCCCCCAGTGCCACATCATAGTCACTTCCTTCTCTGACTCATCTCAGTTTTTCATCTCGTTTTCTGCGATCTCTGTTTTTCAAAAAAATGTCCAACTCGCCTAGCATAATGACAGAAAACAGATTGATGAAAAACATTTTCCGGGCGTCTCAACAGGGCGGAAGTTGTTTTTTGGAAAGGGTATTCTCAATTTTTTAGAGTTTATTCACTGGAAATGCTATGGAATTGCATGTGACCTGGCTCTTGGTTGTTTGTATTGATTCGTGCCGCTGCTCCGTCCTTTTTCGCGCCGTTTTCATCGCTTTTCGGCTCGATTTTGTGCGACAGACACATCAGTTCTGGAATCGGATTTTCAGACGTGACTATTCCACAGGCGTGACACGCAATTCGACGGAGTTTCAGACAAAAGTTTTCAGACTTTGGGAATCTTCAAAACTAAAAGTGTGCGAATTTTCGGAAACCTTGTCAGTGGTAGATCAAGAAGTGGACTGCCAAACTTACTGAAAACGTAGGTGCGATAATACTTGATGACGTAGATCACAATGAGAGGATCTATCACTGGGTAGATCACAAAAGTGATTCCGGGAACATTTGAGAGAATACCCAGGGGAATGTTGAAAAGTGGGCAGGCGAAGTAAACAGTGGAAGGGAGGAATAGGAAGACGCATGGTACTATGCTCTGAAAATATTTCAGACAACTTATTTTCAGCGCGATGGATTCCCAGATACCTGCAATAAGAGAGCTTGAAACAGCTCTTTCTGCAGTTTCATATGATTCGACAATTGTGACGTGGCTTTCGAGATCCTTCGGTAGGTTCGAATACCACAGTAGACTATACTTAGAACTGGAAATACAGATAAAATGAGTATGAAAGCGCAGCCGAGAGAGCAGAGGTCGAGGGAAATCACACCACTGGGGTCCAGGGTCTGAAAAATAGAAATCTGGAAGTTTTTCCTGCAAATGCAATGCAATTCCATACATAATAAGTCATCCTGACATAGTACAAAGATCCATTTTCAGGTATATCAAAAGTTGATAAAAGGGATTCTCTGAAACGTCACGGATGATAAAGTGGCACTGCCATTTCACACCTGAACCCGTCATTTCGCGATTCTTCCATTTGAAAACCGCACACGAATCCGATGATGCCGAAAAAAAGCGAGACGGAAATCATTCCCGAATACCAAAGGGACATTCTCCATGAATCGAATAGTTTCAGCATTGGACTTCTGAAAATTGAGAGTTTAGGGGAAAATAGGAAAAGTTTGAAAATCACTTTGTCATTGCGAAATATCGATAGATGAACTGAACCGATAATGCGACGAACATCATTGAAATTGACGAACAGGCTAGTGCTGGAACACCTTTTCTAATTTTTTCAAACACTTTTCATAATTAAACAGAGTTGGAAAGTGAAATGACGTGGCACAACAACTTACATATTAACACTTCCATTCCAATTTCAGGAAGTCCAAGGAAATTTCTTCTCACAAAGATTGAGATGGAAGTCTCGAAAGTGAAATAGTTCTGAAAATCCACGTATTTCATCTGAAATCCTGACCTGCCTACCACATTCAGAAACGTGGTGATAGCCGAGAACCACATACTCTGATAGCTGAAAAACGCCATCAAATACTTGTAGTTGCCGAACTTTTTCGGCGATTTCGTGAAAATGCAGTAGAGAAGGAGCAAGTTGTTCGGAATTGTCACGCACAGAGTCACGACCTCCACGTGGCTCGATACTTGCAGCCAAATGGCGCCGAGCATCATCATCGCGAGGAGCACGACGGGAAAAGAGATTGAGAGTAAGGAGTAGTAGTACACAATCCACCAGGCATCTTGTTTTTCGAAACAAGAAAGAAGCTACTGGCTCTCCCCAGTGACACCAAAAAAAAAAAGAATTTGCCACTGATCCCGCCCGACCAAGGGGCTAATGAGCTGAAAACGCGAAATCGGCACGTTTCTAGACGGGTAATTTGATTTTCCGAAGAAAAAAAGACACCACCTGCGCTACTCCGATGCGATTACAAATAAAATGTTACGTGCGCGTTATTCTGTTCTGTTGGTGGGAAAATTGCATTTCGTCCAGGGACTACTGTGTATTTCTTGGAAACTGTGTACATAGACAACACCTAATTTTCTTGTTATTTTCAAATTTTCACTTTTTCATTAATATTTGCAAAGAATAAAAACGCTCTTCGGAATTATTTATTATCGGTTCGTCTGTTCTCGGAAACTTTCAAATCTCTGATATGCACGAATTGTAGATTTACGATAAACAAAGAGCCTCAGCCGTTATTTCGGAGCGTCGTACCAAACAATTTTCATCAATTAATTTGGCCTTTTTCTTCATTTCCTGGTTACTTTTGGCATTTTTTGATTGAAACATAGAAAAATTCTGCATTTTTTCCTAAAAAACTTGAAAATTAGCGTTCAAATACAAAAAAAAAACAATAATTGTCATAAAAACTGATAAACACTGAAATTGTTTTAAATTTCTACTTTAAAAAAAGCGTCAAAAAATATTCAATCTGGGAAGGAAGAATAACGTAAAACGTATTTTTATTAAATAAAAATTCATAAAATTTGGTACGACGCTCCGAAATTACGCCGTGGCCTCTTTGTTCATCGTAAATCTACAACGCGTGACAACAGACGGCGTACCGATAATATGAAAAGATTACTATAGTTTATTAATTGTTAATTGGATGTGTCGCTGCTCCGTTTTCATTGTTTTTCGGTTGAATTTCGTGCGAAAGACACATCAGTTCTGGAATGGACTCTCGTATCTTGCGGGTAGATCAAAAAGTATCTCGTATTGCCAAACTTACTGAACAGGTAGATGCGATAGTTTTTGATGACGTAGAGCACAATGAGAGGATCCAGCACGGGGTAGATCACAAAAGTGATTCCGGGAACATTTGAGAGAATACCCAGGGGAATGTTGAAAAACGGGCAGAGGAAGAATATAATCGAGGGGAAGAATAGGAAAGTGCATGGGATTGCGCTCTGGAATATTTTGCTTCGTTTTTTTTTCTGACAATCGTAGTTTTGTTGAATACCTGCAGCAGAAGGGCAATGAACAGCTCTTTCTGCAGTTTCATGTGATTCGAGAGTTGTGACGTGGCTTTTGACATGCACTTATAGCTCCGAATACCACAGTACGCCATGATCAGAACGGGAAACACGGAGAGCATAATCAGGAAAATGGAGCCAAAGGAGCTCAAATCGAGGGTAATGGCTCCGTGGGGATCGATAGCCTGAACAACAAGGAACTTTGTCACATGGTTCTAGAAAAAATCCGAGATAAAGTGCTTACATAATAAGATAGTCTGCTGTAGTACAAAGTCGCATTTTCAGGTATATCAAATGTTGACAAAAGGGATTCTCTGAAACGTCAAGTGATCTGAAGTGGCACTGCCATTTCACACCTGAACCCGTCATCTCTCGATTCTTCCATTTGAAAACCGCACACAAATGCAATGAGACCGAAAAACAGCGATAAGCAGATCATTCCCAAGTACCAAAGCGAAATTCTCCACGAATCGAAAAGTCTGATCATTGGGCTTCTGGAATTTCGGACTTTGAGTGAATAAGCAAAATTTTACTTTTTTGCCTTGACATTGCGAAATACCGATAGATGTATTGGACTGACAACGCGACGAACATCATACAATCCGAGGAGCACGCGAGAGCTGCAACCGTGACGTGACATGACCATCTGTTCGCTTCCTAGCTGAATCGCGCTCCGCCGCACTTTTGTGGCTTATCTCCTTAGTGCGATAGAGCGCGATTTGAGAACGAAGGTAACATGAAACTTAATATGTACTTACATGTCAATACTTCCATTCCGATATCAGGAAGTCCGAGAATATTTCGCGTGACAAAAACTGAAAATGAAGTCTCGAAAGTGAAATAGTTCTGAAAATCCATGTATTTCATCTGAAATCCTGACCTGCCTACCACATTCAGAAACGTGCTGATAGCCGAGAACCACATACTCTGATAGCTGAAAAACGCCATCAAATATTTGTAGTTGCCGAACTTTTTCGGTGATTTCTTGAAGATGCAGTAGAGAAGGAGCAAGTTGTTCGGAATTGTCACGCACAGAGTCACGAACGCCACGAGGCTCGATATTTGCAGCCAAATGGCGCCGAGCATCATCATCGCGAGGAGCACGACGGTAAAAGAGAGTAAGGAGTGGAATCTTTTACAAGCACCTTGTTTTCGAAACTGGCCCGGGGGTTTCGAGTATGTGACCGGGGAACCGAGTCTAATTAACCGGAACAAAGAGCACACACATTTTCTGCGGTCATACTTTTCGAGCCCCGCCTTCTATTCCTCCAGAGAATAGAAACCGCAGAAAATGAAAGGTTTTTGTTTGCGTTAATAAAAATATTTCGGTTCTAGTTGAAACGGTTCAAAAACCATCTCAAAGGTTGTAAAAACTGATGATTTTAGGCTAGATGCGGATTCCGAAAAGGCCACAGACCTCGAGGGTTTTTAGCAGGTGACTAATACATACCTTGAGAAGTAGATTTCCTGAAAAGCGCGAAAATAATGTTTTGATAAAATGTGTGCAGATTTTTCCGTTCGAGACTCGTTACGCCGGAGTTTCGTTGAATCATCCGCCAAGAAATTTAATATCACGGGATTTCTGATAGATGAACTAATTGGCTGCCTAGTACGCTCATCAGTCGAAACTTTCACAATTTTTGGGATGTGTTCATAATCAGCAAGTTTATTATCAATTGGTGATGCTATGGAATTGAATGTGCCCCGGCGCTTGGTTCTTCGTACTTTTCCGTGCCGCTGTTCCGTCCTTTTTCGCACGGTTTTCATCAGTTTTCGGCTCGATTTTGTGCGACAAACAAATGAGTTCTGGAACTGACTCTCGTATCTTCCAGGTAGATCGAAAAGTATCTCGTGTTGCCAAACTCACTGAACAGGTAGATGCGATAGTTTTTGATGACGTAGAGCACGATCAGAGGGTCCAGCACGGGGTAGATCACAAAAGTGATTCCGGGAACATTTGAGAGAATACCCAGGGGAATGTTGAAAAGTGGGCAGGCGAAGTAAACAGTGGAAGGGAGGAATAGGAAGACGCATGGTACTATGCTCTGAAAATATTTCAGACAAGTTATTTTCAGAGAAATGAATTTCCAGATACCTGCAATAAGAGAGCTTGAAACAGCTCTTTCTGCAGTTTCATGTGATTCGACAGTTGTGACGTGGCTTTCGAGATCCTTCGGTACGTTCGAATACCACAGTACGCCATGATCAGAACGGGAAACACGGCGAGCATAATGAGGAAAATGGAGCCAAGAGAACTCAAATCGAGGTTAATTGCCCCGTTGGGATCCATGGTCTGGACAACAAATAACTAGGATGTTCTGGAAATCCGAGGCCAAATGCTTACGTAATAAGTCATTCTGGCATAGTATAAAGTTCCATTTTCGGGCAAATCGAATGTTGACAGAAGGGATTCCCTGAAACATCACGGATGATGAAGTGGCACTGCCATTTCACACCTGAACCCGTCATTTCGCGATTTTTCCATTTTAACACCGCACACGAAAATGATGAGGCCGATGAAAAGCGAAAAGGAAATCATTCCGAAATACCAAATTGAGATTTTCCGTTCATAGAAAAGTTTAAGCATAGGGCTTCTGGAACAGAAAGTTTTAAGATTTTTCGAGTCACTACTCAAATTTTCACTTTGTCATTGCGAAATACCGATAGATGTATTGGACTGACAACGCGACGAACATCATGCTATTTGAGGAGCACGCGAGAGCTGGAACCGTGACGTGACATGAGCATTTATTCGTTTCCAAGCTTACATGTCAACACTTCCATTCCAATTTCAGGAAGTCCAAGGACATTTCTTCTCACAAAGATTGAAACAGACGTTTCAAAAGTGTAGTAGTTCTGAAAATCCACGTATTTCATCTGAAATCCTGACCTGCCTACCACATTCAGAAACGTGGTGATAGCCGAGAACCACATACTCTGATAGCTGAAAAACGCCATCAAATACTTGTAGTTGCCGAACTTTTTCGGCGATTTCGTGAAAATGCAGTAGAGAAGGAGCAAGTTGTTCGGAATTGTCACGCACAGAGTCACGAGCTCCACGTGGCTCGACACTTGCAGCCAAATGGCGCCGAGCATCATCATCGCGAGGAGCACGATGGGAAAAGAGATAGAGAAGAGTAGAACCCTTTATAAGCACCTTGTTTTCGAAACTAGCATAGGTCCTCTAGGATTTCGAGTCTGTGACCTGTCCAGTTATTCAGAACACTCAATGGCTCATGGGAAACGGGATTGTGATGAAGGTATACAAAAACATGTTCACTTCAGTGCAACGGCTTCAAAAACCATTACAGATCTGTCTGTGCAGCTAATATAGAGCATAATAACTTCGAAACTCGACAGACAGTTTCTTTGTGGTGGGACCCGCCTCCAGTTTTTCCGTGGACTCCCTCGATGTGTATCACGAAGAATAGAATAATTGTAACGGCAAATGCTCGCGGAGCAATTATATTTAACGATGACAGGTTTATTTCAATTCAACAGGGTTCAAAAATCATTCAAGATTTCTCGTTGCAGCTGACGCCAGTGGAAGCCGAGCACACGGAGTTTGTCGAGCCGCGGATGGGTTTTCCGGTGCAAAACTGCCAGTAGTGGGGCACGAAGAGGATGTAGGAGAAGGGCGAGACGACGGGAGCGAGCATGAACGAGACGGTGACAGCGTACTGTAGAACGTCTCCAGATGACACGCCGGTGTACATGGCCGAGAAGCAGAGGACGCCGAGGAAGATCCAAATTGGGATGCACACTTGGAAAGTGAGGATCTTGACGAGCTGCTTGTTGAGCGTTTTGAGGTCCTGGGTGAGCACTGCGCCCATGCTCAGAATGAAGTTGAGGATGACGTTGCGGATCCAGAGGTAGGCGATGACCACCAAGATCGCGGTGAGCACGAGTTGCACGAATACGACGATCGACGACCAGTGCACGATGGAGCCGGTGAGCACCATCTCAGAAGGCGTGGAGCTGTGGTTATTCAGAAGTGCGAGTGAGTCGGAGGCGTTGAACGACTGTTGTTGTTCGTCGGCGAAAAAGTCGACCCAGACGGCCATATGGACGAAGGAGGGGGTGTAGACGAGGAAGGCGGCGAAGATGATGCTCTTGATCGAGGGATCACGGACGTAGAGGATGTAGTAGCGGAAGAGGTAGCACGCGATGAGCCAGATCAGATTGTGCTCCAGAAAGCTCGTCATGAACATGTGACCCGCGTAGCACGCTACTGGACCAATCGAGGTGCACGGACCGGTCGGGATGATCGACACCGAGACGCCGTCGGTGACGATTCTGAAGTGACAATATGGTTAGACTCAGCTACGTCAGGCCTAATGATTAGGATCATAACTTGGGCCTTACCGTAGTTCGATTTTGACAGGGGATATCTCGAAAACTAGAATAGTTCCAAAAACGTTGTCAACTATGAAAACATAGGGAATTTTACGCTGATTGTGTTTGCAGTTGACAAGTTTTTGATAACTCTGCTAGATTCGGAGATATTTTCGTTTAAAAATCGCATCCGAACGCACCTTTGCATAACGAAAAAGTTGGCCAACGAGGACATGATGTCGGTGAGCGACTTGTTGGCGATCAACGCCGAACACGGTCGCATGATCTTCGGCGACTTGGTGACCGCCAGAAACAGCAAGAAGACGTTAATGCCGACGCCGAACGCGGAGAGCGCCGCGTGAATCAGCTGGTAGACGCCGAACTCCATCTCTTCAGAATGAACTGGAGCAGTGCGAGTCGGTGGAAATGTGCTCGGAGGGTGATGACCGGAAATTGGAAAGCAGAGGATGGCTTTTTGTTATTGACTATACAGCCAATCTGCTGCAAATATCTGAAATCAGTGAGCACATTCATGCCCTTTTATACCCCAAAGTTGAATGTTTTTTGAATGGGGCTCTTGATTAGAGGGCCTTTTTGAAGCTCCGCGAGCACAAAGGATTACGCACTTCTATTCAACCGCCGAGGTGACTAAACTCTGATTCCATGTGACCATGCTCGTTTTGAGTCTCACCACCATTTCCAGGCGTAACTTTTCGGTGGAAACATCTTAGGTCTGAAAATGAGCAGTTTTGGCTGAAACTCCTCCCAGACCGCTCACTTTCGACAACAAACTGTCGATACGGTCGGATGAAGTAGATCACACCGATCGGATCGACAATCGGGTAGATCGCGAAAGTGACGCCGCCGATGTTCGACAGTACTCCCATATTCTGATTCAATAGTGGGAACAGAATGAAGAAGATGATGGGGACGAGCAGAAATACGACTGGAACCAGAGTTTGGATGAGCAGAGCGTGGAAGAGTTGCTTCTGAAGGCGCATGTGATTCGACAACTCCGAAGTCGTCACACAGAAGTGACGGTAGATTCGGATGCCGCAATGGATGATGATCAGGAATGGGATCACCTGGAAGACAACGGAAACTGTCATTCGAAAGTTATCAAAGCTTCCTACACTTTTTGGAACCGGACCATTTTTTGCATTGTAGGATATAATTATATTAACTACTAATAAAAAGTTATAATCACTTGAACAAAACGCGCTCCACCGCGATTAGGTCGACACGCGGTACAGTGCGTCTGTCGGAAAAGATAGTGCACTGGGACATCTCACGGGTTTCATCTACCAATCTCTATTTCCACTAATTAGAATCCGCAGTACAATAACAATGTCTAGCCCAGAAATCGCAAGTAAACAGTCAATTTACTCGCCTAGAACTCGTTGGTGCGAACAAAGTGCATTCTGGGTAAAAAAAAGAAGGACTTACAGTGAGCCCGACAAAAATCAGAAATCCGATAATTGACCATTCGAGCTGGAAACTTCCGGATGGGCTCATTTCCTGGAACACGAAACACTTCCAGTTCATCTGGTTAGTCGCGAAAACTGACATAGAGCGCTATTCGGACAAAGTGAACCTCGTCGTCGTCGGTCATTTCGAACGTCTTCCGGATTTCGAGACTGAAGTTGTCACGTCTTCTCGACTCAAGGATCGGGCCAAAGTAGAATGCACTCAAGCCGAAAAACATTGCGATTAAGATGATTCCGGCGTACCAGAAGAGCCAACGACGGCCGGTGAAGTACCGGAGAGCGGGACTTCTGGAAACTTCGGCCATGTGCGAGGGGTTTCTAGGCCACTGTCTCACTTGGTCATTGCGCAGAGCCGGTAGAGGAACTGAGTGGCGAGACTCGAAAAGAGCATGCAGGCCGAGCAGCCGACGGCGCAAATTAGGACGCTTTTTCCAGTATCGCCAAGATGTAGGGCATTGCTCGTGGTGAACGCGGCGACAGAGTGCTTGCAAGAGTAAAAGTTCTGGAACACTGTCACTGTCCAGACGATTCCCGTCTCAATGCAAACGCGCTCCACCGAACCTTCCACTCACCAAATTGATAAAAAACGAGAACACGTTAAACAGAACACTCTGATAGCAGAAGAACGCCATGTAGTGGCGATAGTTGCCGAATTGCTCCGGCGACTTTTTGTGAATACAGTACAAAAGAAGGAGGTTGGTCGGAATGGCGAAGAATATCGAAACGCACTCGGTGACGTGGACAGTTCGCAGCCAAAAATTGCCGAACATTTTGTGACAGGAATGGGATAACAGAGTGAGTTTTTATTTTGTTTCTTCTGACTGAAAACCCTGTTCCTCTACCCTCCAGGGACACTTCTTCATCGGAACCACCCGATCTCCCCTCGGGCTCCCGGGTTCATCTCTCGGTTTTGTGCCTCAATTTGTCTGGCTATTGTTTTTCCATTGCTTCCTTGTTTTTCACCCCACTCACTTCTGTATAGTCAGCGAATTCTCAATTTCCGATAAGTTCGAGAGAAGGTGACAGCACTCAGTAATAATTGACTGCATATGTTCAAGTGACGAAACTCCGCAGTTTTATCAGGCATGCGTTACTTATCGATGGAAACGTATCAAGCCTGAAAATGAGCAGTTTTGGCTGAAACTCCTTCCAGACCGCTCACTTTCGATAATAAACTGTCGATACGGTCGGATGACGTAGATCACACCGATCGGATCGACAATCGGGTAGATCGCGAAAGTGACGCCGCCGATGTTCGACAGTACTCCCATATTCTGATTCAGTAGTGGTAATAGGAAGAACAAGATGATGGGGACGAGCAGAAATACGACTGGAACGAGAGTCTGAATGAGCAGAGCGTGGAAGAGTTGCTTCTGAAGGCGCATGTGATTCGACAACTCCGTAGTCGTCAGTGACGTTTAAATCACGCGTCGAATCAGAAAAGCGTTGCAATGAAGAAAAATGACTCAACGCAAAACGTCAAAGTTCATTGAAAATGAGCTTCGAAGATTTTTATTCGGAACCCTAGTCGTCACACAGAAGTGACGATAGATTCTGATGCCGCAATGGATGATGATCATGAATGGGATCACCTGGAAAACCGTGGAGGAGTGAGTTATATTCCCATTTGACTCACGGAGAGCCAGACGAGAATCAGAAAACCGATAATCGACCAGTCGAGTTGGAGACCTCCTGATGGACTCATCTCCTGAAAAACAGAGTATTTTGAGGTTTTCTGGTTGTTCGAGCAAACTGACGTAAAGCACAACTCGGACGAAGTGAATCTCATCGGCGTCTGTCATTTCGAACGTCTTCTGAATTTCGAGACTGAAGTTGTCACGTCTTCTAAATTCGAGCATCGGACCGAACATGAAGATGTTCGAGCCAAAGAGCATCGCGATTAAGATGATTCCGGCGTACCAGAAGAGCCAGCGACGGCCGGTGAAATAACGGAGAGCTGGACTTCTGGAAACTTCGGCCATGCGAGGAGGTTTCTAGGCCACTGTCTCACTTGGTCATTGCGCAGAGCCGGTAGAGGAACTGAGTGGCGAGACTCGAAAAGAGCATAGAAGCAGAGGATGCGGCCGTGCACATCAGGACCCTTATTCCGATCTCGCCGAGACGCAGCAAGTTTATCGTAGAGAACATGGCGACCGAATGTTTGCAAGAGTAGTAGTTCTGGAGCACATCGCAACAACTTCCATAGAAAACGCGCTCCGTCGAACATTCTATGTAATCGCTCCCCTTTTGCTACAAACGCGCCCTAAGGAAATCGCTGAAAAACTTGTTATTGCCTTTGCAAAACGCACTCCACTGAAGTTCAGTGACTGAACGTTCTTCAGAGTCGTTGTTTGTATCGGAAACGCGCCCTACCGAGAATTGTCCAAAGATTGAATTTGATGCGGAAATTAATAACACAATCAAAAACAAAACAAAAAAACTAAAATCTATCACGTCCACCATCGGAAGCGCGCTCCACCGAACCCCCTACTCACCACACTCGAAAACAAAGAGAACGCGTTGAACCAGATGCTCTGATAGCAGAAGAACGCCATGTAGTGGCGATAGTTGCCGAATTGCTCCGGTGACTTTTTGTGAATACAGTACAAAAGAAGGAGGTTGGTCGGAATGGCGAAAAATATCGAAACGCACTCGGTGACGTGGACAGTTCGCAGCCAAAAATTGCCGAACATTTTGTGACAGGAATGGGATAACAGAGTGAGTTTTCATTTTGTTTTTGCTGACTTAAAACCCTGTTCCCTATTCTCAAGGGACTCGTTTTCATCGGAACCACCCGATTCCCCTCGGGCTCCCAGGTGCGATTCTCCGTTTTTCGTTCCTCATTCCATTCAATTGTTTTCCTGTTTTCCCCCCTTACCCGGCGAATTTCCAATTTCCGGCAAGGTCGAAACAAGGTGACAACGCAGATGATTAGAAATTGTCGTCTGCTTGTTTTGATAGACGAAACCGAACCAAGGAGAAACTAGTGACTAGAAGAGTATTCACAGCGAAATGCGATACCAGGTTTTTCAAAGTGTGCTCTCGGCTCTCGGAGTCAGTCTCAATGCGCTCCTCATTTTTCTGGCCATCAAAAAGACGCCGGTCAGTATGCGACCGTGCTCGATTATAATTGGCATCAAGTCGACGACTGACGTCGCCGTGGCGCTGACCAACTATTTTGTAACTGAGAGGTAAGAATTGTGTTTATGTCACTTAACTAGATTCCGGTGTTGTAGGCCCGAGCGCGAAAAAGTTCCGGATTTCATTCTGCGCTACACTGTACCCCACAATGACTTAAAAATTCAATTTCCAGGGGGGGGGGGGGGTACTGTAACAGTGGTTTCAACTGTGACAGTGAAACCCACACAAACACAGCCGAAATGACTGTAACAGTACCTCCGTTTTCGCTGCAAGACCACGCAGAAACAGTCAAGTTAATAAGTCCGATCAGAGTTCGTTTTCAGACTGATCAGCACGGGCGACATGATTCTGATCGTGTCGGAAGGGCGCTGCAGCGACTTCACCAAGCTGACGTGCTTCTCCGGTCACATGCTGCTCACCAGTTTCATGCAGCAGAACCTCATCTGGCTCATCGTCTCCTACATCTTCCGCTACTACATCATCCACTACCGTAACCCGAGCCTCAAAACGTTCGTGGTCACCACCATCGTCTGCTACACACCTTCACTCCTCCACTCGCTCATCTGGATCAACACGTTTTTCGAGTTCTCCCAAGACGAGGTGGCACCGCGGATACTGTCGAAACCCGACGACATGGTCCTCTCCGGATGGGTCGTTCGACAGTCGACCGAAGTCGTTCTGGGCATTCTCACCGCCTCCTCAACGATGGTGTTCGTCTTCTACTTGTGGATTATCCACAATTTGACCAAGTTTCTGAAGGAGAACACGTCACGGTTGTCGCGAAGCGCCGTGATTCTCAACAAGCAGTTGGTCAAGGTGGGCCTAACATTTTTGTGTAAAAATCTCAATTTTCAACCGAGTTATGCTTGAATTTCAGTTTTTTGGGGAAACTTCGCCTAACTCTGGTGAAAATTGAGATTTTTAGACGCTTCCGATGGCATTCGTAAGATCTCAAAACGCTCTCCACTTTCTCTTCCAGACCGCCCACTTCCAATCCTCGATTCCCATCAACATCCTCCTCGGCGTCGCCGCTTTCCTCACCATGCACTTTTCGATTCTCGACCCGATCAACGTGCAATTCCTGCCCTCCACCTTCTTCGTCCTCACCACAATCGTCTCGCCGATCAGCTACATCCTCTTTCTGCCGCCCTACTGGAATTTCTGTTTCGGCGAGCCGAAGCGGCAAGCGGTTCGACGGCTCAAGGCCCGATTACGGATGAACGCGACGGTGACCAACGGCATCATCGACATTTCGATTTCCACTAGATCGTCGCCGATGAGCATTTTCTGATTAGTCCCCCCCCCCCCCCCTCAATAAAGATCAGTTGTCAGACAAGTTTGAGCACTTTGAAGCTTGGCGTATGTCACGCGCACCACCGTAGAACAACAGTTTCCTTTTTCATTTTTACCATTCTTTCCCAAAATGTCGGCGTCAGAAATTCCAACCAGAAAATGTCTAATTTGTCAAGAGGAGCCGGCGGAAGAGGACATGCAGGAGCTTCAGTGTCACCACGAGTTCTGCAATCAGTGTCTCGAGGTGTACCAAGGGGCCATGTGCCCGATCAAGTACTGCGACGGCACCCGATCCGCCGACGTCATCGTCGACGAGATGTGCGCCAAGACCGGCTCGATATCGTTCGGCGTCGCCACGTCGACACTGTTTCGGCTCGATCGCGGCGAAAAACTCAAGTGCGAGGCGATGAAAAACAACGGAAAACACAAGTGCGTCAACATTGCGACGATGGTTTTGGTGCACTGTCGGCACAATTTGTGCAATGATTGTCTTTTGGTTCGAGTGAAGTTTGCGCTTGAAGAAAGTGAGTCTCAGGAAGTTTTGCGCAATGAAACCGCCAATGGCGGGGTCCATGTCTTCTAGAAGACGTCAGTAATTCGTTCCAGAATTCCCACCACGCTGCGCGATCAGCAGATGCGCCAACATCCTCTCCTGGTCGGAAATCCAAGCGATGGCAGTGCGATCGAACCAATTCGAGCGTCTGAACGAGCTCGCCCAGAAGCAGTCGATCATGTTCAACAACCCGTGCGAAAAGCGTCCCACAGAACAAGAGGTGCTCATCGAGTGCTACGTCTACTCGAACGAGAACAACATGAAGACGATCGTGTTGCCGAAGGCCATCGTGCTCGCCGACGCCATCAGTGCGATGGTGCAACTGTTGCGCATCTCGAGCTCGAAAGCGTTGTCGACACTGGATGTCTATGTGCGAAAAAGTGTGGCGGACAGTGCGGGCAAGTACAAGTACGAGAAGATTCCGACGGACGCGAAGGCCACCATCAAAGATGCGCAGTGGTTGGAGAAGGTAACCCTGGTCGTCGATCCGGAGAGACAGATATCGAGACTTCGCAAATGATCTTTGAATCTTCCAATTGACTTTTCAATTTTTTTTTTTGGATGAAGATGATTTTACAATTGGTTTATTAATTTCAAAGCCTTTACATGTACCGAATTGAAAAACCCAACTTAAAACTGAAATATCTCTGAAACTAGCAGAGTTATGAAAAAGTTGTCAACTACAAACATGATCACTGTCAAATTTCCCATCGTTTTGCAGTTGACCACTTTCTCACACCTTTTTCAGTTTTCAAGATAGACCCCGTCAAAGTCGAGCAAAAAAAACGTTAAAACGCCACAAACCCGCAGAGAATCACAAGCGATGGAATGTCAGTGGGAAGATCGCATCTGTAATTTTTATGAATTTCTCAAAGTTTATCACCAACTTACACTGCAAAATCCTGTTTCCCCTCGTTTTTCCCATCGAAAACGGTGACCATGCACTGTTTTCCGGCACTCGCGCCGGCCGCCGAATTCGTCACCCACGAGACGCCGTTGAAGTTTTTGACGTATTTATCGACTCGTGTGAAGCCCTGTTTGAGCAGAAAAAATTTAGAATACTGAAAATTCAGAAGACGTGGGGGAAAACTTACAGACGGACTCATACATGTCGCAGTTTTCGGTGTCGACTGACACGCCGTGGTTCGTTTTCCGTCGATTCGGACATAGGTGTACTTGTTGGTCATCACTGGACGGGCTGCTCCAATCGCAGCTGAAATTGCGACTTTTTCAGAGGAAACCGCCTGAAAAGGGGGCGGAGTCTATTTTTTGTTACAGTACTGCGCGGTCTTCCTGTTATTTTTCGTGTGAGTTGCCGGAAAACTGCAGGCAGGGCGAAATACCTCACGATTTGTGAAAACCTTCGGATAACTACAAAATTGCAGCCTTTATGCTTAATTTCAAGTAGATATAGAGAAAAAAGCAAAAAAAGTGCGCCGCACTCTTGCAAAAAAGGCCCCGCTCATTTAATTTTTTGTTTTTCCTGGTTTTTTCGATTTTTTCAAGGTTTTTTTCGCCAATTTCCAGTTTATTTCGAAATTCCCATTACCAATGATATAGTTCCGTTCGTCGGCGGAGGCGATTCCGCTCAGTTTCGAGTTCGAGAACAGCGGACACGAGTCCCGCGCCTGCTCGTACGTTCCCGACGTCGGCGACACGAAAATGCCCATGCACCACTCGACGTTCGATCGTTTAAAGTAGTAGAAGCTGTCGTTGCATCGTCGCTTTTCTGAAAATCCATCGAGTTTCAGTCAAAATCGACTCACGGCGCGAAATTTCGAATGCGACGGCGGGTTTCTAGTCCGTGGCCGAGGTTTCCGTCTCTTTTTTCCCAGTTCAGTAGAGCGCATTTACCGTAGAACGTGTAGGTCCACGCGGTGCCGGTGAATTTGAGTGTGTAGTTTCGAGTGTACGCATCTCCCACGTACGTAGACAAGTCACCCTGTTTACAGTTTTATTAGGAGGGATTTCGGTGGAGCGCACTTGCTGAGGCTTACCGTGACAGTGACATTGTTGAATGTTGGCGCATTCTCGCCAACTGGACAACTTGTCGCTTCGGGGTTAATCTGTAACTAATTTCTTTTCGGCTCCATCTACATCGCGCTCTAGTGTACTAGGCCCAATATTCAAAAAATCCTCGGCTAGGCCTAGAAACCCGCAGATTTGTTTGAATTTTCGCGCCGAGTTCAGTGGAGCGCAGTATTTTCGACCTACCGCGACTTTAAACGCGACTTTCCATCCTCCCGCACTATTTGACTTTGTGACACTTTTGATAGCCTTGAACTTACACCAAAAGCACTGCCCTTTAAGATTTGTAGCAGCAACCTGAAAACGAAAGTTGATCATTCTCAGAGTCTTCCCGTTCAATTAATACCATGCAAAGAAAAGTGTCGGTGCAATTCTGAACGCACGTCTTCCAGGCGAGACCACCCGCGTTTTGACAGCTCGCAATCGGCTGCGGAACGCCCCACGTCACAATCATCGCATTATCGGCGGCGTGGAAAAGTGAGCAAAAAGTGAGTAGAAGGCTCGTTGCACGCATGTTTTCGTTTGTGCAAGAAAGTAGAGAAACGGAGAATGGGAAAACGGCAAGCAAACTGCAGTTGACATGAGAAATGGGGTGCTGGACGTCGTCAAAGTGAGGGTTGTTTGACTTGAGGTGTTACGATGCTCTCGGAGAAAAAATTTTCAGAATAGAGTGAAGTTAAGAATTTTCTTTTTTCTTATTTTTCTGGAACTTTTCCAAAACGTACTTTCTGAATTACTTCCGAAAACATTGTTTTTTCAAAAATATTTTTTCCAAACGATGCTCCGAGATAACGCGTTTTGCGCCTTGTTTATCGTTACCGCTTTCAAATTTTTTCCTCGAAACTTTGCAAATGTTGATGATTTTTCTGTTTTCTCTTGCGATTTTCCGACTTTTCTTGGTTTTTTTGTTTTGTAAATGATAATGTATGACTAATTACTGTTTATCATCAGAAAACCTGCAAAAAAAAACTGAATTCAGAACATTTCAGAACTTTTCGTGGACATGCTCGAAAAACAGATTTTTCCTCTGACTTTTCGAAATCCTGTTCAGACTTCCAATGTTACATTAAGATTTGTGTTTTAAATTTAATAACTTGGTAGAAAATCACCGTTTTTCATTCAATATCGACGGAATATGAAAAATCTGTGTGTCGTCGATTCTTTTCATAAAAAAAAGTTATGGTTTTATTCAGTGCAGGAAAAAAACGTTTTTTTCCGTTTTTGTCCTTATTCAGGCGAGGAAAAAAACCGGCAAAAAAGGAAAAAAACTGAGGTTTTTTTCTGCGATCGACTGCGACCGTACCCCCTCTTCGCGGCGAGACCCGCCGCGCTATTAAAGGCATGCGTCTTTCGGTTACTGTATTTTCGCGATTTTTGACTTTTTTGAAAGGCGATAAAACCCAGAATTTTTCTTTTTTTTTGCGTTTTACATCAATTTTTTAAAATAATTCAGTAAAAATAAAATAATTAGCCACTCTAAAATGCAAAAAGTGAGAAAAATTGGGCTGGTGAGAAAAATGCAGAGGGGCACATAGATTACAGCTATTTTTACTGAATTATTTTTAAAAATTGATGCAAAAAGCAAAAAAAAAAAGAAAAATTCTAGGTTTTATCGCCTTCGAAAAAAGTCAAAAATCGCGAAAATACAGTAATCAAAAGACGCATGCCTTTAATAGCGCGGCGGGTCTCGCCGCGAAGAGGGGGTACGGTCGCAGTCGATCGCGGAAAAAAACCTCAGTTTTTTTCCTTTTTTGCCGGTTTTTTTCCTCGCCTGAATAAGGAAAAAAACGGAAAAAAACGTTTTTTTCCTGCACTGAATAAAACCATTAGGAAAAACCATTTTCCTTTTCGTTGCTCACAAATTAAAAACTCTGTGCGATTCCACCCAATTTTAGTCATCTTTCCGTCGGGTAATCGTCGGGTATCACCTGACAGCGAACAGGTTTCCCAGTTTCCCATCCCCCCAGGGTCTTTCTATTCATCTTGTTACACTTTCTCTTCCCTTTTTAATCTCATCACATTCACAATAAAATAAGAAAATTGCGATGATCTCTTTATTCTCAATTTTTCTCCCCGTTTTCTTATTCCATCAATTTTGCACCATTTCGGCTCAGGACAATGCTGCGGATTTGGAGTTCTCGCCGTACGTCTTCAAGCACGTCGACATCCCGTTCAAAAACGTAAGCGATCTTCAATTTCAGACCCTCCTCTCAATAGGGGAACTTTCAGAACAACTACGCGAAGGACTGGTTCGGCTCGGACGTGGCGCTCGTGCAGCACCCCCTGCTAGCCCCGGCAAAGTCGATAAAGCCGGGAAATCCGGTGTCGTTGCCGACGATCGCGCCGTTGGTTGTGAAATGGTCGGATCTGAACAATGTGAAGGTGAACGAGCAGATCGGACAGAACTTTGAGAAACGCGTCGATTCGCACGTCTGGTGGCCGAACAAAAGAAAATGAATGCGGTAAATCTCTTTATCGATTGGCAATCGACAAGTTTGGTTAGAATGTCAGTTTAAAGATTGAAGAAACAACCCGTTTATGAACGACAAGGAAACACTAAAAACACACACAAAAAAGTGAAAGAAAGAAAATGAGAAACAACACATGAAATTAATACAATTGAAAACTAGACCCTATCGTAGCAGACGCAGAAGGTGGCCAGGTAGAAGTTTTTGTCGATGACGCAGTGGGGAGTGTCTCCGTACTTGTTCACGTGGCTCATTGCTCCGAAGTCCAGCTGTAGCTCGTCGTTGGCGATGTCGTAGAATAGAGTCACTTCGTAGATGGCCACTCCGGGCGATGTTTGCAGTTTGATCTGATAGTGCGCGAAAGCCGCTTTCGTGGATCCGGACAGATCGGGCACAAATCCATCGGCGTCTTTCACATTCTTGTAAGCCAGGAGACCCTTATCGGGGAGTAATCTGAAATAGAATAGGTGGTTTGGTAGGAAATGAGAAGCTCATTACTTTTTGGCGTCAATGATCTTGGCGAGAGCCAGCGGTGCACATAAATCCTTCTCGATCGCGATCTCTTTGTTGATCTCCCGCACTACGGCGTTGGCAATTCGCCTTGTCAACTTGCGATCGTCGGCAGTGTCCATCGCATTCTGCCACGAGAGACACGTGCACCAGTGAGCCTCGATGCCCGCCTGAGCACACGTTCTGTCGGCCGGAATCGGGCGGAACACGGATAAAGACCGTTTGGATGCGGCGTCCTGCATGCTCGAGAAGTCGGAGGCCTGCTCAAGGTTAAGAATGTCGAGGAGACTTGCGTGGATGTCGAACGGACTCGTCAGCTTCTCCGCGTTCTCTCGCAGATTCTTCTCCATCTCGGCGCCCTTCTTCGTGCCTCTCAACTGCTTCGGCAGTGCGATCGAGAAGAACGGCATCCGCTCTTCCAGCTGACCCTGGTGAGTCTCTCTCAGTTTCGCGAACCGGTGTCCGTGATCAGCCATCACAATCACTAGCGAGTCGTCAAACATTCCTTCCTCGTTCATCTGCTTCAGATGAGCCGACAGATCATCGTCTTCCACTCCCACCAGGTTGATGTCGTCGTGGGAGAGCAGAATCTGGTGCATCAGAAGGAATCGAGGCACGTCCTGGTACTTCTTCATGAACTGCCGACCGTTGTGAAACCACATCCGATGCAGAGGGATGGATCCGATGCAGTTCCGATCGTACAGCTTTTCCACTTCCTCGAACAACGTTCTCGTGTAGTGATCTGTCGGCTGCTTCCGGAATCCTTTTAGACGGTACGTGAACGTTCCGATGTTGAATGCGTCCTCCGCGTACATCGTCACGTATCCGGCATCCGAATAGTTTTTCCAAACGAACGGATACACGTCATCCACGTAGTTCGCCTCCTTGTACCTCTTCCTTGTCAGCGGCAGCTCCGTTTCGGTTTTAGCCGTGAGAATCGGAATGAATGCCTGTGGAGTTCCATCTCCAACAATGTTATATCCGTTCAGAACTACACTTCCAAGCGTTTTCTCCAAGAACTTCACAGTTTTCGGTAGTTTCCGACGGAAAGACATTTGGGAGAGCGAGTCGAATCTGCAAATGTAACGTGTGATAAGAAGATCAGCTTTTTAAGGCTTACCCTAGAAAGTAGACATTGTAGGCCTTTTTCTCCTGCTCCGTCTGCTCTTTCCTCAGCTTCCGAGCTCTCTCATGAATCGTCGGATCGTCGTTAACATCCCACAGAAGAGAGTTCCACTTTTGGAATCCCTGGATGCACGAGACCGTCGCATAGTCACTTCCATTCATTCTGTCACCATCTGGAACCAGCGCATTCGTTATTTCTTATGTCTAACTCTCAAACTCACCGTTAATCTCTACGGGATCCGAATATTCGTTTTTGTTGTCGTCGACTCTCGAGAAGTACTGTACCTTGCACTTTGCCTTGGCTCGCTTATCAGTGAAGCGAATGATTCCCTCGTCGTTCACGAAAACCCAATTATCCTCGATTTTACTGTCCTTTTTCTGGCACGCCAGTGGAGCGTGCGTCTCGAAGAAATGGATGACTTCACTTCCATTGATGTCCAACTTCGGAATGTTGCATTTTTGATTCTGAAGCAGATCGGCGCGATGTTCTCCGTTCCCCTTCCCTTTATTTCGATCACTGTGCACAGTTTTCACTCTCAACAGCTTCTAAAATCTAAATTTTTTTCGAAAAAAACTGGAGTTCCCACCTCTTCAACCTTTTCCGGATTCACCGCATTTGAGATTTGTCTTGAAGTCGGTAGACTCGGAATACTCACGACTTCAATCACTTCTCTTCTGTCTGCCTCAAACCGATCCTCCTGGTTCACCGCAAAACGAGGCTTGACGTCTCCAGAAGACAGAACGTGTAGCGTCAAGAATAATGAGAAGGCGAATGCGACGATCAGAAGAGCCAATCGTCGGAAACGATATGACACGAAGGACATTTGAAATCAAATGAATGTTGACAATCAATCGATAATCCTAACTCGATTTACTTTTCACATCTTGTGACTTGGATCAACCACGTGTATCCCACGTATCTTTTGGGTCAGAGGTCACGCGAAAACAAAATCCGAAGGGCAAAGAAGTCTAATGTTTATCAGAAGGCAAGGAAGAAGCATAAATAGCACCGTTGAGTTGTGTGAAAGTGTATTATGTACAAGACAAAAACAATAACCGTAAATCGGAACAAATAAGAAAGGAATACGAAGATGGTGCAACGAAACGGGAAAAGATGAAAAGATACGGAAATTGGTAAATTATCAAATAGCTAGTGGCGATTCTTGTGCTAAACTCTATCGTAGCAAACACAGAAGGTGGCCAGGTAGTAGTTTTTGTCGATGATGCAGTGGGGAGTGTCTCCGAACTTGTTCACATGGCTCATTGCTCCGAAGTCGAGCTGTAGCTCGTCGTTGGCGATGTCGAAGAATAGAGTCACTTCGTAGATGGCTACTCCGGGCGATGTTTGCAGTTTGATCTGATAGTGCGCGAAAGCCGCTTTCGTGGATCCGGACAGATCGGGCACAAATCCATCGGCGTCTTTCACATTCTTGTAAGCCAGGAGACCCTTATCGGGGAGTAATCTGAAATAGAATAGGTGGTTTGGTAGGAAATGAGAAGCTCATTACTTTTTGGCGTCAATGATCTTGGCGAGAGCCAGCGGTGCACATAAATCCTTCTCGATCGCGATCTCTTTGTTGATCTCCCGCACTACGGCGTTGGCAATTCGCCTTGTCAACTTGCGATCGTCGGCAGTGTCCATCGCATTCTGCCACGAGAGACACGTGCACCAGTGAGCCTCGATGCCCGCCTGAGCACACGTTCTGTCGGCCGGAATCGGGCGGAACACGGATAAAGACCGTTTGGATGCGGCGTCCTGCATGCTCGAGAAGTCGGAGGCCTGCTCAAGGTTAAGAATGTCGAGGAGACTTGCGTGGATGTCGAACGGACTCGTCAGCTTCTCCGCGTTCTCTCGCAGATTCTTCTCCATCTCGGCGCCCTTCTTCGTGCCTCTCAACTGCTTCGGCAGTGCGATCGAGAAGAACGGCATCCGCTCTTCCAGCTGACCCTGGTGAGTCTCTCTCAGTTTCGCGAACCGGTGTCCGTGATCAGCCATCACAATCACTAGCGAGTCGTCAAACATCCCTTCCTCGTTCATCTGCTTCAGATGAGCCGACAGATCATCGTCTTCCACTCCCACCAGGTTGATGTCGTCGTGAGAGAGCAGACTCTGGTGCATCAGAAGGAATCGAGGCACGTCCTGGTACTTCTTCATGAACTGCCGACCGTTGTGAAACCACATCCGATGCAGAGGGATGGATCCGATGCAGTTCCGATCGTACAGCTTTTCCACTTCCTCGAACAACGTTCTCGTGTAGTGATCTGTCGGCTGCTTCCGGAATCCTTTTAGACGGTACGTGAACGTTCCGATGTTGAATGCGTCCTCCGCGTACATCGTCACGTATCCGGCATCCGAATAGTTTTTCCAAACGAACGGATACACGTCATCCACGTAGTTCGCCTCCTTGTACCTCTTCCTTGTCAGCGGCAGCTCCGTTTCGGTTTTAGCCGTGAGAATCGGAATGAATGCCTGTGGAGTTCCATCCCCAACGATGTTATATCCGTTCAAAACTACACTTTCAAGCGTTTTCTCCAAGAATTCCACAGTTTTCGGCAGTTTCCGACGGAATGACATTTGGGAGAGCGAGTCGAATCTGCAAATGTAACGTGTGATAAGAAGATCAGCTTTTTAAGGCTTACCCTAGAAAGTAGACATTGTAGGCCTTTTTCTCCTGCTCCGTCTGCTCTTTCCTCAGCTTCCGAGCTCTCTCATGAATCGTCGGATCGTCGTTAACATCCCACAGAAGAGAGTTCCACTTTTGGAATCCCTGGATGCACGAGACCGTCGCATAGTCACTTCCATTCATTCTGTCACCATCTGGAACCAGCGCATTCGTTATTTCTTATGTCTAACTCTCAAACTCACCGTTAATCTCTACGGGATCCGAATATTCGTTTTTGTTGTCGTCGACTCTCGAGAAGTACT
Organism: Caenorhabditis sulstoni; assembly: GCA_963966605.1. Lineage (NCBI taxonomy): Eukaryota > Metazoa > Nematoda > Chromadorea > Rhabditida > Rhabditidae > Caenorhabditis > Caenorhabditis sulstoni. The sequence goes on along the minus strand of OZ016478.1, from coordinate 438,273 downwards.
GTACCTTGCACTTTGCCTTGGCTCGCTTATCAGTGAAGCGAATGATTCCCTCGTCGTTCACGAAAACCCAATTATCCTCGATTTTACTGTCCTTTTTCTGGCACTCCAGTGGAGCGTGCGTCTCGAAGAAATGGATGACTTCACTTCCATTGATGTCCAACTTCGGAATGTTGCATTTTTGGTTCTGAAGCAGATCGGCCGGTGCGGACTCTTTCTGCTTCGTCGCATCGCCCTCTTTTCCCCGATCTCGATCGCTGTGAACTGTTCTCACTTTGACTGGTGTCTGAAATCAATTCCGATTTGTTTTTGTTTGCTGAAAAGTATGGAAGTTCTCACCTCTTCAAACTCCTCGTAGCGTTCCGCCCGACTCTGAAACGTGTGATCCCGCGAGCCGGCTCGCAGCGAGCTGATCAGAAAGTACACGGAGACACAGAGCGCCGAGACGATAAGAAGTTGGCGAACACGAAAGATGAAGGTCGCCATCTCACCGAGCTCATATAGATTCGATTACTGAAATGATAACCAATTTGCTCGATTGAAAATCTGCATAAATTAGTGTCGGGCGCGGGAAACGATGAAAAAGAACACACAAACAGAGTGTCCGCCCGCGAGAGAGAGAGACCACTTGAATGCAAAAATCGAGGGGAAAATCGTCGGCAACAGTCGGGTAGCTCAATACGATATACAAACACAAATTGGGAACCGAGGGATCGGGGGGCAAAGAAAAAGAGAGAGAGGGAGGGGAAAAGCGCGCGAGACGAGGGGGCTCTTCGGCGCTTATTTTCACTTTTCGGATAGGATGGTGGGCTCACACACGGGATTATCCACATAATTTGTGCAGACTCGCCCCCCGTGTGTGTGTCTCTGTCTGTTTCAGGCGCTTCTCCCGTTTTTAGCTGTTTAGCACCTCGACTTTTCCGCTTCAACCACTCGCCCACCTTGTTTTTGCGCGTTTTTGCGATTTTCAATCGATTTTCGGCTGGTATTAGTGCGAAAAAGTTGTTTACGATAGTGTTATGTGTGATCGGATAACGACGCAAAGCTCGAACGGCGGGCAAAACGCAAATTTGAATGTTTGTTTGCCTGTTGACTTGATATATTGAATGCGGGCACCGCATCGCCGTTTCATAGCGTTTTTCACGTGAAAATCTATTCTGAAATTGAAAAAACTCGAAAAACTCACTGAATCCCGTGAAAAGTAGGTGAAATTCCGGTCAAAACATGAGAAAACGAAGCAATAATCGCAAAAATAAACATTTTCTCGCAGATGGCCTAGGTTTCGCAAAAGCTCGGCCGCGCGCCAGAAACGCGGGAGTTTAAATTAAATTCGCTTCCGAACGCGTTTTCGACTTCAAGAAGCGTTTTTTCTCGTGTGACAAAGTGGAAAATCCCAAAAACGTCCCATAACCAAATGCAAATCCAATCTGAATGCGTAATTTCACACGCGTCTCTCCCAAACGTCGCGCCCGTTTGGCAAACTTTGTGGCGGCTCTCTGCCCATCGCTTTTGCAAGCGAGCAACGACGTAATTACCCATTTCATCACATCATCCATCATCATCATCATCATCCCTTTTCTATATATTCATTTTTCGCTGAAAACGAGAAGAATTCCGCGTAACTTCCACTTCATCAGTTGTTTTTCGTCCACTCACACACAGACACAACTTGTGTATAGTAAGCGAAGACTCCCAGTGGATTTTGAGAAAAAAAGAAGCCCCTCAAATTGTATTAATTAGAGTTTGTGTGTGGAAGTGCTAGATACAACATACGCCGTAATGATCAATCCCTTGAGATTTAATTTGTGTGTGGGTATTCGAAAAACACTGAAATTCCCATAGTAACATCGTTCTTGCTCGATAATAAACCAAAAAAAGGTCTCACAGCGCAACATAGCTACAGTAAACTGTATTAGTGATGCGTCTTTAAAACCTTATTGATATGCCATAGTTTTCCAGTAATTTGTTGTTTGTTCGGCTGGGAAACCTGCAAAACCAGGAAGAAATGAGAAACTATTGCGTTACTGTAGCTGTTTTCCGGCAAAGTTCGGATTTTTTCAAAACTTGAGAATTCGCATGTGTGGCCTGGAGCCTAGTGTTCCATTCGTCCCTTTCTAGTTTATAGTTCCATGGGGGGTAATCCTGGCTGGGTTACTGTAGGTTCACATTCTTTCCATCTCACTCTTTAATAGACGCACGCAGTCCGTCGCCACGCCCCTTTTTCGGGTCTCAAACGGAAAACACAGGAATTACCAGTATTTCCGTTCGAGACCTAAAAAATGGCGTAGACGTCGTAGAGAAGTTCTTTTTTCTCTGGAAAAAACTCTTGAAAACGAGATAAAGAGAAGAGGAGCGATGCGTGGAGATGGCAGCTCTCGCCCGGAGAAGAGCATTCCGTGCCCCCTTAAACAGAATGGAGGCGAAAGTTGGTGGGACCTCTTCATTATCGTTCAATTTCGTCCGACGCCACCCTCTCCTCCATTCGCTTCTTTTCTTCTTCTTCTTCGTCCCCTTTTCACTACTTCTTTTGCTCTCCACTCCCCCCACAAATCCCTTTTGTTTTCTCTTCGGTTTCGGCGGCGGCGGCGAGCCCTCTTCTTCCTCCTCTTCAGTTTTCTCGCTCCTTCTAACTTTGACATCCGCTTCTTCTTCGGCTTCTTCGGCTTCTTCTTCACTATCAACACTGAAGAAGAAGAAGCAGCACACACACACACACACGCGATTCTTTTATACCCGCGGAATAATGAACGATGAGGAGGGTGGAAGAAGAAGAAAAAGTGGGCGGAGTCTTGTGAGCAAAGAGCTCGGAGCCAAGAGCCAAGAGCCGACGGCCTTGATGAGCACACATTGAAAAAGGGCCCCGCGATGGCGACGAAGGAGACGGTTTCGAATTTCAATTATTATCCGACTATGACTTTCACTTCCAGGACTCAATTTCCATGGGGCTCTTTCAAAATCCGCGCATTTCTTTTTGTCCAGCGCGCGCGCGAAGGCTGGCAAGAAGAAGAAGAAGTGGAGTGAGGATAATGAGGTGCAGTGAGCACTCATCCCTCTTCCGGCCGTGTCCCAGAGTTCACAACTCTCTCTCTCTCTCTTTCTCACTTTCTCTCTTCCTCTTTGATTTGGCCATTTAGGTTGTCGTCTGAGTGGATTTAGGGCATTTCCGGAAAGAGGAGGACTTTTGGACTTTATGATGTAGGCCTTTTAGTACAATTTGGTTAAAGAAGGTCTTTTCAGGCCCAGGTTGGGGCCGTACCTTTTTGGACCACATGGCAAATAGTGGTATAGGCCCTAAAAGATGACCCAGATGGGAACTAACATGTTTAGGTTTGTGGGTCGGACCTAGTCAGACCTGAACCAGTCATGCCTCAACCAAAACGGCTAGGCCTAAAGCTCGATCCTTATTTCGGCCTGCTTAGCCATTGCCTGGTCACCTCTCTGGCTAACAAGGCCGCTTTCTAGTTAGGCTCGTTCAGCCGATTCTCGGTCTACTTTTGGACTTTCTGATGTAGGCCTATCTAAAACGATTCAGGGTGAAAAAAGTCAGTTCAGTCAGGCCTGGCCCCAAAGTTCTTTGCGAAATAGGCCAGAGCCGGCCTAGGCCTCCTCTCTGCTGGTTAAGACAGTTTTTGTAGATGAGCTTATTCAGCCTGTTTCTGGTTTAAATGAAACCTCATCGCATTTTGACCATGAAAAGGCTCTTCTAGTCCGGTTCAATCTGGCCTAGGCCTATCCCAGTCTATCCTAGGCCCGGTTCCTGCCTATTTCACCACCCTTGTTGGCTCTTCACAGTACCAATCCAGTTCTATGGCCGTTTATACCTGCGTTTGCCCTCCCCGACATGACTCACTCCAATAAACTATGTATTTACCCTCCTCCCGAACCTTTTATGAGCCGAAGAGAAAGAAAAAAAACTAAAGTCTATAGGTGTCAGTCAATAGTTGCATTCCGCTTTTGGTTTCCGATTTCCACACACACCCACCTGCTCAGAGTTTCCTGTTTTCCAGTCCCCGTTTTTCCTTTTTTCGCTTTCTCACTTCTAGATTCGTCGTGTGATAACAAGATTAGCGGAGAAAGAAAGTGAGACGTTTAGATCTAAATACGGCTTCTCCTACGCATTTTCATCAAATTTCCTAACCAAAAACTTCTGAAACGTTTCGATTTTCAGTCGCCGGACGGCGTTGCAGATTCAAATGTCGTTCGACTTTGATCTGACCGCCCCGTTTCAGACTGCGTTCACAACTCGGGATCAGCACGAGCATCGGCACAAAGTTAGACCTGTTCAGGTACGGTGAAACGTCTGTTTGTCGTTGGAAGTGTGGAGAAAAGAAATGGGGCGGAGCCTAATTTCACTTCCAGCAAGTCGAATATTTTTCAGATCATCGCACCATCGAGCACAACTCCCGGCAAGTTTCGTCTGAACGAGAGCGCTCTCAACTCGGTGCTAGGCCATTCGGCATGTGCCAACAAAAAAGTGAGCTGCAGCAGATACTTTGTTCGAAACAGAGAAGGGGGAATCGAAAAAAGATGGTGATGGTGATGATGAAAATAAATAGGTTGTGGAAAAGGTGAACTTCTTAGCGGCGGGTTCCGTCCTCGAAGAAGATTCCTCCGTCGAGAGCGCAGTACCTGAAAATGAGATGAATAGTTTGAGTTGTGGAACGAGTGCAACGTACTTCGGACAGATTCCCTTCTCTCCCGGAGTTCCGTCGGTTCCCGGAGTTCCGGCCTTTCCTGGCTCGCCGTCCTTTCCGTTCTCTCCCGGAGTTCCTGGCTCTCCCTTGGCTCCTGGCGCTCCCGGAGCTCCGTCGATTCCGTTGGATCCGGGTGGTCCTGGTGGTCCCTGCTGTCCTGGCTGTCCTGGTGGTCCTGGTGGTCCCGGCACGACTGGCTCCGACTTGGCTGGAATTCCCGGCTCTCCTGGGGCTCCGGCTTGTCCTGGTGGTCCTGGCGGTCCTGGTGGTCCCTTCGGTCCTGGCTCTCCTGGCGCGGCGTCTGGTCCCTTTGGTCCCGGCTCGCCTGGCTGTCCGTTGTCTCCCGGGATTCCTGGTGGTCCTGGTGGTCCGGGTGGTCCCTGTGGGCATGGCTGGCACGGTGGCGGGGTGGTCGGCTCGCATGGCTGCTGTGGCGGACGTCCCGGCGTTCCCGGTTGTCCCGGCGCTCCCGGCTTTCCTGGCTTTCCGGGCTTTCCGGGCGTTCCCTGTGGACCCTGTGGTCCTGGCAGGCAGCATCCGGCGCACTGCTCGTTGTAGGTGGAACGGGCGGTACGGTTGGCGGTCAGCGGAAGCTCACGAATCGAGTACACCGAGTTCCACACGTCCTTGGCGGATCCCTTGCACTGGTAGAGCTCCTGGTGCATTTGGGTGCGCACGTGCTGCACGTAGTTGTACACCATTGGCAGGGTGATACAGACCTGAAAATCGGAAGGGGTTCGGCGGTGCTGAAATTCCAGCCCACTTACCGACAGAACAGCCATGGCGGAGAAGCAGACGGCGGCATAACCGACGAAGCGGTACGCCTTGATTTTCGAATCAATGTCCATTTTTGGATGGGGGGAAAGAAAGAACAGACCGTCGATTCGGCCGCATTCCGCCCGTTTTATACGCGCATCGGATGCGGGCGCCGAGCCGGCTTCTTAGCCAGTCCCAGTCGTCACGTCTCCGCACCGCGCACACTGTTTCGTCGACGGCGGCGCGCGGGCGCGGAAGACGTCGACGCGGTGAGCGCGTTAGAAAGTTCAGCAGCCCCCCATCGACGTCGCCTCGGCTAAACAGGTATATTCCGATGTCGTGTCGGCGTCGACCGAGGCGTTGCCCCCCATAAGAAACGACAGTGTTCTTCTTATCGCTTGCTAATCATCAAAAATTGATGATTTTAGCGGAGTGGAAAAGTGGAAAACAAGAAAAAATTGGTGGGAAGTAGACAGTAAAACGAAATACCGGACCGTACTACTTTGACGGGGGGTACATCTCCAGAACTAAAATAGTTATAAAAAGGTTGTCAACTACAAGAATAGTTTGGTGATTTTCTGATTAACTTCAAGAATGCGGTCATTCATTTTCAGCTCACCGCGCGCTGAATTGCACTCCACTGGGAAAGGCGCGAAAATTTGAAAACTACTTGTTGCGTTGAATCTCGGCCATGGCCTGTAAATCCACAATCCCGTTTGAATTTTTTTGCGCCAATGCGAGCCAATTCAAACAAGATTGAGAATTTTTAGGCCATGGCCGGGGTTTTTCGCGTTGTCAATCAGTTTGTATTTTCAAATTTTCGCGCCTTGTCCAGTGGGGCGCATTTCAGCGCACGATGAGCTGGCAATAGATAACAAAACTCGTATGATCAAACCGCGAACGTTTCTCAAAAATTCCACACTACCAGGTCGTCGTGATCAGCGTGGCGGGTGCGTTTCGAAAAGGGAAGAGCTTTCTGCTGAACTTCTTCCTCGAGTACCTCTACAATCTGCACAAGTCGCAACAGGCCGACTCGTCGTTGGAATGGCTTACCGACGATTGCCAACTGCACGGCTTCCACTGGCGGTCCGGCGTGAAGCGCGACACTGTGGGCATCTGGTTGTGGGGCGAGCCGATAATGATCGAATCGGTGACCGGGGAGATGTTCGCGGTGCTTTTGGTAGGTCGTCATCACACTTGCACTGCGGAATGCCGGAACTCGCTCTATTTTTTGTGACTAAGCCTGCAAGAATAGTGTGGTTACAAAGATGTGAAGTTTTTGGTGAAATTTCGAATACCGCAATGAAAACTTGAAAATCTTGATTTTGAAGAAAGACGTGCAGGTTTTAGTGTCGCTCGGAATGAATATCACTGAAACCTGCATAACTTTCTTCAAAACCAAGATTTTCAAATTCTCTCCGCGCCATTCGAAAGTTCCTAAAAAACTTCATATCTTTGTATACACACCATTTTCACAGGTCGCGCCACGAAAAAGTTAGAGCAAGTTTCGTGAAGTGCTGAAAATCATAAATACTTATGTTTCAGATGGACACCCAGGGGACTTTCGACAACAACTCGACATATCAACAATGTATGACGGTTTTTGCACTTTCCACAATAGTTAGTAGTGTACAGGTAGTGGTTTTGAATCGAACGCCACGAGCCCAGAGGTGTCTGACAGGCTGAAATTGCAGATTTACAACGTAGTGGACAACATTCAAGAGGACGCTCTGCAGCACCTGTCGCTGTTCGTCGAATACGGTCGAATGGCCATGGAGCAGCCGCAAAACTTTGGAAAACCGTTTCAGGTGCGCGGCGGTCGCGTCGCGTGCGTTGACTCTGTACGATTTTGTTGCAGCAATTGGTGTTTTGTGTGCGCGACTTCAAGAATCAAGAGGAGTACGAGTTTGGCGAGAACGGCGGATCGGACTTTTTGAGCAACGTGCTCCAGACGAGCCCGGAGCAACCGGAGGAGATCCGTGTGGTTCGCGAGCTGCTTCACGAGTATTTCGAGGATATTCAGTGCTATTTGCTTCCGCATCCCGGCTATAAAGTGGCCGAGCGGCAAAGTTTTCGAGGACACGTCAAAGGTACGAAAGTGGGCGGGGCTTATATATATAAATTTCGATTCGAACCCCTTCCAGACCTGCGTCCTCTATTCCGCGAGGAGCTCAAAAAGATGGTGCCGAACCTGCTCGGCCCACACATTCTGAAGCCGAAAATTGTGAACGGCAAAACGGTGACGTGCCGGAAGATGATTCAGTACTTCAAAGAGTACGCAGCCTCGTTCGACGGCGAGTCGCTTCCGCAGCCGCAGAGCATTCTCAACGCGAACGCCAAACTGATCTGCATCGAGGCGGCGCACGAGGCGAAAGTCAACTATTGTCGCGGAATGGACCGCTCGACGTTCGGCACGCGGATGATGTCGGAGAAGAAGCTTCTCGAGGCGCACATCAAGCACGGCATCACCGCTCTGAACATCTACGACAAGTGTCCGAAGATCGGATCCGTCGAGGTGCGACGTCTTCTGCTCGAGAAACTTCAGGAGGATATCAATGTACGTACCCTGCGACATGGTTGCAAAAATAGGCTCCGCCCCCTTTTCTGTGTTTTTCTCCCGCAAACTTGTGAATTCAAGTTTTTCGAGCTTGAAAAAACAGATTACGGATTTGTAGGCCATTGTCAGTGGAGCGCGATTTGCGCGCTCAGGAAGCCGTCTAAAAATAGGCTCCGCCCCCCTGCGAATCCTTACCCATTTCAGGCCGAGCTGGAAAGGTACAAAAGACTGAACGAGGCGAAACGAGTGACGGGATGCGCGTCAGCAATGCTCGCGTGCGGCGATTCAGTGTTTCTCGGCGTCGGACTCGGCGGAGCCGCCTCTGGAGCCGTCGCCGGAGCCGTGCTCACCCTGCAGGCCGGCATCGTCAGCCTCGGCATCGTTGCCATTCCCATCTCGCTGACGACACTTTTCTTGATCTGGTCCTATGTGTATTTGAAGCCGTGCATGGAAAGGTTCACGAATAAGAACAAGTAAGATCACGGATCCAAACATGTTTTGATATGTTCTTCGTTTTGTTGTGTTATATATATAAACGCCACGAACAATATAAATAGTTACTTGAGAGTTAACAACAAAACAGCAGCAAAACTATAATGTAATAGAAAATCAGTTCTTTCCGGCTCCGTCTTTGAGCACAACTGTTCGGTTGAAGACGAGCTTGGAGGCGGAAGAGTCTCTGTCGACGCAGAAGAATCCGATGCGCTCGAATTGGAATCTGAAAAGTATGAGTTCAACTTGGGTGACGTGGCACTAGCTAGCCTCACCTATCGTAAACTTTTGAAGTGGCAATCGATTGATCGATGAGCGCGTTGTAGAGGACGGTGAGGGAGTCGGGATTGATATCGGTCAGGAATCCGCCGGGGATCGCCTGCGCGTCCTCCGGATTTTTGCTTTTGAACAGACGCTCGTACAGTCGGACTTCAGCGGCGACTGGCTTGGCGACCCAGTGAATGAACGCCTTCGGCTTGTCCTGCTCGGTGAGCTTCGTCGCTTTGACGACGACCTCGGTGACGTGACCCGCGGAATCCTTGACTTCGCGCACGAATCGGAGCACAAGACCAAGATGCTTCAGTCCGACGGCCTGCTTCGGTGTGAGTCTGCGGAACGATTTGTCCGAGTCGTCCGGCTTGTAGTCGGTCTTCTCAATGAAGATCTCGCGGTCCACGGAGACGTTGTGCTTACGAGGATCCGAAGGTTCGGATGGGAAATCGGGGACCTCGAACGTCGTCGGAAGGTTCAGCTCGTCAAAGTTCTCAATCGTCAGCTTCAGACCATCCAGCACCGCCATCGTTCTCGGAGCATGAATGTTTAGGTAGTCGCGAACGGTGGCGTCGAGAACGTGCGGATCGATAACCATCTGCGACATGGTCAGTCCGAGCTTCGCGACGAATCGATTGATCGCCTCGGACGGAATGCCGCGCCGACGGAGCGCGGTGAGCGTGAACAGCCGCGGATCGTCCCAGTCGGCAACGGTCTTCGTCGTGATCAACTTCAGAATCTTTCGCTTCGAAACAACGGTGTAGTTCACGTTGAGCCGTCCGTACTCCCACTGAACCGGGCAGTAGATGTCGAGCGCGTTGCACAGCCAGTAGTAGCTGCTGCGACGCGACTGGAATTCTTTGGTGCACAGCGAATGCGTGATGTTTTCGATGGAGTCGCACAGACAGTGGGTGTAGTCGTACGTCGGGTAGATGCACCACTGGTTGCCGGTTCGGTGGTGCGGCACGTACTTGATGCGATAGGCGACCGGATCCACTTTACCCTCTTCCAGAGTGAGTTTCAGACGCAGCGTGGCTTCTCCCTCGTCGAACTTGCCGTTCTTCATGTCCTCGAACAGTTGGAGCGACTCGGCGATCGGACGCTCCCGCCAGGGACTCAGCTGGACTTCGAAGCCGCGCATCTCTTCGACTTTCTGGTGACACACGTAGGCGAGCCCCTTCTGGATCAGCTTAACGGCCCAGAGGTAGAGCTGCTGGAAGTTGTCGGAAGAGTGAGTCACTCTGGCGGGAGTGTAGCCAAGCCACGTGACGATGTCCTCGATGGCGGTGAAGAACTTCTCCTCCTCCTTCTCCGGGTTCGTGTCGTCGAAACGAAGATTGCACGAGCCGCCCATTGCCTTCGCGTAGCCAAAGTTGATGTTGATCGCTTTGGCGTGTCCGATGTGGAGCACACCGTTCGGCTCCGGCGGGAATCGGGTCACCACCTTGCCGCCGACGGCCGCCACGTGGGCTTTGAGAAGCTTCTCGGTGTTGGCTGTGGTCACGTATCCGTCGGTTTTGAAGTTCTCGCCGACCTTGTGGAAGTGAGCCCGAGTGCGGAGCAACTCGTCCATCGTCTCGGCTCCATCTGCGAACTCCTCTTCGCTGGCCTTTGCCTCCTCCTTCTTTTTCTCCTCCTTCCCATTGCTTTTCGCAGTTTTCGGCGCCTCCGCTTTTTTCTCCTTCTTCTTCGGCGCCAAATCCTCGGCGGTCTTCTCGCCAAGCAGTTCCAAAACGCGAAGATCCACCTCCCGCTTCACGAGGGCTCCGTCGGCCCACGGAAGAGAGGCGCGAAGCTCGCCGAGAAGTTTTCCGAACGCAAACCCGTACCGCTCGCGCACAATCTGCTCGCGATGCTTGTTGATCACTATGGTAACCGCGTCCTCGATTTGGTCGATGGTGACGACGACGCCGACACCACACGCGGCCTCCAGCGCCGCCGGCGTGATACCCTTGACGGCGTTGGAGAGCAGGTACTCCATAGCGGCGGAGAGCTGAAAAAAAGAAAGAGTCGGCTGGGAGTCTCCTAGGTGATATCGACTCACCTGCGTCTCCGTCTTGATTCCCTCCGCGACAATGTAACCGACGACGAGCGGAGCGTTGCCGGCGACCTGAGGCTTCAACTTGGTCGCCAGTTGGTAGAGAAGTGTGCCCTTCTGCTTCGAAATCTCACTTCCCGCACCATTTTCTCGCGCAGTCTTGATAATCGCGCCGATCGTCTCCGTGAGCTTCGCGTTTTTCAACGTCTCCGCCGCCTTTGACTCCGACAAACCCAACCAAATGAGGTCTTCTTTGGTAGCCATTTTTTTACCCTGAAAGTGCAATTTTTGAAATTTAACGCGATAGGATAACAAGATAATAGTCATTAGATGTGACAAACAACTAAAAAGAAGATGAAATTTGAGAAAATCACCGGGAAAAGCTGAAAATAGGTGGCGGTGAGCTAGCGAAAAAATGTGAAAACTGCAAAAGTGTGCATTCTGTCGTCGCGGTGTTCGCACACTTTGCGGTGAAATGGAGTGCCACCAATCCACGTATTTTGCATAATTCACTGAAAATCACTGAAAAAACTGAATTTCCAGTTTATTCGCGGGTTATTAGTGTTAAAAAATCGATAATTTCCCCTAGATAAATCCTGAAACTCTTTTAAACCCCGAGATCTCCGCGTTTTCCGCATTTTTTCCCGCACTTTTTCATTTTCCGCGTCGCCACTCGATTGCCAGCTCATATCTGATCGTTTCTTCTCGTCTTCTCCTCGCTGTCTTCTTTTTCTTCACAACGACACTTCTGAATCTCAACCCGCCACTTCATCGTCAGTTTGCAGCTTCAAATGGCCGACGAGAACCACGTCCGTCTCAGCGAGGTCCAACTCGTCTCATCAGAATTCGGACACCCGCTTGACGAGTGTTACAAATTGGCGGTTCAGTATTATAAGAAAGGTGAGAAAAGTTGTAAGAAGGAATAAAAAGTCTAAAAAAATTGAATTTTTCAGAGCACATCGCAAATCAGCAGCCGGTGCCGTACGATGACCGAATCAAGCTTTTGGCGTTGAGCAAACAGGTAAATTTGATGGTTTTTGGTTTAAAAAATGCTTTTTTCTCTAAAAATTTAAGAAAAAATACTATTTTTCTGCAGACTTGTTGGAAAACGATCGAATTTCCCTTTTTGTTCTGTTTTCCAACTCCTCCTGCTTAATTTTCATCATAACAGCATCAGTTTCAATTTATTTAATTGTGTGAAAATTGTCAAAAACTGGAATTTTAGGGTCAAGTACTGAAAACCCAGTCCCGGTCCGCGAAAAGTTTGTATCCCCGCAGTTTGAAATTTTTTGAAAGTTTGTAAATTTTACATAGTTTCGAACATTTCCTCCCAATTCAGCTATGTCTCAACTCACGAAAATTTCTCAAAATCTGGAAAATTTTGTCTAAAAATCCTGACCATCTTTCCCTCCGAAAACTGGTCCGATTTTCAAGCAAAATTTTCCAATTTTTCAGAAATTCCTTCGGTTTCTGACCGAGCTAGATTGATAGGGAATCTTAATTACAAGATGGGAGCAAATTCGCAACCAGAGCAAGTGTAAATTTTTTTCTAAAGTGTCACTTTTCCAGATCCAAAACGGTCAAATCACAAGCGAAAACGACAACGCCGGCTGGCTGGATATCACCGGAAACGATGTGAAGTGAGTCAGTTTAGGACGACCTTCTCGAACCCTTCATCTCTATTTCTCATTTGCCCTCGGGTCCTGAATGAGCGGGGAAAAAACAGCAACAACAAGATGAGATGGAGCGCCGCCAATTTCCTTCCCTTCCCTCCCTGAAAAAAATTCGATTTCGACCCGGCCAGGAAAATTGGAAAAAGAAAAGGGAATGGCAGTAAATTTCGTGCCCAAATTTCATTTTGTAAGAAAAAATCGCGGCTTCCTCCCCAAACATTTGCCTTTTTTCTTCATGCGTTCGGCAAAGAGATAGAGAGGGAGGGGGAGAAAAAGAATGGGAATCTGACGTTTTGTGGTTCTTCTAATCTCTTTGGGACGTTTATACATATGTTTTTGGAAGTTTCGAGCGCTCCTTTCGTTTTGTCTCCACCCCCTACTATTATTATGTTCCATTTTTGTCGCGTTTTCCTCCTCTTCTTTTCCTTTTTCTGTGTTGACAATTATGTGTGAGGGTGGTGATGGTGGTTTAGAATTCGATTATTTCGTCCATTCTTCCATTTTCTTTTTTTTTGATGGACATTTTTTGCTGCACACTTTCCTTTTTTCTTCGCTTCCCCGTCAAATTCGGCCGAAAATAGGTATTAGTGCCATACAGTAGGACTCTGCAAAGAGTTGGAAATGTAATTAGAGTGTTATTCACTCACACAGGGGGAGAAACTTCGTGTATTAGGGAAAGAAACATATGTATCGCACGTCTTCTCTCTTCCTCTTCCGAGCGGAAAGAAGATAACACGCATCATCATCACTCATCGAGAATTATGAGCCCTTTCGGGACATTTGGCGGGTGTCGACAGAAAAGTGAACAAATCGTGTCACTTTTTCTTCTCGCCTCTCGATTCTCGCTGTCTCCAGATAAGAAACACCACAAATCTCTGGAGAATCGGCCGGCGAAAAGGAGACGAAGAGCTCTTCCTGGCCGGCTGTCGGGTCGGGGGCGACGAGAAGAAGTTATTGTCCCTTCCCTTGTCGCTTCCCCCTTTTTTCTTTCGTCGTCTTGCTTTTCACCAACTTGTTACGCACATTTGGGAAAGAGGTTATGATCGCGTGCCGGCCTGGCCGGCAGAGACAGAAAAACGTTTTTTCATTACAACGGCACGACCCGGAAAGAGAGAGAAAAAGAGTTCAGAAATGAACTTTCTCTAGCTCGCCACTTCCTTCTTTTTCGTCCGGTCACTCTTTCGCTAAATGAACCCTCTTCTGGATAGACACGGACAACGTCATCTGGTGTCTAGATTCTAGTTTGTCTCGCCGACTACATTTCCAGAATTTCCAGAATCAGACTTGTCTATAGATTTTGTTTTTTGAAGCATAAATGGAAAGGAAACAGAATGAGCAAACGAATAAAAGAAGCGACGGCAGAAATCAGAAATCTCTGAAAGAGAAAGGAGATTTCAAAACGAGATAATGTGGACTTGGCGCAGGCCGTTTAGAAATTAAGAAGCCCCTTCTTCGGCACCACTCTGCCACGTCAGTCGGCTCTTCACGGTGCATATCTCGGTCACCTGCTCAGCTTTGCCCGTCCACTTTGTGACTCTTGTCAGTTTTCCCACGAGGATTTCGGCTTTTCTCTTGTTTCAAGCTTTCTTTCCCCCCTTTTCTCGAAATTCTCACCATTTTCTAGTCTTTGTTCTCCTTCTTCTTCGTCTTCTTCTTCGATTCTTTTCCCATTTTCTCCTCCTCCGTCAAATTCTTTTCAATTAAGCGCCATCGCCGGTTTTTCTTTAGTTTTCGTCTTCATTTCATTTTGGCGAGCCGAAAAGGGTTCCAAATCAAATTTGGTCCCGCTCTTAGGATAGAAGGTTCTCGTTCTCGCTCTGTACAGAAAAGTAAACAGAAAAAGAAGGGGAAGAAGAAGAAAAAGACAGCCGACTTTTCTTCTTTTCTGCCGTCTTCTCCCAAAATCGAATTTGTGTGTTACCCAAAATCTAACTTAACAAGCTGAAGAGAGACAGCTTCTTCTTCTTCTTCTTGCTCCTCCTTCCTCTGCCGTCAACGTCGCCGTCTTCTTCTTCTTCGTCGTCCTTCGCGTTTCTGGCGACAGCGAAAAGTAGAGAGGAATGCTAATAAGATGATGGCGTTGTGTTGGGGACACGAGCAGTCCGTCAGTCAGTCATGCTTGTGCTCCACGCCTTCCGAATGCTCTTTTCGCCGTATTCGGGAACCGCGCATGCCAGTATTACGGTAGACTTCGCGTCTCTTTGGCTCTTGGCTCCGGGCTCCGGGCTTCATAAAAGTCTATTGTTCTGATTTATGACTGCTCACAAGCTTTGATGTAGTGTCGTTCTGAAGCTCCCTCTCTCTATCTCTCTGCTCTTTCTGGCTCAGCAAGATATATGTATATATGCTCGGTGTCCGTCATTTATATATTGTCCCCACAATAGACTTTTGGGCTCTCCTTATATGAAACCCTCTTTCATCTTCTTCTTCTTATTCTTCTCCTCCACCCTATTTCTCGAGTGTTCTGCTTTTCCAGCAATCTGAATGAAGTGAGAAGAGCTCTTCTTTCTCTCTCTCACTCTCGAATCCTCTCAGTCTTCCACTAATCTCCACCAAAAATCCCCTCCATCTCACCGACGACTCACAGTCAGTTTTGTGTTTTTGTGGTTCGAAAAACAACCTCTTCGTGTTCGGCTCGGTTTTCCATTTTCTCCTCCCCGCCGTCATCTTTTCCACAAGTGATTCCTTGGAATTTGTCTGTGGAGGCGTTTTTGTGTATGTGTGATGACAATATCGAAATGGCGTCGGAGTGCGACGACGACGTGATTATGCCCTTTGAATAGAATGCATAATTGAGAAATGGTGACCGAGTCCCACCCGATCTGTGGATATCTCAATAGAATCAGAAACGTGCGACGTTTTAACTAAGAATTCTTCAATGGTATAGGAGGGAAGAAAGGGGCATGACAGAAAATTGCGTTCTGAATAGGTCTTCTTTAACTTTGAAAGATTATCAGAAACTCTCATGGCAGAGATGCTAGGGTCAAGGAGACAAGAAGCCTCCTTAACCTCGAAGGTTTTATGGATTAGCGAGTAGGTCAGAAGCTTCAAACATTCGTGACGGATCTGTCCCAGGCTTGAGCTTGCTCGATTTTCACCTAGCTAAACTTTGAACACTATCAGTTTTGCTATCAACATTCCTAGAATCCCTCGTTGACCTTTTTCTGGTCAGTCTTCATTCTCGAAGAAGCCCCTCTGCCGCTCGGCTTTCTTGACTCAAGATCCCCTTTTCGATCAGCTCGACGTCTCTAATCTGTTATTTTCTTATTTTCTTTTTTTTTCAGCAAAGCTTGGCGCGAACTCGGCACTCTGTCTCGCGACGAAGCGATGGCCTCGTTCGTGTTTCTCGTCGACCGTGTCTGCCCGCCATTCAAAGGATTCATCGCCGACAAGAAAGCGATGTGAGTCATTTTGTTCCCTCCTACTCCTCCCCCTTCACTCTTCTTCCCCTTCGTTAGTGAATCAGAAGGGGCCGTCTTGGTCTTGGTCTTCCCTCTTTTCTTGGGAATGACCACGAAAAGTGGGTCAACACCTCTCTTTCTCTCCTTCTCTCTCTCTCTCTTTCTCGTTCCAGCCAACAAAGAGCTGTGTGAATACGAAATGAAGAGGAGAGAAAGGAAGAGAAGGAGAAGAGGAGAGAGAAAAAAAAACAGATGTCCGATCTCATCCCTTCTTGTTGACAGGAGACGTCTACTCCTCCTCCTCCTCGAATTCCCACCGGCTCATCCCTATCCTCCTTCTCCGCCAAAAATATCAATTGATATTGTTATTCTATACACGAATTGCGAGAAAATATTCCAGAAATCGTAAAATCTTATCAAATACCATCAAAAATTGATCACCATTTTCTTAGCTGTGATCCTACTCGCTTTGCCCAGAATTTCAAATTTCTCAATTTTTCAAAACAAAATTCCATATGTTTGCTCGACAAACTGGCCCGAAAAAGAGTCGAATGTCATCGAGTTGACCGCATCAAGAAGAAGAAGAAAACGGAGAGAGAGAGAGATAGAGAGAGAGAGAGAGAAAGAGAGAGAGAGAGAGAGAGAGAGAGAGAGAGAGAGAGAGAGAGAGAGAGAGAGAGAGAGAGAGAGTTTTAATTTGAAAAGGAGCCTCTCCTCCTCTCCTCCTCCTTCGTCTTCCCCTTCTTCTCCTACCAAATATATATTGCGTTGCCGGAATGCTTTTACTCTGGCTCCGTGAGCCCCACTCTCTTTCTCTCTCTATCTCTCTCTCTCTATTGATCATGCGGAGCACAAACAAGCCGTCCAGACTCCTAGGCTCCTCCTCTTTCTACTCGTTTCGTTTCCAGGGTTTGGCGTGCGGCTAGTAGTAGTAGTAGTAGTACTGCTACAACTACTTTCTCTGCCTTTTCTTCCGAAATTCCCCCTATTTCTCTTTCTTTTCCCTCCATTTTTTCTCCCTCACCACCAATCTATTCATTCCATTCTTTTCATGCTTCTTTCCAGAAAAGACGCCGAATTGAAAGAATTCGCGCCGCACGTCACCGAACAAAGCGCCCAACCGCCGTCACTGCAACAAGTCGATCAGCGGCTGTTCGAGGATCAGCGAAAGCAGATCCAGGACGCGCTCAACGCGCAAACGTTCCATCAATTCCACGCCTACGCGCAGGAAGCGTTTCCCGGTCAACCGGAGCAGCAGACGACGTTGATACGGCAGCTCCAAGAGCAACACTACCAGCAGTACATGTCGCAGGTGAGTTGAAGAGAGCACTGCTGAGTCCTGGAGGGTTTGATGGCGTGCTCATTCTCTCGACGAGCCCATGCGGTTTCTTGCATTGAATATTCAATTTCCAGATGTATGCACAACAGTCGACCAACCCAAACGGCGAAATGACGCCAGAGGAGCAGAAAGAGCATCAAATCCGACGCGACGACGATTCGGATGTGTCGGATGACGAGGCGGGAGAGGATCTTCCATGTAAGTTCAGAACGAAGAATCTTGCCCTCGAAAGAATGGTTTTCACTGGAAAAGAGAGTACTACCACTACCACTACTATTACTAACACCTAGTCAATCTTTCTAAGTTCAACTTCTCTCCACTTTCTTTTCACACACTTCTTCCCTCTCTTTCTCTCTCACTTCTCCTCCCCCAATTGTCTCACAGATCAACTTCCGTCACCACCAACACATACAGAGAGAGACATTTTGTGTTCCATTTCTATTTGTAGTGTCTTCGATTCACGCAACTATGGGCCTCTTCTGTCACTGTATGTTTCACACACAAACACTTTTTTTTTCATTTCCATTCACAGCTGTCTGTTATTTACCCGGATGTTTCCTGTGGTTTTCCCCAATTCTTTTGCATTTTATACGCACGCCACGCTCGAAATCCATCGCCCCGACTCGTTTTGGGTCTCGAACGGAAAAGAAAACGGGCGCTAAACGTTTCATGGCTTTTTTCGCAGTTCAAAACTTTTCAATGGAGATGCCATGAATCGTTGAACGTCTCCTTCTTTTCTGTTCAAGACCCGAAAATTGGGCGTGGCGACGGACTCCGTAAAATGATGCTCGCGACTAATCGACCGCCCGACCGTCCGTACAGCATGTTTATATTTAATTATCTCGTGGTTTTTTATTCTTCTTGCCTTGCTCAGTGTGTGTTTTGCACGAACTGCACGATTCGCATGATTCAAACCTGACAAATTGGCTTCTTTTATATATTTATCCACACTTCGCGTTTCGAGCTCCCCAGCAATTTCAGCGAATCCAGCCATCTCGCCGGCTTCTCTCTGGAATCGGCAAGATATAAACGAGTTCAAGCAAAATATCAAGAAAGACGGAACGGAGGGAATCATTAAAGTGGGACACGGCGAGACTGTGACGGTGAGTCGGCGTCTCAATGTCGATCCCAGACAAATTGGCGCACGCTGGCAGTGTTCACAAATTGCTATGCTAAAAAACAGTCAGCCAAACGGCTTGCAAACTATACCACTGGTGCCATTTTTCCGCCGATGGCCACCGAGCCCTGCCAGCCCTGGCGCGAAATTTATCTGAGCAATGAGATTAAATGGATCCTCTTTTTCTCTCGCAGGTTCGTGTGCCGACTCACGAAAACGGATCGTGCCTCTTTTGGGAGTTCGCCACCGATCACTACGACATTGGGTTCGGCGTGTACTTCGAATGGACTGTCGCCGACAGCAATCAAGTGTCCGTCCACGTCAGCGAGTCGGACGACGAGGAGGACTACGACGAAGCGATCGAGGCGGAAGGCGGCGGGCCGCCGGCGAACGCACCCGGCGACGTTGAGAGCGGCGGCGGGAGCATTCAGACGCGACGCGTCGATCCGAACAAGCCGCGTCAGGACGAGATCATTCCGGTGTACCGGCGGGACTGTCACGAGGAGGTGTACGCGGGAAGCCATCGCTATCCGGGACGCGGCGTCTATCTGCTCAAATTCGACAACTCGTATTCTCTGTGGAGATCGAAGACTCTCTACTATCGTGTGTACTACAGCAAATAAGCCGCCCGGCTACTACTGGATGAGAAAAAAAACAGATGAAAATTTAAAACGACAACCCTAATTTATTAAATCCAGCCCCTTTATTGCACCCCTCTGCTTCTTCCTCTTATTCTTCTTGAAATTCCCAGCGCCCATTCATTTTCTAATAGATCATATCGGTAACAGATTTTCTCTAACAATTCATTGGGATCTTCTTCCTCCTCTTCCTTTTTCAATGAACTATCCCCTTTCCCCCTCTTGCAACTCGAAAATGTATGAAAAGTGCGCTTTTTGATGCCCTCCCACGCTTCACAGTGATTATTGTGTGTTCCTATCTTTTCGAATGAAATGAACGTTTCGATAGGAAATTTGGAGCTGGAGAAATGTGCAAAAGCGAAGAAATGGGTAGAAACTTTTTCCAAAATATTTCAATGATACATATAATGATGACAATTAAGTACATACTCACAAGAGACAAAGCGACACCTCTTTCGGGTTGACATTTCTAAAATTACCATTGAACATGTAGTATCTTTTGTACAACTTCTGCTTATTTTGCATCATTCGCACACACTGGAAATCCCTCAGCGCCCTTCCCATATCCTTCATGTGAGTGGCCACAAACAGATCGCATCCCTCTTCCATCGCTTTTTTGACTGCAACTCCGATCAGATCGGCCGTATGGGTGACCCCTGTAAAATGAGAGAATATGCGCTCCATCGCAAAAAAGAATTGTGCGAGAAGAGTTTACATGGAGAGAATCCGGCGCGAATTCAAAAAAACCAAGGATTATTGGCGAAACTGGAGGAAAACCGGGGAAACCCCTGACTTTCTGTTCAAAATTTTGCGAAAAAGACGGTTGAGACCGGAAAAACCGCACTGTTGCAAGATAGGCGCCTCCTCCTCTTCTTCCGCAAAACTTGTTGCGTTGCACTGTTTTTGTTTCTAAAGTTTTTGAAAGAAAGTCTGTTTCATCTCGATTTTCCTCCGGTTCCGTCTCAATATTGGAGTTTTCGGCGTTGCACCACTCTCGCCACGATCTCCTCACATGGATTCTCAGCCGTGTCCGGTGTGATTGCGTGATGAAACAGGAAAGCGGTCATGATGGGCGGCGCGTTGGGATTCTGTCGTGACACTTGGCGAACCTTGTAGAACGAGACGAAATCGGAGACGAACGGATAACTGGCCGGCTGCTGTCTCTGCGGTTTCTGAAAATATTCCAGGGTTGTCTGAAAGTCGAGCTGTCGACTGGCCTCGACGAAAAACGAGGAGATGACCCCTTCGATCGGCGTCACCACCGTCGGATAATCGGCAGTCGAAGTCAGAAATCGGTCGTATGTCATTCGGTACCACTTGCGATTCTTCATCTCGTCGCCATGATTCTCTCGCAAATTGTCCTTATCGATCCACCGGAGCGCGAGAAGAGTGTCGGCGTTGGCCGGGTCCGTCGACAACGGCCGAACGCCGGCCAACAATGGCAGCTCGACCAACTCCTGCTGCTGAGCGAGAAGGGCCGCTTTCGCATCCGGCGTCAGACTCAAATAGCCCGACTCGACGAGCCGCTCCACGTTCAGATAGCGCTCATAGAGCGGCAGCTGAGCCACCGACTTGTAGAAATGCCTCTTGTATGTGCCGGTGAAGATCGCGTAGTTGATCTGCTCGCCATTCCCGCGATTCACCATCTCGTTCAGCATCTCAACGGTGTAATCCTCGTGCACATTGTCCGAACGCTTTGAGCACATTATCATCACGGTGAGCGCCCTTCGCTTCTGTTGCCCGAGCCGAATCATTTGAGGCACGGCGCCGATGAACGCGACGAGATAGTTGTTCTCGTCGCGTAGGCCGAAGTGATAACGCGGATCGTAGCCGGTCGGTTGGAGTGCCCAGCTCAGGAACTTCTCCGAGAAATCCGGAGCATAGTCGGGACTCGTCAGGGTGTAATTGTTGTAGAGGAACACCCGCAACTCTTTCATGTGCTGCGAGTTGTTCAGATTGATGTTTTCCCAGCGGACAATTTTCACTGACGGCTCGTCGTCGGAATTCTCCGCGGAACTGTCGCTATCGGTGAAAATCATGTCGATCCACTCGCCTTTATCTGGAAAAAAACGGAAATTCATGGGGTTCTTCCGAAGCTTGGCAAACGTTCGTCTACTTCTCCTACGCATGGCACCTTTGGTTCTTGATCAGTCATTTTTGCATGAAGGGAGCTGTAAAATTGAGTTTTTTCATGGAGTTTGACCGGAAGAGCATGGAAAATGACCTGGAAATAAATATTTAGTGTCATTTCCGTTGAAAAAGCAAACATCAAGAAGTCCGCAATGACTGCGTGAAGTGTTTGCGGACAAAATGTTAACCGTAATCCAGGTTATTTTGAAATTGAAAAAAAAACCTTTTTTTATTTTTTGAACTTTTCCATATTTTTATTCCAGTCGAAGTGATTTCGAGTCTCTTTGCAAAGTATTTTTTTTCCGTCCAGTTCTATTTTTTACCCGATTTGTTATAAGATCTCCGAATTTCTTTCAAAATTTCAAACTTTCCGCCAAAAAAAAGCGGATTATCGGAGTGTCGTACAGAAACAAATTTTGAAACATTTTCCGCGTTTTTCGAAGTTTACGACGAAATTTGTTATTTCCCGGCTTTTTTGAAAGATTCTTCATTATTTTCAGTCAAAAAATCATGTCAGATGACGAATTCGGCAGTTTTGACTTTGGGGACGGCGAGCCCGAGGCGACCATACATGAAGATGGTACTGTATCTCGATTTTTCCACATTTTACCGGAAAATCTTTCAGATGAGGCTGAAAATCGTGATAATCGACGAGAAATGTCCAGAATTTCAATGGCAATGACACAGAAGTTGTACGGAAATCAGGCGGGAACTTCGAATCGAATGGATTTTGACACAAACAAATACGTGGAGCCCAGGAATCGGTTCGAAGAAATTCTCGAATCGGAAAACGTTCGAATCGCCGTCGACGAGGAGAACGACGAGAAATTTCTAGTTCTGGGTACCTGAAAAATGCCTATGAAAATCGGAAAATTGGCAAAAATTTTCCAGGCGACGGGCTGAATCACGAGGAGTTGACTCGAAATTTCGAGAAGCGAATCGACAAAAGTCGCGATTTTTTTGAGGAATTTCAATTGGCCTGTAATAATGATCAACAGGCGCTCGCATTGTATCTGAGCCCGATGAAATCGTAAAAAAACTTCAGTTTCCATGAAAATCTCAACGTTTTCCAGAAAACTCGGTCTACAGGACACAGTGTTTCGCGCTTTTCTTCAAATTCGAGCGGCTCAAACGAAAACGTTCGATTTGCTGCTCCAAAAGTTGAATATTCTGGCGAAACGCTCCGATGAGTCGGATTTGTTGCTCGCTCAGACGTGCGTCGCCCATCTCCGTCATTTGAATCGAATTTTCGAGCCGCTCGCCGTTTTCAACACGATTTTCGATTTCCCGTTTCGATTATGGAGTCCGAACGTCCGGAATAGTCTAATTGCGGCTCTTCCTGAGGTAGAAGTCCAAAAAAATCGCTCGATTGACCTAACGTTTTTGTGCTCGAGCCTATAAAAATGGTGCAATTACAAAAATATAAAGCTTTTTGAGATCTTTCGAACGGCGCAATGGGAATTCGAAAATCTTGATTTTGAAGAAAGTTATTCAGCTTCTTCTCCGCTATCTCACTAAAACTTGCATAACTTTCTTGAAAATCATGATTTTCAAATTCTCATCGCTCCATATGAAAATTCTCAAAAAGCTTTTTATGTTTTGTAATTGCACCATTTTTATAGGCCCGCGCACGGAAAAATTATAGCGAGTTCCGTTCAAAATTGGCGGGAATGACCGCGATTTCAAAAAAAAACGGTCAAAGTAGCGGCAAAACAAACAGTTTTGCAAACTTGACAAAGACAGCTGCTCAAATACACTGCAAATGAGCTGCAAACCTGCAAA
Source organism: Caenorhabditis sulstoni (assembly GCA_963966605.1). Taxonomy (NCBI): domain Eukaryota; kingdom Metazoa; phylum Nematoda; class Chromadorea; order Rhabditida; family Rhabditidae; genus Caenorhabditis; species Caenorhabditis sulstoni. The sequence continues at coordinate 415,389 of OZ016478.1, read as the reverse complement.
TCTCATAGGAACACCTGTTTCAGATTTTCACCGACATCAGTCTGCAACAAGCCACGGCGCTCCGCCTGAACCAGGAGATTCTGGAGACCCAGAACATCCCCGATCTGCCCAGTTTTCAGTTTTCCATCATGGAAACACTCCGACTTTTACGGATGGAATCGTCGGTTGGTCGCGAGATTCGCAAAAATCTGATCCACTTGGCGATGGAGTTGGACGTTGCGTGTCTTCCCTCGCTGGTCGCCTTCTCGCTCGGAAGTCTTCTGATTCAGGGCGCGAAGAGCGGCGAGGAAGAGGAGCTGCTGTTCCACGAGATGCTCCGCGAAACATCAAGAGCTCTCAAAATCGAGACGATCAAGAAAAAGACAAGCAAGGCGGACAGTCTGATCTACGAGATTTACGCGCACTTTTTCAAATTCTTCCAGCTAGATCGGAAAGGATGGAAACACATCACTTCCTGGATCAATAAGCGCAAATCGGGCAAATTTTTGAAAGAGGAGAAGGATTCGGAGGAGAATCCGGAGAATGAAGAGCAAGAAAAAGAGAAGGAAGAGGAGGAAGAGCCCGTCGGAGCAGTGATGAACACCTTCGAGACGATGCTTATCCTCTCCCTGCTCTCGGCTCCGGAAGCGTGTCCGACGTCGTTCGTCACGGCGGTCAACGCGAGAATACTCACGATGCCGGCGAATGTGTCGACAAAGTTTCTCAAGCTCATCGATCTGGTCATTTCGTTCAAAAAGTTCTCGTCGACCCATCTCGACGCGCTAATCCACGTGGCACGCAATTGTGTGTGGTCCACAGACGCCGTCGTCCGTCAAATCGGCATCAGCGTCTGGAAACGTCTTCTGGTGGGAATGGAGAAGAAGGATCGGAAAGTGAGTTCTGGATTCGACTGAAACCCTTCACTAATTTCGGACGATTTTCAGAAAGTGTTCGACGAGCTGATGCGACACTTCACACAAAGCGAGCTGGAGTGCGAGGCGGTGCTCGATGTGCTCTTCAAAGTCATCAAATCCCATGTGAACGTGATTTCCGAGTATTCCGCGCATATTCAGGTGATTTTCGCGGCTTTTATTTACAATTCCAATTTACAAAAGGCAAATCTATGGCTGGGTTACCCGCATCCGCCGCCGCCACAGCATCCTCCGCTCATTGGCGGCGGCGCGATTCCAGACGCGCTCGGAAGACGTCCGATGTCTCTTCCGCCGCCACCGCCGCCGCCACCTCCGTTTCGTCTATAAGCGTTTCCGGTTCCGCCGCCACCGCCGCGCACAATGTTACGGTAGTCTTGAGCGTTACTGTTTCGCGAAGTAGGGGAGCTGAAGCCCAAAAGTGAGCGGAAACTGAAAAAAACCGTGACTTTTTGCATCAAAGAACTGGGGAAATCACTTACAACAAGTAGATGAATGTAAAAAACGAGAGGATTATCTCGATGATACCCTTTTGCTTCTTCTCCAGGACATTTCCTTCTGAAAATCAACGGAAATCATTCAATGTTCGCCTAGATGTGTTCAAAAACATACCTTTATCGATATACGCCATTCTGAAAGCGATTTGATGACGAAATTCTGTGCGAGAAGCCGAGAAGTTGTCACACGTCGACTTCTGTCAAGGCCGCGGTGTTTGCGTACTCTGACACACAGCCGCACGACAAACTGCGGACTTTGGGCGGAGCTGGGCGAGATGCGCAAAAATCGTGTGGTTTTTCCAGAAATGCATCGAGCACATCCATAATCTGAGCATTTCAAACATAAAACGACTCTTCCAAGTGATTCTTTTGATGTCGGGCGGAAGCGGTCAGAATTTCGATATTGACGAGATCATCAATCGATTCTTGATGGCTGTCAACGAGCGAGAAAAGTTCTTGGGCGTGTTGGCGATTTTGATGAAAATACAAGTGGAAATGAGCCGGAAGCACACAGAGAATCAGGAGATACGCGTGCGAGAAGGCATCGAACGGATCGAAGAAGCGGTGCGCGCGTCGCCGAATCTGCGCGGCGCGTTCTACGATCACATGCGGATGGTCATAGAGAATCACAAGAGAACCGAGGAGATTCGGTGTATTCTGGAGTGGTCGGACGATCTGATGCAGCGATTCAAGGAGGACTTCTTCGAGGAGAACTCGGAAGAGCCCATGGAAGCGTCGTCACGTCTGATTCTGAAGCCGCATGTTGGAAGACTCGTCGAAGTGACGCCGATGTTCAATTTAATCAAAGAGCTTCTGGTGATGAAGATGAGGTGGCGAGAGGACGAGGACGACGACTCGCTGCGATCGAGCTACGACGCGTGTGTCATTCGCGATCTGAACTTTGCGTTCGAAGCCATCGTGTCGCTGGATTCGTCAGAAGACAAGACGGAGAAACTGAACCACCTCTTCTTCTTGATTCAGTGGAGTCGAACGGTGCTCAACGCTTTCCTGGCGAAGGGATCCATAGACTACTTGAGCTCGGAGGACGTCTCGAAACTCGCCACCAAACTGTTCTATTTGATGATGGATTCGGAGAAGAAAATCGCGAGTTTACTCCCCGCAGTGTCTAACTGGACGATTCCGAACTTGAAGTTTGAGAAGAAACGCGACATAATAACAGTTTTGGCTGAGAAAAGAGCCAGTGGGAAAGGAAGGCCGAAGAAGCGACGGAGCGACGAGACGATGGTCGAAGACGACACGATGCCCGGTCCAGAAGACGTTGAAGAAGCGTTGGACTTTCCGAAAGACGCCCCGAGCGCTGTGATTCAGCTCAAAAACCATTTGGTGACACTGAAACTTCGACCCATCGTACATCTGATGAAGTTGACGAAGACAAAGAGAAGCTGCCTGATCTACCTCTGCGATGAGCTGCAAACGGTGCTCGATGTGTTGGTGAAGATGAAAAAGAAGAGCTCGCCGATGCTCGCGGCGCGGGCATCGGCAAGTCCCGGCGAGAAGCTCGACAAACTGTATCACGGCGACGCGGTCACCGTTTGGTATTGTGTGAAGAAGGCGGTGGAGGAGGTGTGGGGCATAGTGGATAACTCGTTCGACTTCTTCGCGACGCTCGCCAACGCGAGTCAAGAGACGAACGCGAAAATGCAGAAGGATCTGGAGGATCTCGGTCTGAAGAGTCTCCAGCTGATGCACACGATTCTCGGCGGCGAACTGTGCAGAGGCGACGAGAAGATGTCGGCGTCGGAGCGAGGCGAACGGAAGCAAGTGCTGATTCGGATAGTGGAGAGGGCGATGAGCGGCGCGGAGCATCTGACGAGTGACGTCGAACGGGCGAGACTTGAGATCGCCGCCTACCTCGTCAAATCGGCAGAGTTCGCACCGACACCGGCAGTGGGCGTGGCTATTCTGGACGTTTTCGAGGATCTGAAGCTCGATGAAGAGGAGGATGCGGAGGTTCGGAAGGCGATGGGTGAGTCAGCTCCACGTGGCAGACATCTCTGAAATCCCCATTTTTCAGCCAAGTACGCGTTGGCGTATCTGAAAAAGGATTGGAGCAAGGTGGACGAGGTGTGGAGCAAAGGAACTCGCTTCACCTCGGCCGTTCGCGACATCCTCAGCCACTACATCCGATTGCGGAAGGAGAAAGATCAGTTGCTGGCGATCAAGTGGATACTCACGAACAAAGTGGTCCAACTGGTGCCAGAGGATGATAAACGAAAGTCGAACGTCTTCTCGCAACAATCGGACGATGATCTACTGGAGAAGGAGGATCAGAAGGCCACCTTCCACTGTATCAACAAGGCGACGTTCGGTGTGATCTTCAAGACGCTGTTCTCGAGTCTCAACACCTGCTGCTCCAGAAGAGACATGTCGGCGACGGCGGCGAAGAACGAGCTGATTGACGCCGAGGAGACGTTGGCCAGCTGGGATCTCGCCTCATCGTGCTTCCTGATTCTTTGCCTTCTGCTTCGCGTCAATAAGATCCGCACCAACGCCGTTCTCACGACGGCCATTCGCGAGGGAAAACAGTTTCTGGTCACTGTTTCCAAGAAGAGCTCGTTCATTTTTCTTCTGGACAACATCACGAAAGGGTCGAATTTCGACGCGATATGCGAGCGAGTCGAGAAGATCCTCTCGTCGGTTCAACAGGGAAACCGCGTTCTTCAGAGCATCGGAAACTTTGCCAAAGTGAGCCGATTCATGGTTTTTCACATGTAAAACTTGTTTTCAGACCAACAAATGTGTTCATTTGCTGAAAAAGTTCCCGGAACTGCGAGCTGAAAGTGAGAATTGCCTCCGAGTGATTCACTCGGCGATGGTCAAAAACGAGTGTCTCAACGCGTTCACTGTGGGACTTGTGAAGAGCCGGAGCATTGATGTGAGCTCGAAAAACTCTAGTTTTATCGATTTTTCTTAACTTTCAGGGAGAAATCATAACGGAGCAGAGAGAAAGCTCAGTTGACACCGATGAGGAGGATTGACAGTTCTTACCTCCTATAAAAATGTATTTATTTTTATATATTTATTCGAACACTATTTTCACCGGTTCCGCGGAATTTTTTTTGAAAAAAAGTTTACTCTTCTTTTTTAAATATTCAATTTGATTCGCTTTGAAGTTAAGCTTTTCTTCTCCGGCAATTATCTGAAAAAAAAACTAGGTTTTCCTGAATCAAAGTAATTTTTTATCATTTCAAAAAGGTAAAATCCGCAATTTAAACTTCTAAAACCCCTGAAAACTTGTCGAAATTCCGTCGGAAAAGTCGCCGGAAAAGTGAGTTTAAAGGCGCAACGACTTTTGCGGGCGCCGGGTCTCGCCACGATTCGATGAGAACTGCTGTTTTCTGCACGATTTTTGTCAAAACTTCCAGTTTTCTGCGGATTGAACCGTTTCTCTGTTTTCAAAAAACAATCTTGTTGTTTCAAAAAAATCGTCGATCTTTTTTTCGTTGATAAATTTCATTCAGTTCTTAGATATTTTCCAGGTAATAATGTCGGTCGAAGGTCTTCTTTCCGAGGTCAAGCACTTCAACGCCCACAACTTGGACGCCGCTCTCGGTGAGCAGCTCTTCTTCGGAGGAAAGCGTGTGTTCTCGGATGTGAAGCCAGGAACCTCCGCTGCCGCCGCCGATCACAAGGCCGGAAAGAAGGACGGAAAAGGCGGAAAGAACGAGCTGAAGGGAGCTATCGACAACGCCAAGAAGGTCGCCAACCAGGCTTTGAACCAGGGAACTAAGAGTATGATTGTCTTTCGGTCTGTCAGTTCTCAATCTTTCCTTCCAGACGCCGACGTTGACGTCCTCAGATCGGAGCACAAGGCTCTCGCCGATAAGGTCGAGGTTCTTGCCAAGCTTGTTTCCGAGCTTCGCCTCGAGATCTCCACTCTCCGCCAAGGAAAGGTAAAACGCAATGTTCTAATTCTGGGCGACGGGAATCTGTCTTTCTCCCTATCGCTCGCCTCTTCCGATCCGGAAACTCTTTACTTCGCCACTGTTTTTGATTCAAGAAGCCAGTTTCTGAAAAAGTATAAAGCGGAAGAAACGGTCGAAGCTCTGGAAAGCATGAAAAACGTTGTTTTGATGTTCGGAGTGGATGCGACAGATCTCCCGCTTCACTGGAAGAGCATGTTCTCCTCTGTCATCATGAACTTCCCGCATCCGGGAGGAAAGACGAATTTGAGAAAAAGCAAAATCCTGCTAACAGGAATTTTCCGAAGTCTTCGCTCCATTTTGAGCAACGAAGCTAGATTCCATCTGAGTCTTGCCATCGGTCAGTCAGGAATCGAGAAGGTGGAGAAAGAATGGATTGACGAGCTTCCGGCACACAAGAAAGACTCTTGGCAGGCCATTTACCTGGGAGCTGATGAAGGCTTTGTGCTCGATACCGTCGACGTCTTCAACTCAGATAATTTTGTGGTGTACAGACCTTCTGGTTACAAAGAGACGAAGAAAGGGTTCAATACTCGCGAGGGGTTGACTCTCGTCTTCAGAAAATGTGATAACCAAAACAAAGCCTTGTGTGACTTCAAGACTGCTGAGACACAAAAGAAGGCAGTTTTTCACTACTATCGGCCTTTCTATGTTCAAGATTTGTCTTTCCTTTACAAAAAAGATGAAGAGAAAGGAGAAAAGGCGGTCATAGAGCTCGTGCGAAGTCTTGCCGGAAACAGCTTGGCTCAGATCACTGAAGTCGAAGCTTTGCGATCGATCTGCCCCGATCCTGAGTTGCCGAATCGCATTTATCGTGTGGTTTGGCAAGGTCTAGACTATCCAATGGGTCCGAAGATGTGCAGCAGAATACACGAAGAGCTGCGATGCCGAATTTCCGAACAAATTCTCGCCGATAATCTTCCATTCGTTTTGACTTGACTGGAAGTTGAGCCGGGTCGTTGTTTTTGTTGAATTATGTTGCTAATTATAAAACTCACAAAAGAAAAACAGTTCTCTAAAGTTGAAAAGGGTCGTTAATGTTCCAATGCCTACCTTCCTCATCAATTTTCTTTCAGACCGAGACCGCTGCTTCTGCTCCAGCGCCAGCTGCCCCAGCCGCTGAGGCCGCCGCCGGAGACGATGACTTCGATTTGTTCGGATCCGATGACGAGGAGGATGAGGAGAAGAAGAAGATCGTCGAGGAGCGTCTCGCCGCCTACGCCGAGAAGAAGTCCAAGAAGCCAGGACCGATCGCCAAGTCGTCTGTCATCCTCGACGTCAAGCCATGGGATGATGAGACCGATCTTGTCGAGATGGAGAGACTCGTTCGCAGCATCGAGATGGACGGACTCGTCTGGGGAGGAGCCAAGCTGATCCCGATCGGATATGGAATCAAGAAGCTCCAGATCATCTCCGTCATCGAGGACCTGAAGGTCTCCGTCGACGATCTCATCGAGAAGATCACTGGAGACTTCGAGGACCACGTCCAGTCCGTCGACATCGTCGCCTTCAACAAGATCTAATTCCTTGTTTTTAGGCTTGTTATCAGTGTTATCTTAATCTAATTCTATCGCAAATCGTACCCTGTGAAAACTAAATATTCGTCAGTCTTCACGAAAATAAAGATTCATGGAGTGCAACTGCTCTTTTCTTTCTTTAAATAAATCAAAGTTTTCTAACTCGCGATGTACTGATACTCAAATGACAAAACTTTCCAGACAATTGAAGTGATCGCACAACTCCGTTTCATTTTATGACGATAAAAACAGAATAAACCTTGAAATTTCCAGCAATTTCACTTGGAAATGTTTAAAATCGTATTGAGAATGTGTCTGAACAACGAGAAATCAGGCCAAAACTCGGCGGTAAGTTCTTTTTTCATTTGCCGCCAAAAATTCAAACGCACGCGAAATGCGCCAGCGTATCGAGTAATGCGCCAGTAAGCAGTCACAAGTTTCGCGCCAGCCGAAACAATTCGCGTGATTCAATATTCGACCAGTTTTTCGAATTTCGGCCGCTACTTTTCATGTTTTTCTAAACACACAGGTGTTAAAATTGAAGAAATTGTTATGGCATCTTTTGGTGTCGAAAAAACCGCTCAAATGCGCCGCAAATCGACTCGAATTTCGAAATACATGCCGACCAAAAACTGCACTGCCCTTGTCTTCGCGCCGCCGCCCAATTATCGATTTTCACACGACCTTGCCATTCACCTATTTTTTGCCCATTCTGATTACGTCAGCATAGTTTCCTTCAAGTTTTTCGGCTGACGCAATCGAAAATCGATATTTTGTCCAGACATCCGCCGAATGTCGTCGAGGCCGTCTCGACGAAGCGCCGCGAATGCCAATCAACTGAACAGATGTACCATTCCGCTTTGGGACAAGAAGAAGCTTGTCAAGGTGAGGAATTGGCTCGCTAAAATCGTAACTCACATTGCATTTCCCCACAGGAGTTACAAGAACGTGGATTAGATACCGCCGGTACGCAGCCAGATCTCGCAGAACGGCTGATATCGTTTCTCGATGGGATTATAACAGCGCCGGAGCCGGTGAGTCCAAAACCAGTCACACCGGTCCCTGTAAGCTCTATTTCTCAATTTTGACCCGGATGAACATTTTTCAGAAGAAAACGCCAGCCAAAAAGCCGCCGGTTGCCACTCCAAAGACTCCGAAATCCGCGAAAAATACACCGAAAAGTGCTCCGAAAAAGAAAGCGCCATTGCCGCCGTCGAAAAAGAAAGTGGTGAAGCAGGAAGAGCCCGACGAGGAGCAAGAAGAAGAGGAGGATCCTGACGCAGCGGCGGCTCCGGAGGAAGCTGAAGAATCGGCTCCCGAGCCACCGCCTGCTCCAGTGGCTCCAGTAGCCAATGGAAAAGTGACGGTGAAACAGGAGCCTGTGGAAGAAGAACCAGAACAAGAGGAAGCCGGATCATCGACGCCTGCGGCACCGCAGAGACGTTCGATGCGAGGAAAGCAGACGAAAGAGAGAGAGAACTCGTCCGCAGCTCCGACTGTCAAGAAGAAGGAGTCGGCTGCTCCACCGGCGAAGAAAGCGGTGCCGATCAAGGTGGAAGTGCAGGAGGAGGAGGAAGAAGCTCCTTCCACCTCTGGACCGCCTCCTCCCGCTGCTGTCGTCGTCCCGGAGCCGAATGGTGCAGTTGTGCCGGATGAGAAACGATCGAGAAGAAAGAGCGCTCGACTTTTGGCTTCTGAGCAGATGGACGTGGATGAGGAGCCGACGACAGAGGATGATGAGTTTGTGCCAGAGTCGGAGCAGAACGCGACTGCGGAAGTGCCGATGGAGCAGGAAACAGCTCCAGCAGCCGTCGAAAATAGTCAGAAAAAGGTTGTAATCAAGCAAGAGCCCATTGAGGAAGAATCGCAAGCGTCGTCTGAATCTTCTTCGGAGAGTCAGGTTTCTGTGAAGTCGTCGAAAAAGAATGACAGAGAGAAAGAGAAGAGGAAGTCAGTTCGTGTGAAAGAGGAGATTATCGATTCGGACGACAACGGAAAAGTCCAGAAAGCCGCCTCGTCTTGCTCATCGGATCCTGATTTCGAGCCCGTTCGCCATTCCAAACGAACCAAAGATCACTCGGAAAGCTCGGAGGGTCACCATAACAATCATCAGGATCGCAGAACGGAGAAGGCGGAAAAGCTGAAGAAAGTCCGTCACTCGACGTCATCTGCTCCATCTGCACCAGTCCCGACGAAGCCGAAACAAGCCAGCTGGCAGGAGGAATGGGCGAAAAAGCTTGCCGAACAGAAGCAGAAGAACGAGCCGAAGATGGCAGCTCCGACACCGAAGCCAGTGGAGAAGGAGGTGAAGAGGAAGGAATCGGGAGAGAAATCGGAGGCGCCGAAAAAGAGGAAGAACGACGGCGTGTCTCTGGATGCGATCACCGCGTTGATGTCGTCGAGTATTCCGAAGAAGGAGAAAGTGGAGAAACGTATGAACCAATCTTACTAAACTAACTTTGAGTGATCTTCTCGTTTCAGGACCTTCTATCGATCACACCCGGGTCAGTGGTGGATCCGATGCCACGTCAGTGTCTTCTGACTACCACCACCGTGTTCATAACCATCAGCAGCACACGAAGCCACAGTCGTCCTACCCGAGCATCTCGTTTTTCAATCCGCCCGCTCACAAGGGGATGCCACAGCAGCCCTCGCAGGCTCATGTTCCACCAGCTGTCGTCGGCATGCCGCTCACGCTTCCGCCGCCGCCGCCACCCCCTCCGCCGCCTCCAGTAGCGGCGGGACAGCCTCCAGTGAGAAGAAGGAAGTCTCGTTTTGACCAGCCGCCAGCCGATTTCCAATCGAATTTCTACCCGAAGGCGGTGAGTTGCCGTGGTTTCTTGTGGTGGTTGTGTCCACTGGCTGGCAATAAAAAGTTTTTCTTCTTGGCCCCCCTCGCGGTCGCCCTCGAGCCTTCTCTGGGTGGCTTTCAACTAGTCTCCGCCTTCCTCCGTTTTCGACTTTTCCATTTATTTGATACGGATTTCCACAATTCCGTTTCTCAAACATATTTCAAACTATCTTTCTCTCTCGCTCTCCTGTTTCCATTCCCCTCTGTTTTCACAACTCGAAATACTTACAGAATGCTCCGCCCCCTTCTCTCACCACAACTATACAGATCTCGAGACGATCGCCGATTCCGCCACCGCCGCCGCCGAGAAGAAACGATGACATTCCACCGCCACCGCCGCCCCAGAGACCTGTACAAACGGCTACGACGGACTTGCAAAGAGTAAGGAAATCCCGGGGAAAAACTGCAACCTGATTTGGTTTTCAGAGAGTTCAAGAGATATTCTCGGGCGGAGCGTCTTCTGAGCCGGCTGTTCCACTCGTTTTCGCGCCCGCACCGACTCACCGAGCCTTGTCGCCACCTCCACCGCCGCCTCCGAAACTGAATCATGTCGAGAAGCGTCCGCTGATCAAGGAGGAGCCAATCGAGAGTCAGGATGACGACGACGACGACGACTTTGTGATTCGTGACACTGTTGTTGAGGATATCAGCGAGCCGGTGGCCAAGATGATCAAATTGGAGCCGAAGGATATCCCGATTCCAGCTGCTCCTCAACATCCGCGTCGAGCGATCGAGGAAGAGGACGAGGAGTATCATCCGTCGGAGTCTCTTGCTCCGGTCAATGGAACCTTTGCCGCGGAAGACGGCTCTGAAAGCGCACCCAAAGCCATTAACAAACTGGAAGAGCAGAAGAGGAAAGACGCTATAGCCGAGGAGAGAAAGAGAAGAGCCGCCGAATTGGGCGACGGAGAAGAAGGCGAGTATGATCCGATGGCGTCGGCATCGGTCGAAGAATCGTGTTTGGTTTACGACTACCAGCCGACGAACGCGTTGGAAGAGCACGACGAGGAAATGGACGAGGAGATGGATGAAGGAGAGGACGAGGAGGAGGAAGAAGAAGGTGGAGACGAGGAGGAGGAAGAAGGAGATGAGAATGAGAACGAGGACGAGTGCCAGGTTGTCGGAGAAGGGGAGCAGCCGACGGAGGAGGAGCCGACTGAAGAAATCGAGGACAACGGTCCAATCGAGATCAAGCACAGCGCCATCGAACTCCTCCAGCTGGCCCTTCCCGTCCTTCAGAACTTCTCCACTTCTCAACAACAGCCCAAGGATCAGTATGCTCAGATAGAGAACGATGTGCCGACCGAGTCACTGCTCAAGCGGCAGGACGACGAAAAGCCGGAAGAGGTGTACTATCACGGAGAGCCGGTGCCCGAGGTGGACGAGAACGAGTTGTACGAGATCGCCGCCGGAATCAAGCCGAAGAAGAAGGAGAAGAAGGCTCTTGTGCAGATTCCCGATGAGGAGAGACTTCCCGCCGATGCGGAGACCATCGAGTTGGATTATTGTGAGTTTTGACGCTGATTACCGGCGTTTCAACCGATTCGATTGATTTTCAGACAACGCTGACATCCTCGTGAAGAGCGCCGAGAAGAATATATGGCAGATCGAGCCGTTCAACCAGGATGGTCTTGCTCTCATGTGGGGAGGAATTCGCTCGAACTTTGGAATCCAGTTGCCGTTCCGGAAGACTGACAAGGATCAGGCGACGAAGATCGCGTTCCAAATCCAAATCGAGGCCTATCAATCGATCCAACATCTTCCCACCGAGTTCATGTCTGACGGAGGCGATGTTCGCATCGGATTCTCGCTCGCTTCGAGTCCTCTTGTGCTCGGCGAGTATCCCGGATCGTGGTGTATCACTGCGACCGGAAAACGCGCCGCCAACAATCACTTCTACGATTTCGGCCACTCTTTTGGTATCGGCGACGTTGTGACGTGTATTTTTGATCTCGAAAAGACGGCGATCTCGTATTTGATCAACGGAGCACACGTCGGAACTCCGTATCAAAGCATTCCCTTCAGAGACGGCGAGCTCATTTTCCCGACGATTTGCACGAAGAACGCGAACATCAATGTGAATCTGGGACAAGACTTGTGCGACGAGAAGTGGATGATTGCGGAGGATCGTGACTGGATGTTCATCACCGAAATGGATCGTTCCCATCTCGTTCGCTCGCGTGTCGCTCCCGAAGCCAAGAAGGATTGCACCGTGCTGATGACGGTCGGATTGCCCGGAGTCGGAAAGACCACCTGGGTCCGTCGCTATCTGGCTGAGCATCCGCACGAGAACTGGACTCTGATCAGTGCCGACGTTGTGATGGACGCGATGAAGGTGAACGGTGTGCCGAGAATCAGGCTGCCGACTCTGAAACGTCCCGACTTCCTCCGTGGAATCATCGGAAAATCGATGGCTCGTCTCATCATGCTTGCTCCGAGACGTCGGAAGAACTACATTCTCGACATGACCAACTGTATGGCCGACAAGAGGAAGCGCAAACTGATGGCGTTCGAGGAGTTCAACCGGAAGTGCATGATCTTCGTCCCCGACGAGGATACACATCAGAAGCGGCTCATCAAGCAGGAGCACGAGGAGAACGAGAAGCTCGACACGGACGCGATAATGCAGCACAAGGCGGCGATGTCGTTGCCGTCAATCGAGGCGGGCGACCCGTGCGAGGAGGTGATCTTCATCGATCCGCCGGCGCCGAACGAGCAGATCGCCTACGACCGCGTCAGCAAGATGACCTACGAGTGCCGATCGTGGTTGGTTGTGCCGGGAAGAAGAGGACGAGGTGGTGGATTCCATTCGCACGGACACGGCGGAGGAGGTCACCACCGTGGAGGTGGATACCACAATGATCATCACGGAGGAGGCTATCAGCAACAGCAGAACCAGTTCAACCGACCGTCCACCAGTGGTCCGTCGTCTTCCGGAGCAAATCAGATTTCGTCGCCGCGGCTCTCGATGAACATCACCCACACCACCTTCCAGTCGAACAACACCGCTCCAGCCGTCCCGTCGCCGCTCATCAGAGCCGAGGATCCGCAAAGCAGCTCCGCGATGCCGACAGCGCCAGTTGCATCCTCCGGACCTTCCTCATTGGTACTCTCTTCTTCTGGACCTTCCGCCTCTGCTACTGCGTCGTCGTCGAATCTCACTTCCGGTGCCGGAGCTGCCTCTGCTCCGGCCTCCGCGTTCCCGCCGATCGTTCCAGTTCAAGTCAAAGAGCCGATCATCCTTCCGCCGGTCAAAATCACTGGCAACGTCCCACCTGTTCAGCCATCGCCGGCGATCCCGCAGCTGAAACCAGCCCTTCCGAAGTTGCTGACATCTGACGTTTCGGTAAGAGGAGATTCTCCACAGACCTTCCAGATCCCAACCCCGTTCCTTTTCTGTTCCAGAAGCCTCTCACTCTGAATCTCAACATGCCGCGCAAATCGTTCGACGTCGGAGCGCCCTCATCGATCGTCTCGTCGGGACGCTCCTCGTTCGACTCGCCGCGTTTCGGATACCCGCCCAAAGAGCATCTGATGACCCCGACCAGCGTCGGACCGCCTCTCCTTCCCGCTCCACAGCAACCATCTCCGGTTCTCATCACGCCGATGGGAATGGAAATTGGAATGGGACCGGTGGGAATGGGTCCGATGGGATCGATGGCACCACAGCAGATGGGGCAACAACAGATGCAACATATGCAACAGATTCCGATGTTCCCGATCGACGTGGTAAGTTCCCTGACACCTCTGCGCGCGCCGGCAAATCAGCAATTTGTGGACCCGTCACTGGCCGCTTTCATAGGCTTATTTTGGCGCGTTCCAAGCGGATAACTGTCCGATGTCAGGCGGCTACCCGCAATTAGTCTGGTTCACTAGTATCTGTTTTTGAACTCATGTGGCCATTTCCACCCGCCAACGACCATGACCAGAAGATCAATCAGAAACTCTTATCTTCCAGACGGTGCCCCCTCCGAACTTCTCGACGCCGCCGCCGATGATTCCGGGAGGAATGCAGGGCGGAATGGGCGGAGTGCCACCGCACCTTCTCATGTTCCATCAGCAACAAATGTCCGGACCGCCACCGCCGCCGCCACCACAAGGAGCTCCCTTCTCGTACCCACCACCACAATACGCGCCACGTTGATTTCAATTTACCCATTTTCTGTTTCCTCCCCCCACCTCAGACTTTCGCTATACACACAATTGTTGAGCACCGTCGAGTCGATATAATTCTCGTTTTTTTTTCTTAAATTTCCACGTTCCCAACAACAAAATCTCTCTCTCTCTCCCTCCGTGCGTCTGAACCCCCTCGAATCCATCACCACCATTACCTCTCTCTCTCTCTCTTGTGTCCCAAGTTTTTCCCTTTCTCTCTCTATTTTCCACCTAAAACTGTAATAACTGTTCCGAATGTTGTTCTATTAACAATTCCATTCATTTCATACACACACACACCCGCTAAAAGACCCCTAACAACCCTCTCTTTTCTCGAATACGGAACGGATTTTCTTTTTTTTTGGTGGTTCGGCCGGTTCTTTTTTTTGTTTCGATTCCCTTCTTCCCCCTCTAGTTTTTCTCTTTTCTTTTCTTTTTTTTCATCTCTCTCTCTCTCTTTCTTCAACTGTCCAATTATTCCTGCTCTCCTTCACCTCTAAACTTCAATGTTCTCTGGGAATGAATGATGAATCTGATTAAACCTAGGCCGGGACTCGGGTAACTATTATTTCGATTAGGGCCTTTTTTTAGTTTGAGCATTGTTTCGTTTTTCTTTTTGTCTCAATTTAGTGAGAGTATACGGACGCAACCTAGCTTTGAACAGTTTTCTTTGATAAGCCTAATTGTTTAATCTAATCGATTAATTAAAAGTTCAGAGAATTCAGAAGTAGGTGGTGTTGGTCAGAAGATCAGAAGATCAGAATAGGAAGAAAGAAGAAGAAGGCGTCAGATGCGAGATCGAGTCGTCGAGGTGTGAACGGACGAAGTGTTGGTGGCGTCGACCTTCTGAAAACATCAGATGGAACTGTCCTTTCCAGACACGATTTCCAGCTCGACGACAACACACGAACCTTGGAAGATCCGAAGAAGACGAGTCGACGAAACTCTTTTTTGATCGTCTCGTTCATCGTGACGTAGATCAGCGCCGGACATCCGTGATTGATGGACCAGCACAGTTGGCCGAGCAGAAGGATCCAGTAGGCGGGAGTGACGAACGAGAGCGCGTTGTAGATGAGCGCGGTGACGGTGTTGAAGAAGCAGATGATGGCGCATTGGAAGAAGATCTGCCAACCGAGAAGGTCAGCAGGTGCTGACTCGCATGGCGGGAATGCGTCCGATTCGGAACCGCCCGAATCAGAGATCATACGCATAAGGAGCATCACCGTGGTAAACGATCAAAAACTCCGCCGTTCGATTCACCATGGCAAAGCGATTCTCAACTTTATGCGTATGGCCACAGAACTTCCCCACTTAAAAATCGCCCGGCTCAGAACCAACATGGGAATATTTTGTCAGAAGCATCGAAAGTTAAACAAATCACAAAAATACTTATGTTTTCAGGTTGGATCTAATCTGTACCAGTTCTTATCCGGGCGATTCTGATGTGCGGCAGCACCGCGGAAAAAAGGGTTACGGTAGTTTGGAGACAAAATTGGCGATAATTCGCAGACGAAAAGGTACAGTAATCCAAGAATCGAAGGTTACGGTAGTTTGAGAGGGACTCTTGACCGGAATCAACCGTCCGACTTGAATCAGAAGTGCGCCCAGATTGGATGGGTACCAACTTTCAAAGACTCCAGAAATGGTAAAAGTTTGAAAAAATTGATGACGGACGGATTAGTAAGAACTCTTATCCAATGGGAGCATGATAGAAACCTCGAAGATAAGCGGGGATTACTAGAGATTTGGTCACGTCACGAGTCACCTAATCCCCGAAGGAATGAGCATCGGCTTCTGTACAAGAATGAAATAGTTAGGGGACACGGGTACTAGACGCGTTAAAATTACGCGCGCTCTCTATGTAGGTCAAAATCCCATTCCCGCGCGATCTCGATTTTGGCCGGCAAGCATTTTTTCTCCCCTTTTCGTTTCTTTCATTGACTTGGGGACTCATTTTTCTTGATGTCCGTTTTTTTTGCTATTGTTCGTCGCCTCCCGCACCTTCTAGATTTTTCGCTCCCGATTGGATGTATTTTCTAATCCCTTTTTCTCTCTCTCTCTTTCTCTCTTTCTCTCTTTCTCTCCTACCGCTTTCGACGCCTTTGATTTTTGTCCCCGAGCGATCTTCTTGACCATCACACAGTAGACGGTGAACAAAAAGAACATGGAGCCGACGAAGATCCAGTTGTTCCACGCTTGAATCGTGTTTTTGTACTGAAAAAGACACCATCATCATGTCTCATCTTGAAAACGATCCGCGACATCTCAAAACCGGACATTTCGAAACCATAGCTTTGCACACCGTAGCTCGTGAACTCGTTCAAAGGCTTTGACAGGGTATATCTCGAAAACTAAAAGAGCTATTGAAAAGTTGTCAACTACAAAACAATGGAAAATTTTACGCTGACCATGATTGCAGTTGACAACTTTTTCATAGCTCTGCTAGTTTCCGAAATATTTTGATTAGAAGCATTCGCACTAGATGGAGGGCTCTCGCATTTTTTTCTCGCTGTTTTTCTTTCTGAAAACCCAAAATGGTTCTGAAAATAATGATTTTGAAATTTTTCAGTTCGAAGATGTCGCCGGAGCCGTCACAACTTCGTCTCCCTCCCCTCCTCACGTATTCGGCGGCCGCCTCGCTCGGCACTCGTTCCGACATCGGATCCGGCAGCCACGCCATGAACTCCGAGTGAAACGCGATGCTCGGCGTGAAGAAGAGCATGTAGAAGCCGTAGACGACGACGAACGTCATCGAAGTGTACGCCATCTTCTTCTCGACGACGTCCGCGTACTCGTGGAATGCGATGCTCACGACGCGATTCGCGAAAAGGACGACGGTTGTGGCGCAAGCCATGCACCACGTGTCTGGAACACTTTGATATTGACCCAATTTCAAGAAGTGTAGAGCATTTCAAGCTCTTTCGAATGTCTCAGAGATCTTCTGAAAATATTGATTTTGAGCCGAGTTATGCTAGTTTCAATGACAACAATCGCGGATAAAACTGAAACTTGGATAACTCGGCTGAAAATTGAGATTTTCAGACGTTCTCTGCTGCAATCGAAAGATCCCATTAAACTCTACCGTTTTTGTGTTCAGAACATTTTTATCCAAGTCAACACGGAAAAGACCCCCCCCCCCCAAACATTTTTAAAAATGCAGGTTTCTAGGCCACTTTGCTCAGTCTAGCGGAGCGCGTTTCCGAACTGTAAAGAACTGTTCTAGGCCCGAAGCGTGAGCATTAAAAAAAACCCACTCAACGCGACGCCTCCGGCGATGTAGGTGAACGTCGGAAACGCACAAAACACACTTCCGATAATGAGAAGCGGTCCGGTGATCAGACAACTGCAACACGTGGCACTCATGTCGATCACCGCCAACAGTACGATGATTTTGTAGCACGCGTGGCGTATGAGACGAGTTTTGAAAATAATGTAGAGGATCGGAAAGTAGAGGCACTCGATGAAAACGCCGAAGAGCACAAGGGGCACGCCGAGCCACGGTCGTTTCGTTCCCGTCGAGAGCCACTCCTCCTGACTCTTCCACGAGCAGTTGTAGTAGGGAATCGCCTCGACGCTACCGTAATAGATTAGACGATCCATAAGAGCGAGAGTGTATACTCAAGGAGCCCCCCGTCACGCTGCTTATATACCCAGCGATGAGTTACGAGGATTTAGGTGGGGGATTAGGTTCCGGTGTTTTTTTTTATTCTCGTTAGCCCGGGTGTGACATCTATTTCCCTCCCCCGGTAAAAACACGAATGACGCCTGAAAAGCTCTTCTTTTGATCTCTATTTTTACCTTTTCCACCTTTTGTTCTCCTTATTTTTCCCTTTTCTTTTCTAACGTGACTAGGTACAGAGTGTGTACTTGCCACGTGGCGAACTTTTTCACAAGAGCTCTCATCGATCTTTTTTCGGCATTTCGATTTTGAGAATAGCGAAAAAGAAGTGTGAGCATGCTAACAAAGGAGGAGAATTCAGTGAATTGTGAGTTTTTGGAACTTTTTTGTCGATGAAGAAAATCAATGTGGGTAGATTTACGGGCGCCTCTCTTTCCATGCGAGACCCAATCCACGTGGCATCTTCGAAAAGTCAATAAATTGACGTTTCAGGCAAGCGGAGTCCGCCGCGAAAAAGTCGGAAAAGCGATTACGAGCGAGAACTGGACAAGACGCAAGAATCGGAGAAATCGCGTAAATCGCCCGAATCCTCGTCGCCCGAGTTTCGAGTCGACAAGCAGAAGGAGAAGAAAAAGAGCCGGAGCAAGAGTGGAATCGTGATTTTGTCGAGCTACTCGAGCCGGCGGGTCAAGTACAAAAGTGAGAATCGTAGCAGCCACGCCCACTTTTTGGAATTTTGGGTCTTGAACGGAAGAGACGAGCCACGGGACGATTTACGGGGCATCCCTTTTAGATCTCAATTCTTTAAAGGGAGGCGCCGTAAATCGTATCGGCGCTTGTTTTCTTTTTCGTTCGAGACCCGAAATTAGTGTTTTCGTTATACTTCATCGACAAAAATACCTTCAAAAAATTTTACGATTTTTGACGCGCAGGAACACCGTAAACCTGAGAGCCTCCTTTGAAGTGATCAACTTTAAGCTAGAATACCTCGGAAACTAGCAGAGCTATGAAAAAGTTGACAACTACAAACATGATCAGAAGAAAATTTTCTACGTTTTTGTAGTTGACAAGTTTTTGATAACTATTTCAGTTTTCGAGATATACCCGGCAAAGTTGAACTTCCGGAGGCCAACTTCGATTATAATTATTTTTTTCGATCGTCACTATCAGCTCAAAATAAATTTTTAAAAACTATTAAAACGCTGCCAATGTTGTGAAAATTATGTGAAATCTGAAATTTTTTGGAAAACGTTTATGGTACCCGTTCTTCAGTTTGTCAGTGGACTCTCTCTCTCAATGCTTTTCAAGTCTATAATTAAAAAAATTTTTTAAATGAAATTGTTCCATTCACGGCACCCTGCGGTGGAGTTAGCAATGGAGCGCACTTGCAGAATTGGCGCCGGCGGCGGCGATTTTTAGTACTGAATTTCAGGTTTTTTCTGGTTTTCAAACGAATAAAGAGTTTTTTCTCTCTGATTTTCGCTATAAGTTGCGAAAAATAAGCATAAAAATCGATATGCGAAGAGAAAACAGCATTTTTCCCTTCCTCTGAAGAGTTAATACATGTATTAACTCTTCAGATATTCAAACCCTATCAGAGCCTTTCTTTTGCCACCTATTTCATTCCTTTCTATCTCAAAATTTTCCCCATTCAATTCTTCAGAAGATATAGCGAAATGCTATTCCTGGACGCCCTTCCTCTTTCTGCAAATTTAGAATAACTTCATTTTCAGTGCAAATTTTAAAACTTGTATTAACTCTTCAGAGGAAGGGAAAAATGTCGTTTTCTCTTCGCATATCGATTTTTATGCTCATTTTTCGCAACTTATAGCGAAAATCAGAGAGAAAATACTCTTCATTCGTTTGAAAACCAGAAAAAACCTGAAATTCAGTACTAAAAATCGCCGCCGCCGGCGCCAATTCTGCAAGTGCGCTCCATTGCTAACTCCACCGCAGGGTGCCGTGCCATTCACATTGGCCCGTTTCAACTCTGGAGATTTTTTTTTGTCGCGGCGAAATTTGCAGAAACGGAGGACGACGACAGAGATGTGAACATTGACAAACAGATGGCGAACGCCAACGATCGGACACTGCGCGACGAGGACTGGTTCCTCGAGAAGATTGAAAAAGTGAAGAGCAAACGGTTGACGCGAACGTGTGTGTGCCCGATGACGAGGTGCTGGCGGCTCAAGGATATGCGCGACGCGATGAGGGTTCGATGGGGACGAGTGCGGCGGATCGTGTTTGTCACCTGCTGCCCGCCGTTCTGCTGCTTCATTCAGCGAGTGAGACTTGCTTCTTTTTCTCATTTCTTGACTATGTAATTCGTCGTTTTTGCAGTCTGCATTCTGGCCACCGCCACGCGAGTACTACTTCTTCCAGTCGCCGCCCGATGACGTGCACATTGAGGTGAACGACGAGAAGGACGCGATTCGAATGGAAGCGCGCAAGAAGCGGCTCACGAAAGTGAAACGAGCGGCGAAGTGTGTGCTCGGCGAGCGCTATCGATTCGGGCTCGCGCATCCGTGCACCGACGACATTGAGCACGTCGAGGGGTTCGCGGTGAAGACGTCGCGCCGGAATCGTCTCGGCTGCGTGTTCATACCGTGTCCCGATGGTCAACGCGCCCGCTTCACACTCTTGTACTCGCACCCGAACGGCTCGGACCTCTCGGATCATCTCGTCGGTGTGCCGTCGTTGCTCGACGTGGCACGCTTCTACCGATGCGACGTCTACAGCTACGACTACTCGGGTTACGGTATCAGCGGCGGTACGCCGACCGAACGCAACTTGTACGCCGACATACGCGCCGTCTACGAGTACATTACGGTGGAGCGACGTGTCGCGCCCGAGCACATTGTCCTCCTCGGCTACTCGATCGGATCGGCGGCGACGGTGGAGCTTGTGCGGCACGAGACAGTTCGCAAACCGGCGGGAGTCATTCTGCAAGCTCCGCCCACTTCGATACTTCGCGTGTTTGGCGACATGTTGGGACGGAAGAATCACCTGGACACGCCGAGCTGTTGTCTCGATCGATTCCGAACCGTCGACAAGATTCACGAGATTCAGATCCCGATTCTCATCATTCACGGCAAAGAGGATCGGATCGTTCCCATCGAGCACGGTCAGCTGTTGTGCGAACGGGCGGTCAACAAAGTGGCACCGGAATGGGTGCCCGGCGCGGCTCACGACGCCATTGAGAATTGTCGAGAGGTGTGGCGCCGGATTAGGCGGTTTGTGAAAATGTGAGCGGTTTTTTTGCTGTGGTCTCGCCGCGAAAATTGATACAGTAATTTTGCAGTATTTTTTCGAGTTTATTTGAAAAAAAAATGAAAAAAATTGGTTGAATTTTATTGTTTTTTAGCCGAAAAACTGAAAAAAAACTGAAAAAAACGAAGAAACACCGTAACCCATGAGGTTGTTTAAAGGAGCACGCCTCGATTCGCTCGAAAAGTTTACTGTTTTCGTTGCGAGACCTGTTTCAATTTTCGTTGTGAGACCAGCTGTGTCGGCGAGCTGCCACGAAGTCGCGCGGCTTTAATGAACACACTGGGGAGACAGAGGCAAGTTCGCACTTGTGGCGCAGTGGCTAGCGCGTATGTTTATCATTCGCACGGTCGCTGGTTCAATCCTTCCCCCTCTTTCTGTTGAAAACGCGTGAGTACTGGCTGTTCGTGTCTCTTCCCATTGCCGATCAGCTGTCATTAACCACGCAATAGTGAAACGAAATTACTTATGTTACCGTGTGAATACCAGAACTCGTTCCATTGGGCACTCGGAGGAGGTATTTCGACAGTTTTTAAATTTTTTTTCAGAGAACTGAAGCTACGAGGAGATGCGCCGGCAGCAGAAAAAGCAGCGGAAAAGGATAAAGATGTCTGATTCGACAGGAAGTTCTTTTCGAAAAAAAAGTGAACTTTCGGCCTAACCGATCTTTGTTTTTTTTTCTCGCCGCTAAATCACTTTCGCCACCACAGATCCTGTGAGGACTAGACAACGCAGTCACCGCAATTTGACGGTATTCATCACCTGAATTCTATTGGCCGTCTGAAAGACGTTTTGTGAAAGGCAATAACAATTCGCAGAACTCTAGACTGAAACCAGTCGGATCTTGCCAAGAAAATAGTTTATATAAATAGGAGTAGGTTAGAAATTTTCTGGCGAGTTTTTTTTTCCGCGAAGAATGAATCGTCTTATCCGATACGGTAGCGTCGACGCGATTCCCTACTACAACTGCTCGTGGAAGAGCCAGGAGGAGTGGTTCGAGACGGGAGTCCGACGTCCGTGGCTCGGCTATCCGATCCTAGTGTTTGGAGCACTGATCGAGCTCGTCTACATGCCGATCCTCTACATTATCTTCAAAACTCGTCTCATACGCTACGCGTGCTACAAAATCATTGTTTTGTTGGCACTGGTGGACATGAGTGCGACAGTATGTAGTTGTCTGATCAGTGGACCACTGTTCATTCAGGGAGCCGTCTTCTGCTCCTATCCCACGTTCATCTACATCTCCGGCACTATTGTTCTGGGTGAGTTGACTTTCGAAATGTTCAACAGTCTGAATTTGCAGCCACGTGGTGCACGTCGTGCGCGTGCACATTCTTCCTTTTCGTCAACCGCATCGTCCACATCACGCTACCCGAATACGCGAATCACATCGAATCGAGAATGGCGTACGGATCGATCGTCACGTGTCTCGGCTACTTTCTCTATCTGATGCTCTTCACGCCGACGACGTGCTTCAACTCGGTGATAATGGCGTGGCTGCCGGATCCGATGGCCGAACGTCAGCCGAGTCCGGGCGCCGACGAGACGTACCGCAACACTCCGCAAGCGTTGAACAATTGGATATTTGTGTCGAGCATGATCGTGTTCTACACGATTTATTTTCTCAAAGTGAAAAAGATATCGAGAGGGCAGAAGTCGAAAGCGTCGATGCAGGTGAGCTAATCTTTTTTTTTTTTGAGCACTCTTGCCACAAAAATTGTAGGAAATTTTAAGATCTTTCGAATGGCGCGAAGAGCTTTCAAAAATATCAGTTTTGAAGCGAGTTATTGCTAGTTTTTATGGCTACACTACTCAAAACTGTTGAGAACTGCGTAACTCGGATAAAATTAAAGATTTCCAGACGATCTCAAAATCGTTATCATTTTTGTGATCAGTAGTACGGTACAGCGCGATGTAACACGCATTGAATTGAATTCTCCAGCAGTTTAAAATCATTTTACTACAGCTTGTCAAATGACATGTGGAAATTAACTTTAAAAAGGAAAAACTAAGCTTTCACTTTATTTTGACCACTTTTGTGCCAATTTTCATCGTCAAATGTCGAAAAAATTTTGATTTTCCAAAGTGTTTCTGTAGGTGCTAGATTGCCAAACACTTAGAGAATTCTGAGCGAGCCTTATTGAAGCTTAACTTCGACAAGGTATATCTCCGAAACTAAGCAAGTTATGAAAAAGTTGTCAACTACAAAACCATAGAGAATTTTACGCTGATCATGTTTGTAGTTGACAACTTTTTCATAGCTCTGCTAGTTTCAGAGATATTTCAGTCTGAAGTTCACACATACACATACATCCACATATCTCGCACTATTTCGTTTTTTTTCCTCCGTTTCAGATCCTGGTGCAGTGCTGCATAATCTGCTTCTTCAACACGGTCTGCGCACTCGTCTACAACTCGTTCTCGTTCATCACCCCGTCGCCGTGGGTCCTTTTGTTCTGCCAGATCTGCTGGTGTGTCAATCACTCGTGTCCCGCCTTCATCTACGTGACGATGAACGAAACGATCCGCAAAGAGTTTCGACGTCTTCTATTCGGAATTCCGAAGGTCGGCTCAAATTGAGAACGCCACTAAACGTTCCGAAAGTTTTTCCAATTTGCAGAAAGTGGAAGACGGCACGTCGATCAGCAATGTCAACGCGACACGATCGAGAATATAATTTATTTGAGTCTGTTTTCCCAAATATTCCTATCTCTAAAAAACCCGCAATGTCGATTTACGATAAACGAAGAGCCGAAGCCGGAAAAGGCGGGCTCACGGAGAGATTCGATCTTCCAGATGTCTCAAAAGTTGATAAGGAATCTGCTGATCTTCTTGCGATTATTCAAATTTCTCAACCTTTTCTCGGCTAGCTCAATTAGCTTATCTAGATCTAGATCTAGATTATCGACAGATTTCTTCCCAGAGGCAATTTGGCATCTCCACTGCACCCGGCCCCTTGTCTCCCTATTCCCACGAGCAGGGCATCCATCTCCACCTCCACCCCGCCCCGCCCCCTTGATGCGCCGCGGTCGCGACGCGTTCAGCCAGACAAGGACACCAGGATCCATTCATTCGAGCGCACTGTCTCGTCGTGGCTGGTCGTTTTTTTGTCTTCTCATTTCCTCTTGATCCCAGCCTTTCTCTGATCTCGTTTCCCTGTTACGAAGCTAAATCATAGTTCATCTCCATCTGAATCGATCATCTTCTCAACGTTCACATCTCTATCGTCGCTCTTCTGAATTTAAAAATTCGCAAAGTTCACAAATCTGTAGAGAATCCAGCATCCGGCCGGGCCGGGTCGAGAAATCCAAAAAAAACGGCCCGGCCCGGCCCGGAATTTTTTAAGTTTGCAATCTAGCAGACCCACTTTTCTTGTAGTTTGTAGCCTAGCAGACCCATCTAGCAGACCCACTTTTCTTGTAGTTTGTAGCCTAGCAGACCGATTTTTCTTGTAGTTTGTAGCCTGGCAGACCCATCTAGCAGACCCACTTTTCTTGTAGTTTGTAGTCTGGCAGACCCATCTACCAGACCCACTTTTCTTGTAGTTTGTAGCCTAGCAGACCCATCTAACAGACCCATTTTCTTGTAGTTTGTAGTCTGGCAGACCCATCTACCAGACCCATTTTACTTGTAGTTTGTAGCCTAGCAGACCCATCTAGCAGACCCACTTTTCTTGTAGTTTGTAGCCTAGCAGACCCATTTTTCTTGTAGTTTGTAGCCTAGCAGACCCATCTAGCAGACTCATTTTTCTTGTAGTTTGTAGCCTAGCAGACCCATCTAGCAGACCCATTTTTCTTGTAGTTTGTAGCCTAGCAGACCCATCTAGCAGACCCATTTTACTTGTAGTTTGTAGCCTAGCAGATCCATCTAGCAGACCCATTTTACTTGTAGTTTGTAGCCTAGCAGACCCATCTAGCAGACCCATTTTTCTTGTAGTTTGTAGCCTAGCAGACCCATCTAACAGACCCATTTTCTTGTAGTTTGTAGCCTAGCAGACCCATCTACCAGACCCACTTTTCTTGTAGTTTGTAGCCTAGCAGACCCATCTAGCAGACCCATTTTTCGTGTAGTTTGTAGCCTAGCAGACCCATCTAGCAGACCCATTTTTCGTGTAGTTTGTAGCCTAGCAGACCCATCTAGCAGACCCATTTTTCGTGTAGTTTGTAGCCTAGCAGACCCATTTTTCTTGTAGTTTGTAGCCTAGCAGACCCATCTAGCAGACCCATTTTTCTTGTAGTTCGTAGCCTAGCAGACCCATCTAGCAGACCCATTTTTCGTGTAGTTTGTAGCCTAGCAGACCCATTTTTCTTGTAGTTTGTAGCCTAGCAGACCCATCTAGCAGACCCGTTTTTCTTGTAGTTCGTAGCCTAGCAGACCCATCTAGCAGACCCATTTTTCGTGTAGTTTGTAGCCTAGCAGACCCATTTTTCTTGTAGTTTGTAGCCTAGCAGACACATCTACCAGACCCACTTTTCTTGTAGTCTTTTTCCAATCTTGCAACTCTGCACTACATAATTCTTATTGATTATTCCCACGTTTATAGTCGACTTTCCTGTTCGAGTAGATTGACAAGATCACAATTTGGCTCTTGTGGTAGTATTGACTTAACCATTTTTTGGCTGATTTTTCTTTCGCAGATGCAATGTCACATCTCCACTCCTCGCGGTCCCTTCCCACGAGCAGGACATCCATCTCCACCCCGCCCCCCTCGATGCGATCATTACTCCTCTTGTGAGATGTTCTCTCGAATCCATTCATTCATTCATTCCTCTCTTCCCTGACTCTCCATGTTCCCCTCTCTCTCAATTATTAGTCCTATTACTCCTATAATTTTGTTATTACAGAAGCTATCAACATGTCGTCCATCCGCATTCCGCTCACCTTCTCCGATCGCGTCGAGCCGGTCGTCTTCAACGACGTCGACGCGATCAGCAAGATTCCCGTGCTGCTTCGCACGGCCGAATGCGTGGTAAGAATAGCTCTGAAGTTTACTGTTAATGATTGACTCTCTTTTTTGCAGAAGCCGGTGGGTGACGTCAACCTGACGAGCCCAATCAACCTGACGAGCCCGATCCACGTCCCTTTCCCACTGGCCAGCATGAACTTCCTGGTCAAGTTCGTCGCGACAACGGAGGCCACCGACGAATGGTCCAAGGGCACCAAAGAGCTGACGGTCGAGGAGCTGACCGAGATCATCGAGCTGGCCAACTATCTCGAGTGCGAGGACTTCGTGCAATGGATGGGCGTGGTCATAGCTGACAGAATGGCCGAACTCGCAGCGGATGCCATGGATATCGACAATTATTATTAATAATTAATAATATTGTTTGTGTTTCTAATGTCACACCCCAGAATAAATTATCATTTCGTAAAACATGCTATCAAACTCGGTTCGTCGACGCCGGCGCTGGCAGATTACTGTGCGTGGTGTCCTCGATTTTCTGGAACGCTTTTCAAATGTTAGCGCTTGTCCTACATGTTGCCAGATACTCTTTCACCACTTTCTCTTTCACTACCACGTCTCTTTCACTACCATTTTCTCTCCTTCACTACCATTTTTCTATCTTTTGAGCTTTTGAACACTTCATGCTTACTTTCACATTCCCATTTCCAACTTTCTGGGTTTGTCCCATCACAATTTCGGCTTTCGGCTAAATTTTTCGTACATTAAAACGGGCCAAAACGGGCCGGAGCATAACTTCTTTCAAAATGGGAATTTACAATCTACCACTCAAATTGTAGATATCAGTGCCCTCTACAATCTCAAACATTCAGCTTTTATATTGGTCAAGTGTGCGCAGAGATAAACGCGACGGGCCGGCAAAACGGGCCGAAATTAACAAAACCGGCCCGTTTTGCCGGCCCGTCGCGTTTATCTTTGCGCACACTTGACCAATTCAAAAACTATTAATTCGAGGTTGTAGAGGGCACTGATATCTACAATTTGAGTGGTAGATTGACTGATAGTTCCCATTTTGAGAGAAGTTGTGCTCCGGCCCGTTTTGGCCCGTTTTAAAGTATGCAATTTTTTTCTGACTTCTGATAGGACATGTTATTTTCGCGATTCTTACTGCCCCTATTCGTGAAACTACCTGGCACCTCCAATGTCACGCCGCATACCAGAGTTGAGTTACCCGAGGAAAAAAGGACTTGAGAACATTTTACTAAGAAAAGAAATATTAGATTTCTCAAATTTAGCTCGAGGGCCGTTGGGTTGTAATCGAGAGCTGAATTTGGAGACGAAACCGACAGCGGTGAACATCAGCTCTCGACGACAACCCAACGGCCCTCGTTAGAATGTTTTCAAGTCCTTTTTTCCTCGGGGAACTCAACTCTGGTATTATCGGATCGCGCGAAGCGCGGAGTCCGCAGTTCCGCCCCCTGGCGGGTCTCGAACGGAATCTACAGGTAAAAAACGAATCAAGGTGCCTCCATTTTAAAACTTTGAACCGCAAAAAATTGAATTCAACACAAAAACTTTGAAGGGACACGCAATTTCATGTCACGTGACGTCGATTCCGTTCGAGACCCGCCAGGGGGCGGAACTGCGGACTCCGCGCTTCGCGAGATCCGATAATATGCGAAAATAACATGTCCCATTATCGGATTTTCTTGAATGCAATACGCTTGTGAGAAATGTTTGTTTCCGAGGTGTCGATTTACGGGGTTGGTCTCGCCACGACGAGAAAGAGACGACAGACGACGAGAGATGAAAAAATTTGAAAAAATTGAAGAATTTTTTTTTAATTGAAGAAATTTCATCTCTCGTCGTCTGTCGTCTCTTTCTCTTCGTGGCGAGACTAACCCCGTATATCAAAACCTCGGAAACAAACATCTCTCAGCGTATTGCATCCAAGAAAATCCGATAATATGAGAAGCCAGAAAAAATATCAGCCGAAAGCCGAAGTTGTGATGAGACAAGCCCAAAAAGTTGGAAATGGGAATGTGAAAATAATCATAAAGTGTTCAAAAGCTCAAAAGAGAGAAAATGGTAGGGAAGAAGAAAAGATGGTAGTGAAGAAGAAAAGATGGTAGTGAAAGAGAAAGTAGTGAAAGAGTATCTGCCCTACATGTTCGACATTCCTTACCTTCGATTTGTGTCTGAAGAATGTTTTGCGAAACTCCCGATTGATCGTCTCGTTCATCGTCAGATAGATGACCGCCGGACATCCATGATTGATGGACCACGCCAGCTGGCCCATGAGCACCACCCACGGAGCCGGAGTCATCAGCGAGAGGGCGTTGTAGACGAGCGCCGTGACTGTGTTGAAGACGCAAATCACGGCGCACTGGATGAAGATCTGAAAGTAAGTCCATTTGGTGTCGATTTACGCGCATCGTGACGCAAACGCACCGCTTTCGATGCCTTCGACTTTTGTCCGTGCGCCAACTTTTTTACCAAAACACAGTAGGCGGTGTACAAGAAGGCCATGCAGACGACGAAGAGCCAATTGTTCCGCGACTGCCAATCATTGTTGTACTGCAAAATGGTCAAGATAGGTTCCGGGTCCATCGATCTTTGGCCTATACCATCGCATCGGACTCCGGACTCGGCGCGGGCTCCGACAATGGAGCTGGAATCCAGGCGATCGCCACTGAATTGAAGCAAATGACGGGCGTGAAGAAGAGGATGTAAGCGCCGTAGCCGGTCGACAACACCATCGTCGCGTAGGCGAGCTTGCCTTCGATGACGTCGGCGTACTCGTGAAACGCGATACTACACACGCGGTTCGCGAACAATGAGACGGTTATTGCGCACGCCATGCACCACGTGTCTGCAAATTGGACAGATTAGACCCATATGTGGTCGGTGTGAATAGCAAACTTATTGCGAATCCGCCGGCGATGTACACGAATGTCGGGTATGTGCAAAACACGGCGCCCTGGATGTAGAGAATGCCGCTGATTATCGAACTGCAGACTGGAAAACAAAACTACGGGAACTGACCAAATTTTTTTTAGTGGAGCTAGGAAAACGGTTTTGAATGAATAAGCCCAAAAAAATTGTTTTTATAAAGGAAAAGCTAACCTGTCGCACTCATATCCGTCACGGCCAACAGAACGATAAGCTTGTAGCACGCAAAACGGACCAGACGAGTTTTGAAAATGATGTACAGAACCGGAATGTACAAAATCTGAAAAAGATATATCGGGAAAAACTTGGAACTTGGAACAAACCTCAACAGTGACACCGAAAATAGTGAGGATCCATCCGAGAACCGGTCGCTTCAATCCCATCTCCGTCCACTCTTCCGATGACTTCCACGTGCAGTTGTAGTAGGGAATCTCATCGACACTTCCGTAACGGAGAAGACGTTCCATCAGATGGAAGCGAAGGGGTTAGTTGTGATGAGGGGGCATTCTTAGAATTTATAGCAAAGCTGAAACGGAGGAGGATGGTGAGTGGGGGGGGGGGGGGGGTCTAAAGTGGGTGGAGTTTCCGAGATTGATTACGTCTATTCGAACTTCCCGAACGTCTATTATTATCGAGGGACGGATAGGGGGGGAGCAGAATACAAATGGATCTCCGGATACAAATACGAATCAGAGTCAGATTCTCGACGCTGCCGCCGTGATGTTTGTCGCCGTGCCCATGCTCGAATTGCGCTCCTCCACTTTCTGAAAAGACACTTATTAGGGGGCGATTTGATGACACATGTGTCTGTCTGGAAGACGACGTGGAACCGCACGTGAGACGACGTTCGGAGCACGAGTCGTCGGAACTCCCGTCTGATCGTCTCGTTCATCGTGACGTAGATCAGCGCCGGACATCCGTGATTAATCGACCAGCACAATTGGCCAACGATCAGAATCCACGGCGCCGGTGTGACGATCGAAAGGGCGTTGTAGACGAGGGCGGTGACGGTGTTGAAGAAGCAGATGATCGAGCATTGGATGAAGATCTGAAAATGAATCATGACAAGGGCGGCACAAGAGTTATCAATTTCCGACTCTAAAATTAGGAGCCCGTAAATCGACACCGAATCGTTTCTAATTCACGGACCGCCCTTTTTTGGTGTTTGCGTACAATGCGCACTTTGAAATGCATAGAATCAATAAAAATTATACTCACGGCTCTCGACGCTTTCGACTTTTGTCCCCTCGCCAACTTGTTGACCATTGCACAATAGACGGTGAACAGAACGAACATGCACGTGACGAATATCCAATTGTTCCACGCTTGCGAGCTGTTCCGATACTGAAAAACGGCAACAATTAATTTTGAATGGATGACGAGCTGCTCGGAAATTGAGTCAACTTACCATATCCGCCGCCGCCTCGCTTTGCTCTTTCTCCGACAACGGATTGGGAAGCCAGGCCATGATCAGCGAGTTGAAAAGTGCGGGCGGTGTGAAAAAGTTGATGTAGAACATGTAGACGACACAAACGACCATCGAAGTGTAGGCCATTCGCTTCTCGATGACGTCGGCGTACTCTTGAAATCCGATGCTCACGATTCGATTCAGGAACAGGGATACGGTGATGGCGCAGGCGGTGCACCAAGTGCTCAGAGCGAAACCGCCCGAGACGTAGATGAACGTCGGGTAGGAGCAGAAGACGGCGCCTTGCAGGTAGAGGATTCCAGTGATGATGCAACTACACGCTGAAAATCGAGAGTCTGTAGAATGGTGTCGCTGCCTTTTCTTTTTGATGATTGAATCATTCACTACACCGCCCACTCACCGGTGGCATTCATATCGGTGATCGCAAGCATGACGATGATCTTGTAGCACGCGTGCCGGATCAGTTTCGTCTTGAAGATGATGAAAATGATCGGAACGTAGAGCAACTCGACGATCACTCCGAACACCAGAATCGGAATTCCGAGCCACGGACGTCGGACTCCCGTCTCGAACCACTCCTCCTGACTCTTCCACGAGCAGTTGTAGTAGGGAATCGCGTCGACACTACCGTATCGGATGAGCCGATTCATTCTTCGGGGAGCGGGGAGAACGACGACTTCTGAATTCAGAAGTCCATCTTTTGTAGTCATTTTAACAAAGGAAAATTGATGAATGCCTCAAAATTAAAGAGGGGGAGGTACTTTTCCGAGAATTCTTGAAAATAAATATAAAAATGAAGATGGACCTATTCACCTTATTCAAGATAATGAGAGACAAAAACCTAAAATGGCGTTAGGATGAGTGACAGCCGACACCTTTCATCTCCACTAAATCTGTTTTCTTCCCATAGGGATTAGGGTAGGTCATGAGGCCGAGAACAAAGGAACCTTCCCAGAAGGCAATGTAATCCTCATCCTTATCTTCCTCATCTCATCTAACGACCGCGCTATAAAGTGGGCGGGGCTTGTTTGTTTTTCGGATAAGTGCAAACCTGCCACGCCCACTGCGGGTTTTGAACAGAAAAAAATTTAGTTTCAATACCGCGTTACAGTTTTTGTAAAGGGAGATGCCAAAAATCGTATCGGCGCTCGTTCGTTCTGTTCAAGACCCAACGTGAGCATGGCTACGCAAACTACAAGAGATTACGTCATCAATGTGACGTCATCTTATCCAAGCGATACCCGGCTATGCTGAAGCTCGAAGAAAAAAGTAGACATCGTCGACCTAGTTGTTCCAAGAGTCGGCTGAATGGCTATCCAAAAACTGTCACATTTTCGGATGAAAACCGCCATCTTTATTCACACCAACCACCCCCAAAAACCAATTCAATAGCATTCTGCATTTGTCTTCACGCGATTTGACGGCGAACAAGTCAGCCCCGTTCACTTTCGCATGTAGACACTTCCGCCGTACGCCTGCACACCAAACCCGACCGACTTCGCGTCCGATCCACCGCCGTACGACGACGTGCCTCCCTTCTTCGGAGTGGCTCCATTCTTCGGAGCCGGCGATGTCGGAGCACTTCCGACTGGACCTAAAGTTTAGAAAAATGAACAGTTTCCCTTTTTTTTAATGATCCTATTGCGCGTAATTTACAGAAATGCCCACCTTTATCCTTGGCATACACACTCGCTCCAAACTGATTCCCTCCAAACGCCGTCGAGCGAACGTCTTGACCTGATTTAGTGGCACGGACTCCGGCTCCACCGGCTCCAGCCTTTCCAGCTCCGGCTCCACTTGCACCACCGCCACCGCCAGCCTTTGCAAACACACTTCCACCGTACTGATTACCGCCAAACGCCACCGATTTCACCTCGCCGCCTGCTCCGTATTGTTTTCCACCAGCTCCGCCAGATTTAGCTCCTGCTCCGCCAGATTTGGATCCTGCTCCGCCGCCTCCTCCTCCTCCTCCAGATGCTCCAACGGCACCGGGCGACGCCTTCGCAAACACACTTCCGCCATGCTGATTGCCGCCAAACGCCACCGATCGAACTTCGCCGCCTGCTCCGTATTGTTTTCCACCACCAGCACCACCAGCACCGCCTCCTGCTCCACCACCTCCTCCCGGCGACGCTTTCGCAAACTGACTCCCGCCAAACTGGTTCCCGAACCCAACCGATCGAACTTCACCGCTCGACGCCGCGGGCGCCTTCTGCGGCACCGCCGCCGCCTCGGCCACACCAATCTTGGCCACCTGCCCGGCAATGTGATCCTGTGACTGTCCCGTGACAGCCGCTTGCACTTTGCACTGCGCCGCCTCGAGCCGCTCCTTCATCGCCGGCGTCATTCCGGCGCACTTCTTAATGTACTCGTCCTTGTTTTCGCCCTTCGGCACAAACACCAGTTGATTGTTGAGCCCGACGACGACTTGTCCGAGTTGCGTGGCTCCGTTCGGCACCTCGCCCGGCTTCGCCGCCAACGCTTTTCCGTCGGCGTCGACGTAGATGTCGGCGATGACGTCGCCAGTCTTCGCGTTCTCCGGAATCGTGCACGGCATCATCTTCGCGTCTTTTCCGCCGCCGAGCTCGCGACCAGCAATTTGCACAAACTGCGTCTGATCGTTGGCGCGCACAATGATTCCGACGGGCGTCTCCTTGTCTTTCGGCAGCTCCTCGAGCACTTTCATCACTGGCATTCCATTGTCTGCCACGTCAACCTGCACCGCAACCACCACTGAAAAATGAGCGGAGCCTATTTTGAAACAGTACGGCGCGGCTTTTCTCATCTTTCTTGTGGTTCACTG
This sequence comes from Caenorhabditis sulstoni, assembly GCA_963966605.1. Classification (NCBI taxonomy): domain Eukaryota; kingdom Metazoa; phylum Nematoda; class Chromadorea; order Rhabditida; family Rhabditidae; genus Caenorhabditis; species Caenorhabditis sulstoni. Next base: position 382,544 of record OZ016478.1, on the reverse strand, counting down.
ATCTTTTTTCCCAAAATTTCTGAGAAAGTTTGCATTTGCGCGCCATCCCACACACCGAAAGTTGGGTCTCGCATGGAAGAGATGTTTTGGTGTCGATTTACAAACACTACCGCGGGAAATTCGAAAATGGTGATAATGGACCGCCCATACCGGTTTTTTCAATGCTCTATTCATAGAAAAAGATAGAATATTAAATTTCAAAACGGAAATTTCAATCTGTGCCGACTTATTCTGTTTTAAAATTGGAAAACAGATGACTGAAATTTTCTTTTGAAAAAAAAAAGTAAAAAAGCAAATTTCCCAGCAGACTCACAATCCTTGCCGAGCTCGTCGACAACCTTCTGATCGACTTTATCGGCGACGGCCGCCTTCGCCAGACTCGGCATGTTCTTCTCGTCCATTTTGGCGGCGCCGAGCGTGTTCGGCACGAATACCTCTTTGCCATTTTGCAGTATCAGCTCGCCTTCAATGTAGTTGTCGAAGCGAAGTTTGTGCGTTTTGGTGACACGATCGTTTGGAATGAATTGCGGGATGTCTGAAAATAAGCATTGCGGAATGACGCGTAACATACGCCAAAATGAGCGCTTCAGCCGCCAATGGCGCATTCAAGTCGGCCAGTGGCGGGGTTCACAAGTCGCTTAGCCGATTGTCTTCGGCCAGACAATTTGTGGTCTTTTTCTAAGAAAAGGTGCTCACTTCCGGCTCCACGAACAAGAATCCCCTTCACATGGTTCATGTTCTTTGCCGGTGGTCCCGCCTTCTCATTGTTCTTCGCATCCACCGGAACAACGATGATCGCGCCGCCGACTCCCGGAGTCAGCACTGCGTCCGGTGTCACCGCGCCGTCCACTTTATCGTCCTCGTCCTCGTCGTCGTCGACGTGCCGAAGACCGCCGAGCTTCTCGCGATCGGAGGTATCGTCGACGACGTCGCCGTCCTTCTTGACGCGACGCGCACGTCGTTTCCGCTTGTGCGCCTCGCACCTCTTCACTTTTCCGTTGACTCGCTGACACTTCTCGCACAGGACGTTCGTCACGCACAGGTATTCGTTGCCGTCCAGATCGATGCGATAGACGCCGAAGCCCTCCTCGACCTTGAAGTTGTCGGGCAGTTCGCCCGACTTTTTGCGCGCGTCGACTTCCTGAGGAGTCAGAAGTTTCCCCATTCCTTTGTCAATCATCGCAGAGAGCTCGTCCTGATTCGGCTTCTTCGCAGCCATTTTTCGTTTTTGTCGAAAACTGGTCGAAATAATTGGTCGTGTTGAATTTTCATCTTTTATAGTGTCCTTGCTTCCGTGATACTGATGAGCGAATGTCACGGAATGCTCTGAAAAATATTAAAAAATGAATTTTTGAATGAAAATGACCGTGGCGTCGATATGAAATTTGAACTACTCGCGCGCTTTTTCTTTTGCGGGTCTCGCCACGATTTTTGCGGTGTAGTCCACACGGACAATAATTTTTCTGCGAAATTTAAATTTTCACCGGAAATTCTTGAATTTTGCCTTTTCTTTTCGAAATTCGGCGGCAAAATTAGAGAAAATTTTTTGAAAACTCGTAAAGTTTTGTCCTGAATATTGCCAAAATTTATTAAACAATTTGGCCAATCTCAAAATGTTTCACTTTGATCTACTTTTGAACTTTCAAGTTTTCGGCGGGAAATTTCGATGTTTTGCGAAGCAAACTCCATTCGACCGCTCACTTTCTCTCCTTTTCTCTCTTTTTCTCTGTTTTTTCACGAATTTCGCGTAATTTTTTCGAATTCTCTGCGTTTCAGGCGATGAGCCAGCACGCCGGAACTGACCGCCGAGTTAATTTCGCGCAGGAGGAGCCGATGTAAGTTCGAAAATCGGGAGGATTCTCATGAAAATCGGGAGATTTCAGGACGCTCGGCGAGAAAATCAGTCATCGAATGGATCAGTTCAAGGAAATGGTGTCGAGCGGATGTTGTTCTTGCGCCAGCAAGTGCCCGTCCGTCGCCATCGTCCTCATTCTCGCGCTCGTCATTCTCGGCATTCTGGCCGCTGTGCCGCTCACGCTGATCCTGACGTCGTCGGCGCAGAAGATGTCGTCCGACAGTGTGAATCTCACCGCGCACGCCTTCCGCCACCCGAAATTCTGGCCGAAAACCGACAAACTCTCGTTCGACGACATGGACGGCATTCCGATGACGTCACTGTTTCCACCGAATGTGTCGACGTGCTCTGGCTTCGGTTTCGCGTGCACCGGCGCTATTCACGTGGTGATACCGTCGGCGAAACGGTGCGACGGCGTCAAAGATTGTCAGGACGGGTCCGACGAGGAGAACTGCAAAGAGTGTCAGTCGGTGTTCTCGTGCCGCGCTCATCCCGACGAGGAGCCCGGCAAGAAGCGCAAGACGAAAGTGCAACCGACGCTGATCTGTCTGACGGCCGCGAACCTCTGCGACAACGTCTCGAACTGTCCTGACGGATCCGACGAGGCGGTCTGCAGTTCGACGTGTCCGAAGGATCAGTTCAAGTGTCCCGGAAGCAGTGGAGCCTGCCTTCCGCTCTTCGCCAAATGCAACGGTGTCAGGGATTGCAACGACGGATCCGACGAGAAGAACTGCGACAAGTGCGGAAACGGGGCTCATGTGAGTTCACAAGTTTTCTGATCTTTCTCAATAGTTCTCTTCAGAAATGCGGAAAACAATGCGTAATGGCTAGCCAGGTCTGCGATGGTGTTGCCCAGTGTGCCGACGGATCCGACGAACGCGAGTGCGACTGCAAGACGTGCTCCGGCTCGGACAAGGCTCTCTGTGACGACGGCACTTGCATCAAGCGATCGCAGGTGTGTGACGGGAAGCGTGACTGCGCGGGCGGTGTGGACGAGCAGGACTGCCCCGGCTCGTGCTCTCTTCAGAAGTTCTCCGCCAAACTGAAGACCGTGACCTGCTCGAACGGCCGTCAGTACACCGAATCGGAAGCGTGCTCGGGAATGGAGGTGTGCGCCGAGAACTGCCCCAAGTGTCATCCGAAACTGGCGTTCACGTGCCCAGCCGCTGGAGGCAACCCGAAGAAGTGCATTGAGAGGAGCATGGTGTGCGATGGCGTCAACGACTGCGACGACGCTTCGGACGAGAAGAACTGTCCCGACGTGCGCGAGAACTGCACCGCCGGCAACGCGTCGCTGTTCGCGTGCGATCGCAAGTGCATCGAAGAGAGCCGTCGGTGCGACGGCGTCTGGGACTGCATGGACAAGTCGGACGAGAAGGGATGCGACAAATGTCCTGCCGGCTCGATCCGATGTGCCGCCGAGAAGAAGTGCCTTCCGATCTCCTCGCGCTGCGACGGCATCGTCGATTGCAGCGATGGAAGTGACGAGCAGAAGTGCTCCTGCGAAGGTAGGCCCTCGAAACTTCCAGAACATTTCTCAGTCTTCGAACTTCCAGAATGCATGGGCGTGCACTCGAACACCTACATGTGCAGCGGATCGAACAGATGTCTGCGACGCGAAGAGGTGTGCTCGCCGTACTCGATGTGTCCCAACGCCACCTACACTGACAAGGCGTACTGCGCGGCGCTGGTTCTCAAGAACTCTGGCCGACTCCCGTACTGATGGCAACCATCCTCTACTAATTCTCCCAATTGAAACTAACGAACTCTTTTTTCTTTTTTTCTTGCCCCCCTCTCTCCCATTTCTTGTGAATTAGGCCCCGCCCATCTTTCCATCAACTCAACTTTCAATTTGTACTAGATTGTATCATAGGCTAATGGGTATTGCATGCATGTTGATAAAAATGTTATAGAATGGAGGCCGAAACGACGAGGAAGCACCAAAGATGAATTCAAAATTCGGAAAATCGCCTTCCTCATTATGCGGAGCGCGTTTCCATAGTTCCAAGATGAAAAAGAAGTCGGAAGTCTGAGGGGAAATTGTCGGCGGCATTCATAGCCCTTTTCAAAATCATCATTTGTTCCGAATGCATATTCTATTCGTGTTTTTCGTTTGCTTTTCGATTTTGAAGACGGGCGAGCCGGTGAGTGGAAAGTCCGATGGAGCGCACTTGCATCCATTTCAGGACTCGAGTAAATATGTGATGATTATCACTTGGGGCCAACCGGGATCATTTTCCACCTACACGGATCTCTCATCCACTTCCGATACATGGGAATCGTGTGTGGATTACTGTCACCAACTTGCCACGTGTATCGTCGTCTACAATTCCACCAGTGGCTGTCAAATGTTCGAAATCGGACAAATCTCGACGATCACCCAATTGGATAGCTCCAGCGGAACCCGAATTGCATTCAAAGTCGGAAAAAAGCGTTTTCAGCGCATCAAGACGTGCAATTTTAGATTAAATCCAACGAATCCACGTGTGCGGACTCTCTGGACTCGGCTGGCACTGTTATGAGTGTAAGGAAACGCGCTCTAATGAGAATCGGGGCCTAACTTTCTTGTGGGGAGTTCTTTGAAAATGGTGTATTTACAAGAAATGAAGAACGTTTTGAGATCTTCGGAATGACGCATAGAGCGTCTGAAACCATTGATATTCAGCTGAGTTATTCGAGTTTTTTGCGAAAATTTACGAGACACCATTAAAATTAGTACAACTTAGCTGAAAATTGGTATTTTCACACGTTCTCTGCGCCACTCGGAAGATGTTAAGAAGCGCTATATTTTTCTTCTAGAAATCATTTTTGTAAGGTACACCACATAAAAGTTATGCGCACTTTTGTTTTAACTCTGAAGTGCGCTCTATTGAGAACCGTTCGCGCATTGCGATTAGAGCGCACTTCCACATCACACCACTTCAGGGCGATGTTCTGACCGAAAACCGTACCTATCAACCGTACACAGTGTCGTTCGACTCGGGAACTTTCACTTTTGCCACAACTGGGAAAGTTGTGTGTCCCGTGAACTTTTTCATTTTCATCAGACCACTGGGACCGTGGTGCATTCAAGTGAGCACATTTTTCTGGAGCACAGAAACTGTTACAGTGTTTTCAGGTTGTGAACGGTCCGGTTTGTATGACACAGGAGCAGAGCGCCGGAAACTGTTCGGCGCTTTACGGCGGACAGTTGAGCGGACTTCAAGACGACGCGGAGGCCGATTTTATCAATGGTACGGTGCTTTTTGCACACTTCGCGCTCCACTGCACTCTCTCGTTTTTTTAGTGCGGTGGAGCGCGGTGTAGACAAAAAAAGTCGAAACACCGTAAACCCAGTGATAAGCTCGAGACTAAAATATCTCCGAAACTAGTAAAGTTATCCAAAAGTTGTCAACTACAAACATGATCAGCATGAAATTTCTCATTTTTTTCTAGTTGACAACTTTTCCCAAACTATTTTAGTTTACGAGATATACCCCGGCAAAGTTGAATCTCAGGAGGGCTCTTGTATTAGAGTGAAAACGGTAAAACTGATGCCATATTTTCAGAGAGTGGGAAGAAAATCGTGGCTGCGTCAACGTATTCAATCTATGGAGTCTGGCTCGACGGAACACGCATCTCAAGTTGTTATGCGCAAAACAATCCGAAACCGAATTGCAACACGATTGCAGTAAGGGAAATGCGCTCCATCGCACTTTTTCGTCGCAGAGACGCAGAGACGCAGCGTGTAGTGCGGTGGAGCGCGATTTAAACATGGCTGCGTCACAAAACTTGAGAATCCATTACGATTTCAGATTGGGTAGACTGACTGGAAATAAGAAGTAGAAGATGGCATCTATGTAGAATGAAAAAAGAATAGGCGGGAAGAAAAACTGGGTCTCGCGCGGAAGAGACGTGTCGATTTACGAGCGAATCCGCGCATTTTTCCAAGCAATTCTGATTTTTTCTTCGGTTTTTCGAAATTGTTCGTGGAGGTGCTCGTAAATCGACATGTCTTCAATTTGAAAGATCTATTAAGCTCAAGAAAGTTTATGTCTACATCGAAATTCTGAAAAAAAAACGCACGGCCAAATAGAATTTTAATCAAGAAAGCGTCTTCAAAACTGTGAGTGTATAGGAAACGAAAAAGTGTGGGCGGAGCCTAATTTGAAAAAAAGTCAATTTTCCTCTTCAAACAGGCGTTCAGTTTCACGGATCCTCTGATGTCCTCTCCGGACGGCTACCATTTTTTGGACGGACAACCGACTGGCCTTAAAGCCAATCCGACCTATGAAAACTGTCTCAACTATCGCGTTGACCCGACTGACACGGGAGTTGACGATGTGAAGTGCGTCGAGTTTTTTTTCTCGTTATATTTCCAAACTTCACCTACGATTTTCAGCTGCTCTCTAACCTACTCGGATAAGACGACGATCTGTATGGGGGCCTACGCGTGCGGGCTGAGACCGACGGCGGCGTGACCGTGACCGGGAAAGTGACGCCTTCGGGAAAGTGACGCCTTCAGAAGGATATGAAGGAAAATAATAATAATAAACATTGTTGCTATAGACTACGGCCTTCTGCTTTGCTATTTTGTTTCGCGGAGCGCCGAAACACGTGAAAAATTGAGAAGAGTGTCTTGATGATCTCCGTTTAGTGGAGTCGGAGCACAATAACGAAGAATCATGCATACTCTTTGGCTCCAGAGATCCAAAATGCTCGTCTCGACAATTTTCCTAACTATTTCTTCATTCGTTCTCGGATCGTTGGCATTCGATCAGATGATAGTCAATTGGGGTCAACCATCCAACTATACTAACTTTGAAATTCATTCGGCCACTACCTGGGAGGATTGTGTGGCGTATTGCTATCAAACGGACAGTTGTCTTGTGGCTCACACACAAATCACCTTCGTCACCTGTCAGATATTTTCAGCCAATCAGATTTGGACTGTGAAGAAACTGGACTCCAGTGAAGGTCTTGTCATCGCTTTTAAGGTACGGGAGGCGCGAATTATCGCCAGAATCAGTTCACATTGCTCTTGGATTACGGTAGCTATGGATTTAGAAATACGTTTGAGTAGATGATTGTCTAACTCGTTTTGCAAAGTTCGAAATTGAGCACATCCAATTGTGAAAAGGGGCATCTGAGGTTTTTACGCTAACACCAAAATTGGGAGGGGCGTGATTCGTCGTATTTACACGTGGAAAGTGAATTTTCTCGATAGCCAGTAAATCGACACTGAGTTGTCTCTTCCCTGCAAGACCCAACTCAAAGTATGACATGCCAACTTTTAGTGTTTGCTTACATGTAAAATGTTTAATTGAAAACTGAGACTTGTCCGAAAAAGTTGGCGGGGCACTGGTTTATAAGTTTAACGTGATTAACTATAACTCTTGTGCGCGGAGGTGCCCGTAAATCGACACTAAACCGTCTCTTCTGTGCGAGACCCAAATGAACTTATGAACCGCACGATTTTGGTGTTGGCGTACGACGATCACAATCAATTAGATATACGTGGAAAGGTGTTATTCTAGGTGACCAATAATTTGGACGCATGTCCAATCGGAGAAAATGGGCCTACTTTTGACAATGGTACCGCCTATGTGAGTTGGTTTTTCTGATTTTCTTGTAATGGAAAGATTGCCACGAGTTTCCAGGGAAGTTCATCGGATTCCACTGGAAACTACACACACAACATCACTTTCGATGGATCGCAATGGACGATTTCGTATCAAAGTGCCGTGAGAACCGTTGAACGTCTTCTTCAGAATCCGAAATTCCAGACGTTCTGGTGTGTGAACCCGGATGGACCACCTTTCACAGACCACTGACTGACTGGTGCATTCAAGTGTTCGGAGGGCCCGATGTCGCGTACACTCAGGATCAGGCAGTCGCGTATTGTGCTCAGAACGGAGCAGTGCTCAGCGGGCTCGAGACGCAGGGCGAACGCTTTTTTGTTGTCGGCGAGTTTTTCAGATTTGGGGAAATTGGAAAACTTGGGTAATATTAATATTAGTTTCCATTGAATCCTAATTTTCAGAAGAGAGTTTGTCACCAATTTTCTGGGTCTTCTAGTTGGAAATTTGATAAAACGTGTGGTTACGGTACAAAAAAACGGAAAATTCAGTTTTCCAATTCTTGACAGATTTTCAGAACATAATAGTCCTAAAACTTAAGATCTGACAATCAGAATTGTTTTTTGGGAAAATAAAAGAGCGAAACCTAATTTTGGTACGGCACAAAGTGTTTGAACTGATAACAGCCATGTTTCAGCAGATGGCTAATTTTTTCAGCCAAAAAAATTTCAGATGCGGCGTACTCGTTGTTGGGCTCCAACTACAGTCAGTTCTCGGGTTTTTGGTTGTCCGGAGTGCGAAAACCAGAGTGTTGCAGTGACGGTTGGCAGACTATTTCCTACTGTAACGACGCTATTCAGGTACACTTTCTTTTCGAATTTTCATGAAATTCAAGAAGGACTCTACTGATCTTTCGACTTGTGTACGGATATAAAAACGAAAAAGAATCTGAGAATTTCCTCGATTTCTTCCAAATTTTTGAATCTATCTCTAAAGTGCCGATTTGCAGGAGTTCGCCTACTCTGACGAGTATCTGACGACCTACTCGGGTATCACTTGGGATCTGGGTCAACCCGATCGGGATGCGTCGGGAACGTGGCAGAACTGTATGCAGATCTGGATAAGGCAGGACGGATTGGACCCGACGTGGAACTACACGGCACAACCGACCGGAGCGGCTGATGATCAGCAGTGAGGATTTGGAGTCACTAATTGTCACATCGGACAGAATTGAAACGGAATCGACTAGCCTTAGCTAAGGGACAATTTTGAAAAAAACTTCGGCGGGTTTGGGGTATTTCGAACTGATACTATTTTTTTCCCCGAAGAAGTGAAGCAATGAGAATATCGAAAGTGAGAACCAAGATTTCAAAAAAAAAATGTCTTAAAAACTTTAACAAAGCCCTAAGGCCGAAAATTTGTAGCGGAAAAGTCACCGCGTGTCACATAGCCGTGACATAGAGTGTTTTTGCAGGTGTGACCTGTCAGTAACCGCGTATTACTCGCTGCGAGGGATGGTTTGTGGAAAGCTTCCCCAAGTTGCAGTTGGTCTCAACTAATAAAGTTGTTGCTCGTTTGCTCCATTTTTTGTCAGCCAATGTGCTCTGCGGGAATAGCAAAGTGCATTATTTTCAATGTCGTTATGGGCATCTCCGATTTCCTCTCATTTCATTTTATTATTTTCCATTTGCACTCAACATCGAAAGCGTCATGTTTTTCCCTTGGAGCTTCTTCCACTTTTTCTTATTTTTCAACTCTCTACTACAGTTGAAAATCGTGGTAATTACTTAATTTCTTAAAAATGGCCACTAAAACCTGCACAACTTTCTTCAAAAATTTTTCAAAATTATTGTTGCTCTATTCGAAAGATCCAACAAAGTTGTGTATTTTTTGTATTATCATCATTTCAATACCATTTAAGACAAAAACTTTAAGCAAGATAGTTTTGTGTTACTTCCGCATTCGCTTCCGTACAACTAAACTTTCCACTTTTAGAGCAGCGAATACAAAATGCTAGTTTACTGGGGTATGGTGACAAATGGAACACAAACGCCGAAAACTGTTCTAATCGATTCGTGGGATGATTGTGTCAACGCGTGTTATGAGTCGGTTTACTGTGTGTTAGCATTCGGACGATCGGATTACTGTAACACGTACGACCACGGGACTGTTTTCGAAGTGCAAAAGCTGGACACCAACATTGGACTTTTAGTTGCGCTGAAAGTGAGTTCCGAGTACCATGAGCCATATAGTCTATAGGATCACAGGGTCTACGGTAAGTCCCGTAAAAAAGTTGAGCGAGTTTTGAGTTCAGACGAATGGTGACGTCAGCTGTCCGGATTCTCCATTCGAGCCATCTCAAGTCGATTTCGTTGACCCCGATTTGCCATTAACCGTGTTCAGCTATGGAATAAGTTATTCGGAAGATCACTGGAGCTACACGTATTCCGGTGACCACTTCACATGATTCACTGGACACGTTTCGCACTTTTCAGTGAATCGCTCATGCCCAACAGACTGGAAAAAGTTCACGCGGCCTTCCGCGGAGTTTTGTCTCCGGCTCTTTGGAGACGTGTCTTTTTCCTACAACCAGACGGAGGCCACCGAACTTTGCGAAGGGCTGAATGCCAGTTTGGCTGGATTGGAGAGTGATGAGGAGAGGGTCTTCGTGGAAGGTCGGATATAAGTGCACAGAAATGAGCATTCAGTTTTCGGATTTCAGAAATCGGGGCTCTAGTATTCTTTTTGTCTTTCATGAGCCTAAACTCGTTTACGCATTAAAAATTTTGGTAAAACTGAGTTTCTAGTCACATTTAACAAAGTGAGAACATTTTTCAGTTTTGAAACTTATAGTTTTTCTTGGAAAATAATCTGATTTTTTTCGGGTTTCTCAGCACATTGAATCTGGAATTCCTCTTCATTAACTTGCGGATTTTGGTATACCGTAAACCATATGTATAATAGCAGGGCCCGCTCTGAAATTAAACTTTGCCGGGGGTATATCTCGAAAACTGAAATAGTCACAAAAAATTGTCAACTACAAAAACATGGGAAATATCACGCCAATCATGTTAGCAGTTAACAACTTTCTCATAACTCTGCAGATTTCAAAGATATTTTAATTTGAAGTTAACTACCAGTCGCAGCTTCTATCACAGGATTTACGGTACTTTCGATTTTTTCTTGTTTTTCAGCGCAAGGCCTTCTAATCAACAGTCAGGACAGCAGTGCAAAAGTTTTAGGATTTTGGGTATCTGGAACACGGAAGGCGTCGTGTCTTACTGTACCCGAAGTGGAATCACCCGAATGCAATGGGACCAAGGCACTTTTTTCTCATTTTTGAAACGAAACACATTTGGAAACTTCCAGGGATTCGACTTCACTGACCTCTATCTGACGACTCTGTCCGGTTACCAATGGGCTCCTACACAGCCGGACGGCTGGGATTCCTCTGGAGTTTTCGCGAAATGTCTTCAAATCCGAACGCAAAATGAGCCGAGTGTTGTGTCTGGAAAAATCGATGATAATCAGTGAGTCACACTATTTTCGTTAATAGATATCACCTTTTCAATTTCAGATGCGATTACTTGGCTGGAAATGGTTTTGCGAATCGTGGATACCTTTGTGGAAAACCTGCCGGGATGTGAGGAAATAAATATGTGTATTGATCGAACTGTACACATCGCAGTGACAGCTGTTCACAGCATGGGTCTCGCCGCGAAAACACCTCCGGGCACGTCTAGTATTCGCGCGTTGTCCACGAGGAGTACACGGGGTCGCCGAATTCTAGACGTGCCAGGACACTTTTTCGTGGTGATACCCACGCCGCGAAGGAGAGTATTTTTGACTTTGTTGACTGAAATTGTGATAAAGATAGATCTGATTTGCAAATATCCTCGTGTCCAGCGTTGTCCGTCGTAAATCGACACCAAAATCGTCTCTTCCCTGCGAGACCCTTTGTTGGTGTTTGAGGTCATTGGCTAGTATTTTTGGCTTTCATTCTATTTTCAGAGTGCCCTCACTGACCTGGTGATCCGATTTCGTTTCGTTATAATAACAACAGCAACAAACATGTGACGTCACGCGACAAGTCGACCGAAATCCAATTAGGCTCCGCCCCTTTTTCTGGCCACCGGAAGCGCGGCACGCCGGTGGCAACTCAGAAGTCGCGTTTCGGTCGGCTCGTTTCGCCAAAATTTTCCGCCTGGTTCACAAGTTGTCACGCGCGTCGCGCAGTATGGGAATTGTGCTCACCGAGCAGGCGATACGCGCCGAGCTCAAAACCGAGCTCAGCGCTCTCGTCAACGAGGTCGACCTGATTCCGGAGATCGACAAACTCCTCGACACCTTCATCGAGGTACTGTCACTTGGCTGAAACCAACCACGTTTCTTTTTTCATGGCGATATTTTCAGAACAAAAAATGGACAGAGGACACGCAGGAGCTGTTCACTCGCGTCGTTCTGAAGCCGTTCAAAAATCTGCGCACCGGTTTGGTGGTCGTCGATTTCCAGAACGACTTCGTTTCGGGCAGTCTGAGCATCAAGGAGGGCGACGCCGAGGAGGATCCGATGGAGGCGCTGCCCCACGTGAACCATCTGCTTCAGGATCTCGATTGGAACATGATTGTGTACACACAAGACTGGCATCCGTCGAATCACATCTCGTTTTTCGAGCACGCTCGGAATCCGGATCGTGAGCTGGCGCCGGAGGACAAGAGTCGCAAGTTGCGGCCCTTTGACATTGTTCGATTCGTGAAGCCCGTGTCGACCATTCAGGTCAGTTTGGGGTATAACTTTTTTGCGGTGACACCTAGAAAAACGGTCCAGTTACAAAAACCACAGTGAAAAGTGGAAACCTCGAATTTGAAGCAAGTTACGCGCGTTTCTGGAATTAAACTGGAAAATAAGTTTGCGCCACTGAAACTTGCATAACTTGCTTGAAATTCAAGATTATCACACGATCTTTGAGTCGTTGGAAAGATCTTGAAATGTTCTATATTTTCTTTAACTGAAACTCCGTCTCCGTTCCGCAGGTGTTGTATCCGAGCCACTGCATCCAGGGCGGTTGGGGCTCCCAACTGCATCGCGGTCTCGAGCGTGTCGACGGCGCGCACTACATCAAAAAAGGAGCCGACGTTTACGTGGACGCCTACAGCGCGTTCAGCGACAATTGCGGCATCAAACAGTTAGAGACTCTTCTATCTTTCTCGAAAAACCGTTGCTCCAGAAGCGAACTGGAGATGTTGCTGCGTCGGAACGACATCAACGCGGTGATCGGGTGCGGTCTGGCGTACGACATTTGTGTGATGCACACGTTGAAGGACGCGTCGAAGCACGGCTTCTTGACGTGCATCGTGCGCAACGGCAGCAAGGGGCTGTCGTCGATGAAGATGGACGAGGCGAACAAGATGTTCGAGAAGCGCGGCGTCGCCATCATCGACAACGAGATGGCGCGCCTGATTTCGCGTCGCGAGGCGTTTCCCATCGAATGGATTCGTTTACTCGTCCAGCAGGCGCACAACGAGCTGCACGGAAAGAAATGATGAAAAAAAGAGGAGCACTTTTATTTGATTTCGGAGCTAACAGGCAGTCACTTTTTGGAGACGAAAAGATTGGATAATAAAGTTCATCTTAAATTTTATCGATTGGTTTTTTTTTAAAAAGGGAATAGCGTTGAAAGATTGAATGGAAACTGGGACTGAGAGGGAGTACGATATATCGCGATAGAGCGCGTTTGCACGTGCATTCTTTTTTCTCGATATTTCTGGGCTTGAAATTGTTAAAGTTTGTCAAAGATTAGAAGCAAAAAAACCTAATGAATCGGATTGATTGTGAAGACGGGCTCGTCGGCCGGAGCCTCGTTCGAAAGTTCTACGTGCGTTTTTCGATAGTTCAGAATCGCTTTCAGCTCGTCGCCGGTGTGCGTTCGGAACTGAAAATAACCAAGTTTTTTGAAAGGAATTGCATAAAATTCCAATAAGAGTTTGAAAAATCTTGAGGAAATTGATAATAACACACTTTCAGGTCATTTTTCGAAGTTCTTTGCTGATTTTTTTTAGTTTCGAACGATTTGACTCTCTTTTTTTCACTTTGACACTAAATTTTAGCTGAAAAAAGTAAACCAAAAAATTAGAAGAAAATACTAAAATTTGCTTACATTTTCGCATAAAAACACCGAAAAATGACCTTGAAACGAAGAAAAACTCAAAACGAGAGTGTGACGAAACCGGAACAGACGAAACAGAAACAGACGAAACAGAAACAGACGAAACAGAAACAGACGAAACCGAAACAGACGAAGCAGAAACAGACGAAACCGAAACAGACGAAACCGAAACAGACGAAACCGGAACATGCGTTGTGAAAACACCATGACGCATAAATGCGGAATTGCAACACTGCGGCGCGCTTTTTCTGTTCTTTTTGCTAAATCTCCTAGAAAAGGCGCGCCGCAGTGTTGCAATTCTGCATCTAGCGTCAACGTGAACTCATGTTCCGGTTTTGTCACACTCTCCGCAAAAAACTCCTAAAAATGATTTGGTACGACGATCCGAAATAACGGCTGGGGTCTTTGTTTATCGTAAATCGACAATGCACGCATTGCATGCGTTGAGTTTTGAAAATTTGGGACAAGGGATGTCGATTTACGGGGAAGAAGCACTCACGCCGCTTCGCTTCTTCTGAACAAGAAGCTGACTGTAGAGGTATCCTCCCTCGTCGCGTCCGCACGCCTGTTGCAAGTGGAGCTTCGACAGCGAGAACAGATTCGCGCCGTCTTGACCGTCAAGTAGGTCAATTACTCTGAAAAATCAAGCCTTCTCTGTGTTGAGGCGGCTCTTTTCTTTTCTTTTTAGAATACCTCGGCGAGAATCCCTTCTCCTGAAGCCAACGAGTCACGTCTTCCGGCGAAGACTTCTCGTTGATCGCCACGCGTGTGCTTCGGTTCACCGGCGGTCTCAGTATGTCTCCGGCGTTTTTGCCGAGCGTCGCCGTCAAATCGTCGACCAGCTCGGGATCTGGGAGAGGAAATTGCAGAATGTGGTTCTAGTCCCTCCTAGTATCCAGGAAAAAGCTTGTACGGAACTCGCCCTTTTCTCGTGTTTAGGCCTATCAAAATGGTGCAGTTACTTAATACTTTTCAAAATTAGATCATTGCGATAGGTCTTAGCACGAAAACGTTGCGGAAATCTGCTTCCAGGCCTACTTTGGAATCTGCGCTGAAGTTCGATTCCGGCACGGGCTGGCGGCTGATAGAGGTTCTCCTGAGTGATTTGTTGTTTCGGAAGCGCCGGTTTCAGCGGTTGGTCCACTTTCAGCATAGCGGGAATAGTCGGCGCCTGTGGCGGTGGCGGTGGCGGGACGACGGCTGCAAGAGGGGGCGGAGCCACGAGCTCCGGACGGATCTCCACCTGAACTCCGGCATCGGACACCAATTGCGGGGGAGGGTGGTACGCTGAAACGGGTTAGTACGGAGGGCGCTTTTGTCTGGTTAGTATTGCAAAAATATACCGTAAACCATATAATAGAAGGACTTCTTCTACTGGTGAACTTCAAATCAAAATATCTCTGAAACTAGCATAGTTATGAAAAAGTTGTCAACTACAAACATGCTACGCACAAAATTTCCAATGTTTTTGTAGTTGACAACTTTTTCATATCTGCTCCAGTTTTGAAGATATACCCTGTCAAAGTTGGCTCAAATATTTTCTCGAATGCAATGCAATCGCGCTCTGTCGCACTTCGGCATCTTGACGTGTCACAAACAAAGGTAAAAATAATTCAAATAATTTACTCTCTTTCTGCATTATAAACATCTAGAAATTGGGGGATCACAAAAAATGAACATTATTCAATCAATAAATTAATCAATAGTGGGGGTCTTGGGAAATATTTGGAGGGGAGTTTTGAAAATTTTTTTGAAATTTTTTCGCGCATCGCAAAAATAATTTTGCAAATGCGGGAAAAAATTGAGAAAGAGAGCTGGAAAAAAGGGAAAAAAGGGAAAATAGGGGAAGAACTGAAAACGAGACAAGGACTTTTTGAAGCGTCACACTTAAAAAAAAATAATTTTTCAGATTTTTGAAATTTTCAGGAAGAGGAGTTGAGGACGGGAACGGTGGTTTTGAGCAAATGAGTACGAAGAAACAGGAACGAACATGCATTTTTGGCGATTTTCTTTTGTTGTTGTGTCGGAGGGGGTATTATTTAGGCGGGTAGTAACAGATAATTACAAAATGGCACTAGGAGAAGTGAAAAAAGTGAGGAGTAGATGAAGAAAAAAAAGTTCGGGAAAGAATCGGATTCTAGAAGTATCGGAACTCGCCGCGTTTGCCTTGCCGCTCTTTTACGTACGACGGCGCGTCTTCGGGTAGCATACCTGGTCCGGGATGGTTTTGAAGCTGTTGCTGCTGTTGCTGTTGTTGGCCGTTGTTCAGCATCGGCGAGTAGTTGGACGAGTTGTTGTGGTTGGGCGACTGAAAGAATCGGTGCGTGTTGCATCCGCGCTCTATTGTACTTTGCGCTTCTTACCGCGTATTGTTGATCGAACGGCACGACGGAAAGAATGGTGTGTGGTACGTAGCCGACTCGCTGGTGCATGTTCTTGCACTCCCACCAGTTGCGCTGGTCGAACACCACCTACAAAAAAGAGCTTTGTCAATGGAGCGCACTTTCAACTCAAAGAGACTAGAGCGCTTTGGCGGATGGCTGGCGCTATTGCAGGCGCCATTGGCGGCCGGAGTGCACACTAACCTCCAAATACTCTCCCTTGTGGACGGTGAGCTCTTTCGTATTTTGCGCGGGTCTCTCGTAGGTCACAACGGCAAGTTTTCCGCCGCGATTGATGATGTCGTCGATGAAGGCGCGCTGACGTGGCGAGGTATCCGAGTCGACTGTCACCTTCACGTGCGAATAGGCGCCACCTCGCGGCGTCGCACTCGGCGACGTCGAAATCGGCGGATCGTATCGCTTGGTGATCGACGGTGGATGGACCTCCGACAGCGTTTCCTTCTTGATCAGATCTTTTTCGGCGTTCAGCCGGCGCTTCTCGTCTCTGAAAACGGGGTCGGTAAATACTTTCAATAGAAAACGTTCGAGATGTGTGCAAGTGCGCTCCACCGCACACACCACTCACTCGATTTGTTTCTCCTCGTGGCGAAGACGGTTCTCGCGCTCCATTATCTTCGCCTTCTCGAATTCCAAACGTTCGCGTTCCAGAGTGAGTCGATCGAATTCAAGCTGAAAATCTCGCCATTTTCAGACAAAATGCCGATTTTTACCGCGAAAAAGTCAGTCTACTACGCAATGATCTCCGTTTTTTTGATCGCCGTTTTCTACGGAAATATTCACAGTTTTGTTAGTTTTTTTCAACGAATTTTCGATATTCATACAGTTTTCGAAACTTTTTCAGAAGCGCGCGCCCGAAAAAACGCTGCGACCTGAGAAAATAGCGAGGAGAAAAGTGTGCGACAAAACTCAAAGTCAGATTCCGATCATTGTTTTCACATGCAATCGAGCGACAGCGGCTATGGAGCACATTCAGAAGCTTATCAGGTTTGAAATTATCCAAAAAATATATAGGCCCCGCCCAAAAATAAGAAATGCAGACTTCGCCCGGACGCGCACAACTTTCCGATATTTGTGAGCCAACAATGCGACAACTCAAAAGTCACCGAGGCGATGAAAACTTTCGCAGGCGCAATTTCGTTTAGAAAAGTGGGTTTTGAAGTTTTTCATCGACATTCCTTAAAAAAAAGATGCAGTTCCCCGGAAGGCGGAGGCAAAACTCGGGGCGGTACCGTCAGTACTACGCGATTGCGCACCACTACAAACTCGGATTGGACTGGGTGTTCGAGGATCCGTGTTTTGACGCGGTGATCGTCACCGAGGACGATCTCGACGTGTCGGACGACTTCTTCGCCTACTTCACCGCCATGCTTCCGATTCTTCGCAACGACTCATCGCTGTTGTGTGTCAGCGCGTGGAATGATAACGGCAGAGAGCAGAACATCGATGTGAGCGCGCGCACGCTTTTCTATCGAACCGACTTTTTCTCGGGTCTCGGCTGGATGACCACCAGGTGATTCAAGCGTCACTCTTGTCAGTTGGTCATGGTGAGTATTGTCATCAGAAAGATCTGGGAGGAGCTCTCGCCGATGTGGCCCGACGGGTTCTGGGACGACTGGCTGCGACAGGACAGGAATCGGAAAGGTCGGCAGTGCATTCGACCGGAGATCGGACGCACCGCGATGACACGACACGGCGCGAAAGGCGCCAGCAAGTAGGGCAGCTCGGAAAAATTTTGGGAAAAACACGGTTCACTTTCCAGCGGTCAATTCTTCAAACAATACATCGAACCGGTGGTTCAAATTAAAGGGAAAGTGAATTATAGCGAAGTGGACCTGGAAATTTTGAAGGCCGATCGTTATAAAAAAGCATTTGATGCGGAAATTCGCCGAGCAAAAACGATTAAACTTGAAGAACTTGCGAGCTTGAGAAATTATGCCGTTAGGCCTGTGAAGTGAGTTTTAGGCCGCTGATTATTGGAGTTAATGAATTTCGATTTTCCCAGAATTTTCTACAATTCCAACAACTTTTCAAGCTTCGAAAATATCGCTGGAAGTCTCGGACTGATGACGGATTCGCCAGGTGGCGGAGTCGCAAGACTATCCTATGAGAATGTTGTGACCGCTTTTCGGAAAGGCGTTCGAATCTATCTAGTCCCCGAAAACTATGCGTACCGATAAAATAATAATAATATGTTAGTGATTTACGAAACAGAGGAAAGATAGAGGATAGAAGGGAAAGAAAAGCACATACATTGTCGACACTCATGTTCCGATGCGGTCGAGACTTCGGAGTGCGAGCACTGGATTGAGGGGTGTTGGGCGCCTGAAAGGGATAGGAAAGGTATAGGGAAAGGAAAAAGAGAGACATCACAGAGAAATCGAACAGGACAGGCCCACGTGCAGTTCGAGGAAGCGGAAGCGTTCTTTCTTACCGTGTCGACGACGTTTCTGTCGCGCGGCGCCTGACGATAGTGCTCTGGCGGAGCGGATTGTCCACGGTGGAGTGGGTTCGGAGTGGTGATGACACGATCCGCGACGCCGTACGGCGCAAATCCATCCAGGAAGATCGGGCGGTACGGCGGTGGAAGTGGACCGGTCCAGTCCTCTGGCGGCGTTCGCCACGCCTCGCCGAGCGACATCCAAATGTCGCTTTCCCGGCTCGTCAGACAATTCTGCATGAGCTCGCGGGCCTCCAGAGAGATAAGCGGCGAGGCGACGTTCGGAGCCACGTTGCGACCGAGACCCCAGTGGCACGCCTCCAGAATCACCGACAACGGCGTGAACAGGAAGTGGA
Organism: Caenorhabditis sulstoni; assembly: GCA_963966605.1. Lineage (NCBI taxonomy): Eukaryota > Metazoa > Nematoda > Chromadorea > Rhabditida > Rhabditidae > Caenorhabditis > Caenorhabditis sulstoni. The sequence goes on along the minus strand of OZ016478.1, from coordinate 363,770 downwards.
GCAGCTCCGGAGCATTCGGCTCGTGGATGTGGTTCTTGAGCTTGGCCTGAAACATCGGAGGTTCTGAATCGTGACAAAGAGTCACTAGGCTCACCAAAAGGTTGAACGAGAGCTTGAACTTTTTGAGAATGTCAATAAACTCCGAGTCGATCGGCATCTGAGCGCGCATGAACAGAATACCGTTGTGGTCGGGATACTGTTGCTGCTGCTGTGACTTCTTGTCACGCCGATTCGCCGTCTTGTAGCGCGCGTTCTGATCGGACAGCTCGCGCTGCGCCAACGCCGCCGACTGAATTCTCGCCACAAACCGTTCGATGTCGTCGAAGCAGCGATTCAGTGTGTTCACGTCGCGCTCGAACATTTCCGATGTTTCGCTGCTGATCGACGCGTCGTCCGGCGGATAGAACGGCATTTCTGAAAATGGGAGGAGGGAGTGGGAGAGAAACTGAAACTGAAAGTGTTTCAGACTGAAAGTGTGAAGAAATCGAGCAAATTCCTCTGAAAGTCACTCCGCCATGACTCAGAAAAAGGGTCGTCGAGAGGTGGGCGAAGAATTCCATTTTTGCGGCATATTATCAGTTTTTGTGCAAGAAATGGTCGTTTGTTTACTCGGAATTTTTTAAGAAACTGCGTAGTATGATCGTGTTCTTTACCTCTCAAATCGCGCCCCATTGATAATTCTAAAGGGGGCGGTAGATCAAACTCTGTATTAAATATGTAAACGTCATACCGATTGCGCCACTCGTCATAATTTTATTACACTGCAAGTTGCGTGCAATAAAATGTTCGCAACATTTTCGCTTCCCTGACTTTCTTTCCTCCCATCGCCTCTCGGCGCTCTTTTTTTTCTTGCTTCTTCCCGATTTACACACAACACTGACTGTATGTACATGTTTGCACGCGTCTTGCCGTTTTTCTCGCCGCGACGGCGGCGGCGGTGAGCGTGCGCGCGCGCGCACGCGAATGTGATAACGACTGCTGGCGTTGGGTTGGGTTGAGTTTGAAGAGGAATAAACAGAGTGGAAATGTTGCCAATTGGGCTGGGCACGCGCACGCACCGCGGAACGCAATACGCAAATCTTTGAACTTACGCTGTTGCTGAGCCTGAAGATGGCTCGGCACGTTGCTCCGTCGCCCGTTGCGCACACGACGAAACTGTTGACGCGTGTACGCCTCCAGATCGTTCGCCACCTCGGTGGCCGACACTCGATTGCACTGAAAGATGTGCATCTCGGTGACGGGGCTCCGCTTCCGTCGATCCTCGCGCACAACGAACAGGAGCACGTTGTTGAAGGTGTCGCGCGAGTCGTTGGTGACGTGCGCCGTCGGTTGCTCGATGAGCTCGATGGGGAACTCTTCGACGATCTCGCCGGTCGTCTCGTCCTCCACAGTCACCGCGTGATGTCGGAGTCGGAGGATCAGCGGTTGCGCGTAGATCGCCGAGTTCTTCTCCATTTGTTTCAGCTTCCGAATGCCGTCCGCCGGGTACATGAGACCGAATTGACGGCCGACGGCGACGGTGGCCAGATGCTCGACGTAGTAAGACGGGGTTACGTCGTCGAGTCGCGCGTCGAGACCTCCATTCCCGTAGGCGGAAGCGCCACGATGGTCAGAGCGCGGTGTCATTTGTTCGCTGCCGGTCCGGTAGTCGCCGGCCGATCGACGGACTGCAAAAAAGAAGAGTGTTGGGAACGAAACGAGAAAGTGAAAGCGAGAAAAGTGATAAGAAAACAAAGAAAGAAAACGGGAGGAAGGTGTCAATTAGAAATTCGAAAATCAACTCAATTCACCGTAAACCATAGTGTGTGAACTTCAAACTGAAATATCTCTCAAACTAGCAGAGCTATCAAAAAGTTGTAAACTACAAACATGATCAGCGGATAACTTTTCATATTTCTGTAGTTGACAACTTTTTTATAACTATTTTAGTTTTGAAGATATGTCCTGTCAAAGTTAAACAGGGTTTAAAGTCATTGGAAATGGAAGAAAAAAGTTTTTTAAAAAAAGGCTAGAGTTTACAGGCATCAAGTCACAGTCACAAAAACAATGAACCAAAAATTAAGCACCTTAGCGCTAAAAGTTAAGAATCTTAACGTTAAGCGAAACCCGGAACTCGGAAACAAAGAACTTTAGCTGAAACTTTTGCACGTCTAGAACAAGAAACGAATAACGGGGGTAATAGTTAAGAAAACGGCGGGAAAGACGAAGAAGACGGTGATACACCGAGGTGGTGATAAGAATCGTCACGACGTACCGATTGGTTGCGACATTGGCGCTCCTCTCTGATGTGTCGAAGAAGCCTGTGGCGGCGGCGGCGGAGGTGGCTGCTGATGCGAGTGCTGACTGTGCGACGGCGACGGAATCGGCTGACCGGCGGTCGATGATCGCGAGTAGTAGTAGCCGGGTGATGGGCGGCTGCAAATTCACACTTCATCTTCTTTTTTTTTAAATTTTTATATGTTTTGTTTTTGACAGTCAAACTGTTGAGTCATTCTGTGAGTCATTGGGAGGTGGGAGGTGGATGTACTTTTTTCCAAAAATAAAATAAAGAAAATCTTCAGTGTCGTTACATTTTTTTCGAGAATTAGAAAAATATTGTAGGTGCTTCGATCCATGATGATCAAATCGACTAAAATTAACCAGAAATCGGTTAGATGTTAGATACTTCTGGGCTCCAAAAATCGCCCCGTAGAGGAGTGAAAAAATTCCAATTTTACTGGTAAATTTTACGGAATGGGCCATCAAAATACCTACAATTCGAAAAGTCGTCTGACTCATTAACATTTTTTTAAAAACTATTTGCATCCCCGAAAACTGTCGGCATACTGTCCCTGGGGTAGCAACTTAGAAAAATTCCAAAAATTACAAAAATGTGCCGAGTATTTATCGCGCTGGAATCTCAAAAACTTTTTAATGTCTGTGAGGGGGGGGGGGGGGGGGGGGGGGGGGGAAACGAGGAATTCATGAAAATGTGTATGTCAACTTGGCCTCGGTTGTACAATGGCTCCCTCCCTCTTCCTGCCGCCCGCCTTATCATTTTCCTTGTCCCCCCTTCACCGTCAAATTGCGGGTACCTCACTTCTCACTCGGCCGTGACAAAGACAGAGAGAGAGAGAGAGAAAGAGAGAAAGAGAGAAAGAGAGAGAGAGAGAGAGAGAGAGAGAGAGAGAGAGAGAGAGAGAGAGAGAGAGAGAGAAAGAGAGAAAGAGAGAGAGAGAGAGAGAGAGAGAGAGAAGAGAGAGAGAGAGAGAGAGAGAGAGAGAGAAAGAGAGAGAGAAGAAAGTGGAGAGACGCAGAGACGATGTCTCTTTTCGGTACGTGCTCTCTGTCTTTGTGGCGCCAAAACGAAGCCAGTGATATTTATCAGGAGGGAGAAGAAGAAGAAGAAGACAGCATCAACATTTTATTTGTGTGTATGTACACGTACAGAGACGGGGGATACTTTTTGCTTTTTTCCCCTTTTTCACTCCTTTTTTGAAAGGAGGGGGGTTGAGTTTTCCGGTCATAAAAAGTTTTTGAAAAACGATTTCGGGTCAGTCGACCGCTCGAATTGTAGGTACTCTGATAGTCAGTGTGATGGAAATCACACTGAAAATGTCAGCTTTCAGATTTTTTGAAAATTAGGCCTGTCCCGGCATCCAGCAAAGTGTTCCACAGCCCGCCAGAAACCCGCCAACTGGCGGCCCCTTGGCCACTTGGTGGTGGATCTCTGGCGGATCTTTGGCGGCCGAAAACGCCACCGCTCATGACGGGGAATGGGCGTGGCAAGGGAAGTCAGTTTACTAATATGCACTGAAAAATTCCCTATCAATTGGGCACAAGAAAATTAAATAATTCCAAGATGGACTTTTTTTTGAAGCAACCATTTGAATATCTACAGTTTGAGTGACGGACTGACTCATTCAAGTTTAAAAATATTTTTTCGAAATCTTTGTTAAAACGTTGGTTTGTGATTCGATCCCAGAAGGCGCTAAGAGGGAATCTAAGGAATGAAGAATGTTGAATGGGATACGAAATGAAATGGAGAAGAAGAAGGAGAAGAAGAAGAAGTCACACCCAACAAAATGTTGTAGGTGTGGTGAACATTCTGAAGATAATCATCTCCAATTCCACTGCCTTCTAATTGATCAATCAATCAACGCTCATGCGCGCGCGCCTGCGGGTGATTCAAACTGACTGATTTATAAACCTCACCTCTGATATGGGTCGGTGGGTGGACCCACCGATCCACCTCGTCGCATCATTTCCGGGGGATACTTTGCTTCTGATGCTGCTGCTGCTGCTGATTGTTTGCGATGGTTTAACAGCAGAATGGCATTGGGGAGGGGGGAGAAGGAGCGAGCTGAAAAGAAGAAAATAAGAGGAGTCACGGGGGAAACTTCGGGAGAAGCAAAGAAATCAGCGAAATTGAATCAAAATCGGTTCGAGCTTGGGAGTTTCCCCCCATTTTGGTGTGGATATACGGGGAGGGGGTGGAGAAGTGAAAGAAAGGAGAAAAAGAGGAGAAAAGAAGGAGAAAACAGACAAAGTTGAGCGTAAAGTATTCAAACCGTTTCGTTTCGATTATTTCCAAGTTCCAACCCTACGCGGTTGGATCTCACCGCCTTTTGACACAAATCAAGAAATAGTACACTCTCCGGGAGGAGACGCAGACGGTCAGAAAGTTCGAGACGAACGGTTACCAGTTCCCGCGCGCGCGCAAGCCACACAATTCAATAATAGCCATCCCTTTCCCCTTTCCAACCGTTCCTATCGGTCCTACCGTTCGCTCCTTATTACGGATGAGATGAGAAGGTTGGAATGGTTGGGGGTAATTTGTAAGTCAGTCAACTTCTCCTCCTCCTTCTTGGTCTTACACCCCCTCTTATTCACAAATCTATCTATACTATTAGAAGCGGAGGGGGTCGTCCTTTACCTTTACGCGCGCGCGCGCGACGAAGGTCGAATTCTGAGGGAGAGAGAGAGAGAGAGAGAGCGCGGGCGGCGACGGATTGAGATGATTGGGTGGGAAGGACACGTCTACCCCTTTATTCTTCTGAAAAAAAGAAGCGAAAAAAAGCGTTGAGCTTATACCCTCACTACCATCAACTTTCTACTCTACTACACACACTGTTTGTATTAGAGATTATGGGGAGAGTAGGGACGAATGGCAATGCCATGCCATGCCATTCCATTCAGTTTTTGACACGTCACCATTCCCCAACCAATCCAGTGCCGTCGCAACAACTAATCCGTCATAAGCGCCCTCCCCATCCCAAACACTACTATCAGCCTGATGACGTGGCAACCTGCCCCGCCGCCCCAAAAACTGTACATACAGTTTTAAAGAGCGCCGCGCTTTTGAAAGTGAAGTGTGCAAGTGTTGTGACTGTGTTATGAGTGTGTGTGTGTGTGCGGTGATTAAAATGATAACAAGTGTCATAATACGATAACGACTCTCTTTCTCTTTCTTTCTCTCTTTCTTCATCTCACTCTCTCTCTCTCTCTCTCTCTCTTATGGCCAAGTCCGTATGGGGGCGGACTAGTGGAAGACAAGGCGAGGTGGTGGGAGGGTTTTCCCGTTGTTTGTACAAATTGTTGTATATGTATGTACATACCTACATACATACAGTCTCAGAGGTACATCTTAAGAGACTGAGGTGGTCAGAGAGAGAGAGAGAGAGATAGAGAGAGAGAGAGAGAGAGAGAGAGAGAGAGAGAGAGAGAGAGAGAGAGAGACCTGGGGGACGACGACGCGTGTTTGTCGAATTATCAGCAAAAGCGCTCTTTTCTCTCTCTCTCTCTCTCTCTTTCTCCTGAATCTCTAAGAAAGAGAGAGAGAGTCTCACCGCGGCTTTTCGATTGGGGGGCGACTGTTTTGTTTTGGCTCGCCCCGGAGCAAACGCAAACACAATCAATGCCGGCCGACGGACGGCCGGCGAAGACCGCAAGGAAACTATTATGAGACGACTGGAATTCGGGGAGCTCGGGATGAGCAAAAAGAGCCACAATGCTCCGCGAGCACACACCTGATTAAGTTGGCACAATCTCTGGGTTTTTTGGTCCCTTCTTTGTTGGAAAACTATGTGGGAGGAATGTGATGAAAAATGGATTGAAAATTGGCGTAGATTGAAGGAAAAGATTGAGATTGATTGAGAAAACGGAACCAGAGGAATGAAACGGAAGAAACAGAAGAAGAAAAAGAAGTGAGTGGTGTTCGCGAAGAGAAGGAGAGAAAGAGAGAGAGAAAGGAAAATAAGAAAAGAGTCTACCGGGTCGCAAAGTGGTCAGTGTGTATATGATGATGATTCGAGGGGGAGCGCGCAAAAAGGCCGCGACCGCGCGCGCGCGCAGTCCCCTCTATCCCTCCCTATAGGATGAGAGAGACTGGGCCCAGACGGGTAGTACGGTACGCAGACTGCGCGCGCGCTTGCGGTGGATATACGGAAGACAGTGAAGTTTGTCGCGAAACGCAGACAGTACTGTTTGTCCAGAGGCGCCGCGCGAAATAGTGTGCCGATGTGTGAGAGACGCAGACACTCGACGATCTCAAGCGTGGCGGGAAAAGAGAGGGTCACTTTGAAACAAACTTGCAACTTTTTGGAATTGTTCGAGAGTCTGGGCTAGGGCTCAGAAGCTAATGTATACTCTACGGTCGCGCGTATGAAATTGGTCGTATCTTTTCTGTGCGCAACCCTACAGAGATGGTCTAGTGACAAAAAATGAAGAAAATTTTAAGATCTGTTGAATGGTGCAAAGAACGTCTGAGAATCTTGATTTTGAAGCAAGTTTTGCGAATTTTAGTGACACACTCTTTTAAGGTTTAACTACAACTGGCCAACTCGCTTCAAACTCAAGGTTTCCAGGATATTCGTGTCAATATCTCAAAAGATCTCAAAATTTTCCGTCATTTTTTGAGGTGTGAGCACAGAGAAAAAGTTAGGCGCGCTTCCAAACTTTCCACTCTGGAATGCGGGCAGATGGCAGGAAAGCTTTAGGGCCGGTATCAGTAGTTCTGGCATTTGTCCAAATGATTAGAAAGACACGATATGCGCATAATTTATGAGGAAGGGAGGGCAGGACTTCTTATTCTTCTTTCGGAAAGCGCGCAGAAGAGAGAGAGAGAGAGAGAGAGAGAGAGAGAGAGAGAGAGAGAGAGAGAGAGAGAGAGAGAGAGAGAGAGAGAAGATCCAGGTTTGCAGTGCGGCTGAACACGGGAAGGAGGTGGTGGGGAAGGGGAGGGGAACCGGTTGTTGAAATGGATGTGTCGACCACTCTTCATATCACTTTGAATTGCCAATTTGAAGAATGCGCAGCAGCAGCACCCTCACACGGCGAGAGATGGGCGGTTCTTTCTTTTCGAAACTTTCTTCTTCTTCTTCACCGTCATCGTCGTCCTGATCGTCTTCGGTATGTCCCGCCCGTATTGAATGAAGCAAAGGAAGAAGATGGAGAAGAAGAAGATGAAGAAGAAGATAGAATGATGGATTCGGATGACTGATAGCACCGGACATTTGATAGCGGAAACTTGGAAAGAGTGGGGGGGGCGGAAAGAATGCTGGTTTATTGACGAATATTTGAGGCGACACTCACACAAACACAATTATTTATCGGATTGTTTGAAACTTCTACTTGTTAGAGGGGCGGAAGATTTTCAATTTTATTGCAGAGTTGAAAAAAAAACATCGAGAGTCCTTAGGCGGCGGGTCCCATCGCGAAAACAAGAAGGTACCATAAACTTTTTTCCGAATAATCACCTGTGCCTTTATTCTCGATTTTCGAACCGCCACTTTCTCAGATCAAATTTCTTTTATACAGATGCCAATCAAACAAATTTAGGTTATTAGGCGCAGGTGATTTTTCGAAGAAAGCTTATGGTTCCCCTTTTTCGTGGTGAGACCTGCTGTCTCGGGACTTTCAATGTTGTTCAACTCTGTAACAGGCCCTTATTCCTCGTCGTCCGAATAGTTGCAGATGTGATCGTTGATGTCGTCCTCGAAGTTCTGCACAGCGCCGTCGTCGCTTCCGAATCCGCCAAGAATCACATTCTTCAGTTTTTCGCCCATGAACACCGCCTGATCGTTCGGCGACAGTTTCGAGTTTTTGCACTTTCTCTCTGAAAATCAGGTTATGGAAACTAAACTTTGAGATGAACTGACTGGTTGTCGGTTTGGCTGTCGTTGCCGTGGTTCCAGTTGTAGTGGGTACGGTAACAGTGGCTGTGGTTGTAGTCGTGGTAGTTGTCGTTGTAGTCGTTGGGTCCACCGTGGTCTCCAAAACAATCGGAGCAAGTGTGGCAAGAGTCGCTGAAATCGCAGTTTCAGCTCCAAGAGCTCTAGTTGTTCTGTCAACTTACGATCTCCAAGCGCTACAGTAGTCGTCATGATCGGAGCCGGATCGAGCAGCTCATTGCACATGTGATTGGAGCAGATGCACATTTCCGGGTCATCTCCTTTCAGGTAGCAAGCTGGCGCCCTCTCTTGATCCCAGACACCGCCGCAATAGGAATAGGGACTTTGGCCGCGGACTGAAATAAACCTCGGTCATGGCCTAGAAATCCGTGACCCCCGTTTGAATTCTCGCGCCTACTAGTCTGGTAAATGAGATCTAGATATTACTTGAAACACAGTAGTTGCCCTGGCAAGTATGATTCCGATCGCAAGGAATCACGACGGTTTCGTTGGCGACGGTGACACTTCCGCACTCTTCGCAGTGAATCAGGCCACGATCCGGGAGAGTCAGCGAGACATTGGAGACTCTGCAAGACTGCTTGTTGTAGCTGGAGTCGCCACTCTTTTTCGAGTCTACCCATTGTTCTGGTTATTTCGGATCCAACCGAACCACGTGTTCCTGGTGCCGCTTCCAGTTGTAATTGCTTTCAAGGCACTTTCAGATTTGGCGAACGAATTGCAAAAGTCCGAATTGCAATTGCAACTGATTTCAGAAGAGGTCGACGCGGTGCAAGTGACATTCGGATTTGAAGACGTGGCATCCGAACAACCCGCCTGCCAGCTATTGTCCGATTTCAGCTCTAAACTGTTAAAATGGCCGCTTGGGAGACGCGCTCTATGGAAAACTCACGGAAATAGCACGAAGCTCCCTTACAAAGTTTATCGATCGAACAGAATCTTCCCTGATCGGTCGAGTTGGCGTGACACTCGTAACAGATCACAGAAGCTCGGACATAGGAAGAAGAAGTGAATATCAGAAGGAACAGGCTGAATCGGATCATGATTGGTAGGGGTGAGACGAGTTGACGAGTAGAAAGGGTTAAAGGGGGGAGTACTGCGGACAAGCGGGGTTTCGAATAATCCGAAAATCGATTGAATCGGTTTACACTTGATCTCGACGCCGAACTTTGTCGGTTTTTAGTTTTCGTTTTTTTTTTGTTCGGGTTCGAAAAGATTTTTTTTTTTGGGGGTTTCGAAATATTCCACGTGGCCTCCTTCTCAAGCCGTATAAAAATGGAGAGTTCGCAAATGGAAAATCAGTTTCCGAAAGTGTCGGCGCGAGAAATGTCAAAAGACAACGAAAACGGTAAACCGGCTGATCTCGTGTTCGACATCGGAACTACGTGAGTGCTTACGACACCAAATGGTGAACTTTGTGGCAATCCACCGCACATTAAACCGCGCTCCGCTGGACTAGGCGCGAAAGTTCAAAAACGGTGAAATTTCAACTCGAATGTTGGAAAAGTAGAAAAAAAGTTAGTTGCTTGAAATTTGATAGAAGATAACGCAATTTTAGTGAAAACAGTACAAGAGAACACAAAAATGAAGGTTTTATGCTGGAAAACCTCTGAAAACGCGAATTTGAGAAAAAACACAACAATTTAAAAAACGATCGTGGACTTCTTTAACTTTAAAAGTTCCATGAGCCCGGGGAATTTCAGTTTTCCAAAACAATCGCCACGAAATTTCAACTAGAAATGATTAAAAATTTTAAGAAAAATCATTTCTGGATTTTCTGGAATATCGTGAAAAATTCAAGAAGAGCATGTTAGTGCGTGGGCTTTGATCCATAATATCTCTGAAACTAGCAGAGCTATGAAGAAATTATCAACTACAAACATGATGAGCAAAAAATTCACCATGTTTTTGTAGTTGACAACTTTTTCATAACTATTTTAGTTTCAGAGATATCCTCTGTCAAAGTTAAACAACAGAGATGTCCTTTTATTCTTTGTTCCGAACAGTCACGGGGGGCTATTACAGTGTTCATGGATACAAACTAATCAGCAAGATTGATGAAGGCGGCTTCGGTCAGGTGTTCAAGGTCAGCCGCGACAAGAAGTTCTATGCGATGAAGTTGGAGAGCAACGCGATGGCGGGCGGTTCGGCGATCAAACTCGAGATGTCGGTGTTCAACGATCTGCCGCGCGACTCGGTGTTTCCGGCGATGGTGGCCGGCGGCAAGAAACCCAAATTCCACTTTTTGGTGCTCGAGCTGCTCGGCGACAACTTGCGCGCGCTTCGAATGCGTAGCACGAATCCCGAAATGCTTTCGGACGGCACGTGGTCACGGTTGGGAATTCAGTGCTTGTACGCGTTGAAGAAGATGCACGACGCCGGCTACGTGCATCGTGACGTCAAACCGAACAACTTTGCGATCGCCGTCAACACGACGTCGGATGTCGGCTCGCGGCGCATTATGCTCTTCGACTTTGGTCTTGCGCGCAAGTTTATGAAGGTTGAGACGAAGAAGCCGTCGGCAGCTCGTCTCAAGAGCCCATCGGTGGCGCAGCTCACTTCGAAGGCCAAAGGGAGCATTCCGAAGCGATCGGCGCCGAAGCCCAGGACCGCTCGTCAGACTGCTGCCACGCAGAGCAACTTTCGAATGTTGAAGGCGCCGAGTGTGGAGAAGATTGTGACGGAGGATGCTGCAGCGGCGGCGGCTGCGGCGACGCACATCTACACTTTCCGCAAACCCCGCCCACGAACCGATTTTCGCGGAACGGAGCAGTACGCGTCGCCGAACGCTCACGACTTGAAAGAGCTGGGACGGACTGATGACGTGTGGTCGTTGCTCTACATGGTGGCCGAGTTTTTTCTCGAACTACCCTGGAATTCGCCTGGCACGATTCCGGTGGAGGAGATTAAGAGGCAGTGCCCGATGGTTCGCGTTTACACTGACGGTGGGTCCATCCGCACTCGATTTTCAACCCAGAGTCCCACCTTTTAGCAGACAAGCCAGGACGTCTGACATCGGAAATGGTTCAGCAGCTCGGAGACATTGATCAGATGCTCAAGAGCCGCAACTATTACCAAGCGCCCGACTATCATTTGGTGCACACGTTTTTTCTGACGGTCATGAAGAAGGCGGGCGTCGATTGGAAGAGTCCGTACGACTGGGAGACGGTGAAGACGATGTCGACGTCGAGCTCGAAAAAGTCGAGGGAGTTGCCCGAGTGGGAGGATCCCAGGGACTTTTTCAAGGTTTGTCTTCGGTCACTGATTCTAAATATTCGTCGCGTGCGTCTATAATAGTTTCAGACATTCTGACAGCTGAGTGGGCCGAGCCAAGCCTCCCCCTGTTACGAAAAAATTTGTTCCCCATGAAATCGTTTTCAGAAGGACCGATGGGCAAACGTTGCCGTGGTCTGCACCAACGCCACCACTCCGACGAACCGAAAACACGCACGAGCGCGCTCTCCGTCGCACGGCCGCGGGCAAACGAGTAAAGAGGAGGGATCGCGGAACGTCGACGATAAGTCGTCGAACGTGGTGTCGCCCGTCGGTTCGCCACGTCAGAAATCGACAGAGCATCCATGAACTGTATGGTGCCTACGCGCCCTGTTTGAGTTGTGGAAATGAATGGTTTCTTTGTGTGATAGTAATTTTCATGGCGAGTATCGGGTTTTGATTTGTCTTCGCAAGGGAATTTTCGTTTCCTGACACTATCGTAAACTGTTTGTATATTAGTTGGTATGAAGATGAGGAAGTATCCTTCTGCTATAGGGTATGACTTGAAAAGGTTTTCCTAACAGCTCTAGGAGCTATTGACGCGTTCACACTCGTTAATTACTACGTGTTCTTCTCGAGTCGGCTAATACGTGGTTTTACTTGTAATCATCATCCTCCTCGCAACTTTTTTGTTTTTGGGTTCTTTGTCACAATTGAGAAGGAAGCGATGGGGTGTTTCCAAGGTAAGCTCTGTCGATCCTTCGATCGATTCTTCTGATTCTTCAGGACCATGGCGTCTCGATATCGGACTAATGGTGCTCTACCAGATGACGCTCTTCTTCTCCGTTCAAATGCTATTTGTGATCTTTCTTGAGCACATGCCGAAGACGTACTGCACCGACGATGACTATTGTTACAAGATGCGAAGCAAGTGTATGACCGACTTTGAGTTAAAGGACGACAGTGACATTTGTCCGTGGAATATGACGAACTTTGTGGGTTGTTTTTTTCAAATATGTGAAGCCCGCCACTTCGAAAGCGCTCATTCTGGCGTATGTCACGCGGATGACTGGCCGATTTCAGGCGGGTACACACAATGATTTTCCCGGCCAATGGCCATTAACCCCGCCAACCCTGGCTCAAAATTTTCTGAGTTTGATTTTCTAGGATCAATGTGTGAAGGAAGCGAAGCGCGTGGATTTCCGATCGGCTCAGTTCGACTATCAGCAGGATTGTATTGGAGGGCTGAAATAGTGAGTTCTAGACTAGAAATCCTGTGTCTACATATGCTCACTCGAGACTAGAGAACATTGCGAGCGAACTCTGATTCCAGCTTCTCCTCGTCAACTGCCACATTTCTGGGCACTCTGATCGGTAACCTCGTGCTCGGCTACCTCTCCGACACAATCGGACGTCGTCCCGTCTACATCGCGTCGATCGTCATCGGCGTGCCGGCTGTCATTCTTTCGGCCGCCATCGACGGTCTCCTCAACTTTTACATCTTCCGCTTCATCGTCGGATTCGCCGTCGCCGGCACGTTGACCGTCGGCTGGACATACGGATCGGAGATGATCACACCGAGTCGGCGGTTCCGATTGAGAACCTTCCCGAACTGGGTAGAAATTCAGTTTCTGGAACTAATCGGGTCTATCCGAAATTGCAGGCGAACGCTCGAATGATGCAAGTCGGAGTGTCGTACTTGGCCGGCGAATGGCGCCTCGCCTCGTATCTCTGCGCGGTACTCTCCGCTACCGTACTTCCGATGATCTGGTATCTTCCGGAAAGTCCGGTGTTCCTCGAGCAAAAGGTTTTCGGGTTCGATTCATCGATCCATTTAACATGGTTACTTGTAGCAAAAATACGAGAGGGCCGAGAAGGCGCGAGAGAAAATCGCCAAAATCTCGCAACTCGAGTATGAGCCGAAACCTCGGGACGAGATGAAAAAGCTGAAGAAAGTGACACCGAAAAAGTTGTGGAGAAGTCCGACGCTTCGTCGCAACTTTCTCGTCCTGTGCCTGATGTGGTTCTACGTCGGAATGACGATCTACATCACCGATTTGAACAGTGGTGACATGGCGAAAAACTTTTATGTCGGACAATTTTTGTGCGGTCTCGTCTTGACTGTTTCGAAAATTGTGAGTGATTGGACGATCATTCAAAGTATTTCGCTGCCCGATTCGGCAAAATTCACCAGAAATCGGTCAGATCCTTATGCGGCCCAAAAATACCCGACCGGGCGAACGATGGGCCGACGATTTTTGACAGACTTGTGAACAATTTTTGAAATCCTTTCATGCCCGAAAAGTCGTCGGTTCGCCTGATGCTTGTTTCCAGCTCATCGGACTCTTGGAGCCGAAGGTCTCGTGGCTCGGCCGCCGGCTCGTCTTCATCGTCGCCCAGATCATCGCCATCCTCGCCTACATCGGCATACTCATCTGTCTGTGGACGAGCAGCAAGGACACGTGGTGGTACACGATCTCGTACATGATCGCCTACGCCTCCCAATCACTATGTCTCGAGACGTGCTACCTGTCGCTCGCCGAGCTCATGCCCACCGATGTTCGTACACTGGCCGGCGCCGTCACAAACATTCTGATGAAGGTCGGCACGATTCTGGCGTCGACGACGAAACCCATCAAGTTTTGGTACGAACCGCTTCTGTTTATCATCAATTTGTGCGTTTGTTCGGCCGGATTGGTGGTTGTTTGGAAGTATCTTCAGGTTTCCCACACCGGATAATTTTCCAAAAACCATTGCAAACTTTAGGAATCGAAAAATGTGAACATTCAATTGGTGGGACAAGATGAGATAAGTGAACAAGACGACGACGACGAGGAGGGAGATGAAGACGGAGAAGTGGAAGACGTGGAAGAGGAGGATGGAACGTCTTCAACCAAAACTGAATTGACATTCGTCGAGGAAACGACATCTGACAAGACGGAAAAGACGGAAACATCGGAGAAATGAGCCTCCCTTCTCTTTTCTCGCTTCGGAAAACCAACACAAGAAAATCCAAAATCTATGCAGTCTCCCACTTTTTTACCAGTTTAGTAATAAAGTGATCGAACACTAATCCTCTTCCATTTGAGCCAAATGAGCGGCACACACAAACAAGGACCCCTCTCTTCTCATGTGCTCATTTTCATGAGCTCATTCGGTTTCTCTGCCTCTCCGGGTCTCCTTCAGTCTCTCGTTGCTCTTTCGTCGCTGCTCTCGCCATTCTCTCTTCTGCCCGCTTTTGGCACTCGCACTCTCTTTCTCTTTCTCTCGCTCACTTTCTTCTCTTCTCTTTTCTCGTCACCCACCAACCCCACTAGAATCAATATGGAGGTTTGTACTACAAAAAGAGACAGAAAACGTATCCGACACCTACAAAAAACGGCCCGTCGTCTCTTTTCAGATCGAGGAGGATCGGCTCGGAATGCGAATTCAGTCAGAGACCATCGAGTTGACCAAAGACGAAAAAGGAGTCGTGGGAATTTCGATAGGTGTGGCAACGCGGCGGCGCGAAAGCTCAGCGAGCAACAAAACAAGAACGAGCACATTTTGTAGGCGGAGGCGGTCCGTATTGTCCGTGCGTCTACGTGGTGCAGGTGTTCGACAAGTCGCCGGCGAACAAAGACGGACGCATTCGGTGCGGCGATGAGATTGTGGCGGTGAACGGGATTGCGGTGAAAGGGGAGCGGAAGAGTGCGGTGGCGCAGTTGATTCAAGTCAGTTTGAATCCCGTGAAGGTAAGAAAAGGTCGATGGAGCAGAGGGAGTTAGTTGCACGGGAGGATTTTGAAAGCTCAAACTTTTTTGTTCTATTTGAAACTGAGAAAAATGGGACAGTTAAACAGGAAGGAAAAGAGAAAACAAAATATTCTGCCATCCGATCACTTTGTAGTGAACACGCTGTGAATGAAGGCATCTTTTCGCGGGATGGGTCTCACCGCGAAAATTTATCTTGGCACGTCTAGAATTCTGATTTGTTCTCGAACAAAACATGGGCCGCGCGCGTTACAAACATTGTGCATAGCGAAGGTTTTCAGTAGTAAGAAACTTAACTTTTTCCAGAAAAACGGGACCATTTATAAACAAATATTTAGTAAGAAAAAAGTTGTCTACTCGGAACTCTGTTTCCAGATAACAATAAACAAGTTGGATGACGCGAATACAAAAGGAAAGACGTTGGATATTCTGATAAAGAAGGTGAAACACAAGGTCGTCGAGTTCATGGACCAGGATTCGGCGGATGCGTTGGGGCTGTCGCGTGCGATTCTGACGAACGATCCGCTTGCCGAGAAGGAGAAGATTCTGGAGGAGAACGCAGAGTTCTACAGGCACTTGGTGGCCTATTTCGGCGACATGTTTCAGTATCAGCAGAAGATTTCCGAGAGTCAGAAAGGTACCGAAAAGTGAAGGAGTTCAGAGATTCAAATGGACTTCAGAATTCGGCTCCATCTTCTGTGACCTGGCCGCCCACGAGAAGCAGCAGACGGCGAACGAGGCGTTCAGCGCTTTCGGCGACAAACATCGGATGATCGCCAAGAAGCAAGCCGAGTCGGCAATCCCGCTTCAGAAGATGGTGTCTGATCTTCAAGTCTACATCGATCACGTCGTTCCCGACACACGGCTAACGATCAAAAAGTACCTGGATGTGAAGTACGAGTACCTCTCCTACTGCTTGAAACTGAAGGAGATGGACGACGAGGAGACCGAGTTCATTGCGATTCAGGAGCCACTGTATCGCGTGGAGACTGGTAACTACGAGTACCGAATGATGTTGCGGTGCCGACAGGAGTGCCGTCAGCGGTTCATCAAAATGCGCAACGATGTGATGGTGAAGATTGAACTTTTGGATCAGAAGCACGTCAGAGACATCGCACAGCATCTGGCCACTTTTGCAAAGACCATGGCAAAGTGTCAGCAAGAGTGTGCCGAGATTTTGAAGGAGCAGATCGATGTGCCGATTGAGATCGACTTGGAGCAACTGAATCTGAGCATAAGCTCGAGCAACGGGCGGTCGAGGTCAAGTGTGGAGCAGGCCGAAGAGGCTGTGCCCATCGACGATGACCCTTTGGAAGGTGGAAGGAAGTGCGCTCCATCGCACAAAGTAATATTTTTCAGGCCATCTCATAGACGTCTTCTCCGCCGAGCCGCCACCACCACCGGAGCCAAGAGTGTCTCTTCCGAAGGGCTACAGTGTCACTCAACCACTTCTCGGCTCCGAATCACCCACGGAAGAGCTATCATTGATTGATATCAGTTGAACAAAACGCAATTGCGAGAGACAGCTTTTCGGGCTTTAAAAAATTTCAGAGACATTTAAAAGAGTCAGCCGACCCCTAGATATTGAAACAGTCGCTTTGAATATACCCACCCGGAATTTATGAAAATTATCTAACAAATTACAGGTGGATTTTTTTTAGCCTGAATTTGAACGGTCAACTGACTCAATAACTTCTTTTGAAGTATTTAATGTCCGAAAAACGTTCTGCCCACCATTTCCTAATAAAACAACTCCTAATAAAAAGGTGCTTCTTTTTCGTTTTCTTTTTGTGCTATCCTATTACACTCGAAACTAGGTCAATCGTCCATTTTTCCCAAGCCCGGATGGCGGACGCTTTTCATAATCGTCTCGTTGGGTCGCAGCGCGCGCGCACGCACGCCATGCTCGGTCACCGTGGCGATGAAGGTCATTGTGAATGTATGCGAGCGGCCTGTGGTAGTAGGAAGGAAGAGGAGTGCGTGTTTGAGTGTTCACAAGTAGGCCGCGCGATTCACACAGTTTCGCTCCTCTCTGGGCCTCTCTTTCAAACACGTCCCCTCCAACGCGCACAGTGTCGGCAAACATTTCGTGGTGCGTGTTCGGGAGCAAGTTGTCAATTTCAAAACCGACCAGTTGACTCATTCCACCCCCCTTGGACTTTATATTACTATTCAAAACTTTCCGGCGCTGCTTTTCGTATATCGATAGTGGCTCGTTTGTCGACAGTCAACACAGAATAGCCATAAACCACCCTACGCCTTCCAATTCGAAATGTTTTCATTTCTGTACACATGACCGCGCGACTCTCGATTCCGGGTCCGTTGCCGAGACCTGAGAGGGTTTTAGCATGGTCTGTGTGGATATTCCACTCACTTTTCGCGTTTCTCATCGCTTTTTGGGTCTCGAACGGAAAAGCGAAGCCGTGGATCAAGCATTGGATGCAGAATAGCAGGTGAGAAGTGTCACGCGTGTTTTTCTAGTCCCTTCATTTTCAGCTATGTGGATGGCGCTCAAATGGATCTTTCTGATGCCGAATGGGCGTATTATCGACAAACTGTTTTTCATTTGCTCTTGGATTACGGTGCTCACAGCTTGGGGATCTTCCTCGCCAAGACATATCTTTCACCTCCGTTTTCCCATTACGCAATTATTTTCGTAGGCTTTGTAGTGCAAATCCACATGAGCAGGTTGGTAAGCGCGCTCCAATACCAAAACTTTAAACTCCGATTCCAGTGTGCAATGCGTAGTGGTTCTATATTCGTTCGCCGCCGTCGTCACCCTCGCCACACTAACCTGCCGCTTCAGAATCGTTCCGTGGGTGCTTTGCATCACCTTCATCGCGAAAGCCACCCAATTCGTTCCGTTCTCATCCGGAACGCACATCTTCTATCGCGAATTCAACATCTATTTGTACGGATCCATCAAGATTCTCAATTTTTGCCTCCATTTGTGCGCTAATCCTGAAAAGAGGGATCTTCTGGTCATGAACCTTCTCTATTACGCCTATTTGCCTTACTCGATGACGTTGATTGTCACGTTTGAGGACTTCGTCGTTCAGTTCGAGAAGTGGCAAGATCAGAAGACATTCGACTGGTCCAACTTCAAATCGTCCTTGTTCTTCGGAGCTCGACTGGTATTCTGGTTCTTCTTTTTCGAATTCGTTCTTCACTTCATCCACGTCAATGCTCTGTTCAACTCTCCGTTCTCTATAGTCAATAGTTTGAATGTTTATGAGGGTGAGCTCGTCCAGTCCATTACTTGCTGAGACAAAAGATTTCAGTCTGCGCCGTCGCCTACGTGGCTGGTCAGTTTTTCCATGTTAAGTACGTTGTCATATTCGGGGTTCCTGCGTTTTTCGCCTATCTGGACGGAATGCGACCTCCACCACCGCCAATTTGCATCTCAAGAGTCTCGCTTTACTCCAGAATGTGGAGATATTTTGACAACGGGTTATATCAGTTCCTGAAACATCAAGTACTGCTGTTTTCTTTTTTCCCCCTTGATTTGAAAGTTCAGGTCTACATTCCGGTGATGAAAAAGCCACTTCCTTTCGTCTTGTCGATAATCCGAAACATTGGCGCTCTTTGTGCCGTTTTTGGAGTAGTTTTGGCATGGCATGGAACCAGAAGACACTATATCTGCTGGGTAATGCTTTCCGCGACAGAGTTGATAGTTGAAAGAATTGGATATGCTCTTTGGAAACTTCAACTAGTCCAAGACATTCGGAGAAAACTTGGAGAGAACTGCTCCAGGAGGATCGTTGCTACACTTATGCTTCTCACCGTGACACCTGGAATTTTCGGTGTCTTCTTCTTTTTGGGGCAAGAGGGAGTCGGTGAAACTATTCTTCAGAACGTCGTTATACGAGGAGTCGAAGATGCTGTCTCAGGAAACTTAACCGCTTTTCCGTGAGATACCTCACAGAGAATTCGTAATATTTCTTGTTTCAGGTTGACAACCGGGTTTGGATTCATCCACATTCTCACGCTAGGCTACTTCTTTAATAATGTTTGCCTTGATATTGAATTTTTCTCTCAAAAATAATGAAGAATCGTTCTTAAAGTAACATTTATTTTCGGGATATTTGTAACAAGAAAAATTATCCCGGAAACAATTAGACTTATCCTCCCTTCTTCTTGGACACTCCGACGGTGCGTCCCTTGCGTCCGGTGGTCTTGGTGTGCTGTCCTCTGACGCGGAGTCCCCAGTAGTGTCTGAGTCCACGGTGGAGGCGGATCTTCTTCATGCGCTCGAGATCCTCACGGAGCTTGTTGTCGACGGCGGTGGAGAGGAGCTGAAATTCGATAATCCAAGCTTTGAAGAAAAATCGAAATGACTACCTGTCCGGTCTTTCCGTCCTTGATGTCCTTCTGTCTGTTGAGGAACCAGTTCGGGATCTTGTACTGGGACGGGTTTTGCATGATGGTGACAATCTTGTCGAAGTCCTCCTCAGTGAGCTCTCCGGCGCGCTTGTTGACATCAACGTCAGCCTTGCGGCAGCAGACGAAGGCGAAACGACGTCCAACTCCCTGAAAGAAAAAATGAACATGAAAAATGACCACAGGCTTCAATGAATCGCTTGAATATTGCAACTTTCTCCAAGAAAAACATACCTTGATGGCGGTAAGGGCGAATGGAACCTTGCGGTTACCATCGATGTTGGTGTTCATCACACGATGAATGTGCTGGAACTTCTCCGGAATGATCAACGACATCTTGTCGTGATTTTATAACCCTGCAAAACAAAAAAACTCGGTTGATCTATTAGACAAAAACGTGCGAAACAGAGGATTATTAAGAATATTTTTTTGAAAAGTGACTTCAATATTTTTTCAACTCTTAGAAGAGAAAAACACCTAAAATTACTTATTTCTGCAGAATTTCACGCCTTAGAGTGAAAAATCGATAATAGAGAATTTTCCAGTTTTTTTAAAAACAAATTTTGCAAAAAAACAGAAAAAAAACAAGCTGATTTGAGCTAAAAATGCGAAAATTTTAGGGAAAAGAAATAAAATTCAGTTGTTCAGCGGTAAAGAGAATGCGATCGCTGCGAGACCCGCGCGCCGTTAAAAGTGCGTGCGCCTTTAATTCGCTGCGAGACCTTGCAGTTCGAAACGGTTTTTCGTAAATATTGGGTGAACGTCTGAATTAAAATAGCTGAAATTACCGTGAATCGTCTGGAAATTTGATAGGCAATCGAATAAGTGGTGAAACTTTGCAAAAAAACAACTTGTAACCTATTTTTCACAAAAATTGTTGGAGAAATCCATATACTGCGGGGTACGGTAACATTCGTTCAGCATTGCATTCCTCATCGGCACAGTTCGCGTGTGTGCATTGACGACGACGGTTGTTTCTTGTCTTTCCCCCGTCTATCTCCTCCATTTATATTATCCGTCCATCGCAAGTCTCTCACTTGTTGAGACGTGACAACGTACCATCATGGGAAGTAAGTGGTTTTTATGCAAATTCTACCTGTTTTAGCTGCTAAACTATCTACAAACAAGGGAACTTGACCAACAAATAGATCCCGTCGTTTTTCTTAACTTTAAAAGTTGATTTTCATAATTTTTCTGAGAATCTAAGAAAAAGTTATTGGTAGATATTTTGAGTAGCGATCTTTGTGAGCATCTAAATCGCGTGTTCTTTTCAGTCAAGTTTCTGGAGTTTGTGAAGCCGTTCTGCGGCTTCGTGCCGGAGGTCTCCAAGCCGGAGAGGAAGATTCAGTTCCGTGAGAAGATGCTGTGGACTGCCATCACGCTCTTCGTCTTCTTGGTGTGCTGCCAAATTCCGCTCTTCGGAATCATGTCGACCGACTCTGCCGATCCGTTCTACTGGCTTCGTGTCATCATGGCCTCCAACCGTGGAACTCTTATGGAGCTCGGAATTTCGCCAATCGTCACCTCTGGACTCATCATGCAGCTTCTCGCCGGAGCCAAGATCATCGAAGTCGGAGACACCCCGAAGGACCGTGCTCTCTTCAATGGAGCCCAGAAGTGTAAGCATATTGCATCAACCCCATCAAGTTCTAATTTCTTGCTCTTTCAGTGTTCGGAATGGTCATCACCGTCGGACAAGCCATCGTCTACGTCATGTCTGGACTCTACGGAGAGCCATCTGAAATTGGAGCCGGAATCTGCCTTCTCATCGTCGTCCAGCTTGTTATCGCCGGTCTTATCGTCCTCCTTCTCGACGAGCTCCTCCAAAA
Source organism: Caenorhabditis sulstoni (assembly GCA_963966605.1). Lineage (NCBI taxonomy): Eukaryota > Metazoa > Nematoda > Chromadorea > Rhabditida > Rhabditidae > Caenorhabditis > Caenorhabditis sulstoni. The sequence goes on along the minus strand of OZ016478.1, from coordinate 342,428 downwards.
GGGGTACGGATTGGGATCTGGAATTTCGCTCTTCATCGCCACCAACATCTGCGAGACCATCGTCTGGAAGGCGTTCTCCCCAGCCACCATGAACACTGGACGTGGAACCGAGTTCGAAGGAGCCGTCATCGCTCTCTTCCATCTCCTCGCCACCCGCTCCGACAAGGTCCGTGCTCTCCGTGAGGCCTTCTACCGCCAGAACCTCCCGAACCTGATGAACCTCATGGCCACTTTCCTCGTTTTCGCGGTGGTCATCTACTTCCAAGGATTCCGTGTCGACCTTCCGATCAAGTCTGCCCGCTACCGTGGACAGTACAGCAGCTACCCAATCAAGCTCTTCTACACCTCGAACATCCCGATCATCCTCCAATCCGCTCTCGTGTCCAACCTCTACGTCATCTCGCAGATGCTCGCCTCGAAGTTCCAAGGAAACTTCTTCATCAACCTTCTCGGAACCTGGTCCGACCAGACCGGATACAGAAGCTACCCAACTGGAGGTAACTAGAAACGGCATGAACCAACGTCTCTCATCAACTAATCTTTCAGGAATTTGCTACTACCTTTCGCCGCCAGAGTCTCTTGGACACATCTTCGAGGACCCGATCCACTGCATCATCTACATTGTCTTCATGCTCGGATCCTGCGCCTTCTTCTCCAAGACCTGGATCGATGTGTCTGGATCTTCCGCTAAGGACGTCGCCAAGCAGCTCAAGGAGCAGCAGATGGTCATGCGCGGTCACCGTGAGAAGTCCATGATCCACGAGCTCAACCGATACATCCCAACCGCCGCCGCCTTCGGAGGTCTCTGCATTGGAGCCCTTTCCGTCACTGCCGACTTCATGGGAGCTATCGGATCCGGAACCGGAATCCTTCTCGCCGTCACCATCATCTACCAGTACTTCGAGATCTTCGTCAAGGAGCAACAGGAGATGGGAGGAGTCGCCGCCATGTTCTTCTAAAATAATGTATTATTTATTTGTCTTGTTGATGCGCTGCGTTCGCAACAGCCTGAAAAGGTTCGTGAGCATGGCGGAAACTCATCACTACCCGGGTTCTTAAATTTCTTTTTCTTATTAAGTTTTTTCCCACAGAAAATTTATATTATAAATGCCCTTTTGTTTAGTTTTACCACACCCTCAAAAGAGTCGTTTTTAATTTATTTGTCTCCCTCATTGTTCGTGGACAATTTCGTGAATAAAAAATCCTTAAAATCTTCCTTGTTCCCTTGTGTTTAGCAAAAATGGCACACGAACTCTGCTCTTCCAGGAAAGCGGATGGCTGCAAACGGTGTGACGTAGTGTTGATCTCCGCTATAGAAACACGACGAGCATTGAATAGGGGAAGGATCCTACGATACTCATTGAATATGCCGGAAGATGGAGCAATTAGGCAAAAGGAGAAGAAAGCGGGATGGAGCCGGAGCAATTTGTGCACATCTCTCTCTCTCTCTCTCTCTCTCTCTCTCTCTCTCGAGCTCCTCTTCCCTGGAATTGTACGCCACTAATGGTGTTCTCAGCAATACATCTCGTCCGTCCCAATAATTTGTGCGATTGAAAACACAATTCACAAGAGCAGTACGAGATGCATTTGGCGTCTGATTTTCAAAATCTGAAAGTGTCTGAAAACGCTGAAAAGGCCTTTAATTGTGAGATTCACACGCGAAAACGTGTTTCAAACATCGGTGATCGTTGGAAAATCGAAAAGAAATATATTTGTGTACTCCCGCCACTGGCCGACTTCGAAGGTGCCATTGGCGTATGCCAAGCGGATGCCAGGCGGCTACTTTGCCACACTTTCCCCGCCAATGGCCGTTTCCACGCCGCCAGCAATACTTTCTCAGCTGAGCGAAGTGCGATAACTCAAAGATCCGACACTAAATAGTGGGTCTCTCTTCGTTCTGAAGTTCACTTCCCCCCGAGGGATCTGCCGTGTGACTCAGTCATCTAGACTGGTATTTAGTACTAATATGGCCATTCTATGACTGACTCATTATATGTTTTTCCTCCGATTCAGTGTGTGCTCCTCATGGAAGAAGAAGAATGGGAGCGTACGCAAGCAAAAAGCAATATTACTCTCGGATTCTCGCGGATTCCTCTCTTCAAATTACCGCTCTTTTTCTCTCTCTGTCACCCTCAAAACATGCCATTTTCGAACCCTCCCCCTTTCCCGCTTCTCTTCTGATTCCGGAATTCGAATTCCTTGTTTATCGGTCGCCAGAATACTTATTTACACTTCTCGACCAGCTTCTGATCTACTTTCTCAGAACATTTTATGAATATTGTCCTCTCGAAAACTACCATAACCATTTCTTTTCGTTTTTTTTTGTAAACTTGTCTAGTCTCATCTGGAGTATTCAGTGATCAGACGAATAACATAGAAAATGGGGTGGAGGAAGGAAATTAGGTTATTTCGGCTGAAAATCTCACTCTCTTCTTCTTCATCCCCTCCTAAATACATCGGTTTTTTTTGTTCTTCACGTGTCTACCCTCATTTTCAGACAATTTCAGTCAAATTGTCGACGTGCGCTCGAGCGCGTCTGATCTTTTCATCTTAAAACTGAAGACTGAAAAGTGTAGACTCTATAATTTTACCTTTTACCAACTCTACTCCTCAAACTATTATTCATCGTCGTGCTTCTCGTGATGTTCCGCCATCTGGCTGATGGCGGGTAGCCGCCTGACATCGGCCAGTCATCCGCTTGGCATACGCCAACATGAGCCCCCCAACCGCCAATGGCGCCTTCGGTCTCGCCTTGCCCTTTAAGTAACCATCCATTCGATGATGCCCTCCTCAAATTCAGTTTCAACCGATCTCTGCCCATTACACTGTACCCGCCCTTCTCTCCCTCCCCTCCCACACACCACTACACAGTTTTTCTCTCTCTCAACCGATTCCCCGAATCTCTGACGGAAATTGCTCGACTACTGTTTACCACAACTATAACTCCCCCGGTCACAACCAGCTCGCCGCTCCACTTTACAATAACAACATTGCCATTCCATTCAGATTCCGACGAATCGCGCTTGTCTGGTGATGCCGACGTCGTCCGACCCAACGTCTTCTAGTCTCAATGTGAACCTGACCGCTTCTCCTTTTCCGACACCTCCGACGTCGTCGATCGGCACCGTCGTCGCCGGAATCAACTGTGACACCGTCGATTATGTTCAGCGATACTCGCCGATCGTGCTCACGCAGATTTTACAGGTTAGCGACGAATCGCGGAAATCGTGGAATTTTAAACGAAGTCTGAAACTGGCAAAGATTATCAGCGTTAAATTTCCCAAAAAGCGATCCTTCTATCATAAGGTTCTAATGTATCCTAGTATCCCAAATACGGACTACTGTATCCGAGTACGGTAAAAACTTTTGCAGTTCCTTCTCGCCTACACCTCGGTGTCCCTGATAATCGGCGCGCGCGTCATCCAACATCACGCCTACTTTCATCCGAACGTCAAGGTGCTTCTGAAGACGTACCACGGTGCAGTGTTGATGCACGGCTTCGCTCTCGGAACCGCACAGGTCTCGCCACGATCTTCTTGTTGTTTTCGCCCCTCCCGAAACGCGCCCTTTCTGTTTTGCAGATCTATCACATCCTCACCTCGCTCTCCTACGAAAGTTGTGAATTATTGATTTCGTGTCGGCTGTGTTTCGGATTCCGGGTCGTCATTACCTCGTGTGTTATTAGTACGCTACCGTAATCCCACCCAGCACCAAGAATCTCATTCTTCCAGTGTTTTCCCTTCTGCTCTCCGTTGTACCCATCGAACGAACGATCGCCACGCAGAATCTCGGAAGAGGGTACGAGAATCGAAAATCGACACTGGGCACGACGCTTTCTTTCCTAACTGTGAGACCAATCGTCCGAGCATCAGAATATTTGTGTGTTTTGTTTCAGATCGCTGTTTCCGTATCGTACGCGGTGTGGTACCACTCCGTTGACACTTCGAACCGCACCTGCACTCACTGCATTTACGATCAACGCGATATTATACCCCTGGAGCTCATGAATGTGCTCGCGGTTCTGAGCACTGTGTCCCTGGCCTACACTCTTATTGTTTTGCTCTTCAATCGGTGTGAGCTCAGAAAGTGAGTTCGGAGCACCGTTCACCTACAAAACAGAAGCGCACTTGAGTGGGTGAACTTGAAACTGAAATATATCTGAAACTAGCAGAGTTATGGGAAAGGTGTCAACTACAAAAATGATCAGCTTAAAATTTCCTATCTTTTTTTAGTCGACAACTTTTTCATAACTATTCTGACTTTCGCGATATACCTTGTCAATTTTAAGGTAGCATTGTTTCCAGAAAAACCTACTCGCTGGGCATCGAATTCCAAATCAACCAGAACATCCGAGTGCTCCACCTCGTCCTTCCCATCTCGTTTCTAACGTTTTTGGCCTACGCCTGGTACTCCGGCTCTCCCTACATTTTCGACATTTCGAGCCAAGTGGACGCCGAGATTAGGCAGTTTCATATCATGATTCAAAATGTGAGCAAAAGAAAAACGAGAAACATCATTGTCTGAAAGTGATCCGCAGACTTCCGTGTTTTCCGTTTTCAGATATTCCCCGTCTACACTCTCCTGGGATCCGGCGTCTGGCTGGCGCTGATGTATTTCGAAAAGAAGAAGAAACGTGCCGGAATGATGGCGGCCGAGTTGCGGAAAGACGAAAAGGACGTCTACTTCCAGACGCTCAACGATCAGTGGTCACGTCTTCCGTCTCAGAAGCAGGGACGTCTTCAGATTCTCAACGTCTTCTCCGTGCCGAGAAGTTCGATCACCTCTTGAATCAGCAATCAGCAATCAAGTTTATTGGCGGTCAAGTAGAAATAAACGGAAATCAGTCGATCATTCGAGCGTCTTTTCCGCAAACTTGCACATTCTGCACCTTTTTCTCGTGCGCGTTCATCGAGATTTCCATGATTTTGACGCCGCTCACGTCGAGAAAACAGAAGTTCAAGTCGAGCGATCCGTCGCCGCGTTGCTTTACGTGCACCTGAAATCGAACAGGAACGTCTTCAGAACCTCTTCTGAATGTCGAGAAAATACCTTTAACGGAAGTGTCTCCATTTTTCCGTCCTTATCAACGAAATATTGATTGTCGAGCACAAGTACGCCGGTGCCGCCGCCGCCGCCGCCGCCGGCTTTCGACTTCTTGGTGGTGGTGGTGACGGTTTGTTCCTGTGACGTGACGGTTTCAGTCTTGAAGTACACCGAATCGGAGCACGTCTTCTTCGGAATCGACAACGACGCCGTAGTGTAAACCGGCTGCGTCTCGTTCTGAAAGTGTCATAGATTTCGAAAAATTGTTGGACCCGCCTTGGACAGTTCGTCAAAAGGAACTCACCGACGACTCGTAGTTCAGCGATGGAATGTCAAAGTCGATGACCTCTGCGCCACCGAGATACTTGTTATAAATGATGCGCTTGTTCTTGCCCTTTCCGTGGCACGGTGAAGCGCTGCGCGCCGCCGCCGGCATCTCGTCCTCCTCCTCTTCAGAAGATCCCGACGACGACGACGACGACGACGATCTGGATAGCTTTGCCGGCGACGGCGGGTCGAAGACACACGTCTTCTTCTTCTTCGTCAGACACTTCTTCAGCTCGGCGACCTCCTCCTGCTTCTTGCGCTGCCCGATCTGCTTCTCCTTGTCCATCATCCGATTGACGTGTTTGCCACGTTGCAGCAACGCGTTGATCGCGCCCTCCAGATTGTTCATCGTCTTCACTGTGCACTCGCAATTGACGCAATCCATCGTCGCCTTTCTCTTCTTTCCCTTTCCGATTTCCAGCGACGAAAAAAAAGTTGAGGAATAGAATGACACTTGTGTGATAAAGTGATAAACTGTGCGAGAATGGGCGGGACACGTGGATTTATTTTATAATTTTACAAAGGATACCGTTAGAAATTATCTAAATTAGCGGAAACAAATAGAGCCTAGAGATCAGTTTTTGGGTGGTGGAAAGGAATTCAGAGACAGAGGAAAAGAGAAAACAGGGAAAAAACGACTAGATCATTGTGTGCGACGAGCAGATTATGGCGAAAGTGACAGATTTACAGACAGACACGTCGAGGTCTCGGATCAGATCCGAACTCCCGAATGGTGACAGTGGAGCATGTCGCCGACGGCGTTTCCGCAGACGATGTGCTGAACGCCGAGCGCCGAGAGACCTTGCGCTGGACGACAGAACTGCTCGCATTGGGGACCGCTGAAAATGAGAAGACGTGGGATTACAGATGAAGATGGAGTGGGGCTCACGTCTTCTGAACAATGCCACGGTGACGACAACACTCCGAGTTGTCTTTTCCCTGCGACGCGCACTCCAGGAACGGTGCCACGTTGAAGATGCCGCACTGACCGCGATCCATCGCCGCGCGGATCTGAAGACGTTGTTTTCGGAAATTCCGAGTCTCGAATCAGTTTACCTCGCTCTGTGTGATGTCGTATCGACACAACTGCTGGCAGCCCGCCGGCAGATTCTTGCGTTGACAACACTCTAGAAGCGACCGGGACGCGATCTCGTTGCTGACGCATGGAGTGAAGTCCGGAGCCACTCCGCATGGTGCTCCGGCTTGAGCTTGAGCTGGAGCTGGTGGAGGCGACGGAGCCGGTGGACTTCCGTGTGATGAGCTCGAATTGGGCGGAGCAGTGAAGTGGAGCGGTCGGAACGGGATCACACTGACTTTGTTGGTGGTTCCCGGCGCGACGGTCGTTCGGGGGACTACCACAACCGCCGATGATTCCACGTTGAGATCCTTGGTGGTTCCCTGGAAGTTCAGAATTTGCGGAAATCTCGAAAAACTTTCGAAAAACCTCGAGTCGAATCTGCGGTTCGCCTTCTCTCACGTGACCAGTGTTCGAGGTCAAATCCAAGTTATCGATTACCTTGTTAATGGCTGGAAAATTGTGTTTCGCTTTTGTTTTCCTATAAAGTATCTCGTAGAATGACTCACTTCGATAAAACTTGTTGAATCGCTCGTCCGACTTGCCGTCGATTGTAAACGGTGGAATCGAGTTGACGGACGGACCTGGCGCCTTGTTCTGGCCACGTGGAATAATCGACACCTTCCATTCGGCTGATGATCCACTGAAAAACGATTTCGAGTTGAAAAATGATACGCTCTAGAACATGCGTGACAAGTGCTATTAACGGGACATGCGACATTGTCAGTGCTACCAGAACCTTCTAGAACCGTACAACCGTTCCGTTTCATGCAATGCAATTTCCCGATTCCATGCGTTTCCGAACCTATCCAACTTTCTCCGCTTTCGCGCCAATTCTCCCATAAACGGTGTGATGTGGATGCGCGTCGTGGCAAAGTTCTTGCGCATCCGCGGACTCTTCTTCCGAATGTCGGCACGCCACAATCGTGGCGCCGACACGAATCGCCGACGTGGCGCGGGACGGTTACAGACGAGCCGTCCGGGCGTCGTCAGATGACAGATAAGGCGATTGTGCGCTCGCGAATGGGCGAACGCCGAGCTACGCGAGACGCCGAAACGACGCAAGTGCGGAGAGTCTCTGCGATTTCGGAGTTTCCTCTATTCTTTCGAAAAAAAGTTGTTTTCCCTATGCAAATCAGAGTTGCACACACCTCGTCCTAATTTTCTCGTACTTCATTTATAGCCTTTTAGCACTGAAAAAGTTAGGGCGCGTTCAGTGCAACACTGATGCAAATGCGCTCTAACGCTAACCCCGCAGAATACCTCAACGTGGCTCCGGAGTTCACTGTTTCGGGCGACGAGCTGATTTCTTTGCGAGACCGCGCGAAGACGTCTCCACTGTTACTGACTACGGAAGGGGGTGGTGAAGGTTCTGGAAGACTTATTGATTGGTTTGGAGAACGTTTTCAGAACGAGATACACAACGGAAAAGTTAAAGGGGGGGGGGGGTAAGAAACAGAGGAAAGACGTACGGGGTGAGTCAACCACTGCATTCTCGGACGGCGGTTCGTCCTCGTCGTAGTCGCCGATGACCACCAGCGATTCGGGCGGTCGGATGATCCGCGGATCCGGTGTGGTTCGTCGACGATGGCCCTGGAATAACCGAGAAGCGTTTCCGAACGAAGTCAGAAGTTGTTATTCACGTCTCTCCGTGGAGCCGGCGGTTCCGGGGTGGCGATGGAAGGGGCGAGCGGAAGGTTCGGAGGTGGTTGAGTTACTGTTGACCAGAGGTTGGATTCACTTGAAAACGGAATCAGTGTCGGAAACGCCGAAGAGGGCGGAGTGGTTGTCGGGATGGAGACAGAAGACGTGCCGACGTGGGCGTCTCCAGAATTAGAGTTCCATGCGGAGTCCACGTTTCCATTGTTATTGTTGGAGGTGACAGTTTCGAAGGAGAACGGTAGAGTTCCAGTTTCAGGCGATTGATCGGGCTTTTCGATGGTTGTGATAACGTCTGGATCTGGAAGTTTGGGCGGTGTGAGTCTAGAAGACGTTGTTGGTTTCAACTCAAACGGACATGGAAAGCAACAAAAGCGATCGATTCGAAGTTCGGGATTCCAGGGGTGACTAACCTGGCAAAAAGGATCCAGAGGTTCGAGAGTGAATGTTGGCACTTCCATCATGAGCTCCCGAGCCTGAACCCGAAGAGAACGGCTTTCTGGATCCATCGGTGGAGAATACTGAGAAAAAAAAACATCAAAAGTTATTCATGCACGATTGGCCGTTTTGGTTTTTCAAATCCGCCAACTGGCGGCACCTTGGCCATAGTGTGGCGGATCTCTGGCGTGTGCATATGTGGAAAATCAGTTCAAAAACTCACAACTATGAATGAACTCTGATCCGCACTGAACAGTTGCACACTGCTCCGGACACTGATCCCTGATTCTCGAGGTGCAGCAGAAAGAGGTCGGTATCCGATGGCACGACAGTTGCGAACGGGCTGAGCTCACAAAAAGCCATAGGAAAAGAAACAGAGAGGCTCGCCTCTCCCACATTTTCACTGAAAAACGCGAAAAATGAAGGTGATGATAAGAATGAGATCGGTGGAGGGAATGAGAAGGCGAAACGGTCTTGAGAAAACGAGACTTAATAGCAGTTGGCCATCCCCCTATTGTTCCCTCATTTCATGCTGTAATAATGGCGTGAGTCAGCGAAAAGGGGCAGAATTCGAGACGAGAAGTGATGACGGGTGAACAGGTATTGTGTGTGTGTGTGTGTGTGTGTTTGGTTGGAACAAGGACACATCACCTTCGAGACACTGATCCTCGCGAATTCCATTTCGGTTGTTCGAAAAGTTCAAAATGTTACAGGCTAGGATGAAAAGCAAACAGTTCTCTTCTTCTTCTTCTCCTCTTTCTTTTCTCTTTTCCTTCTTCTCCCAACAAACGTTTCCACAAAAAGAAAGAACGAAAGCAAATGAAAGTGGGCGGGAGGAAGGAGAAGAAGTACATGAATGAATGAATATGAATACAAACATTCTCATATCTAGTAGGGACGTTTTTACAAACAAACGGGAGGAGACGGGAGTTGTTTGCTGAAACTGAAAAGAAAGAATCGGAATTGGAGGACGAAGGAGATGAAGAAGCGGCTAACATGAAAAAAAGATGAACTTCAAACTGAAATATCTCTGAAACTAGCAGAGCTATAAGAAAGTTGTCAACTACAAACATGATCAGCGTAATATTTCCAATCTTTTTGTAGTTGACAACTTTTTTGTAACTATTCTATTTTTTAAGATATACTATGTCACAGTTAGTTTAGTTGCGTTTCCAGAAAAACGACAGTTGGTTTTCCAGCAGGTGCAAAAAACTTCAGAAAAATTATTAAGAGTCAGTCGATGGCTAGAATTTGAGGTGATTTCAGGAAGGATTATGAAAAAAAAATACTCGAAAAAGCCTAGAATTTTCTACGGCCTAAAAATCAGCAGCCTGGCCACTCGCCTACAGTTTTTCGCGTGTTTAGCGAGAATAACAATTCGAGAATTCCTGGTGAATTTTTTTGAATTAACCATCAAAATATCTAGATTCTGAGCCATTGACAGGTTTGTAAAACTTTTTTCGGAAATTTTCCAAGCTCGAAAAACTGTTGGCTCATTTCGTTTTGCAAATCTAATCAGAATGGACCATAGTGAGAATCGGAGTTTCTAGAGAGCAAATGAAATGAAATGAAAAAGTTGAGGCAAAAAAAAAAAAGAAATCTGCTAGATTCGTGCCCAAGGTCTCTCTGGCAGCGTCCTTCACTAATACCTGTGTCGAAGGATGGAAACCTTCGAAATCTAGAAACTGCCCGCCCCCTTCTCACGGGTTTCAATTTCGTTTCGGTGCATTCACAGTCGAACGATCACTAATTAATAAGAATCTGCCACTTTCGCCCGTCGTCTCGACGGGGGCATCGCTTCCGCAAAAAAGTGCGAATCGGCTTTGATGTCTGCGTCTCGCCGTCTCGCCCACTCTCTCGCTCAAACACACGGCTTCTTCTCTGTGTTGCATCACACGAATAAAGAAGATAGCGATCTCGACACTGTTATGTCACATCGAGATTCTGAGAAGATTCTGAATTCACGACAAGTCTTTTCTAGAAGATCTCTCGCTGAAACATTCGAAAGGTGTGTGTGTGTGTAAAGCAGAAGAACCCGAGAATAGTGCCTTCCCCTTTCAAGAGGGTTTTTGATGATTGTTCGTTGGGACAACAAGAGGGGAAAATGGTTTTCAGATGAGTCAGAAGAAGCTGAAACGAAGGACGCGGCAAGAAATGAGGAAAAGGAAAAGAGGAAAAGAAAAACAAAAAGAATCACACAGAATCACATGAAGCGTAGCGAAAGTAAGGTTTACGAACCGTAAAACGACGCGCGCGAAAATGTGAGAAAAGAATCTCCGTGTCAATTTTACGACGAGCGGTTTTGGCAAAACCAAAAATATCTCCTCGTGTACCGTAAATGCTACAATAGAAGATCCTAGGTGAAGATCAACTTTGACAGGATGTATCTTGAAAACTGAAACAGTTATAAAAAAGTTGTCAACTACAAAAACATGGGAAATTTTAGGCTGACTATGTTTGTAGTTGACAAGTTTTTCGTGACTCTGCTAGTTTCAGAGATATTCTTTCGGTTATAGGTTTTACGGTATGTTAGTCTCGAATAAGGTGGGTGTATGGAACAGAATCGCAGAAGAACCGACGGAAAAGTGGTGGACTGAGAAGGCGACCGGTCAGCTAATCCCGATTGCGGCAGGCAGTAGAAAGAAGCGGAGGAAGCGACGTCGTCGCGGGGTTTGGAACGGTGCCAGAAAGTGAGAAGCGTCTTCTAATCGGATATTGTCGAACTTATGACGGGATGATGGGGAATTCAGGTTGGGGGAACTGGTTTTCAGCAGTTATCAAGGAACGTCGGGCCGTTTGATGGATTCGAATTGAACTTTGAATGGGGGGGGGGGGGATTGATGGAATACCAATTGGGTTTTTCGATTTGATTTGACGTGGCAATACCATTTCATTTCGTTCGACGGTTCATCGGAGAGACGAATCCGACGTCGTCTGATATCATCGCGACCCCTGGCTTTCTCCTGATTCGCCGTGTTTTCTCTCTGAAACCAGTATTCACAAAACCGCAAATGTAACTTCTCTTCCCAATGAGACACGCTTCTTATTCATCCTCCTCCAGTTTCCGACGGCTTCTTTCTCTCTCTCGGCGAAATGAATGAGGTGTGAGGAATAAATGGTATCGGAAAGAAAAGGAATTGTAATAAGACATGCATGGCTTACGGGACGTTCTACCCACCCGTACCAATTATTATTAGTTCGGCGAGGCGAGGCGAGGGTTTCGAGAAGATTTTGGGTTTCTATTTTATACAAAAAATTTTCTTTCATATTACTTATATTCAAACAAAGCGAGCAGAAAAGCCGGATTATTAAGAGTAAGAAAAAGAGGAATGAGAAGAGGGTTACGGTTGTTTTGACTAGTTAGTTAGGGTGGTATCACAACTGTACATATATGTCACTCTATGTTTTGGCTGAGAAAAAAAAAGTCATGTGACGAAATTCGAGAAGTAATAGCTCAGATTGCTTTGTAGACAATGTAAAGAAACATGAATGACAGGAGGAAAGTGACGATTAGAAGGAGGAGACGATTTTGGATAGCACGACGGATCATCGAACTCAAAGTCTTGTTGGCTCTTCCCAGGTCCGCATTGGAAGTTCGAAGACGATCACGAGATCTGCCAATGGTCTCACGCTGACTGGCCAGATTTGAGAGCATCTCCGTACCGATCTGGAATATAGAATTGAGAAATATAAAAGTTTTACAAGAAACGTTGGCTACCTGCTCAGTCTCAACAGCGATTCTGTGCGCGTCCTGGATCTTGCGGGTGCTTCTCTCGAGTCTCTGTGTGTTCGCAATCAACTGATCCTCCTGTCGATGCCCATCTAATTGATCGTCGAAAGCGAGCAACTCATCCCGGTCGGCTTCCTCGCGAACTCTTCGGATCGCCTTGTCCAACTCGCTATCCAGCTGCTTTTTGTCGCTTTGATAACTGCGAACGCGAAGTTCGTACTTGGTGCGCTCAGTTCTAAAGAACAAGGAGGTTGGTGGGAAGTTCTTCGCTCCAGGCTTACGTGTTTGATTCGAGCTCCCGAACCACTAGTTCCATCTGATCCAGAAGATCCGCGACCTCTTCCAAACTTTTTCTGATCTCTTGCACAGAGGTGGCACGTTCCGAAGCCGGTAGCTGATGAACTCGACCGATTTTTGACGTGATCTACAGGTTGTTTGTCATTCTTCTGGGTTTTTGGTGGTGAAAGTCAACTAACCTCTGCGGTTTGCAGAGAATACTGCTTCTCAAAGCCGCTTAGCTGCTCGACTGTGGCTGCCGCGTTAGAAGCCATCTGAAACTTTGAAATGAGCCATCTGGAAAAGCCGGAACTTAAAGAAAAAAGTATTACATGGAATTCCATTTCGAATATAGAAAGAAAGAGGAGCGAACGATATACTGTAGCATTTTTAGCTTTAGAAAAACGAAAACAAAACGTAGTAACAAAAGAAAAGTCAAGCTACTCAACGATGATATCTAGAACACTATAAATTTAAGCACGATAATGGGCGTAGGCGCGATTCGCTTCGCAGGTCTTGTGCAGCTCCTGCTTCGCCTGGATCGTGGCCCCCTCATTTTGACTTGCGGCAAGCAGTTCTGTGGCGAGAATGTCTCTGAAAACAATAAAACACTTGAGTCAACCATGAAGTCAGTGCATCTCACCTGAAATGAGTTTCTCCGTGCTTGGCCCTCGTCCGGCAAATATCGCGCATCATCTTCATCGCACGGAACTCCGCCTCGGGCTCTTCGATCGGGAACGGGACCTGATAAGTAGTTCCTCCGCGTGTGACTCCTTGCAGTTTCATGAGCGGATGACAATTCTTGATTCCTTTTTTGGCGATAACGAACGGATCCACTTCGATCTTCTTCTTCTCCTCGTCCGTTGCTTTGGCCCAGGCCTTGTACTGTCGTCGTTTGATGATTTCCAGGGCGCTGAGCACGTTCTTTCGCGACGTTTCTTTCTGACCATCTTTTGTGCAAACACGGATCAGCTTGTCGATCTGGAACCACTCTTCTAGAATCGAGTTCTTCAGTCCGCAGACTTACCACATGATCTCTGTAGAAAACTGGCGAAGCGTCGCTTTTCATAGCTTTAACGAACAAGAAGTTGCGTTCATCGTCGGCGTCGAGCGGTTTTCGTAGCTATAATAATATAATAGAGAAAAAGAAGCGAAAAAATTGAGATTTCAAGAAAATTTACCTCTTGGACGTCGGAGATGGGTTCCCTGAACACTCGCGGGTCATACATGTTTGATGTGGACGTAGTTGAAGAAATCCATCTTTGTTGTGCAAACCGCGCCACTTTCAATGCCATTTCAGAGAAGAATCGATGAGGAGTCGTGGCTTTTCCTCCGAAAAAACAGAAGTGTTCAGTGGAGCGCGAGTCGTCTCGTCTGCGTCTCTTTGTTTCGTGTTGTCTCTCGCCGCTTCTCACCGAAATAAAAAGCGAGCGGTTGGCATTTCGGAGTCTCGTTATCAGTTTTCTATGGCATTTTTGCTGACTGAAAATTTTTCTGCAGTTTCTCAGTTCTTTTCCTCAACTTTCTTTTGATTCAATCTGCCGATTTTGAAATTGAAGAATGTGTCGCTCTCTCAATGTGTTCTGTGTTTCAGATGAAGCCAGAAGTTCATATCGCCTCGAATGAGGAGGAGCTCGTCGGCCAGGTTCGAAAGTATCTCGAGCAAAAGCTTTCTGTTATTCTCGAAATGAACGGAATCGTCGCGATTGGTGTTTCCGGTGGATCTATGCCTAGAATCATCACAAAAGCGATTCTGTCGCAGAAGGATCTCAACTGGAAGCGTATCCGTATTTTCATGGTCGACGAGCGACATGTGGATGTGAACAGCGAGGATAGCAACCAAGGAGAGTATTTGCGCCTTTTCCCGTCAGAGCTCTCGGAAGTCATCATTCCCGTCCCGATTCATGAAGATATTCGAGTTTCGGCGCGAGCCTACGAGTTCAATCTCCGGAAGTATTTGCTGCCAGACCAGTTTAACACGATTCCTCGGTTTGATTTTGTCTTCCTTGGCGTTGGACCAGATGGACACACCGCCAGTCTGTTCCCGGGCAGAGGAAGCCCCGATAAAGTCACCGATATGAACTGGGTGTCGGTGGTGACCGACTCTCCGAAGCCGCCTGCAGCTCGGATCACTCTCACTTACGATACGATCAACTACGCGAAGAACGTGGCCTTCATTATCACCGGACAAGCGAAAGCGGAAATCGTGAACGGAATTCTGATGCGCAACACGAAGTACCCAGCCGGTGCGATCCGTCCGATCAACAACAAGTTGGTCTTGTTCCTGGACGAAGCCGCCGCCGCTGGAGTGAGCGAGTCGATGTCTTCTCCCGAGCCAGAATCTCCGCCCCCGTTTGATGGATAAATTTGTCATAAATTGCCGCTAATCACTTATTTCCACCTTCTTTAATTCGGTTCCCGGTATATTGACCCTCCAGCAAATGTATCTATCTATTTATCTACGTTCCATCTCCCTCGTTTTCCACTTTTTCAGTGTGATAAGTTGAAAAATAAAATTCTAGGCGATGCCGCTAATTGTGGTCACCGGTCATCCGAGCTCGGGAAAATCGACGATCGTGAGTCGGTTGTGCCGAAAATTCCAGGAAATCGGGAAAGAAGTCCTTGTGATTTGTGACGAGAGCTACGGATCGTTCGATCGGAAGTGTTACGACAGTGCGAATAAAGAGAAGGATCTGAGATCTTGGATTAGATCAGAAGTGCAGCAGAATCTCACAAAAAACAAAGTTGTCATTTGTGACGCTTTGAATTATATCAAAGGTGGGTTTTCTCTTGGAAAAGATCTCTGGATATCTACAGAAAAAGTGCTTCAGGATACCGGTACGAACTATTTCTGGCCGCTAAAATGAGCAAAACGACGTATTGCGTGATTCAATGCAGTCCTCCCGAGCAAGTGTGCCAGTGGCTCAATGAGCAGAAGCCGGAGAGCTCGCGGTACACGAGTGAGCAAATCTCGCAGCTTTTGATGCGATATGAGAAGCCTGACACGAAGTTTCGATGGGAAAAACCATTGTTTGAAGTCAAAATTGGCAAAGCTGAAAAGTAATCGTCACTTTTCGTCGAAATTTCCTTCTTTATTTTTTTAGATCGCCATTCAATGCAGAAGAAACTCCGGAAGACATGACGATCGATTTGGAGCACTCGTCGCCACGATTCGCCTACGAGTATGCTGACGAGATCGCCGATTGGATCTGCAATGGCACCGAGCTGACGGAGAATCAGTCGACGCAAGTGGTCCCCTTGGCGCCGACGAATTTCTTGCACGAGCTCGATCGGTCTACGCAGGACGTCATCACAGTGCTTCTCGCCGGACAACGAACCGCTGTTCGCGGACAGAACATTGTGATTCCGGGAGCTGCGGACGGCGCGAACACGATAAAGTTCATGAAACCGAGGACACTTCCCGAGTTGAACCGATTGAGACATCAGTTTGTGAACATGTCGAAAAAGGATCCGACGACTGATAAAACTAATATAACCACAATGTTTGTCGACTTTTTGAATAGTAATTTGAGGTGACATGATTTGTTCAATGGTTTATTATCAGCCGGATTTTTATTGACTGTCGTTGTTTCATTGTTTCATTGGTTGTTTGACTTTTTCAGTTCTTAAAAACATTTGAAGAAAATTTTACTTGGCCAAGTAAAATTTAAAATTTTCTTCCCCGGGGAAGTGTTGTTTGGATCATTGCAATGATTGCGAGTATACTGTCAGCTGAAAATACCTTATTTGAACAAAAATGACGGCTAGAAGTCTGAAATTCACAAGAGCCTCTAGTTCGGGAATCTCCAGAACCGCACTGAGCTTGTAGGGATTCGCATTGCAAAACGTAATGGATGGAAAACTTGATTCAGCCATTCCAATCTGAAAGGTTTGTCGAGATATTCCATGACAGACTATTAGCTCACATTCAAATTCACCACTTTCTGATAGGAAAAGTACTGCTTGACAGTGATTGTGATGAGGAAGACGAACAAAACTGCGCTGATGCACAGAATAGTGGACCAGAGGAGTATGGTGGCACACTGAAAGTTTCCGAACTCCGAGTAAGAAGAGGTTTTCGAATACCGAAAGAGATTGAGCCATATGAGGAACTCCATGCCACGAGCACGACTGTCCCCACTCGCGTAGAGCACTTTTCGACTTCCTAAAAACGGTGTTTCGATAGGAAGCATCTAAGATTATGGAAAACTTACGACCAACGAGTCTTGTCGACTGGTCCATCCTTCCAGTGATCAGATTCAATGTCTTTGATGATGTCTTTGAATTCTTCGTCATCTTCCAAGTCCAAATCACTGTCAGGATAAATCGTCGGGAGGCTATTCTTCCGGTTACGAAGTTCTGAAGCCATTCTGAATGGATGTGATCCGTTGCAGCTGCTCATTTGTCATTTTCTTTATTCCATATTCTTACAAGAACAATGAGAAGCTCCGATGCGCATTTCTCAGTGGTAGTCGGATTTCGGAAAGAAATTTGAACAAACAATGGTGGGATACAACGAAGAAGAGTTTAGACTATGTAAAGGGCTCACGGGTAAAACAGTGGGTGGGTTAGAGAGAAAGAGCTCTAACTATAACACAAGAATACAACAGTTATTAGGTTATGGACAATTATTTTTTAGCTTCTTGACGTGGTTTATAGGTGCGGCGTTGAGCGGCTAATTGGTTAGGAGTGGAAGTAGAGCGCTTTCCGAGGTTGCCGAGCGCCGAGCACATGCGGTTGCCAATCTCTTGAGCCTTGGCGACTTCCTCGTTTTGACGAGGCTCTCCGAACAGCGAGACGTTCGCCAAACGGATGCGATTCATCAGTTCGTACATGTGCATTACACTCAGAACGTCATCGATCTTTCTGAAATCACAAGGCACTCCAGAGTTTTTTCGGAATTATTTTCAACTAACGGAATCGAGTTATTTGTCATCGGCGCATTTTGCTCGATGAGATTTCTCAAGATAGCGCACTTCGGATTGAAGCAATCGAGTTTCAAATGGTTCGAATGATTGGGTTCATTGGTCATCAGCGAATTGAGACTCATGTTATCTTGGCTCTTCGGCAGACGATAGCCATATGGCAGCAAGTCTGGAAGAAGACAGTTTCGTATTTTATAGGTTTATTGCATATAAATCGGTCAAAAATGGGACAAAAAGGAAAGGTGGGGTATGGCAATAAAATAGAAAATACTAACTCTGGAACTGATGTCCATAGTCGCCGGCTCCAGTGGTGTAGGCCAGTTGAGCGGCAGGTTGACGTGGACGGTAAGTTCCGTTCATATTGGCCAAGATCATAAGTTGTTGACGCTTCAGCTCGTCTTGACCGTCAGCCTGCAAAGTTTAAAATTTCAAACGAAAGTTTCCGATTTTCAGATCTACCGGCGGAATGAGCAAAGCTTTGATGACACTGGTGCCCGCCTTCATCCGTTCTTCGGCATCCGGCGCATCAGAAGGGCAGGAGATTTGGACTCTCAGCGGTCCGTCGGAAGGAGCGTTCGCTTCGGCCGACATGGCGCCTTCCTTCTTGCAACGCCCGAGTATCGTCACCTTGCAGCCGGTGGTTGCCTCGAGCTGCTTGGCAGTCGTTCCACGAGGTCCCAGAATTCGACCGACAAAGTTGTACTGAAGATGTTGATTGAGAAATCGAAAAATCGTGAGCAACTCACAGTCGGATACTCCTCGATTGGCACGAGAATCTCATCGGTGAGCAGTGGAGCGGGCTCCTTGATGGAAGTCTTGTCGTCTCCCTCGCCGGTCACCTTCTTGATCTCCTTGTCGATGAGAGTGAAGACGTGGTTCAATCCGTTGGCGTATTGGATCAGCTGATCGCGCTCCTCTTTCAACGACTCGACGTACGTGTTCTTCTCGTCGCTGACCGCCTGTTGCTTCTCATTGTTGTCCGAATGAGCCGATGTGGATTTTTGCGAGGAGAGCGCGGTTTTCTCCTCACTCGGCGGCGGAGTGATCATTGAGGACGGCGACGACTTGTTGGCGAGCTCAAGAAGTTGGATGCCTTCAGCGAGAGATTCAGAGGTATTCATCGTAAAGCTCTGAAAATGGGGATGAAAAGCATGACGGGGAAATGAGGAATCATGAGCTCACTTTTCGACGGGGTTCGAGTCTGCGAGAGACGGAAACTGAGGTCTGACTGATTGAGGCCACCGGGTTGCCCCAGTTGCGGGCGGTCCCATGACGTGGCAAATGAGCGGTACGGGCCGACCCGTCGGGATTGACGTTGGAAATTTCCACGTGAACCGGGTTTTACGCGGATTTTGCATTTTTTAAAGTTTTGCTTTATGAGAAAAGATTGACCTACAACAGACGCGGAAAACCGGAAATTGAAAGCAAATGCTCCAAAAAATTGCCGCGAGAAAACCCGTTCTTCCCCAGAAAATCTAGTATTTTTTTTTACCGAAAACGCGATTAGCTTTAAGAAAATGCTGAATTTTATTTCATTTCTAAGTTTGAAGATCCAATTCTTCTCAAAACCGAAATTCGTGTACGAGTCGTGTTCAAGTGCGCTCCATTGCACTGTTTTTTTTCGAAAATTTCAGCAATGCTATTTCTTCTCGCTCTAATTGCTTTCAATATTTTGTCCGTTTCGCTTCTTTCAGTTGTCTGTGGCAAAAAAGAGAATGTCAGTTTTATTTTCTTCTCGCTTTTCTGCGGAGAAAAAAATGCCGATAATTTGCAGGAAAATGGCGCTCCATCGGGCACCCTGGATCGCGGCAAGACGAAAACAAAAAACTCGGAAACGACGGTGGAATTCAGTTTTCTGGAGACACCAAAGTCGCGAAGACTGGATGTTTACCACGAAGTGGCCGAGAACTTAGCTTATCCTGCTTCGATTCGATGTAGAAATCATGATGATGCGTGGAGGGTAAATCTATTCCGAAATTCATCGGTAAAATCAGTTTTTCCAGATGCTCGCACTCTATCTGGATTTCATTCGCTCTGTTAATCCCCAGGAATTCGCTGAGCACCGATGTAATCCCATCAAAATCCCGTCAAAACGTTAATTTCCGGTTTTCCAGTGCTCGACGCAGCGCTGGCCGTCCTTCACGATTTCGGCCACTACATTCGCTCCGGTCACATCTCGAATGACGTGATGGCGCTAGCGGTTGTTTATTTTCTAGTCGACTTTCACAAAATCAAAGTGAATCTGGGCTCGCCGGAGACTCCGTGGTACTCTGTGCTCTCCCGAAATGCACAAATCGAGCAACTCGAGCGAATGCGCCGGCTCATTCAGCAAGAACTCGTTGGGTCACGTTCCGACGAGACCACAGTTTTGACGGGCTTCTAGTCGAATAAAATTAAACGTTTTCAACACAGCGAAAAAACTTTCACGTGACTAGCTGGCCAATATTGTGCTCCTCCACTCTTTTTCATTCTCAATTCCGCATCACAATTGCTGCTGTGACCCTGTGCTCCGCTGCTGACCATAACTCGTTCCCATCGATCATCGTCGTCGACTTGCTTCAATGCACTTTTTATGATCGCTTTTATTCTCTTTCAAATCAATATTCTGGTGAATTGTTCAGTTCCATCTAATTTCCTTTCGCCGGAAAACTGAGTCATCGGTTTTGCAGACGATCGCCGCATTGTTCGTGATTTGTTCGGGACGGAAACGGAGCTATGATGGCGATCGAGACATTCCTCTCGTTCAACCGAACTATGCGGCGCAGTCGGGGACCGGAATAGGAGGAGGATCATCTAGTGTGATTGGAACACCAAAACCAAAGAACGAC
This sequence comes from Caenorhabditis sulstoni, assembly GCA_963966605.1. Lineage (NCBI taxonomy): Eukaryota > Metazoa > Nematoda > Chromadorea > Rhabditida > Rhabditidae > Caenorhabditis > Caenorhabditis sulstoni. Next base: position 322,127 of record OZ016478.1, on the reverse strand, counting down.
GATTTCGCAATGTACGTTTTTTCTGAACAATTGCAGAAAATCTCAAAAAGAACCTCCTTTTCAGTGGAGTTCCCCCGCCACACATCCCACTGGCCGATAACAAATCCGACGATCGGACTCTTGCGTAAGAAATCCATTTTTTTAGTTTTGAAAGTTCAAACCCCGTATTTCCAGAGATATTGAATCGATTCAAAGCGAAAAAGCGGTGATGAAGCAGAGAGGCAGCAAACCATTCGGAACGAGCCTCTCAAAATCAGCCGGAACACCTTCCCGTTCTCATGGAGCAACCGGAACTACGAAGAAAACCACTTCGCCGGCGTTGAACTTCTAGAGGAAACCCATAAAAACAAGGCTGGGATATTCATTAGGGACGAGAATGGGGCGAAAACGAACTGATATCAAAGAAAACGGAGTGAAACATCGGAGAGTGGGTTGAAGACTAACTTGGGGGGTGAAAACGCTGCAGAACGGAGGGGAGAGAAAGTGGAATTGTAGTAATTTGATCATCAAGCGTCGTAGATCCTACAGAATTTGAAGCGGCAGGCGTATCCTGCAATTTATTTGATTTTTGAATAATCCAAAATCCTCCTACTCCCCCAATTTTTGACTAAAAATTTTGAACACTACGCACCTGGCCCAAAACGAACCTCGCAAGCCGTCGCTCCTTCTTGGCCGGGTCGGGAAGAGCTCTTCGTTGTTCATTGAGTCAATCAATGCGGCCACCTAGAATAAGCTTCTTTGACAGCATCATTCATCTCTATTCGCTTGATCGTACCTCATCGTTAGCTCCGTAGAACGGTCGGAGTTGACGATCGTGGCCAAGCATACGATAGAATGAGACCGAGTAGGGAAAACTCTGAAAGTGCTGAAAATGGCTAAAAACGTTTTCGAGTCTGTTTTTTACTAACCCGCAGTTGACGAGCTAAAAACTGCGGCTCTGCGTCGTCTGAAGTTGTGATTAGTGTGGCTCCGGACGTGTTCAGAACGGCGCACACTAGGAGCAGGGAGCCCAATAGAGATGAGGCGGAAAGCATCTGGAAGAAGAGATGGTCTTGACATTCATGCTTCCTCCACCGATGACTTATATGGAGGTATTGCAAAAGCTAGGAAACAAAAGAGAAGCGAATGTTTTTGGAATTTTTGGTTATTAGAAATTGAGGGCGAAAATAGGTACATGACGAAATGTCGACAACAGAGGTCTAACTTTCGAAAGTGTCACTGAAACAATGAGAATGACGTGGCATTGAAAAAGAGCTGACTTTGGGTAAACTTGAGCTGAATTAGCTCCGAATGATCGTCGTCGTCGCTTCCTCTCCTCCCACTCCTCCGTATTAGCTCTGGTCACGGTCCGTCGGTCAGCTTTTCAATGCCACTTGATGGATTGACGTCGGAGGGATCCTCCTCCATTTCGAAAAATGCCACTCTTTCCCACTCCTGGTTCATAATTTGTGTATCCAGAGGCGCCCGCTGAACTTTTGGCATACATAAGCCATTTGGAAAGAATAGTGACGGAATGGGTAATTACGCGTGCGCAGCGATATTCTCGACCCGAAAAGATATAAAACGGCACGTCGGTGTACGCGGTTGGGATCTGAAAAGTTTGCGGGTGATGTCATGAATAGGTCATCTGGAGGAAGAGATCCGCGTTGGTTCTGGCATTCCCAGATATCCTCGAAGAAATTGCGAACTCCCAGAAAAAGATGTGTGAGGCGATGTACCGAATTCATCGATATCAATATGGTAATCCGTTGTTGGTTAGCACTCCATCGATCTTTTGAATAGTAAACGTAATCAAATTGCAAATCATCTCCCCCACTTTACACTTGTATCGTCTCTTGTTTGACTTTCCACCATTCATACATTCGATCAACACTCTTATCTTCCCCCTTTCACCACGAATTACAACTCTGTGCGTCCCTCCAAACTGCACCAAGTGCCTTGTGCACACCGAGAATCTCCCCTTTTCGTCCCATTGTGTGATGACTTTGAGAGCTCTGTAACTATTGGAAACCGCTCGTGGGCATGAAGCTAGAATTAATTAACGGATGGCTTATTTTCACCTGACACTCCAGCCGACTAACACGCTTCACCACGCCCATTTTGTGAGTGTCACACACCGGAACTAGAGCCTCAGGTTATTCAACTGGAAAACACATAGATCGGTATATCTCGATGAAATAACTAGTAGGCTATACTGACTCAATTTTCGGTTTACAATGCCGGTTGCAAGATCAGAAGAAGCTGAAGAGGGCCGGCCGCTGTGCGTCACACCCATTTATCAATCCACTGCCACTACGCTTAGTTTAACAAGCGCACGCGCTTTTCTCTTTTTTTTTTCAAAAGTTTTTCGGCAAGTTCTGTGATTTCTTGACTTCTCTAACTTGTTTCGATTCCCATTCTGCTTCCGCAAGAGAACTGCACTTGTGAATATCCGACCAGAATCAAACGGGTTGACCTTGGCAGTACCGAACGATTTTTAGTGCGATAACAAATACGCCCATTCTGATAGTTTTTCTCTTGTCTTCATAGCGTGTTCGAAGCCGGAATGGCAGGTCTAGAATATAGAGAATCGATTCTCTGAAACCCAATTTAGACTGAATCTATAATGCAATTACTGCCGTCCGTATATCCGCGCGCGCGCGAGGAGTCGATCGGTTCAGGTCCTCATGCAATTGGGCCCTCTTCCTCTTTTCTTTCCTCTCGCTGTCTCGCCACGCTCACGACTCTCCACCGCTCGCCCACTATTTCGCGCGACCCATTGCCGTCTTTCTCTCGCTCTTCCTCTCTTTCTCTCACCCCTCTTCTCTCGTGAACGGAGTGGCGGTGGCGTGTCATTGTCGACGACGCGCTCACTGCCCCCTCTCACTCTTTCGTATTCGTCGCCGCTCCCTTTCTTTCGAGCTTATTACTACTCTACTATTTTTTAGGGGAAATCGAAACGATGTCGTACTACGACCGCGGATACAATAATAACTATAATCATCACCACCGCGGCGGTTTCCGTCATCATCAGCCGCGTATCAACGAGAACCAGGTGCCCCAGTCGAAGCACACCATTTTTATTCGCGGATTGCCCGGAGATGTGACGACGGAGGATATCAAGTATGAACATGATTACAGGGGTCATTCCTTCCTAAACTCTAGATGTGTTGCCGCGTGTAGGATTGTAAGCTTCAGAGCATCTGAAATTTCAGAAGAAAAATGATGTAAACTTCAGGTGTCTCTAATTACCTCTAATTTGAATTTGAACTATTGAACTCTTTGTTCTTGTTGTTGTTACAAAACTGTTGTCACAAATTTTCGGAAAATACGCAGCTATCCAGTGGAATCTAATTCTATTCAGTTTCTATTACAACAATAGTCATTTATTATGATGACGTTGATGATGTGAAGACAGAAGAAGCTGTTGTATGTTGTTTGTGAGCAGCAGCAGCACCACCAGACTCAATTGTTGCCGCCTGCACATGCAATGGTTAAGCTGATATTCAAATCTTGTTCAGGGAGTATATTGGCGAGCGGGTTGGAAAGATCTCGTTCGATTTCGTCAAAACTGCCCTGGATCGCAGCAAGATTTTCGTGGCCGTTCGATTTGAGAAGCGTGAAGAGGCCAAGGAGTTCATGGAAACGTAAGAACCGGTGTTGATGATGTCGAATGACTCGTACTAGAAGAAGCGAAACGTTATTGACGGAGTAATAAGTTTCTCGAACTATCACGAGAAACTAAATAGATCGGTCGATTAAAAAATCATCTCAACTTCCGCAGAGCCAAAAACGGTTTTTTTTTAGGTATCAAGATCGCGAGTTCATGGGATGCCGCTGCGAACTGTCGTGGTTCCGCGACATCCGACGCTATTGTGCCTATCAGCGATCGAAGCAGGTTCGCAGCAACAGCCAACGTCGCCGGCGCCGTTCGGATTCTGACGAGTCGCGACATTCGTCCCGCCGATCCACGCCCGGACGACGAACTCGGTCTGGATCGAGAGACATGTCTCGTGACTCGAGAAGCGCGTCGAGAGGACGTTCGCGGTCTCCGACTCGATCTCGGTCTCGTGACTCTCGCCGCACTGACCGTGACCGATCGAGAAGTCGTAGCATTGATCGGAGACGGAGCCGCAGTGGATCGAGAGGATCGAGAAGAAGCCGTGACGACGATCGTAACGATTCGAGAAGTGGCATGAGCAGCGCGATGGACAGATCGATGAGAGGGGATCCGGATGCCGAGAAGGAGCAGGAGCGCCTGCGTGAGCGACTGACTCGCAACAAGAGACGTCGCGAGATGTCGCGCTCTCCGCCGCCACCGGAGTCCGAGGAGGAGCCGGAGCGACCGGAGAGACCCGAGAGACCGGAGAAGCCGTCGAAGAGAAAGACCAAGGAGGAGGTGCCGCAGCAGATACCGCTGCCACCGAAGTATCAAAAGGAGCAAGCTCCGGCCGCTCCGAAGCCGAAGGTCTTCATCCCGCCGCCGACTGTTGACATGGAGCTGGAGAGCCCGAAGTCTTCGCCGCCTCCACGTCAGCAGCAGCAGCATCACGTCAATCCGTACCAGCCCAACCAGACATACAGCACACTTTACTCTGTGCCAATGGAAGAGGAGGCCGCTCCGAAAGTTGTCAAGAGAGACGCTCCGCCGCCGCCGGTTCCAGCTCCTATGCCGAATATCTATGCAGCTCCTCAGGCTGTTGCTCAAGCGGCTCCAGCGCCACAACAGATGAATGTGTAAGTTCACACACTCTCCGAGGAAGTGAACCTTCAACAATTAGATTTCAATTTCAGCCACCCGCCTCCTACGCAAGCTGCTCTTCCTGCACCGGCCCCAGCCTCACAGGCGGCATTCGTGCCACGACAAGTCGGAAAGATTGAGATTGTGATGCCGGCCGCACTTCCCGCCACTCAAAATGCTGCCCCCACCCAGTTGGGATTGAATGGAACCGGCATCATGGCGATCGATGCGACGATTCTGCCGTCGACTCACAAGTAGAGATCAGATTCAGTGGCTGCTAAACGCTCCCATAGCCTTGATTGCAGGTTCTTCGGTCATCTCAAAGCGTTCCAGTCCACGCTCATCTCCACTGTCAAGTTCGAGCCGCCCGAGAAAGACGAGAAAGAAGGTGGGTGGTCGTCAGCTGATACTCGAACATCGAATGTACTCGCGCTCTTTCAGATGAGTTCTCATCTCTTCGACTCTCTTCGATGGCATCCGACGAGGATAGCGAAGAGCGCAAGATGCTGGAGCGAGAGGAAAAATTGACGAAGCTGAACGACGAGCAAATGATGCGTTTCATGATGAAGAGAAAGCAGTTCGAGCAGGTAAATCCGAAAATTGATCATTCCCCACCGCAAGACAATATTTTCAGGCTTTCCGGAACGACTGTGAGACGTATACGGTCGTCACTCGAGCACTTCTCGCCAAGGACGAATCGCTCCTCTTCGGTCTGAAGATGTCGCTTCTGGAGAACATGGAGGACCTCTACAAGAAGTTCATGAAGCGCGTCGACGACCTCCTTAACACACTCGTTGTCATAGCTTAACTTCCAGAACTTCCAGTCCTTTCCGATGGTCGCTCATATTTATTTTGCTGTTTCTAACCGTAATCTTCTCTTTTCCTCTTTTCCCCAAAGTCGCCGCTTTCTTTACTGCTCTTTTCGTCGTACTCCGTTTCCAAATAATTGCTTAATTGTGAAAATCTATATAAGAGATATTTACTATTTAAGATCTCTCAAAGACGTTCTTAAAATGTCCTAATCCTCTCCAGAAAAAATGATAACTACACGTTAGCTCTTCGACAAAAATTATAAATAAAATGAAAATTTTTTTCGCATTAGCTTCCGATATGTCGCCGCCCCTGGTTAAATACATTTATTTACGAAGCGATGTTTAAAAAAGAGGAAAGGGGGCATAAATTACAAAAAGGGAAGGGGAATTTGAAAAAAGAGGGAAAAGTGGAAGGAAACGCAATTATTCTCAGGTATCACATGAGGATAGAGACTGGAAAGGGATGAAGAATAAATTAGTTCTTTTTTTTTGGGAGGTGGAGGGAAAAAAGAGAAGAAGAAGACGGGCGATTCTTGGTTAGGTTGAAGATGTTCACTAACCGGAGACAGGGGGGATAGACATTTTAGCAGAAAATACGGGAAGCGAAAAGCGAGAAAACGAGCGAATTCAATTGTTAAATTTATTCTTGGTCGTTCAGAGACAGATGGGTGATGTTGGTGAAATCGAACTCCTTGGTGGTTCCTCGCTGGAAGAGGTCCAAGACGTCCTGAAATTTTCAACTCAATTAATTAGATCCTCGATTTTCAGAGTTTTTACCTTGCAGGTAGTCTCGAAGTGAGTTGTGGCGTCATAAGATCTAGAGATGAAGATTTGGGATTCGGCTCCCAGGTCCGACGGCTCGTAGACGTCCGAGATTTGGATGAACTTCTCGGCGATCGGTCCGAGCAGCTGGAGTCCCGGCAGAACCTCGGCCTCCGGATTGGCGGTCTCAACGGTGGTGGAGACCATGGCGAGGTACCAGCCCTTCGGGGTGACCATGTTGGTGTTCGAGCAGCACGAGATGTAGATGTCGTAGTGTCTTCCCACCTGCTTCTGCGGGATGATGATCTGGCACGACTGAGCGTCGTTGGTGTTCGGAATCGGGTGATTCAGAAGGCAGATCGCGCGGACGACTTGTCCGGTCTTCTTGACACGATCCTTGGCGTACGACGGGTCGCAGTAGATCTGCTTTCCACGCACGATCTCGTCTCCGCACTTAACGCCGATCGCCTTTCCGTTCTCGATGACGATCTCGTCGACCGGCTTATCGAGCATATAGGTGCCTCCGTAGATAGCGGAGAGACGAGCGAATCCTTGCGGGAGCTCTCCGAGTCCGTACAGCGGGTACAAGTACGGCGACTTTCCGTAGCGAGCAAGCGAGTCCGAGTAGAGACGGATCTTCTCGACGGCCGGCGCGAACGGCTGGTTCTTGTGCTCGTCGTCACGGTAGAGAGCGAGCGCATGTCCGGTGAAGTCGGCGGTGTTCTCGTCGAGGCCGAACTTCTCGTACACCTGTTGCATGGTGTTGTTATGCGGGTCGAGTCCTTGCCAGGTCGCCTCGTTGTTCTCGTCGAATTGTTGCACCCAGACGAGGAACTTCTTGAAGCGGCGCTTCTCGAACATGCCCATCAGCGAAGTGGCAAGAGCCTCCATCTCGTCGGCCGGCACCTTGTAGATCTTGCCGCCCTTGACGACGAACGACGCCTCGATGGACTTGAACTCGAGGTAGCGGGTGACTCCGGTATGAATGAGAAGCTTGACGAGCGGTCCGTTGGCCATCAAGAACTTCGGAATGAGGTCCACATTCCAGTCACGACCACGTCCCATTTCGGACTGCGGCTTCGCGTTCGCGCCGTGGAACTTCTCGTAGAGCTGCTCCAACGGAGTCAGCGAAGCGGACTCGCCTCCGTAGTAGTTGTTTCGATCGATGTGGAGCACCTTCTTGCCGGAGACCGACAACATACCGGAGATGATGCACTCCTGGAAGAGGTGGGATTGTTTGAGAGAAATCTTCAGAGATAACATCTCGATTACCTTGAGTCCGGTTCCGAGAACGATGGCATCATATTCCTCATCCATGTTGAATTCGAGCGAGTTGCACAGAGAACTGGGTCACAACCTGACAAGAGACAATGGATAAATCAGCGGGCAAAGTGAGAGAGAGCAAAAAAGAACAAAACAAGAAAAATAAGGTAGATAAAAACCGCGGGTAGATCGAACCGCTCAGTAGATCAAAAAAAACTAAGTGAAAAAAAAAACAGAATGTATTTTATTTCTCTAACAGGTCTATTTTTTGACGGCGAGAAGCGCATAGTTGCACTGGGTCGACTCGATCCATGTCCAGTGGTTGCCCACCGGATGGAACATGAGTCCGTGGACAGCAGTCACACGACACCCGGCCGATTCAAGGTGACCAGTCAACTCATCCGGAGTAATGAACTTATTCCAGTCGTGGACACCCGGTGGTACGATTTTCAGCACGTCCTGAAGAAGAAAAAAACAGATTTGGGCTGTGGAGAGAAGTGACATACCTCGGCGAGCCAAATCGCTGCCAATTTGCTAATCCATGTCCGATTGATGGTGGTCACGAAGAGCGGAGCGCCGGGGCGGGCCAATTCAGCGAGAGAGGAGATGAATCCGCTGAGATCGGCGACGTGTTCGACAATTTCCGAGGCAACGACTGCATCGTAACCTGGAAGAAGAGAGTGGATGAAGAGAGAAAAAGGAGAGGACACGTGGACAATTGGAGATGTTCTGATTCCAGTGTGCGATGATACAAAAATAGATTTCGATTTCAAACTAGTTTGTGAGCGCGGTATCGGATATAATTGTGACTATGATGACGTTTAAATATGTATTTCGAAACTTTTTCCTTTATGCTGACGCACCGGAAGACGTTTATTTGAACAAGTGATGTTTCTCTATCAGGGAGATGGAGAGAGAGAGAGAAGCCATGTTCCGAGACACGTGGCACATGTGGGCACGGGACGGAGGGGTTTCTTGAAGGGAAACGACGCTCGCCATAGACGGCCAGCGAGAGAAAGAGAGCGTGTTTGTCGGGGACGGCGGCGGCAGTCCGCCGCATGTGAGTGTGCGTGTGTGAGTGAATTTGAGCGAAATGTGCGTCCAAAATGGACTGCGACCCACAACACAAGCAGCAGCTGAATCGGGAAGAATAGTGAGGAGGGCGCGGAGACGGCGAGAGCGAACGCGCGCTGACACAAACACGGATAGCAAGGAGGAGAGGGAAAAGAAAGAGGTTGGCTGCCTCCCCACCGCAGCCGCCGCAGCTGAAGAAAGAAGAGGAGGAGGAGAACAGATCGATGGAAAGAAGCAGAAGCTCGTGCGAAACTAACAGAATCGCAAAGAAGAGATGATGACGATGGGAGAATTCGGAAGTAGAAGGCCTCTTTTATAGGAGAACGCTAAGCGAGGAGGGAGAAAGAAGCAGAGAAGCTTAAACTAAACAAAACAAAGCGTCAAACTCCGAGAAGAAAGGAAACGACAAAGACGGACGGTGTGAAGAGGAAGCAATTGAGAGGCGGGAGATTAATTGAGTAGGGCATGTGGAGAAGGGGAGTGTTCGACTACAAGTTCGGAGACACGCAGCATTATACACCTACCACATTATTCAAAAACAATCGGCGGAGGGCGTTGTAATCCTACACAACGATTACTATATTACCGAGTGGAGGCTATATTACCAACCTATTGGGGACGGGGAGACGATACATCTAAACCGGCTTGCAGAAAAGGGCGCTCGCTTCGAAACGAAACACAAACGACAAAAGAGGGAAAGGGGCTGAGCACACAGAGACAGCTATTTTGTGTCCCTCTCGTCTCCTCTCTTGTTAGTTAGTAGAGTGAGAGACACACGAAGAGGGGCGCCTCGGAGCCGGCTGAGCCCTACTTGGGATCGATATTTTGACGCGCGCCGCGCGGCATCGTCGGCGACGTCGAGCACCCCGGAAAACAACGAGAATAGGTTAAAGAAAGGGAGAGCGCAAAGAAGTTCGGCAATTAACTCTGGCACACGCTCGCTCGGCTCCCTGATGGCAGATGCAGCTGCCTAAACAGGGGTTTCCGATGGAAGAGGGAAGCTTTGACAAGCAAACAAGAGAAAACTTGAAGAATGCGGAGAATACATGCATTTTTGAACAGTGAAAAAGAATGAGTGTTCCCAATTAGTCATTCAGTTTGATTGATTAATTCTGACATCCCCTTTGCTTCGGATAAATTCTTTTGGTGGATTTGATAAGAATGAGGATAACGCTTACCCGATTTGTTTTCTGTCTTCTGACAAAACTCCTCCACGCTAGTATGCTCGAATCGGAGACGCTCGGCGACTCCCGCGATTTGGAGGGGTTGTGCTTTCAGGGATGCTCTCGCTGCCTCTACCTGAAAATAGAACACAACTGACTAATGGTGCAAGAAAGCGGAAATCGTACAGCTTGTTTCGTGGCATCGATGCCAGTGACGTCGAACCCGCTTCTGGCGAGCGGAATCGACAGAAGTCCTCCGCCGCTACCGACATCTACAAGACGCGGAGGGTTTCCCCTCTCATTCTTCGCGACGTTGCCCACAATCCACGGAACTCGTATCCGATTCAGCGAGTGCAACGCGTGAAACGGTCCGAGCTCATCTGCCCATTCTGCCGACAAATCTCCGAACTTTTCGACCTGGACATCCAAAAATGTATCAATTTTTTAGCACTCGACTATAAATACCTCTTTCGAATCGATTGACGAGACAGAAGCCGCATTGCCGGAATGCTGTCTGGCTAATCGCAGTTTCTGCACAATTCTCAAGTTTTTTGAGGGGTTTAGCATTCTAAAGCGACTAGAAACTATAGATGTTTCGTCTTGCACGAAAAGGAATAGATACTGAGAGTTTAGAACTTTTGATATCTTAGTTTACACAATTAGTATCGTCAATCGCTGAAATTTTATTCGTCCTGCTCTACTACACATTTTGGAGAAGATGAAGTTTACAATGGGACAGAAAGAGTAATCAAGAAGCTAAAAAGAGGCGCGAATACCAGAGCATCTCTACTCTTTTCCGTTGAGGAACTTGGACAGGAAGTCCTTTGGCTTGGCTTCAACGTTCTCGGCGAACAAGTAGTTGCGAACATGGTCGGGGTTGTAGAAGGCGTAGCGGATAGACTTCATGTGCTGCAAAACGATTTTTTGCAAGTTTTCAGTAGATTTTCGCTGAACCTGGTGAGTCTCTCCGACCATTCTGTCGATGACACGGACATCGGTGATGTGTCCGTTCTTGGTGAATTGCTTCTTGATGACAGCACGGAAGACACCGAGAGGCATGTCATGAAGTCCGAAGTCCCACCAGAACTTCGGAGTAAGACGCTGGCTGGAATTTTTTTCGTAATGAGTTCAATTGACGGTTAGAACTCACAATTCCTTGTAAGCCTGAAGGACAGACATTCTGGCCTCAACGGCATTGTTGGACTTGATGGGAGCACAAACACGAACGGCTTGTTGTCCGGTACGAACAACTCTTCCAGCAGTCGACGCCATATTTACGAGAGAGTGTCTCCTTTGGTGACTCGAGCTTCCAAAAATTCAACCTTTCTTTCCAAAAGATTGATTTTATCACTGAGAGTCGCTAGTTTGCTGCGACACGAGAGCTCTAAAATTGACTTTGTTTTTCATCGATTTTTCTTAGGTGTCAACAAAACGCAGACATCGCCGGAAAGGCGTGAAAGTTCGTTTTCTTCCAACCACACAGCAACAAACGAAAACGCACCAAAGCTGGACAAGAAGTTAGCGATGCTCTTGATGTTATCAGCAATCACCTGAAAGTTAGTACGGTTAGTCGGGAATCGACATTTTATTGTAATCATTCGGGAGCTTCACAGATTTCCACACTTTTCGGAGTATTCATTCTACTCACTTGCTCAAACTCGCGATTGTCCCAGTCGTCCTTAAGCTGTCGTTGAACGGCTTCTGAAGCGTTCATTCAACGAAGTTTGAACTGAAAAGTCGGCGGAACCGGTCGCCGGCGGCCAAAATCGATCGCGGCGGCGAAATTTGGACGCGAATCGTGGCGAGACCCGCAGAAAAAAATACATGCGCCTTTAAACACGGGTCATTCGATTGGCTCTTTTTCGCTTTCTCGCCTTCAGAATTTCGCAATTTTCACTTTCTCCACATATGATTCATGATCGGAAATATTGATTTTCACAATAGAATCGAATTATTACTCATTCTTTCGTCGTTGCTATCGCTCCCGTTTCTTATGAAATTACCTTAGTCCTTGCAGTTTTCTCCTTCTCTCTTGAAAAGTCGACGGCTCTTTTCAATTTGTTCTCAGCAGGAATTCCTTTTTTATTTTTGCGAAACAATAATGTGAGAACGCTGCAAGTTGTAGTCAACACAGCTGATAAGATAGTGGCCAGTCAGACGATCAGATGGCGGTACTGCTCCTTGGTGGTTTCAAGAGACCGACAAGAGTTTACTAGAAGTTTTCTTTTCTCAGAGTCGATAATAGTTTCCTTTCTTATTCGTCTCTTCGAGATTAATGGTTGCTTTCCGTTTGGTTTACCCTTTTTCGCTGCTTACTCTTTCTTTCCTCGTCCCGGCTCGCTACCCATTTCCTTCATTTCTTCTTTATTTTTGCAGGCAAAACACATACACACAACTTAATTTAAGCTTTCAAGATGATGGCCATGGTGAATAAGGTGCTTGACTGGATCCGCAGTCTCTTCTGGAAGGAGGAGATGGAGCTGACTCTTGTTGGTCTGCAGAACTCCGGAAAGACGACGTTCGTCAATGTGATTGCTGTACGTTTGTCATTTTGAGGTCCAAATAAGGTTGTCAAACTTTACAGAGTGGGCAGTTCACCGAGGACATGATCCCGACGGTCGGATTCAACATGAGAAAGATCACCAAGGGCAATGTGACGATCAAGCTGTGGGACATCGGAGGCCAGCCTCGTTTCCGCTCGATGTGGGAGCGCTACTGCCGTGGTGTCAACGCCATTGTGTTCATGGTGGACGCCGCCGACGAGGAGAAGCTCGAGGCTTCTCGCAACGAGCTGATGCAGCTTCTCGACAAACCGCAGCTCGACGCCATTCCGGTGTTGGTGCTCGGAAACAAGAAAGACTTGACTGGAGCTTTGGACGAGAGACAGCTCATTGAGCGGATGAACCTCTCGTCGATCCAAAACAGAGAAATCTGCTGCTACTCGATCTCATGCAAAGAGAAGGATAACATCGGTTTGTCTCTCGCAAAGGTACTCGAGAGCTCACATCTTTATTTCAGATATCACTCTGCAATGGCTCATCGACCACTCCAAATCCCAGCGCTAATTCCATGTAGGAATCAGATGTTTTCGCTCATCAATCAATCAAAATGAAAAAAAGAATTCGACGAATATAAATTTCCCGCCCTTCTACTTCTTTTATAACCCATCTGTAGATAATATTTATTCGCCCCCCTTCAAACATGAACCTCCAAATTCATGTTTGCTTTGTGAAAATAGTCACTTTTAGCCATCGCGCGCTTCAAAATCAACCCCGTTTCATTTGGCAGCTTTTCCTTCTCAAATTTCTCGAGCATTCTCGCTCATAATTCTCCGAAAACCCCATCCAGTCAAAAGTTGTGAAAACATTCATTAACTTCTTTATGTACATGTTGTTCATTTGACACTCTGCAACTCTTTCTGGTTGTTTCTAACCAACCCACACCGAAAAGTCTCCCACTATCCTAACTAATGCTAATTTTCCTCCTTTTATTCTCCTTCTCTCTCATAATTTTATAATTATAATCGAACAAGCCGCTCTGCGTTCTTTTATGTTATTTCCCTTTCAAAAAATTTCTTAGAAATAAATTTCAGCGGACAAACACGGAAGACGACTACAAGGGTACAATGAAACAACTACAAGCTACAGGTTGAAAAAAAATCTTCAAAAACTTGGAAAAGATCGAGTACCTCGGTGAAAGCAGGCGATAACGTCTCCGAATAGAGTCAAAGAATCGGAAGATTACGATCTCCGGAAAAGACCGAGAACAAGTTGATTTTATCGCGGCACCATGTTCTTCTAATTCCACACTTTTGTCTACTCCTCCCCTTTTCTCTCGTGAAGAAAGTCGCAGCTATTCCTAAACCGCCTACGCGGCCTCGTAGTACAGGATCAGTCTCTGACTAACTGAGTTTTGTTTTCCCACTAGTGTTCTCAGCTGCGGACTTGAATATTAACGAACTCTGTGTTATTTGTTCGAATCGGCGAGCTCTCGATTCACTTGGAATGGACTTCTTCCGACTATGGTAACCGTTCGATTTCAGAATTTTGTCAGTCAAATCTAGAACTTTCAGCATTCTCATACTCATTTTCATCTGAAATTTCTGGTAATTCTCATCCTCGCCGTGCTATTTTTCATTTATTCGTCAAGATTTGAGTCAGGTTTTTCCGACAGAAGGTCAGTCAGTTCAAGCCTTAAAAAACGAGCGAGAGATGATTCTTTTTTTAAAGCAGGGAAGCGGGTTTTTCTTGCCTCCTCGAAAATTGGAATCGAATCGAGACGGACGAGATTCCGTACGAAGATCTGCATCGGCAGTGGGTGACGGCGAACGTTTCGCGGCGGGACAACCTGTTGGGATCGCAAGTTCGACTCCTGACTGCGTTTGTCTACGAAACGCACATCGCGGTTACCACCACTTCGCAGCATTCTTTCGGGTTCGTAGCGCTGGGAGGAGGGACTAGAAACCACGCATGGCCTTAGAGTTAACACTATAGAATATTCACACAGCTAATTTGAGCCAGTTGGCGATTGAAAACTAAACTTTCAGAGAAACTGTGATGTGTCGATACTTTGACTGCAATCGAAAAGAAATACCCTCATCCGCCTATTCCTCTTTTTTCTTCCCAATGAACGTTGCGAATTGTCCGAGACGTGTCGGTGTCAAATACATTTCGATCAGCTCGAACTTGACGGAAACTCCACAACAACCGATCCCGCTGATCTTTCGTGCGTTTCCAAGTGAGTTTCCCGCTGCCGCTACGCGACCGCAACGCGCTTCTCTCAGAGCCAATGCATGAGATATCGGTTTGTGTGGGGCCGATGTACGGAGACGAGAAAAAGTGGCTGGAAGTGGTGGAATTCGTCGAACACTACAAGCTTCTGGGAGTTCGTCACTTTTACTTCACAATGTTCAATATGAACGATTACAGTAGGAAGATCTTGGACGAGTATCAAAGGTGGGCTTTTTTGAGAGAAAATGTATCAAAAGTTCTTCTGGAGCATTAATATTCCAGAACCGGGGAAGTCGAGCTGACAGTAATACAGTCGGAATACGAGAAAGTCGATTGGCAGTTTCACCTTTTGCAGATTAATGTAAGATTCGGAAACTAGTAGCCACCGACGTAATGAGTTGAAGGAGTGCCATCAGAGAAGTAAATACCACTCGAAATGGGTCATAAATGTGGATATAGACGAGAGATTGGTGGTGAGGAGTAACGAAACGATTCAAGACATCGTCAGAGGCTACAACGAATCAGTCAGCGAGCTCGGGTTCGCCATTCAACGAGTTCAAAAGACCGGGGTCCTACCGGAAAAGTACATCAGTGATGAGCAGGTGAGCACTGTTCGCACCAAATTAATACATATTGTCTCAGGTGGTAAGTGAAATGGAATTCCTCAAGTACAACATATCCGCCAAAACCACGTGGGCAGCTTTCAAAAGCATGTATCGACCGGAAAAAGTTAGTGGGTTCCATGAAATCGTTACCAATCTGAAATTAAGTTCAGACGGCCGCCATGTATTATCACTGGTCGTATGCAAGGTACCCGGGAAACGTGGTGGAGTATGTGAAAGAAGAAAGAGCTCTGATACGGTATGTGAACTGATCTTTTGGACGTTGCCACGTGGACTGGGTCCCGCACGGAAAACATCGTAAATCGGCCCGGAGCTGTCACGTGGCAACGCATAATAAGGAAGTCCAGATTGATACTGATCCGATTGCAGACACTATCGTGCCGTTGAAGGGACAGCGCTGGGAAGTGGTTGGGTGGGAAGCGGCGAGTACGGGAACTTCTCCGTCGTCCCAACAGAGAGAGAGTTCGCGAAGAAGCTAGTGAAGAACGTTTTGGAGAAAGTAAAGTACGTCTACGACCGACGGACCATCTACTGCGAAGAGATTCCTGAAGAGGCCTACAAAGAGTACATCAAATTCGGACATGACCTATTTCATTGCAAGTTCAAAAAGGAGATTACCGGTTGAGCATTTGAATAGACCGTTTTGCTAAATAAATGTACATATATTTGACTTTATAGATTACCCCGAACTCGGGAAAGTTCTCTCTTGCGCGAGAAATGCGCCAGCATTGCATTCTGAAGAACGGAAAGTGTGCCAGCGAACGGTTGGCGCGATTCGCCGAATAATATTTGAAAGTTTTTTTTTTTTTCAAATTCCGCGGCGTTGGAATCTTAATTCCAACCTTCTGGAAATCACTGAAAACGTCTTCTACTTATTCATTTTCCACATCACACTTTTCTAGCAGTGTGTGGCCTCGAGCACTGCTCGGCTCGAGCTTTTGCTCGTGCTCGGCTCGAACAGTGCCGAGCCAAGCACGCTCGAGCATTGCCCGAGCATGCTCGGCTCGAGTCAAGCAAAGCTCGAGCAATGCTCGAGCTTTGCTCGAGAAAAAGCTCGAGCATTGCTCGAGTAAAAGCTCGAGCTTTTCCTCGAGCTTTTCCTCGAGCTTTTTCTCGAGCATTGCTCGAGCTTTTTGGCTCGAGCCGAGCTTTACTCGAGCATTGCTCGAGCTTTTTTGGCTCGAGCCGAGCATTGCTCGAGCTTTTCTCGAGCGAAACTCGAGCTTTTTCAGCTCGAGCCGAGCCTGACTCGAGCAATGCCCGGCTCGAGCTGAGAAAAGCTCGAGCCTTGCTCGAGCAAAGCTCTACTCGAACAGGCTCGGCTCGAGCTGAGCTCGAGCAAGTAGAGCTCGAGCAAAGCTCGGACCGAGCAACGCTCGAGGAATGCTCGAGGCTACACACTGTTTTCTAGCTTCTCCTTCGTTTTCATTTTATCTAACCAAGGTTATTTTATTGGCTGGGTATTTTTTATTCAAATTTATTTAACAAAGTCATCACTGATTACAAACTACCAATGGAATATTTCACTGTTTCACCAGGAAAAGCGTAACAAGAGCGTTACCAACTTGGAAAATTACAAGAAGAAGAAGGTCGAGGCGATCGAAAAACTTGATGTAGGTGAGTTCTCTAAAGTAGTCTCGATCCTCTTCTTGAATGTATTCACGGACAGACAACAAGGATTCGTCGAGGTTCTGGAATAGAATCGCTCTGGAAAAGAATGGTCGAAAACTCGAAGATTGCCAGCGACATACCCTTCCCCGGTGTAGTTGATTCGGTCAGCCACACTACTCTTGTGTCGGATCTTAGTGATGTTCCTCGAGAGAAACTTTCCGGATCCAGTCATTCGGAGCATCCACAACATCCATCCGGGCGGTTTCCACTCTCGAGTGTGGGCTCTCTGATGCATCGTGAGCACAAGGACGGCGAAGAGAACGCCGATTGCGACGACGAAGATCTCGGCGAGAATGAAGTTTCCGAGCAACGGAAGTTCGGAAGTCTTCGGCATCGCGTTCGCCACAATCTGAAGGATGACCGCCGAAGAGAGGAGGGTGGTGATGCCCAGATTGACGCGTTCTTCTCGCAATCCGTGGTTGGCAGTGGGGGTGAATAGGCCGAAAATGCAAATGACAGTGATGATGTAGGTGGGAATCAGAAGGACCCAGACGTAGAATTGGGGGCGTCGCTTGACGGTCAGCTAGGCAATATTGGAATTGGAGAGTGTGTCAGAGGAGCTCACCCACCTCGAAATGCACTTCAGAGTAGGTGAAGTTGACGTCAGCATCCTCTGTCCGACCAATGGAACCCTTGACTCCCTCGAAGTCCCACTCACTATTCCCCTGGAACCTCACAAGTTAGTGTACTTCAAAAGCGCCATTGGCGGATGGAGTGCTGGTTTCTTGGGCAGTTTGCTAGATTCACCCGGCCCATGAACATTTCCTCCCCGCCAAATCTAGGGCCCAAATCTTCTCCAGGAAATGGGCCTACCGTAAAATAATTCTCGCCAACTTCAATGTCAGGTCCAACAATACAACTGACTTCCTCGCTAGTGTACGACCACGGACCCATCCTTATCTGACAAGTTTGTTTGTCGTAGGGAAACTTGTTCACATTCATTTCACACAAATTCGTGAACACCGCATAGATGCTCTGTCGCACGGTACCATCATACTTCACCGAGATGTACCGTTCCGACGCGTCGACCAGATAGTTCGTGTTGATACTCGTGGCGACGGTGGTGTCGGGAGCCCAAATATAGGATTCCTTCAGTTTCAGCCAAGTTATGTTATAGTCGGAGCGGTTCCAGTTCAGGAACTCATCCTTCCACTGGAGAATGAACTCGGAGGAGAAGTTCACAGTTTCCTCGGTCGGGTCGAGCACCAGAACCGACATGGAATTAAGCGAAATGTTCACAATTAAACTATCGTTTTCATTTATAACCGGGCGAATAGAGTTGTCGTAGTCTGAAAATAACCAACTGTAACTAAGCCTATAATATCAGAGCTCTTCTTGAAATTTAACTTTGACAAGGTACATCTTTAAAACTGAAATAGTTATTAAAAAGTTGTCAACTGCAAAAACATGGGAAATTTTATGCTGACCATGTTTGTAGTTGACAATTTTTTCACAACTCTGCTAGTTTCAGAGATATTTCAGTTAAAAGTTTACCACTATCTTAACTGCCTTAAAATTTGTCTACCTTTCAACAATACATCCTTCAATTGTTCAGCAATCGTGATTCCAAAAATCTCTTTAGTTTTCAAAATAAAAGCTAATAATAAAAGTGGTCTATACGAGAGACGCATTGCAAACGTCAAAAGTGACCCAATGTGTTCACCATTTCTTTTCGAGAATCGCTAATTGAAATTGAACCCCCACTTCGTATATTCCATGAGAACTCGCGGAGCAAAAAGAATGGTGTTTAATGAAAGGTTTCCGCGAAGAGCACGCAAACCACCAGATTAGCTATAATTTCAGAGCAAAGTCCGTTTTTCAGTTCTTTTTGCAGCTGTGATGTGTTGATTCAAGACGTCAATCGGAACACAAAGTACCAACAATCTTTCGTTTTTTTTTGTTTCCTCCGTTTACACAGGGTCCACTGTCCGAAACAAACAAGAGTCCATTGAAAAGAGGAAAAACCGCGAAATCGAAATCTCGCAACACGGTGCCCGCGAACCTTTGCTCTTTTCTCTTTTCTCACCTACAAATGACTTGTTCCTTTGATCGTTGGCTCCCTCTTTCTTTTTCTATTATCGAAAAGTTTGCGTAACGTGCGCGCGAATGATGTAGGTGTGCATTCAGCAATAACATTATTTGATCTCTCCGGGGAGCACGCCTTCCGAGTACTTTGCTCCAGATGAAACTTGCGAACGTGCCAAATTCAATTCCCGATTTCCGACGATATCTGCATCCCTACACTCTTCGAGATTAACCCACACGCAAGCGGATTGTGCTTTGATAATCCGACCAGGTGCTCTGCCGAATTTGGAGGATATGATTCTGATTCCCAGAAGAAAAAAAGCACTCTCCGATATTATTATTTTTGTTGGTCTTTTTTATCCGACCACTGCTGCTTGTTGTCGATGTTTTCCTAAAAACGCTTCGGGATTCAATGGACGCCCTGTTCCATCGAATTGTTTGACTTTTCGAGTCGAACTGATCTTTGTGGATCTCTCCGATACCGTAAGACTTATAAAAATCAAAATATCTTGTCAACTAGACAACTATTTACAAACTTTATTATCGTGAATTTTGTAGTTGATAACTTTTAAATATTATAAATAAGATCGCGAAGTCCCTTGACACGCCCCTTCTTGGGCCTCGAACGGAAGAACCGGGGCCGACGATTAGTTCAAAGTTTTTAAAGGGATGCACCATGAATCGTTTTTAATCTGTGTTTTGCGTTCGAGACCCAAAAAGCGGCGTGTCATGGACTCCTAGCCTCGAGCGATCTTATAGTAACTTTTTAGTTTTCGAGATATACCGTGTCAAAAATGAACTTCGAGGGGTCCCTTCTACAATAGGATTTACGCTCTAGTAGAGCGGCTCTACCATTCATTGTCTGTTTTTGAGGTGCGCTTCGCTTCTGTTTGATCCCCATTGTGCCGAGCCCGAGCCTTGAAACTGATCTTTCCGAACATTGAACTGAACATTCTCCGAAACTCCCTTCTGGTTACAAATTTTCACCACACATCTGTACTCTACAAACAATAATGCGCGCGCTCTTTCTCTCTTACTCTCGAAAAATCAAATAGACCCAGCAGTGGAAGAATCGACGATGCAGCACAAAAGCACCGTAGTGTCCGCAGGGGGGGGGGGGGGCCTCGAAGACAAATTTGAACTTTTTGATCCGACCCGAACTACATTGTAGGCTCCATTCCCATACGGGAATGAGTGTGTCCTTCTATTCCTTCCAACCCTCTCTCTCTCTCCGAACAATTGAAACCATCCGCCCGTTGCCAAGAAAGTTCAGTGAAACATTCTCCGAGAATAAACAAGACGACGAATTTACTCGTTCGTTCAATGGACTTTGCATGGAAGATTGCTTCTTCTCCCTCTCTCATGTTTGCCACTTGTTGCCCTGTTTCCTTGAATATCTTTAAAACACTGTCTGTTCACGACCCGTTTTGTGTGTCGACTATCTAGGACACCATCGAAATTAGAGGAGCGGAGGGGAAGTTGTGTTCAAGAAGTGAAAAAAGTTGCGGCGCGGTTCGGAAAAGATCCGAATCGAGGCTGAATTCGAATCGCAGAAGATTGTTGACGATTAGTTCTAGAAGTTCGATACTGATCTGTGATTTTGTGATTTTGATTGTGGTAACAGATGGAGTTTGTGATGTATTACTCTCGATCATAGGAATAGATGTTTCGCACTTCTAGTACCGTAAAAACCTTTGATAGAAGGACCAAAATAACTGTGAGACTAGCAGAGAGATGAGAAAGTTGTCAACTACCAAAATGATAAGCGTACAACATTTTTGTATAATTAGTTTAGTTTTTCGAGATGTATTCCGTCAAATCTGAACGTGCCTTGCTATCATAGGGCCTACGGTAATTCCCTCCAACTTGGAAGTTCGGAGGAGAGAAGAACCAAAAAAACATTTCTGAGCACTCTTCTTATTACGTCATATCCGGATTTTAAATACACTTGTAGCCCAGACTACCAGTGTAGTCCATCCCCCCGAAAGACGAAAAACTAGGCAACGAGGCGCGTCAATCTTTTGGACTCTGGCTAAGTTCCTGTTCTGAAGAATTATGTGGAAGGAATAGGGAAATAACAATTTGGAAAAGAGAGAAGAAGAATATTCACACGTATCATGGCAATAGTCACAAACCACGATTCTCCTCTTTTCTGCATTGTTATTTGCTCTACAGTGTGCACCATGTGTTTCCAAAGATCCTGTTTCATACCGATCAACATCGGCTTCAGAAGCGATGTTGATCTTTGACGAACACATTTCGAACTTTCCAGTCACTTCCCGATCTTGTGTTTCTCAATACTCTTCTGACGTCACAACTTTCTGTTCGCTCCCTATCGACACACTAAAGAGTAGTGGGAATAGCGAAACGGAGACATTTTGGTGGTTTGATCTAGTGAACTTTGATTAAACGGATCGAATTTTATCACCTTTTCCCCTCTCCTCCTCACCCAGTTTACGCAGCACAATCAAGACGCCATTCGGTTCTCTTCTTTCTGTTCTTCTCTCGCAAAGAAAAAAAAGAGTGTCGTAATACAGAGTCTCGTGCTTGATTACGGTATCTATTGGCGCTTTTTAGTTGTTTGATTTTTGCGCCCTGAAGAGCGGTCAGGTACAAAATGTGAAAGAGTGTCTCACACACTTTCTCCTCATCACCGCTGATCGAATGATGTTTGGCGTGGAAGTAGACGGAGCACGGGCCCGATAAGAAACATGATAGGAGGGCGAGGCGCGAAAGATCAGAATGTTACAGTAACGTGCGTTTGTTTCGCAACGATCTTTCCGACTTTGCCACGTGGCAAGTTTGCGTCGATTTACGTATCTTCTATTCGAGACCCTGAAATGGATAGTACCACCGCTGTCAATTAATTGTATTAATAGTTCCATTTTTACAGAATTCGCTCGATTTTTTCAAAGATCGAAAACATTATTTTCTGTTGATGACTGACTTTTGAAAGAAAAAAACAAATCGTGCAGGAGGTGGAAAAAAAAGAAACATGATCTTTTGATCTTCGCCTTCAACCTGCTATTTACGACTACCGTAACCCATCTGGGATCGAAATATCAGCGAGACACCAGATTGTGCGATAACTCGGACAAAGAGTTTCGGTGCGATGCGCGCTCTCGCGGATCCCCGTTTTAGGGGCATCCGATTGAGATCGAGACTTTTGAGAGAGCGGGTGCTGATTGTTATCGGATGTCCTGCATTGGTACAGATCTTCTCGTACTTCCTCGAAGTTCTGTTCTAATGACGTGGTGGAATTCATCGAAAAAAAAAGAGCGTGCTGTAACAATTGACTATAGTCAAGAACTTTCGAAGAACTGGAAACGAGAAACCAACTGGATCCGTAACTAAAGTTCAACTTTGAAGGGGTATATCTGCAAAGCCAGAACAGTTTTTAGTTTTCGAGGTACTCCTTTGATTGAAGGTTCAACGGTAGATTCAAAAAGTAAAATAAGAACATGTTTGTCCCCTCTGAATATATTTATGTCATCGATGGAAGAAAGTTTGTCGGAGATTCACAGTTGCGTGGTATTCATCTTTTTTTGTGTATACTTTGAACTTGACGCTGATCTTTGCGCACCCTCGAACAATACTGGCCATTGTGTCGACGGCTTATTCGGAAGAGCCATTCTCGGCAGAAAAGGTGTGCTTCGGTCTCTGGCGCGGATGTCGTTTCAGCGCAGATTATAGACTTTCGAATAACGGCAGGGGGTACTTGGAAGCCTCGAAGACATAATCTGCTTTCGGTTTGTGCATGTACATACAAGGAAGTGCTCCTCTTCGCCTCTTTTTTCTTGCTTCGACCGCTTCCGATGCGATTTCAGATCCCTTTCTCCGTTTCACCCCGCAAACATGTCCTGCATGATCTGATCTGCAGAGTGGGGGGATATTCTCAATAAGGATCAAGAAAGTCACCAGAGATCACGAGACAGATACTGTTCGGCGTGGAAAGCGGGATGGCTTTTCGGAAAAGGGGGAACAAACTTGGATACGGGAAACATCTCCCGCCGATACAATATGATGTTTGATCTACATATGAATATTCAAACCCTGATCCTCTCCACCAATGCTCTTCTCAATCTCCCACTTTCAAAATTAAAATGGATCAGAATCAAAACAGCGATACATATTTCGAAAAAAACAAGTATTGCGTCTTTGGTACTGGTATTTAGAGTTGTAAAACATCGAGAATTCACCGAAAACAGCGCAGCGGGTCTCGCCACGAAAAAAGAGGTAAAATAAACTTTTCGAAAAGAATGGGATTAAAGGCGCATGGGTTTTTTTCCGAGAATAGTTCATGGTACTTCTTTTTTTCTCGTGGCGGGACCCGCCCCGCGATTTTCGGTGAATTCTCGATGTTTCTCAACTCTACAGTATACTTTTTTCTGTCGTCTCTGTCTTGAACACTTCGATTCCCCGCGAAAGTTCAAACATTCAAATGATTCATGTCTCGTCCCCCCTCCAAACAGAAACGTTCCATAATAGGATTAAAGATTAGAGGTTCAGTGTCAATCTCGTGTTCAAAGTTACCAAAAGTCGAAAAGTCAGACAATACTTCTTATTTCCGGCACACGCTACAGTATACTCGCAAAGTTCATTGGTCTCAAGTGAGTTTTCGAAACGAAAGTAGCCAATTGAAAGTTTACCTAGGTATTTGCGTTACTCGATAAAAATAGGTCTCTTTTCGTTCCGTCCTCCGATCGGGAAGGGGTGTTTTCCGAAAATAGTACCGCGTGTACATATACTACATACTAGGCAGAAAAAAGAGAGATAGAGAAATAGAGTAGCAAAACTGTCGACGCTTCCGCAGAGTGTGGGGTGTCCCCCCCTTTCCGATTCTTCATGGAATCAATAGATCAAATGCATTCTGCATTCGGCACATGCATAATACCCCCCTCTCGTGTAGTTGGGAAGAAGAGGGGGGAATGAAAAGAGAGTGGGGGGGGGGGGGGTTTGTATTGAAACACAATTCTTCGCTCTCTTCCCGCAGGGGAGGGCCTGCTTCCCGCAACACTTTCTGGTCTCTTGATCTTCATCGAGGAGTTCAAACTAAACACCTCACGGATCTCCCCTCCCCTCTCACTGTTTGCTCTCTACACACTACGCTCACTCACTCTCACTCACTCTCACTCAACATTTTCATCATTGTGCCCATCAGTTCGGATTTCAAAAGCAATCTGTTTTTTTGAAACTATTCATCGGCTGTTTCTTGTTGATAAACATCTATTTGAGCCTTGGTGCCATAGTTTGTTTCGTTGAGCTCCCCCTCCGTACCTATAGTGTAATAGAGACGCGGAAGAATTAATTGGAAATGTCACGCATTGGACTTTTGGACTCGGGAGGCGGCTAGGTGCAGCGGGAGCACACAAGATTGTTGACATCCATATCTCTGTCTCTCACTTTTGATATTTTTCGACGCGCAGAGTTTTTATGCTTTCGCCCTCATTGCACAATGCGTTGCTCTTTTGTTGTTCTGAACTCATTGGCCCCACTTCCCGTATATCCGATTCCGATTCGCGATCTTGATCTTCGTCAGCAAAGTTAGTATTTTGTAGCGTGTCCTATATACTAAAAAGCAACAGGTTCCCATCCACTCATGATCTTTGCTGACACAATTTGTGTAGGACACAACTCCGATACCATACATCTCTTCCACGTGTCACACTGCGCACCGCGCATTTCAATATGTTTACACTTGTTTGCGCAGCTTATGCTCTTCGATGGTTACCGCATTCTCTCATTCTCTCGCTCGCTGGCTCGTTTGTGCGAGTGTGAAAATGTGCTCTTTTGGACTTGGGACGACTGTAGAGGTGTTTGGTTTCCAATCCGCAAAATCCTCGCGTATCGTGCCCAAATAACACAGTACGGTATCCCTCCCTGAAGAACAGATCGACTGTTTGTTGATTCAGGCTAGCGATCATTATGTTGCAGAAGAGATCGCGCATTTGCCTCCTCGGCCCGGGGGGAAGGTTGGTCTCTTGGACTGTGCGTCACTTTTCGTAGTCGACCCGCGAATAATAGTCACAGTTTGGCGGTCCCACGGCGGCATTTTGTGACTGTGCGTCAATTTGACTCACTCGCGATAGTTAGCCGAATCGAAGCGCGCGGCCACAAAACCCACTTGTGCACCGATTTCCCGTCGACTGCAGACCGGGTGGCGATGACGTGCGTTCTATCCGAACTTGGGTCAATTTCTAACCGTGCTATCTCTACATTTGATATAAATAAGGGGCAAAACACACACACACATGTGTGTTGCGATAAATCGACCAGGTCTCCGTGAGTTTATGCAAGTGCGTGTCCAAGTTCATAGTTCAACACACGGTGTATTTTGTAGCTGGGAGCGAACTTCCGAACTCTCCGTCTCCCGCGCAGGATCGGCGCAAGAGCGGCGCGCCTCCTCCCGGCCTCTACATTTTGCACTTACTTCCCGAAGTTTCTTCTTCTTCTTCTTCCTCTCATCCAAAAGACCCCACCCCTGCATGATTTATCATCTCTCTAACCTGAGACGCAGACTCGCTGAGAAGAAAGTGAGAGAGAGAAACAAAAAATGCGGAAAAGGTCAATTAGTTGTTGTAGGTGTGATTGGTGGTTTGAACTTGGAGGTGGTTCTGACTTCTTTCTTCATATCAGCGCGATCATTTTTCCGCTTTTGGCGGCGGCGACGAGAAAAGAAGAGAAAAGAACTGTACATCAGAATCTAGTTTGACTGTTCATTGGTGTCTAATACTTTCTCTCTCCCTCTGTCACTCCTTCCGCTGGTCTGCATTCTGAATGGTCATAGCTCATGTTTACTGTTTATTGTTGTCTCTTGTCCCTTTTCCCTTTTCCCGCCCGACAAACTGATGATGATGATGATGATGATATTCCGCGATCACTAATGATCGTGCACTTTCGTTTTCCGCTTTCTGTAGTCTACACAAAGTTTCGCTTGTGCGTAAGTGTGTGCGTGTGTGCGGTAGCACATTTTGGTCACACCGATTCTTGTCTGAAGTTTCGCAATGTTCCCGCGCAGAAAGGCGAAGGATGAACAAGAAGAGAAGAAGAAAGCTTTGTCATCATTATTTACCACCACTTATTGTGTGTGTTTCGTCGGTCTATCCCGTCGCCTCCGATCATTTGTCATCTCTGTAGGGGCGAGCGAACCTTTTTGTAGTCAAAACCGGCACTTTTGGCGCGCCTGGAGTACAGTAGTCTGACCCGCTTTCCTCTGCGCCGATGATAGCATCGAAGACCAAAAAGTGCTGAAGCGATGATGACAAGAGGGTGTTTATCAATTATGTGTGTGTATATTTCGGGCGATCACGGTCTTCTCCTTCTTAAACCAGACACCATCTGCTTCTTGTACATCGGACGGCTCCACCTCCTTATTACGCGTCAATCTGATCCGATCAATCACCATCGTCTTTATAAAATGCAAATCGGGTCGGTGTGGTCGCGCGCGCGCGCACAGTTGAAGAATGAGAGACACAGAGGAGTAGTGGTGTTGTTTTGAATAACTTTGGACTCTTGATCTTTGAGAAACACAGTGCAGAGAGTCTATTCTTCTCACGTGGCGCGCGCCGCCGAACGAACCGATCAGCGCGATGCATCAGGGCCTCGTCATGCCGCTCTCCAGTAAAAAAGAGGGTGTAAACAACGTCGGCCAGGAATTCCTTTTTGCTTTTTTGCTTTTCCAGTTCTGGTACGACACTTTTTCGTCGCCGACACAACCCGCACTTTCTTTTTTTTTGCCCGAGAGGCGGCATCATGCATATTTCATGGTTTTCGCGTTTTTTTTCTCTTCCTCTTCGGCGCGGCAGAAGATCAAAAGATCAGGGGAGAAGAAGTTGCGCAGAGTGTTAAAATCGAATGACGTAAAGTACAACATACACAAAAAATGCGAATGGCGGTGACGAGAAGAAGATGAAGAAGACGCCACCAATTATTTCCACATCATCTATCTTCTCTCCATCTCTTTCTTCGTCTTCTTCTTCTTTCGGGCGGGTTTCCCGTCAGCTGTAACGGGTTGATAAGACCAGTCGCTCGGTGGGAGATCGGGGGTTTTCTATGAAGATAGAAGGCAGACATGACTTTCGCAGAAAGAATTTACGAGCGCGACGATTCGATCCGACGTTGATATTTTGATCCGGATGGTTCGATTCTTCGAAGATGAAGAAGAAGAAGAAGACCAAAAACTTGATCTGCAATGGTTGTTCCGTAGTCTGACTTCCTCTCGCATTCGCAATTTGCACGTATTTGTTCGTCGTCGTCGTCAAAGTTCAAAGACCTGAAGCCAAAACGTCAGTGACACTCTTAGATTATCGCAAGTTCGGCATTATGCCGACCAACAAACAACAATCAAGCCTCTCTCTAATTGAGTTGATCGTTTCGATTTCCCACCCTCGAGTGTAAAGACATCTTCTCATGTGATCTTCCGAGCTTCTTCTTGTCTACCTCAGTCGCCTCTTTGGATGACTTTAATCTGTCTGATCTCAACCTCGGTTTATCATCGCGAATCAACTACCTGCGTAGCTTCCACCTGCCGCGTTCAAAGAACGATCATCAGATCTTCATTTGTTCAATGTCCAATTCACCATGATCCTCACAAGATCAGAAGATCACACACCCCGCCTCCTCCTCCTCATTTTCCCCTTTCCTCTCTCTCTCGATCTTCGATTTATCGGCCAACACACTGCCGCTGATCAGTTCCAGTCAGTAAACGGCGCGCTGGCGGGGGAAACCCCCTTTCGAGGCCCCGCCCACTTTTTCGCATCATCATCTTCTCCAAACAGATGGTATCTTTTCATTCTGCAATACACTTTTGTTGTTCACCTCGCCCCCCTCTGCCCGCCGTCTATTCGTATTCTGCCCTTCTGATTGTTTGATCCACTTGTCCGAATCAAGTGGTTAGAAATATCACCAAAGTCCAAAACAACAACACGAAAGAAACCGAACGCACAACGCACACAATCAACGGATTCGCTTGTGTTTTCGTCGCTCTTTCTGTTATCATCTCGTTCGCGCGCGGACTACACGCCTATTTTCTCGAACAAGATTAGTGGTTCGGCGAATTCTCGGAAAACTAGTAGGTACACTTCCTGAAAGAACCGCACAGCTCTTTTTTTCTTCTTCAATGATCGACCCGTGCTCATTTTGTGATTGCGGGCGTTGAAAACTCTCCAATTGGTCGTTTCCTATCCAAAGTTTCGCCGCATAAAATTCGGAACTTCCACGGCCTGTAGGGTGCAATTACACAAAATATACAACTTTTTGAGACCTTTCGAATGATGCAACGAAAATGTGAAAATCTTAATATTGAATAAAGTTATGCAGGTTTTCGTGGTTTTGATACCGAACGTCACCTAAAACTGAACTGCACAACTTCCTTCAAAATGAAGATTTTCACATTTCCGTTGCGTCATTCGGAATGTCTCGAAAATCTTTATATTTTATGTAACTGCACTGTTTCAATAGACCTAAGGCATGATAAACTGAAAGTTCCGTGCGCCTCTGATTCCTATCCTCGGATCTTCGGATCTTCGCCGAATCCGCGCGACATTCAAAGATCAAGGTATCAAGGCGCACTTCGTCTCTCCTCCAAACGTTTTCGATCCCCCCACTCCATCTCCTCTCGCCTCCGTAGACTTTTAATCCCGCCCATGTCTTGCCTCTTCCCCACAGGCCTATTTCCATTCCGAATCTTCTTCTCCTCTCTGCATAATTCGTCGGGGTCTGACGAGACGAATCGCATCCACCACACCACGTGACCATACGGTATTCCCCCCCTCTCGAATCACTCTTTCGCACCAAAACTTTTGACGCACACTTTTGTTCTTTAATCCTATTATCCTATTACTATTTCGCATCGAAAGTTTATGTAAATGTGTCCGAATCTCATCCCGCAACCCTACAAACTTTTCAAAAATCACGAGTTCATGGCTTCTCTCTCTCTCGTTC
This sequence comes from Caenorhabditis sulstoni, assembly GCA_963966605.1. NCBI lineage: Eukaryota > Metazoa > Nematoda > Chromadorea > Rhabditida > Rhabditidae > Caenorhabditis > Caenorhabditis sulstoni. Next base: position 293,342 of record OZ016478.1, on the reverse strand, counting down.
TCCGATGTTTTTTGGCTTCGCAGTCGCAGTGATGTCTTTCGCTTTTCCAGACTTTGATCTGCTCACTGCCTGCGCGGATCAAAAAGAAGCCATCTGGAGCCGCCGAGCTCAACAATCGAAAAGTGTGTGGCGTGTTTTCGGTAAGTCCATTGTCCGGCACTTGTTGCCAAACAATGCATGTCTGGCTCTTTTACACCTCGATTAGTCTCAAGTGAGCTGGATGTTTGTTCCTCTTGGTCGCTCCGGAAGATGATCAGCATCACCACTTTTCGAGTAGCTTTTACATAGTGACGTGGAATCTAGACTCTAGACGAATCGCAAAGATCGCAAGAATCGGAAGACTAGGTATTCTTGAAGCCCATTTTCTACTGAAAACCATTTTTTTCCATTTCCAGTGGCGCGCGCGCGCGTGCCAGCACTATCCAAATTGTCTAGACGCGTGTGTCGCTCGACATCTTTTCAAGGAACTCGTCGGGACCCAGACAGGCGGTGCCAACGTTTCCAGGGATGTACCTCCCCCTCCGCTCCCTGTTTGCTTTCTATCTTGTATTCTTTGAGACTACATATTTGCACGCCCCACCCCCCCGTTTTTCTTCTTTCGATCCGTGAGGCCAACTTTGTTGGAGCTTGTCACACTTGTGCTTGGCTCCTTGTTGTGTTTCGTCGGAGCTTAAAGAGGGGTGCCAAGTTGAAATAAGTTTGCTTTTAAACGAAATTCGGGTTCCCAGGCCACGGCCACACGATAATTAAAACTACTTCCACTTGCTTTTAAAGCGTCGCAAGTTGGCACCCCTCCCCTTTAAGAATCTTTCCAGCTTGGTGACAGCTTCTACTGGACCATAGACCTATGGGAAGAAGCGAGGGGGTCCGATGCTGTTCTCTGTTCGTTTCTCTGTTTCCCGCAGCGTTTCCCGAGTTTTTTGATCGGTCCTCCTCTCCCCACCCTCTCGCTCTTCCCGTCGTCGTGTCCCGTGTCTAACTCGCTCGGCACCCCCTTATTTTTCGTGTTCCAAAAGTCAGTTTGTTTTTCTTTCTTCTTTTCTTTTCTTTCTTCTCTTCTTTTTTACCCCCTCTCCAGAAGTCTCGAACATCATTGTTTCGTCCCGCCGTTCTGTGTCACACATTTGTGTCACACACCGACATCCTGTACTTTTTATTTCTTCTTCTTCTTCTTCGCGTGGTTTGTGTCTGTTTGACACTTTTCGACCATTCTTTTTGCTCCAAAGGCACAGAATTTGTTTGTTCCCGACAGCGATCGCATAATTCCCGAAACTCGGAAACATGATCGGGTCCAAGAACTTGTGAACTCATGGTACTTTGTACCTGAATGTACCTGCGCATTGATCTTCTATGGAGTCTAGGTCTTCTGAAGCTGTTTGCTAATACTCGAAGAAGCCGAAGACGTCCTACTTCCTCCTTTCCCTCTCCTCTGTTATCTTTGCTGCAACCAAATTGCTTGCTCATTTCCGCGTTCTGTTTTGTGTTCTTCTCCGTCTTTTTCTCCTTCGTCGTCGCCGTCGTCGCCGTCTTCTGAATTCGGTCTCCGATCACATTTTTGCAGTGTAGCGGTCCTTCTTCTTCTTCGTCTTGTTTTTTTCCGCCTATCTCACCCCATTTTTTGAGCTCGTCGAGCTTCTGCGTCTCTGTCTCCCGTGGGGGGGGGTCTTCTAGACTGAGTGATCTTCGAACACCCAATGATGATTGAACCACTAGCGCTCTCTCAGCTGAGCAACGAGGAAGAGAATAGAGTGTGTTTTTTTCGCGTTCGGTCGCGGAAAAAAAACGCAGAAGGAGAAGAAGAAGACGACGAAGCAAAATACGAGATGGAAAGAACCCTTCGGAAAATTACATATTTTTTAGATCCCTCCCCTTTAACTTCCGCCTCTCGGCCATCACTGTTCTTTCGAAGACCCGTCTTTTTCCAGACCTCGCTCATCTCACCATCAACTCAATGTTTTATTATTTCAGTAAAATGAGCCCACACATCCACTCAACTGTGACGATTGACGACGAGAACCGCAACGAGAACTGCTCACCAGCATCTCAGGAGATGAGCTCGCCGAAGCCGAAAGGACGCGTGCTGTACTGTCGAAAGTGCGAGGGGCACGGCGAGAAGGTGATTCTGAAGAACCACTCGCCGCAGTGTCCCTACATTCTGTGCAATTGCAAATCGGTAAGTCTCTCGCGGATGAGCTGCTCGGATTACGGTAGCTAAGCTCGCGTATTTCTTGCAGTGCGAGAAACTGAACTACAAAAGACTCAAGTCGTTCAATAAGCGCAACAAGGAGAAGATCGAGCTGGCGGCCGCTTTGAACGCCAAAAGACACGCAACAACGGAGAGCAGCTCGAGTGTTGACGACGAGGAAGGTACGCGCACTTTCGAATTTGTTTTTGGCTCTTTTGGCTCCGCGGGGTATTAAAAGTTAACGCGCTAGAGTCAGTTCAAGACTCGAGATCAAAACTACAGTAGCCCCCCCCCCCCCCCCCTTCTGCTTCTTATGTTTACCTTCACTTCCAAAATGTCGCGTCTAGACTTTCTGTACCCCCCTATAGTTCCTGTTCTGGTGACCGAACATCGAGGGAGGTAATGAGGAACCGCCCGTCTTTTTCACATAACACCAATACTGTGTTGGGAAGGCGAAACATTTGAGCGGGTACTGATTTTTATCGGATTTCCCCAACTAATCGAGATCTTTCCGAACTTCTCAAAAGTTCCGTTCCAAATGACGGGCGCGGAAAAAAGATTTTGCGGCGACTATCGCTCAGCTCGGAACTTTGGAACTTTCGAGAAATGAGAAACCGATGGGTCCAATACCTACTGTGGGCCTCCGAAATATCTTGAAAATTTAAATAGTTATTAAAAAGTTGTCAACTACAAAAACATGGGAAATGCTAGGCTGATCATGTTTGTAGTTGCCAACTTTTTCATAACTCTGCTAGTTTCAAAGATATTTTTGGTTTGAAGTTCACTCAGGGATTACGGTATTTAGTTTTTATCCGCTCACGGCCAGACAGCCAAACAATGCGTTTCGCTTCCGTTGTTTCTTGTCGTCTCGCCGACGAGACTCTGATTGATAGACCACCGAAAGTTCAGAGCACAAATTGTGTTCGTAATCGGGAATCGAGTGGGCTGGCCAAAGGCATGAGTCAGAAAAACACACAGACACAGAGATTTCAAAAGAGTTTTTCATTTCCATTCCCATTCCCACTTCGATCCCTTCAGTCAGTCAGCCCCCGCTCTCAACAGAAAAAAGAATGTCATTGGCAAAGCGCAGAGGAACGGCCTCTAGTCGTTCAAAAATCGGCGGCCGCGGCTAGAGAAAAAGAAGAAGACGAACAAGACGAGGAGAAAATGTTTTTTGGAATGTTTACATTCGAAAAGTGCAAAATGCTGAATGAGATGCACATTCCGTCCGTCGTGGTGCGTTTGCAATTTCGTCGCCGCCGTCGTCATCGTCATCTGCCACTTGTTTTTCCCGTTTCTCTTTCTCTTTCTCCCCATTTATTTTTTGCTGTTCGCTCTAGTCCCCAAGTGCAGTCTGCTAGCAGCCACTTGACATACGCCGAATAGAGATTCGAAATGGCGCCTTCGAAGTCGTGCGGACCAGTCGAGTCACGCAAAACTGTCTGAGCTGAAATCTTGCTCCATGGCGTTTCGAAAGTTCGGTTTGTTCTATCTGAGCAAAAAACGGAAAGGAGACAGCGAGTGTGGAATGTGCGAAAGATTGATGAGCTCGAAGCGCACCGACACATGCTCCTTTCCTCTCTCTCTCTCTCATCCACCCGCACCGAACATCAGCGATTATTTAGTTCTGGATCACAAGGGAGGGAATTCGCTTGTTTTCGACATTCCCCTTTCGAGTGATCGAGTCGAACTCATCCGTCCTCTCTCTCCCCATTTTTCTGCTAAAAACTGCCCTTTTTGTTTTGCTCTCGGGACGTGCGCGCGCTGCGTTGTTTTTAGTGCATTCCAGCCCCCCAGAGCGCACTCTGCCTCCTCGGCATTTTCACTCTCTTCCTCTCTCTCTCTCTTCTTCTCTCGTCCTATTTCTGCTGTGTGTTTCCTCTGAAGCCGACGACGACGAGTCTCCGCACACACACTCTTTTCAGAGCGGCCCGCTTCTTTTGGTCTGCCTGATTTTCGACTACTTCTTCTACCTCTCTCTCTCTCTCTCTTTCTCTCTTTCTCTTTCTGTTGTATTGCCGTCGTCACGCACTTTCAGTACACAATCCGTGTGCCCGGCCAACCTCCTCTGTCTCTCTTTCCGCTCTTTCAGTTGTTGTCGTCCTCCGAGGCCTTCTTGTTTTTCATCCGCTCCTCCCATCACTCGCTTTCACTCCAGACACTTTTCGCCCCCTATTTACCGGACTCGTCATTTTCAAGTTCCAAAACGCTTATAGCTTATACAGAAATGTCATCACTCATTATCCCCCCCCCCCCCTATGCGACAATTGTCTGGCTCTGGCTCGGTGTGTGTGCTCGGGTCCAAATAACACGAGACGTTATGTTTTGCTCTCTCTCTCTCTTCCGCGACCATCATCATCATCACTGACTCACACACTTTTCTGCATTCTCTGATCATCCGATTCTTGTTCCCGGTGCATTATTCGCGCGCGAGCTCATCAATTCTCACGAAAACACGCGAATAGCCAGCCAGCCACCTCAATTGATGTCTAGAACACCTTTCCGAGAATATATCGCACCGCTGTCTGTCTGCTCCGCTCTGATTAGCACTTCGTCGCTGTCGTGTTTTCGTCGTCGTCGTCGAGCGAGGATCAGCCTCTCGGAATTCTAAATATATTTACACTCTTCCGCCCCACCTCCTCCTTCTGCTCTTTTCCACCCGCCTCGCAGACATCTTATCAGTCAGTGCCTCCAGCTGAAATCGATTTGTCCTAGATAAGAGCAAACCATTCTCCTCACTCTTCTCACATGGAAATGTTGCAAATTTTCTCGCGAGTTCTGTCCGTCTCGGTGTGTCATCACATGACAAACGCATCGAAAATCTTCTCCCCTCCCGCTTGCTGACGTATTCGTTACAAAGTAGTGAGCGTAATCCTCTAGTCACCCTCCGTCATTATAATACATACATGTAAAAGCGCGCGAGTAGGATAAAATGTAAAGCGGGAGTGAATCATCATTCATCGAGCGGATGAATAACACCAATTTTTCGTTTAAACACCAGAAATGAAATGGAGTGAGTGAGTGTGTGCGCAGGCGTCCAAACTATACTCTCCGCGCGCATTCATCATGCCTTCCACGTCTGTGTACATAGATAAACGCAAAGATCATTGTATCTGCCTCGATGGGAGAAGAATTGGTGGTGCGGATCCATCCACCTCGGCCTCTGATCCTTATCCGAGGACACCGGATCGCGTCCGACGATCTAACAAAGTGCGTTATCTAGTCGCTCTTTTCCGCCTCAACCTATGCGACGCGTCCTCCTCCTCCACCTCCACTTCCCAACATTTTCCCGCCATTCTCTCATATTACTCCTCTTCCAGGCTACTCACGACGCTCTTCGTTCTGCTCGAAAACTTCGACGCCAGGCATGGACACTGAAAACTCATCGGTAAGCGAGAAAACAGAATCTGGTTCTGACCGGAGCAATATCTGAACTTTTGGTTTTTAATCTTTGTGCTCGAGTCTCACCGACGACGACGGGCTCAAGTCAGAATAGGCGGGGCAGGTGGCGGCACGAGATGCGAGCACGCATTCATCATCCGCCACACCCTTCACCGACGTCGTCGTCGTCTGAACATCTTCTAGTTTTCGAGCTTTCAGAGCACACCTACTGCCGTTGTCAGCTCAATCGGCTCTGCAAGCCCGGTGACCAACAACTCGACGTCTTCCGTCTCGACGACTTCAGCGGCAGCCAGTTCAGCAGCCGGTCTGGAAGGAAGAAGCATGTCTCTCGGATCAATGACCGTCATGTCCTACGACATTTGGAAGGCCAAAGTCGCGTCAGAAAAGAAGAGACTGGAAGAGGAGCGCGCGAAGAAATGTAAGAGCATCCACGCCTTCTTTGTTGACCTTTCATCTTCTGAATCTTCAGCGTCCGCCGAACCGTTCAACCGTTCGCCGTCCCCAACGCCCGTCCGAAAGCGTGCACACACTTTTGTGGCTCAGCCTATTGTGAGTAATCATTATCCTCCTCGAGACACCCCGTGACTGCCGCGCTCTCGCAATTGGCGTCATTTCCGAACTGACTCATCAATGTTTTCCGCCAATTTGCAGAATCGCACCGAGGACATTCCAGTCGTTGCGCCGAAGAAGATGTCGGTTGACGAGAAGGGAAAAGGCAAATACATCCTGCTGCCGACGATCCCCGCGATGCGGATCTTTGTGAACGAGGCGAAGGAGGAGAAGGTGGCACCGCCGCCGACTCTTCCGCAGCTCATCGCGCCACAGCCGGTGCCTGCCTCGCTCATCGACATCCCGTCCACCTCGGCCAACATCCGTCCGTTCCACATTCCGGCCACCACTGCCGCCGTACTTCCGCGTCCGGCGCCAGTCATGCCGTCACAACAAGTCCATCAGCTGTCGCCATTCAAGCCCGTCGGCATTCAGCAGCTTCCCGCTCCGTCGCCGGTGCTTCCGACCACGTCGGCGCCGATTGTGAACAACATGTCCACCGAGCAGATCATCAGCTCGCTGACCCTCCACAACACCGTCCTTCAGCAACAGGAGCAACAACGTCAGAGCAACCAGATGCTGCAGGATCTACTGACGAATCTCGGCGGCGGCGCCGCACCACCCCCGCCACCCCAGCAGTCTCAGATGGAGCTGCTCTCGATGCTCCGTCTTCAACAACAAGCCGCCGCACTTGCCGCCGCTCTTCAAGCCGCCGGAGTCCAAGTCCCAATTACCTCGGCCCCGGCCCCAACTCTTCCGATGCTTCAGAAGCCCATAATTAGCACGCCGAACCTTCTGAACCCATTCCTCCAGCCCAACCTCTACACAAACCCGGTATAATGTTGATTGCGCTTGAACTCGAGCCTACGGCACATTTGTATTTAGAAACCAAACCAAACCAAAAGACAAAGATCCATCCATAATATACAACTTGAAGAGCTATTAGAACCGCCCGTTTCTCCGTCTAGTCGTTGCCTATCGAACCTCCTCTCTCTTTTTACTACGGTACTCCTGGCCATCTCGCATCCTCTGTCCCTCAGATTACAGTAATCCACCCTTCCCCCCTTCTCTCTCTCACACATAATTCCTTGACCTTTCTCTTTTTTCCCTTCCCCCTCAGGCAATGTGTGAGTGTGATGTTCACATTCTTCCCCTTGTTCCGCTTTGTACATACATACAAACATACATACATCATTACTAATTAATTAATAACTATATTATTTTGCTCTCGTTCCTCTCCTCTTGCAACGTAATAATAAAATGTCATGAGTATAGTGTTTGTGTTCTGATGCTCGAAGTTTGGCTCACGCGGTGAGGCTCAACGAAAAAAAAAAGAAGAAGAAGAAAGGGACCCGGAAATTGCATTTCCAATGAGAAGCGTCGAGACTAAACGGGCCAAAGCACAACTCGCAAACTATTAGCGCCGGGGAATGGCCATTGGTCGTTTGACATCGGCCAGACATCCGCGTGACATACGCCAACATAAGCACCCCCAACCGCCGATGGCCCCCAACAAAATCGGCTATGGACTGTGAAATAGCGCCAGTGGCGCGGGGACTCGACTTGGCTCCGGCCCAATCCAAAATATTTATTTATTTACGTACGTAGTACTCTCAGTCTCAGTGAATGAAATAGGAACGGTTGTATTTCGATGTCGAATGTGCTATATTTGAGCTGCAGCTTAGACCATTAGCCCCCCTCTCTGAAGCGTGTGACACCTTTTCTGCGAATGTTGTTGACCTGGGTGGGCGCTATAAAAGCGCCGTTGAAGAAAGGTTCAACTTGAATTCGTTTCGTTTATTTCCGATTTTCACACGACAACCATGTTTATTCTATTCGTTGTGCCAGTGCTCACGAGCGCCGCGATACTCATACCAGAGTTCCCGACTACCACTACAACTACCGCACGACCTGTGGTGTTTCTGAGCTCTACTGTGAACTATCTCACAACGCCCTACAGTGAGATCGCGTCGGTTACGGTACCTTCGCGAACTTTCAACACGCAGAATGATAAGATTGAGCAAAAGTTGCCGTTTTTGAAAGGTTTGAACTATAGATCTCAAGTTGTTTGGAAACAAAATGAGTTCAAGGCACGGATGACTTCAATCGTCAGGAGTTCTTCGCCATAATCACCAACGACAAATTGAGCAAGGCCGAAATTTGGGAACGAGTGGAGAAGTGGGCGGAGCAGCAGTCTGTGAGTGTGCAGGTTTGTGTTTTGCTCGCCCCCTCCTTGCACATGTCTTGTTTTTTTGCCCAGGCCGATGTGCTCGACTTCCATCAGCGGCTGTCGAGCCACGTGGAGAACTCGAAGAACCGCGTGCAGCGAATCGTCAAAAATCTGCCGGACGCACTGAAAAAGTTGTCCGAGATCATCCAGGACATTGATATCACACGGCTGCAGGTGCGCGAAGAAAACGAATTTAGACGGGAGGGGATTGGATTAAAGAGTACACCTGCCTTCGGATTAGCACTCCCCGAAAATTAGTTTTTTGCTGGTCTGGTTTCAGGAGAAAAACCGCATCGCTAATCTGTACACGTCGTTGGATCAGGACGTTTCGAAGACGTTGCAGTGGATTGTGCACCTCGTGTCCTACGAGCAGAACGAGGGAAAGGACCTCGAGCGACGGAGCCGACTGCGGAAGCTCAAAAAGGGCGGAGTCTGGACGGGAAGTGTGCAGGCGACCAATATTATTTAACCATTCCATTCTATTTATCGCAGATTTTTAGATTTTGTCTTTTTTTTGCAAAAATAGCAGGGTACCCAAAGAAAAGAGTGGCAATATAGTGAAGAAGTGTGATACACCGTAGCAAAAAGGGCAGACTAGAAGCGGGAGAATTCAAAAATGTTAAAGCGAACTTCTAGGCCATGGCCGAGGTTTCCCCTCGACACAACGCTGCGGAACAACGTAACTGCGCGTTGTTTAGTGAAAAAAATTCGAAAAGTGGCAGTTTCGTTAAGAGTGCGCAAAACGTTGCTCGGCAGCGATTTGTCGGTGAAAAACACCAAAAAATGAAGTAAACACTAATCGATGCAATTATTATCATCACCGCGAGGTTTTCTCGTGAAACTCGAGAGTCGTACCATTGGAGTGATGCTCCTCCGTTTTGAACGGTTGATTTGGTCGAGTCGGTTGAACCGCGAACCTTCCGGTGTCGTCTCCTTCTTGATCGTCTGCACATCGTCGGAAGGTGTTTGAGTGTGGGAGAGCAGACGAGATTCTCTCTGAAAGCCAGTATGCATCGGGGGTTTTTTTAATTTCAAAAATCGTGACTCACCTTGAACGCCTCTCTTCGGAAGTGCTCATGTTTGGCGGTTTCGATGCGCACCCAGTGCGGCACATCTGGCACCAGAATGTCGATGATCATCTTCGAGGCGAGGATGATGTGCTCGAGCACGACGACGAGCAGAATCTGGCCGCCCCAGGATAAGTCTGGCCAGATTCTTTGAACGAGTCCGGACTGCCCGATCAGAGCGCAGTTGACGATGACGCCGAGGATTCCGAGAAGCTGAAAATGGTGAATTTCAGATGGAGTTGTTCAGGGGAGCTTTCCACCTCCATCGCCTTTTGCCACGCGCCGATATCCTTGACCCTGCGGCCGAACGGACGTTGGACAGTGTTGCACAGTTTGAAGGCGTCGACTCGGATCTCGATGAGATTGTTGATGAGCGCGCAGACGGCGGCGAGCGGAAACGCCGGCGAGAACAGCAGAACGTAGCCGAACTGGATGAACATCTCGAGGAAGTCGTCCAACGGCCGCGCGTACACCGACATCACACTCTCCAACTCGGCCTGTGTCAGTTCGGGATTCGAGTCGTTCGACGGTTTGAACTCGGGAAGCGGAAGACGTTCGGTTTTCAGCGAGAAGTCTTCTCGGAAGATCGACGACAATGTTCTCAGTTGTTTCATTTCCTGCGGTTGCGACAACTCGTCTTTTCTCCGCTGTCGAACCTCCGAGTCTCCGGGTGGTGTGCCCACTGTGAAGAGGGAACTCGAGCCTTCCGGGCTCGTTTTCTCGCTCTCTACACTGCTTTGCCGCTTGTTTCGCACGTTTTCCACGTGTCTTCTCAGCGTTCCGTCGCTCATGCTTCTCGTCATTTTGTAGGTCAAACTGCTCAACTTCAGCTTTTCGATCATGAACGGAACGACGGTTTCCATGATGTTTTGGGTGACTTGGCGAGTGATCAGAAGAGTGGCGAGCGTCTGAAATAATAGTTTTTTGTATGCGTTCAAAAACAGCTATCTTCCGGTAAGTCTGTCGAACTGCCGGTAGCGGCCTGACATCGGCCATCCGCTTGACATACGCAAATTTACCCTCCCAACCGCCAGTGGCGGCGGAATAGCTTAAATCAGATATAGGTCAGTGGCTCACTTCTTGAAGTCGTTTCATGTCCCGAAGTACAAAAGCGATGTAGAAAAGGGAGCCGAACGCGGTGACAAACTGGAAGAGGACGATCTTGGTGATAAGGAAGTCTTCGTACTCGTCGTCGGTTCGGTAGTTTTCTGGAAAAAACTTTCAATCAATAGAGATTGAAACTATTATAGACGTTACCAAGATCATTGAGAAGCAGTGCCAATCGGCGGTAGATCTTGTCACTGATAACAATCATCAGTGCATAGACGACCATCGGTAGATAGCAGATCCATGACAAGATAAACGTGTCAGCGAAGTAGCTGAAAAGTGGAAACTTTCGAAGTTTCTTCCAGTTTTTTTTGGTGCTTACAAGTCAGCCAAATCTTGGACAGTGAAGATGGCTAGCATGGCCAGAAACATGCCGACGACGCAGAGAATAGTGATGGGATAGGTGATCACTGAAATGTTATTTTCTGATTTCCATCTGATACCCGTGTTTTTTTCTTACGGTATCTGACGACCGTGTGCTTCCAAGTCGGATAGAATGGTTCCAACCGCCCGGAAACTGGGTTCGGCGCCAGGTAGTCGCCCTGAAATGCTGGTCGTGGATCCTGGAGGTACGAGTCCTGGGTGGCATCGTAGGTTCCCCATTTGAACGCCAGCTCGGCCTGAACACGTTTCCACCACTCCAGATAGATTGTTGACCAGATGCAGTTGAAGAAGGCGAACAGCACGAAGCAAATGTCCGAGATCAGTTGGTACAGGTCGTGCTTGTCTTCCGGATGGTTCTTGTACTTGAACCCGCCCAGGAACCACATCAAGATTCCCAATAGTGAAGGGAACCAAAGTGCGGTTGTCATGTGCCCGAGCCACGCGAAGTACATGGCGATCTCGGTTCCGAAGTAGTCTTTGATCTGGTCGATCGGTTGTTCTTCAATCGAGAACACCCATTTCTGCTGGAGATGCTTCAAGAACTCAGCGTTATGCAGTGCCGACACGTGCTGCACCACATTCATCAGAATGAGTCTCGGCACAATCGCAGTCCCCTCGGTGAAAGTGATCGTTCTTGAGGGGAGCTTCAGCGTGAGCCCACCCTTCCCGGCTCTCATCATGTCCACCATCTGCTTCACAATAATCGTGCGCTCCATCGGCGACAGAAACGTGTTCTTGCCCTCGACGCCGGCGAAGAACTGCGCCTCCTCGAACGAGAAGTCTCGCATTCCTCCGCCGAACTTGGTCTTGATCGCCTTCTTGATGTGACACAACTCGGCCCCTTTTAGCAGACTGAAAATTAGAGTTGTAGGGAAAACCACAAAAACCTGCAAAATCTCGAAAAGATTTATATTTTTTGTGATTGCACCATTTTTTGTTTCGAATCTAAGCACGAAAAGTTTCTATTCTGCTGGAAATCAAGAAGAGGCGGGGCATCGGGTGTTTTTTCGAACGAAAATATTGACATTACCTCTTGTAGTCAGCTGTCAGGTAGATGGCGTAGCAACTGTTCAGTCGGTGGTAGCGAACCTCGATTCGCAGATTCGGCTCGTGCTCCCGCATCTGCTGCACCAGCCACGTCACCGACGTCTTGTTCTCCACGTCATCGTTCGAGAACTGCATTGTGATCAGAAGATCGCAGTGGCTCGACGCGGAGGCGAATCTGAAATGGAGGTTCCAGATGAGCGCGGAAGATCAGAAGTTTCCCGAAAATACCTCCAAAGGTCGGAACTGAGCGCGAACCTTTGCGTCTCAACGATTCCGTCCTGGATAATTGCGCCAACTTTGTTGTGAAGAGTGGTCATCACACCTTCAATTGCTTTCATTTCTCCTCGAGAGAAAACAATCAGAAAATGGGTGGAGACGACTTGAAAATGACGTGGCAGAGGGGAAAAGAAGAGAAAAGAACGCGGAGAGGATGGTTTGCCGGCCACTATGCACCGTTTCACATGAAGAGAATGCCATAAAATTTCCGAAATTTTATATTTCTTGCATCGCAAAAAAACGGAAAACAAACGTCGAAACGTGCGGCCAGAATGGGAATTTCGGCTCTTGGGACACCAGAAAAGTCGCGAAAATCGATGAGAGTCTCAATGGCACATTCTCCTACATTATTCATGCTCTCGCCTTGTTTCTTATTTCTTCTCTCCACTTTTTCCTCTCCGGAAACAAAAAAAAGAGGCGGCTGCTCGATATTTATATTTACAGTGTTGCTCAAACAAGGGCCGCGTGGGGGAGGAGGCTGCCTCCTCGAAATCGATTATTCGCGCATGTTTTGAAGAGAGCGGGGGGACGACGACGACTACTGGGCAACAATTAAGAGCATCATGAAGGGGCAACGAAGTGAGGCGAGCGTGTGTGTGGAAGCGCAGGCGGACAACGACATCATCTGCCATCTGCCCTCCACGTCGGGGGATTCGGTCGCAGTGACACGGGGGAATGAGTTTCAGAGTCAGAGTTGCACTGAACACGCGCAGAGTTGAATCTGTTGGAATGAAAGAAATTCAGAAAGTTCAGGCATTGCTTTCTCCAAAAATACCATCTGAAATAGAGTTGCACCGGACTTTTGCCAACTTTTTCGGGCTTTGGTTTTCGAGAACTTTGAAAAAGCAGAGAAAGGTTAGGAAAAAAACAATGTCTGAAATTTCTAAATTTCTTTCATCTTAGTTGGTTCAACTATGTATTTTGAAAGTAAGTTTCAAATTTTGGCCGAACTTTTGTTATTTTTCGCTTTTCTTCGAATTCGCATGCTTTTCCAAACATAGCTATTTCTTTTCATATATTTTTATCATCTCCTATTTTTGCCACGTCATTCCGAAACATGATACCTGACTCACCGCCGAGCACATCATCTCCAGTTTCTTTTTCGCTCGTCTTCGCCTCGACGATTCCCTTTCTTTCGTCGATTTCATCGTCGTCAAAGTCGAAAGAAACGTCGAATACGATAGGAGCGGGTCCGGAAAACGAGATAGACCGCTGGCGTCGGAGCATTCTCCGGAACCTTCTCAGACTTGTTTCCGCCAGCCATTTTACACCAACTGTGCCGCTTTTTCGCTTCTTCTGCTCTCCTATCTCTCTTGTTTTTTTCCCGCTCTCCTTCGATTCTCCCACGGAACTCGCCCGAGATCAATTTTTAATTTTTTACATCTGAGAACGCTTCCATGAAAAAGTTTTTTATTCTTTTCGGCTTGTTAGCCTGGTAAAGAATCAAAAAGATAACAGGAAATAGAATGATGACATGGTACAGATCGATCAGCGACATAGTTGTGAGTCGATGCTCAGAAGTGAGATTTGTTAATATAAAAAAGATAGAAGCGACGGTTTTTTGATTATAAAGCTCAAAATTTTCAGACGTAGAATTTTTCAAACGGTTTACGAACGAATAAATCGCACCTGGATTCGTTTCAAGGGATGTTATGGTCGGGATAAAAAGAATGACGGGGGAAAAGAAACTAGACACATAAACTAACAGCTTCAGATCGTTCGGATCGCGCCGGAGGGTCCTTGAACGTTCGATTCTCCGTCCGGGTTGTCAGATGGCTGTTCTCCATAGCGGGATAGTAAGGATATCTCAATCTGGAACAAATAGTTACTTTCAACGAATGACCTGTTGAAAGCTTGAACATACCACTCGCAACCCGCGCTCCATCGGATTCCTGATATGGAATCCAACTTTGTGATAAACGTCGCGGTTTTCACGATCGAGAAACTCTTGAAGCTCTTCCAGCTTTCTCCGATACGTCGACTTCATGAAAATGTGTGTGGCGTAGCATGTAAAGCAGCCCAGCAAGGTTTCCAGCACCGTCGTCGCAGTAATCTGGAAACGTTCGCGATAATTTTTATCGCCGATGCATAGAAGGGAACCAACCGCTTCAGCATCCGCGAAATACTTGTTTATTCGCACTATTGTGTTCTCCCAGACTTCTCGAGACACCTGGAATTTTCATTGATCTATTTCAGCCGCGCACCAGATGTTTCTACCTTTTCAGTGAGCCTTGCCGGGTATTCCGCTTCAAATTGAACATCAAGGCCTTTCGTGTAGTCCCGTTGAATGAAAATCTGACCATTTAACTAACGAAGTTGCGATATTTTCGATATAAAAGACCGAGTTACCTTCCTACATTGATTCAGGATTATTACTTCCGTCTCATACTGCCGTTCTGTTCTGTCCGAAGCTCCGTTTCGGATTTGAACCGCTGGTTGCGGTTTCGGCATTTCCAGCCTAAAAAGAATAGGCTTGTTTGTAAAAAAACGGCGATGAGAGAGGCTTCATGAAAAAAAGGAGAAGCGCGTATCGGCCGGTGAATGTCTGCATATTCGCGTCGCAGTGTGTGCACTCAAAGCATACGAGTGACGCCGTCCACCGTATCCGTAGTTTATTCTTCGTTCGACAAATTGTTTTTTTTTCGTCCCAAAATGCTGAAATTCTCTGGATTTTCAGCGATAATTCTTGGTTTTTTCATAAAATATCGATTACCCCTACTATTCAGTCTGTAAAAAACCAAAAATCGTCATGTTGGAAAAATCGATAATGTTTTTGTGTCCGCCGATGCCTTTCCCTTCCAACAGTTTGTTTCGAAACTCGAACATTTCGTTTCAGGTAATCATGGGAAAGATTATGAAGCCCGGAAAGGTCGTCCTCGTCCTTAGAGGAAAGTATGCTGGACGCAAAGCCGTCGTCGTCAAGCCACACGATGATGGAGCCACCGACAGAACCTACCCACACGCCATCGTCGCCGGAATCGACAGATATCCGCTGAAGGTATCCCCCTATATCAACGATTGGATATATTCATTCACTCTTTCTTTCAGATCACCCGCGCCATGGGAAAGAAGAAGGTCGAGAAGAGAAACAAGCTGAAGCCATTCCTCAAGGTCGTCTCCTACACCCACTTGCTCCCAACCCGCTACTCTGTCGACGTTACCTTCGACAAGACCAACATCAACAAGGAGTCGCTCAAGGTTCCGAAGAAGAAGAGAAACGCTCTCTGCGAGGTCAAGTCCAAGTTCGAGGAGCGCTACAAGACCGGAAAGAACAAGTGGTTCTTCACCAAGCTCCGTTTCTAAACTTGTATGTTTATCCTTGTTTTTCTCATGAATAAACATTGTTAACATTGACTTGCCTCGATGTATGTGACACGCCAACCCGGCCAGCTTTATTTTATTCCCCAGTGAATCGTCAAAGACAAAGCCTCCGTTCTCTTCAGAATCAATATCCTTCCGTTGGGCTCCGCCGCCCTCCTTTCGTGCTCATTATCCATTCCGCCCGTGTTCCGCTTCTCGCCGTCTCCGTCTCACCTGCCAACGTCTCCATGACAACTACGGCCACGCCTGACCCCCCTCGCCTCTGACACCAATTCGTACACTTTCTCAGAATGACCGACCTCTTATCAACATGGCTTTCTCCCACATTTCTGAGGACTCTTCTATTGGATCCTGACAAATCCAAGTCGACATGTATTCAAATTGCGCGATTCGTCGCCGCCTATTACCTCGATTACCTCCTTTTTCTTCCCGCCGAAGAGGGAAATCTGCCCTCGCTATACTTGTGGGGTAATTTGAAAGAAGAAGGTGACGTTGACCTGGTTTTCTGTCTGAATATTCGAGATTTCAGATCTGAAACCGACGGATGTTGTGTTGGATCGCGTCAAAGTCAGCGCAATGCTACCCGCCGAGTTCTCGCCGGCGCTTCCGGCTCTTCTGATGGTTAAGTGCGATTCGCTGATCGAGGCGATCAGTTATGCCGACCACTTTGACGATCGTCGCACGAGTCTTGTGCTTCGCCTGCTTGCCGACTCGCTTCACGTGTAAAAACCCCCCGATTCTCCTGCGAATTCGATTATACTTTTCCAGGAAAGACTTGACGACTGACTACATCAAGTCGATGATCATGGACAATTTGGAGCAGCAAATCGAAGAGAGCTCGAAGAACAACTCGATGTCCAAGTTTAGCCAGACGTTCACCGAATCAATACTCCAACTCGACGTGGCAATGCAAACCGATCTGGTGCTGTTTCTCGAGCAGCACTTGATATCCACCGCCGAGTTCATTTACTCGGAGCTTCCGCTGGAATCGGAAGAAGTGCTGCCGAATCCGGTTTACGAGAGCCCAGGAAAGTCGGACAGCGATGAGTCGAAGGCTTTCACGCAGATTTACGGATACATTTTGATTCTGTTGGACTCGTACGCAAGATCGAATCGGATCACGGAGCAGCTCAACTGTACTGTGAAGATTTTGACGAAAGAAACTGTGAGATTTATCCGGTTTTCTGGATGCGTCTGAAATCGGTATCTTTCAGCTCGGAAACCGAGTCAGCGCGAGTTTATCCCTCCATCGCGTACTTCTTCTCATGCTTCGCATCACTTACCGCCACTTGTTCAGCACATCGCTGAAACAGAAAAACAAAGCGAAGACCGACAAAATTGTGGAGAGATACAAGGTGTTGCTGCGAGAAGAGGACGGAGAGCACGAGCTGCTCCAGAAGTGGTTCGAAACTGCGGAAGAGGAGGAGAAGGAGAGAGTGCAGCATTTTATCGATTGGATGAAGAATAACTATGAGCAGGTGGGAGGATCTGAAGCTTTATCGCGAAGAAGATCGGATGTTTCCAGACGGCATCTCTTCCGCCACTGCACGCGAAATCAAGAGAGTTGTGGCTCCGGAGGATAGTGCTGAACAGCACGACGAACCATAGAGACCTGCGTCAGGAGAGGACCATCGACTGGTTCAGATCTGTGTGCCATCCGAAGCATCGCGTTTGCGATGTTGTCATGTCACAAATGCTCTTCGTCAACTCGCAATGGACGAGCCCCGGCTTCACTTTCATTCAGCCGGGATGTCTTGCACTCCGGTTATCCATCCATCCTCACGACCTCTGTCTCGGAACAACATCTTCAGCGGCCAACTTTTCGGTGTCAGCCCGAGACATTCTGTATAGTCCACGCGTGGAGTTTGCCAATGCCGCTAAGGAAGACGGAAGACTGTTCACGCCGCGGGAGCCGCCTCCGACGAGTCCCGACCTGATCTCGAAATATGCTCGGACACATCAGGAACTGACCGCTCAGATGGCTCAGACGGCGCGATTCTTCAATCCGTTCGAAAAACAGATGCGGATCTTCACGCGGCAACAGGATCAGTTGCAACGGGAAGTGATGAGAGAGACCGAGTTCTTGAGCAGAGCCGAGCTCTACGATTATCCAGAGTCGAACGGCGAAGCTTCAACGCCCTTACCTTCTAAGCACATCGCGGACGAAGCGTTGGCTCGGCAGCTCAACTTGCTCAACGAGAAATTGGATATAGTTGTGAAGGGGCTCGCCGAGCGCGGAAATCGTTCGATGTACATTCGAGAGGACGACGAGGAGTCGGAAATTGCCGATCTGCCACTTCACTACGACGACGCGCCCGTATCGAAGGAAGCACCGACGATCGAGAAGTTGGACTTTGGGCTGTTGTCCTCGAGAACCCCGGCTCCAATCGCATCAGAGATCTCTCAGGAGGAGCTGAAAGGATCTTCGATGCCGGAAGATCAGAGTCATTTGTCGACAGCCAAATCGTTCACAAACCCCCTCTTCGCCTCCTCGCTCGCCGGCAACCTCTCCGCAAAAAGCAGTCTTGTCAGTTCGAACAAACCGATGCCTCTCGACTGGATGCGAATGTTGCCGTTGGAACCGGTAAGCGAGCGATTCGTGGACAACTTGCTGACCTACGACAACAAGGGGACGACGTCTGCAACCGACCGGATTCCAGTTTCTGCACGAAAGGTGGTGAGCGATCGCGGAATTCAGACGACGACGACAACGACGACGACGACGACGAAGAAGCAGTACGAGGAGACGAGAAAGATCGGCGAGACGCAGACCGACAGCGGGTTTCTCGAGGGCAGCCTCGCGAAATCGAAGAAAACGGTGGACATGAGTTCGATACGAGAGCTGAGTCAGGACGACATTCGCAATGTGTTGAACAAGGTCTCCTATTGATGTAGGGTCTTTCTATTATTTCTGCAAAATTATATTTTATTGTGAACGAGAATCGCTCCAACTTTCAATAATATATATTTTACCGTTCGAACGCACTTTTTCGCACATCGTCAATTTGCGCATTTTTGAGCCGTTTTAAGGTTTATTTTCATTGATTTTGTGTCTTAACTCTTCGAAAATGTGTAATTTTTAAAACAATTTTCAAAAATGGTAAAAAGGTCGAAATGCGCTTATAATTGAAAATCATCGACAGTTCTCAGACAGACGGACGGCAGGTCTCGCCACGCTACCATAAACTTTTTTCCGAAAAATCATATATGCGCCTTTAACCTCATTTTCTGGGGAGCGCGGTTTGAAAAAGTTGTTTAAAGGCACAGATGATCATTCGGAAAAAAGTTTATGGTAGCGTGGCGAGACCTGCCGCCCGTTTGTCTGAGGACTCTCGATGGTCTTTAACTCTATATACTGACAATATGCGCTCGCAGGGTGCAGTGATTCAGGTTTTAGTGGTTTTAATCCCGTAAAAGATCACGGACCCGAAAAAGTTACGGTGACATGCGTATGAGCTCCGGAATTTGTGCCGTGCAATTCTGTTGTGTCCCGAATGAATGCTTCAATATCCGCAATCTTCGAGAATACCACGAGATTCCTCTTCTTCCACAGATTGACACAGATTCGGTTCGTCGTCCATTATACACGCAGCCACTCAAGGACGAGTGCCGGCCGAGTGCACCCTTCCATGACCGGCGGTCAAACATATCAGAATCAGGTGCGCCTGCGCAGTCCCTCCAACGCGGATCTCACCTTTCTCCTCTCGTCGTTCTGTGGCGTGTTGACGAGTTCGCTGCCGAAAAGGGCATATTTTCTAGGCACCGAATTCCGGGTTCAAACGACTTTTCTAGAAGATCTCTATCTCTCACTCCACCCACCTCCTATCACTACAAAACCGTCAGAATATCGCACTCTGCAGAAGGTGTCGCGAGAAAAATAACATTTTCGTTTCGATGAGATGATTCTTTTTCTTATTCCCCCCGAAACTCCCAAAGCATCATCTGAAAACGACGCGCGCAGTCCACAAAAACCAGTATTTTTCAATTCACAAAGAGGGTAGTGGACGACGCATTAGTAGTCAAAAACACAATTAACTTTGGAAGTCGTGAACGAATACAGCTAGTATGTGTGTAGTATCTCGTCCTCCTATCTACCACCACAACACACACCGCCTCTGCCCTTCGTGAATTCGGAGATTCTAATCAAACAACTTTTAAATTGTTTAGGTAACGTTCCGCGCAACAGTACAGTTTTCATTCGCTACCCCTTTAAAGTGTCAAGTTAAAATTGTTCGCCACCCAAAATGTTTATGCTAAAAGTTGTAGGAGATGGAAAATAGTTTCCGAGAAACCTGTCTCGGAAACTTGCAATCACAACCTTTCGCCTCTCCTCCCCACCCCTCTCTAGACTAGTCTGTCACCTATTGATTGGACGAATCGAGGTCATTTTCCGAAACACCGACTAATCTCTCGATTGTCCCCCCTCTCGTTCATCATCCGAAACCGAATATGTAGATTCAAGTTTTTATTCGTTCGCTCAGACAAACTTCCCTTATAACTGACGCGGTCTTTTACGGTTTGTCAGTGACAAATAAAAAACTGAAGCCAGGATGCCACCATTGGCTTCACCGAAACGGCCATTTGGCGGGACATTGACGCCAGTGGCGGGCAGAAAATGCTAGCTGGTCTGTTTTCACCGACCAAGCAAGTTTCCCGGTCAACGGTAGTATCCTGACTTCATGAAAAATCCCCACACCTTCTAGAAATCCGCCAATTGGCGGTCCACTGGCGGGTTTTTTGCCCCGTTCATCGTTTTCTCACTTTTGCCACCTTTCAACGGAACGGTTTCCACTTATTTTGAGTGTTTTTTTTGCAGTAATGGCCAAACCAGAAAGTGTCAGTTCGACTAATTGGGCGCGAAATGTGTGGTCGAACACGGAGTTCTATCTGTACAAACTGCTGTTCAACCGATTCACACTGATCCTCTTCTACGCCTTCTGGTTCCTGTTCGGCGTCCTCGTCCTCCGAAAGACTCAGAATGCGATTGCGGCGGTTCGTTACGTGAAGGCGAACAGCGAGTCGGTGTCGCTCTCCTCGATCGAGAACTCGCGCGAGTTCGCTGATCTCATCGCCACGTTGAACCAGAAGTTTCCGCGTCCGCCGGCGATCTTTCTTCTGAACCAGTACGCGTTGAACATGACGGACAACTTTTTGTGCAACACTGCCACGTTGTCGGGCGTACACGAGCGGTTCATTTTTGTGACTTTGGACACGGTCGCCCGGGATACCATCAAGAAGCGATGGCCGCAAATTCAGCAATTCCATTGGCCGACTCCATCGCTTTATGTGAGTTTTTTTTAAAAGAAAAACTATTGATTGAAGAAGTTTAAACTTTAGAAACCATTCTCTTTTGCTGAAGGAGCCTATCAAACTATCTACCTGTTGAGATCGAATTTGGCGTTGGCACTCATAAAAAAGTGAGATTTTGAATCCGAACGGTTCTCATCACAAAACATTGAGCTTCAGAGGAAAATCGTTCTGGATGATGCAGCAGGATACGTTTTGGCGGAAGAACATCTTCGAGATGAACTACGAAGACGACATGTCCTACGACGCGATTTTCGACCAGCTCGGAAGCGAGTCGGACGATTCTATGAGGAAAGAGTGGGTCAACGGAGCCAACTTCTTCATCCGAGCCAACAATGACACGCAGCTGTTTTTCGAGAGCATGTCCGAGAAACTGGCTCACTGGTACACACCAGACATGGGAATCATGATTCAACAGTGTCACACTTGGAAGCGTCCGATCTGCTCTTATATTCCACACAAGTTAGCTGATCTTTCCTTTTTTTGTTTTTCCATAAGATCGCTTTCAGCGTGGTGTACTCCTGGGAATGGATGTTCACGGAGCAAAAAGATCCACCGTACCTGATGCAGTTGGACTGCGAAACCGATGGAGGATCAAAGTTGATGCAGCTCGGTCGGTACGGATTCCACTTTGTGAACCCCGACGGCAGCTGTAACAACGAGAAGGTCGCTTTTGCGAAGCAGAAAATGGAGAACGGCACGGTGGAGGTGAAGATGTCGAAGACGTTGCCATCGTGGGGAAGGCTGCAGTTCAAGGCGTACTGGTACATTGTTGATTACATGCTCTGGACCCCGATCATCGGAGACTATCTGAAACCGTACCTGGCGATGGTCGGATTCATCCTCATGATAACCATCTAGTGTTCAGCTTTCGTACAATGCTTGCTCTAAACGGGTTACAATTTCCTGATTGCTCTTTGTCTGTGATATGTTTTTCTGTGGCAGTATTGCTTTTTACCTTTTTCTCTGCTTCCCTGAGAACAATAAACGTTTCTTTAGAAACATGACTAAACGTTCGGAACAAAGGTGACTTTTCAGTATAAAATGAGAGTCAGAGCTAAAGTCAGAAACACAGAAAAGCAATGATTCTTGGAGCAACAGTTTAATGTCGAGCAGAAGAAGTATGACCTCCCTATCCATTAGAGAGAATGATAAAGATTTTCATTGAATTGGAAATTTTTGTTGGTTATTCTCCGGATAACTTTCGGAGCTCCTAGAAGTTGTAACCAATTTTCCCGTTTCACGTGACATGCCAGCATTGCCACGTGGCACAATGAAGTTATTTTGTTGTGCTTCAATATTAAAAGTTCAATTTCAGCATGATGATGCCGAGAGGAAAAGTGAGTTGTTTTTGGGTTTTTGTAGTTTTCTGTTGACAAAATTCTCTGAAAACCGCACTTTCAGATTTGCCATTTGATTCTCCTGCAGCTGATTGTTTCGCTGCATTTTACTGTAACAGTAGGAAGTCAGGAAGACTGTGAGCAGTAGCAAATGCTCATTTCAAAATTTCGCTGAATATTTTCAGATATCCCAGATAGGAATGTATGCACTTTCGACACAATACCGCGCGTTTTCACGAATTCGGGAAAAGTCGTCGGCTTCGAGTGGCCGTCGTCGTGTCGCGTTTTCTACGGGGAGCTCGATTTGCCGGCGTTCGATTTGTCGCGCGCTAATTTCTCGCGATTGGTAAATACACAATTTATTTTTTCGTTGAATTTCAGTCCGTAGCTCTACTGTTTAAGGAGTACGTTATCGGGAGAGTCGTGATGATCGGAACCGACCAGCGCAGATTTCCGGCGATGCCGAATTTGCGGGAAATCAGAGCGATGTCTGACAGACCGGGTCTCGTGATTCTGAACAACGAGGAGCTGCGAGACATGCGAGCGCTGGTGAACTGGCAAAAGGATCTGAAAATCCTGTACACCGAAATGCCAGTGTTCATTTCGGGGAATCCGAATTTGGAGACTGTAAACTATCCGGTTCGGATGACATCGGAGGCTTCTTTTTTTTCTGAATTCTGAATCGATTCCAGAAGATGTTCCACACACCGTACTCTCCGCTTTCCTGCGAGAAACGACTCACTCCGAACTATGACGTCACTTTTGCCGAAGCGCAGTCCCTCGCCGTCGCTCTTTCCATTCTCGTCCTGATGATGACCATCTTCGTCTATCCGATGAGCATGGGTGATGTGGTACGAGGCACCACGTGAGATTCGCGTCTGAAATTCGATTTTCAGAACATCTACTTCGTTCCGGAGTATCATTCGACCTATTGAAACTTATTACAGATCATGAAGATTCTTTTTTGGAAACGTTGCTCTCTTTTGTTGGTTTGAGTGCCACCTCATAAAAAAATTGGCAAGATCAATATACTCTCTTTATTATCATTCTTCCGATCGTTTTGAATCAGTGTGCTACCTGGCTTCTCAGACACAATTCATTGCGGTTTGGAGAAAATAGAAACTTTATTTATTGATGTTTCAGACGGGCTCGGAACACACTTGACACGTGGCGGGACACGCGTACTCGACGCGCAGCCGGTCGTCCGTCTCGCACAGCCCCGACGCCTTATAGTCGGCGCAGTTCGAGAGTCGGTCCACACAGCTGCCCGCCGACACGCCGCACAAATCGCACGTCCGCGCGCAGTTGTACTTCATGATGGGCTGCTGGGATGAGCTCGCCGAGCACAAGTCGAGCGTCTTGAACAGCTCACAGTAGGGATGGAGATCGCGGCATTGTGACGAGACGAGCGGAACGAACGAGAGGAATACGCAGAGAAGCGGCCGGAACATGACTGCGAATGAAAAGTTTGTTTTCTGAAGCTGTCCTGAAACGACAAAAAGTGTGGGATAGTCAAACAGAGCGTTCGGGGAGGGGCGGGGGGAACGGCCTAACTTTCCCATACTGGTTTTCTCTTCTACGTTATATTGTCTTCTCGCGGCCAAACTATCTGCTATCACAAACACATATTGTGTCCTAACTTGTTCCGTGCAAACCTAGGTTATACACATTTGAAAGAGAATTTAAAAGTGACCAAAATTTTTCGTATTCTGGTATTTCGTACCCTAGCTCTGCATAGTATTAGTGCTCCAGCACAAGCGCGGTCTCAATTGAATATGGGAAACGGTGCGACGATGAAAGGTCATTGCCAAGCTCGAGTCACTACGACTCGAATGTCAGCGAATTGCATGATAAGAGAATGTATTTGGAAGAAAAAGAACACAATCAGAAGTTTAAACCGGTTTATTTTCAGATATTTTAGTTTCAGGAATTTAGCGTTCAGTGTTTTTTTCAGGATAACAGAAAAAGATGAAGTCGACGTCGCACGGCCAGAAGACGTTACGGTGTTGGAAAGTGTGTCGCACGGCCAGAAGACGTTACGGTGTTGGAAAGTGCTACCGGAAAAATCCTGAGAAGAGTTAAAACCACGATCCGTAATTTTGTGATCCAATAGTAGTCGCCGTCGATAAATAGTGAGTCAATACTGAAAGAAGCAAACAGTTTGGGAAGTTGGATTATGAATACATACCGTTGATGCACAATAAACCAGGAACTAGTCGGAGTATCCTCGAGATGGTGACGTGGCAGTTGTCTGAAAGAGTATTTTTAGAAGCATCGAGAAAAGAACAGAGAAACCCTGGATTACTGTGAAGTGGGCATATTCCGTCATGTTGTAACCACTTCTAGTAGCCGTCTATAGTTGGTGAGTCGTGGCTGAAATATAACACATTTGGGAAGTTGGATTATGAATACATACCATTGATGCACGATAAACCAGGAACTAGTCGGAGTATCCTCGAGATGGTGACGTGGCAGTTGTCTGAAAGAGTATTTTTAGAAGCATCGAGAAAAGAACAGAGAAACCCTGGATTATTGTGAAGTGGGCATATTCCGTCATGTTGTAACCACTTCTAGTCGCCGTCGATAGTTGGTGAGTCGTGGCTGAAATATAACACATTTGGGAAGTTGGATTATGAATACATACCGTTGATGCACGATAAACCAGGAACTAGTCGGAGTATCCTCGAAATGGTGACGTGGCAGTTGTCTGGAAGAGTATTTTTAGAAGCATCGAGAAAAGAACAGAGAAACCCTGGATTACTGTGAAGTGGGCATATTCCGTCAAGTCCGTATCCACTTTTAGTCGCCGTCGATAGTTGGTGAGTCGTGGCTGAAATATAACACATTTGGGAAGTTGGATTATGAATACATACCATTGATGCACGATAAACCAGGAACTAGTCGGAGTATCCTCGAGATGGTGACGTGGCAGTTGTCTGAAAGAGTATTTTTAGAAGCATCGAGAAAAGAACAGAGAAACCCTGGATTATTGTGAAGTGGGCATATTCCGTCATGTTGTAACCACTTCTAGTCGCCGTCGATAGTTGGTGAGTCGTGGCTGAAATATAACACATTTGGGAAGTTGGATTATGAATACATACCATTGATGCACGATAAACCAGGAACTAGTCGGAGTATCCTCGAGATGGTGACGTGGCAGTTGTCTGAAAGAGTATTTTTAGAAGCATCGAGAAAAGAACAGAGAAACCCTGGATTATTGTGAAGTGGGCATATTCCGTCATGTTGTAACCACTTCTAGTCGCCGTCGATAGTTGGTGAGTCGTAGTTGAAATATAACACATTTGGGAAGTTGGATTATGAATACATACCGTTGATGCACGATAAACCAGGAACTAGTCGGAGTATCCTCGAGATGGTGACGTGGCAGTTGTCTGAAAGAGTATTTTTAGAAGCATCGAGAAAAGAACAGAGAAACCCTGGGTTACTGTGAGTTGGGCATATTCCGTCAAGTCCGTATCCACTTTTAGTCGCAGTCGATAGTCGGTGAGTCGTGGCTGAAATATAACACATTTGGGAAGTTGGATTATGAATACATACCATTGATGCACGATAAACCAGGAACTAGTCGGAGTATCCTCGAGATGGTGACGTGGCAGTTGTCTGAAAGAGTATTTTTAGAAGCATCGAGAAAAGAACAGAGAAACCCTGGATTATTGTGAGTTGGGCATATTCCGTCAAGTCCGTATCCACTTTTAGTCGCAGTCGATAGTCGGTGAGTCGTGGCTGAAATATAACACATTTGGGAAGTTGGATTATGAATACATACCATTGATGCACGATAAACCAGGAACTAGTCGGAGTATCCTCGAGATGGTGACGTGGCAGTTGTCTGAAAGAGTATTTTTAGAAGCATCGAGAAAAGAACAGAGAAACCCTGGATTATTGTGAAGTGGGCATATTCCGTCATGTTGTAACCACTTCTAGTCGCCGTCGATAGTTGGTGAGTCGTGGCTGAAATATAACACATTTGGGAAGTTGGATTATGAATACATACCGTTGATGCACGATAAACCAGGAACTAGTCGGAGTATCCTCGAAATGGTGACGTGGCAGTTGTCTGGAAGAGTATTTTTAGAAGCATCGAGAAAAGAACAGAGAAACCCTGGATTACTGTGAAGTGGGCATATTCCGTCAAGTCCGTATCCACTTTTAGTCGCCGTCGATAGTTGGTGAGTCGTGGCTGAAATATAACACATTTGGGAAGTTGGATTATGAATACATACCATTGATGCACGATAAACCAGGAACTAGTCGGAGTATCCTCGAGATGGTGACGTGGCAGTTGTCTGAAAGAGTATTTTTAGAAGCATCGAGAAAAGAACAGAGAAACCCTGGATTATTGTGAAGTGGGCATATTCCGTCATGTTGTAACCACTTCTAGTCGCCGTCGATAGTTGGTGAGTCGTAGTTGAAATATAACACATTTGGGAAGTTGGATTATGAATACATACCGTTGATGCACGATAAACCAGGAACTAGTCGGAGTATCCTCGAGATGGTGACGTGGCAGTTGTCTGAAAGAGTATTTTTAGAAGCATCGAGAAAAGAACAGAGAAACCCTGGATTACTGTGAAGTGGGCATATTCCGTCAAGTCCGTATCCACTTTTAGTCGCCGTCGATAGTTGGTGAGTCGTGGCTGAAATATAACACATTTGGGAAGTTGGATTATGAATACATACCATTGATGCACGATAAACCAGGAACTAGTCGGAGTATCCTCGAGATGGTGACGTGGCAGTTGTCTGAAAGAGTATTTTTAGAAGCATCGAGAAAAGAACAGAGAAACCCTGGATTATTGTGAAGTGGGCATATTCCGTCATGTTGTAACCACTTCTAGTCGCCGTCGATAGTTGGTGAGTCGTAGTTGAAATATAACACATTTGGGAAGTTGGATTATGAATACATACCGTTGATGCACGATAAACCAGGAACTAGTCGGAGTATCCTCGAAATGGTGACGTGGCAGTTGTCTGGAAGAGTATTTTTAGAAGCATCGAGAAAAGAACAGAGAAACCCTGGATTACTGTGAAGTGGGCATATTCCGTCAAGTCCGTATCCACTTTTAGTCGCCGTCGATAGTTGGTGAGTCGTGGCTGAAACATGAAATTTTGAGATTCGAACAACTCAAACATTGCTAACGAATCCGGGAAGAAGTACTGAGATGTACAGTAGTAGTACCAGGTTTTCCACGAACCCGATCAAAGTTCGAAGATCCCAGCGATTAGTTTTCCTGTCGCAGATCTCTGAAACCGTCAATTTTGTGGAGATCAAAGAGTAACCAGAAAAACCACCTGTGCTAGAGGTGAGAGAGAGAAAGAGAGAGACAGAGCCATCCACTTCGGTAGTGAGTCCATACTGAAAGAATCAAAAATTTGGGAAAGTGGATTAGGTCTACATACCATTGATTCAAGATGCATTAGGTCATTGGTCAAAGCGTTGACAACACGATCCGTAAACTTCTGTAGTCGTCGCTATGGCTGATAAGTGAACCTATGGCTGAAAAGAGATGGTTCTGAAAGATTTAGATGGTCCAGGAAAAGTCGCCGTAAAGCTGAAACGAAGAGAAGATCTGAAAAAAAAACTGAAAAAATGAGTTCTGAAAAAAAACTGAGAATAAGAAGAGAAAAAGGAACTTACGGAGAAACATCGTTGAAGTTGCTCAGTGACCTGGCTGAAAAGAGATTCGATAAAGTTTAAGGAAGGTTAAAGATGGTTACGGTCAGAGTGGTAGCACATTGCATAAAATGATACGGGATTTGGAGGTGGGTACGGTTGATACGAAGATACGAAGGAGTCCAAGAGTCCAAGTAACGGATTATGGAGGTGGGTAAGTCCAGGGTATTGTGCACAGATCCGGCCCGGGCGGGAACAAAAAAGTCGGGAGAAACGGAAAAAAAGAAACGGAAACGGAAAAAAAGAAACGGAGAAGTCGGAAGAAACGGAACAAAAAAAGAAACGGAAGAAGAAGAAACGGAAAAAAAAGAAACGGAAAAAAAGGAACGGAAACAGGAAAAAAGAATGGAAAAGTCGAAGAACCGGTAAAAAAGAACGAGAAAGTCGGAAGAAACGGAAAAAAAGGAAAGGAACAAAAAGTATCATCACAAAAGCACAAGTGATCCAGGCGAGTCCGTCGTAGTTCGAAGATCCCTGCCATCCGCTTGCCTCTCGAAGCCATCTGAATCTTTAAAAAAAAAAAATTACAATTTACCGGGAATAGTCGACACGTAATCTTGTGATCGCCGCCGTCGATACTGATTCCATACTGAAAAAACCTGGAAAAGCGCAGGGAAGCCCGCAAAAGCCCAGGAAAACCCACTAGAGCCCGCAAAAGCCCAGAAAGACCGACTAGAGCCCGCAAAAGCACAGAAAAAGTACACACACAAAAAAGACACAAAAAACAAATACAAACTGATCCTGGCGAGTCCATCGAAGTTCGAAGATCCCGGCTATCCGCTTTTCTTTCGAACCTGAAGGTTTAATTTCTAAAAAATTTAAAAGTTACCGGGAAAATGATGAGACGAGTTGACACCACGATCCGTAATCTTGATAAACTGAAAGAAGCAAAAATTCTGGGACATCGGAATAGAACACATACTATTGATGCAAGATGCATTGGGCCATTGGTCGAAGCGTTGTTAACACGATTGATGCACGTTAAACCAGGTAGGAGTATCCTCGAAATGGTGACGTGGCAGTTGTCTGAAAGAGTATTTTTAGAAGCATCGAGAAGACAGAAAAACCTCTGGATTACTGTGAAGTGGGCATATTCCGTCAAGTCCGTATCCACTTTTAGTCGCAGTCGATAGTCGGTAAGTCGTGGCTGAAACATGAAATTTTGAGATTCGAACAACTCAAACATTGCTTACGAATCTGGGAAGAAGTACTGAGATGTACAGTAGTAGTACCAGGTTTTCCATGAACCCGATCAAAGTTCAAAGATCCCAGCGATTAGTTTTCCTGTCGCAGATCTCT
This sequence comes from Caenorhabditis sulstoni, assembly GCA_963966605.1. Classification (NCBI taxonomy): domain Eukaryota; kingdom Metazoa; phylum Nematoda; class Chromadorea; order Rhabditida; family Rhabditidae; genus Caenorhabditis; species Caenorhabditis sulstoni. Next base: position 264,133 of record OZ016478.1, on the reverse strand, counting down.
GAAACCGTCAATTTTGTGGAGATCAAAGAGTAACCAGAAAAACCACCTGTGCTAGAGGTGAGAGAGAGAAAGAGAGAGACAGAGCCATCCACTTCGGTAGTGAGTCCATACTGAAAGAATCAAAAATTTGGGAAAGTGGATTAGGTCTACATACCATTGATGCAAGATGCATTAGGCCATTGGTCGAAGCGTTGACAACACCATCCGTAATCTTCTATAGTAGCCATCGATAGTCTGAAAAGCCCACCAAAAGCCCTCCAAAAGCCCACCAAAAGCCCACCAAAAGCCCATCGAAAGCCCTCCAAAAGTCCACCAAAAGCCCGAAAGCCCAAAAGCCCGGAAAAGCCCGGAAAAATTAACACCCATTCCCGGCCCGTGCCGGGAACAAAAAAAACGAAAAAAAAAATGGACATAAAACACACACACACAAAAAGAAACACATAAACAGAAGTCCATCGAAGATCCTGGTCATCCGCTTCCGTCTCGAAGTCATCTGAATCGCTGGGTTAAAAACAACTCGAAAGCTACCGGAAAAATCCTGAGAAGAGTTAACACCATGATCCATAATTTTGTGATCCAATAGTAGTCGCCGTCGATAAATAGTGAGTCAATACTGAAAGAAGCAAACAGTTTGGGAAATTGGATTAGGAATACATACCATTGATGCACTATGAATTGGGACATTGGCCAAAGTATCCTCGAGATGGTGACGTGGCAGTTGTCTGAAAGAGTATTTTTAGAAGCATCGAGAAAAGAACAGAGAAACCCTGGATTACTGTGAAGTGGGCAAATTCCGTCTTGTTGTAATCACTTCTAGTCGCCGTCGATAGTTGGTGAGTCGTGGCTGAAATATAACACATTTGGGAAGTTGGATTATGAATACATACCATTGATACATTGTCTGAAAAAGTATTTTTAGAAGCAGCGAGAAGGAGACAGAAAAACCTCTGGGTTACTGTGAGTTGGGCATATTCCGTCAAGTCCGTATCCACTTTTAGTCGCAGTCGATAGTCGGTGAGTCGTGGCTGAAACATGAAATTTTGAGATTCGAACAACTCAAACATTGCTTACGAATCTGGGAAGAAGTACTGAGATGTACAGTAGTAGTACCAAGTTTTCCATGAACCCGATCAAAGTTCAAAGATCCCAGCGATTAGTTTTCCTGTTGCAGATCTCTGAAACCGTCAATTTGTGGAAATCAAAGAATAACCAGAAAAAAAAATGCATCCTGTGATAGATATGGGAGGAAGAGAGCCATCCACTTGTAGATGCCGTCGAACGTCGTAGCTGAAAAACCGAACTGTTTGAATTTCTATGAAACCCTCAAACTAGTTCATATCCAATGAGTATCCGAAGTTTCGTCGAAAATCCTCGATCCGCTTGGGTTGCTTTCCAGTCGTCGATGCTGCTAAACAGAGAGAAAAGGGAGAAAAAAGAGAAAAAGAAAAACAAAGATGAGAAAAAAAGGGAGAGAAAAAGAAAAGGAGAGAAAAAAGAAAAAAGAGAACGAGTGAAGGTTCAGTGCAATTTCAGAAGTGTAACGGGAAGAAGGACAACCATTCCCGGCCCGGGCCGGGAACGAACAAAAATGGACACAAAACACACACAGACACACAAAGAACACACACAAAAAACAGAAGTCCGTCGATGATCTCGGCTATCCGCTCCCGTCTCGAAGTCATCTGAATCTCTGGTTTAAAAAATTAAAAAATTACCGCGTGAAAATCCTGAGAAGAGTTGACACCGCAATCCGTAATTTTGTGATCCAATAGTAGTCGCTGTCGAAAGTTAGTGAATACTGAAAGAAGCAAACATTTTGAGAAGGAATTGGAATTAGGTATACATACCATTGCAAGATGCATTGGGCCATTGGTCGAAGAATCCGAAGAACAAGAGAAGGGGGCACCCTCACCTCTGGCATGTTCCCGAAGGAACTGGTGAAGGTGCCAAAGAAAGAAGGAAGGGCACCCTCACCTCTGGCATGTTCCCGAAGGAACTGGTGAAGGTGCCAAAGAAAGAAGGGAAGGCACCCTCACCTCTGGCATGTTCCCGAAGGAACTGGTGAAGGTGCCAAAGAAAAAAGGAAGGGCACCCTCACCTCTGGCATGTTCCCGAAGGAACTGGTGAAGGTGCCAAAGAAAGAAGGAAAGACACCCTCACCTCTGGCATGTTCCCGAAGGAACTGGTGAAGGTGCCAAAGAAAGAAGGAAGGGCACCCTCACCTCTGGCATGTTCCCGAAGGAACTGGTGAAGGTGCCAAAGAAAGAAGGAAGGGCACCCTCACCTCTGGCATGTTCCCGAAGGAACTGGTGAAGGTGCCAAAGAAAGAAGGAAGGGCACCCTCACCTCTGGCATGTTCCCGAAGGAACTGGTGAAGGTGCCAAAGAAAGAAGGGAAGGCACCCTCACCTCTGGCATGTTCCCGAAGGAACTGGTGAAGGTGCCAAAGAAAGAAGGGAAGGCACCCTCACCTCTGGCATGTTCCCGAAGGAACTGGTGAAGGTGCCAAAGAAAAAAGGAAGGGCACCCTCACCTCTGGCATGTTCCCGAAGGAACTGGTGAAGGTGCCAAAGAAAGAAGGAAGGACACCCTCACCTCTGGCATGCTCCCGAAGGAACTGGTGAAGGTGCCAAAGAAAGAAGGAAGGGCACCCTCACCTCTGGCATGTTCCCGAAGGAACTGGTGAAGGTGCCAAAAAAAAAAGAAGGAAGGGCACCCTCACCTCTGGCATGTTCCCGAAGGAACTGGTGAAGGTGCTAAAGAAAAAAGGAAGGTGAAGGGCACCCTCACCTCTGGCATGTTCCCGAAGGAACTGGTGAAGGTGCAGAAGGATGAGAGAGATGAACGAACGAGCAAGGAGGTTGTTTTTATACGCTGGGGCAGAAAAGGAGTTGGAGAAAGGGCAGAGGGGCGGAGAAAGAGGTGGGGAAAGGGCAGCATGCCCCCGCCACTCTCCGCGCGCGCGGAGATCAACAAGATGCAGTGTGCGGTGGAGCGCGATTGCATTCGCCATTGTCAGCGTCATTTTTTTCAACTCAAATTGAACGTCAGGAAATCCGCGGCGATTCACTCATTTCTAAAAATACTAGAGGATCGGCGTCGAAATTCAGGAGAATGGCACATTCGAAGCCACTGGCGGCGCAAAAACGCCATTCGCGGAATCCACAAATCATTCGTTCGATTCCGATGAAAACTGTTCGAAATTTCAACGTGATGATCTTCAAAACAATGAACCACGTGACAGGTCGCAGAGTCCTTTCTTCTTTATAAATCCCTTTTTGTTTCAGAATCGCTAGAATCATGGATAGCGAATCTAGTAGCGATGATGAGGTTGAGGTTGAGGTTGAGGAAAAACCAATCGAACTTCAATCATCAACACACCTCCCGTACGGATTCCGTCAGAAGCTCTACTTTATCGATGACAGGTCGGCCTTGAATCAATGCTTCCAAATCAGAACCCTCAAAGGTCTCCTATGGTTCGTGAAACTTTTTTTCAAATTTCAGTTAAAATTGTTCTTCTTCCAGGAACATCAAAACAAAAAAGATTGCAAACATCAGTTTTGAGTTCATTATCAGCTTGAAATCCGATATTTTACGCGACGAGATGATCAAGTTGGAATATCAGTTGACCATCCCGAATCACAAAAATAAGCCGAACATTGAGTTGAGTGGAGAGCACATTTTTGACGAAGAGCACGGACTTGTTGCCACGTTGACTTTTGACAAGTACGACGAAGTTGTGGACACTTCAAACGGTTATTTCGGGCAAAAAGGTGTCACTCTCAACTGGTTCTTCACTGTCAAAGAGTGCCGATATTCCGACAGCATCGAACTGATCAATTTGCATTGTCCCGATGCGATGGGCAACGATTACAAAATCACCGCGCACGGAGTGGATTTGTATGTTTCCAAATTGGTAATGAATTGGAGAACTATCAAACTGAAATATCTCTGAGACTGAAAAAGTGGTGAAAAAGTTGTCAACTTCGAGCATGATCAACAAATCTTCCCCATTTTTTTGCAGTTGACCAGTTTTTTTCTACCTTTTTCATTTTTCGAGATTTATCCCCGGTTAAATTTGAACGAGAGGGGCCTTCTGCTATGGGGTTTACGGTATTTTTGGTTTTCATACTTCCACTTCTCGTTTCAGCTTCTCACGCTCCAATCGAAAAGTCTGCGCAATCTTTTCGAAAGCGATAATCCTGAAGCTCTCGCTGAGGCTTTTGGCGAGAAGGACTTTGAAAGTATTTACGATTTTCTGCAGCTGGCTCACGGAGTCGATATCGCGTTGGATGGTAGGAGAAAATGAGCAACATGTTCACACCAAAAATCGAATTCCAGACGAAAACTTTGCGAGGCACCTGGCTCTGGCTATAAAACTGGATTTTCCACGTATCAGGGAGAAGTGCAAAAACTTTTTGATCTATGAATCTTCGAAAAGTGGCCATGAAAAATTCGAATTCGCTTCAGAATTTGAAGAGTTTTGGGATGTTGGCGTTAGTTAATTTCAGCCGATTCTTAAAATTTCTTTATTTGTTTAACGTTACAGGAACGCGTTTTGGAGATGGCGAAAACGTTGACAGACATCAGAGAACAGAAGTGGCGACTGGAAGCGTCTTCAGACGTCGTTATCAAACTTGTGGCTCGTAGAGTCTTCGAAGTGCTCAAAGCGAATTATTAAAAGTGAACTCTAAAAAATAAAACGTGAACTTTGATTTCAAAAAAACAGCTTGTTTTGAATTGAAGAAGAAACTGTCAGTTTGTTTTCGAGTTTCAGAGGAATTGTCAAAAAGAATTAGATGCACCACTGTTCGCTCGTCTTTTGGTGCATTTTACTACTGTTGCCTCCACAGATCGGTGGGAATCTTGGAACGTGTTCACAGGAGAAACTGAAACTTTCGGAGTGTGCCAAGCCTCACAAAGTTGTCATTTCTAACGAGTTTTGGTTGAACTCACAGATACTTCAGGAATACATTGGAACTCTGAACAATTTGGCTTTTAATGAGTACCTTGATAAGAGTCTGGTGAGCAAGTTTGTGGAGTTCGCGAAGACGGTTTCGGCATGCATCGGACCAGCCACCTGCGACTCTTCTCGTCACTATCGCTTCTTTCTGGACGCCTTGAGCTTCATTGGAGAAACGTATGTCGACGTGGAATCGTCGTGTATTCATGGTGTAAGTTGGGCGGGAGAAGGTCAGGATACCGTAACTCCTCACAAGGCCCTTAAGTGGTAAACTTCAAACCAAAATATCTTTGAAACCAGCAGATCTATGAAAAGTTGCCAACTACAAACATGATCAATGTGAAATATGCTAATTTCAGCTAGAGATGATTCTGAAGGAATGTTTCGACGAGTGCAAAGCTGATTACATAAAGATCAGAAAGAACGCGGAAGTTCGAAGCAAGTGCCTCGGGTGTGTCGTTGAGAAGATCGCAGGGAACGGGAAGTCGTGCGCCTCAAAGCGAATTCCCATAACCAACTCTACGATGGCCCTTTGGAACCTGCGACACCATTACAAAACGTGGAAGGATGGATCCATGAAGCCGATGGTGTTCAAAGCCGAGTCAATTAAATAAATGTATTGATGATACCCATTGAAAAAGATATTTAAAACGAAATGATAGGAATTACAAAAGAACACGACGGAAAATCGGGAGCGTCAGAATCATGGCAAAGCTCGTTTGGCTGGCAGATCGAGGACGAACGCCGCCTCCGATGTTATACGCTGAAAATTGAGTCAATTCTTTTAGCTTAGGAAATTTTGTGCCCCGCGAGGCAGAGCTGATGGGTATTGGCTGGAAAAGTCTGGTAAACTGCCGCCTAATATCGGGCAGTCATCCGAACGACATACGCCAAAGTGGACGCCTTCGAAGACCGCCAGTGGCAGAGTCCACAAATCTCTTGACCGACTCTCTTCGGCCAAGCGATTTGTGGGAACATCAAAATGCGTAAATTTGTCTGACATTATTAACATTCAACTCGCTTACAATTCGGCGGGTTCGGCGCGACTCCTCCTCCGATTTCGGGGTAGTAGCTCTGCATGACGACGCCCTGACCGATGCCGACCTCCAGACCGTTACAGAAGTCGCTGTGATGGCACGTCGTGCAGTGGCCACCTTCCACAAACGTCAGCGATTCGCAATTGTGAGCGCAACCTCTTGCGATCAACGAGAGTTCGCCGTGCTTTCCCTTGTGCGTCAGACTGTAGCATTTGGCGTGCGGCGGGCATTCGACGGGGAACGGGCGGGTGCAGCTGTGCGCGCTATCGCAGCTGTGGCATTGAAGGGAGCTTGCTGAAAGTGAAAGAGCGGATAACTTCAGAAGAGTCAGAAGACGTGAAGACGAGCTTACCGATACCGATGAGAACTCCGACGACGAGCAGCAATCGGATCATGATTGGGAATGGCTCTGAAGAAGAGCAATTGATGTTAAGATGGCAAACAGAAGAATGATAGCATTGAGGGGGGATGACGTTAGGAGCCGATAAGGGAGAGTGGAAAGTGAAGAGAGGGTGGTGTGGCTCGAGTGAGAAAGAGCAAAATCGAATTGCTCATGGCTCTTCCGACTCTACTCTATCTGTGTTCATTTTTGAGCTTCTGCCACTAAAAAAAAACGTCAGTCCCAAGGGTACGAACAACCGATGAGATAAAGAAAGGATTCAGGGAAAAGGGGGTGAGAAAAAAGAAGGGAATGGATATTTTCGAAAAAAAAAGAAGAGAAAAGCCTCTTTTCAATAATAGAGAATGAAATTAAGAGTCAGCGGAGTGTCGATAAATGGGGAAAATTGAATTGAGATGGGACATAATTGCAAAACTTTTTTTTCTTTTTCAATTTGCAGACGTGACAACAACTCCAAATGCTCTCTCTCGCTTCCCGTCTTTTTATAGTTCTTATCTTTGTCTCTTTCCGGTCCATTCACCTTTATTTCTTTCTCTTCTCGTCCTCACAATGTCAAATGGAATGACTCATTTATGGGAATGGAGGAGGAAATTGTTTATTTTGGAGGGGTGCACAGGTGATCGGAGAGGTTCGATTCGTCAGTCGTCCTGCTTGTCGTCGTCCGGCTTCTTGTCGTCCCGCGACGTCTTCGACTTTGACGCCGCCTTCTTCTGTTTTCTCGCCAACCCCAGCTTCTTTTTTGTTTTCTTCGTTCGAATAGATCTCTAGAAGTGTGACGGCGTTGTTTTTATTTTTCTTTTCTTTTTTTCGTTTATTTTCTCTCGTTGAAGTTGCGATAAGAATCGCGCTGCACTCGAACAATTTCGCGCGCTTTGCCGGGTCCACTAAACACCCCGCCATTGGCGCTTGTCAGGCGTATGTCTGGCGGCCCCCACTCAATTTTCCCCGACTTCCCCGGCCAATGGCTGTTTTTGAAAGTTCGCTGGCGACGAATTTTCTGAGGCACTAACGTCTTTTTCGAGAGCATCAAGTCTGATGCACAGATCCTTGTATCTGTTGCGATCCTCGTTCCGAAGCCTGACAACCTCCAAATACATGTCACGAATCTGTCCGATGATAGTCCTGATGACTTCTCGATCGTCGGTCATTTCAGTCGCGCGAATCAGAAATGATTCTGTTTCGTTGATTTCCGACGAACACGGTTTCTATGAATAATGAAACTAGTTTATTTAATTTTACGTAACCTGATGTACAGACAAACAAAAAATCACACAAAATTTCGTAAAAAAATATGAAACCACCAGTCAATCATAAGAAAAAGTCGATAATAACCGTACTTGATAAGAACAACACAAATACTGAATAGCTTGTGAAAGATCTCTACGCTTTGGAGGGATTTTAGGGAAAAAAGTGAAACATTTTTTGGTTGGATTGAACTAAAGGTACATGGGATCGTCGAACGCGGAGACGGTGATGGAAGCGGTTCCGATCGTGTTTCCGTGTTGATCGCTGATCTGGAGAGTGGTGTCCCTGTTCTCGTTGTCGATGAGAGCGACGATGACCGAATGTCCGAGGAGGTGGTCGCGACCCATTTTCCGATCCTCCCAGATCTCCAGCTTGTACTGCTGACGGTCTTTGGCTCTGAAGCAGAAAGACGAGCTGACCATTTGTTCCAGAAAACTCACTTATGGAACAGGAACTCTTCCTCCCAGACAATTGACTTTTCGCCGACGTTGCTCTTTGTACGGTACGTCTTCTTGCAGTCTTTCAGTATTGCGTACACGTTACGCGACGCGCTCGACGAGTTGAAGTTGACGCCGTGGATCGTCAATCGAGTGACACTGTGCGCGGTTCGGCATCCGAGGAAACCCAATTTCGGAGCGTGCTGAAAAATTGAAAACTTGGACTTGAAAGAGTGAATGCAGACGAGTTTACCTTGGTGAGAGGTGAGAAATGAATGCGTTGATCTGAGTAGACTCTCAGCATGAAGGATGTTTGTTCTTTGGGAGCGAACGTCGTAGGCACGAGAAGGTATCGACCGATAGGAAGCGATTGGAGGTGTAGGTAGACGGATCTCCCCGAAGCATAGTCCGACGTGGCGACACCGAGCATCGCCTGGTGTACCCGATGCTGCCGATTGTTTTCCACCTTCATGACGTGCATTCCGATGGTCACAAAGGGTTCTCGCTTCTTCTGACCTTCGCTCGGATCGTTCTGCGTCAGTGCGAACATCACCGAGCAGAGCGGCGAGGGAATGTCGAAGATGTACTGTGGGTTGTTGCAGAATGTTGCCGGGAAGTTCAGACATCCTCCGGCTCGGTCGTCGGGCGCGCCGCTCTTCTTTCCGTTCGTCGTCCACTCGGAGAACACGACCTGCTCCGCGTAGCTTTTCGACAGCGAGAAGACGCTGGTGTTGAACAGCTGACACAACGAGATGTCGGTGAAGTACTGCACGAACGACTCCCACGGCATCCAGAAGTCGCCGTCGTTGTTGTCGGAGTTGCCGCGCTCGACGCCCATCGCACGGAGCTGACTGTCCGACACGTTCTGCCACTCGGAGCTGTCGTCGGACCACGCGCCGTTCCACTCTTTCTCGCCCCACGGATTCTGTAGTCGGATCAAGTTTTGCTTCTGTTTGGAGCCCATGATGTAGGATCTGAAAGAAGAGAACGGTTCGGATGGGAGTCCGAATGAATGGGATGTCATTACGTCAAGCTGCGTTGAGTTGGATTCGACACTTCAAGAGTGTAGACGGCGCTGACTGCGTAGGCGTGCCCCTTCACGAGCCCACAGTCCAGCGATTCTTCTATCTCCTCCTTCGTCCGCGCCGCGATCGCCGCGACAATCAGCGCTCCCTTGTCGAAAGCTGTTTTCAGATCGTTGAACAGTTTCAGCTGACTGTCACTTGGATCGTTGCTCAGAAACTTTCGGACGTGAAGAGTCTCGGCGACGCCGCCGGAAACATCCTGAAGCGCGTCGGAGAGGTGGCCGCCGACGAGGTTCTCGTAGCAACCGTAGAGCTTCGCGAACGCCTTCTCTAGCAACGCCGACCAGAATTCGTTGGGCGTTTTCGAGCGGGCGAATAGAAGTTTACCATCTCTGCAAGTCCATCATCATTATCGTCATCAACATCGATATCTTCGCCGCTATCAACATCACTCACCTTGTCGGCAGCAAGTCATCAATCACAACCTCGACCCATTTGCCGAACCGCCAGAATCGGAAGCGAAAAATGCCGGCGTAGGCGCGCTTCTGCGACCACTCTTGATCGTCGGCGTCCGGAATGACTTGGGCGAGAAGCTTCAGGTTGTGTGTCAGAGCGGAGCACGCCGACACGAACCAACAGTTGCCGAGAATGCCCTGCGTGACGTCGTTCGGCGAGGCGCCCTCGACGAAGAGGTGCGGATCCGAGTGCAGTTCGCCGGGGCGCTTCCAGACAATATCCGAACTGCGTCCCTGTTCGAGGAAGAGCGACTGATTGGTGGGCGGGAAGAGGGTGTCGACGAACGGCTGCTTCTTTTTGATGCACAGCTTTTTGAGCTTCTCGTAGTTTTGATCGCCGAAGTGGCGGAGTCTTCTCTCCGACCTCGTCATCAGGCGAATCACTGAAATTTATGGCCATTGGCGGTGTAAGTCTGGCAAGTTGCAGGTGGCATCGGACAGTCATATGCTTGACATACACGGGCCAAAAGCGCCACTGGCGCTTCGAGTACTGTCGTTGGCCAAGCGATTTGAGGATCGGGCAAGCGGATGAGTGGGGAACAAAGATCAGAGTTTAGAAGACAAAAACGCAGAGAACAAGCACTGATCAATTCTGTCGCAGGTTTTCGCGAAGATTCGTTTTCGAGAAGCGGACGAGAGACACGTGTAGTAGGAAACCAAAGGAATGAAGAGACAGAGATATGATAATGTGGACATTAAGGAAGGACTGTGGGAGAGAATGATTGGGGGGCCGAGATTGGAGAGAGAGAGGGAGAGAGAGAAAGTAAAAGGGAAACGCAGCCGACGAAACAGTTGGGTGTTTTGAGAGGCGGTCGACGAAAGGCCACCACCATACAACCCCTTCCTTCTTTTGACTGCTGCAGAATAAGGCGGCGTGGAGGAGAAGACGACGACGACGGCAAAAAAGGAGAAGAAGAAGACGTAGGAAGAGGTGGGAGGGGATGTGATTGAATGTTTGCGTATCTCTTCTCTCGCTTCATAATTGAATGTTGTCAAAAACGTTTTTCTCATTTTTTTTGGGGTGGTTATGGGAAAACGAGGAATCAAGCGGCGAATTGTTGAGGATGCAGAAGACATAATTGGATAATCGTCCTCTCGCTCTCTTGCAGAAGACACGCTTCTACGGAGGAAATCGAGGGGAGACTGGTTCTCAAGACTTTATGGGAGTTCCAGGTCAGGACACCTACGGATAGGAAAACGAAAAAAGTTAGAAATTTTCTCAAATCTTCCCCCGAGAATTTTCAAACGAATTCTTACGGGCCGGACCGAAAGAAAGTTTTTCATGTCAAAAGTTTAGTAAAGTCCTCTTTTAAGGTTTTGTGCTTTTTCAGTCCTCACACGGAGTTTCTTGTTGATAAGGTGACCGCATGGTGCACGTCACTGAATTGTGATCTGTCATGCGAGGAAAGAGACGAAGGAAACGTAGGAAGAGTGAGAGAAGAATGTGGGAGAAGTTCGTAGGCGGAATGGTCTGTGAATGGGAAGAAAAACAGAGAGCATGAGCACAATATGTGGCTGAGCAAACATTCCCCCATCGAAAACATGAACACAAACACTGAGGCGTGAAACACACTTCCAACCTGCCCTTCCTTTCCTTCTACGTCAACTTTCGCCGCTTCATACTCCAGCTCCAGGTTCCCACGTGGCACCGCTGCCACGTCACTTCATCGAGAATGAACCCCTCCCAAAAGCCAAACATGCATAGCCAACAAGTTTTTAATGCCATTTTGCCAATTTGCTCTCGTTTCCTTTACGATAAGGATTTTTATGCGAGCGCGTCTGATAAAAACCCCGCCACGACTCTTTTCAATAGGACGCCATCACACTTTGCAGTCCTATTTGGAAAATGCGCACTTTACTGGTACTCGGTACGTTTTTTTTTTCTTATTTTTCGCTATTAATTTTCTAATAAAATTGTTGTTCAAGTTGGGCTTCTCGCCTGTGCCGCCGTCGCACAAGATTACAGTTGCGTCGATGCGAAGTACCAAGCATGTCAGTACAATCTGGCGCAGAGCCTCGGATTGAACGACACCGTTTCGGTGCAACTGTTCAGAGACTACACCATCATGTACAACTACTTTTTGTACATGTTCGGCAGAAATCCGGGAAGCACTGCGGACATGCTTCAGGTGTGCAAGTGAGTGAAAACGGAATAGGTTCCCTTGAAGTTCAACTTTGAGAGGGTATACATATCTGCGTAACTAAAATAGTAATTAAAAAGTTGTAAACTACAAAATGACGGAAAATTTTACGCTGATCATGTTTGTAGTTGACAGCTTTCTCATTTCTCTGATAGTTTCGGAAATATTCTAAGCTGAAGCTCATCACGAAAGAGGCTCTTTCTTACTGTAAGAGTAGACTTGAATTTCTGGTTTTTAGTGGATTGGAGACGTTCAATTTGTGCATGCACGGTAACCGCGGATGCTTGGACATCTCCAACCTCATCAAGAAGACAGACATCAATAATGTAAGTGAATGTCGTGGAGAGGGAACGTCGACTGGAAATTACAGGCTTACGCCGTCGAGGCCACCTACAGACAATACTCGTCCTTCAACTGCGGCCCGGGAATCAACAGTATGTTGTTGTCCCACTTATGACGAATTTCAAACTCTGTTTTTTCTCTCCCTTCAGCGCTTGAACACGAAGGACTCAGCTGTCCGCAGAGAATTCTGAATACTAGCGCGACGGTGCTCAAGGGATGTGTGCAGACCTACATCACAAATGTTGCCAACGATCCGACGAACGGATGCAAGTGAGTTGGTACTTTCTGTCAAAATGGCCATTGGAGCCTGGCTGTGGCCAGGATGCCGCCACTGGCGGGTTGCTGGTGAAGCGTACCGAGCTGACGGGAAAGAATGCCTTTTCCTCGTGAGAAAAACTGGCGGGAGTTTTCGTGAGCACTTTCGGATTGCAAAAGAGCACCTCTCTGTTTCCAGATACGGTCAAGACCTCATGAACTGCTGGTCGGCTCCGTTCCAGACGGCTCCGTGCCGCCGAGAAGACGGAGTTGCCACGTGGTGGGCGTGTGAGCAGAACAAAGTGTTTGTCAAGACCACCTTCCCGAGCTGTCCACTCGCGTGCGACGAAAAGTTCGGACCGTTCTTTGGAGACAGCGCCCTCTGGCTGGACACTCACCACAAAATCGTCGACGGCGAGCATTGGTTCAAGATGCCGGAGCTCGTTGAGAAACGTGACGGACAGTTGGTGAAAGTCGACGGAGCTTGGCTGAAATAAATGTTTTCTTTTTTTTTCAACTACTCCTCTGTCGGTCTTCAAATAAAAATTCTATTGAACTTAATTTTGACTTCCTTTTTGAGAACAACATTCCTTCAACATAACAGCTTAATTGATATTGGAAAATATTTATAAACTTTGAGAGAATTTCATAACATACCGTAACCCCAAACTACCCCTTTTATCACGAACGAAGAGTAATGTTTTTCAAAAACCCGCTAAACCGCGATCGGGTGCGGAGTGTCGTACTAAATTTTAAAGGCGCAGTCACTTTCTCTCTGCCTCGCGTCTCGCGGGGAAGAGCCGCACCGTCGAAGTTTTTTACTGGCTGCAACTTTTACAGCTTTTCTTTTTTCAGTGAAATCATTGTTTATTCAAATTTTCATCGCGAAATACTTCAATTTCTGCAATAAGAATGTCGATTCCCCGTCAATTTCGATGTCTTTATTGTTTTATCACCTCTCGTGCGATGTTAATTCTCTTTCCTGCTCATTTTTCAATTTACAGGTAATATGTCGCTGTCCAGAACGACTCAGTTGCCTTTCGCCAAGCGGCAATTTTTCCAAGTGCTCGCCAGAGGCTATAGCAGCACACAAGGTGAGGGATTACGGAAAATTATGCTAATTACGTAAGCCTTTATGCAGATGCCGATCTTGTCGTCATCGGAGGAGGACCGGGAGGCTATGTGGCTGCAATTAAGGCCGCCCAGCTCGGTATGAAGACAGTGTGCGTTGAGAAGAACGCCACTCTCGGAGGAACTTGCCTGAACGTCGGATGCATCCCGTCGAAGGCTCTTCTCAACAACTCGCACTACCTTCACATGGCTCAACACGACTTTGCGAGTAGAGGTAACTTTCTCTTATTGGAAACTTAAAAATCAATCTCTAAATGATCAGGAATCGATTGCACCGCTTCCTTGAACTTGCCAAAAATGATGGAGGCCAAGGCCAGCTCTGTGAAGCAGTTGACCGGAGGAATCAAGCAATTGTTCAAGGCCAACAAGGTTGGACACGTCGAGGGTTTCGGAAGCATCGTCGGACCGAACACTGTGAGTTTCCCACAGTTTCACCAGAGAATGCGTTGAATTTTCATCATTTCAGGTCCAAGCCAAGAAGAATGATGGATCTGTTGAAACGATCAACACGAGAAACATCCTGATTGCTTCCGGATCCGAAGTGACTCCGTTCCCAGGAATCACCATCGACGAGCAATCGATTGTCTCATCAACCGGAGCCCTTTCCCTCGCTCAGGTTCCGAAAAAGATGGTTGTCATTGGAGCCGGAGTTATCGGACTGGAGCTGGTGAGCATTTTTCATGGAAAGTAGAAAAACTTGGTTTTGTTGCTCAGGGATCCGTCTGGCAGCGTCTCGGAGCCGAGGTGACGGCTGTCGAGTTCCTCGGACACGTCGGAGGAATGGGAATCGACGGAGAGGTCTCTAAGACCTTCCAGAGGACTCTTACCAAGCAGGGATTCAAGTTCCTGCTCAACACCAAGGTTTTGGGTGCCACCAAGAATGGATCTTCGATCTCTGTCGAAGTTGAGGGAGCCAAGGACGGAAAGAAGCAGACTGTAAGGCGGAATGGAGTGTTAATTTCGAGAGTCGTCATTTTCAGCTCGAATGCGATACTCTTCTCGTTTCGGTCGGACGTCGCCCGTACACCGAGGGACTCGGACTCTCGAACGTGCAAATCGATTTGGACAACCGCGGAAGAATCCCGGTCAATGAGCGATTCCAGACCAAGGTTCCGTCGATTTTCGCCATCGGAGACGTCATCGAGGGCCCGATGCTTGCCCACAAGGCTGAAGACGAGGGAATCCTGGCCGTCGAGGGAATCGCCGGAGGACCAGTCCACATTGACTACAACTGCATTCCGTCGGTCGTCTACACTCATCCAGAGGTCGCCTGGGTCGGAAAGGCTGAGGAGCAGCTGAAGACCGAGGGAGTCGCCTACAAAGTTGGAAAATTCCCATTCGTCGCCAACTCTCGCGCTAAGACAAACAACGATCAGGAGGGATTCGTCAAGGTTCTGGCCGACAAGCAGACCGACAGAATGCTCGGAGTTCACATCATCGGCCCGAACGCCGGAGAGATGATCGCTGAGGCCACTTTGGCGATGGAGTACGGAGCTTCGGCTGAAGACGTCGCACGAGTATGCCATCCACATCCGGTAAGTGTTCCAGTTTCCTTTCGAACAAAAAAAAACGACTGACGTTATCAGACCACTGATAGTACACTAGCGTCTCAAAGATCAACGTTCTTAAGTTTATCATTACCTAAATTACTGGGGGATAAGTTGATAACATTTCGTAATTGATGACGGCAATCTCGTCTGATTTATTATAATTTATTTCTTTTTCAGACGCTGTCGGAGGCGTTCAGAGAAGCCAACTTGGCAGCTTACTGTGGAAAGGCCATCAACTCCATCTAATTCTCTCCTCATCTTCAGAAATGTGTCCCTCCTCCCCTTTTCCCCAATAACTTATCTCTCCCGGCTCTCCCCGATCAGAATAGTCGTTTAAAGTGCTAGATTTTTCGATTTCCGATGTATTTGTAGGTAATGAATCGACGTCTTCTTTTTTTATTTCTTTAGTTTTTCCACGTCGACCGCTTTTCATTCATCCGTCACCCAAACAACACAAAATACCCATTTTTCGGTACTCCCTTCGATTCTCTCTCTCATAAACGTAACAGAAAAAAAGGCTGTGACAGGCGAGGTTCTCTGTGTACGACGGGGCGTGGCGACCCGCGATTTCTCTGAGTTTCTCGATTCACTCCACTGCCTCTTTCAGATCGACTCGTTTTGTTGACCTTCTTCGACGACGACGACGACGAGAAGAGAAGAAAAAGAAGGAGAACGAGAAACTGTCGATACAGTTTCGGCAATTCATCTGAAATGTTGATTTGATACGAGAACTACATTGTTCCTGTCAACTAACTTCGCATTGTTTTCCACCATCACCCTCTCCCAAAAAAGTTCAGTCGTATGACGTGGCAGCGCGAGACAGAGAGAACAAAGAAGAAGAAGAAAACGTCGAAGTAGACAGCCTTTTACACCTTCGCTCGGCTAATTACGTCTGAAAAGTCTTGAAAACCGGACCTCTCAAAAAAAGAAGGAAAACGAAGTTCTTCATCGTCGTCGTCGTCGTCGTCGTCGTCGTCGTCGTCGTCGTCACTCGCTTCCAACTGGTCAAGGTTCTAATTCGATTTTATTTACACTCCCACCCATTCCTCACTCACCACAACTCCCATTTTCCGTTTTTTCTTCTCGGTTTTGCGCATCCAACGTTACTGTACTTTCGGAAAAGTCACGAGGTCAGAAGAACAACAGGAAAAACTTCCGTTTCAATTTGGAATTTGGAATTCGAAATTCTAAAATTTTCGAAAAGTGTTCTTGATCTTTGTGAAGGCTCGCGAACTCGAAATTCAAAAAATTTGTCAGTCTAAAGTCTTTTCCCCGAGGAATCGCGCTCTAATCGCAATACCAGGCGGTTCTATTAATTTTCGAAGATAAGTTTTCTCTGACGTGGCACTTCCTCCACGTCACTATTCTGTTCTTGAACTTACTAAATTGGTGAAAAAGCGTGGGGCTGAAAATCCTCTCACTTAGAAAATGCGCTCTAATCGCAACCCCCTCCCACCATAATTTTTTCAAAAATGCCGCAGCACCGCCCGTGATTGTTACCAATTTCCTCATTACTCTTTTCCCCCCCCATTCATTGGCTTCTAATTGACATCAATTTATCACACGATGAATCGCGCTCTGGTCACTTTTCTGTCAGTTCCCCCCTCTCCTACACACACTTTTCTTCTTCGACGGTCTTCTTTTTTCGAATCAGTCTTCGGTTCGGTTCTCTTTTCTGACCAAAAGGGTGGTCTTTTCTATTGACCCCCTCTTGGAAATTTCATGATTCTGAAAATCTTTCCAGATTACTGTAGGTACTTCAGAACGTTATCTATCAATTGATCCTGGTCTCAATTCCAATAGTTCTAGAAATCATCGTTTGGGAACTTTTGAAAGTATTTTGAAGAATCTTCTGAGAACCTCGCCCAATCTCCTCATTCCTTTTCCTTCAGATCGTCAAATGTCAGTATCCGTTCTGCTCCGAGCAGCAGTTCTGTTAGTGGCCGCCCATGTAGTCGTCGTCAACTCGATATTCGTCAATAGGCAAGTGTTGTGGTGTATCTCCCAGAACCTTCTATTCATTTCGTATTCAGCACCGGATGCGGAACGACGAAGATGTGTCTGTTCCGTCCGCGCGGGTGCGATCCGAACCTCGACTGTACCATCGGTGTGGCGTTGTCGATTGTGGGACCGAACCGGATGAAAGTTCAGATGGTCGCCGCGGTAAGAAAGATCGTTTCGTATCTGTCGAGATCACTTCCTGCCGCTGCACGCGACCTCGCTTGTTTTTATTTTCTTCCTCTGCAGACCATCGTTCCTCCCGTCCAACAACAATATGTCGCCATCGCGTTTTCTCATGATACTTCTATGGTAAAACTGCGGGAAAAAAGTGGAAAAAAGAGGTACACTTTTGCAGGGAAACGATTCGGTCAGCGAGTGCGTCATTAGCAATATGGGCGAGTTTGTCGGCTACGAACCGGAAGTTTATCTGTCCTACAACAAAGGTATTCGTACGAGTAACGAAACAAGAAACCTTCCCGTCCCACTTGCGCAGGAAAATCGAACGATCGCGTGTTTCTGAACGACGACGAGCACGCGGAACTGTTCACCGACGTGGCCGGAGAGGTCGTCGACAGTCGGCTCGTGTGCGAATTCACTCAGCAGATCATGCCACAGATCGACAACAAGAACGGGCTCGTCTGGAATCTGAACAATCCGTTCTTTTTGATGGCGGCGACTGGCTCGGCTCAACCTGATGGTAATCGCATTGATTCACATCGCGCTCTACCGAACTTGATTTGATTTTTCAACACCGTAAATGTTCAACTTTGACATGGTACATCTCGAAAATTAAGCAGTTATAAGAATGTTTCAACTACAAAAACATGGTTAGCTTAACGTTAATCATGTTTGTATGTAGTTGACAACTTTCTCATGACTCTTCTAGCTTCGGAGATACTTGAGTTTAAGTTTTCTGATTTCCCGTTTTCTTCGTAGTGCGGTAGAGCGCGATGGACCGGGAACCGCCTATAAAAAACCTGCAGAAGTGAATGCTCACGAGCTGAACCGAGATTCGCACTCCTTCCCGATCACCTCCACCGAAACCTTCAACCCCACCAGCTTTGCCAACAACGTAAGCAAGTTCTTCTCTCGAAATCTGAAAATACGACTTTCAGTACTCGCACCCGACTGGCTTCACTCCGAAGATCAACACAAACCGCGCGGAGAAGCGTCCGCTCCGTCCCACGGAGCCTCCGAAATCCGCCTCTTCGCTCGCTCCTTCGTCCGTTTTCGCTCTCTCCGCCCTCCTTGCACTTTTGTTGTAATTTTCAGATTTTAGAGAAAGTATGAGAAACTAATGTTCAAAAAAACTTTATCATACGGGTATCTCTGAAAAAATAAATAAAATGGGAAAAAAATGATGTGTACCATGGCAACTGACAAATGTGACATTTCGAGAAGGGTGAGCAGAAAGAAAATACCATAAACCCTATGAACTTTTAATTAGAATATCTTTGAAACTAGCAGAGTTATGAAAAAGTTGTCAACTAAAAACATGATCAGCGTAAATTTTTTCATCGTTTTGTAGTTGACAACTTTTCAAGAACTATTTTAGTTTGCGAGATAATCTTTGTCAAAGTTGAACTTCACGGGAACTTTTCTATCATAGAGTTTACGGTAGGTAACTTTTGAAAAATGATGCAAATTAGAAATGGATATGAGTTGAAAGATATGTTCAGATCTCGGAAACCTCCTCGACCTCATTCTGATCCACAGAGTTGTTGTTGTTCTCTTCGACGGCGAGCATCTTACGAGTGAGCTTCTCCTCCATCAACTTGAAGTGAACACGACAGTAGAGCTCTCCACTTCTCGAGCAACGATGCGCTTTTTCGACTCTAAAGAAACTCGAGAAAGTTCTCGAAAATACCGTAATCCAGTCAGCCCACCTCAACGCCTGTTTACAATCGAGGCATCTGAAGCAGTTGACGTGGTACAGAAGACCGAAACACTGGAATTGCTCGGCACGGTAGACATTTTTGGTGCACAAAGAGCACTTGTCCGGTGGCGGCAGGGAGAACTTCTGGAAAAAATTGGGGCTGAAAGGATTAGACACGCGGGGGTTAGTTTTGAGGGAAAAAAAGAGTTGAAGTGAGACTTAGTGGATGTGTTAGGATCAAGAAAACAGTTAGAAGAAGCCACGCAAAAGTAAAAACTCAAAACAATTTTAGGTAGGGAAAGAGAATTCTGGGTTAGATTCCGGGCACAGCAAGTTTTGTTGTGTTGTGTCTTCTTTCCTTAACTTTTACTCAAGGGCTTCATTTTTATTTTGAATTGAAATTGGTTCGACTTGAATTGCACAAACAGACGCATCGACTAGATGGCAATAAATACGGGAAGTAGGAGGGAAAATGGGAGTGGGAAGAGGGGATAGCGTCTGCTGATGGGATTCACAGAGTCCTGAAAGTGTGACCACCACCTGACGAGACCCCCGCGTGACAACCACCAACGAAATGATCATCATACCGCGCCCGATTTCTTGTCCGGCATCTTGCCCTTCTCGGCCTTCTTCGCCTCCTTCTGCTGAATCTTCTCCCACTTGGCGGCCATCTTCGACGCGTGGTCCGCCTTGATCGCGACGTCTTCATCCCGTGCCTCGTTCCCTTGAGAAGCGGCTGCGTCGGCGAGTCGCTCCTCTTCGAGCCTCTTCTGAGCCTCCTCTCGTTCTCCTGAAAGTGTGAATGACGATTCAGAACGTCTGTTTCCTCAGAGATTCCGGAAGAAACACAGAAGAAGCAGAAGCGTTAATTTTTTGTGTTGAAACGTGTCAAAATGTTCCAACTAGGCAGAATGAAATGTTTTTGTTTGGAGGATCTTCCTGATGTTTCAAAGATTGTCTGAAAGTATTCATTATGAACTAAGTTGTGGGCGTTCTAATGGTCCACTTCAGAGTGAAATTTCAGAACTGAAAATGGGAAACAAGAACGTGCACAACATAGTTCATAAGAAATGTTCTCAGACGCTAGCTGTGCCATCCGAAAGATCTTTAGAAGCTGCATGTTTTTTGTAACTGAACCAATTTCACAGGATTCAAGACAGACAAATTCCGGATTCACTTCCGTATAGCTCTCAGTTCAACTCACTCTTCAGAGCCTCGAACTCCTCCTCCATTTGCAGTCTCTTGGCTTCTGCGGCAGCTGCATCAGCGTCAGCCTCCCCACTTCTCTCGAACTTTGCCTTGAAGTCCTTGGCGGCTGACTTCAGTGACTCCAACTCTGCCCTCTGCTCGGTGTTCAGTTTCGCAGTCTGTCCGCCGGTCTCTCCGATGCTCTTGAACTTGTTCATCAGGTTCTTCACGTCGAACGCATCCTCGTCCTCTTCCTGCACGTCGTCTTCGACGGCTCTCCTGTTGATGACCTCTGCCACCGGCTTCTCGTCCTTCTTGTCCCATTTGCTCGGCTCAGCGGCCTTCTTCTGTTGCGGAAGGACGGGTGTCGCGCCGGATGCGTCGATCTGACGGAACTTCTCGCGAGCCTTGCCGGCCATCTTCACCTCCACATCCAGTTGTTTGTCGTCGCTGGAAGTCGTCTTGAAGGCCTCTCCTCTGTCGAACCGATCCTTGATCGATCCCACATCGGCGGGCCCTTCCTCTCCGGCCTCGGCGGCCTCCTCCTGAGCCTTCACAGCGGCCGCTTTCCTCGCCAGCTTGTACCTCTGGAACTCGGCCTCGATCTCTCGCTTCTTCAACTCGGCCCGTTCTTCGGCGGTCATCTCCGACTCGTCGACGGTTCCCTTCTCAAACGTCGCCTTGATGTTTCCGAGCTGAACGCCTTCTCCCAGATCCACAGTGGTCTTCTGAACTTCAACACCGTCCTCTCCCTTCTCGAATCGCTCTTTGAACCCTTTCAGCTGCGCAAACTTCAATTCTTCCAGGTCCTTCGCGGTCTTCTCAACCGGAGCCGCCGAATCGTACGCGCTTCCCGCCATGAACGACTTTCTCGCCTCGGCGGCAGCTGAAATCGTCAAGTTAGAAGGCGTTCGGAAGACACGCTCAACTTCTCGCTTTCCACGTCTTCGTCGAAATGTACTGACTTCTCACACACGTGAGAAGCGCCCGAATCGCATCACCGTCATCGTCAGCCACCACTTTAGAGAATTCAAAGTTCAGAATGATTTCACAAAAGACACATCGAGTGTTGGTGGATAGACGGAGACGATGATTGTGATGACAATTTGTGTGAATGCTCGGAAAAGAACGAAAAAATGGGCGTACCTGAAGTGCTGAGCTCGTCTTTGTTCCAGCTACGTTCGACGACGTTCTCGTCGCCCTCGCCGCGCTCCTTGAACCGATCCTTGACCGAGACGCCGCCCTTCAGAGCCTCCAGCTCCTTCCGTTCGGCGGCCTCCTTGGCTTCAGCCGTCTCCACATTGCCCTCCTTCCACTTGTTCTTGATGTCTCCGACGTTCTCAAAGTTCAGATCCTCCTTCTTGGCCTTCTTGCTTCCGCGCACAATGTTCGGGTCTCGGTCCGTGCTCTCGCTCTCGTCGTCGCTGTTCTCGAGAGCCGCTCCCGACACGAACCGCTCGGCGTTGGCCTTCACTTTGCCAGCCGCCAGCAGATCTTTTTCAATCTGCAAGAAATCCATCCGTCCGATTGCAATCTGTGAGAATGTGTTTCTCGAAAACGAAAACAAAAGCGAATCGAATCGTAATTTGATGTGGTATGGGATGGTTTCACCAGATACCAGCACATCGTAAAATGCGTTCTTTTTATTTTCCTTTTTCTTTTCCCATTTTCTTCTCCAAAACAAAATTGGGAAGGGAAACGGAACAGCCGTGTATAATGGATTCGGCATTGTCAAACATTAGTCATTGGTGGGAATAGAGGTAGGGGGGATGAATGCAATATAAACATTGACTTTGGTTAGACACCTTAAGATCCCCCCAGACGCTTGAAGTGTGACAACTGACCTGAGTGCGCTTCTCGACGTTGTCGACCTCTTTGCACGACGACTCAAAGTCACCCTTCTTCTCCTTGAGCGACTTGAGCTGCGCCAGCTCATCGTGAACAGCGTTCGCGCCGGCTGCAACCATGACGCAGTTCAGTCAAGTGTATCTGGATCCAGGGGGGCGGGGGGCGATTCGATTGCCGCCGGAGGAAGTCTCCCGATTTCGTTTTGTTGGCAGTCAATAGATCGTATAGATGATATAAGTATGATGTGGTGTGAACTGGCGAACGAACAAGTGAGCGACGACTGCGCGATGTCTCCAGCGCAGGCAACTACGGAATTAGGCGGGACGCGTCCTCTCTCTCTCTCTCTCTCTCTCTCTCTCTCTCTCTCTCTCTCTCTCTCTCTCTCTCTCTCTTTCTCTTTCTCCGGGTGAAGGGAATGGAGAAGGGGAGCCTGGAGAGACTCAGAGACGACAATGCGTCGCGTATACTCGATGCATTATTATTGTTATTATAAATATTTGGAATATGTGCGAGCGCGGTAGGTTACGCGAAGAGGCCCCCGAGGATCATCATCATTGACGGGCACGGGCCAATGTTTTCTTATGTGAGTGACTAATCGAAACCAGTCCGGTCGGTCCTATAGGAAACTGTCACACCTGAACCGAACTTGTCCTTGGATCCTATGGTCTATGGATCTTATGGATCTTTCAAATTTTCCATCTCCTCCTTCTCTCAAATCCTCCATATAAGAAGGTACGAACTTCAAGTGTGAACACCTGTTTTGATAATCATCTCACTACGACGCAGGGTGGGAGGATGTCACTTTGAATAATAATAATGGGCTTTGATCACACCCCTGATATGAAATATTCGGCCGATCCGCGCGCGCCGACACCTCTCCGATTGAATAACCCAAATTCGCTTTCGGAATTGAAATATTGTTTCGAAACGAACGGTTCAAGATCCTTTCATAAGTCAGGAAAGGTCGGGGGTCTCTGACATGGGTAGCTTACACTTGACAACGCCCTGAAGCTGCTTCGGTTTGCTGGACACGGCGAACTCCTCCTCGTCCGAATTGGCGCGTTCGTCTTCTGAAACAAACGCGAAACGTTTCCCAAGTTGATAACGATATTTGTCGATGTGCTTGGTAGCTACAAATTGGTTCGGTCACACTTGAGATGAACAAACAACCGAATGGATATTGAATTCAGACGCGGCCTCCTCCCCGTCCAGCTGGTCGCAAAAGCTATTCACCACGAGGGGGCGCGCACACATGAGGTTTTCTCATTTTCCGCATTACACTCTCGCACCTTCAGTATTCGCCGGGTCCATCGTTTTGGCGAGCTCCGGATGGAACACTTCCAACATGTGAACTTTACACAAAAGTTTTCCCTCGTGCGAGTTGAAGTTCGTCGGCCTGCAACTCAGTCGGCGTCAATCGTAATATCTCGGGAGGTTTTGTTAATAGCCGTCTGACATCGGACAGCCATCCGCGTGACGTGACATAATAGGTGTCACAGCCGCCAGTGGCGCCTTCAAACTCGGCTATTGGCGCCGTAAATAGGTCAGTGGTGAGTTCCACGAATCTCGCAAAACTGTCTGGGATAGGAAGTCAGCAACTCACGTCAACTTCTTAGCACACTTGCAACACTTGAAGCACTGAATGTGGTAGAGATTCTTGTTGGCGACCACCTTCTCGACCGGATAGACGATCTTGTCGCAGATGCAGCAGTTCTTCTTCTCCTCCTCCTTCGCTTCCTGGAACGCCGCCTTCATTTTCGAGAGATCCGCACTGCGCTCGATGTCGACAATGCTCTTCTCCACAACAATATCGCTTTCGCCTTTTTCGAATCTAAAAATAAGAAAAAAACGATTTATGTTGTTTATTGACAGAGGAGACCCTCCTCTCGTTCGCACCTTTCTTTTGCGGAAGCGAGCGTATCTTTGCCGAGCCCACCGATCTGCTCTTTCTGAAGCCTCTTCAACTTTTGCTCCAGATCTTCTTCCATCGTGGCGTCGATGTTCTCGAACTTTGTCTTGAACTTGGAATACTTTTCCCGCCCGATTTCGGTCAACTTCTGTCGCTCTTCCAGCTTGGCGATTCTCGCCTCCTCGTCCTCGTTCTCAATGTTGTGCACCGATCCGGACTCGAACTCCTCCTTCATCTTCTTCAACTCGTTTCCCTGCTTCAACGCCGCCAGCTCCTCCTCTCTCGCCTCATCTTTGACCGGACCCTTGTTTTCGAACAGAGCCGACTTCTGAAGTCGAAAAATGTGTGAATGTCGACGAAAACAATTTATCAGTTGTGTTTACCAGGTTAGAAAGAAATTTGGAAGTTAGGAACCATGTGACAGGCGAGAGAAGGGGGGGGGGGGTTCTTTTTGATGCGGGTAATTAAAAGGCCGTTTCTTTGTGTGCGGATGGATTCCAAGAGGTAAATAGTGAAGGGATGCGGATCTTGAGAGAGAGAGAGAAGTGGAAGAAGGAAAGGCTGAGATCAAAAAAAAATACTGGTTGAACGAACCGTCTGATCGCTGAGTGCTTCTCGCTAAAAAAAAAACGTTTGGGATTCTCGTTTCATTCTTAGTTCACTTTGCGTCCGATCAAACACACTCTGTGAATGGTCACTCGAGTGGTCTGTCCGAAGACACTCTCTTTTCCCAACAGTTTGTCAGGAAATGGGCATCTGGCGTGCTGCTTTGGATACCGTTTCTTTTTGCGCAATTAATGGACATCATGACACGAGCCAGCAAACCGCCGTAATTTTGATTGGTCGGTTGCTAGCCGATGACGCCAAATGCCAATTTTTCGGGCCAATGGCCATTTTCACCCGCCGCTCACCAACTGTTTCAAATCGCCGCTTCTTCCTTCGATCTTGATCGGCTTCTTCGGTCCGGCGTCCTCGTCGTCCGATGACGAGAGCGCGTACGGATCCTCCTCCTCTGTCATTGTTCTCTGAGAACGGTGTGATCGCCTGGAGAATTGAAAAAAAAATCAACGAGGATTTCAGTCAGCGGGAAAGCTGGGAGAAAATTCGAGGGGCAAGTGATCGGTGGGGTGGGAATGAAGATAGCCGGAGGTGATAGAGAACAGCTGTCGGTGCCATCGTCCATCCGGAGAGATTTGAACAACAGAAAGGGATTTTATTTCGCAAGGTGTTGCGAAATGAAAAGATCAGAGTCACCATGATCTGGAGTAAGTGAGTCAGAGTCAGCTGGAGCTCGAAGGTTCGGTATGATGTGGGCGATATGAGTGAGGGCAAGAAGGGTGGGGAAAGAAGAGAGCGAGTATTCGAAAGACTGGTTCGATCCTCCGGGAGCTCGCACCCGAAGAGCTGGTAATAGTGCTCAACGATCAGCGAGACGCAGAGCGAGGGCGGCTTCGAGATCTCGGAGACTTTACACACTGCTCTGGTGCGCTTTCTCTCTCTCTCTCTCTCTCTCTCTCTCTCCCGATCCGACATTCTTGCTATCTTTCTTGCTCGAACACATTCCCTCTCTCTCTCTTTCTCTCTTCCCGCCGGGATAGATCCACCCCCGAGCAGAGGGAAAGAGCCCTCCCCGGCAAACATCAATTATTCGCGCAACAGCAGAAGGACGCGATTCGCTTTTAAACTTTTGTGGCACATTGGGATTGGTAGAGGCCTGGGAGGTGATTGAAAGATCTCAAAGATATTTGAACAGTCAACAAATCAGTTTTTACACTTTCAAAACGGCGAAAGTCTCGCTGCACAGAGAAGTTCTGTGGTAATGTGAACGGGACACGCGGGGAGGTGGAATCAATCAGCGGGCACGACGACGGGAGAAGGACGACGACGTCGAAGTTATTCATCAACTCATTTTTCACTCTGATTGATTCCCAAAAACTTTCAAAGTCAAGTCCGAAACGTATTATTACGCATCCCACTGAAGACATCGCGGGGGGGGGGGAAAAGCGGCGGCAAAACATAAAGTGTGTGTCGAGAAAGAAAAAAAAACATAATTGCTGTCATGTTTCCGTTGGCGCGTTCCTCTCGTGCCGAATGCGTCGCTTCAAATCCTCCTTAAAGTCCACCTCGCACATCTCCACTTTTGCTTCCAAATCGCAGATTTTCCTGCAACACTCGTTTCGTAACAACATGTTCTTTCCCTCTTAAACACCACCCACGTTCCGTTCAAATACTTCACTGCGTCGTAGGCGTGCACCGCCCGTTTGAAGGTGACGAACGCGAAGCCGGGCGGTCTCTTGGCCAGCCAAATGTTTTTGATTGGTCCCATGACGGAGAAGACTTTTTGGAGCTGGAGAAGCATTTATATTTATGTTATTGAACTAACGTCTGCATTCACGGTATGTGGCGAATTTCACTTTTTTCCCGCCGCGGTGTTTGCGGACTAAGATGTTCATTCAAAATTTTTGAATACAGGCGGTAACTCGATGATAATCGGAGAACCCTCAGTAACTAGCAGAGTTATATGAAAGTTGCCGACTACAAACATGATTAACATTTGATTTACCATGTTTTTGTAATTGACAACTTCTTCGTAGTTATTTTAGTTTCGGAGATGTACTCTGTGAAAGTTGAACTTCACTAAAACTAACCTCATCTTCCGTCGCGTCGAAGGGCAAGTTTCCAACGTACACTTGACACTTTTCCTGATTTCTCCGACGTTTTCTACATGTCTTCTGTTCTGATTGAGTAGTGGCCATTTGAGAAATTGTGGAAGGGAAGTGAATCATAGAATAGCTCCGCCAGTTGTTCAAACATTTCATTTTTGGAAAAGCACATATTTACAAGTTAGATGGTTCTGTGAGCGAGATCGGGATAAATTGAGGAATAAGTCGGTGGAGTCTCTTCGGATGGTTGAGGTGGTGGAGGGGCAGATGCAGACGTTACGGTATTGAGGGTGTTTGTGTGCGGTGTTGGCTGAAAACTTCCAGTTCAATAATCAGCTCATTAAGATCTTTACCCACCTCAAAACCATGAACTTGAGCAGAATACCCGTTGTTCTGATAGACATTGTTCGGGTAAAATTGAATGGGAAGCGCCAACTGTGACGAAATGCCGCCGCCGGAGGAAGAGCCGGGCGCCGAGATAACAGTGGACTGCCGTCGAAAAGTGCACTGGGGCACGGGAGCCTGAGTCATCGGAGTGTGACTAATGAGCATTGTGGATCTGGTTAGATAGACCGGTTGTCCGGAAACTCCAGCGCCCATGTCTGCTGAAAAGAGAGAGAGAGAGAGAGAGAGATGAGAAAAGAAATGCGTGTTTTCTCAGCGGCTCAAAATGGTTGCTGTGACAATGGGGCGACGCATTCTTAGTCAACATCTCCCCTTTTCTCGGTATTTCAGACGCATTAAAGCACCTGCTGGTTGTTTCGAAAACGGAAAACGTTGGTTTTCAGGTCGCAGGACACACTCTCCTGACACTTACTCTTGTGACGTGGCACCAGGAATCGAACGCGTCAGTTTAAACGTAGGGAGGATGGGAATGCCAGCGAGATATGATGTGAAAGCCCCGAATGTTCTGGATTGGTTTTTGAATGGCTTCACTCGCGGGAAATTGGTTTTCCCCAGTCGTCATGGAGATTTTTCGGGCTGGAGCGGAAAGAAGTTGAGGGGAGTTTTTCTACTTTTGAGTCACACGGACGAGTGACGTCAACACCTTCCCCTTCCTTTGTTCGTTTGGGCGTGTGCTGAATGTTTCGAAGTTGCATACCAGAACCAAAAGTTTAAAATCGTATAGTAGAGTTAAAGGAGAATTAACCATATCGAGTTTCTTATCAGTTGGGCTGACCCCTTACACAGTACATAAACTGCATCATGAGACAGTGTGCATGTCTGTTTGCCTTCATCCCCCGCACGTTCTCAGCCATCCTTTCTCTCTTTTTTAACACGTTCTGTTTAATCAGAGCAGTTTTCAAATGACGTGGTTTCAACATCGTTTGATCTTGAACTGAAACTTGAAATGCTAAGAAGTTCTGGCGAAGTTTCTCAGTACTCGAGCTTCTCTAGCATTGCAATCTATGACGTGGCATTATCAGACAAAAGGTCCATTGGAATAATTGTGATGATGGTGCTCGCGCGGTCCGGGCCGGGCGCACTCTTTTCGTATCGAATTGCTTATCTGCTTTGCACACACAGCCACACACACACACACACTCATAGAGCCCAACACACTGCTCTCCGCCGCTCACCACAAAAGCGACAAACCATCTCTCTTTCTCTCGTCGCCCCCCTTCCTCACATTCATCAAATCAACAAACAGAAGCAAGTGTGAAAACCGTCGTGAAACCCCCCCCCCCCCCCCCAAGCGACAGGACGGCCACTTTTCTTTTCCATGTCTAATTCTCTCCTTTTGTCCGTCCTTCCTGTTCCGCTGCTCTCTCACTCTCTTCATTCCTATTTTTGTGGAGAAGAAGAGGGGGGCCTACCCCAACAATTAACTCGTTCCAGATGTTCCCATTCATTCTCGTCATCTCAACTTTGTTCATTCTGTCGGCGTCCAGTCTGAAGTGTTACGAAGGTATTCCACGACTTTCCGTCGGGTGATCGAGCATTTTCTGACGTCTTCAGGTTCGCGAGGCGTTGTGAACGGCGAGGATGCGACGAACTTTGTGGAAAACCTGTGCGACGACAACATGACCTACTGTTTCGAGTCGTACAATTCGAATCTGACGGAGGTGACGGCGAGCTGCCAGAGCATGGGCACCGATCAGAAACTGTTGGAAGTGTGTAAGGTATGCACTTTTCACCGGTCCCCCCAACACGCTGATAACAAATTTGTTTTGCTCTAAAACCACGTCACGTGCCGTCGGCCGCTGAGTAATCACACTGTACGTTACGACAACTTTCAGATGAATGGCAAGTGCAAGGAGCGCACCGACATCGACGTCACCGTCTGCTGCTGCACTTCGGATCTCTGCAATCTTCAGGACGATCTGAAACCGACGCCTGAAATCGACTCGTCGTCGGAGGAGAACTCGTCCGTCGAGACCAATGCCACGATTCCGACGACTGACCGGTTTGTGGAAGTGAACGAGACGATGGGGCTAGAGTTAGAGCTCAATGAGACGACGATATTCTAGAATCCTGCCGTTCACTTTCTTTTCCTCTTTCTCTTTGCTTGTAATCCGTAATTAGGAGTGTGTGGAGAAGTTATCCGAAGACGATCGTTTTTTTGATGCGGCGACCGAAATATCGAAATACGCGAGTGTTTCCTTTTGCGATTAATTCCGATTCATTCCCATTTCTCGGAAGGCGGCGAGAGTCCTTCACCGGAAGCCGGTTCCCATTCTAGATTCCAGAATGTTTCGGATGCTTCTTTGTACGATCCCGATTGCGATCAAAAAGTGTTTTATATGTTGTATTTCTTTTCGGGTGCAGATCTAGTCTATTCTTGTTTCTACTTTATTCGATTCGACCATTTCCGGGTAATGAATTATTTTCTCTTGAATCCTTGTGTTTCTTACGTCGACATGCACATCAGAATGGTCTTCTGACGACGACGAGCTTCTTCTGAATGTCCAGAAGGTTTCCGATGACGTCGTAGAGCGTGTGGTAGGCCTCTGTGATCTCACTGGTCAGCTTTTCACCAAAACTTCTTCTGAGCACGTCGTCAACGCCTTCTAGCATGTTCTGAAACTGACGTCTTCCGGAATCCCTTTTAAAATGCTAATCGTCACCGTGATATGATACTTGTTGATGTTCCATTTGACGTGACTTCGCGCAATGCGAGCCATGAAAAACGTCAGCTTCTCCTCGTCATCCATCACTTCGACGATTTCCTGTAAATACCTAATCTCTAGTATTTATCCCATCCGTATTTCCTCCTTCCCCGTTGCAAACCGGAAATTCGAATATTTTGATTTCGCGCCCGATGGAAGGCTCACCTTCAGGCCGCTCATGTAAACAGAGCAATGATTGGCGAGCTCGTTGGAAGCGAGAAGAGCGCTGTCTTGTAGGATTCGAAACTGTGGCCAGATGTTTTTGTAGTGAGGAAACTCGGAAAAGTATCTGGAAGTGGCCCAAGGTTTCCAGCTTTTCAGAGTTCCAGACGAACCTCGCGAAAAGAACAAGTCCATTACGACGGAAATCCTTGTAGATCACTGGAAATGTCTCCTTGAAGATCTCCTTCTCTCGTTCCGTGATACGATCCATCTCCTGACGCATTTTGATTTTAGCGTCGGGATTGTTCAAGTCTGAAACTGCATTAGCAACCATATTTTTAGATTTCTAGAAAAATGATGGAAGAAATACCAAAAACAGGAGACTGGACGGGTGGCGATTGGGGTCCCGAGGATCCATTTGCTTTGAAAGCTGAAACTTAGAATAACCGTAAACCCTATAATTGACAGGGGTACATCTGCAAAACTAAAACAGCTATAAAAAAGTTGTCACCTACAAAAACATGCGAAATTTTACCTCACTTATGTAGTTGAAAACTTTCTCAAAACTCTTCTAGTTTTTTTTTTAAATTTTAGTTCGAAGTAGGTGATCATCAAAAGCTACGAGAAAACTCACGACAAGTCGACGGCATCTCAAAGAAGTGATGGGAGTGAAAATCTTTGATGAGCCTCCCGACGATTTATACAAGAATCTTCTCAGAAACGCGCAAGAGTGCCGGAAATACAACGGCACGGCTAATGCGATGATTGAATAACACGTGAGAAGACGTAAGGCTCTTCGGAAAGTAGTAGGTCAAACATTCGAGATCAAATACGTCAAGTTTCAGCATTTTCGTGGCAGGAAACGGCGTGGTTTCTGGTATATTTCACTTTCCTTTATTTCATAGAACACTAGAGTTACAAAAAAGAGTGAATAATTAGACTGAAGTGGTCCAAGGGGTGTATGATCCTTCCTCTGGAAGTGGGGGCACGTGAGAAGTCACAAAGTCTTCACAAGCCATTCGGATTCTTTCCGGCGTGGAGGGAGAGTGGAAGACAAAGTAGTCCTGCAAACTTATTGTGTGTAGTCGAGTCATACTCCCAGTTTGTTACCGTAAGCCCGTGTTCGACTCTGTAGGCTCGGACCGCTTCACGGATGGCAAAGAACGCGCAGCTTCCGAGGAACAACGGGGGCTCTCCGATGGCTTTCGACGAGAAGATTCCCATTCGGTTGCTACTGTTCCCGAGAAGTGCCACATTGAAGTGTCTCGGAGCATCGTCGGCGGACGGGATCTTGTAGGTTCCGGGGCCCCGGGTGAGTCGGATTCCGTCTGGGCGAATCTTGATCTCCTCCATGGTGAAGAGACCGTAACCCTGGATGAAGGCTCCCTCGATTTGCCCGATGTCCACCGCTGGATTCAGAGACTCGCCGACATCCATCACAATGTCGGTTCGGAGAAGGTGATGGTCTCCGGTCAGACAGTCGATTTCCACTTCGCAGCAAGCGGTTCCGTACACCGAATAGCCGAAGAGCTCAGCTCCTTTGCCATTGAAGAAGTCCACCGGCTCGTGATGGATTCTTCAAGAATGTATTTTGCAGATTATTTTCAACACCACACTCACATTCCAAAGCCGGAAGCCGAAAGTGAGACACGATCCACGTAGGCGGCACGCACCCAGTCTTCCCATTTTCCGTCCGGATTGGCCTTCTTGAATGGAGCCAGCCTTTCCATAATCTGACGACACGCGTCCTGCACGGCTAATCCGTTCATGTCACTTCCCACCGACGCGGCTGTCGCCGATGCGTTCGGGACTTTGTCAGTGGAGGTGTCATGGATGTGGATCTTCTCGATCGGGATTTCCAGACATCGCGCCGCAATCTGAATCTGATCGTCATCTGAAGTCTGGACGATCGACCTCACCTGCAGGATCTTCGTGTGCAACCCCTGACCCATTTCCATTCCTCCGTGAGAAACTAGAACACTTCCATCCGTGTACACCAGAACCAGAGAGCCCGCCTGGTTCAGCTGCTTCAGTCCGAAACCGATTCCGAATCTTGTTGGAGTCAGGTAGATTCCACGTTTTCGGAACTTGTTCTTCCTAAGTCGTAGGGTTATCTATGAACTCAAAGAAGCAAACTCACTCGTTGAACTTCCGCACCTCCTCCTTCCGACGTTCGTAGTCACTGTTCGACTTGCACTCCTCCCAAGTTCGTTGAACATTGCACTGGTGAAGGTGCATTCCGAACGGAGTACAGTCCCCTTCCTGATAGAAGTTCTTCTGTCGCACTTCATCGTGGTCCCATCCAAACTTCTCGGCCACATGCTTCACCATTATTTCCGTTCCGAACATTCCTTGCGGTCCTCCGAAGCCTCGGAACGCGGTGTTTGAAGCCAGATTGGTCTTGCACATTTTTCCAGTAATGTCGGCGTTTCCGAACTTGTACACGTTGTCCGCGTGGACCATTGCTCGCTCTGAACATGGTATTTGAGTTGAATAGTAGACACCATGAGCCCTATAATAGAAGGGCCCCTAATTCAGTTTGAAGTTCACCACTGAACAGCCATTCTAGTGCTGGGTTTACGATAGATCCAAAACTCACGCATGACTCCCATCGACAAGTCGATTGTGTGGCCGCTGTTAGAAAGAGCAGTATACTCCAGATCCAAGAACTTTCCATTCTCATCCACAGCCAACTTATACTGAAGAGTGAACGGATGTCTTGTGCCAGTGATAGCCATATCATCGAATCTCTCAAACTTGATCTTCACCGGCTTCTGGAACTTTCTGGCCGCAAGAGAAGCCGGCACCGCCAGAATGGCTCCGGTTGACTCTTTTCCACCGAAGCCTCCACCGATGCGCTTCACACTCGTTCTTATTTTGTGCTGTGCGATTCCGAGGCATTTTGCGACTTCTATCTGGACGTCGTTGACGCATTGGTTGGAAATGATGATCTCGAGCTCGTCGTCTTCGTGGGGGATGACGACGCACTGCTGGGTCTCCAGATAGAAGTGCTCCTGGCCTCCCATATCGATCGAACCCTCGACGACCCTCTCGTACTTTGACCAGTCGTTTTTGACAACCGTCTCATTTTCGTTGAGGGAGGAATGGATGTAGAAGTGTTTGAAGACGAACGATTCCGCCTCGACGGCTTGCTGAAAGACATTTGATTGACGTTTCCGGTTATTTGAGATTATCTACTTTGATTGTGACGATGGGTTTTGCGACGGAATAGTCAAACTTCACAAGGGAGGCTGCCTTTCTCGCAATCTCGTGATCTGTCGCAATGATAGCAGAGATCGGCTGTCCGTGGTACGAGATTGTATCCTTCACGAAGACAGGTGTGTCACTGTGGTGACCCATTTGTGCGCCCGTGTGCACGTCATACTCATCGATGTAGCCGAGGACTCCGTCGAGGTGCATGGCGAACGTGTAGTCGACCGAGTTCAGTGTCCCGTGAGCGATCGGTGCCATTACGAGAGCCATGTGGAGACAATCGGCCACGTTGATGTCGTCACAGTAGACCGCCTCTCCTGTTGTGTGCTTGTCTCCAGAAACATGCTTCAGCGGTCTTCCAACCGGGTCGTCATCCTTCTGGTTCGCATTCACTTCCTGGTAAACTTGGGTAGCGAACAAGTTCTTCGGCACATCTTGCCCAATTTTTATCTCATGATCCACATATTCAATCTCGGTGAGGTTCAGTTTCTTGGAAACCTCTAGGAAGAATTTGAAGAAGAACGAGAGCGCGAGAGACAGTCGGTACTGCGACATTCCTCCGGGCACGCCGGCAGGGAGCTTCATCTCGTCACTCAGAAGAGCCAGACCCTTGTCCAGGAACGATTGTCCCCATTTCAACCCAGTCAGGGCGGACATGGTGTTGAGGGCGAGCTTCGTAGTCGGAGCCATTCCACCGAACGCCATTCTGATGTTCTCGACAACCAGCGTCTGCGGGTTCACTTTCGCGAGGAACGCGCCGGTCACAATCGCAATATCGTCCTCTCTTCTCTGTGCTTGCTTGTAGGCCCCGAAGTGCTCGTCTTTGTCAGTGAGCGGGATCACGACCGCCTTGATGATCTCGTCCTGTTGAATGACAGTCTTACGGTAGCCGAGGAAGAACTTCTCGTCGATTGGCACTCGTTTTTCACCTCGAGCATCGGAGTCGAGAACCACGAGCGCGTTGGCAGCCATCCAAATCGGATTCAGATCGGAGATAGGTGAAGCGGTGGCAATGTTTCCAGCGACAGACTGAACACGTCCCTTTGAAAGTCAAATACTGTAAATCGAAAACTTACAGCCACGTTTCTGACGTGGATTCCTGCGAACCAGTGCAACATTTCATGGACATGTTTCAGCACCCCAGTCTGTTCTAGAAAACAAATATGTTATTCCAGCTGTGAAATTTCAACTTGCTCACCCTCGGGAAGCTCTCTCATCAGCTGCACAGCGTATTTATCCATGTCGGTCAGCGAATTGCCGGTTCCCATGTAAACTCCTGATTCCTCCACGGCTCTGTGATGAAGTTCCTTCACCTGTCCCGGGTTGATAACGACCGGCAAGTCGATGAAACGGAACTTCAGCTCGATGGCCAACTCTGAGTTTCCCGAAATGAGACGAGCATGTGGGAGCTCTCGTTTCAGAGAAAGTAGATCACTGAAAGACTCGAAGTTAGTTTCAGTGACTCCAGAGATTTGACCTACTCATAACTGGTTGGCTGGTACCATTTGGTGTGATGATGGTCATAAGCGAACGATTTCGACTCGTACCCATGAAACTTGAGCTCTGGCGGGAAAATAAGTTCTTGGGTCGGATCGTACGGCTTACAATCGGAAAGATCGCTGAGTTGAAGCTTCTGTAATTTTGAACCGCACAATAGTACAGCTAATTTTTTGCTCACTTTCTTCCTCTCTCCTCCAATGTATCCAGGAGTGACCCCGTTGGTCTCTGGACCACATCCATTAGTTTTCTTGAGCTTGCAACAGTTTTCTCCCATTCCACAACCATTTTCTTCGGAAACCTGCAACTATTCGAGTAAGTTTCAACTTCCACCAACTCTACGAATACTTTTAAAGTTCCAGTCTCATCGACTGCGAAGCTGTAGAAAGCCTCGAGAATTGGACGGTAGCCCGTGCACCGGCATAGATTTCCCTGGAGTCCCAGATTGATATCGTCAACCGTTGGATGGGGGTTGTTCCGGAGAAGCGCGTACATGGCCATGACGAATCCAGGAGTGCAGAACCCACACTGAGATCCGTGAGCTCTGAATATGATTCCCGTTTTGAAGATACTAACATCCATTCTTTACTTGGCCAGTCTCTCCTGAACAGGATGAAGACGTGACTTGCCGACGCTTCCGATCCCCTCCACGGTGGTCACCGCCTTTCCGAACACTCCGCATATCGGCATTAGGCAGGAGTTGGCAGAGAAGTGTCTGATATGACAGCGAGATAGTAGACAGTTTGGGCATTTCACGCAACTCACTTGATTTCACCATTCTCTACCTGGCTGATCATCACGGTACATGCTCCACACCCACCTTCGTTGCATCCGATCTTCGTTCCGGTCAGCTTCACTGTAACAACGGTTGAAAACAAAGTGATTGAATTGAATTGGCTCACGCTTGTCCCTCAAATAAGCAGCCAGTGTCATTTTAGGGTCCACATCCTTCTCTTCGATTCGTTTACCATTCACGTAGAACACTAGATTCGTGAAATCGTAAGACCCAATATCGGTGACGTCTCGCATTTTCCTGCAACTTTTGATCTCGCGGGCAGAAATGAAAAATCGGTCATGATGGTAGAGTATTATGAAGAGCAGTCATGCATTTCAAGTTGACAGTCACCCATGTGACATGAAATTGAAAGATCGAAATGCAATGTTTACCGATAACACGAATCGATTTCTCGAATGTGTAAATATGTCTGCCCGGAAAGTTTTCCGAAATATGGATCTGATTTCCAGGAAAAAAGTGAAATAGCGTCAGAAAAAAGCGGGAAAACCTGAAACGGTCGTTAGAAACTCGAATGATATGCTGATAAATTGCGCTCGCGAGACCCGAATCACTTCGGAGCACGATAACGTAGCACGTTTTTTTCTGCGTCTCGCGATTCTGCACCGGCTCTTCAAGCTCCTTATCTAATCTTTTGAATCTTTCAACGTGCGCGTGTATTATCATAAGCCCCCCGCGGCTGGGTGGAAGAATCGCGAAAGAACATTCATTCGATAACGTTTACTGGCAGAAGATGGAGATCATCGGTGAGAGGAGAGGGAATCGGAATTCTCGAAAACGAAGTAACATGCAAGTCAATAAGGGAAAACTCGTAACAGTCGGATGAGTCGATTACACAGTCGTTTCGTCTTGTTTCGACGTGTCCTTCAGAAAGAGGTTGAGTCGGACTTCGGCGTCTTGGGCGTACGAAGCGGCCGGGTCGCGAACATCGTTTTCCAATATTGTGGACGAGCCAACTGATCTGTCAACCTGAAACACGCAAGCACATCTTAACTTCTGATAGAATCAGAAGTTGTCACCTCATCTGGCATGACGTTGAGTAGCCTTCGGTTGACGAGTGAATGTTGCGAAATGCTTGTTAGCGGACGACGAGACGTGTCAGATAGGTTTTTGTTGTTGCTGGCGCTGGAAGAAGCGGACACCAGTGATTCTGGTCTATCGAATATCTGCTGAGCCGCTGATGGTCCGCCCGGGAAGCCTCGGAACGATAGGTTGGTCAGGGACTTTTGCTTGGCGGCGAAAGTGTTGAGCGAGATTTCCGGCGGAGGTGGAAGGTCGTCGGAGCTGTAAAACGATTCCTATTTTTTGCAAAATTTCAGCAAGAACGTACTCATCGTAGCAAGGATTAACGGCGTAGGTGGTTCGCTCTTCTTGTGGAGGTCGCATTGGCACGATTGGAATAGACTTAGTCACTGGTTCCTCGATCTTGAAGGATCCCACACTTTCCTTCGAGAGATCGATTCCGAACTCTCTGATACTCTTCGGCTTGGGTGGAAGGACTGGCGGAGGTGGTAGCATCGCCGTTTTTATGAACTTTTCTCGTTCTTCCTTCTCTATCAAAGTTCTTTGTCGAATCCGAACCAGATTGATGTCACTCTCTTCGTTGTAAGACCTACGAGCAACGTCATCGATCAGAGTCGTCTTCTGAGGCTTCGGAGGTGGAATCGACTGGGAAGATCCGTGTGGCGGCTGCATCGTTTCTTTCAGCATCTTCTGAGTGTGCTCCATATCAGTGGTGCTGAGAGTTGAGTTTGACAGGCGGTTGTTGCGAACGCTTTTCGGTTCGAGGTAGTCTTCGCCCGGAATCGTTTCATACACTTCGTCATAAGGATGGTTGGGTCGAGTTGGAGTTCTGAAATCGAAGCATTCACGGTGGTTATATCTATCATCACGGCCTACCTGGAGCCGAGGAAACTGGAGACACCAATAGTTGAGTCACAGTACTCATAGGTATTGATCGGAGGTTCTGGGGGCATCAACTCCCGTCTGCTCTGAGTCGGTGTCTTCAGAGCAGACTTGAGTGGTTTGCTGGCAGAGGGTGGTGGTACCGGACATGGAACCGCTATAGCTGCGGGTGCCGTTTGGACAGTGTCTCTTGTTTGTTGGGTGTTCATGGTCATGTTGGATCCGAAGTGGGATATTTCTGTGATGTTCGAGTTCGAAGTGGTGAAGAAGTCTTCTCGAGACTGACGCATCGATCGACGCGATTTTCTGTTATGTTTCGAGAAGTTCGGCACAGATGCTGTTCGTTTGAAGTTCTGAAAAAACAAAAACCGCTAAATTTTCCAAAGAAGTCAGAAAGTTAAACCTGCTCCACATTGCCCTTCTCAATCGTGTTCTTCAGGTAGGACTTCTCCCACTGCCGCAAAGCCGACGAGTCAACTCTGTAGACGGCCGAGAAGGATCTTTTGAAGTTCTGTCCATTTGAAGTCGATAGGAGTTCCGAGCCATCGCCATTCTCAACGAGTTCGATGGAAACGAGTTGGGATCTGCCCTTGCTGGTGGAGATGGAAGCGACGCAGCATCCCATGATGGAGCAGAAGCCGAGAAGGAACGTTCCCAGCAGATGGCAATAATAGGCCCATCCCAGGATCTGCTCGTAGGTCTCGTTCTCCTCCTCCTCTTTGATCACTTTGTTGTCCTGTGTGTTACCCCAGAAGTAGAAGATCGCGTTTCCCAGAATCGACAAAATCGCTGAAATCTCATCATATGAGGCAATCGGCACAGTTTGCAAAACTCACTTGCAATGGTGATGATTACTGTACAGGCGACTATGAAACTCCTGTGACAGAAAGCCCAGAAGCCCATAAGCACTGCACACCCGGCGAAGATCACTCCGACGCCGACACCAACTAGAGCAGCGATTTTCCAGCCTGGCAATTTCAGACAAATGTGGACACGCTAGAAAAGACAAAACTCACCCAGAAACAAATGTTGATATGCGTCGTTCTGAATACGGTTTTCGTCATGATTATGGTCGTAAAGATCTTCTTGGTCGATGTAATAGTCGAACTTGTAGACGCATTGAAGTTGGGGTAAAAAGAAAGCGGCGAATGGAGATCCTTGCATGTCTCTTCTGAAAACGAGTAGTTGTTTTTCAGAGAAAGTCCTGGGAACCTGACCTGTATAACGTTTCATAGTAGTCTCGAGATCTTCCATAGTCGAAAGAGTAGTCCCTTTTGCAGTCTAACCACAGCCCGTGATGATGTTCAGTTCGTCCATTTTCCAGATTCACTTGCTGCCACGACGGCGAGATCAGGGCGACCAGGCAGAGGACGAACGCGATGAGGGAGAGAGTGAAATGGATGGCCAGCGCTGTCTTTCGACTACATTTTCCGGGCGAATCTGCATCGATCATCCCATTGGCTCTAGAAAAAATGTCGGGAGAATCAATCGATATCTGATCAAAAGGTAATAAAAATGAAAACTTGTTCTCAAGCGACCAAAAAAAAAACGAGAAATCGGCCGACCCGATGCGAAATTCGAAAGCTGGCGTGGCGGAGGAGTGAGTGAAGAAGAACAAAATGAGGAGACGTTTATGGGTGTTGGATGGGTGTGTATGTGTATGTGTATGGCGGTGGTGAACGTTTTCAGGGTCATTCGATTGAATTCGGAAAGCAGGCAGCAGCAGCCAGCAGACGGCGGATGGAGACGAGGAGAGGAAGAGGAGGTTCACTCGCCAAAACAGGGGGAAAGTCGGCCATTTGCATAGAATAGATGTCAAGCGCTTCCACGGAGACGCAGATGGGAACAGAGAGTGGGGACGCACAATAACGGTTACATAGTTCGAATCCACTTGACGTTTATTGAAAGCATGAACTTCGGGTGGACATGGGAAACCGGGGGAGAAAGACTAACAGGTTGAGGTGACCATCGTGTTCTCTTCTAATTAGGGGGCCGATTGATGGACGATTGTTTCATGTTCTCAATAGCCTATAGTCGGTTTTTCATAGCTTCCACGTGGACTTTCTGAATTATCCATAGACGTAAATGTACTTCTGAACAGTTTGTCCCTCTTTTGTGCCTAGCAAATCGTGGTCAATTACGTCTCGATTATGAATCATAGGGCGATTAGCCGAGCGCTGTAAACAGCGTGAATAAAAGTGGATGATTCATCGAAATCGGGAGGAGAGAGGAGGAACAGGTAGGTCAGCGCGGACGTCTTCTCGTTATGCAATTTCATTCGCGCCGGTCCTGCAATTGATGGTTATCTGGGATCTGTCGGAAGGCATCGATACGCTGGCGTGAAGTACCAGTTTTCGGAAAACCCCTTTGACATGTTACTTTACGAATCTTCCAGAGTGCAATTAGGTTTATAGGAGGAACGATTAAACGATCGGAAGGGTGCAGCTGGGGAAGGGAGATCGGAGGCGCGAGGAAAAAGCGAACGCACTCAACCGTGAAAACCGTTCATTATCATATCGGAATACTGATAACGAGGTGTTAGTTGGCAAAATATTATTGTGATCGAGGCAGTCGTGTGGAATGAGACGAAGGTCGACTATCACTATTCGGACAGTTTTTGTCGGTCTGGGCGCGCAAAAACGAGAGCTAGTCAAGGACGATCACAGGAGTGTAGGAAAAATGAGAAAACGAGGAGGGCTTAGTGGCGAGGGTCGCAGATGACTTTTCGACTTTTCGGCCCCCCGCCGTCGGACATGGACTTGTGGAAGTAAGAGTGAAATCGGCAAACACTTCAAAGGAAAGGAACAGGAAGAGGTCATTGCGAACAGGCGAAGCTGATGAAGTGTGAACAACTTCGAAATGGGGGCACGTCAACAATTAATTACCACGTTCGAGTCAATGACGATCACAACGTGGTAATTTGACTCGCATCTTGACACCGGTAAGATACTTTAATTCCTCAGAGAGTCTGAAACCATCTCGAAATGCCACGTCATAAGAAATTCTATTGTTTTCCGTGACAACACCAAAACAGACGAACTTCACTGGGTTCAAAGTTTGTCTCCTTGGGTGCAGAGTTGTCTTTGTAACTGTCTATCAGCTGAAAGTTCATCGTCTTATCGTCGATAAACTTTTGTTTTGCTCAAAACTGCCCGTTTTTTGATCATTCGAATCCCGGACGTATAAAACGCGAAGCCTGGCGCCCCGTAGCTTTCATATTCAAATTCTGCCCCCGAAAAACTCAGGTGAAAGTTGATTAAGAAGCTTTTCGGGTGGACCCCACTGCCTGTGCGTCTCTCTCTTTATTTCAAGCTATCCTTCACAGGATCTCGTCTGCGCTTCAGCCGTCTTTCCCACTGCTTCGCGTTCAAAACCAGTTTGACAGGCATCGACTTTCCCCCCATTCAGTGCTTTTCAATGTCGTTTTCCATACAAATCAATCCGACCGCCCCCCGCTTCGCCGACGCTATCGTTCATCCCTTTTCTCATTTTTTGTTTCATTCATCCACGTTGATCATAACACAATTCATGGGCTTATCAAAGATTTCGGGTGATATTATCCAAGTCTCACTCAGAAAACCGGTTTCTTCTGAAACTTTCCGAACTTTCGCTTCGATCCTTTCAATTTTTACCTGTGGGTACTCTAACAGTTCACTTTATCGCGAACAACAAACAGAGGTTCTAGCCTCGGCAGCAAGACTGTAGCCTACAAGACGCTTCTGCCAAAGTAGCCCTCTTCCCTCCGAAAAACTCGTTCTGTCGCCAGCCAGCTTCCTCAAAATTCGTTGTTCTCTTATCACCTCCCATTGTCATTTCCTTGCGCAACCTTTCTCAGATCGAAATCCTGATTGCAGATGCGAAAACGTTGTGTGAAGTGCCATCTGGGAGACGTGTGTCATAATCATGAGAGATATCGATTGGTCAGCAAGTGAGTGAAGATGTTCTCAAATCTGAAACTGTTCTGAAACTGTTCGTCTTAAAGGCATAAACTGCACAAAACCCTCTGGCAGAATGATTACGTGATCAACCACTATCGGCCGCCGGCGATGTCTAAGAAAATGTGTGCGAAGAGGTTAGATTCTTGAAGTTTCTCGGAAAAAGAGATTGAATTCTGATTCAGTGTCTTCCACATCAACAATGAGACCATAAACATCTGGAGTCACCTCCTGGGATTCATCTACTTCACCTACCAACAGTACCACACGAACTATGTCATCCTCCCCGCCGTCGGCTCTCATCCGTCCGATCATTTCGTGTTCACCCTCTCGATCTTCGGAATGCAGGCGTGTATGCTTCTATCGGCCAGCTATCACACTTTTGGATGCACGAGCATTGAGATGAGGCAGAAATGGCTGAAAATGGACATCTTCGGAATATCAGCAGGTCTTCTTGGGATGTATTTGAACGGCATCTACACCGCTTTCTTCTGCTTCCAAGTTCGTTTTCCCCGTGGAAGCTGTATCCATTTCCCATTTCCCCGTCTTCCAGGAACATCTGACGTCGTACATCTACATCCTGTTAGGTATCTTCGTCATCACAGCGTATGTACCCACTCGTCAAGATTTTTTCGAAAGAAAGATTGTTGGTGAGTTTCTGAGGGTTTGGGCGAAAAGTTTTAAGAGTCCTCGCTTTTCCAGGTTCTCGAGTCGGACTTCTTCACATCATCTATTGCATCATCATCACTTTCGGGATCTGTCCAACAGTGCACTGGGTGATCCTGCACGGAGGATTCGATAACAGTCACGTCACAGTATGTCTTTTATTCAAACTCCAATCTTTCTAAAGAGTATTTTTGTTTAGAAATGGTTCCCCAACGTTGTTGTTCTCTACTCGCTGATCGCTGCTGCTTTCATGTTCTACGTGACAATGGTGCCAGAACGACTTTGGCCAGGTAAGACAAAAAAAAACTTCTTCTAGGGATACTGGGAAGCATTAATATTTCAGGTAAGTTTGACGTGGTCGGCTGCTCGCACCAGTGGTGGCACATCTTCATCCTCGGGGCAATGGTCTACTGGCAGCAATCTGGCAATATGCTCCTGACTGAATACAGATCCTTATCGGACAGCTGTCACCGTCTCATCCCATCCACTTCCCTTCCTGTGACCTCAAATCACACTTCCCCGACTCATTTCTCGTCTTAATCGATTAAAACTTGAAATAGGACTTTTAGTAGTTCGAAATTATTTATTCATCAAGCTCATAGTTGTTGTTCGATCTCAGAGGTTGAAATTTGTTCTGACCAAAACCCATTTCAACGTTTCTTTTTCTCAATACCTTTCCGATTACAATTATTATTGTTGGCTTTAAGAAAAGAACAAGTTACCGGTGGGTGCCACCGAAGTGAAATCTCAAATGTCTTCGTTTTCGTTTTTTGTTTTGTTTTGAACAATGCAAATGGTGTTTCGCGGGGGGAAAGAACACGTAGTCTTGGGAAGAAAAGATGGCTAGAGGCGATTGAGATGACTTCCGGCAGTCGGGAAGGGGGGCACCTGAAAATGGCCAACTTTTCCATTCGGACCTTGTTTTCCCCATTCGCCTCTTCACTTACATTCGCCAAAGTTTCGAGTAACCTAACCGCCTTGCTGGCCACATCTTTGTTTGAATGATTGGTGAGCCCTCTGGTCTGCGCCTCGAGCTCCTCTCTCCCTTTGGGGCCATAAAGTGAAAAGTATAGGGTGTGCGATGGGTTGTGAAATGGATCCTGAAAAAGGAGTAAAAGCAATCAACTTGAAAACGTGGGAGGACTCACTAGATTGTGCGGGGCAATTCGGTCGTAGGTGAGATGGAGCGCATCGACAGCGGACGTAGTGCAGAGGATCCATGTGATGGCGCGGATCAGCACCTCCTCGCGGTCAGTGTCGAGTATCCGCAAGAGTCCGGAGACCGACTTGTTTCCGAGAAGGAACGGAACCATGTCAGGGCAGCAGGAGATGTTCACGAGTAGTCGGAGAGCGTTCAGATTCACCTCTCCACGCACCCACAACCGATTCAGGCAATGTGGAATCACGGGAACGAACTTTGGGATTTGATCCTTGCGAATGTTGATGGACAAGTTCGTAAGCGCTTGCATTGCCACGACTACTTCCATTTCGTCTTCCGAAGTGAGACGACTCACGATGTGGTTCAAGGCGAGCTTCATCACGTCCTGAAACGAGAAATTTCCCTCACAAAACTCATTCGATTCCAAACTCGTACCATATTCTCAGTCGATACAGCCATATTCGCGATGCACTGCAGAAGGATGACTCTGGTGGACCTCGGCCAGTGCTTCGAGTCCGGCAGCATCTCGACGACCCGGTTTGTCAGTCTGAACTCCCGCATCAGCAGTTGATTAGACGGGAACGCAGTGGCATTCGAGAGAACGGTGAGAAGTGGGAGAAGAAGTTCTGCCGTTGGATCCATGCATTGCAGCGCGGATAGTATCTGAGAACTTGCAGAAATTCCAGAACTTCCGACGCTGTCTTCACTCGTACCTGTTTCGCGTCAAAGTCAGTCAACAGCTTCTGATGGTGATATAGCCTGTCAATCAGAGCTCGGAGCCTCGGTGAGCCAACTAGCTCCGCAGCTGGGTTTACCGTAATCCGCCATTCCGGATTCGACTCCTCCGGGTCTTTTTGGGGCACAGCCTGCAAAATCTTCTTTCTGGCCGTGGGGCAATTTCCGTTTTGAGCGTGTGTGTGTGTGTGCGTGGTGAGAGCCACATTTCCCATTCCCATTCCTATTGCCAATTGAGATACTCACTCGAGAAAATGAAGAAGAAAAGAGTGGAAACCAGCGAGAGGATCAGGGGAGGGAAATGAGATTCCCTAGCGTTTCGTTTCGTACTCTCGAAACAACGAAAACAAACGCATTTCAAGGTTTACGGAAAGCTTTTTGGGGAGAGCGGGTTTGATGAAAGAGACTGACCTGAAATCGCCCAAGACGTGGACTCGCAATTTCCACAACGAAACCAGAGTTCTGTTGGCCCATGCGGGAGGCGAAACGCGGCTGGAAAAATGCGAAAGTCACTTTTTTCTTCTCGTCTGGCCGCGTCGACTCC
Organism: Caenorhabditis sulstoni; assembly: GCA_963966605.1. Taxonomy (NCBI): domain Eukaryota; kingdom Metazoa; phylum Nematoda; class Chromadorea; order Rhabditida; family Rhabditidae; genus Caenorhabditis; species Caenorhabditis sulstoni. The sequence continues at coordinate 219,889 of OZ016478.1, read as the reverse complement.
AGAAAAGAAAAGGAAAATCGAAAGTCTGGGAGTGGGGGGGATGAAGAAAAAATCGAAGCAGCAACAACAAAAGAGCGGTGGTGGCGTCCGAAAGTAGGGAGGATGTTGTGTGCTCGTGCTCGTGCTGCCTCCGCCGCTGCTCAAATAAATTCCGAATTCAAGCAACGACAACGACGACAGAGGCCGTCCTCGGGATGGCTACAACGTCAGACACAGAAGGGGTAAAGTGAGAGAGTGAGTAGATCGATGAGATGTGCTGCTGCTGTGGCTGCTGTGGCTGCAGCACCACGCTGTTGAAGGGAAAGGGAGCGCTGAGAAAAGAAAGAAACAGAGACAATTTTGGAGTGAGGAGGAGGGAGAGAAGCGGCCAAACGCGGAGGCCGGCCGTAGAAAGGGGAAAGAAGAAGAAGAGGAGAGCAGTCTCGGCGGAAGGGTGTTGACATGCAATCTCGCAAAAGCAGAGTCCCCCTTCTCCGAATGGAATCGTTGAGGTGTGGTGAAGATTGGGAATCGTCGATTCGAACGTCGGCAGAAATTGACGATGGGCGGTTTTTTTCTTTCTATACCCCCTCCTCGCCTTTTTTGAACAAAATAAAAAACAGTATAGGAAAAATGTATGTTCCGTTTTATTATTCAGTTCGCCACACAAGGTTTTCTCATAAAATCACACACTTTGCGGGAAAATTCGGAAAGTAGCAGAGCCTCTGGGTGCCGTAGACGTAGAAGATACCTTTCTCGTTGCCCAATGAGAAGTGCACTTTGCTGATCGGAATGGCGTTCATGTGATGGCGTTGCTGAAAAAGTCGGGTGGTCTGACGATGTTGAGTCAGATTTTGGCCGATTACCCTAATTACTCGACACACGCCCATGCATTTCTGAAGATGTTGAGCGCAGAATTGCTTCGAGATCTTGTTGACGTCATCCTGTGTATACTTCGACACAGGAATGACCTGAAGAGTGTGACTTTTGATTCAAGGCTTCACGCAAAACCTACGTAATCCTGTTCCTCTTCGAAAATCCGCTTTCCTTCAGCTTGCAGAAGCAGTTTCTCCGGGATCTCACTCTCTGTGTAGTGCTCCGATTTTTCGGTTTTGAAGTAGACCTTGATCCTGGTGTAGTTCCGAACTGAACCGGTTCCAGAGCAAGAGGTGCACGGCTTCTTGCCGCCTCCCTTGCAATGATGGCATTCTTTGACGCCTCTCCCATGACACATGTAACAAAGATCATGGGTTCCTATTCCAGGGGGAGGCACTCCGGTCTTCGACATGAAGTGCATCGGCGTGCCGATTCCGTAAGAGTTGCTCCCTGAAACCAGACGAGTTTCATGAAGATGATAAAGTCTCACAACATGTATCACAGAAGCAAAAACAGAATAGGCTTACCACTTCCAGACCCACCATGTCGAACCATAGCCGTGGAGGAGGAGGCGTAGCCGCGGGAAAGATCCGCGTGCGGAAAGGTGGCGATCATGGGGTGGGTGTAGACCGCCGGGTGAGCCACTCCCGACTTCATTCCCGTACCCCTGAATTGTTAATTGGAGTGATGTTTAAACAGTTCCTATTGCCTGCAGAAAGAGCATTTATCAGTTCCGTATCCTCGACAATGAAAGCAGTGGATGGTTCCCTCCGAGTTGCAAGCAGAGCACGGATTGATTTGGCTCGATCCGGGCATTTCGAAGACACGCACCTAGAATTTCGTGAGTCATTCTATAGGCTCATTTGGTTATTCATACCTGATCGACAAAAAGCTGATTAGGCATCACTTCGAAATCCCAGGGACTCAGCGAGCCGCTCAGAGAGCAAGATGCCTCGCTCATCGCGGCAAAGTTGGCAGCTTCTGTCGCCTCGGAAGTTGATCGAGCCTCTGTGAATGACTCGAGAACGTACTGCACACTCGTCAACGTCTCAATTCGGTCAAAGTTCATCTTCTTGATCGATTTGCTCTTCCAGTAGCGGTGGCGCTTCACCTCCCGCTCGAGTGCTTCTCGGCATTCGAACTCGCCGAACGGAATGATGTCGTCGAAGTAATGCATTTTCGATGCGGACACTGAAATTTGAAGACAAGCTTGTTTTCGTTCGAACACAAATGTTAGCTAGCATCCATGTAATTACCTCTCGTCAAGTCAGGCGGCTCGGAAAAGAATGGACTAATAGCGAACATTCGGATGAAGCTTGAGACACTCGGCGGCTCTCTATCACATTCGTATCATGAGATCCGACGCGGGTTGTATCAGCTGCCGCATGTTGGACCCTCTCATCGCGATGAGATAGCTAGCGGAGAGTTCATTCGTCAAACTTTTCGCGAATGCTCCTCTGGGAGCATGTATCTTTTTTGCGTTTCGGCGTGCGAGCTGCTAGAGCAACTTAAATATTTCAGCTCTCTCGGCAAGTTTTGAAAAGGCTATCAATTATATTCAGAAGTAAAAAGTCTTTCGGAGGGTCGAGTCATGTTTTAGTCGCTTCGAGTGAATGGGGTGTGTTCTCGAGATGATGAATAACTCACTTGAGATCTTTTTGTGTTTTTCCAAATCTTCATCAGGTGGTAGAAGGCTGTTGAACACGTCCGCCATTTCTAAAGCTAAAAAACTGGGAGCTCACATTTTGGGGAAGGAGGGGGGATGGAGGGATGTGCTGGGAGGGGTGAAAAATGATACTATGCGGGTGAGGACGGGATATATATTGAAAGCAGATGGGACGTGGCATCCAGACAAAGAAAACGACGAGAATTGATACTGCCTATGGTAGTCGAAAATGGCAAACAACGCTCGAAATTTCCGCCTTCTCGCCCATTCACACCGATGTATTTCCTCTCGGCGGCGAAAAAGTCAAAAAGGACCTTCTATCTAAGCCGTAAAAGAGTGCCCCCTCTCTCCGGCATGTGAATCACATTTTGAGGGCGAAAAGAAGAAAGTGTACACTTTTCGGAGCGCGCGCGCGCTGAAGGTTCGGCTTTCGAGCCCTCTGCTCTCATTTACTGAAGGCGTAATGAAAAAAAAGGAAAAAAGCGGAGAATGGCAAACGAAGGCGATGCGTCAATTCGGACGGCGCGCCTAGAAATGCAAATCAAATCCGCTTTGCATAGAGAATGGCCAAGGCTGACTGCTCTGGAAGGAGAGCAGTAATTGAAATCGGCGGGTTACTGTAGGCGCCGAGCACACGGGAAAAGGGGGTGTAAATTTCGTAACACTGTGAGAATCTCCATAATATGCTGTGCTACGGAGACGGATTTCCATGGGATTAGCCGAGATCCTCGCGTCGGCGAATTAATGAATTTCTTGCCAGAAACCAACACCGATTCTGATGTCACTCGCAGCGAGGAAAAAAGGCTCGAGTGGGTTTGCTCAGAAAACCACTTTTGGTAAGGGTAGGAGTGGTGTGTGGCATCCACTAGGCAAGCGAAATAAAACGAAGAGGAGACGTAGAAAAGAGAAACGTCGAAAATGCTCAAGGTCTCCATGTCGGACGGCTCGTTTTGAGAGGCTTGGCTGTTTGGATTTACAAACAAAATGTGTTGCGGCTCTTTCATGTCAATAAATTATCCGGAGAGGGAGGGTAAAGCCTATAATTTGAACCAGAAATGCGTGCACATTCTTTTGAGGACATCAAAAAGAGAGAGAGAGAGAGCGGAAAAAGCTTTTTTCCCGCGAGATGTGTAGTTCGAAAAAGGGCGCAAGAGTGCGCACGCTAAAGCTCTTTCCCAAATGAAAAGTGGGATTCATGGTCAACCGAGCACCAACCATTAAAAAACGATGGTCCCTGAGAACCTCCCCCAAAAAACGGGCTCATAGTGTTAGCGAGGGACTAGGTGAGCCACGCCCACTTTTTACGAGTAAAGAGGGAAAAAGAGCACAAAACATGAAGAGAGAGCAGCGAGTCCGTGGGCTCAATAAGTTGATGGCTGAGTGGCTGCGTCTTGACAGCCGCACACGCTATTTCGTTGTTTTAGTGTCTGCGCGACTCGGCGAGAAATGTACGAAAGCTCACTGGCCTCGCGTCGAATTTGCAAATTTATCGTGTTGATTCCGGAAATTTTTGGAGAAGACCAAAGAATAAGTGTCCGTGGAGATGATTATTCTGAAACCACTGAAGAGAAAAGTCATGTTTTGTTGACTGACTCAGTTTTCAGTCGTTTTTTTTTCTCTTTCGGATTGGTGAATGCATTTTCACACCCTCAATTGTTCTTCTGCACTACATTCGAAAAATGAAATCACCACCCCGCTGAACTACAAAAAGAGGATTATCCGATCGTCGAAAATGAAAATCTGGTGCCGTTGTTCCAATATTATTACTCCGCCATGTCGAGTTTTCATCACATATTTTTCATTTTCCTGATACTTCCACTTATCAATGCGGAAGACGATACATCGGATTTGGGGTATACTTCCGGTATGAGAATCTTATTATGATTTGTGAGTAATACAACGAACACTGAGAAAAAAAAACAGAATCACCGCTGATTGAATCAATGGTGGATACGCCGGCGTTTCTGAAAGCGGCCACCGATAGCCAACGGAAAGAGTATATCGAGCTGGAGGGGAATCCGAACCTGACAATGGATATGAAACAGAAGGCTCTTTACAACTGGGCGCAGAGATGCGGCAATCCAGTGAACGTGAGGGGGAGAATGTCGGCGGCCGGACGAAAGTTTATGTAATTCACTCAGGGTCTGTTCACAATGTACATGGCGGAAAAACAAGCGATGCAGTCACAAGAAGACGCGCGAATGTCAGTAATTGTGGCTCAGCTGTCGGCGGAAGCGCAAGAAGCTGATAAGAATGTTCGAGGTATGTAGGTTGTTTTCCGCCTTTGTCAGCCCCCCTCCTCCGCCCATATAATTCTGATGTTTTTTGAGCCATAACGAGCAACATGAACCAGACGAAGAAGGAAATGGACACGAATGTGGCCAAGCAACTCAATAAGCTGCCCAAGAAAGTCTACTACGAGCTGACTTTTGCCACACAATAGTCGGATCTTTATTGGAACGAAGAGTTCGAAGGTTTTCAATAAAACTGAGCAATCGATACCACATTTGACATTGTAGTCGTCTGGTAGGTACCGTCGAAGTAGCCAGTGTCCACGTTGCAAGTGAACTTGAACCGGTAGAACTGTCCGTTCGTGCCGTCGGTCCCAGTGTAGAAGTTGACGGCGGTGCAAGTTCCGGAACTGTCGACAACTCCGACTCGGGTGTAGTAGTTGCCACTAGAGTCAACTTGGTAGAACTGTTGTCGGAAGTTGGAAGCCTCGAGCACGAACATCGAGGTGCACTCGGAGCCGATATTGATCGGAGTTCGCACGCTATACGGAGTCATCGATGGAAGAGCCGAGCTGCATGCGCTGGCCGAGGTTATCACAGAAATGGCAGTACACGGGCAGGCTGAAAAGGGGAAATTTTAGGCTGAAAGCAAAAGGTATCGTCTTACTGTATTTGGTTTCCACTGAATCTCCAGTGCAAGGGCACCCGACACCTCCGGAAATACATGTTCTGCTTCTAGTCCACTTCAAGGACAACACCGGAATCATTGTAGTTTTATTGAAAACTCACCGCAATCTGATCGGTGATCTTGGACCAGGAAGACCAAGTCGCCCAGTACCCACCGTCGGGACAACATGCCAGAGTGCTGTTCTCACCGACTGATCCGCAGTGATACCAGTTGTTATAGATAGCCGGCGACCCGACGCAGCAAGTGACTCCCGATGCATCCGTGCGAGGCCAGTTACACGCCTGAGTGCCGCAGAAAGCCGTGTTCGAAGTGGCACCTCTGAAGGGAAGAACTCGTTCAAGAAGGCGTGGGTCTGCTCTGACACTTACACACAAGGACATCCCATGGCGGTGGACAAGCAAGTTCTGGTGTAAGTGAGGGAGGAGCATGAACCACAAGTAGTCGGACAGGCAGAGGACGCTGTCCATTCAGACCAGATGCCGTTCGTCGGACACGTGGGACAGGTGGCGGCGTTCGAAGACGCGAAGGCCGAGAAGAGCAGAAACCAGACAGCCCGCATGCTCTTTTTGAATTCCAGTCTCTCGAGATTTTCAATTTTATAGAGGGTTTCGAATTTGAATAACAAAAAAGATCAAGCCGCATTGGGGAGGAAACCACGACACAATGCGCCGGGAATCGAAGAAACTACAGTATCCGACTTTCATCTCTGAGTCAGGAACTTTTTCGCCTATTTGACCAGAAACAAAATAATAAGAGGATAATTTTTATTTTCAATTTTAAAAGACCATCAGCCAAAATTCAACAACCCAGGAAACAAACTTTGTAATAGATCTTTCAAGAAAGCCAGTACCTTGGCGGCAAACTCTTGTAGAGCATTCTGGAGTGAGCAGAGTGTACCCGAGCACGGGGAGCTGGTTGTCGTCGACTGGATCATTGACAACGTGGATCCGATGGAAGATACAGTCGTCTTGAACGACGAAGTTAAAATCGAATTTGTGAACTGAGTGGTAGCTTCAGAGACGGAAGATCGGGTTGAGAAGTAGTTTTCCGTGGAAGAGCCAGTGAGCTGGTGTTCGGACGTTGAAGAGCCAGGAAGCTCAAGCTCTGATGTGGAAGAGCCAGGGAGCTCAGGCTCTGACGTTGAAGAGCCAGGGAACTCAGGCTCTGATGTGGTAGAGCCAGGGAGCTGGGGTTCAGACGTTGAAGAGCCAGAGAGCTCAGGCTCTGACGTGGAAGAGCCAGGAAGCTCAGGCTCTGATGTGGAAGAGCCAGGGAGCTGGGGTTCGGACGTTGAAGAGCCAGGGAGCTGGGGTTCAGGCGTTGAAGAGCCAGAGAGCTCAGGCTCTGACGTGGAAGAGCCAGGGAGCTCAGGCTCTGACGTGGAAGAGCCAGGGAGCTGGGGTTCGGACGTTGAAGAGCCAGGAAGCTCAGGCTCTGATGTGGTAGAGCCAGGGAGCTGGGGTTCAGACGTTGAAGAGCCAGAGAGCTCAGGCTCTGACGTGGAAGAGCCAGGAAGCTCAGGCTCTGATGTGGAAGAGCCAGGGAGCTGGGGTTCGGACGTTGAAGAGCCAGAGAGCTCAGGCTCTGACGTGGAAGAGCCAGGGAGCTGGGATTCAGGCGTTGAAGAGCCGGAGAGCTCAGGCTCTGACGTGGAAGAGCCAGGGAGCTGGGGTTCGGACGTTGAAGAGCCAGGAAGCTCAGGCTCTGATGTGGTAGAGCCAGGGAGCTGGGGTTCAGACGTTGAAGAGCCAGAGAGCTCAGGCTCTGACGTGGAAGAGCCAGGAAGCTCAGGCTCTGATGTGGAAGAGCCAGGGAGCTGGGGTTCGGACGTTGAAGAGCCAGGAAGCTCAGGCTCTGATGTGGTAGAGCCAGGGAGCTGGGGTTCAGACGTTGAAGAGCCAGAGAGCTCAGGCTCTGACGTGGAAGAGCCAGGAAGCTCAGGCTCTGATGTGGAAGAGCCAGGGAGCTGGGGTTCGGACGTTGAAGAGCCAGAGAGCTCAGGCTCGGACGTGGAAGAGCCAGAGAGCTGGGATTCAGGCGTTGAAGAGCCAGAGAGCTCAGGCTCTGACGTGGAAGAGCCAGGGAGCTCAGGCTCTGACGTGGAAGAGCCAGGGAGCTGGGGTTCGGACGTTGAAGAGCCAGGAAGCTCAGGCTCTGATGTGGTAGAGCCAGGGAGCTGGGGTTCAGACGTTGAAGAGCCAGAGAGCTCAGGCTCTGACGTGGAAGAGCCAGGAAGCTCAGGCTCTGATGTGGAAGAGCCAGGGAGCTGGGGTTCGGACGTTGAAGAGCCAGAGAGCTCAGGCTCTGACGTGGAAGAGCCAGGGAGCTGGGATTCAGGCGTTGAAGAGCCGGAGAGCTCAGGCTCTGACGTGGAAGAGCCAGGGAGCTGGGGTTCGGACGTTGAAGAGCCAGGAAGCTCAGGCTCTGATGTGGTAGAGCCAGGGAGCTGGGGTTCAGACGTTGAAGAGCCAGAGAGCTCAGGCTCTGACGTGGAAGAGCCAGGAAGCTCAGGCTCTGATGTGGAAGAGCCAGGGAGCTGGGGTTCGGACGTTGAAGAGCCAGGAAGCTCAGGCTCTGACGTGGAAGAGCCAGGAAGCTCAGGCTCTGATGTGGTAGAGCCAGGGAGCTGGGGTTCAGACGTTGAAGAGCCAGAGAGCTCAGGCTCTGACGTGGAAGAGCCAGGAAGCTCAGGCTTTGATGTGGAAGAGCCAGGGAGCTGGGGTTCGGACGTTGAAGAGCCAGAGAGCTCAGGCTCGGACGTGGAAGAGCCAGAGAGCTGGGATTCAGGCGTTGAAGAGCCGGAGAGCTCAGGCTCTGACGTGGAAGAGCCAGGAAGCTCAGGCTCTGATGTGGAAGAGCCAGGGAGTTCAGTTTCAGGCTTAGTAGGAGACTTCGTTTCAGCTGTGGACGGAGCCTCAGATCCAGTCACAGAAGTTGAAGATCCCAGAGAATCAGGCGTTGAAGATCCGGTAACTTCAACAGCCGGCGTGGAAGTTACAGTTGGTTCTGCTTCAGATGAAGAACTCTCCAAAAGCGGAGAGTCGGTAGTAGTTTCTTTAAAATGCGTCTTTTTGTGAAGATAAACAGATAACAATTTTACACAAACGTTTCTGTTCTGGATCAATGACAGCTCCACCTTTTCCAAGGTTCGCATTATCAAACAAACTCGCATTCACAGCGTTAATCGTGCAGTTTGGATTCTAGAAACATCTCGTGAGAAAACGCGTTTTGAGGGAGTCTCGTACTTACAATCGGTTCGTTCGTAGAACTCGTTTCGGCGCCACAAAAACAAAGAAATGCACAGAAAGAAAATAGCTTGAGGCGCATTTTGAACACTATTGCATGGCGAGCCGTTTTCAAGTTTATGTATAAGGATTCGGTTTTCCATCCCTTTCAAATGCAAATTCGAGCCCAGACAACGTGGCATTTGAAAAAAGAGTGATTCTTGAGTTGACCGAAAAACAAGACAACTTCAGTTGGTTTCAAAATAAAAAAGATCTATTATCATTTCATAAATGACGTGGCACTACGATATATCAAATTGAAACCACAAATTGCAATGTTTCTTGATCCCCCGATTCTCGAGAGTTCAAAAAACCAACTTCAACTTTGCTCGACTAGCCGCACACATTTCCCAAGGGGATTTCCATAGAAATTAAAAAAGAGCAGCGACACTCAGAGAAAATCCTCTCGGATACCTTCACCAATTGAACTCGGCAAGGTTCGCTCCGGTGAGAAATGTGGGAGAGAAAGCGAGAGAGGCAGCGAGATCAGATTTAGATTTATGAGCTCACGAGAATCAAGCTACGTTCACCGGAGAGCCCACGAAACAAGAAACGGAGGCTACACGACAGCCGAGAAACGCGTTTTTCAGTTTGCAATCTCGATATTAACTCGATTACTTTCGGTTGTAAAAATTGCATTTCTCTTTCCTTCTCCCACCCCAATCGTTTCGTTTCCATCGCGTCCACCAGATTGGAAAACAAAAAAAGAGAGAGAACCGACTCGGTGTATCTTGACTTCTCCACTCTTTCCCTTCTGGCGAGGACGACGACGTCTCTCTGTTTCTGGTTCTCTTAAAATTGAAGTCACTAAAAATGTGGGGGAGACGAACACAAACAGTTCATGGCCATATACAAGAAATAACACGTTCTTTCCGACCTCTCTCTCACCCTTTATCCCACGGTTTATGCAGGTGGCACGCGGTGTCTGTCGAAGAACAAAGACTATTCCATTTCCACTCTGACTCCACGTTTCTCATATCAGCCGTTTAGTAATACGCTGATAACATCGTTTTGAGCCCCCTCCCCTCGTAAATCGTGTTATCCAATCAATCAAACATCATTCATCTGGGCAAGAAAACATGCTCATTCGACTCATTCATTATCACGTTCTCACCACATTTCTTTCGAGTCGCCGTTTGGCTTCTGAAACTTTAATCATCCAACATTGTACTGAGTCCTACATTCAAAAAGTTACCCATAACTCCCAATTGTCGGGCGCCTGTTGACAAAAAAATGCGGCTTGTTTTAATTCGATATCTTCATTCAGTGGCTCGATCTCTCAACTGTTTCTCCCTGCTCTCAGCTCAGTTCTCTTCTCGTCTCGCACCCATCAATTTATCATGAGCTCATGCCTAAAGGACATCCAGGATCGCGCTGGGCGCAAGACGAGAAAGCGAGAGAAGCATCTGAATATCGCATAAATATAGACTCAGAAGAAGGAGAAGGAAAAGGAGAAAAGAAGGGAGTGAGCAAGAAGAAGGAGGAGAAAGAAGAAGAAGAAAAAGAAGAAGATGAAGAAGAAAACTCACGCGAGCACGCACGCACGCATGCACACACCACAACACAAGAGCGCCTTCGTCGTCGTCGTCGTTCGGCATCGATCGCTTCTCGAAGATGTCTTCTGTCGAGAAAGAGAGCTTATTTTCACCTCCATTTCAGACAACACTTCTCTTTTTCACTCTCCTTTCCGATCCATACTCTCCGCTCGAATCGCTTCTTTTTCTCGCACCTCCCGGATACTCTTCAGGCTCAATGATCTCTGATCGACGCTAATACTCAGTTGTTTTCGTTTTTTTTCTAATGTTATTGTTTTGTTTTTGTCTGTCTCTCGCTCGATGGTGGCGCTGGTCTTGCGGTCTAGTCTGCGTCGCTCGTTTCGTCACAGTCTTCGCGTCGGGTCGTGTGTTCCTCGCTGATGAGAATCGAACTGAAAATCTCGTGCAGCAGTGTTTTCACTCCGTCATTGTCATCGTTATCAGTTGTTCTTCGCGTCGGGATCATTCTGTTTCTCCTCGTTAGCGAACTCTTTTCGTTCGAAGTACATGACGTCATGAGTCGCTTTCGGCGATGGAGCCTGACAGCTGAGTACGCTTACATTTCAACCGTGCTCAAGTTTGAAACGTAATTTCGAGAGTCGGCCACTCCTCGTCGGGAACTCTCGGACATAGCGAACTCGACGCGGGTGGGTTTGGTAACCGCATTCGATGAACTCCCGCGCTCCGACTGTTGACAAAGAGAGAACAGTGAATCGGTCGCGGCGGTCTGTTTGTATGCCTATGTTTTGCGTTGTGAGCTCCCAGCCGGTCAATCGCCAACTATTTGTGCTGCTCGTCGCGAGTTTTTCTCCTCGTTTTTTCGCGCACTCTCTAGCCGCCTGATGCCACGCCGTGTCACCGGCGCGCGCACCCACTAACGGTTTTTGAGTTGAGCCCTAGGCTTTCGGCACTTTTTTCGGCTTCGTTCGATTGGTGGGGGAAAGAGAAAAAAGCCCGCGTTCCGAGCATTTCGCACTGCGGCATTTCCCTCTCCCTATCGACTGGGAACTATTTGGCTGCCGCAAGAAAACCAAGTTCATCTTGATTATCTCATTCCACTTTAGCGCACCATAGATTAAGTTGTTCACCCCCACATAAGTGCATACGTTGTCACCTCCTGGGTATAATTCTAGCCAATAAACATGACCACTGTCGTCTATAGCCGGGTCAACTGAACAATCAAAGCATCTATCGCTCATGTTGTCGGTTCGACTGTGTCAGACACATTCTGTTTTTTTTTTTGGATTCGAGTGAAGCGTGAAAAATGCCCCGTCGGGCGTAGTTGAAACATTCTTGGTGAAAAATCTTTTGAGTGCTCATTTCCTCTCGTTTTTCTGATTCTCCTTATACAAGTTTGAGCGTGGCCGAAGTGAGTCGGCCAACCGCCAATGAGCGAGTTTGAGGCGCCACTGGCGCTATCGCGCCGCCATTGGCGGTCGAGGCGTTCGTTTTGGCGTATACAAATATGTCAAGCGGATGACTGTCCGATGTCAGGTCAGGCGGCTGCCCGCAGTTCGCTAGGCTTTCCCGGCCAGTGGCCGTTTCCACGCCGCCAATGGCCACAGCCAACCCTGGCGTAAAATGTTGTGAGTCCCTTCCCAAAATGCTCTCGAAATGTGGGGTGCATAAACTTCTTCGCCCTCTCCGCTCCTTTCTTCAGTTTTGGCGGCCGGCTCTCTCTCTCTCTTTCTCTCTCTCTCCTTTTTGGCTTCTCCCGCCCTCTCTTCCACTCGCTTTCCCCTTGATTTCATGGCTTGCCGGACAGCACGCCAAAACTTTTTTCTCGCCAGCAAACCACTCTCCTTCTGCTTTTCTCTCGCGCAAAGCTGCCTCACTAGGAGCACGTGCCCATTGAACATTTTCGTGTTCTCGAAACGAAAAAGATTTACATGATCTATGAATACGTGTGTATCTGCTTCTTCTTTTCTTCTCCTTTCTCCTCCTCTTTTTGCAATTCAATCTTGCTCTTGCTCGCACCCGATTAGCAAACTCTATTGAATTCAAGACATCACTTCCAGCCATCCTTCCCACCGGGGGGTTCGACGCGTCACGTGTGTAGCTGTGCTTTAATTAGACGGAGGCGGAGAAATGAACGACGACCCCCCATTGTTTGTGCTGTTTTCATCTGTGAGAAGACGGTTCTGGAGATGTAATGAGCACCACTGTCACAGAGCTCAAAGTTTTACTAATTAGAATTTCTCCACCGCAAAGATTTTTTTCTCGCATCTCATATCTCTCTCTCTCTCTCACTTCCTCTTTCTCCGTTTCCGAATCGTCGTGTTCAAAGATCTTTTTTCATTTATTTCAGCACACACCTCTCCTCTTCAAGTCTTTTTCTTCGTCAACCGAAATATGCCCGTTTCATGAGATGCACATTTATTTCATTCTGTTCTGCTTCGCTGGACGAGCAGTACGCACCGAGCCATACAACAATTCATCGTCGCTAGCCGATGACGTCGTCGCCTCGGCTCTTAGCGGTGATTTGCTTTTAGCTTCCGAGAAAACGCCGACACGGGCTCCGCGACCCGTTACTAAACAGGGGCAACAAACTCTGGAGCAGTCCGACGACGTCCTGTTTCAAACGGACTGCTCAGAGCCACTCAACAAAGACATATCATGCTCTGTTCACATTGGTGAGAACTTGGCGCTCGAGCTCACTTCGACTCTTTGTTTCAGTAGAGTGCTCGGAGACTATATTCGACTACGCGGATCGCGGAAAGGAGCCTCCGCGAGCCCACGACGTCAGAATCGCTCCAACGACCAAAGTCCGCGGCTCGAACCGGATCGATAAGAGGAAACACAAACTGCACGTCGACGTTTCGTGGCAGATTCCCCAAGTCGAATCGGCGAGATACCTTCGCGCTTTCAAACTGATCGTCCATGGGCCAGAGAAGAAGGACACGTGTTTTGTGTTCAATGTGACGCAGTCTGAAGACGATGAGACAGTTTCGGTAAGTTCCAGAAAATCCAACTCCTTACTCTTAATACTTGATTCCAATTACGTTTTTCAGCCGAGATATCGTTTCTCCTCGAGCACCCTGTTCGATTTCGGTCACAATTACACTGTCACAATCGTCAGTCTGCCGGTTTCCCGCAGAAAGTCTCCGATGGTTTCGGCCACGAGCATGATGCCTGAAGATCCCGATCGAGCTGCTAAAGTTCAGGAGCACACTTGCGAAACGTCTTGTGAGTCGCAAGTTCCCTTCGGTGAATCTGAAACTGTCCATTTCCAGCTAATCCTCAAGCTTCGAAGTGGGCCGCCAGCTACCGGAAAATATTCCTGTTCAGTTCGATCCGAATGATTCAAATCGAGTTTCTCGCCGCCCCACCCCAATATTGTTTCGAAGAATACGAGGTTTCACTGTCTCAAAAGTTTTCCGCAATGAATTGAGTTGTAGGTGCGGCTCTTGGACAGCTCTGGAGTCCAGATTCTCAAGTCGGCCATAGTGTTGAAAGAGAGTTTGAAAACAGAGATCATCAACGGACGGCCGGTGCAGTTCGGAGAGCACAACTTCACGGACATTGAGCTCGAAACCAACATAATTCCCTCGGTCATTCCCATAGAGACGGCTCGCGATGGCCGATGTTTGTGCGAAACGGAAAGCGGTTGCAGCTGTTTGGCGGCTGATTGGAAACCCGTGAAATTAACAAGTAAGCACGCGCGCGCGCCTGAATTCTTCAAGTTAATTGAAAAATTTGCATGATTATAGAAATTGAAAAGCCGCCGCCGATGAATCAGACGTTGGAGAGTGATAGCAAAACAGAGTACGGGGCGTCGCCAGCGACCATTACAACATGGTGAGAGGAGATGAAACACGACGCTTCGGAATGAGAGAACAACAATTAGTTTGCAGGCACTCGTTCGCAGTGATTGGCGTGACCACCATCGGTCTCTTGTTCGGAATTCTTTTATGTTTCGGATTAAAGTGCTACCGGCGGGTTCACAAAGCCAAGAAGGCATCCAATGTCCACTTGCTCAATGAGAATCCTAGCTTCGTCAATTCCGGAGCGATGCCACTCATTATGAAACGTGAGAGAAAACGAGGAAGAGATAGTTCGAATTCAATTGTTCAGAATCCATATCCGTCCTCATCTTGTACAGCCATGATTCGATCCAACACGACGCGGCGGTGCTGGCGTTTGCCGAGCTGCTTCGCGATGTCTACAATCTGAACGTTCATGTAGGAGCCAGAGTCGAAAAATATTTTCATTCACTTCTTTTTATTTCAGTTGGATGCCTGGGATGAGGATGATATCGAAGCGAACCGAGCCGAATACATCAACTCGAGTATAGTTCGGGCTGATAAGGTGATTCTGATCAACTCGGTTGGCTCGTACTTCCGCACCCTTTCCCGTCAAAGAAGAGAGGCTTCTCTCGAACGAATCGCTCCCGGTCGCAACGACGCTCTGTTCAATATTCAGGTGGAATTGGCGCTACAGTAAGACAGCGTAACATGAAACTCACACTTTCTCAATGCTTTCCAGACATCCGTGCATCATTTCCTGCCACTTCAGCTACACAAATCCGAAATACGTGTTTTTCCCGATCAACCGATTGCTTCAATACAATATTCCCGAGAGTTTGATGACACTGACCACGGCAATCTCCGGTCATCCCGGAAGAGCGGATCACCTGGCCGGGTTCAACTCGATTTACGCTAAGATTCAAGCTGCAATCTCTCGCAAGGCACACTACATCGAAAGCGATCCGAAGTGGTTCGAAAACACTCATCATAGAGTGACACGACCTCCTCCGGTGGTGGAAGAGCTTCCGATTCCGTCGTCGCTGAGTGTGACGTACCGAGAAGACGCCTTCGAGCAACAAGACACTCTTCCGATCCATGAACTCAGACAATTGGTTCCAGAGAAGGTGGCACAAGAAGAAGAAGTGATTCAAGAAAAGTACGAAGAGGAAGAGGAAGCTGTCGACGATGTGTCCGAAGATCAGACTGCTCGCCTCGAAGAGCTCGAGAGACTCATCGTCGTCAATAAGAACTCGGAAGACTCTGGAAACTTGGACTCTGCGTACGTTAGTGGATCCGACTTTTCCGCCGAGCTACATTCTGAGGTATTTCGAGCCTATCATAGGCAGGGTTGTCATTTTTCTGTTATTGAAGGTGCTGGACAAGCCGCGGCTAAACACCGAAGACGACTGTTATGCGGTGAAGAGGAAGCGCGACGTCACTGTCGATTCGGCATTTCACGACGACGTCATCGGTGTACACTAATTATTCTCTTTTTCGTTTCTTTCCCGTTTCATGATCTCTGTTTCTCGTGAATTTCCGGGTTCATCTCGATCGTTTCCTATTTTTTTCCCATCCTTTGTGTTGTAAATTATTCGTCAAGGTTTCAACGGGTTTCCTCCATTTTCCCACCCCCCTGTACCATGTAAGATAGCATATATATTTGTCACCCGGTGGAATCTTCTCTTCCAAATGTGTCTTCGCCAGGTCTCTCTTCTTGCTGTGCAATGGAATGAAGACTTTGATTCGGAGCGATTTAGTTACATATACACCTGTAGCAAGGTTATTAATACGGGTAAAGAGTTACAATTACTTCTACATGTGGACGGAAATAAATTCAAGAATACGAAAAAACACTCGGATTCGAAATAGTACTGAAGCTAATAATGAGATTCTGTGCACAAGGAAGAAAACGTTTGGAAAGGCAGGTGTGAAAAAGAAAAAAAACTGGGTACTCCTTGTTCTATCTCCTTTTCCTCCATTCCCAGTCTTCCGGAAGATCTCCCCTGTTGGCTACGTTGTTCGGATCGAGCATCTCGACTTGGCACGTAGGCCCCAGCCAGCCTGGAGAGCAGCTGCATCGACCACTGAAACCACGGATGCTTTGAACTTTCATAAGTACTTCAAGCCTACGTTTTAGGATCGCAGGATGCGCCGTTGAAGCATTGGCACTTGTGTCGACACGATTCTCCGTATCTTCCAGCTCTACACTCCTCTTCACACAGTGGACCGTGCCTTCCGACGGGACAGACACACTTCCCATTCACTGGGTCGCACTTGAACTGACCACAGGAGCACGTCTGGCTGCATGCGGGACCGAATGTTCCCTCTGCGCACCGTTGCTCGCATTTCTCCCCTTGGAATCCGGCGGGACAGAGGCAACGCCCGTCCGCTCCGTCGCAATGTGCACCATTCTGGCAGGAGCAAGACTGCGAGCAGTACCAGCCGTAGAAGCCGTCGGGACACGCGAACTGGCACCTGCTGCCGTATCGTCCTGGCGGACAGTCGCAGCATCCTTGCACTGGGTCACATCTAGCCTGTCCGTGACACTCGCAGTCCAGTGTGCAGTTCAGTCCGTACTTCCCGGATGGGCACGACTGTTCGCAGTTCCTGCCGGTGAATCCGAGACTGCACTTGCACTCGCCATTCGTTGGGTTGCAATGACCGTTCAGGCAGCGGCACTTCTCTTTGCACCCGGCTCCAAACTTTCCTTCCGGGCACACCTGGTTGCATGTCATTCCTGTGAACCCGGGCAGACATCTGCATTGCCCTGTCAGCCGATCGCAAGAACCTCCGTTCTCGCAATTGCAGATTTTTTCACATCTGAACCAAAGACTTTGATACAATCGCCAAAAACTTCACTCACGTCGGTCCGAATCGGTCAGCTTCACAAGCGATCTCGCATTTCGTTCCGATGTATCCGGGTGGGCAGACACACGTTCCCGAGGAGGAGCTGCAGACGCCACCGTTCTCACACGAGCACAGTTCACTGCACTCGGATCCGAATCGACCTTGGACGCATCCACTCTTACAGTCGGGACCGCTGTGTCCAGGCTTGCAGAAGCACTTTCCGGTGATGGCGTCGCAGAGGGAATTGTCTCCGCACTCGCACTTCTGGGAGCAACTCTCTCCGAATGTTCCGTCCGGGCAGAGTTCTGTGCACGAGTGTCCCGCGTATCCTTTCGGACACTGGCACCTTCCAGAGATGTGATCACATGACTTGCTGTTGGCACATCGACAACTTTGCGAGCAATGTTTACCGTAATATCCTTTCAGACACGCTGAAAATGAGCGAACTGCCAAGAAACCTGCGAATTTACTCACGTCTATTGCATTTTTTGCCTCTCCAGCCAGGTTGGCATGAGCAGTGTCCACTGATTGAGTCACAAATCGCTCCGTTTTCACAGTCGCACGTCTCCTCGCACTTGAGGCCGAAGTGACCACTGGGGCAGATCTTCTCACAACTATCCCCGCTCCATCCCGGCAGACATTCACATTTTCCGGTTTTTCTGTCACAGCTCGCTCCATTCTTGCAGTTGCACTTCTGAGCACAATTTCTTCCGAACTGACCGAAAGGGCACACTGAAATGGGTTTGTTTTCAGATGAATCATCAAAGAAACTTACAAAATTCGCAGGAAGGTCCGGTCCATCCGTCGATGCACTCACACTCTCCGGTGACTTTATTGCACTCGCCGGCATGCATGCACAGGCAATGCTTCATACAATTGGATCCCCACAATCCCGGCGGGCACTCAGTCTCACAATTCTTCCCCATGAATCCGGACGGACAATCACAGAATCCGGTGACACGATCGCAGGAGGCTCCGTTCGAGCACTGACAAGAATAACGGCATCCCTCTCCGTATCTGCCCAATGGGCACGGAGTCTGACAGTCAGGTCCAGTCCATCCGGCGGGACATCGGCACTCACCTGTCACGTGGTCACACCTGGCCACAAATGGATTGTACACACTTGTATCGTCTGAAATTAAAATTACGGTTTGGAAAAGATTCTGAAATGGTTGAACTCACTCGTTGTAGTGCAGTCACAAATCGCGTTACATCCTTCTCCGAATCGTCCATCCGGACACGGCTTGTCACATTTTTTACCCCTCCAGCCGGGTTTGCACTCGCAGGAACCTGTGACAGAGTCACACGTGCCGCCATTCTGACACGAGCACATTCCCTTGCAACCGGCTCCGAATAATCCACTATCGCACTTGTCTTCACACTTGTGACCCTTCTTTCCGGGCGGACAGACGCATTCACCATCCGATGGATCGCAGTGCATTCCGTCCGCACAGTCACACTTCCGAGAGCAATCCTTGCCAAAGGTTCCCGGAGCGCACGCCTTCTCGCATCTCCTACCACTCCATCCTGGAGCACACTCGCAGTTTCCATCCTTAGGATCACAAATCGCTCCGTTTTGGCATTTGCAAAGCTGCATGCAGTCTACTCCGAATCGACCAGTTGGGCATACTGTAACTACTAAGTCATAATCATTGTGGCACCAGAAGGTGTACCTTCACTGCAGGTGGCTCCGTAGAATCCAGGTGTGCAGTGGCAGGAACCGTCCTCAGCATCACACTTTCCTCCGTTCACGCAGGAGCAGGTATGAGCACAGTTTGGTCCGTACGTATTTGGAGCGCAAGCTGAAAACACGAGTTCACTCTTGACACTGTGCAAGAAGTCTGCCATCAGTTCTGAATCTACAACTGAGTACACGAACATTGATCAC
Organism: Caenorhabditis sulstoni; assembly: GCA_963966605.1. Taxonomy (NCBI): domain Eukaryota; kingdom Metazoa; phylum Nematoda; class Chromadorea; order Rhabditida; family Rhabditidae; genus Caenorhabditis; species Caenorhabditis sulstoni. The sequence goes on along the minus strand of OZ016478.1, from coordinate 201,149 downwards.
AAAGTGGTCCAGTCATTCCCGGTAGACAAGTGCAAGTTCCTGTGACGTGGTGGCAGACCTGAGGTCTGTGCAATGGCACGCCGGAGCAGTTGCATTGTTGCTCACAGTCGTAACCGTAAAATCCGACCGGACACGCTGAAAAGGTTGGAACTGGTGAGAATCTACGTCTAAAACGTGCTAGGAGTCGATGTCTTTTGGCGAGCAAAGATCCGACTCCGCAAACACAATGAGCTCGGAACGGGAGCAGACTCACTTTTCTCGCAGAGACTTCCATGATATCCAGCTGGACACTTCTTTGTGCAGTCTCCAGTAACTGGGTCACATCGGACACCAGCCGGACAAGAGCACTTTCGAGCGCATCCGGGACCGAAGAGACCCGGAGAGCACATTCTTTTGCAGTGGTGCCCATAGTAGCCAGGTTTACAGAGACATTTACCAGTCTGAAAATCATTTTTTTAAAAGTAGATTTGAATTCATACTTACCGCAGCGTCACAACCTTCCGAATGCTCCTTCGCGCACTTGCACGGAAAGCGACAATTTTTTCCGAAAGTGAAGTTAGGACACGGTTTGTCACAGTTCTGACCGTACTGTCCATCCGGACAAGTACAGTAACCGAACACAGGATCACACTTTGAACCGGGGCACTCCATTCGGCACTTCAGATTGCACTGCGATCCATAGAATCCTTGTGGGCATGGGCCATCCGAGCACTTCTCCGGATCCTCACACCTACAGGATCCAGTGGTTGGGTCACAGAGTTTGCAAGCGCATTTGTGAGCACAGGCGACACCCCAGGACCCGTCGGGGCAGATTGTCTCGCAAGTTTCTCCGGTGAACCCGGAAGGGCAGTCGCACTTGGAGAGCAGTCCACCGCCTCGTCTCGAGCACTTTCCGCCGTTTTTGCAGTCCGAACAAGACAACTCACACGACGCTCCGAATTGGCCGTTCGGACAATCTTAAAACAAGTACTGACATACATAGTTTCACAAGATATTTGGAACAGAAGCAAACAAAAGCGATTCAAGCTTCAAACCTGAGACATGCCTCCTCCTTCCGAAAACCAGTGGCTTCGAACCGTATCGCTCGTCCGCCGGATAGCTCTCAATCGAAGAAATCACGTCGTCTAACGATTGATCGCCGAAATCGATCTCCGAAGCGACGTCGAGTTGTTTGGCATAGTCATTTATATCTAAAAAGGCGGCAAACCAATAAGTGAGCCACGAGAAGCAACAAAACAAACTAAACTACGAGTTTTCAAGAAAAGACTTACCATTCGAGAGAATATCCACATTTTCAGAAGCAGCTGAAAACTTTGAATTTTTGAAAATATGCTGAAACATCTTGCCTACCTATGCAGGACTTTTCGTCATGAGCCAAAACGTATCCCGCGAAGCATTGACACCTCCGTGATCCTTTTTCGTTTTTGCATAGCTGCGAGCACTCTCCGTTATTGATCAGGCACTCGTTGATGTCGTGACAGCTGTGTCCGTCTTCGGAGAGCTCGAACCCAGAATCGCAAGAGCACGCGTAGCTTCCTTCTTCGTTTTTGCAAACTTGCTCACAGCCTCCATTGTTCACTGAGCATTCACTGACATCTGAAATTTGAACTAGGTTTACATTGTTTTCAGGGCGTAACTCTTCTTACCTTCGCAAGTTTTACCATTTGCGGACAATCGGAAGCCCGGTTTGCACTGACATTCGTAAGAACCTGCGAGATTCACACAAATTCCATCACATCCGCCGTTTTCGATGGAGCACTCATTGATATCTGAAACAATAAGCTAATCGTGTAGTTGAAGTTGCCACATCAATCTAAAACTCAGCGAACTGAAAATCTAATGCATTTGCGAGTAAAAACCATCACACCCATACTAAACAGCTATCGAACAGAACGTGTCTACCCCTAAAGGATCTACCTAGTTACCCTGACAGTTTTTCGAGTCAACCAACTCGTAGCCTTCGTCGCAATAGCACTGTACACTTCCCGAGTCCAAGTGCATGCAGAGCTTATGGCAAGTTAAATCAGTCGGGGTAACACACGTCACAGTCTCATAGGCATCCCAGAGTCTGGGAACTCTAGTAATGCCATGCAAGTTTGCTTCACTTATGGAATCTTGAACGGTTTCAACTTTTACTTTTTATGACGTGGCACTTACCGTGGCACAGTTTTTGATCTTTTGCGAGACTATAACCACTTCTACATTTGCAAATATGACCACCATCCGGTTGATCATAGCAGTCGTGTTGGCATCCACCGTTTCCCACTTGACAGCCTCCGAGCAACTCTTCACAGGTTCTGCCATCTCTTCCCAGTTGGTACCCTTCTCTACATTTACACCGATAAGCCCCTTTCACGTTTTCGCAAAAGTGCTCGCAACCATTCATCTGGACGCACTCATCGATGTCTGTAGAAACGGGAATTACGCGAAAATTTGGTAGCGGGCACTCACCGACGCATGATCGTCTGTCATAGGACAAATGGAACCCTGGGTAGCACTGACATTGTGCACGTCCGTTGTTATTCGTGCAGTGATGCTGACAACCTCCATTGTTGTCCAGACATGGATCAATAGCTGAAGTTTAATTGGATCGAATCGGATGCTGATAATCAGAAGGAATTAGGAAACCTTGGCAAGCTCTTTTGTTTTCAGCAAGTTTGAAGCCACTCCGACATTTGCATCTATAGAAAGCACCGTTCGAATCATCTTCACATTCTTGATCACATCCTCCGTTGTCGACAGCACACGAAATCGATTCTGGAAAAGATCGACGATACAACTGCAGAAGAGTCGATGTTCACGAACTGCCACACGTTCTTCCGTCGGAATTTAGATACAAGTCGGAAGGACAATCGCATCGGAACCCGCCGGCCGTGTTCACACATCGGTGGGAGCATCCTCCGTTCGCTGTTGCACACTCGTCAATGTCTGAGCAAGCGTTCCCATCTCCAGCAAGTTCGAATCCGGACCAGCAACGGCAGTAGAAAGTTCCGATCGTGTTGACACATTCGTGCTCGCACCCACCGTTGTTGGCCATACACTCGTTCACATCTAAAAGCAGAAATTGAAGTTTCCGCCAGTAGCTTCCGGAGTTTTGCAAACCGTATTGACATTTGGCTCCCGTGAACCCGGGTTGACATTCGCACACTTGCTCGTTGTTGGCGTCTGACGTAACACACGTTCCACCATTGTGACATAGATCCGCCGAACAATTAGCTGAAACTCACCGCCGTGTTTGCATATTGAATTACGAATGCACCTGACTCTCAGGGTTTAATTAGGCGCGACTTATTTGAACAAGACACCCTCGGATACCCGATTTGGGTGAAATTCAATAAGAAACCCAATTTTCTTGTGTTCCCTGCGCCTTTCCTGCTCGTCACCCTCTGGCTGCAAAACCGCTGCTCTTCCTGGGAAATTTACATAAAGTGACAGGAAGAGTGAGGGCGCGAAGAGCGATGAGCACATTATTCCGCGAGCAACGTCATTAATTTTCGAAAAATGAGAGGTGAAAGAGGGATGGTTTTATGTTGGATTTCCTGAGAGTGTCATCTTCCTCCCCGCTCCCATCCCATCCATAAAACAGAACTCCTCCCGAACTGGAGCACAATCCCCTCCCCGAATGATCTATGGCCTTCCCCCCACCCTTTCTTCCATTTTTGCCTTTGCGCTGGCTTGCACATCTGTCATCATGTAGAATCGTTCGGAGACAAAAGAGTTGGTCGAGCGGCATATGGAGGATGCGCGCCCGCTCGCGAAAGCATTAATTGGCCCGGTGTTCTCGAACAACCTTCGCCCACACTGCTCATCTATTCTCCGGAGACAATTGTCGAGGTGACCATGATAGTCAAAACGGGACGGCGGCGAATGAATAATTCACTGGACACCTTCATGTTGCGCGGGAGGAGATGACGTTGGCTGCGGCTCGCAGTTCGGATGGTTATCGGCGCAATCTGCCAGGGAGCCACTTCAAAAGGCTCATCGGGGGCATTAACAAAACGATTGACACAATGTACGATTTCCCCCCTATTAACATAATCAGAGCAGCAGATGTCTCGTTTCTCGTTGCGTACCTCGTTGACAGCCAGCTTCTCCAGGCCGATGCACCCATCCGGGACAACACTCGGCGACAGTATGCCTTCTCGTCCGGTTCACTTTTTTGTAGGTGTGAAAGTAGATTGTCCTGCAAACAGCCGATTCGATCATGGCGTCACGATGGTCGCGCTTGCGCAAGAGGTGCATTGAATAATTAGAGGTGTCAAGAGGTCACGGACACACTCAATCATCGCATAATGTCCCTTTGACTGACGGGATAAAGACTAATCTTGTTAGAGATATGACTCTTGCGCATGTGTCAGTGATACAGGACATGTGGCCACTCACTTGGGCTGCCTCACAGCGCAACTTTGGAACTTTCCATTGCACCCCGGTTTCCGACTTCGCACGTATTTCGTGTACGCTTGGACGCACGGCTGTTTCAGTGTGACGATCTCGACTTCCTCGTGCGGACAAACGTTCCTCCTGAAAACAGTTCTCTTATCATCGAATAATTAGTCAGGTATCAGAACGACAGGTCGTTCTTAATCCGGTAATAAAAGTTTGCAACACTCTCTGATAACGTTTTAGTCCGATTCTTAACCTCATCCTGAACAATCGAAACCATCCACATTTCCACTCTTACGAAACTTTATCACCTTTCCCAAACTATGCAATCATCAACCATCAGCTGAGGAAGAATTGTTTGCCCCGTAACCAATATTATATATTGTATTTATTTGTTTTTCCACAAGTGCTGACCACCATTGTTGAGTGATGTCTTCGCGGAGTGATATTAGGCGTCAAGTATCAAGTACGAGATCGGAAATCTTCGCTGATGAAAGTCAGTTCTACTTGGAAACTTCGACAGATCAGTTTCGCACCATAAGGATTTGTTTACAGTGGTTGCGACACTTCCATGAGCATTTGGTTACCAGTGTCTGCGCCTCATCTCCGCTCGAGCAGGTGCTTCTTCTGATGCAATATATTTGTTCTTCGTATCTCCGATTCCTTCCCCCTTCTCCGGGTGTTTTGACAACTTTTGATTGAATGTGTTGACTAAACTGCACATCCGACCCATATGGCGGTAAGGGCGCAATGAAAGACGATAACTCTGATTTATGAGCTCCGTTTTCCACTATCCCTTTTCCCATCGTCCCCATCACTCTACATTCTTACCCTGGGATTATGGTCAAGAAAAATACGGAGGAAAGGGAAAAGAAGAGTGAGCAGTTTGTGATCCCACTGCTCGAGTTGTCAGAAAAAGGACCTTTTCTTGACACACAAAGCACATAATGAGGGTTTGTAATGATTTCCTGAAGTCACTCTCGAGTGGTCCAGTGTTCCTGCCACAAAAAGACGTGCAGAATAACGATGAAAGATAGACTTGTCACCAAAGTGCATTCGGAATAATTCATCAAAAAACCTTTTAGCCTATGCTCGCTCTTTGTTTTTTGCCCTCTCGCGCTTCGATCGGGTCGGGCGTTATTACTGTCTTCCCGCCGCACGAACCAATGCGTGTACGACACGCTAAACCCATCAATCGTTTCTCGAAACTTTCCCTCGAATCTTCATATTGTGCATGCAAATTCGAATGTGTTTTTGCTGCGACGCCGTCGCCGCGCGTCCTTCCCAGCCCCTTTCTCTCAAACCAATGTCCTCCTGATACTGAATACCTATCGGGTGCCTAGGATTCATACAACCGAAATGTGTAAGGGCGGGGTGTGAGGGGGGGGGGGGGGGGGGGGGGGGGGGAAGGCAATTGAACAACATGTACTCGTCATACGCTTTCCAAAATATGAAACATTCTCATTTAGCTCAGCGGGTGGCAGGCACGCCACAAAGAAGTCGGAGACTCTTCAGAAATCGTAGTTTCGCTTGTGTTATGAATAATCAGACACCAAAAGGACCGGTCTGTTGGGCCCCGTGGGATTAGAACGGGGGGCAACAAGACAAAGTAAAGTGATGGGATCAAAACCAAATTTATAACTTCTCCCGAATACATATCTTCTATGCGAATACACTCTTCCCCTTTGTGTACTCAACCAACATATTGGCTCTCAGATTGGATTCACTCAAATGCTCTTGGCATTTTTCCGGCGGCCAGTATTGAAAAGACATTCAATTTCTCGCGTTGAATAGATGACGTTTTTGAAGTGATTAAAACGCGAATGTGTGAAAATTAGATTGGATGTCTAAAAGCAATCGAGAAAGTAGGTCGCGAACAGAGGGAATGAACAAAAAAAAACTCACTGGCCCAGACGAAGTTCCTGTAATTGAACGTCTACCAGTTCGCCGCCATCCGATTCTCTGACGATGGTCACCAGCAGGAAGAGTAGAAGTGGGTTCAGTAACGTCATCTGCAGGAGTATAGGTGCATTTGACTCGGAATATTCTGAAAAGTGAAAAACATCGTCAAGTTTCAGGAGGGGAGTTTCAGAGAAGCAAAAACAACAACTTCTCTGGAAAAAGTGGATCAGAAAACATGACTTGAAACAATAGTAGAATGGTTGAAGCCGGAGGTAAGAGTGGTTCTTCCCTACTCCGGCATGTTTGTGACTCGGAGTGGGCGTGGCTTTCTCGGTCCGAAGCGAGGAGGGTGGAGGGAGGAAAGGAGGACGTGCGCTTGAGTGACCATAAAGACGGCGGGAGGATGTGTAAGCTATGATTGACTCGCTGGACATCGAGAGGTTTTTGTAACTAACACCTCCTCCTCCTCCTTTTTACCTTTTGTACGTACCCTTTCTTTTGTATGCCGAGGAAAATGCTATGGCTGTTCTCAGTGAGTCATACTCAACTGTGAACAATAGGAGTGTTTGAAACAAATGCCGGCTCAATGTCACACTTTCTCCGGCGGAGGAAACGGGAATGTAAGGGAAGATTAGAAATTTATTGGAAATGCTTTTAACAAAAGTTCACTTTGACCTAAAAATTCTACTGCAATTGCGGATAGTCGCCGGCCCGTTCCAATACCCTTTGATGAGACCGTGCCAGTACAGGAAGGGCATGAAGTATCGCTTCATAAGGTATGCCCAATAAGTAGGTTTCGATTGATCGAACGGAGTCGTTTCCATGGCTCCTTGCGGACCAAACTCGGCCAAAATCACCCGATTCGTGCTTACAACTAGCGGACAAGAGGCGTATCCGTCATACTGAAAAGTGAAAATGTTTCGGATAGAAGGGATATGAGAACAATACCTGCATGCAAGGCTGTTTCCCGTCCATGACTTGCGATAAATTATTTTCGACAGTTTTCAGGTGCGATGAAACGGCGGCTGCTGTTTTTGCATTGGGAGTGTTCATGCAGTCACCGACTCCGAATACATTTCGGAATCGTTTCGACTAAAACGCGACATTTGAATTCATGTGGTCAATTGAACTCACCTGCAGAGTTTTTGGGTCAACATCCATGAATCCATTTTTGTCAGCTAAATCAGAAGTACGCAATGCCTCGGGAGCAGAACAAGGGGGTCCAATGTGGAGTAACGAGTACTGAAGATCTTGAATGTTGTTTCCAGTTTGAATACAGATTCTCACTTCAATTTGCTCAGTTTTTCCCGTGGGCTTTGCGTTCTCGTCGAGAAGTTCGAAAATGGCCACCTTCCGACTCGCATCCACCTCTATCAGATTCCGCCTCGTTCGCACATCGACATTCTTGTCTCGAGCCACCTTTTCCAATGATTTCAAATAGCTTTCTATTCCGAACAGCTGAAACAAGATTGAAGAAGTATGTGTTGGGACCACATACCCCCTACTTTTTGTAAACTTGTTGCATAGATCATATGAGCGCTATCCCGAACGCCTCTCTTCTGAAGAACTGACTCGGTGATGTAGCACGCCTTCTGCGGCGCTCCGGCGCATTTTATGGGTGTATTGGGGAATGTGAACACGGCATTTCCTCCCTGAAACACTCTGGTCGACTGGAAAAAAATAGAAAGCACCTTGAAACTCATCGCTTCTTTGTAATGCTTCTCGACGTAAAACGGAGAATAGTTTGAGCACACTCCCGGAGTTTCCAATGCTTCCCTTGCACCTTTGATCTCAACTTTCCCTTTCAGTCGTGATATCGAAACTTGTTCTCACCATGTCGAATCGCAGTTGAATGCCCATGGCTACCACCATGAAGTCATAGCTGATTTCGTCTCCTGACCTCAACTTGACCGAGTTCTGAGTTGGTGTCAACTGCTGAACTTTATCCCTTATCCACTGAACATTACTTGGTATCAGGTCAGCTTGCAGTCTTTTGTTTGCTTCCAGAGTCATTAATCCGCCACCGACGAGAGTGAAACCCGGCTGGTAGTAGTGAAACTCGCGTGGTTCTATCACGGCAACCGATCCTGGAGGTAGTTTCCGAGCGAACTTGCTCGCTGCTCCGAGCCCTCCAGCCCCACCACCGACCACCAACAGTTTGAAATGTTTTCCTGAAAAGCGTACGGTTTGAAGAAAAGGAGTTCGGTTGGAACTCACCATGGGAAACTCTACTCATTCTCATTTTCGACCAAAAATATAAGAGAAAACACGCGAGCGTAAATAGGAGGGCAGTCGGTGACAAAAAACCAGTCTCCACCCGAAGACGCAGATGTGCTAGAGATCGTTTTTATACACATACTTTCGAGAGTTGTAGGTCTGCTGTTTCTTGGCAAAAGTCACGTAACCTTCCTAGACTTTCAAAAGATCGTAGGTGTTCTCTGGAGTGCATTCTGCTCCGATGTGTAAAAATATGTATTAACTATCTCATTTATTACGCAATGTGATATCAAGAAGTTATTCTACACAGTTGGTTTGTTTCCGAACGAGAACGTGCCCTCTCCGCCTCCGATCGTCTTCCCATTGACAACCACTTTTCGTCCCTTCCAATCAACATTCGATTTCGATCCACGGACACTTCCCGGCTTCATCTTATCAGCTCCCGCCATCTTCGTGTCGTGTCTTTCATTCAAGTCGGTGAGGTCCGTATCGTGTTTGTCGCCTTTCTTGATGGTCTCCAGTCTCGCGCCAACGGTTTGTGTGCCAATAACCTTTTGTTTGGAAGACAACGGTTTTCCAACATCGTCTCCGGACATGGTTTCCACGCCGACCACACTTCCGACACCGTGGCCCAGTCCCTCTCTTTTGACTCTCGATTGAATCGGGTTGAACATGAGAATGTGTGTGACAACTGAAGCGTTCGTTCCGGTTATTGGCTTTCTCCCGCCGTCCACCAGTGACCATCCCTTCGGAAGATGCACTCCATCCACGTCGGTTTTTCCCTAAACATTCCACTTTTCATTTCAAACAACTGTACGGAAAAGTTCGAATACCTCCGCTTCTTTGTGTGGTTTCTCACTGTTCTTCTTGACGGCTTCTTCGAAACCTTTCGGAAGTGGGATTTTGTCGCACTCGGGCTGACCCATAATTCCACAAGTCTCAAATATTGTTTTTTTGATTTCGAAACTCATTTCTAGTTCTAGTTTTCACTCACAGTCTCTTTGTAGAAGACCGAAGATCCCAGTGATAAACACTGATACTTGATGTTGTCGACAACAACCGACTCGCCCAACTTCAACTCGGTTCCGTCTTTCTTTTTGCATCCTTCGATCGTGTACACTCCATAGTTCTGGCACTTGTAACGCAAGTTTCCGATTTCAAAATTCTCGCCAGCTTTGTAGGTCTTGCCGTTTTTCTTGCAGTCCTACAAGTTTCATGGTTCGATGTTCAACTATTATGGGAACAGTACCTTCGGAAGCATGTCCAGTGCTGCCATAACTCCTGCCGAGTTATTGAGCTGGAACTCATGTAGCTCTGAGGTCAAAGTCTTTGTGACCTCTGCAGACATGACTCCTGCTGTTGCCACAGCGACCACAAACCATATTAGAATCATTTCTGAAATTAAAAAAATTAAGATACCAGTTACTCTGTTAACCAACTTATGAAACAACTGAATTGAAAAGACTTTTATTATTTATTTTGGACAGGTGGCGAGTTGGGGGAGTGACCTTAGACGGCATCATAACTCGTTTTGTTTTGTTTTGACTCTGACGGACCACACCTGCCCATCAATCAAGTTCAGCCTTGAAAATAAGAAAACGGTGAGTAAAAACGCAACTTCCGAAACTTCTCAAACTCATTCATTCACCCTATAGAAATTGTTGTGTTGAAAACGATAATAATGAAAATCTTTAGTTTCTAACTTTATGATGATGAAGTTGTGGATGGTACATGAGGACGTGAGTGGAGAGGGTGTCGTTGGAGTTCTCGGGCGTCGTCGATCCTCCATTAACAAGGATCCATCCCTTCGGCAGCTCCTTTCCATTCACATGAGTCAGATGCTCTGGCGGCTTCTCGGTGGTCTCCAAATGCTCGTTCAGCACTGCCTGCTCATAGCCACGTGGCAATGGAACCTTGTCACACTCCACCTCGCCCGTCTTGCCACAAGCAGTCTCTCTGTAGTAGACTGAAGTTCCATGAGCCAAACAGTGGAACTTGACATTGTCGTGCACTTCAATTGCTCCCAGCTTCATCGCTTTCCCAGTATGCGTGCGGCATCCCTCGATCACGTAAACTCCAAACTCCTGGCATTTATACCTCAAATTGCCGACGTCGAATTCCTCGCCGACTTTGTAGCTGTGACCATTCTTCTTGCAAACCTGAAAGCTGTCAACACTATAATTCAAACAACGTGGAAATGAATACCTTCGGAAGAAGATCGAATATAGCATGAATTCCGTCTGGATGATTGATTTGGAAGTGCTGCAGCTGGGATGGTGGTTTCACGGTGGCGTTCGCTGGGGCACCATTAGACAACGCCAGAAAGCTGGCTAGAAGGAGAATTATTATCATGTCTGGGTTGTCTGAAAAAAATGATTAGCCCAGGTTATACATACAGTAGACAGATAAGAATTTTCTGTTATTTCTTCAAGAAGGGAAAGACACACACAGTTGCTACACGTATAACTTCAAAATGCCAAGCACAACCGGTAAGATCAGGGGAAAATGAGAAGAAATTAGACAAGTCGAGAGAAAGTTAAAAGTGAGGTTCAAATAGAAACACTGGTATCAAGAAGCTTCTTCACGACACAACGAACCGACTCCTCAGAGCGATGACGGGGTCGTGAGAAATCTGAAAAGTATCAATGTCTGATCAAACGGCGGTCATATATCTTTCTTTTTTCTCTTTTTTATCGACACTCTGTTCTCGGAAGGAGAAATTAGTTGTTTCGTTGGTCGACTCACTCTGTTTCTCACATTCGGCGGAGGACCTGCGGGTTCTTCGGCCACCAGTTCGGGCTCGGTTCCGATTTCGATCGGAATGAACTCTTCGAGCTCGTTGTCACTAGATGCGGCAGCTTCCACGAACTTGTTCACCGCTTTTTCGTTCGTGTCTGAACTGTCGCTTATTCAACGGGAACATCCCCCGGGCACTCACATTGAGCAACTTGAGACGGCTGCCATTCCACTATTCCTGTGTGGACGCTCGACTTGTGCGGTTTGATCTTGAACACTCTGATCCTGTTCTGTCGATGGTTCTCGGTTTTTCCCTTCGCTTTTTGCAAGTTGTACTTGTACTTCTCCGCGGCAAGCTCATCCTCCAATTGACTCAGTGCCACGTCACCGTTGTCAACGACGTTGGGTATCGACCCTGTAGAGACCGTTTGATCTCAAGCCATTTCAACAGAATACCTGTATACGTCACTTGATCAGTTGAATAGTTGAGGTCATTTTGTTGCAGTTGTTCTGCAGAGACTGGCGCGGCCGAGGGAGGACCACGGTAGCTTGACGTGCTTGTGACCAAGGGCGCGTTTTCAACGTAGTGCAGACCTGGATTGACTCGTTGGTTGCACTGAGAGTCAGGTTTCCTCACCTTGGGGGTATACAAAGCTGCTCGGCTGAGAAACGACCGGTTGAGTGTACCACTGGAAGTTGACCTGCGGTTTGTAAGTGGTTTCGGTGAACATCGGGTTCGTGAAGCTTTGGGGACACTGACAACAGTTACATCCAGTGTTTCCTGAAAAAAGCAGAGAGTCATTATGCTGAAGTGTTAAAACATACCGAAAAGAGTCCAGAGAAACGAGGAGCACGGTGAAATCACGACGAGAAGTATGATCCAAATACGCATTTCGAAAGCTGCAGGTACGAGACTGTCAAACCGATTGAATGAAGTTGCCATGAAGAAGCATCGCTTTTAGATGTTATCTGCACTTGCTAATTTTACAAACTTCGGAGGCTATATGCTGAAAAAACGGTGTCTTAAATGCGAGAATAGTTACACTTTTACCTGAAAGAAAGGCGTCACTCAGTTCCTCGGAAGCAAGTGAACAATAAAATTATCGAACAAGGAGGAAATGGAGAAAAGAAATAGTTTGATAAGTGAAACCTGGGTGAAATGGAATCCACAAATTGCCTACGCTTCCCTCCTCCCCACCAAAATAATTGAACTGTACATGTACGGATTTCATCCTCGGAAATGTTGCTACCCGATAGCTTTTTGAGTGAAAGTGCGAAGATTCGTATCTCTAAAGTCTGCGACTAATGACCTTACTATGGAACGAAGTGAGAATCAGACGGAGAATCTGACGAAAGAAACGTGTCGAAAAGCTTGAAAGAGGAGGATCGAAAGTCTAACGAAGGCGAGATTCAGACTCTGAACGCAGAGCGCATACCGTAACCCTGTAGGCACTCCTATTAGGAGCAAATTTTTAAAAGCACACTGTATTCCAAAAATATAATATTTATTGTTATTTTTCAAAAAGTTCGACTCCGAAAATCTTCAGCAGAACATAGAAAGTGAAGGGCCGAGAATGTGAACCGTCTCGAAAGGAAATTGCCTAGCGAATGAAGATGTGGGTTCAAATTTGACCCCATCCCAGCTTTTGTTATGCCACCACTTTAGTCGTTTCAACGGTCATTTGACCACGCACGATGATGACCGTCGCGTTTCGCCGTCCTTCTTCTTCATATCTGACCGGATGCGTTTCCTTCTATGGCTATGGGTTCATCGAGAATTCGTTCGACAAACGAGGCCACTTCACTCCGGGTTATGTAAATGAGCCAAGAACTCTGATCACCGAAAGTGCGCCGGTTTAGTCATTTTATCTCGGCCCCGTAGTGAAGGTGACTTCTATTTGATCTGGAGATCTTATATCGGAAATGGCAGCCACGCGATCTTGCTTCAGTCTCAAAATTGGCTTGAGGATCTGTCGCCTCATGGGTGGAAGACACACAATTGGCACGGTAGCGAATACCACTGAGACCATGAAGCGAACTGCCTGGACACCTGTGACGTAACGGAAGATGATTTGGTAGTCGCCGGCGAACTGAGGAAAAGCGACAGGAATCAAGAAAGTGAGCGTGCCGCCTGCAATCCAACGTTCGCAAGGCGCTAATTTCATGGTTTCTTACAGAACTGGTAAGCGTGTGCCACGGCAATCAAGAACTGAACGCAGTGAAACCAGAAGAAGTTGTAATAGTTTTCGTCGTCTGGCTTCCTCTTCCGGAGGCATCGGCAAGTGCTGAATATGAGTGCCTGCAAGATTCTCCTCCACAGAGAAACACGGACGATCTCAAAACCGTACCGAAAAGTTAAAAATGATGTAAATAAAGAAGCTTATAGTGAAAACTCCTGCGTAAATGCAATCAGTGATACCCCTGGACGATCGGAAATTCACGAAAGGAACAGACACGAGGAGTGATATAACGTCGAGCGATATCAAAGTCCGACTGTAAATTATGGAATCAAAACGGTAGTTTCCAGGAAAATTGAAACTCACCTCATTCTAACTGTAACATCGAAGCTAACCGATCTATGCTTAGTAACTAGAAATGAGAAGTAGGCGAGCGTTTGAAGATGAGCCAAACTGAAGGCGTACTGAAGAGTTGTCTCGACACGAAGCGAGGTACAAAGCAAATAACTGAAAGCCATTCTTTCTGGAACTCTAGTGCCTTTGCGTACCTTTGAGTAGCTTCAAAGGGAAAGATTAGGGTGAACACCATTTTGAAAATACGGAATGGGAGAAGAGGCCAAGCGATAAGTACTGAAACAAAGACTGTAGGCGTTAACTTTTCATGGAGTGAACTACATAAGTTGAAAACATAGAACTTAGTAGGAGTCTTGATTTGAGGCATTCTGTAATACAGAATGGTCAGATAAATCATGAAAATTAGTTCCAACAGGACAAAGAAGAGGCGGTCTGAAAATGTTTCGATGTTTCCCCTTCCTGCATTTTTAACTTACAGTGCCCAACCGCGTTGTACTCGAAATCCTCGAATGGAATGCAAATGTCTATCATGATAGAATAAGATTAGTGGCTCTGTGAGAACTGGTCGAGGAGCTCTTCTCTCGTTTCGTGATAACCCGCAATTCCGAGAGTTTCCATGACAACGAGTATTTTTCATCTGCTCAGGTACAAAGAACATTTAACTTAACGAATGTTTATTGATTGTCACGGAAGGCTGATATTTTGAAAGTTGCTCAAATTCCTTGGGCTCCAAAAGTGTCGATTCCAAGGACAGTCTCGTTTTTGCGATCGGAACCCTCGTCTTCCGCGCTGATTGCTGGATCCGACTTCTCAAAGTGCTCCATGACTGCCATGTCATCATCAGTCAGCTGGAAACTTAATGGATGATATGCTCCGCAGGATTGAACTCTTACGCTTTCACTAGAATTGGTTCGGAAGTCGGCTCTCTTCTCGATATAATTCTTTCCCTCTGCCTCGATGGCCTCGTCGAACTTCGCCAGCTCCTCGTCTTTCTTGAGAGTCTCATCATCTCTGACTTCGACAATTGTGGAATTCTGAGTTCAAAGTTGATTTCGTTCGATTCACTTTAATGTGTACTCACTTCTGATCCGACTTTAATTAGGTCAGCCTTTTCGTTGTAGGTCATCTCCTCGGAAGAAGAAGACTGCGATGACGACGTGGACTCCGATTCAGAAGAGTCGGTAGCTCTTCCAGAGACTTCACCGAAAACCAGAAGCAACGAAGCAAAATAGATGAATTTCATGTCTGCAATCCAGATCATGGACAAAGTAATAATACCAGACAATCGGCAAAGTGAAAATACAAAAAACGGGGGGAGGAGCGCGTTTGATGTCGAAATCACAACTGGTTCTTGATGTGTTCAGTAAAGTTTATTGCGAGGATTTCATTGAGTCACTCTCACGAGAGTCTCGGGAATAATCCGAAAAAAAAACGGCGAATGGAAGTCTTTCATGTGAAATTGATTATAACTCGAGACTAAAATCCGTGTATTCGAAACCAATTTGATACCAACCAGCTTTAGTAAAACCGTTTAGACGAGAAGAGAGAGAGAGAGGATAATCCGGTCGAGTGTGTCAGCCTCGTGAAGAGTATCGATTCCAGGCCGGAGTGCTACGATTAACTACCGTCGATGCGGTTTTCAATTTTATTCCTTGCCTTTGCTGTTGCTCTTTTTAACGCAGAGAATGATGACTTCGGTGAAATTTGACACATAAGAAGCAGAAGTAAGACTGAACTGATTTTAGGCGGCTCAGATGATCAGTCTGGAAATCCGGAAGACGTTCTGGAGGAGTCTGGCGCCTCGCCTGGAAAAAACCATACCTTGCCATCTTTGGATGACACCGAAGTAGTGGTTGAAAATGAGAATGGTTCTGGAAAACCGGATATGTTAGAGAACAGTGGAGCTGCTCCTGCGGTTGACATCGTTGACACAGCCACTGGGGCTCCGGAACAATCGACGTTGCCTCCGAAAGAGCCAGCACAGCTAGTTGTGGAGACTGAAAACCCCATGGAGCCAATCGGTTCCACTGAACCGTTCGATATCAGCAACATGGAAACCGGGGCTCCAGAAGCTTCCACGGCGGAGCCTTACATGCCGAAACCGAAACCGAAACCGAACAAAGGCGGAAATGAGAGTCTCACGGACTCCAGTGACTCGCCGCTGTTTACTTTGGATGTCGAGATCGTCACCGATTATCCCGAAAATCCGAGTGGGGTTCCTGTGGAGAGCATTGCTCCGATTCACTGGCGGACTACGACAACAAGCAAGAAAGACTTCACGATCAGTCAGAAAATGGACGAGAACAGTCCCGGTTACAAACAACTGCTCCACATGTTGGAAGTGAGAATTAACCCGTTTTGAGCTTTCACCCAGATTTCCTATTTCAGGATCTGGATGTTAGACGGAAGGAAACCACTACAGGAAGCAATCAGACAGACTTTTACATGTCGAGAGCATCTGTGGCCATGGACACAATTGATAACGTACGTAGTGAAACTGTATGAGTTTCCCATCCAATTGAAACTTTCAGTCTTTCACGAATCCGGCACTGGCAAACATCACGCTTGCACAGGATTACATCAAGAAGCTGCTCGCCAACGCATCAGTCACAGTTCGTTTCCATTCGCCGTTTTCTTTCACCAATTGAACTGACATTCCGCAGGTCCGTCAGGGATACGCTCAGATTGTGTCGTTGACGAGCACGCCGAGTTTCTACTACATTCCGAAGAAGCAGCGCTATCTCATGGTCAACCAGATTATCACCGACATGGGAACGTCAGGACAGCAGGAGATGATGTCGCTGAACAAACAGGCGAAGACGTTTTGTCGGAATGCCAACGTGGACACGCCACCGTACTCCCTCGGAAACATTGTGGGAAACAAGTTGGCGAATGGCGCAATCCTAACAAAATAGACCGGAAAATGGGAGAAATAAACGGTGTGTGACGTGGTAACTGGTTCTAAACTTGCGAATTGCTAAATATTCATTCAAACTGCCAAAGTGTCATTTCTGGCTTGGAAAGAAAGAACACATGTTTCAGAAAATTTATCTTTGATTCATTAGTATTTGTCAGATCCGTTAATGTATATAACACAAAAAGGAAACCACAGACACAGATGATATGTTGCTGCAACGAGTTAATTGGTTGCATCAGAAGCTGGAGCACAATTATATTATGCCTCGGTTCGAGAAATGCACTGTTCAACAAAAACAAACAGAAAAGAAAAATTGTGATCCTAAAAAGAATTTAAAGCGCGAAAAGAAAACAGTTTCGAAACTGTAGACTACAGCGGTCGCCCGTTAATCATTTTTAAAACAGTTACGAGTAGAACGTCAGAACGGATTGTTGATTTCCGCGTACCAGAAGAATAGGTGGAAGGTTTCGCGTCATGACTTCCAGCCAGGAAAGGTACAACGAGGAGCTGACCATTCCTTTCCGGGGAACCGGTAGTGTCCTGGAAGTGTAGCAAGTTCGATTTTTCTAACAGCTTTGAAAACTCACATGACAATAAGATCCGATTTGGATGAATGCTCTTGGAGAAGCTCTCCGGCTCTGAGCTGTCTATACGTCTTATCTCTCTGAGCCGAGAGCTCCGAATTCGTTGTCATGCCGACTGGACAACTGCCATCTTGGGCGATGAACGGATCAATGACTGACTTCCATGCATTCATCGTCTCCTGACGTGGCTTCTTCCCAATGTCAGCAATGACGGACACGTCGGAGAAGTCGATTCGGAACTTTGAAAGAAGTGCAGCCATGCCACGTTGTTCCTGTTCCATCGTACGCGAGCTCGTCGATATGGTGAAAATGCGGAGACGAGACCCTTCCAAGTAACTTTTCGGGATCGTCAACAGATGCGGGATCAGGAGAGTGAGTCCTCCGTCGTCGTAAAGCCACCAGACATCGATGACTCCCTGGAAATGTTACAATTGAAAAAAAAACTGACTGACACTGGCGCGAAGAGTCTAACCTTTTTCACTTTTCTCTGGAAACGGGCTATCGAGGCGAGGAGAGCTTTCTGTTCCATCGTGTGACGTCTAGATCTGCAACGCAACACCTTTCTTTTTTGTCTCCGGATCAGCCACCAACCCTCGTCTTTTAAGGGAGAAGTGATGTCTTTTCTCACTGTCGCATCCTAATTCCACGTCATCTTCTTTTTCTTCTCGATCCTTCTCGTCATCTTCACAGCCAGACTCCATGTCGTCTTGTTCATTGTCATTCTGAAAATTCTCTTTTTCGCAGCATCCAGTACAACAAGGTTCCTACCTCTTGTCCATCTTGATTTTCCTCCGAATTGTACGTTTCATTTATCGAAATAGATGCTGAAAGGAGAGAAAAAGTTGACAATCACGAATTTTGGAGATAGTTTCTATATTCAACTGATACAAAACACCACGAACAACATTCTGCGAACCGTTAATGTAGTAAGTGTTCAGTCTTTGGAACATTTCGACACTACGCGAGCTACCGCGATATGATAAGCGAGCGGAGCTGGCTGAAATTCGGGAGAATCAAAACGAGATAGAGCTTTCCCTGATTAGAATTAGTTTTCTTTATGAATAAATCGACTCACAAGAGCCATCGTCTGCTATCTTTTGGTTCCCTTCCGATCTCGCCGTTTCGTCCTTTTCAATGAGTCGTTCATGTCTACAAGAAATTCCAGTTCATTTTTGACCTCTTCAAAAGTGGATCTTTACTCTGGAGAGCTTTGGTGCGCGTTTTTCTCTTCCACCGCTGGAAGTTTCAGACGGTTCGTTTCGCCGACGTTCAGATTCTTCATGGCTTCGGAAAAATCGAGACCAACTTGTCCATTTCGAAGAACGCACATTCCCATATTGCAATCGAAAACATCTCTGAAATACAAAAGTTTTAACTTGAAAAGGAAGACTTCAATATTACTGGATAGTTCCAAAGTATTCGTTCATTTCGTTCAAATTCGAGTCGGTCGGCCCTCCTTTGTACCAATTCGACTTGAAACCCATCAAAACGATGTTCGGTTTTAACTTGGAGATTCCAGTCAGTTGGAAAAGAGACTGAGCTCCCATTCGGAGACTCGAATTGGCGACCGATTGATAAAAAGCCTTCACGCGACGTCTTCTCAGCCAATCGTTCAACTGACGATCCAGTTTTCTAATCACAGAGAAGACTCTGTCGGACGGATCGTACTGGAAAGTTGTTGATGTTTTTTCGAAAACGCTTACACAATTCTCACCGGCACCACATATCCACATATCATCAGGCTGCTTCCTTTCGTGATGTTGTTCGCAAAGTCAACCAAGGACGGTCTGGCAGCAGGATTTCCGGTGAGGACCAAGAACTGAGGCCTGTAGTTTTTCACATGTTCTTCAGTCGTCGAAAGTTTGATCATCGACGAAAGGGCGTTTTTGTAGCTATGAGCTTGAGTGGAAGAACCCCAATTGACGTCTGGTTTCCGATGAAGTAGGTACATGAAGATCGCCGCAAAACAGAGGAAGGTGATGAGAGCGGAGAACCAGTCGATGATAAACATGACGAAGATGCAAAGGATCGCTCCGATAAGCGAAACCCACATGTTGTAGTACTTGAAACCGGGACGGAAACCTGGCGAGTCGGCGAACGACTGATCGAAGCAGGCGTAGTTTATCAGGGCGTACGAACAGAGGAAGAAGTTGGAAATGATCGGAGCAATGACATTCAAATCTCCGATCGCTACGATACCCATCGCGAGAAAAAATCCAAGAATGTAAGCTCGTTTTGGTTCCTCGTTCTTTCCGTACGTTTTCGCAAAGTATGCAATCTTCGGGAAGAGGCGGTCTTGGCAGACGGCTTGGAAGACTTTTGGAGCACTGACTAAACTAGCCAAAGCCGACGAGAGTGTGGCAGCGAAGATTCCGGCGGTGATAAGTGGTCCCCACATTGACAACATCTCGACGACTTGATAGTAGGAAACCAAGCCATATGGACAGTCTGGAGTGCAATCGGGAGGCACAAAAACTGAGTTGTTGAAGATGGCGGGCTCGGTTCCATTGGAAAAGCTGACGACAGTCGACCCAGTCATCCACACAGTTGCTAGATAGACGATAGTCGTCACGAGGATTGCCAAGAGTGTTCCCAGTGGAATGGCACGTTGAGGGTCAGCCAAGTCGCCACTGATGTTCGCTCCTGCCATAATTCCTGTGGCCGCTGGGAAGTAGACCGAAAACACCGAGAAGAACGTATTGTTGTCGGTGAAATGCGGCATGAAGTTGGAGTTGAGTGTATCCAGACTGTATCCAGTAGCTCCTCGGTTCGTAGCAACTGTATTCGGCGGCACGAAGCTTCCGATGGCAAAATTGACGATCGAACCGAGCAGAATGACGAGAAGACCCATCTGCATTTTGGACTCAAACTCGGCTCCGATAAACACGATTCCCATTAGAAGGATGCAGGTGACAAAACCAATCACTCTCACGTCCCAAAGTCCTCCATCGAAAATAGTGCCGAGATCGTAGTCGATAAGCACATCTCGGACTGATTCCGCAAATCCGACGATGTACATTGCAGCTCCGACAGTGTTAGCGATCGAAAAAATGATTCCGATGGAACCTCCGAACTCAGGACCAAGTGAGCGTGAAATCTGAAAGACTTTGAAAGTTTTCTGTATTATTTTGCATACCAAACTTACCAAAAAGTAAGCTCCGCCTCCTTTTACGTCTCCATTCGTACAAATGGCACATGTAGAAAGCGCCGTGATCGTGGTGACCAGGGAAGCCAGAAGTACTATGCACGAGCCGAGAGCAACTCCAGCTTGGCCAGAGACCCAACTAACACGGAGATAGAGCATCACACCGAAGATGTTCAGAAGACATCGCACAAAGACACCCTGAATCCATCCGAATTTCACTCTGTTCTGAGTTTGCGGAACGTGCATCTTTTCAACTCGGTAGCCTTGTTGTTCGTCTAGAACTGGAGAATCCTCCAAGTGATGATTATGAGCCTGCAACAGTTTTTTTTTAAATCCCGTCTCTGCAAGTGGAAGTTACATTCAGTTCTTCGAACCCGATCTCTTCTTGTATCACTTGCTTTCCATGAATAAGCTGTGCCATCGACGGCCGTATGAAAATTCCTTCGGTATCCACCGAGTTGCGATAAAAATCTATTATTGGGGGATGCTCTATAGTTTTCATATTCCTGAAATAAACGCTCAATACGCTTGAAGCGCCAGTAGCTTCTAACCTCCAACTTTTCATGTTAAAAGTCGTCTGGTTCTCATTCGGCGCATCTTTCCGTCGCTCATCCGTCTCATCAGACAAACTTCCCGAATCTTTGTCGCCTACCGAGAAGTGGACTCCCTTGGCTCGACTGGCCGGCGACTTTTCGATGTTATCAGGATCGACGTCGTCGCGAGCATCGGTACCCAACTGACTGGGAGTTGTGTCTGATGTTACCTACAAAATATACGTGTTTTTGTGATTTAATTGAGAGTGAAAACCATGAAGCGTCCAGTTGCACTCATTTTCCTGGTGACTAGAGGCGCGGCATCGTAGTTGCTAATTGGCTGTGGCGGCTCGCTTCCACTTTTCGAAATCCGAACAGCTTCCTTGTTGTCAACGTCTAGCTGTGATCGTTCTCCCCCGGTTTTGCATACCTGAAAAGAAAATTTTTACAAAAGATGTATTATGCTTTTCAAACCTCGAATCTATGCATTTTTCTTTTTCAATAAAGCTTATGGCATCGGAATTTGCATGAGAAAGCATGAATCACATCGAAAGAATTTTTAAAAATCTCAACACAAATTCCTTGCGAGACTCAGTGAATAGAATATGTCATGCGCCTTTAATGTTACAGTAACCGAAAGAAAAAAAAACATGTTTCATCCGGCTAATATCGATTATTTTTGCTTTTTTTCAATAAAAATTGTTACGGAATTTACAATTTTTTTTTTCACCGGAGATATTTCTTAACCTACTCACCTGAAAGCGGGCGAGAGAAGAACTTCGATTTACATCAGAATCGTTGTCTGGCAATAGTCTTTGTGCTTCTTCGATTCCATTTTCACCACTTCCGCTCATTCGACCTGAAATGTGTCAGAACTAATGCATAGAGGGTCGAATTTCAAAAATCCGATACAAGTCTCTAAGTTCTCACGCGCAGCGCGTGATACCCGGAAACGGGGAAAGGCTCGTGCTCGGTGTTCAAACAGACCCTATGTATATTCAGAATCGACGACCAAGAAAACATTGAAAAAGGGGAGGAGCAGCTAAATTTGCATGATGATTCATGCGAAAAGACGCCACAAAAGAAAGAACGATTTTTCTGAGACTTTTATGCTCTCTCTCTCCCTAGGCATTCAATGTGATGACGGGTCATAGCACATGTCCTTGCGAAACAGTGAAGGACAATCAGAAAGAACATCCTACAGCCCTGACGTAGCAAAAAAAGAATGCAGCGAGGAATAAAACAGTTGCTGATAGTGACCGGAAATGTCTGATAACTCGGCAGCCCACACACATCAGTTTACTACTTATTTCACTTTGACTTTTGAACAAAAAGCTACGGAAAACATTTAGATTCCCATGGGTGTTGACGAAAAGTTTCCTTTTTTGTACAGTATCCGGCATGTGAAAGCTTTCGTTTTCAATTTTGTTTTTCTCGCGGGGGATTGTCAACCAAAATATGTAAAGCTAGATGAAGACCTGGAAAAATGAGAAAAGGACAAGCCAATGAGGGGTGAACTGGATGACAGAGACAAATATTGACTTTCGGCGTTGCTTTTGGCTATTTAGCAAATTATAAGAGTTGAAGGTCTCGCTATGGATATTTAATCAAAACACTAGACTTTGAACTGAGGTGTCACACGTTCCGAACGCGCTCCGCGATAGATGTTATTGTTTTTGGGGAGAAATCCGAGAATCCGAACAAATGTTTTGCAGACATTGCAAAAGCTAAAGGAGTTTTCAGTAGCCGAGAAGAAATGACGGGAGTTAGTTGTCACTAATACGAGCTACAAAGGAAGCAGGGAAGCGTATCCAAGGGAGCTTCCGTATACAACTGACAATGTGAGAAAAGAATCGGAGAAGACGGCGGAACAAGAGGGCGGTTGCGGAAAACAGACGACCCATCTCTTTGGGCGAAACTTCTTTCGAATTTCGAAAACGATGCTCGCGGCAAATACAGATGGGAAAGGACTGAAGCACTCGGTTCAGTGCAAAGCTAGCACTCGGAAAAAAAGACTTCTGAATTCATTAGCATAGGTAAGCATGTTTATGAAAGCAAAGAAAGAACACATTTTTCATTAGCAATTCCGATAACTGTTGATGTTGAGTGAGATGAAGCGCGTTCAAACGCGCTCCGGGTAAATGATGGATGGAGGTTGGTGTGATATGGCGGGGTTGTGGTGTAGCTGATATAACGCGATGAAATAAGCACACTCACACACACACACCCAGGCTGGTAGGCGATACTGCGAGAGAATACGCGAAAGTAGGAGAGGCAAGTGGAGCAGTCAGAGAAAGGCCAGCTGGTGGTCATCTTGCCCGCTTGCAATTGAGAGGAAATTGAAACCGTTCTCAAATGGGCTGCTTTTGATAGACATTGAATGGGTTTTCTGGCACCAAACCTCTTTTTCTCAACGATTTGTTTTTTATGTCTTGCATCTGTGAGCTACTTTGACCTTCCATCTCGATGTGATTCCTCAGATTCCCGTTTTCTTCAGATCCTCCTCAATGCTCCTTCGTTCTCTGATAGAACATCTCGCTGACCCTCCGAACCTAAAAGAAAAGTCACGAGAGATGGCTCCTCCTACATCTTCTCGTCCAGTTTGCAGAAGGTCATTGAACGACTATATAACATGATAACGGTCTTATCATTGTGTCCGTCCGTTGCATTCGATTGTCAGTTGTTTCTTGTTCGTTCTGTACTATGTCGTCTTCGTGCGCTTCCAAATGCCACGGTGGACCTGGATATGCATCACCCCAAGATGCTATGAAAGGACCTCGTGAGAACGTTCTCTTTGTGACGGCACCTCACGCTTCCGATGGACTCGACGCGGTTTTCGCTGTTGACGTGAACCCGAAAAGTGAAAACTACTGCAGGGTAATTGTTTACATGTGATACACCTTCTAGAAGATGTTGCATCAGTCGTGAATATTCAATGTATTCTTTGAAGTTTAGGTCATAAGTCGGGTGGACACCCTTCATGTCGGAGATGAAGTTCACCACACCGGCTGGAATGCATGTTCCTCGTGCCACGATAAACCCTCGGAAAAAAGGTTTATTTTCTTCCTGAGATGAGCTTGAAACAAATTTCAGATCGCATTTGGTCGTTCCTTGTCTCAACTCTGACAGAATTTATATAATCAACGTGGAAGATGAGAAAAACATTTTCCTTCAAACAACTATCGATCCTTCGAGTCTACACAAGCTGAATCTCTCATTCCCGCACACTTCTCACTGTCTTGCTGACGGAAACATAATGATCAGTACTTTGGGCACTTCATCTGACCAACCATCCGGCAACTTTCTTCTTCTCGACGGAAGAACCTTCCAACCGAAAGGAACATGGCCGGCGGATGGGAAAACGGTGCCTTTCAACTACGACTTCTGGTACCAACCAAGGCAGAACGTGATGATTTCGACGGAATGGGGATCGCCGAACCACATAAAAGAGGGTTTCAACCCGCAAGATGTAGCAAACGGACTTTACGGCAATAGTATCCACGTCTTCGAGTGGAACACGAAGAAACACAAGCAATCCATCGAGTTGCCACTTCCTCTCGGAGCCCTGCCATTGGAAGTTCGATTCCTTCACGAGCCCACAAAAAAAGATGCATTCGTTGGATGTGCTCTCGGATCCTCCATCTTTTGGATCCATCCAGACTTGAATGTGAGCCTCTGAGAAATCATTGAGTGTTCATGATGTTTTTTTCAGAATTCCGACACTTGGAAAGCGACGATGGTTGCCGAGATTCCATCGAAAAAGGTTAGCGGCTGGGCTCTAGCCGAGATGCCAGCTCTAATAACCGACATAATAATCTCAATGGATGACCGCTTCTTATACGTCTCCTGCTGGTTGCACGGCGACATCCGGCAGTATGACATATCGGATCCGGCTAATCCGAAGCTGTCCTCTCAAATCTACATCGGAGGAAGTATCCATTCGGAATCCAATGTCGTTGTGGAAGACGAGGACTGGTCACTGCCGGCG
The DNA here is from genome assembly GCA_963966605.1 of Caenorhabditis sulstoni. Taxonomy (NCBI): domain Eukaryota; kingdom Metazoa; phylum Nematoda; class Chromadorea; order Rhabditida; family Rhabditidae; genus Caenorhabditis; species Caenorhabditis sulstoni. The sequence goes on along the minus strand of OZ016478.1, from coordinate 176,213 downwards.
CTTTATGTGCAAGGCAGACGAATCGAGGGAGGGCCACAAATGCTTCAGCTCTCTCTAGATGGACAACGACTTTACGTGACAACTTCGCTTTATAAGAAGTGGGACGAGCAGTTCTATCCGAACAACGTAAAGTGAGTTCGAGAAACAAACTCTTAAGGGGTTTGTGCGGGATTACGGTATCCCCGAGTATTTCAGGAAAGGAGCAGCCATGCTGCAAATAGACGTGGATCCGACCAGCGGTAAAATGACTCTCAACTCGGACTTTCTCATCGATTTCGGGATAATTCCTGGAGGACCCTACTTGGCCCACGAAATGCGCTATCCCGGAGGAGACTGCACTTCTGACATTTGGATTTGAGTTGGCGCTAAACATTTATCACATCAAAGTATATCGAAGGGATGAATTACAAAAAATTTCAAAGTGATAAGCAATATCAAAAGACAATCATGGTACAAAGAAAATTGGAGGAAGGTCACCCAGTAGGTTCCATTTGAATTGCACAGGAATAGGGTTGGCGGTTGGATTAGGTTGCAAATAAATTATCTTATGCAGTTACGGTTGGAATTTTTTCTGAACACGGTTTACGACATATTTGGATAAAGCGGGGAGAAAGGGGAGGGGGATATAAAATCATGCATCGTATCTGGTGGCGAGTGTTGAAAGCTTGTTGGCAACATCTTGATAAAAAGAAGCTTGGCGCTTCAAGTAAGTTCCCATCGTCACTTTCAGATCTTCCACTTTCTCCTGCGTTTGATGCTGAATTTCAGCAATCACGGCGTAGCTCATCGCATCGATGCGCTGCTTCATTTTCTCGGCTTCCACAGACGAGAGTCTTCCCTCGCTTTCGCGGAACTTTTGAATAGCTTGCTGCAACACAGTCGCGGTTAGGTTAGAAGTTTTGCGGTGTAAAATAACCTTGTGCACATGAATTATGTCAGGAACATTCTGCACAGTTCCCTTGTAGGAATAAAGATTCTCCAAAACGGGCTCCATATCGTTCTTTGCGTGAGCATCGAACACTTGTCCGATTTCGTGGTACTCCGAAGCAGTATAGGCGAGAGCGTCAGTCAAACGGCGACTTGCTGGAAAAAAAATTAGAACGCTTTCCACGGAGCTATATCCTACCGACGGTCTCATCAATCTCGAAGGATTGCTGAAGAGTTTTGAAAGCAGCCCCCATTTTCTGCCAGTTTTGCTTGACAGCTGAAAGCAAGTTGATGAAAAATGCGGATAAACATCCGACTTACGTCCAGAGAAGACTTTCTGGAACATGCTCATTCGTTCCTGCATCACGCGCATAGCTTCTTCCGATGTTTTCACACTGCGCTGGAATCGTTCGACTTGTCCATCCCTGTAACGCAATGTTTATTGGAAAAGAAAGTGATACTGAAAACGAACACATGATTAGGATCCAAGGTTTGCTGAGGGACAGTGATACAGTTCAGGAAGTTGCCGCCGATGTATTCGTCCTTCTCGGCACGTCGCTTTCCAGTCTTCCAGTCTTTCTCGTCCGTGCAGCTAATGAAGTGAAGCCACACCTTCAAATGACTCAATTTTAGGAGAAACTCCGGAAACAAAGAACTAACCTCAGACTGACTAAGCACCGGATGACGGCAGATTTTGTTGACCCACAACTGAAGGATATGCTTGCGATGATCAATCAGATCTTCCTCATATCTTCCCGCGACCTGCTTCTCAGGCAGCGGCGGGATGGGAATGAGAACGTATTTCGCAGAGAGCTGCTCGTGGAGCCAGTCGAAATGCTTGTAACGTCTCGATACCTGATACTGATGGTGATTAGAAGTTTGTTGGACACCAGGGGCAGTTACCTGGATATTAGTGAGGCTGGAGGTGATCGAGTAGGCAATAAAGCTCTTGAGTCCCTTCAACTTCGATTCCTTCTTTGGCTTATCGACAACACAATTGTAGTATTGCTGGATCGGCTTCCATTGGATGATACCATTCTGCATCACCACTTCATGCTTTTCCGAAGGTGGACTGGTATTCTTCGATTCTCCGATGACGTAGGACTCAATGCCAGACTTTACAAAGTTCGAAAATCTGTTGATGTTCTTGTTGACTTTGCTGGATCCGCGATCTCCTCCATGTTCCGAATGGCTGCGGCTCAAGTCTCTTCTAGAGTTTTGACCAATTGAAGATGAAGCGGCCGTGGTGCGGGTCGGCTCCTGGAAGATCTCAATTGAGTGAGACTATATAGCTATAGTGATGAGGCGTCACTCGAACCAAATGATAGTTAGCAGTCAGGCACGACAGACGATTAAAGTTAAAAACCTTTACAAATCGTAAGCATTCGGTTATTTATATCACGAAATACGACACCACAGATTCATCCAGAATCTTCCAACCTTCTTGTGAGTTTCGTGAGGAACACTCAAAGTTGTAGCGGATTTCTCAATGCGCCTTCGACTATTTCGTTCTTCGCTAGGACGCCTCCGCCTACTTTCTTGCCTACTCAATCGCTTCGAACTCAAACTTCCATTCCGCTTACTTGATCTGTCTGTAACTCGACATGACCACAAAGTCTTCACCAAACCATCAATTAAACCTGGCTGACTGCTCCGTGTTTCATCATCTGTAGACACGTCAGTTCGAGAGCCACTAATCTTGTGAATGAAATTTTGTGAAGACACGGAGGAAGGATCATGGACGGATAGACGATGTTCCTAGAGATATCATCAACCTACTCTTAGTGTTTACGATATTTGTTTTTATCTTCGCTAATTCTAATCACAACTAACCCAAGACGGAGAGAATGACACGCTGGCACGATGAACGCCGCGTATTTCCGTAATCGGAATCGGGCGATTATAGAAATACACGTCAGCATCGGATTGTCGCAAGCGACGCATCAAGAGCTCTCAAAATGCTCCGCGACCGAAGAAAATTCGACGGATGGTAGTTTTGAGATACATCTCGTGCGCTCAAAAATGAGCAGCAGTTTCCCGAAGGACTCTCAATAGCGGCAATCAGCGAGAGTCACTGCGAGAAAAAAGTAACACACGTCTAAGGAAATGTGAAAGATATCTAAGAAACACGAAAGTTTCATAATGACTGAAGTACCTCAAACAAATAGTTCTTTGAGTATTCTTTCAAATTTGAAACAGCTACCCGAAAATTATATTTTTGTTTTTTTTTCAGAATGCTTGTATAGTTGTTATCAACTGAAACACCCGTTTGAAACCTCTTTTCCCCGAATTACATTTTGGAATGAGTTTTGGTTGACTTGAAGACTATCTAGCCCGATGAAACTAGCTGAACGGCCTCGAGCAAACAACATTCTGAAAAGGCGAATATAGTAAGAAAGTTCGGAATTATGACGAACAAGACAGCAAGTGAGACGACTGGCTTTAATGGAAAGAAAATGGCAAAAATACAGCCCGCATTGAAAGCCCAAATCATTAGGGCAATGAGTAAGACTGGGAGGAATCGCGAGGAGGGACGACTTCCGCTAGTCATGTTGCGACGACTCAGTTTGGTTGTCTAGTCTTTCCTTTTTTTTCACAAATCGAGACAGAAAAGCTAAAGACGAACAAGAAGAGGATTGCGTTAGTATTTGTGAGAAACGGATACCGCCAAACTTCTACGCCAACACTTATTCTTACGAACCTGTTGCTCTTCGTCTTCATCAGTCCACTCGTCGTCAAAATCGTCGGCCTGTTGAGCGGGCAAACTCGAGTGTGCTAAAAGTTGAGTTGAACACCGCAGATGACAAGCTTGCAACATACCGGGTGGGGCCGAATGATGGGCTGGGGGCATTGGAGTAGAGTGAGAAGATGAAGAATACGAAGGCGGATGATACGAGACTCCATTCCACTCATCCGAGTTACGCGCAGGTTGCTGAGAGAAGGTTGCGGGTGGCGGAGCCATTGGCTGAACAATGGATGAGATTAGATACTTATTAGAGCTCAGCTTTTAATTTTTCAATGATCATCTAAATCCCTACATGCTTGTGTCCTCTACGTGGACTGCCTCTCGATGATTCGGGCTTGAGGCTCGGAACCTCCTCTTCTTCAATAAGAGTGTCTCTTTTCAGTGGTTTATGCTGAGGGGATTCATTTTTTATGAGGGTACTGCAGGTGTGACGGCGAATCATTTGCTTTCTACGTCTATCGAGGAGTTGTCGGTGCATGTCTTCGGAAGACTGATTTCCACCACCGGATGGTGTAGGATACATTTCGACAGCCTTGCGGAGATTCGACGTGAACAGCATTGGAGCAATAAAACGTTTGAAAAGACGAGGTCGAAGTTACGGACTGACGAGGCAAACTTAATTTTTTCTTCTCCCAAACGGCAGCGGGTAAAACTGGGGGAGGAGAATGAGTTTGAGCTTCTCAAGGAAAATCCTTAAAGCCCCCAGGGATGTCAAGCGATTCCAACCATGTTTTGTTCTAGATCCGGCGGCCGTTCTTTGTTATTTCATTTCAGGACTAGTCTCGTTAAAATATTTTGACTACATCCGAGATGAAGGCTTCGAACCTCTATGCTTTGTTACATTATGTGCGCAGCGGAAGTCTCAAAATGTGGTTTTCGAGTACCACCACAGAATTTTAATCATCTTTAGGATGGGATTTCGGGCAAATGGCCAATTTAGGAAGCGATTCGGAAACACAATCAGGGAGTGTACCACTCTTATTCGAATTTGGGAAACGAAAGAAAACACTCACCGGCGGCTGACGCGTTGCTTGATACGGAGTCACGTAGGTTTCCGGGAAAAGACCAACGGATCCACGAACGTTTCGACCTTCCACCCATCCCCCATCGATGTTCTGGAATACTTGAAGAATGTTATCTTCGACGGAGAGCGCCTTGCCTCTCTGATGACCGTAAGAATCTCTCCGGCAGTGATGCTCATTTCGCCAGAGTTCGGCTGTGCGGCGAAGTCATATTCGGCACGAACTTGTGCCATTCTGAAACTCGAAAAATAAATACTAATATTTCTGAACAAAAGACTGTTCCAAACGAAATCGCACGCAAAGAGGAAAATAAAATGATTCTGCACAGACCACGGCACATGTGAACAACCAACAATGAGTCAGCAGACCCATGACGACTCTGTTGAATATTGGAAGAGATGCGCATGATATCAAATTACCATTCACGCAAACTTTCTTTTTTAGAAAACTCAACACCGCAACTATTTATTGAATAATAGTTGATCACACGTACATCTCTTTCGCAAGGAGAACTCAACATGAAAAACTCGAATGTCCATGGAGAAGATTGCGAAACTGAAAAGCGGTTTCGCAATTTTCCGAAATCTTTTTGTAGGAACGCACGGTTTTGTTTGAACTTTTCAATAGGAGCGCTCCCCCAGTATGCGCAGAGAAAAAAACAAAACAAAAAAGTCAGGACCGTAAAATCGGATTGCAAACCGCCGTTCAGAGATTCGCAAACAAACCGGTCTGACCTGCAAGCCCTTGCCTTGGTCAGCTTCTTTTTTTCTCCCGTTCTCCACATTTTTTCCTCACTTCCGATCGATTCGCGCGATTTTTCTCTGGTTGGACGCAGGAACTGTTCATCTCTAAGCAGACGCAGACAGCGGAAAATTAAAGGAACATGCGTCCGCGCGCTGCGTGGGTCTCGCAACGAACGTTGCTGTTTCTCGTAAACATCGGATTTTCTCTGCGTCGCGGTCGTTTTTCAAATCTTTTTCGGCGATTTGAACGGTTGAACTTTTTGTTTTCAGGATTATCTATGAATAGTTGACAAGCTCTCTATGAATATTTCGTTCTCGCAACAAAAAATGATCATTTTCGAAACTGAATTGTGCTTGATTTTTCAGATGTCGCAATTCGGAGGTGGAAAGCCACCTGGCCAATGGCATCGTCCAGCTGCTCCCGGAGGTGCTCCACAACTTTCTGGCTTTCCGGCGGTAAACTTCGGCGGAGTTCCGATGGTTGGAATGGGCGTGCCTATGGGAATGGTAAATCAAGCTGCCTTCTCTTCTCCAAATGTTCTCGGGATGCAAGGAATCATGGGCGCTGTACCACAACAATCTTTAGCGCAACAACAACCAGTAATAATTTGCTCCGGAACTTTCTTTAACTCCCGATGCAGAATTTCCAGCCTCAAAACAGCCTCCAACAAAACTCCAATCTTCAACAAGGTGCTGGTGCAAAGAACCAACGGACTTTCGTTGGTGTTGTGACAAAGATGCTGGATACATACGGATTTGTGGACGATGACGTCTTTTTTCAACATAGGTTTGAAAAAATAAACCAAAGTAAGCAAACTTTCAAAATTCAGCGTTATCCGAGGAGCTCATCCGCGCGTTGGCGACAAAGTAATGGTGGAAGCCAATTACAATCCATCTATGCCTTTCAAATGGAACGCTTACCGCATCCAGCTTTTGAACGCAGCAACTCAGCAAGAACCCGCTCGTCCAGCCCCTCAACAGCAAATGGCACCACAACGCGCGAATGAGTGAGCCGAAAAGTTCTGAAAACATCACTTCGAATATCGATATTTCAGCTCTCAGCGGTGGGTGCAGAATACGGCAGCCCCTGAGAGAAATGGACGTGGTGAAAGTCCGGTTCATCGCGGCCAACCGCCCAGGCGCCATTCGCCGCCAAGAAGATCGCCAAGGCGTAACGCAAGTCCTAAGCGAGATCCTAGACCGCGAGACACCCGGGAACCAAGACGCTCGCCACCGCGCCGAGCATCCCCTCGTAGGGCGGCCTCTCCGACGGCTCAACAAAGATCTGAGAAAAACGATAGAAAACGAGAGAGAAGTCCGAGTGGAAGCGTTGCTCCTTCTGTGCGTCGAGAGAGTGCCAGTCCGCCGAGAAGACGAGCCAGAATAATCCCTCGATACGAGTGCAAAGTGCAAAAACCGGCACTATTATCGTAAGAAGCATTCTAATATCTGAAATGACATTTTTAACCGACATGCTCATATTTCAGGACTGTTGTTTCCGGCACTGTTCTTCGCAGTAGATACTTGAAAATGTATCTGCCTTCGGACTATGTGGACTTGTCTTTTGATTGGGTTCGCTCTGTTCAGCTGGATATGTCTCTCGACCTCAACAACCCGATCCAATTCCACGTTTTCAACAAAGATGTCGATATTCCGCTTCAAGAAGGAGAGGTTCTGCCGGATGTGGAACCCGATGATGCAGACCATCGTCATCAAGTGAAAGTTCTCCTTCTTTCGCATGCAGGAAAAGCTGAGGTTGTCAAGAAATCGTTCTGCTTGTTGGCAGATGGTACTACTGATGACCAACAGGAATCTCAGTCGATTCTGAAAAACTTGCACTTCTTAGTTGGTACGTAAACTGAACTCTTTCTGACAACGCCTGATAATTATATTCCAGGAACTCGCGGGAAGGAGACAATGGGAATTGGAGGAAGCTGGTCTCCTTCTCTGGATGGTCCTGATCCAAACTCGCCCACAACGATGATCCGAACGGCAGTGCGCACAACCAAAGCCTTGACCGGAATCGACCTGTCTTCTGTCTCGCAGTGGTAAGATCATATCGTTTTCTCGTTTCCTCTGTGTTTCCTCTCACACCATTCCGAACTGAAGCAGCGAAGGATGATGGCGCCGGGATTTGAATTTTCCAGTCGATCGATATTCTCAGATATAATTTCCTCTCAATTGTTTTGCTCATTGCACAGGTTCTCAATGGTTCAAATCCGCTACTACCGAGCCGACAAACAACGCATAGATCACGTCAACTTGCTCCTCCCTGACACCCAGTCACTGGCTATTGACGAATCTACCTGGGCCAGTCTCGAGACCACTATCGGCGAGCAGCTGCAGTCGAAGATCGCCTTAATCGACGCGATGAAGGTGGAAGAAGAGGGTGTCGAAATCGTCGAACAGGGTGGTGATGAACAAAAGAAAGAAGAGGTTGCTCCTACAGAGGAAGAACCAAAACAAGCGGATGTCAAGGAAAGTATCGTCCTGTTATGGGTTTTTTATTTTCTCTGTGTCTGCGTTCAGCAATAATCGCCTCTCACTCGACTTGTGCTGTCCCGTGCCGTATGTCGCCCTTCCCTAACCCATTTCATTTGCATGAGATTTCATCACTCTCTTAAACTCTCCTCGATGCACAATCATCTACGCTCTGAAATCAAAGTCATCAAAATACTGCACTCAATTCATATGCCAGTATTATATTTATTTTATCATCTTTAAAGTGCCTAACCGGCCTGAAATTACTTCCCTTATTGAATCATTTTTAGGTGGAGGGCGATGCCGACGTGAGCATGGTCAGCGAAGGCGAAGAGAAAACGGATGCGATCGAGAATGGACAAGGGCCAACCAACTGGAGCAAACTCGACCCGAAGAGCATGAAGGTCGCTGAGCTTCGAGTCGAACTTGAACTTCGTGGACTCGAAACCAAGGGAATTAAGACTCTGTTAGTTCAACGGCTTCAAACTGCTCTGGATTCCGAGAAGGCTAACGAATCGAAGGATGTCGAAATGAAGGATGTGACGGAATCAGCGGTTAAGACCGAAACTAATGAGGAAAATCCGGTATTTCATTTTCAATTTGTTTGGTATATTCTTCCTTTTTCAGGCTGCTTTCATAGCTCCATCGGTTGAAGAAACGAAAGCGAAAACTGAGGCTGAAGCGAAAAGAGAGCAGGAAGAAATGGACAAAAAGAAAAAGAAAGAAGAACAGTTAGAGAAGACAAAGAAGGAAAAGAAAGAGACTTTGGAGAAACATTATCAGATTCCTAAAGAGAAGAAGGTTTGCTGGTTTTTCAATTAAACTATGAAAACTATCAATTTCAGATTCTTGTTTTCCCTTCAAAGGTGTTCAAGTCTGGAAAGTTCGACTGCAAGGTTCTCAGTCTCAGCTCCCTGCTCGATTATCGCTCTGATGACAACAAGGAGAATCAATTCGAGGTTTCGTTGTTTGCCGAAGCTTTCAAAGAAATGATCGAAAGAAACGCTGCATTTACCATTTATGAAACTCTCGTCAACTGTGGAGACAAGGATGCAGAAAAGAAGAGAAGGGACGAGGCTCGGGAAAGAACGATTGAGCCTCCCAAGGACGAAGAGAAGAAGGAAGAAAAAGAAGAAGAAAAGAAAGACGAGGAGAAGAAAGAAGCTGTTGTTACTGAGAAGGTCGAGTTAAAGAGTTTGGTCGCCAACCGCACGGTCTACGAAGCATTCTCACTTTTCGACTGCAACCTTTGTGGATATCTCACTGAGAAAGACATCGAAGAGATCTTATATAATGGAGAGTTCGGAATCTCGCGAGGGCAAATACAAAAGCTCGCGAAAAAACTGTCTATTCGCGAGAGAATCAACTATCGCCACTTAACGGATGTGCTTACCGACGTCGACGGAAATGTTCGGCATACTCCTGGAGGAGCGGACGATGTTGTCGAGACCGACGATCTTATTAAAGGTTTCGGGTTCAACTTGTCGAATAGCATCGGTGATCATCATTCCGTGAAAGAAGGCGGAAACAATGTTACGGATTCTGATGGTGTCGTTATCGTAAACGGTAGTGCGGTGAATGTGGTCCAGAAGCTGAAACTCTTAAAGCAAGTGGAATCCGAACGCGATGTGGCGAAGTCTACAGTCAACGAGCAACTATCTCTAATTGGTCAGTTGCTGCTTGCTATCTGCACTTAGGTAAAATCTTGGTTTTTTTGTAGATCAGCTGCGTGAAGCCAAGAGCGAAATTGAAAAGAAGAAGAAAGACATCGAATCTCATTATCACAAATCGAACAAGAAGTTGAACGAGACCACTTCCCAGCTGAAGTCCGTCCAAGAAGACTACTCCGTTCTGAAGCAAGCTCTTCACGATTGCAAGAGACACGCGGATCGCATATTTGGTGTCGTTGAAAAGGCTCTGCCCGCTCCAAAGAAAGAAGATAAAAGCAGAGTAATCACTCAAGACAATATTCTGGATATCCGATTTGTTTTTCAGGAAAAGGACAAAGATCGATCTGAAAAGAAAGAAGACAAGACGGAGGATAAAACGTCGTCAGCTGAAAAGGAACCAGCTCCGCAGGAAAACTCAGCCGACTCTGCGGTCGTGGCTGAAATGAATCCTTCTACAGAAGAAGATAAAAGCGCTGTAGCAGAGAAAACTGTTGAAAAGGAGGAAATCACCCAAGAATAATTGTTTTCCCATTTCCTCACCGCCACTTTACGATCTTTTTCTTAACTTTTAAATATTTTTTTTCTTAACTTTTGAACACTTTTCTATATTAATTTCGATGTTCAGAGAAGACTCACAGTTTCTTACTGTTTTCATAATAAAGAAGAAAGGCGAAATTTGGTTTTAATTTATGTTCGGTTAAAATGTTCTCAACATATTTTCCTAACTGGTTTTTTTCGTCTTCTTTTCCAGACAATTTGTGTTTACAGAATGAGTGGATATTCGCGAGAAGATGACAACGAAGGTACCAGTGTAATATAGAAAAGAGGTGTCGATAATAGTTATTCAGATGTGTGGAAAGAGCGATGTTTCAATTGCACGAAGTGTAACGAAACTGTGGATTGTGGTTTTTGTTCTGCTTGCAGAGCTCACAAGACTTGCGAAGCTCGTCGTTGTTTCCAAGCCAAAAAACTGTATCAAGAAAAAAGTGAGAGTGGCCAATTATTCATCTCAAATCCCATTTTTTCTTTTTGTTTTGCAGTAAATCAGCAGACAGCTGAGAACATGAAACAGATAAAAGCGAAGACGGCAGTCAGAGAAGCGCAAGCTTCGACATCGGAAAGTATGGAGTCTAGGAGGAAAAATCAAGAGCCGGAAAAGAAGAAGAGAGGCCGAAAGAAGGGATCGACAACTGCCGCCACTAGGAAAATCAGCGAAAGAGACTATGTACCGGCGAGACCAACTAGACAGCACGCAGCGGATTTCAGACGAAAAAGAACTCAAGTGGACGTAAGGTGTCGGCTGTATTCTTCATTCCAAGCTTTATATCTTGCAGATAGAACACAACAAATTGCCTCGCCAATGTCTTAACCCTGATTGCATTTTGGAAGCACGAGATGAAAGCAAGTACTGCTCCGACGATTGCGGAAGGGCATTGGCAAGAATGAGACTCGTCGAGATTCTCCCAACTCGATGCAAAGAGTATTTCGTTGGTGCCGATTCCCTCGAGGAAGACTTGAACCGTAAACGTACACTTCTGAATAACGAAATTCAAGAACTGACAAACACGGAGAAAACCATGCTACTATTCATTGAAAAACTGCATGACTTCGTTGAAAAACTGACAACGGTTTCACCAGATGAGATAGAAGAACGTGTAGAGGATAATATAGTAAGTGAGATTTCGAAACGCCTTTATTTTTTATTCAATTTCAGTACGAGGCGTGCGTTGTCTGTGGCGCTAACGATGTCATGCTACGGTTTTATCCTAAGCACGTTGAGCGCTGCTGGTCTCGTAGCGAAAAGTCTATTTCTTTTGCTGCGCCGGAGAAGAATAACGAGAATATCTACTGTGAGGCCTTCGACAATCGAAACAACTCTTACTGCAAGCGCCTGAAGTCTCTGTGCCCCGAACATCGGAAGGGTGGATTGGAGTTATGTTTGAGAATTTGCGGCTATCCGAAAAAATGGGAGGTCGTCGGAGACAACCCGAAAACGATGGCTGAGCTGGTCGAACAGGATGAGTGAGAGTTCGAAACAATATTTTTTCATTATTTAAGTTTTTTAGTCCGTTTGGCGAGGAGGGCTGCATGGTCAAAAGAGAAAATTGTATGAAGCATTACAAGTGGGTACCGTCTCTTCGTGGATTGATTGAGTTGGAACAGTCAACTCTGTTTCAACGAATGTTCGAACTATGTCATGAGAGTCATAAGCTTAATGTTCACGAGGAATGGTCTACGAATGCTCTATCCATTCTTATGCACAAGGAGCCAAGTATCCAAAACGTTTATTTTTTCAAAAAATATGTTTTTTAGTAATTTTGGACCAAACGGAGTATCAAGACTATTTGACATCGGTAGGCTCGCACATTGCGACCATTTCTCGCGAACGATCAGAGCCAACAGCCTCGAACGATACTTTCACTGACTCGATAATGTCAGAGGCCGCCGAATCTCTGGCCACACTTGCAATCAAGAAAACAGGTGAAACGAAGCTCGTATAGTAGGCCGATTTGATTGCTTTTCAATTGATCAAGAACATGGTTTAAGTTTCGGCCTAGTATAATTTCAGAACGTACATCTACTAATACGTGTCTCAACTCTAACACATCGACATCTAACTCAACCAGCAACCCTGAAAACCCTCCACCAGCATCCACAAGCTCTACTCAAAAATCGAACTTTAGCGTTGCTAGACTTCTTGAGTGATCGTTATTCTTTATGTATTCTAAGCATCGTATTATATTCAAAGCGTCGAAAAATTTGTTTGAACACATGTGTCTATAGACGCAGTGTGACATGCATTCACAACAAAGAGACACAGAGATGAAAACGACACGTTGCATTATTAACAGTGCGTTGCCTTGTGTGTTCTCTGCAATTGTGTCTGCACATCACACGACAGCTGTCCCAATTTTTGTGAATGAATGAAGGTTTTCTATACGAACTCTTAGATATATCTCTTTTGCTGTGTTCTTCTGATATTTACTTGACAATTACAGTTATTCAAGAAACGGAAAATCGCCAATTGCAGGGAACCAGAAATGAATTCGAAGACAATTCTAGTTTTCGATGTGGATGGGACGCTGACAGGAGCTCGTCAGGTAATACTCGCCGATTCTTTTAGCGGGAGTTAATTTATTAAAGGTTATCAAACCGGAAATGCGAGAATTCTTGATTGAGGCACGTAAACGTGTTCCTCTCGCTGTTGTTGGAGGATCCGACTTCAAGAAAATCACCGAACAGCTTGCAGATAACGAAAGTCACTGTGAGTTTCCCGGCGAATAAGAACTTCTAACGTTATTACTTTGATTGAAGTGCTATCATTGTTTGACTACACCTTCTCTGAAAATGGTTTGGTCGGCTTCAAAGGAAGCGACCCTTATCCAACTCAGGTGAAAAAAACCTAAATCACGCACTCAAAAACTTTTCTAAACATTCCAGTCGATTCAAAAAGCTCTGGGAGAGGAGAAGCTTCAAGAACTGATCAACTTCGCTTTGCGTTACTTCTCCGAAATAACACTTCCGGTGAAAAGAGGGAACTTCGTTGAGTTTCGGAATGGAATGATCAACTTGTCGCCAATTGGAAGAAGCTGCTCACAAGAAGAGCGGAATCAGTTCGTGTTGTATGACGAGAAGAATGGAGTTCGTCAGAAGTTCGTCGAGGCACTAAAGGAGAAGTTCTCTTCTTACGGTCTTGAGTTTGCGATCGGTGGACAGATCAGCGTGGATGTGTTTCCTGTTGGATGGGATAAAACATTCTGCCTACAGTATCTCGAGAAAGAGTTCGACGTCATCCATTTCTTCGGAGATAAAACGGCCCCTGGAGGAAATGACCACGAGATCTTCAGTGATTCGCGCACTATTGGGCACACGGTCGCCGGACCGGAAGATACGAAGAAGAAAGTTGAAGAAATTCTATTGAAGCAATAGATTTCACTTCGATTACCTTCAAAACCATTAATGGGAAACTAATAGAAAAATAATTGTGATTTTGCCTCTTTTCACGGAGACATAACTTTGATGTTTTTTGAAACTATTTATTGTTGGTAAATTATTATTTTATGTGCCGTTTTTATTTCCCAGCATCTCGATCACCGAAGAGATACGAGCATAATTATCGCGCAGGAGGTCATCAGAAGATGTATCTACAGATTACTATTACCCTTCAGCGGGAGTAGGATCGGAACCCTTTTTCTGTTGGAAATTAGTGAATTTACCTATTATCTGTTCGATGAATTTGACCGTCGAATTTAAATTGCGAAAGTGTGCGTCCCGACGTAATCGAAATCAGTAGAAGGCTAATTTTTTTCATTCTATACCAAGAATCTGTTTGGTTCTTCGCCCACTTCTTTGTGAATGTCCTTTCAGTGGCTTTCATTCACTTTCAAGCGAACGGGTCGCAAGGAAATCGTCGGATAAGCGAGAGGAGGCCTGAGTGAGAGTGACCGATGCGAGTCGTCACTCGAGGAATGTGTACAACACTATTTCTCCGTTTCTCCGGGAAAAGGCAGGCGCAAGACGATATCTTTTGCGCCGAAACAAGGTAAGTCGGTCAAGGCGCAACGTTTTCACTGTTGGGATGAGAATCGAAGATGGACGACCCTCTCCCTCCAAACGAGGCATCACCACTAGAGCGATTCACATCGCCTCCGCTTGCACTCCAGAATCGTTTCGTTTCCACAATTCTGGTTATCTATCCCAATGATTTTCAACAAATATTGTAAACTTATCCCCCCCCCCCCCCCCCGATTCCACGCAAGGATGAGTAATCTTTGTGAATTCGTATTGACCGAGATCCACCTTTTCTCTTTCTTCTTATATCCAGTTCAGTCTAGATTCGCTTCTCGTTTACTTGACTCCAGTTTTCATTCGATTCCCGAAACAGCTTTTTCTATAAAATGCTTGAACTATTATTTTGTTCATTTTCCGAACACTGACCTATTTCACTGAGCAAAATTCCATTTCCAGATGCGGTTGATACTGTTCATCTTGAGCGTGTGCTCACCAGCGCTCGCTGTTTTCGAGTGTAGCTCACACGAAACCACTGCTTTCGTCCGCATCCCACGTGCCCGTCTTGATGGAACTCCTGTTGTCATATCGACTGCTGGTTTGTACTATTTCAGATTTTCAAGTTCAATCAGTTTTCATCTTTAAGGACATGACTTGACTTGCGCTCAGTACTGTAGAAACAACATCGAACCGACCACAGGAGCGCAGCGAGTTTGTGCTTCATTCAACTTTGATGGAAGAGAGACTTGCTACTTCTTCGACGACGCTGCGACACCAGCCGGAACATCGCAGCTTACGGCTAATCCCTCGGCTAACAACTTCTACTACGAGAAGACGTGCATTCCTAATGTGTCTGCGCACGAAGCTTGCACCTACCGATCTTTCTCTTTTGAACGTGCTAGAAACACTCAACTCGAGGGATTCGTTCGTAAATCTGTGAAGGTTGAGAGCCGTGAGCACTGCTTGTCCGCCTGCCTGAAAGAGAAAGAGTTCGTATGCAAATCGGTCAACTTCCATTATGACAACAGCCTCTGTGAGTTGTCTGTGGAGGATAAGCGTTCCAAGCCAACTCATGTTCGCATGTCGGAAGGAATCGACTACTATGACAATAACTGTCTGTCGCGCCAGAACCGATGTGGACCGTCGGGAGGAAATTTGGTTTTCGTTAAGACAACTAATTTCGAGATTCGCTACTACGATCACACCCAATCAGTGGAGGCCCAGGAGTCGTACTGCCTTCAGAAGTGTCTGGATTCCTTGAACACCTTCTGCAGGTTAGAAACTGTTTTTTACTGACCTACATGAACTTGAACTTCAGATCTGTGGAGTTCAACCCCAAAGAAAAGAACTGCATTGTGTCCGATGAAGACACCTTTTCTCGTGCCGACCAACAGGGACAGGTCGTTGGAAAGGACTACTACGAGCCTATTTGTGTTGCAGGTAAGGATGGTTCTCATTCGTGATTACTGGAACGGAACATACTTTACAGCTGACCTATCTTCCTCGACTTGCCGCCAGCAAGCTGCTTTCGAACGGTTCATCGGTTCTTCGATCGAAGGAGAAGTCGTCACTTCAGCTCAAGGCGTCACCATTTCCGACTGCATTTCGCTCTGCTTCCAGGTTTGAACTACGTTATTCGTCTCAGAGTTCTCATTTACTTTTTGTAGAACCTGAACTGCAAATCGATCAACTATGATCGTACAGCTTCTTCTTGCTTCATTTATGCAGTTGGACGACAAGACGCAAACATCAAAGCTAATCCGTCGATGGACTACTACGAGTTCAACTGTGAGTCGCAGTTCGGAGGAATGGCTCTGTGCACCAACGAGGGCATCCGGTTCATCGTCAACACCAAGGAACCATACACCGGGGCGATTTACGCGGCCGAGCGGTTTTCGACTTGCTCGCAAGTCGTCGAGAACGCCAAACAGATCTCGATCACTTTCCCGCCACCAACTGTCACCTCGGACTGTGGAACTGTGATTCGAGACGGAAAGATGGAAGCACTTGTGGTCGTCTCTCTTGATGGAGTGCTGCCACATCAAGTGACTACTGAATGGGATCGCTTCTACCGCGTCTCTTGCGACGTTTCAATGGACAAGATGGTGAAAGAAGGATCGGTGGTAGTGACAACCATCTACGAAGCATCTTCTCAAAACACGACTGTCCTGGATGTGGCGACACCTCCACCTGTGACAGCTGAGCTCCAGATTCTGAACCAACTGGAAGAGCCGCTTCATAAGGCATCTATTGGTGATCCACTCCTTCTGGTCATCACTTCCGAGCAAGCCGGACCGCACAACATGATGGTCACCGAATGCACCGCCACTCGCGTCGGAGGCTATGGAGACACCGTACCTTTCACATTGATTGAGAATGGATGTCCTAGATATCCAGCTCTGGTCGGACCTGTCGAGCAGGATTTCGACAAAAATCGTCTGAAATCCGATTTGAGAGCTTTCCGATTAGATGGATCATACGATGTTCAGATTGTGTGCTCCATCATGTTCTGTGCTGGACCAAATGGATGCCCTGTCTCAAACTGCCTTGACTCGGGAACCAACGAGTTGTTCATGTCGCACGGAAGAAAGAAGCGTTCAGCTGAAACAGAGGCTGGAGAGACTGAGGAGAAGCTGTCAGCGATCATCCGCGTTTTTGCCAAGGGAGAAGATGAGGAAGAGCAGCGAGAAAAGAACAAAACTGCTTCGGGGTGAGATCTAACGGCTAGTATGACTTTCCTATTCAGCATCTGATTTTCGGTGCTAAATATCAAAATTATATTCTACGGTTTTTCAGAATCAAAGAAATTGATGACGTAGTGTGTCTTTCTGAAGTTTGGTTCGTGAGCTCCGTCGTGTCTGTATCCAGCGTATGCCTCCTGCTTTCAACACTCATCGTGGTTTGGGGATGCCACAACATTCATACGACGCCTACCAAAGATTTCGCGTAACCAACAACTTTGTTCATCTAATAATCTCAACCTCCTACTGTTCTCCCCGTAATTTTCAATTTCCAAAAATCTTAAGTAATAACATCCTTCTACTAATAAGAAGTCACGAAAAGTGCACCATAGATGTTCCCTCATAATTTGCCAAAAAAACATACTGCGAACTCGTATGGGTTTTTTTTCCACTTTAAAATTGCATTACCAAGTTTGAATGTTTCTCTCTGTTGAATGAATTTCTCTACTTTTGAATAATCCTGTTCACTTCGATTTCGAAACAATTGTCACAAACTGATCGTCTAACTTCACATGAACGTTTTTCCAAGTTCCGTTGACAACGAAAACGCCATCTACCCTGAAAATTTACGATTAGTACAACTTGGTATCACGAATCAGAGTATCAATATTTAAATTTTATAGCCGATTGACCAAGCACTACTCCATGCTCCGCTATAGCGGCTATACTTATCAGAATAGAGCCGTGAACGAAAGCTTCGGCTCCTAGGCCACGGCCACGGACGGCCACAACAGGCTTATAATTCTTGAAGAAACGGTGAAAACCCGTATCCTTTGAAACGGTTAAAACCCGTATCCGCAAATTTTCTCCAAACTTGAAATACATTTTGAGAATAGAAATCCCTCCTCTTAGAAATAAAACAGTACTTTTCATAATCGAGGTTTTGAAATATATTCTCGATTCGATTCTCGCAGAGTGAGTAGAATCCGATATGAAAGGAAAACTGAGCGCCATCGGAACTTGAAACTTTATGAAGAAGTTGATTAATTCCGGTTTCATCTATGCTCGGGGAGTTAACGTAGAGTTTTCCAGCCGTTAGCTTCAATAATTGTTCATTAGAAACGTGATAAGTCCCTTGAGATTTGCTGAAGTCCGTCGTCTTCAGTGTTAGGTTCCGAGCTGTTGTCACTTGCTCCATATAAGCCTGGCGCCCTAATCCTCCATTATCGACTTCAATATAGAGCTCATCGGCGCCAACAGGAACAGCTTTGAGAACATCGGAAACATACGGAGTGTGCGATTCACACTTTATCATCCATTTCATGCAGGGGATTTTGTAAGGCAGTTGCGGAGGATTTACATAGGAATACTGTAATCGAATTTTCACGGTGTTAAATAAGTAACTTGATCATGGCATACCAGAAGAATCGAAACTTCGTCTATTTTCGTCTCTTTATTGATGCGTTCTTGCAAATGTGACTTCACTTTTGCAGCCACGTCGTCATCATCACGGAGAGTTACGATCTCACCGTCACTTTCGATCGTGGCTATCTACAATCTTTGAACCATTCTGAATATTAAATGACTGAGAATTTACCTTGTCCGAATACATAACTTTCACATTAGAAGTCATCTTCCAATATTTCGAAAGTTAGATTAATTGTATCGAAAGTTAGATTAATTGTATCATGAAACGTCAGCGATACTTTCTTCAGATGAATACAGAAATGACGGAGCACAAACTGTTGTGCATACTAAACACTAAGAGTAATGCAAATGAGCTCCACCGAACACCTGTAAAAATCGCGCGCGCCCAAAAATATGTTTTTTATTGTACTTGGAATGGCAACCGAGCGCGAGAATTTGTTAACTAAATACTGGGGCGGGAAAACGAAAAATAATTCATAAGGAGGGAATAACTTATTGGCTTAATACGATTTGAAGTGTGTGTATGTGTGTAAGATCTTTTTGATGTGCTGGCTATGAACCGTAGGGAACGTAAGTTCGCCGGAAGTTCGAACTGATCAGTTGCAAAATTTAGCTCCACGAGGAGAAAACATCTGATAAGCGATCGACTTCATCTTAATGGTGTTCAGATGGAAATACTGTAAACTACGGAAATGCATACGGTGATGGTATGTTATGTCGAACTTGTTTCTTTTCATCCAAAAACTTTTTTCGCTAGATTCTGAGGATCCTTCAGAAATCAGGTAAAAGTTGATATAAGCACACAAAGGACTGTGTTATCGGCCGGACATTGCTCTTTCTGTGCTCGGCGCAATTCCGTATTTGCTCAAAATCGTCTCCTGCTCTCAATATCCCTCTATCCACTCGATTTTCTTCATTGCCGCTTTATTGATCATCAATATTTCTATAGAAGCTAGAAAAAAGAAGGACTCTATTCCAAAAAGCTGAATGCAGAGTAAAAGGTGAGGTGCCATCTTATTTATTGAACAACTAAGTGTGCTAAATAAATATCACCCTTAGTAATTACTTACTTCGTCGGTCCATTCCTTGTAGTTTCTTGAGGTGTGATTAATATTTCGCACACCATGGTGCACCACTCGCAGACGTTAATCCAATGTTTTTTCCAAGTAGGATGATTATTCTAGGTTTGAATCCTGCCCATTTTCAGATGTACAACAAAGACCATTGAAGTTCAGTCGACTAAAGAAATCGTCAAGAGGCACCAATCCTCCGTGGTGAAAACATATGACGCTATCCAATATCGAGATAAGCTGAGACGAGGTACTGTTTGATACATGAATTTCTGTTTATATTCTTCAGGTCTGTCTCATGAAACTTTAGGTGCAACGGGAGTGGGCCTCTGGTCAGATTCGGCACAGTTTTCAACAGGGACAAAGTTATTTGCCAAGGTTCGTTTGAACTCAAATCAACAGCTTTTCTAAAAAAACCGAGATTTCAGAAAAGCATCAGCAAAATGCCGAAAAATTTGAATCGCCAACACTCCAGCTATTCTCAAATGTCCAGTCTCGCCAGAGTTGCTTGGGTATGACTTAGTCTTTCGAAATTATTCACTCAAGCCATCCGCAATTTCTAAGTCTGTGGTATTGATGAATCTGAATAGTGTTTCGCGCCTCGCAATGAAAGTTTGTGAGAGTCTAAAAATTTTATGTGAGAGCGTCACATAAAATGTGAATATAGTTGGGGTTTATTCAAAACGAGTCGATGCCGGTCGCTAGTGTGTGAATCATACGCGTCCGCCAATTTTTGTCTGTCTCTCTTTATTTTGACTTTCTGCTGCACAAAGCGTCATATCAGCCACATCATAAGATATGTCAAGACGGCCACAATTCAGCCATTTTTTTGCCAGCTTGGAAACGGACGCAGGGTTATACCAGGCAAGCCATAAAATGAACAGACACTCACGGTGGCGTGGTTTTATTCGGAATCTTACTGTAGTTCTACAAATTTTCAATTCGACAGGCGGTCAACCTGTAAACTTCATGTTTCTGACAGTGAAAAAACAATTTTAGTCAAATCAATGTGAATATTTACTTCAATATTATTATCTGTTTTTTTTTTGAAGTGATCCCGGTACGAGACTCCGAAATAACGGGTCCCGCAACGCCAGGCGTAGTTGTTTAGCGAAATGCTGGGCGCGAGATTTGAAACGAATAAAAATTTTTAATCTCTTTTTCCGCAATATTTTCAATTTTTCGCTGTTTTTTCTTGAATAATCGCTTTTGAAACATTAATCTCAATTTTGAAGTTTATTCTTTTCTTTTTTTTCGAATTTTCATCAAAATTTATCGACTTTCCGGCGACCAACCTGGGAAAAAATTTTTGAATTGAAAAGTATGTTTTAAAAGTAAATTATTAAAGAAAACAGAGCGGAAAATTAAAAATATTACGGAAAGAGATTTTAAAATTTTGTTCATTTCAAGTTTCGCGGGCCGAATATTTCGCTAAACAACGCGTGCCCTTATTTCGGAGTCTCGTACCGGGGGATCACTCCAAAATACAGATATTAACTATTGATTTAAAACAACTGACCCTTATAATTTGATCCGAGGAAGCGCGCGAAATCGCGAAACGAAAACAATTTTTTCGAGCGACCCGGGCGAAGTCTCATTTGAAATGAGGTTCCAGCTTTTTAACCGATCAAATGATGATCAGTTTTGGAAAAGTTTACCGAAGCTAGCTTTTTTCAGCTTCGTCCATATACCGCTGATATATCACAATCATTCACTCTTCCGCGGAATTACGGAAAGTTCTCGGCTAACATCATATCACACAGACGTGTTTTCAGGTTCGAATGGAGAGTTGCAAAATGAGAGATACATTCAGAACGTGGGAGTATACACAGTTGATCGTTCTTCTGATTGGCCAGTGCAACAAAACAGAAAGTGATTCTATTTTCGAAAATAACTTAAGCTTGAGAGTTACACCATTCAGCGCAGCTTCTTTTTCACAGGCACTTCGCTTCAGTCGAAAAAACGAAATCGAAACGTTATACACCGAATGATTCCCTGTTGGCGTGCAGTAACGAATATAATGATTACAATGATGAAGAATATCAGGTTAGAATCCAGTTCCTCTGATCGAAATTAATGCGAATAAGCATCCACTAACGTCAGTTGTTTTTTTTTTTGTTTCAAACGCCTCAAAAAGTATGCCCATCTGCGACGCCTGTATTGCCCTTTCCTTGTTGTCCCTCCGTTTATTGATTGATGCATGCGCATGCACCATCGGTACGGTCCAGCGCGAGGGGTCAACACGCAGTGGACCTACTGCTTCTCCCCACTCACCTGTTAATGTGGGCAGCCATTTTAATTTTCCGTAAAAAATGGAGGTACGTGTAATATTTAAAAACAGTTTTAAAGTTTCCAAAGCCAAAGCAAATTACGGTGATTAAATTTTTTTTGTCCGGGAAAAGATCAGTTTTCTCTCAATAGACTTTCAATTCAATCGCTTTCGATCCAATCTCAACTGGTCGCCTCGCCAGCCATTAGACGTCGAGTGTATCTCTGACACATCCGATTTTGGTGAACCAAAAGATGTTTTAACAGATTCTTTTGTATGCCGGTTCGTAAAAGCATCCGACTCTTCTTGTCCTTTATTTCTGCATATTTCAAATGTCTCGAGAGCCCTGAACAAGGGTTAGGCAATGGCACTATGTTCAGTTATATTTTACGTCCCTCAATGTACATGTCTTTCGTTTGTTCTCGTGTTTTTCTGCCGCGCCGGTTAATCAGCTTGTTGTACTCACCATTTCTCAGGTTCCTCTTTAGTGTAGCCTCGCATACTACAAACATTCAAGGGCGATTTCCGGATTTTCCCGACTGGCTATTGTTTTTTTAGTCCTTTCGCTTTAGCCTTCAACTGATTTTGAATTGATGCCGAAGTTATACTTTTTTCTAGTCTGGGAAAAAGTAGTTCTTATTCAGTTCCAATTTTTTCATCAGTTTTTTTTCGTTGTCAGTGACACATGAATGTGAAAAACCGATTTTTCTCTGATCTGATTTTTCCAAGCCCGCAAATGTTGTTCACGGTGTAACAAACCGCGCACGATTCATTTCTCCCCAATCATCGATTGTTTTCAGAACGATCGTCTTTCAATGAACAAGACGCTTCCGAAAATGTCACCAGCCGATGGAAGCAATCACAAAAACTTGCACCAGAATCGAATGGAGACTGTTTTCGAGTCATTATCGAAAGGCATAAGGTACCATACTATTTGTTTCGCTTCTAAGGTTACTAATAGTTAATAGTGCAGAGAGAGAGAGAGAAAAAGAGAGAAGGAGAGAGAGAGAGAGAAAAAGAGAGAGGGAGAGAGAGAGAGAGAGAAAAATATATAGAGGGAGACAGAGAGAGAAAAAGAGAGAGGGAGAGAGAGAGAGAGAAAAAGAGAGAGGGAGAGAGAGAGAGAGAAAAAGAGAGAGGGAGAGAGAGAGAGAGAAAAATATATAGAGGGAGACAGAGAGAGAAAAAGAGAGAGGGAGAGAGAGAGAGAGAAAAAGAGAGAGGGAGAGAGAGAGAGAGAGAAAAAGAGAGAGGGAGAGAGAGAGAAAGAAAAAGAGAGAGGGAGAGAGAGAGAGAAAAAGAGAGAGGGAGAGAGAGAGAGAAAAAGAGAGAGGGAGAGAATAACAGAGTTGCGACGGGTCGGGCCGGGCCGAAGTCAAAATTTCCTCGGCCCGTCTGGCTACTCTACTGAAAGAAGAAGTTGAACATTCTTAAGGGGGAGCTACATGAAAAATAGGAGTTGTAATAGTGGAAGTGTTTCCTGCGAATGAACAATCTAAATATGTTGGGAAAGAACTTAGAATGGTATCTAGAGTCATCTACCACGAAAAGTTTCAGAAATTTATATACCCCATAGAAAAATTTCCCTGTGAGACGGGCCGGGGAAAAATTCGAACGGGCCGGCCCGTTTTGTCGGTTCGTGTCTTCCAACTCTGGAGATTACCTGTTTGTGAGAATAAACTTGACCAGTTCGTTCAGAGCATGTATTTCTCAACATCATGTCGAAGAATCTCGGATGAAGCTGAGCATTGAAAAAAATGAACATCGAAACGGAATAATGAACGAAAAGGCACAAGTGAGTCTTTGATTTTGCCAAATCCGCATACCCTTTTTTTACATTTACTGCAGTGTGAATGTATTGTAGACTCTTCGAAGAGTTTATGATTTGAAAAGTACACTATCCTCTCGCGTCTGACTCAAAACTTTTAGTCGATATTTTGGAATGGATGTAGCGCTCGTAGCGCCATTTGAACTGACTGTCTGAGCTTCCCGTCCCCGAATTGTGTGTTTTGTTAAGTTCCTTAATTCATTCTTCTTTCCGCGGACGCGCTCTTACGCTTCCCCACTTATGTGCTTCTTGTTTCTGCTAGGTTGAATTGAACCAAAAAGGGAAAAAACTCTGGTTTTTTTCACATTTCCTTCTTTCTGTTTTCACCGAGTTTTGAGAATTGAGAGAAACCAGACACCGATCATAAGTAGAAGAGAATATGACGTATGTAATTCTGCTCATTTATCACACTTGCAATGCTCTTTTCTTGCATGCTGAATATAAGATTTCCAGTCTTCCAATGTTTTCTATAAATTTTCTAATACTGCAGAGTGTAAAACCAATCAGGGAGTCTGTTCGTTCTGAGTTTCCGAACTAAAAATGTTGTCATTGAGAGAATGCAACCCAATGACGTGATGTGGTAATGAGCCATGTGAGGTCACAGAGCCTACATAGTAAAGTCAATAAAAGAGTGCCT
This sequence comes from Caenorhabditis sulstoni, assembly GCA_963966605.1. NCBI lineage: Eukaryota > Metazoa > Nematoda > Chromadorea > Rhabditida > Rhabditidae > Caenorhabditis > Caenorhabditis sulstoni. The sequence continues at coordinate 152,202 of OZ016478.1, read as the reverse complement.
CAAGGTTTATATTTAAAAAAAAACAATCTCATACTATATCTCAGGAGTTGATACGGTACGACGAAACATTGCTGCTCTACAACGCACAACTTCAGAGATTGAGTAAACTTTACGAAAAATACAAGTTCGGTCACTGCTATCAAATGAAAGGTTAGTCTTTGACAAATTTGAAGACGAGGGAAGTACTAAACTTTTCCAGCAAGGTCATCAAGCCTCAGTGAGCTCCGAGCAGCATTCATTGGAGGAAGAAATGAAAGTTCCAGCAAGGCTATAGACGCGGAGCTATCTATGCTGATGGGGAAAATGGTTTTAGAGATCAAAGCGATAGCCGGTTTTGCTCGAATTTCACCGGGAGATGTTTTCGAAGTTTTAATCAAACATGGAACACAGAAATGGAGGACACGAGGAAAGACACTAGCCGATCGCACTCAAAAATGGGAAAAAGATCAAGTTACGTTGAACTGTCTGCCAGATCAGTCAATCGATGTCAGAGTATCAGAATGTCGACTTTTCAAATCAAAACCTTTGAATGACCGATCATTCGATCCGTGTCAACTATTTTCATCACAGCCACAACTTGTTACTATGAATCTCAATTCGATGGGCACGATCAAACTGCAATTAGTCGTGACGTGGATGTAAGTTTGGCTTCATCATCACACAGCTAATTCGTTTGCTTTTGCATTGCAGGCCCTTAGCAACAGCTAAGGCACCACCTGCTAAATCGTCAACTGTCACATCAACTGGTGACATGTCTATTGAACGAAGACCTAAAGTAGTTTTGCGAGAAAAAAAACGTGGTTCTGCTGCAAGATTCGCTATGAAGGAACAATGGAGGAACTCTACAAACATGCTTGATTCTATTTACTTGGACGTTTCAAAAACGATACCATCTGTCGAAGCTATGTCAACATTAGATCTTCGCAAAAATTATAACTCCTCTTCACCTATTCTGAACACAGGAACACTTCCCGCCCCATCCAATAAGAAAACAGCCAGTAACTTTACAATCCACAACCCGATGTCGTCTACTCTTATGGGGAAACGAAGCCAGAGTCTTGCCCATCTGGGTGCAACTGCTAGCTTTGTCAGTTCGGATGACTCTACGGATTTCAAAAAAATTATTTCTCCTTGCGAGTCTGGACATTCTTCTTTAAGCAAAAAAGAAATATTTCTATTGATTGAAACGATTGAAGAAATTCAGTCTAAAGCTGGTTCATTATGCAGGGAGTACAACGAACTAAACAGCTTGGTCAATACGTTATCACAATGGCTTGCGCTCTTCAGAATTGATAAAGTATGTGAGAAGCTCAGAAGGCATTTTTAAAATAAACTTTTTTGAGGGCAGCTCTGTACTTCGGAATCAGGTAGAAGACCCTCTCATGGTACAACGAAATACGATAACTTCGTCAGCAGCGTCCGACGAGCTGGATGACAATGTTCTTGTCACAAACGACGGACAGTTAGTCGAAAACTTTGAGAGTTTCGAAAAAAAATTATTTTTAGCTCCGAGAACGATAGTGGAATAGACTCACTACGACAGAACTGTTCTCCTTATAGAAAAGGTTCAAAAAACCAATCGGAAGTTTCGAACGAATACCGAGAAGGAGGGTTACGGTGCTTCCGAGAGCGTCGAAAATCACTCGGAGCGTTTATGGATTTAGCAGAAATAGAAAAGCATTGTCTTGAAAACGATTCATTTTGGCAAGCAGTCGAAAACGACTTCGATACGAAGAATGACAGTATGACCGGGAACACAGAAGTTGATACATGTTTACAGTATCATCTGAATAGAATTCAAAAATGCTTAAATGTAAGCTTTTTAATCCGGTGTAATCGACCGTTCACGCTCAGACACACTGATATCTAGTGTCATTTGACACTGTAAAGCTCATTTTTAAGAATTTTATTTCCAGAAACTGGAAAGTATCGAACCTCACTGTCCACTTGTCTACTCTACATCCGAGATTCTGAAAAAGATGGAAGTTGATACTATGACACTAGAAGACTTGCTCAGAATAGCAAAAAGTGCATCCGCGTGGCCCAATATTTCCAACGTTCTGTCTGAAATCGATGCATGTCCGGAAGTTCAAGAGATTTGGCTATCAACGTGCTACCCACTGAATTGTTCTTTTATCGTACCAAAAGATAAGCTCAAAACACAGGTTAAGCTGCAAATCGCACACATCACGGAACAAATCTACCCACATCTAGTTAGTCGAGGTATGTGTATTATCGGATTACGATGTGTTACGTTAAACTGACCTTTTCATTCCAGTAGCTGAATCAATTCTTCGACTTTTAAATGATGATGTACAAGAAAAAACCACGCATACGACTGTTTTTCATTTTGTTGGAATTTTCAAAGGGAGACATTTCGAACCATATATAGAGAACATCGGCCACGAAGCATGGATGATTACTTTATTGGATACTGCACAAGCTTCAAAAGTCGCTCAAGTGATCGATCGTCTTTCCAATGTGCCTGTGGTTCCACCCCTTCTATCCTTGAAGCATTTAGGAGTTCTACTTGCCAGTGGAGATATGAAAGTTGCCCAAATAATAGGTAAAACTTTATTCTTCATGATTAAAAACTACTTGTAGGTTCACAGTCTGAATTGGCGAAAAGAGCATGCAGTTGCAAAAGTACGCAAACACCGCGACGCGGCTAATGGAAAAGGCGTCGCGCCGCACATCTCTTCATTCGCCACAGTCTCTTCTCCGGTGTTTGCGTACTTTTCCAGATTTAAGTTCAATTCGCCAATGCCGACTGTGAACCGAAAAGAGCGTTCACGGAAAAAATTAAAGAACCAGCAAGCGTTTTCACACAATCTCAACTTTTGAGCGAGAGCAAGCGCGCATTCGTTTTACACAGATTTTCAAAAACTCACCTACCGTAATTGATTAGAGTTAACGAATGCAGTTTGAGGACAGATCTTTTTAGTATCATAAACACTTTTTCAGAACAATACATGAGAAGCGCACGTGGGCATCTTCTCTCCGATTTGGTCTCATCATATTTATGTCTTCTCGAAGACGAGAATACTGATGTTCGACTAGGAGCTTTGAAAGCGCTTTCAATATTCAATGTGAGTCTCCTGAAGTTCTTTCAGTTTTTCTATAAGAACTTCTAGAGATAAAAATATGAGAAAACTGGGATGGAGAAAGCGCATCACCTGAACACCAGCTTCTAAATGAAGCCACTGTAAACCCTATGATAGATGGGATACATAGTTACTAAAAGTTGTCGACTACAAAACTATAGGTAGGGTCGGCAAAAGGGGCGGTTGCCGCCCCGCCACGCCCGTTGGGTGGGATCGTCGAACTTTGAATGATTTGGCTTAAAAAGGTTCTTTTGGGAATTTCAAAGTTCGATTAGATTGAGTAAAAAAGATTTGAAGGCTAGGTGAAGCCGGGGGGTTGAGGACGGACTCGAACTCGTGACCTCTCGGTCGCCAGCGGCCATCACTACCGACTGAGCTACCAACCCCCGGTTCAGAAAATCCCACCCTACGGGGGTGGGCCCTCTCTCGATGCGGGGCGCCTCCTTGCCAACCCTTGCCAAGTACAGGGTTCACGGTACTCACTTATCAAGTGTTTGTTTGAATGAAACTAACTTTTGTGAAAGAAGCGCTTCCATCAGATAGAAATCTTGAAAATTTCAGAACTCGCGAATAGCAAGGCAAATCAAGTATGTTGAAGCTCATGACATCTCGGAAAGAGTACGCTGTTCGGCAAGCTTACTACTCGAATCTATTTCTGAACCTGGAAGTGAAATAACGAGAATTTGATCAGCGTTAGAAGCACTCGTTTCCTGACAATTATCGAAAGAAAATAGTATAGTGCGCAGTGTATTGGACAAGTTCAAATGGGTATCTGCCTACTAACCAGTGCTCAATTATTTTTCTTGTTTGAACCGGAACTTCCCATCACGAAATTAAAACAAGTTCACCTGAATGAAGACATGTCACACACACGGAAGTTGCTAAAAAAAAATATTTAGCTCTGAACTCGCGGCAAGTATTTCCTGACGAAACGGTCTATCGCTAGGCTGTGGAAACGAAGAGATTCAGGTGGCTAGCGCGGGCTGGGATCTATCTCAGCCTTGAAAAATTAATTTATTTATGAACAACAGAACTAAAAAGTTCATGCATTAAGTTTTTGCTCGGATGAATTATCAACTTATTGGTCTACAGTACGCCGCAGGAACGTAGCCAACTTGACCACTGAGGCGTCTGATCAGCAACCACTCTGGATTCCCATCATCATCAGTTTTTTGAAGGACACCGACTATTTCCCCTTCGTGTACTTGTATTTGGTTCGATCCTTGTGGCGCGAACTCATAGTCAACCCTCACTTGGCAAATCTGAAAACGTTACGTGATTTCACTCGTTTTTAAGGGGGTGTCAATTAAAAAAACATACGACTGGGCGAATCGCAGACGGTGCCTCAGAAGGCAGTTGGTCATACATCGGAGATACTGAAGGGGGGATGTCATAAACGGTGTTGTGCTCTTGTTGCAGGGCTGAAATAATAGGTTAATAACTGGGAAGTTTTTCGAGAACAGTCTGCATTCATAACCCCCTTATAGTAGTTTGTTCAAAATCAACTTTGCAGATTGAGAAAGGCATGAAATCACAATCTTTAAGAGCATGCAGAGTTGCACAACTTCGGACCGGGCCGATTTTTGAGGCCAGCGTGTCGTCTCAAACAAGCTTCAAGCGAACGCGACGACACGCAAATTTTTTAGTTCTCGTACTCTAACACATCTGATTACTTTTCATTGTCAATTTAAAAATCAAAAGGGGGATGCCAACCTAAAAAAAGCGTTGTCTTCGTCGTCAACGCCGGCAACGTCCCCAACTGCGCCGATCGACAAGGACCACAAAGACTTCGACGCGTCTCGACATCGATCCGAGCAAACCGAGTTACACGTGAGGTTTATACTCAACAAGGGAGATGTTGTGCCATGCAGACACATAAATGATTTTTGTATATTGATCTACCCGCGCCCGCCAATTCCTTGCATGTTGCTTACAACCACCCCCCCCCCCCCCCCTTCAAGTAACGAACTCACGTTGTGGTGTTATGTCGTACATTGGCGGCATCTGATAGCGCGGTCTATCCATATCGATGTGTTCGTTTGGAACATCTGAATAAGTGGCTGAAATATAGACATGATATCGTATGACATGTAGATTGATGCTGTACGACAACAAACCTGTTTGAAAGCTACTATTCCTATCCTCCAAAGAAAATGAACAAGCGTTCCGCGAGGCAGTCGGGTCAGGTCTTGACGGAATCAGTGGTTGAGGGGAGTCGCTCCTACAAGACAGTTATTATAGTCCACTCACCGCTCATTAGAGAGCTATCTAGTATTGTACTGGAGGCCGACGTTCCCAGGAGGCAACACGTTCAGAGGGGCAATCTATTAGAGGGGGCATCGAATCAGAGAGGCATCTTGAGCCGATTTTCGGAAGGATCCTAATTTTCGAGCCTTTCTTGTCAAGGGGGTATCTTCAGAGGGGGCAAGTCAGTAACAAATGTGCTATTATCGGATTTTTTTGAATGCAATACGCTGCGGAAATTTTTTTTTTCGAAATGTCGATTTACGGGTTGGTCCCGCCACGAAGAGAAAGAGACGCAGACGACGAGAGATGAAATTTCTTCAATTTTTTCAAATTTTTTCATTTCTCGTCGTCTGCGTCTCTTTCTCTTCGTGGCGGGACCAACCCGTAAATCGACATTTCGAAAAAAAAATTTCCGCAGCGTATTGCATTCAAAAAAATCCGATAATAGTTTTCCAATGGAATCGTTCTGTCTTCCTTCAAACTTTCAAATTTTCATTAACTTGAAATCTTTCTCGCAATAGTTGAACCTATTTAATAAGCTACATCAAGTTTTTTTTCTGGAAAGTTAGCTTCTATGTTCATAATTTTCACATTTTTGTAGGTCATCAGTTTCAACAGAGGAATGTTGAGCAAAACTTCAGGTTGATGAACATTTCAAAATTTGAAGGAAAACAGAACGATTTTATCGGAAAACTAGCACACTCGTTACTGAACTGCTCCCTCTGAGAGCCCCTTTTAACAAAAAGCTCGATGACCCTTGTGAACGAAAAGGTGTCTTCACACTAACCTCGTAAAAGTAGATGTGGGCCAAATGTTCGTTGGTTGTGCAGCTGCTGAAGCGCTCCTTTTCTGGTTGATGTCCATAAACAGAGAGGAGCTAGTGAGCGGAGAGTCGTCAAAACTGACAGGGAACTTCGGGCTTGTTACGCAACCACTACCAGTTGTAAATAGGTCAAGCTCTAGCGACGGGTTAACAATGACTGGTAGAGGTGGTGGAGCTTCGGCGGGAAGCGTGCTTGGATTGAATACGCCAGCACAATCTACTCCTCGGAATGCGGAAACTGGTGGCGACATCATCTTAGTATCGTCCGTTTTTATTAACGGATTCGCTTTTTCCTCATTTTTTTTCGATCCCCAGTCAATTGATGCAAGACCAGAAAACAAATCGGTGTCATCTAAGTTGTAGTTGGCACCAGTATGTTCTAGCTGCTGAGTAGTATTCCGCGATTCGTTTTTTTCCGCTGTTAAATAATGAGTTAATGGAGGCAGTGGCTTCAATTCTTTTGTACCATCTTTTGAAGGATTTATGCTTGGCTGAAGTGGTATTGATAGGAAGTCCAGTTCGGTGGTGCACGCATTTTTCTGAACACTCAGAGCAGGTCCGAATAAATCTTCCAAGTCAATTAAAGTTTGATTGTTTGGTACCACGCCTGTGGACTTTTTATCCGAAGTTTTGGCAAGAACTTGAGTCGTTTGTGCAATATCTAATCCAGTTTCAATAGAATCGTAGGGTCGGAGGATGGAGCTGGGAAGCATTGCGTTGTAGTATCCATTGTAGCATAGCCACATACTTGGAACTTCACGGTTCACAGCTAGTATGAGGTCATTTTTCCGCACAATCAAAAGTTTCCCTTCACTCAGTGCTAGCTTTAACATTCCCATATCTTGCGGGTAGTGTGATGTAGCTATGAAAATATCGTTGAGCCTTCCCTTCGAAGCTGCTTTTTCAAGAATAGTAATCCGTTCCGATGAGTTCTGAGGTCTAAACTTGCTTTCGGAAGATTCATTGATATTCTCTAAATTTTCCAGCGAAGTAGTTGGTTGGAAATTTCTCGTCCATGAATTTAAATGTTCAGGCTTTGCATCACCTGATGCTATAGAGTTTATAAAACTATTTTGCTGTTCACGATCCCATGTTTTCAATCCTTCTAGCTTGTGGGGAGGAGATGCGGATCGTGCTCGTTGCTTCAAACTCTGTATCGCCTGAAATCTCACACTCTCAGACATCACAGATGCTCCGGTTTTAATTGTGAAACAACCCTTATCTATCCCAGCTAGAACTTTCTTCTTAATAAATCTTCAGCATTGCTAAATAAATGCAGAGTTGCAACATGCCGGGCCGAAGTCAAAATTTCGTAGTTTCGGCCCGTCTGGCTACTCTACTGAAGTGAGAAATTGAACTCTCTTAAAAGGGGGGCGGGGTGCCAACTTGAAATAAGTTTGCTTTAAAATAAACTAGAGGCTTGGAAAAATGCAGCGCACAAGGTGCGATGCTTTGAAAACAAGTGCAAGTATTTTTAATTGTCGACTTTAGGCCAAAGTTAATATTCCTGTGGCAGTGGCCTAACTTCTGTTTTTTTTTTGCGGGAATACTTCGCGCGGCCTCGATGCATTTTCGAGATTTCCTAGTGAAAAGTAGCTCAGTCGCAAATCAATGTCCATCGCAAATCAATCGATATCGCGCATAGGCGCGCAACGAAATTTGGGTTTCTAGGTCACGGCCACAGGAATATTAATTCTGGCCTAAAGTCAATCATTTAAAATACTTGCAATTATTTTTAAAGCGTCGCTCCTTGTGCGCTACATTTTGCCAAGCCTCTAGTTTATTTTAAAGCAAACTTATTTCAAGTTGACACCCCGCCCCCCTTTAAGGGGGAGCTACATGAAAAATAGAGGCAGTTGTTTTGGGATTGTTTCCTGCGAGTGAATAATCTGAATACGTCAGGAAAGAACTTAGAATAGTATCTACACCCGCGAAAGTTTCTAAAATTCATTTAGTCCACCGAAAAATTTTCCCCTGGAAAACGAGCGGAAAAGGGCCGGGCCTGCCCGTTTCGGCGGCCCGTGATTCGCAATCCTGGTTATATGATTATCATCATCTAAGGAGCTCACCTTGTTGGCTATTTTCTGTAATGGCTTCAATCTGTCCTGATCGTAGTGATCGACGAAGCATATTGATGTCGAAGTAATCAGAACTCGACTATGCCGCATCTGCTCTTCGTTGTTCTTAGCTTTTGTTTCGTTGAAAATTCGTTTCAATGATTCCATCAACTTTTTATCTTGTTCTGACACCATTTTCATTGAGTTTGCGAGAACCTGAGAAGTTAAAAATCAGTTGACCTATAAAAGTTTAGCATATGATCACGGAAAATCAGGTATCCTCCTAATTTTTCAATCAGATGCGTGAACATACGGTAGTCAAGTATTCGGAAACTTTCGGCAGCTGTTGTTTAACTTGGGTGTTCAAAGCTTCGTAGTCTTTTTGTATTTCGGCAAAATCTCTTTTCTGAAAGTGAATTTAATTTTTGAGTTGCAATTCACAGGCCGCCAGAACGGACCGGATCATTGGGAATGTTCGCCGGCCTGTTTCGACCCGACTCCCAAAAGAAAGTTTTTGTGTTAGGAATTTTTGCGACTTTTCAGGTGAGAATGAGTTTTTATACCGTTCTAATGTGGCACCCAACAGGATTTTACAAAATATATCCACATGAAACACCACCAACTATTTTTTGATTTAGCTCCCCTTCAAGAAAGTTCAACTTTCCACTTCAGCTGAGTGGTCGGACGGGCCATAGAAACTAGGACTTCAGTCGGGTATGTTTCGTCACAATACTGTTTTTTTTTCTGTTTTGTGCGTAGGAGGAACAGCTGCTAAGAAAATTTCGCTTCGGCTCCGGAGCCGACTCCTAAAACTGTAACCGGTGGGAAGACTTACTCCATTTCCTCTTTCTTTTGTTTTCACCGCCTCATAGTCCATAAGTTTGTCGTTTCTTTTCTTTATCAATCGCTTCGGAATATTTCTCAGAGCTTTAACAATTTCATCGCGAATTTTGAAATTGACTTCATTAGCCCATAGCTTTATAGCGTGATTGAAGGGTTGGAGCTGACTATCTATTTCGCTGTTGGAAATTTGCTTCTTTCCTTGAAAATGAGAATCAGATCATGAATCAATGTTTACACTCACTGGGCTCCACTAGCTTCTTATGCATCAGCACTCTTGTCTCATGAAACATTTTCTTCCGATAAATCACGAGCATGTAGTTGAATCGAACTAACCTTCGTTCGGCGCTATCGAGTTCGCAAACTAATTTATCAAAATCTATATCTCTTTGCTGTCAAAATAATAATCATGTTTTCGATTGAATTTTTTAACCTACCAGTTTAACTACCCCCAGTGAAGATCCCATTCTATAAGTAAAACGGTTAGACTTTTTTTTCAGGGAATGAAGAGTCATTTTAGACAACATCTCTCCAAATGTCTGTTTGTCTTCTGCCATGTACTTTTGTGCTGAAATAGTTAAATTCCCAGAGGAAAACGATCACCGCGAACTCAGTTCTTTCCGCCTTTTAGACTCATTCATTTTTTGACCAAGATTAGACATCTGTTTCATAGCTTCCATCAACTTGGGATGATCAGTGTGGTTCAACGAAGTCAACTACAACAGAACATTGTGAACCGGGAAAAATTGAAATAACTTCACACGAACCTTCACAATTTCATTTAGGAACAGCGGGTACTTAAGACACCGCTGAACTGGTCGCGCAGCTGCGGTCGCTCCGTCTATCACTACTGCCCCGCTATCTCGCATTCGTTGTACAATGTCTTGCAGAGCCAATTCCATAGTTTTCTCGTGTTTCTGGCAGAAGGTTGACTTTATGGCTCTGTCAAACATGAGACTCACCGCTGATGTAAGGAGAGCATTAATATGCTCAATATTGCGAAAATAAAAACCATATGTTTGGGCGAATGGCTTTCTTAACTGTAAAAAACACGCCCCGATTTGTTGAGCCTCGGCCGGTTTTACTGCAAGCACGCTGATAATGTTGTTCACAGAAGCTTATGTACTTTGTTCATTTGTGAGCAGTTGGACAAGATTTGTAGACAGCTGTACAATTTGAGCGCATCCATTTTTCATTATTATTTTTTGTTTCTGACTCAACATTGAAGTAGCGTCTACCGCCTGAAGGAAACGACTGTTCTTCGACTTGAAATTTACTTAAAGTTGATAACCTCAGTGTAAGAATTGATATCAGTAATGAACTGCAATTCGGAACTTATGAGTTCCTCTATTATTTTTGCGCGCTTGTCCTCATCAGACGACATTCCTTGTGTTGCAGAAAGCAATCCAATTTCAAAATCACTGACGGATGGAAGGATTTTATCGAGATTTTCAGAACTGTGAGGATGGCTACGGTCCCCAGTTTCCAGCGTTCGATTGACCGGTACAACAGCTTCTGCCCGAATAATTGAATGTTGCTGCAAAACCCTGCTTGCAACAAAATGAAAAACAGAGTCAGAAGACTAATGAATCCTACTTTTGGTGGAGGAGGTCTTGCAGGTGCTGATAAGCTGGATAATTGCACAGGAGCGATCCACTCCTCTCCAAAGGTCGCCCAGTGATGCTTTGAAGTTGATCCGATACTTTCTTTCTCAAATGTTGCCCAGTCGTGACTTCCTGTAGGCACAGTTCCCCCTCGCTGTGAAGTATCCCATCCCGATACTTCGGAGCTTTGTCCGAACGGTATTCGATCACTCACTTCGAACTAAAAGAAAAAGTATTGAGATAAATTCACTGTATCCATATTTTTTACCTCGCTCTCAGTCTTCCGCGCTCCCAACTGGTTGTCTTCATCTTCTTCATCAAGATACACTTCCAGGAACCCCACGGGAACTATACCCGTTTCATCAGTGTCTGGGTGCTTGCATTTCACCCACTCCTCATTCACCATTTCTATAACTCTGACAGTATCTCCAGCCTTCACTGTGAGTTCGTCGACTTGTCTGGCTTTGAACGAGTGACGAACATTAGCGAAGCCTATTCCATCGTTTTCAGCTACCGCACTCCGCCTGTTTTGCGTAGATGAATCATTCTCTCCGGATATATCAACAATGATTTGCACAAATGATTTCGGGAAAATTCCAACACGCGCCGAGCCAATGGAGCCCTCCAGCCATTCGCTGTCTATCTTCTTATGCAGATTGATAATTTCGTCCGCCGAAAACGATAGCTCATTTTCGAACTCTCCTCTGGAAAAATATTTAGGATTCTTCTATTTTTATGACGCCGAGATAAATAACTTTCTTTTGTTCAGCTTTTCCAAAGACATGTTGAGTGAGCTCGATGTTTTCGGACTTTTTCAGGAGTTACAACAGGCCGGACCCACATTAAAAATCCTGTCCTTGCAGCCAGTCGGGCCTTTCAGGCCGGGAAATATTTAAGAAAATTTGCGAAAAAAATTTCGCTGGTGTTCGAAATGTGTCGTCATTATTATCTGTTTTTTTTGGAGTGATCCCCCGGTACGAGACTCCGACATAACGCGCCACGCAAGGCGTAGTTTTTTATGGAGTGACCCAAGTGAATAAAAGTGGCAATAAAATGACATTTTTACTGATCCATGTGTGCATTTTTTTGCATTAAAATGCAGCGGAAAATCTAAAAAAGTGCAAAAAAGTGCAGTGGGGTTTTCTCGGCCACAAGGGCGGCAGCTAGGCCATGTAGTCCACACGGACAAAATCTTCAAAAATCTTGTCCGTGTGGACTACATGACCTAGCTGCCGCCCTTGTGGCCGAGAAAACCCCACTGCACTTTTTTAGATTTTCCGCTGCATTTTAATGCAAAAAAAATGCACACATGGATCAGAAAAAATGTCATTTTAATGCCACTTTTATTCACTTGGGTCACTCCATTAGCGAAATATTCGCCGCGCGAGATTTGAAACGAATAATTGCGGAAGAAGAGATTGAAACATTTTATTCGTTTCAAATCTCGCGCCTAACATTTCGCTAAACAACTACGCCTGGCGTGGCGAGACCCGTTATTTCGGAGTCTCGTACGGGGATCACTTCAAAAAAAACATATAATACCACAGCGGTAAACCAGTTACAGTAATCTGGTGAAGCTGGCATAGCCCTATGGGTCTCGGGACCCCTATAACATTTTTGGTCCGGTATACTGTAGGGTTACGGTACCTACAGTAGAAATCGTCATTTCCGACACCTTCAAACTGAACCGTTTCTTCAAACTCCGATGGTAGCATGTTTTGGATGTTGGAAGGTTACTGTAGCAATATCTAAGGGGATTACGGTAGATACGGTGTTCGAAAGTTCGAAATGGCACTTTTTCGAAGGGGTATTACTGCCGTCATGGAGATGGGAGGGCGGGAGAAATTGGTTGATAGTGAAGGGTACTAAGGATATAACAGCTACAGCAAACCGAAAATTATCTATCGATTCGGATTATGGTAGAAACGGAGATGCTAAATATTATCGGTTCGCTGTCTGCATTGAGAAATCCTACGGTTGACAGCGAACCGCGAACGCGACCGCGGACGCGTACGTAGAGGACGGTGTATACACTGTATACACCGCACGCCGCTGCTTACCGTACTCTTGGCGATGATAATTAAAATTTTTAGGTTCAATTGTTGCTTATTTTCGCATATTTCACCGTACTTTTCATTTTAAAAAAAATAATCTGTTTCTACAAATATTTGCGGTAAAAAAAGCGAAAATGAGCAACAATTGAATCTAAAAATTTTAATTATCATCGCCAAGAGTACGGTAAGCAGCGGCGTGCGGTGTATATAGTGTATACACCGTCCTCTACGTACGCGTCCGCGGTCGCGTTCGCGGTTCGCTGTCAACCGTAGGATTTCCCAATGCAGACGGCGAACCGATAATATGTATACCGTTTCGGCGAGAACTCAAAAAGCTGAGAGAAGGATCGTTTCGGCAGGAATTCAAAAGGCCTGAGAGGGGGACCGTTTTGGCGCGAATTAAAAACGCCTAGGGGAGCATCGTTTCGGCGGGGATTCAAAACGATAGCCGTGACCATCCCGCTGGTCAGAGTTGTGGTTTTTCGGCTCCGGGACATTTCGAAACCCAGACATTTCGAAACTCAGACATTTCGAAACCCGACACTTCGAAACCCGACGTTTCGAAACCCGACGTTTCGAAACCCGACATTTCGAAACCGGACATTTCGAAACCAATGAAACAAAGGTCAAAAGAGGCGCTGAGAAGTGCTCAAATTTGTGAATTTTCGTGAAAGTTTTCGAGAAGAAACTTTGGGTTGTGTTGTCATCATAACGGATTCACTTTACGTCCTGTGAAAGTTTCCCTTACAGTCATAATTTGCGAAAACAACAATCAAGTCAATAACTCAAACAACACTTTTTGAACTCCTCGTGACATTTTTCATGAGACGAAGGTGGAATATGGAGTTTCTCGCAAGCTTCTACAGATTTCAAAACTCAGTTCTTGTCAGAACTCATCAGCCTTCGAAATATTCAGTTCCTTTTCGAAAAAGTTCACGAATTTCAAAAGTTTGAGCACTCTCAGCGCCTCCTTTGACCTACGTTACATCGGTTTGGAAATGTCCGGTTTCGAAATGTCTGGGTTTCGAAACGTCGGGTTTCGAAATGTCGCGTTTCGAAATGTCCCGGAGCCGATTTTTCGGCAGATACTCTTTCACTACCATCTTTTCCACTACTTTCTTTTTCACTACCTTTCCTCTTTCACTACCATTTTTTCTCCTTCACTACCATTTTTCTCTCTTTTGAGCTTTTGAACACTTTATGCTTATTTTCACATTCCTATTTCCACCTTTTTGGGTTTGTCACATCACAATTTCCGCTTTCGGCAAAAATTTTTTCTGATTTCTGATAGGACATGTTATTTTCGCGTTTTTTACTGCCCTTTTTTTCAAATGTGGCTCTAACGAGGGCCGTTGGGTTGTCATCGAGAGCTGAATTTGAAGCGAAACCGACAGCGGTGAACATCAGCTCTCGACGGCAACCCAACGGCCCTCGTTAGAGCCACATTTGAAAAATCCAATATTTCTTCTCTAAGTATTATAGGATCGCGAGAAGCGCGGAGTCCATTGACACGCCCCTTTTTGAGTCTCGCCACGAAAATTTAAGAAATCAGTGCTGCGCCTTTAATATCCGTTGAGTACGGTATGCATTTTTTCACCTTTTTTTTCCGTGATTACGACGAAAAAATGCATACCGTACTCAACGGATTTTAAAGGCGCAGCACTGATTTCTTAAGTTTTCATGGCGAGACTCAAAAAGGAGCGTGGCTGCGGACTCCGCGCTTCTCGCGATCCTATAATAAAATGTTTTCAAGAGCTCAAAAGAGAGAAAAATGGTAATGAAGGAGAGAAAAAAAAAGTAGTGAAAGAGACGTGGTAGTGAAAGAGAAGAAGTCGGCGCGGCATTGAAAAAATTTCAATTTTTTCGAAAATTTTTCTACGAGGAATACTGAAAAAATGAAAATTCCTATAGCTTGAGGTCGGCCCGGTCGGCCCGGTGAAACTGCAATGTCGGCCCGGCCCGGCCCGTAACAACTCTGCCGCTGGTATTTATAGTGTTATTGTTGAAAACTCGAAAACATTTAAAACTTCTTCTGTTGAGTTTCGTAACGAAATTTTCGTTTCAAAATTTCCGACATCTCGGTGTGTAGAAAGACCTGTTTTGATTGTGGTTTGAACAAAAACTTACTGAAAATCAAAAACTGCCCTCGCATATGGAGAAACTGTGTAATTAGCAGTGATAGAAGTGTTTTGATTCGAAGGTCGGCGGAACTGAACATCTACATCACTAAAATCTGTCGTGAAGGAAGGCTTCATCGCTGGCGTCAGTTTATATGAAACATGCACGCCGACAGATTATCCTTCCGGTAGTGATCTGCTCTTTCCAATTCGATTCCCGTTCTCATTTATATCTAAACGCTTTCAACAAACTCTGCGGAAGACGGGTATTGGGTCACTGAAAAGAAAATTTTTCCTATTGATAAAAAATAGTAAGTAAATGTAAAGAAAAAAAAATAGTAAGTAAATGTAAAGAGTAAATGTACAGATTTTTCTTTTGGCTTCGAACGTTTTCCTTCTTTTTGTGATTTCTTTGATTGCGTTAGAAATTCGAACAGACGTGTGAATTGCGGAAAAATTAACAACAGAATATTCGATTTCAATAAATCATAAAAAATATCTGAAAACCAATCTTCAAAACTTTACTGGCAACGCTCCTCTAATAAAAAATTAAAGTACTCGTTCATATCAAAATATCTGAGATTAAATGGGAAGTGAAAAAATCACTGTCAAATATCTTGATTTGGGAAATATTCGGTTAAATCTGTGGCATATGGCATGGCGCCAATTGGCAGCGATGCCGAGAAGATTCTAGTCCACGAAACCTCGACCAAGACCAGAAAACCCGCTGTGGCTTTCGTGGCGACAAAAGCTGAAGAATTTTGATTTCTAACACACTTCTCTGAAAGCACGAATTCAAAAGAAATGACATTGAAAGATATTGATTCTTTTCCGAGTAGTAGAAACCAGTAGGAGCGGGGCCGAACTGAATTTTCTCTTCCACGGTGTTTTTTCGCGTCGCGCAGTGGAAAAAGGAAGAGAAAGTGCGGCCACCAATCAGCGCGCGTGGTGGGGGCGTGGCCAGCCAATCAGACTCTGCAAAGTGCGGCGCGGAGTTTCGCAAGTCTGCCGCACGCGGTTAATAAGTTGATTAAAACGACTGGAAAGAGCAACGATTTCAGAGAATTAAACTCAATTCTAATCCAAAAGCAAAGAAAACATGAATAATATTTATATTTACGAAAAACTAACCGGATTTTCTACTTGTGAGAAGAAATACCAAAAAACCGATTTTTGAAAGTTTTGGCTGCATATTACAATTAAAGCAATTCTATATGTCAATTCAGTTACAGAGTGCAGCAGAAGTCCTGCTTCTCGAAGTACTAGGCGCAATATGGCGGCCGCCGTTGCTTCAAAACCTATCTCCTCCGCGTACTCAATATTGTATTTAGCAATCAACAACGGGACATCTTCTGAAATGAATTAAACGGCAAATTAAGGCGATTTGTACTCTCTCAGACGTTGTTTATATCGGTATGTTTCCAAACTTTTGTAAATATAATTTTAGAATCTTACTATGTTTGAAATTCGGATAAATTACATTAATTTCAGGCCCAACAGCCAACGCGAACGAGGCTGACGTCCTATCCAGGGCCCAGGAGGTGCTAAACCTCATACGACACGATTACACCACCGACTTCGTCTTCTGGGTCGGACTCCCGCACTGACTCCGACTAACAAAGAAGGTCTTTCAGGAAAATGCTCGCCGTATTCAAAGAAAGTTCAGGGATGTTAGCGCTCACATCAAAACCAAGTGAGAATTTGATTTCCAATTTTTTCTTTTACTTTCATTTTGATTTGTTATTTAATTTATGTCTTAGATGGTATAGTGAAAGAATGGATATGGACACGCAGGATGTCTATAACGATGCTCTTATCCATAGCATTGAGGAAATTGATGGTCTATTTCGACGACAGTCAGGTATGCGAAACTTCTAAACTTTTTGCTATCTTTTACGACAACTGTAAAAGCATTAGTTTTACTTGATAAATTCAAAACTTCACCGGGAATTATAAAAAAAAAGTATTTACAATTAGTTCGTGGCCACAACGATCCGAGCATCCTCTCCCCCAATGTTGACAAAGTATGTTTCTTTTTATTATTCCGTTGACAACATGTTATAATATTTGACTAATAGATAAAGAAGTGTATACATACTCAATTAACAACTGACTTGTATTTAGCGTTCCGCAACATTGATAATCCTACTCCGACTAGGACGACAGATCAACGCTTTTTACATTCTCGCGGATATTGCTGAACTGGGTATTTTTGCATATATTTTAATGTTTTATTTTTTATTAGTTTTGTCTTATAGGTCCTGGAGCAAATGCAGATGAAGCTAGACTCTCGAGGAGAGCAGCTGATGGATCGACTGTACGACACGGTTTCGCCGGAAACGTCGCTTCGTGGTTCTGATACTGACTCCAACTGAAGATTCTGCTTGTTATTTCATCTTCTATTTTTTAAGACGGTATTTGTGACTAGCAAACGTTTTTAAATAAATACACTTGTATAAAGAATTAGCTTTGTTCTTTATCTTCAGAGATAAAACCACTTATTGAATAAAATCAACATCCTTCGACGAACATCAATTTTTTTTCTAAAAAGTGTAAAAATGATACATTGATTATCTTGTAAAAATTTTATCAATCAAAGAATCTGTATCTTGATAGCAGAAATTAAATTTCTTTGCTCGCCTATGCGCGATATTATAGGATCGCGAGAAGCGCGGAGTCCATTGACACGCCCCTTTCTGAGTCTCGCCACAAAAATTTAAGAAATCAGTGCTGCGCCTTTAAAATCCGTGGAGTACGGTATGCATTTTTTCACCCTTTTTTCCGTGATTACGACGAAAAAATGCATACCGTACTCAACGGATTTTAAAGGCGCAGCACTGATTTCTTAAACTTTCGTGGCGAGACTCAAAAAGGAGCGTGGCTGCGGACTCCGCGCTTCTCGCGATCCTATAATATTAAATATCTGTTTTTTTGGCAGGACGACGAAATAGAACTGCTCGAAATAGAACTGGTACGAAATAGAACTCGGTACGAAATAGAACTGCGCGAAATAGAACTGCTCGAAATAGAACTGGTACAAAATAGAACTGGTACGAAATAGAACTGGTACGAAATAGAACTGGTACGAAATAGAACTGGTACGAAATAGAACTGAGGGCAACTTCATCCAATTCTTCCCATTTCTTCGTTATTTGCGCAATTTATCGACGCTAAATTGGATGAATTATATGATAGACACATGGTAATTGTTTTCTATAAGCGAAACACCACTTTTCCCGGCTGGAAACGCTGAAAATCAAGAAATAAATTTGAAAAAAATGATGCAAACGCGCTCCATCGCACAAGAGTTCTATTTCGTACCAGTTCTATTTCGTACCAGTTCTATTTCGTACCAGTTCTATTCCGTTCCAGTTCTATTCCGTACCAGTTCTTTTTCGCACAGTTCTATTTCGTCGTCCTGCCGTTTTTTTTTTGGAGTTAGGGTTGGCAAATGGGGCGGCGGGGCGGCCCCGCCGCCCCCGCGACCGGGGCGGGGGCCGCCCCGCCGCCCCGGAAAGGGGGCGCCCCGAGCGGGGCGCCCCCTCGCCCCGCTGCTCCGTTGGGTGGAATCGTCGAACAATGAATTATTTGGCTAAAAAAGGTTCTTTTGGGTCCTTAAAAGTTCGATTAGATTGAATGAAAAAGATTTGGAAGCTAGGTGAAGCCAGGGGGTTGAGGCCGGACTCGAACTCGTGACCTCTCGGTTACCAGCGGCCACCACTACCGACTGAGCTACCGACTCCCAGTACAGACAATCCCACCGAACGGGGTGGGCCCTATCGAGGCGGGGCGCCCCCTTGCCAACCCTATTTGGAGTGATCCCCCAGTACGAGACTCCGACATAACGCGCCCCGCCGCGCGCTGTTGTTTAGCGAAATATTCGCCGCGCGAGATTTGAAACGAATAATTGCGGAAGAAGAGATTGAAAAATTTTAGGGGGTACCACGGAATAGAACTCGCCGGAATAGAACTTGCTACGGAATAGAACTTGCTACGGAACAGAACCCGCCGGAATAGAACTCGGCCGCAATAGAACTGGCCGGAATAGAACTCGGCCGGAATAGAACTCGCCGGAATAGAACTCGGCCGGAATAGAACTTTTTACTTGGCCTTACTCATTTTTGAAAAATTTTGAAATTTTATGATAGTTTTACTCGCATTTTCGATAAACGGCACGGCACCCTGCGGCCGGAATTTTTACATTTCGCGCGCCAAGAGGGTTGGTGACGCGTTTCTCGATTTGCTGGCGCACTTCGCGACAATGCAAAA
Source organism: Caenorhabditis sulstoni (assembly GCA_963966605.1). Lineage (NCBI taxonomy): Eukaryota > Metazoa > Nematoda > Chromadorea > Rhabditida > Rhabditidae > Caenorhabditis > Caenorhabditis sulstoni. The sequence continues at coordinate 133,087 of OZ016478.1, read as the reverse complement.
ATCGAGGCCCCCACAGTAATTTCATGGACTTTCGGAAGTCGTTTTTCGAGAAAAAGAAGCAAAAAAATGGCAAAAAAGAGCAGTTCTATACTTATAAAGACTCTTTTATGGGCCCATGTTTCGAAATTGATGGCAAAATCTGCTGTTTTTCGATTTCTCTCCGCCGTGTCGGGCTTCAAAAAGCGAACTTCAAAATGTATCAACTTCATCAGTTTTTGAGGAATCGGTTCGGTTTTGGTCGCAAAATGTTTCTAATGAAGGTCTTCACAAATGCTATGGACGAAATTTCGGATATCGCAGCCAGTTTTCGCAAAAAAAGCAAGAAACGCATTTTTCAGTACAAAACTTTGAGGTGTATCAACACCGCAGCCAGCGAATAATGTGTTACGCTGTTTTGAAAAAACGATTTCTTTTGCATTTCTCTACAATTGCTATGAACAGTTTCGAAGAAAAAATCATTTTCTGCGCTGCAAATGATAAAAAACCAAAAAATCAACTGAAAAATTCGCGACGCCCCGCCCACTTTTACAAACGCGCTCCACGGACAATTCGCCTCGCAGGGCGCCGTGAACGGAAATATAAAAAGAGGAATCACAAAAAAAATCGATACGCGCGCAATCCACCAAAAACGGAGTTCTATTCCGGCGGGTTCTATTGCGGCAGAGCTCTATTGCGGCCGAGTTCTATTCCGGCGGGTTCTATTCCGTAGCAAGTTCTATTCCGTAGCAAGTTCTATTCCGGCGAGTTCTATTCCGTGGTACCCCCAAATTTTATTCGTTTCCAATCTCGCGCCCAACATTTCGCTAAACAACTACGCCTGGCGTGGCGAGACCCGTTATTTCGGAGTCTCGTACGGGGATCACTTCAAAAAAAAGATAATATCGATTAATTTCCGATATTTTTCGGCCGCTCGATGACACGCCTAGACACGCCTTTTTGCTAAGAAATCTCGAAAGTGCATCGAGGTCGCGCGAAGAATTCCCGCGAAAAGCAGCAGTTATGCCGGAGTATTAATTTTGGCCTGAAGTTGATAATGAAAAATACTTTTACTCATTTTTAAAGCGTCGCTCCTTGTGCGCTGAATTTCTCACGCCTCTAGTTTCTTTTTAGCCAAACTTGTCAAGTTGGCACCCCCCCCCCTATTTGAATAAAACATTCATCGTTCTGTTATTACTGCAGGATGCCGCCGTTACACTCCATTGGATATCGATTTTTAATCAGTGCGTCTGTTACATCAGTTCCTTTCATTCTGCATGTAAAAAAACAAAAACCTGACTATTTCGCCTTCGAAGACAAGATCGGAATGGCAAGAGATCTTGTGCAGAGAAACATGGTGCGACTCATTTCTAATCATTTGCGAATGTGAAAGGATTTTTAGGCAGTACATGGAATACCAGGGCTCTCAATCGCTGTTTCTGTGAACGGACATATGGTTTGGAAAGATGGATTTGGTTACGCCAATTTAGAAAGCGGAGCAAAATGCACTGGTTCCTGACTCCTTCTCTGATATCACTATAATTTTAGAGATATTAAGGAGATTCAGTAATGCGCATTGCCAGTATCAGCAAACCGATAACGTCTGTTATATCTGCCCGTCTTTTTGAGAAAGGCAAATTTGACCTTGATGTCGATATAAGAGTAAATTTTTAAAAAATTAATTAAATTGAACTAAAAGGAACCAACTATTTCAGGACTATGTACCTAGTTTTCCACCTAAGAAGTTCAACAACGAAGAGGTTTTCATTACAATGCGACAGCTGTTATCTCATTCAGCTGGAATTCGCCATTACAGAAAAACTAGAGTGAATATCAAAATAAACTTTATCAGAAAGACACGATTTTATTCATTAAGAGAGCACCAACCGCCCTGGAAGACTCAACGAATAACAACACAAAGGAAGAAGAGTTTCTGAATAATAAGTTCTATTCAACGACTATGGATGCCTTGGAAATATTCAAAAACGATAACTTAGTTTCGAAACCAGGTTCAAAATTCGCTTATACCACATACGGATTAACTTTGGCTGGTGCTGTGTTAGAAAACGCTTCTGGTGAAACGTACGCACAGCTTGCTTCTAATTTATTTTCGGATCTAGGAATGAGAAACACTCACCTGGATAGCAAGACCAAAATTATAAAACAAAGAGTAAGGTGAGTAATCTGAAGCTTCAACTGGCAGTTTTTCTTAAACCATTTTCGGACTTCGGGAGTTAAAAAATCGCGTCTATTTACATCTTTTTTTCAGTTACTACCGCCGAAACGCAGATCACGTTTTGGAAAATTGTCCAGAAGTCGATAGTTCATATAAGTTTCCGGGCGGAGGGCTTCTTTCTAATGTCACCGATCTGCTCATTTTCGCTAACGCGATACTTTACAGGTGAGATAGAACCGAGTAAGGTTATCGTTCTTAGTGAGACGTCTCGCTTTAGAAGAAGATAGATGTCAAAGTATTAATATCCACCGATAAAATGTCGATTATTAAGAAACCAGGTTTCCAGCTATCAGTCCGATTCTAACGACTCTCTTTTGAAGAGAAGTACAACACGCACGTTTTTAACGCCTCAACTGAAAGTTGATTCAAGCACATCAGCAGGAATGGGATGGTTCATAGTCCAGGGCGGAAGAGCAAAAACTATTGAGAGGAACTGGTTTGGTGGAAGCCTTCCCTCATACTCTTAGGTTCGTTTTACAGGTCGAATGAGTCATTTTTCTACCACACCGGCGCCGCTGTGGGCGCTTCGTCGGTCCTACTGATTCGTCCTGATAATATGGCTCCCAATAGACCTTCCGGTGTTTGCGTGGCAATTTTGTGCAACGTTCAAGACACTTCAGTTCTATCTCTTGCGCTAGATATAGCGGATATGTTTCAGAAAGAAATATAATTTTAAGACAATGCTCTCATTCCAAAATATGGAAATAAATTTGGAGCGGACCTCACGAGTTGAAGCGTATCCGAGCGCATAACATTAAGCAGTATTTAGAAGAGTGTAAACAGTCAATACAGTGCCTCTGTTCATGAATAAGAGGTTTATGAAGAATACTTCGAAGATTCATGAAGAATCTCTGTAACCGTGGAGAATCTTGAAAACCTGTATTCATTCCAGTTCTTTTGCTTCTTGTTCCTGACGTTTTCGTAGCAGTTCTTCGTCGATTGTCTACAAACATATACATGAAAATCTTACATAAATAGTACTTTAAGCGAAGAGTACCTCCCATATCCATTTCTGCTTCTCGGAAGAACTATCACATTTCTGCATGTACAAAAATCCCTTCCCGTTTTCATCTGCAGCTAGACATTGTCCAGATACGGGATGATAAATTTGTTTCTGATTTTCTCGGTACTTAAAAAGTTGATTTCCTTTCATTGAGTGGCTGCAATTTGAATCATTAATCAGCGTGTGGCCCAGCGAATGAGCGCATTCCGAGCGTACTCGATTTGTGCCTGGCAAAACGAACGGGAGCGTGCTTATTTTTTTTCAGCAAAACAGAAAAAGTCAGGCAACTATCGAAGACATTGTCTCATGAAATTCAAATTGAGAAAGCGCGCGAAACGGGGAGAAATATGAGCGGTTGCAAAACCGGGCTGGGTCGCTTGAAAAATTTTGTAAATATTTAGTTAGCTAAAATTAACAAAAAATGAGAATCATACATACGCGCAGATATGGCTCGGTATCAAACTGACCAATCAAAAAGAACGACAGGAGCTTTATCCACGCTCTGGGAGACATCAAAACAAATCTTCCGACCTTTCGGGCGGATGTCGTGCCAACGAGATAACTGGATATTTTGTTCGCCTCCAGCGTTTTTATTGTGCGATACGCATTCACGTAGACCGAACCTCTGATTCTGCTCCTTATACTGTGTATCAATACACAGTTTTGACGCAGAATGTCTGATTTCACCTCAAACTAGTTCAGTAAAACTTTCCGGATTCAAAGCTATTTAAACCTTCTGCAGATGGCTTTGGCTCCACTGATGGGTAGTACTTGTCTTGATCAAAAGCAATCTCTTTCATGAACCAATCGAAAGATTTACACTTGAGTTGCTCTCTAACTGCTTTCATGATTTTCAAATCACCAGCCTCAGCCCCGCTAACTCCCGGTCGATGTTTATACAATATATCTTTATACTCGTCCATCCATACTTCCGCGACTCTTTTGAAGTTTCTTGAAACGAAGTCACCCATTCCAGCATTTTTGAATGGAGCATATTTACAACGATAGATATGTGCGACTCGCGAACAAGGAGCGTCGACCAGCTTTCCGTGGCATTGCCATACTTTAAAACTTAGCTCATATTGTTCTCCGCCCCAAATATCAAGTCCTTCGTCATATCCTGAAGAAATTCAAAGCAATTGACATGTTTTGACTTTACTGAGTGTTTTTTAGCTGATGTCAAAAGCGTTGCCACGCGGCGGCTTGAGGTTGATTTTCGGACGCTCTATGAAATTTTTTTCATTTTTTCCAACCGAAGGCCGGTCCGTGTGATAACGCCGACGGATCAGCTGAAAAACGTATAATAGATAATGTTTTACCACCGAGCTCCCAGAACCACTTTGCTGAAATAGCAAAGTATCCACCAGCCATGACGGGCGAGTTGAACGGTTTTGTTGGATTTTCCTTGTCTTTTTTAGTTAAGGGAAGCCGTTTATAATTGAATGCCCAATCGAACGAGCCTAAACTTGCAGTTGAAAATCCAATTGGTTCAGAAATTTCGAAATTCTCACCTCTAGCGCCCTCATCTTGAGGTCGTATTTCATACGTTTCACAATCGATTACATCGACGAACGGACAAACAACGGTTCTGAAAAAGATTCGGTTAAATGCGGTGGGGGGGGGGGGGGGCAACTTGAAATATTCAAGTTGGCTTAAAAAGAAACTAGAGGTGTGGGAAAATGCAGCGCACAAGGGGCGACCCTTCAAAAACGAAGGCAAGTATTTTTAATTATCGACCTAAAGGCCTCAGAGCGCTTCACCTCTATGACATTTTTGAGCTGGTATTCTGTAGGATTACGGTACCTACCCAACTAACCGTCATTTTCGACCTTCAAGCTGAACCGATTGACTCTAAACTTCGATGGTAGCATGTTTTGGATGGGGGAAGGTTACTGTCGAAATATCTGAGGGGTAGCATCCGGATTACGGTAGACACGGTAGTCGAAAGTTCGAGATGTCACTTTTTCGAGGCAAATACTAGTGTACTACCATCTCATGTGCTACTTTTTTCTCATGTGTTACTTTTTTCTCATGTGCTACCATTGCTCATATGCTACTATTTCTCATGTGCTACTTTTTTCTCTTGTGCTTGAAAACGGAATTCGAACGTGCCAGAAAGAGTCAGAAAGTTCCAGAAAAATTTCGGTGGAAATTCAAAAATCTGAGGAGGGACCGTTTTGGCGGGAATTCAGAAAGCTGAGGAAAGGACCGTTTGGCGGGAATTCGAAAAGCTGAGGGAAGAACCGTTTCGGCGGGAATTGAATAAGTTCTCTACAACTTTTTTCACACCAGAAAAGTTACTCCATTCGAAAACTCCTGCACCCGTTTAAGCGGAAGCCAGCGGGGTGGGCGCAGCGATAGCCGCAACCATCCCGCTGGTTGAAATTAAATCTACTTTTCTAGAAAAGCTACTCGTACCTAAAGGGAATTAAGAACCTAGTGAGATTTTTGCGGTTGAATGAACGAGTAAATTTTTCGAAGTTGCTAAACAACTCAAGCATTTCTCAATCTTTTTTAGCCAGAGCTGGAGCTCGAACTTTGCTTGAGCACTGCTCGAGCAAGTTCGGTTGCCCTAGTGAGATGCGAATAACGCTCAAAATCACGCACTGGCTCTATGCGGACTTTCATGGTGTCACACGTCTTTCATGAGTTTACCTGAGCAGAATGTATCAATAAAATGCAACTCACCTGTAATCTTCGGCAATCGGATCTAAAAGAGGTGGTAGCCAGTTATAATTCGCCTCGGAGTGTGCGTCCAGAAAAATTAATATCTCACCCACAGCATTAACTGCTCCTAATTGTCTAGCTCTGATTAGTCCTTCTCTTTTCCTATACACGCCGTAAAAGTGTTTTTTTCTGATTTTATATGTTAAAGTTCGACTTACTTTGTTCTGAGAACTTTCACAAGGTGTGATAATTTTTCCTTGCGTAGAAACTGCTCTAATGGGTCACGTAAAGCTGTCTTCTCACTGAAATCGTCAACTAAAATTATTTCCTTCAGAAGATCCGATGGAGAGCGGTTGATTATAGAATAAACTGAACGAAGTAGAGTTGAATTGTGCTGTAATTTCACTTTTCAGAATTTTTACATAAAAGGATTCTGACTTCTTCATGAAAAGGAAATATGACCGAAACGGTGGGAAGTTTCGCCGAATACTTCATTTTCTTGCAATCTTTGTGCCGGAGATCTTTAACCGATCTATTCAACGATATCATATCAGATATGTACGCATTGTAGCCGTTCGCTTTGTAAAGAGAAAGCTGAAGATTCTTTTATGAAACTTTCCGTATGTGAGCCAAAAATACCGCTTCTTTCTCTACATCCTTGTCATCTGGTAACTTGACTGGCTCCCCCCATTCTCCTAGACCTTTTCGATTTTTTTCTTTTTCGTATGCAGCAACATCTTCCCAGATCTATGAAAAACGTCGCGTACCATGGCGTTACTATAAGCTTACAATCTTTTCTTGCCCGCGGTATTTTTCAATTGGGTTGAGATCAGCAGCAGCGGAGAAAGTATTCTTGTCGTCGCCTGGAATCAATGTAAACACTATTTTCAAGTGAAAACTCTCCTGAAACTATTAACTCACTGTTGTCATATAACTTCCGTTGCCTTATAATTTCATTTTTAGTTGAATCCCTTCCTGATGAGACAAGCGAATACGTAAAATACAAACACACTAGGAGTCCGCAATATTTCACTAACCAGTTGTATCTGCGGCATGCAAAACGGGTAAAACTCATCTGGAATCAGACTATATGTAGTCAAAATCATTTCCATGAGAAAACAAGCATGAAAATAATGGGCCTGGTCCGAATCAAACTTCCGGTTCGGGGCGTACGGCTCCCAACGTCAGGTAAAAAGTTCCGAGTTACCCCACGTAAAACTATAAAAACAAATAATTCATATCGGCACTGCGGATATCAAAATAAACACGCTTTTAAACCGGACACGAAAATTTGCAACTCGACTTGACTATGACTAATTCTAAATCACAACTGTCAGCTCACAGAAAAAAGAAAAATCTTCATTTCTCTGTGATCACACGTGGATGTAGCGAAACCGGCTAAACAATCATCACAAACCGACAAACATGCGGTATTCTCCCCATTTACCAAAATCTGCATTTCCACGTGTCTTTTGGTCGTAAACACCATGTACACTTTTGCAATACGAACAGCGTTAAAAGAAATATTTGATAGGGTGGGAACTGACATCTTAAAGGCAGACTTGCGATTTTCGGGCCCAGCCCGTTTTTGAAAAGCTAAGTAGGTGCTCTCCTATTTTGAGATGCCGCTTCCGCCCATCCAAATCGGAGCCCTCCAATTTCGGAGTAATGCAAACGCGCCCCACTGCAAAAATTTTCTTGGAGGCCCGGGCCGAGAAATTTTTTTTCCGGCCCGGCCCGTCGCAAGTCTGCTTAAAGGTGGAGTGCCAACTTGAGATAAGTTTTCTTCGGTGGGGGGAGCGTTACCAACTGCGACGCTTCAAAAGTGAAAGTATTTTTGAAACAATCGAATTTAAGGCAGAATAAATATTCTTGTGGCGGTGGCCTAACTGCTACTTTCGATTTTCGAAACTTCTTGCAAAAAGACGTGTCTGTAGGCGGAGCATAGAGCGGCCGCATAATAAATATCGAACTTCGAGCGATATCGCGCAATGGCGCGCAACGAAACTTGGTTTTCTAGTCCACGGCCACAGGAACATTACTTTCGACCTGAAAACGATGATAAAAAATATTCTCTTATTTGGGAGCATTGCACTTTGTGCACTGCATTCACCCACATCTCTAGTTTGTATTAAAAGCAACATATTTCAAGCTGGAAACAAAAATCAGAGCAATCCTTGTGAGCCGGGCGGGTAAAATTTTCATCGGCCCTGACCGATTTTTGATAACTCTAGTTTTTAGTGGTCATACTTTCGACGCGCGAATATAGCGGGATCGCGTAGCTAGGAAACCACTGAGAACTCGCCATCCGAGATGGTGGAAGTTGGCTCATCGCCATGGTCGCCAGGACACCAACGTTTTGGAAGAAAGGGTTTATGTCCTTCGATCCGCGCGCTTTGTTCGTTCAAATTTAAGATATTTTTATTCTATGGATTTTCTTTTTGAAGCTCTCTACGGCTCGCTCTAACCGTCTCACTCTCTTCATTTCCACTCACCAGTTCTCTCGTCGCCTAGCGGCTGACCTTTTAGGGGCGGAGCTTCGTTTTGTTTTGCGCGTTTTTTTCAGATCACATTCAAGGGCCAGTTTGATAAAATGTACTATTTTTCCTTTGAAGAAAAAAAATGATCTATCACGAGCAATAAGACACAGGCACTGGTTATCATCCTTTGCGAGCACAAATCATTTTAAAAACATGACAAATGTTTATTCGGCACGATTCGAACAAATCGTGAGAACAAAGCAACAACTTAGTTTTTGTAAGCTCTGGAAGCTCTGCGTCCGCGAGCACGCTCGAACTTGCGTCCCTTGGATCTGACGTACGGCTTGGTGTGCGAGTGGGGAACACCCGGTGCAGGTCCAAAATGCTTCTCAGCCTCGCGCGCAGAACGAGGTCCCTGCAATCAAATGCAAATAATTTTTTTTAATTTCCTGACACTCTTACCTGAAGGAAAACGGTGTTTTCTCCTCTTGGGGATCTGAGAGCGAGCTGATCAAGCGTGATGATTTCACCTCCAGCAGCAAGGATTCTGGCACGAGCGCCTTCAGTCACGTGAAGAGCGGCCACCTGAAACCAATTGTTCATTATTCGCGTGTCACGGACAAAGTTATTATCGAAAATGAATCAAAAAGAAAAATCTGATATCTTTGAAGAAAATCCAGAATTATTTTCTTCATTCGGAGAAATTTAACTTTTCGTTTCAAAACTAAATCTCACCGTGATTTTCGGGACCTGGTAGAGACGAGCATCATCGGTAACAGTAGAAAGAGTGACCACCGTTTTGCTTTCATTTCCGGACTTCTGGGCAACTCGGGCAACTTTCGCAAGAGAGAGCGGCTGACGAAGACGACGGGACATGCGCAGTCTCTTCAGAACGATCGCATTGAACTTCTCCCCGGTGCGTCTCGCGAGGAACGAGTACAGCTAGAAGAAAATTCAGTTTTTTTTTTCCAATCAAAGAGTACCTTGGAAAGAAGACGGATGTACGGATTCTCGCTCTTCGGAGCCGTTCTACGAGCGATGCGATCGTGCTTGTGGTTGATATCGATACCCTTAAAAACTGACTTTTATTTACAAATTTTTACAACAGCACCTACCATGATCTATGAGTAGGAAGATGTACCCTGCAAAAAGTAAAATTAGTTAATTTTATATGTGAAATACGTTGAACCACAGAGAAAATTTCATAAATTTTGAAAAAAACGCCGAAAAATTTTAGGTAAGGAAAGATTGTGTTATTTCCCTGCTGAACAGCGACAATCGTGGCAAGACCCAAAGGCAAGCGGAGTGTCGTAGCGCCCTCTGTTTAGTGCGATCATCTCAATATTGAGAATATTTTGCCAGTTGCCTGCCATTTTTTCCATTGAGTCAGTCCATCGTGTTGATAAATGCTTCCTTCGAACCGAAGTTAGAGAAAGTGAAAATAGGGTTGCTGAATTTCTCACATATTTCTTCTCAATGTCCATTACAGAGTATGACAGAAAGTTGAATGGCAGATTGCTGCGTTTCAGCTCAGTTCAATAGTTGGAACTCGTCTATCTTTCCAGATATCAAAATCGGACAGTGAATGCAATAATCAACTTTTATTGTGTTAAAATCAGTTTTTTTTCTGAAAAGAATAAGTGAATTTCGCGGAGTTGTATTTAAGAATACATACATACGATGGAATACAATGCCGCTAAACATTTTTAATTATTTTTTTTACTTAAACTGAATTATCGACTGAAAATCGAGAGACTATTTCGGACTAAGGATATTCGAGTTTGTTATTCTTGCTGATGATCTATCATTCGATGGCGTCAAGGGGTGGAACGAAGATGGTGCTGCTGTATTTGTGAAGAGACTCGCTTCTCGATGAGGGAAATTCTGAAAAATTCTAGAGCTTTAAACCAACTACATTACAGTGTGTGGCCACGAGCCGAACCGAGCGGAAAGAGACTAAAGCTGGGGCTCGAGCAGTTCTGCAAATATGTATTAGAGAATTCGGGGTTTTCTTTTTCTATTTTTCAAAAGCAGTCCAGTGTTTGGAATAATCACCTGTTCAAATTCGGGTGTACTACCGAAAGTACTGTTGAATGTGGTTGGTCCTAGAACGTTTCGGTAATTGTTTCTCGACGACGTCCTTCCTGTAGGCGTCACAGCTGCAGATGAGTTGGCCGGACTGTATCCTGTCATAACAGTATTCCTGTAGAGATTGAGCCCTGAATATCATATCTACAGATTTCACGCACGTTCGAAGCACACACTTTCTTTAAGTACGGCATTTTCTCCTTTCAGACGGTCATGGCTTTCTGACAATTCGTTCCATTTTATATTTTGATCATTAATCTCTTTTCTCTTAGCGGTAATTGTTTCTTGCATCGAAATTATTACCGCATCTTTTTCTTTCAGATCTTCTTCGAGTTCTCGCAACTTCCGAAGGTCAACACTTTGCTGTCCTTGTGCATCCTCAAATCTTTTCAGCGACATTTTGGACTTGTCGAGATTCTTGCGGATGGAGTCTCTATCTGAACGCAAGCAGCCGATCTCTTTGTTCAACATCGTATTTTTGCGCTGAAGCTGATCTGACTTAGCTTGCTCTTCTTTCAGCTGAAAGTGATTATTAGTACTCAATCGTTTTATATGACGAAGACGCAATAAAGCTGTTCTATGAACACTAGCATTTAGAATAGATAATCTTGCATTGAGAAAAATATTTCAAGCACCACGAAAAATCGGTGAAAAAAAGCGCTCATGCGACGACTATAAACGATTTTCTTCTGCCTCCCAGATAATTCCCACCATGCTTCCAACAATTTCCAATTCTTCTTTGGTTTCTTCCATTTCTCGTGTACAAGTTTCTTTTTCCTCTTGCAGCTTCTGAATCAAGAAATCTTTATCTTCGGCAAGAGCTCGAATGCTTTCTCTTTCTTCTTTCGCCAGCTGTAATTGATTGAAATTATATTTTCAAATATTGGAATAACTCGTCAAAATAGCAAAAACCTCGGCTCGACATAGCCTAGTACTCTATAGCTTGGCTAGAATAGTCACTCAAAGTCTAAGATTATCAAAATTGTCCTTTTGTACAGAGTTCAAAATGCAATCACCTTCAGTAAATTTTACCTCCAGATCATCTTCGAGTTCCTTGATACGTTCACTACATGCGTCTAACTGCTTTTCCATACCCTCGAGTTTTGATGTATCTTTTTGCATCTCTGATATCTTCTTCCTCTGAACATCCAGTTCATCCTAAAAGCAAAAAACGGGATAAGATGGAAGTAGAAAACGATCGCTCACAGCGCGCAGTTTTCACCATTACGTTTAGAAACAAGTTTTGAGAGTTTTCTAAAAGGAATAAATAAAGAAGTTCGAATGTTCGAAAAATCACAGCACAGCCTTCGTTATTAACTTGCTCGCGTATAAAAGAAACTACGGCTTTTTGAATGCGCGAATAACGTTCATCGGCTTGAACATCTTCGTCCACACACTGAGTAGCTGCAATGAACCTGAGCATACCGTAGTCTTGTGAAGCATAGTTAGCTTCTTCGATTGATTGGAACAAATATTGAGAAGATGAGAAATGAGCTGATCACCGCGCACTGCTGATAATTTTATGGAAAATATTTTGCCTCTGCTCACTGGCGTTCTCGAGTACAATTCGAACCTACAAACCAGTTATTCGTGAAATTGAAAAAACTTCGGGAAGAGTCATTTGTGACCAGTGTATGCACTTTCAGCTGGTTCGAACAACGCTAATTCAAATTTACTACGGTATGTGAGTTCTTGTCATTCCGATCAGTGTTGGATTATGGATAGCAATCACTATGAACTCGTATTTTTTTCCAAAGAGACCTCGCTCGCGTGCACACACTGGTCCCAATTTGGTACGTTGACGCTCCACTCACAAGCAGAAGCTCTTCTCTTTGTCAAGAAGAATGTTGACCTCAGTTGGTACTCCAGCCGCGTTGCTATCGAAGCCCCCTCAAAAATATCTTTGCCGGTTTCTTTTTTTTTTAAATAAAATTGCTTCAATCGACAATGAAAGGAAACACTACAATTTTTCAAACAACAATAAATACCTCGGTTTTTAGAACTCAAGGGTATGTCATGATCTTGTTGATTCACGACATTTTTGGAGAGAAGATGATGAATAATGGTTTTGGGAAATGCTTCAAAATCGACAGTAAGGTCGTGTTCCTTGGCAAGATTTTGATACTTCCCGTTATTCAATATTTCTGCATATAGAAATTCAAAATCATCAGCTCGGCTTATCTCGAATTTGAGTTCCTGTTGACGCCAGAGATTAACGTGTTTACCATCATTCCAAGTTTACCTTTTCTAAACAGACATCATTCCGCTGTTCTGTTATTTTCAGATCGATATGGGTTTTGTAAACTCTGAAAATTTTTTTAAATAAATTAAGTTAGACTTGGAAGGTTGCAAACAGCTTGTGAACTCGAGCGCGAGCCGAGCGTGCTCAATGAGCTAACTGGTGCGAGCATGTGCTGACCAAAACTCCCGACTCTTATTTAGAAATAAGCATCGGCTTCGAGCGCTTGAGCTCAAGAATAAAACGGACGAGTTCGTTTCCGACTGGGATCAGCGAGTCGTGCGCTCGAACCCCGTTTTTTCAAACTCTCATGCGCACAAACTGGTTGAAAAGTGAACTCCAACTTGCATGTTCGAAGAAACCGTGTACTACTAACTTGAAATCTGATTGATTGAGGCTCAGTGGCTGTAGAAGTGACGCAACAAGAGTTTGATCAAACAATGTCGTCTTACCAGTCATTCTTTGACATGCAAATCTGAAAAAGAAAGAAATTTAATCAATTTGATCGATTCCTAAGCAGTATTGGGTTGTGTGAAATAAAAATTGAAACTTTTGTAATGAAGCGGAATTTTGCACGGACCCAAGTTGAGAAGAAGTATAAAATGCATTCGTTAACAACAAACGGTTTTGAAACATATAACTCAAATATAGGGCAATATTTTCCAACGTTTCGCAAATGGAATGGACAGTAGATGAATTGAAAGGTGTGTTGGAAAGTGTAAATATACTGGATAATCAATTCGAAAAACGAAATTGCCGAAAATCAAATATGCCGCGTTTTTTCAATTCTTGGGCGACTACGGTATGCGTTTGCGGACTTCTGAAGCTTGTTTGCGGACTTTGTCAGCCGCGGCCGCGGACTTACGTATGGTTCCTTCGTTCCGTGCTGGTGCCGCCGAGAATCAATATTTTCTGCCGCTCTTTTTTTTATTCGACGCGCCTGAAAAATATCTTAAATTTGTAGTACTGGATTGTAGAGTTTTGACCTGTGAGTCGAGAAAACTTCAAAACAAGCCGATGGAAGAGAAAATATTAGCTCTTCCACGCATTTTTGTACCGGGCTGGTGCCGCCGAGAAACAATATTTTTGACTTCTTTTTTTAATCGACGTGTTGTGACAATATCTTGAATTTTTAGTACCGGATTTTTGAATTCCGATCTATATTTCGAGAAAACTTCAAAAAACTGACGAAATTCGGGCATGTGGTCTAACTGGCAGCTGGCCGCGGCCTAGTTTTCTCCGCGAGGCGTTCCCAAAAAATCCCCTGCGGTATTTTGCGAAAAACTTCAAAAATGCATTTTTCCCGAGATAGAAGTCAAAACTTAAGAGTTATTTTCTTTAATTCGAAGACACCGACAGGGCGCATCGGAAAATTAGCCTCTTGGCTGTCAGGCACCTCTTTTTTTTGCAAAAAAATTTCAAAGTTCTGTCGGACTAAATATTCAGTTTTCTCATGTTTCACGGGCTCGTAGAATTTCGAAGTGTCTTGAAGTTGTTTAATTACTAATTTTTGTATTTTTTTTTGGAAACTTACAGATTACATCCACGGTCCGTTTTTCGATCATTTTATGAAGCGTGTTCATTCGGAGCTATTTGCTCCTTATCGAACCCTTGGAGTGGTAGCAAGTAATGTAAGTCTTTCATTATCTATCGAAGCTACGTTATTTTTAAGGTTCCACCATCAGTTCGGTCAACCTTCGTGGGCAAGACATCGATGCTATCGGTTGTGTGTCCTGTTGACAATGTTCTGATGCATTATAATGGGAAAAAACTGCGGCTCATCGGAGTATCAAATGCAATGGACTCGAAAATTACCGCCGTCGCCTCATCTAGCTCGTGAGTCAGTTTCAAAAAAAAATTATCCGAAACGAATGAGTAGATCAGGCCGCAGCCAGTGTGTTTGCCCGAACGAAGTCTGTTCGAGATGGACGAGTTTCGAGTGCTCATCTCGCCGATTTGCCTTGTTAAAATATTAAATTCATGTGAATTGTATTTAGGTGTATTTTCGCCGCCCATGGCAGAAGAATTTCTGCTTTGCCGTTCTGCAGAGATGTGACCGATTCGTTGGATATTGATTCAAACATTAGAATAATGATAACAATTGGCACCAATCTTGTACGGAATCTCTCAGGTCGACGTGTTTCAGTTTGAATGAATTACAGATTGCAATCGACGGTAGTTCTGCAATTCACGTCATTGACACTACTTCTACGCTTCAGCAAAAACTATTAATGGAGGGCGAAAGCAGCTTCTCAATCACTGCAGTGGTACATCCGAGTACATATCTCAATAAAATAATAATCGGAAGTGATGCTGGTCAGCTCCGAATCGTGAACATTCGAACTGGCAAAGTAGTTCATGAATTCGAACGTAGTTTTGGATCTCCTATCACTGTTCTTGAGCAAACAACCGCGTTAGATGTGATGGCTATCGGCTTAGAATCTGGCGAAGTTATACTGCACAATGTAAAGCTTGACAAAGTTTTACACGTTTTTCGTCATGATTCATCAATCACAAGTATCGCCTTCCGGTAATTATTTCTCTTAACTTAGGCAACAATTACTTTTCTAGCAATGATGGTGACGCGATGATGGTTACATCGGACGTCAAAGGCACACTGGCTGTTTGGAACCTTGATAACCAAGAGCTTCTTGGTAAAATCACTAAAACTCATTCTGACGCAGTGAACTGTCTTCACTTCATCCCAGGTGAACCCATCATGGTATGTTTGTCTAGTTGAACATTGCACCTGAAAATTGTTCGATCTAGCTCTCCGCTTCCTCCGATAACTCTCTCCGACTATGGATTTTTGACGGTGCTGATGGTATGCCTCGAGAACTAGTTCAATTAGATGGTCACTCACTACCACCTTCTCTGGTCCAGTTTTGCACGAAAACGGAGGTACGGAATTCAAGTTTTCAAGCTATTTTCAACAACCATGCATCCGCTATGAAACTTCATTTTTCGAAAATATTTGCAAACTTTCTCATGAAAAAATTCGATTTTTTTTGGCTCGAGCAATGCTAGGACCGAGCCTCCTTTGGCTCGAGCGAAGAAAACTCGAGCTTTAATCGACTCGAGCAGACTCGGCTCAGCTCGAGCCTGCCTCTTGAGGCCACATACTGATTGAGGATTGGAAAATTCTTCCAATTTATCCATCGGTTTTTTATCACTTGATTTATAGCTACTGTCCGCGGAGATCAATGGTTCGATGCGCAAATATGACGTTTCTTCTCTTACAATGCGCCAAAAGCTAGGATCTGTTGCGTCGAGGTGAGCAATTAGAGACTCTGATTTAGATGCTTCCGTCAAGAATCATTTGAAAAATACTCCCGCTCGGTCATTTCAGTTTTTTCAGAGAAGCGAGTGGAAATCAGGAAGAAACTGAAATTGCGGAAATTGTTGTTGGATGGCAGAAAGGAGAAGCGTGGAATAATGTGTTTTGTAGACAGAGGTATCAGAAAATACCTTTAAGGGGGGGGGGGGTGCCAACTTGAAATAAGTTTACTTAAAAAGAAACTAGAGAGGTGGGAAAATGCAGTGCACAAGGTGCGACGCTTTAAAAAATAAGTAAAAGTATTTTTAATTATCGATTTTAGGTTAAAATGAATATTCCTGTGGTCGTGACCTAGAAACCAAAATTTCGCTGCGCGAGTGTGCGCGATATTTTTCGGCCGCTCGATGCTCCGCTTACAGACATGTCTTTTCGCGAAGAAATCTCGAAAATGCATCGAGGCCGCGCGAAGAATTCCTGCGAAAAGCAGCAGTTAGGTCACGGCCACAGGAATATTAATTTTGGCCTGTAATTGATAATTAGAAATACTTGCACTTATTTTTAAAGCGTCGCTACTTATGCGCTGCATTTTCCCACCCCTCTAGTTTATTTTCAATCAAACTTATTTCAAGTTGGCACCCATCTCCCTTTTTTATTTAAAAAAACTGAGATTATAGAAATGATACGATAATCTCTACATGGCATTCACGAAACAACAGCAAAGGGGCACTAACGGTAAATTTTCCGAGTACAAAAGTGTTCTCCCTGAGTTTGTTGGTTTTTTGCAGCTTCAACACGAAAGGTTCAAGAAAAACGTGAATCTTGTGTCTGCTCGTGCAACTGCACTGTGTCTGTCGCCTTGTGGTAATTTCGTGTTCGTCGGATATTCCTCGGGTTCGTTATTGGAAGTTCCGTAGAGTTTATTTTTTATTTTATTTATTTATTAAAGGGGGGGGGTGCCAACTTGAAAAAAGTTTGCTTTAATAAAAACTAGAGGGGTGGGGAAATTCAGCGCACAAGGAGCGGCCCTTTAAAAATAAGTGCAAGTATTTTTAATTATCGATTTTAAGCCAAAATTAATATTACTGTGGCCGTGACCTAGAACCCCAAATTTCGTTGCGCGCCTGTGCGCGATATCGATTGATTTGCGATATTTTTCGGCACCCCTCTAGTTTCTTTTTATGAAAACTTATTTCAAGTTGGCGCCCCCCCTTTAACGTCGCGCGGACGTTGTTATCATGTGTTGCCATGATAAGCATGATAGACATGACAACGAGTATAAAAGAGGGTCTGAAGGGGGGGTTTTAAAAAAAAAAATTTGAACTTCTTTGAAAATACGACGATTTTAAACATACTTTAAAACGGGCCGGAGCATATTTAACTTCCTTCAAAATGGGAATTATCAGTCAGTCTACACCACAGTTTCACGGAATTCCACTACCCTTTTTCCAATACCCTTTTCCGCGTTTTTTGGCGTTCCATTACCCGTTTTCCATTACCCGAAAAAATTCAGAATTTCCATTACCCTTTTTCCGTTACCCGAAAAAGCTCTGGAATTTCCATTACCCTTTTTCCGAAACCCTAAAAAATAAAAGGGGTTCCGTTACCCGTTTTCCAAAACCCTAAAATTCGTTTTCCGTGAAACTCTGGTGTGCGGTTAAGGAAAAAGTGGAACAAAAACATAGCACTGCGGAGTCTGTAGGTTGATATACGAAAATTCTGGACTAATTTGCGTAAACAAGGTTGAAGCGTTACCAGGTGAAGTTTACCTATTTATGTGAATGATCGGAGAGACCCCTGGCGGCGTTTATTATCATTCATCTAGGCAATCTGCTTACAATGCTTTTGTATAAGAACTCAGATTTCCAGGCTACGGCTACGTAGCAAAACTTTTGAACTGACTTCCATGTCTTCATAACTCAAATTTAGGCCACATTGACCAGTTCAACACTCAAAGCGGGCGTCATGTGCATGCGTTCTCAGTTCACGAACGTTCAAAAAAGTCGATTGCAAAAAATATGAGCGCGAAAAACAAATACGACATTGAAATTAAATCGGAGATGTCGGAAGAAATGAAAATCACTTCACTTTCCATTGATCGACGAGGAAAGGAGTTATTAGGAGCTGTTGAAGCTGGCTCTATGATATTCTGGTCTCTTGACACGCGGAAGGTCGTAGCGAAACTTGTAAACAAGGCAGTCAGATTGGGGAAAAGTTTCCCAAGTCCTTCGAACAGTTTGATCGCAATTGTTGCTGTCTCAGACAAAGGTTTTTTCACATGTTTATTCTCAAACACCTGATAAATTCAGGCAAAGAAAGCGTAGCTCTCGTTGATATGGTTTGCCATCAAGTTGTCCGATCTTTTGAAAATGTTGGCGGGAAGGTCAACTCTATTGTTTTTTCTTCGGATGGGAAGTGGCTGTTAATCGCTGACAATCAATCATATATTAGAGTAAATATTAATTTTGAAACTATGTAAAGCTAGTCATTTTTCCAGGTTTTTGATGTTTCAACTTCTCATATGATCGATGTTCTCCTCTTTTCAAAGCCGTGTATTTCAATGTCTTTCAATGAAACAGGAGAATTTCTTGCAACCGTTCACGAAGGCGAGCGAGCAGTCTACGTATGGATCAATAAAGCGATGTTCCTCTCTCACGTAAACGTGCGCGCACTAGACGAGGATTTCATACCAACCTGGGGATCTAGAAAGAGTGAACCTGATGTTTGCATCGATGATGATGATGATGTTATTCACGATGAAGAAGTTCGCGCTGTCCGTGAGTCGCAGGTTAGATGATTTTTGCTTATTTTTCTGAATATTGTGAGTAATCCTTGCTTTGAAATATATATTGTGGTGAGTATATTGTGGTCAGCTATCCTTACTTTGAAATATTTAAAGGGGGGGTGCCAACTTGAAAAAAGTTTGCTTTAATACAAACTAGAGGGGTGGGAAAATGCAGCGCACAAGGAGCGACGCTTTAAAAATAAGTGCAAGTATTTTTAATTATCGATTTTAGGCCAAAATTAATATTCCTGTGGCCGTGACCTAGAAACCCAAATTTCGTTGCGCGCCTATGCGCGATATCGATTGATTTGCGATATTTTTCGGCCGCTCGATGCTCCGCTTACAGACACGTCTTTTCGCGAAGAAATCTCGAAAATTCGTCGAGGCCGCGCGAAGAATTCCTGCGAAAAGCAGCAGTTAGGCCACGGCCACAGGAATATTAATTTTGGCCTAAAATCGATAATTAAAAATACTTTTACTTATTTTTAAAGCGTCGCTCCTTGTGCGCTACATTTTCCCACCCCTCTAGTTTCTTTTTAAGCAAACTTTTTTCAAGTTGGCACCCCCCCCTTTAATTAAATATTGATGAAATCATTTTATCAGGTTCCTGAGCGGAATTACTTCATATAAAATAATTCAGATCGATCAGAGCTTGATAACATTCTCTGGATTGCCTCCATCAAGATGGGCGAATCTTCCTGACCTCGCCCTTATCAAGCAACGAAACAAGCCGATTAATTCTCTAAAGAAGGTCAAACAAGCTCCATTTTTCTTATCCACCACTGCAACGATCGATGGTTTTCAATTTCAATCAGAGGATAGCAGCGATCTTAATCTGGACTTGAACAATACTGGAGACAAACGCAGTCTTTTGGAAATGGAGAGCGAATTCTCTGTGCTTCTTAGCAAAGCTAAATCTAGTGGAGACTTGCTTAAGGCGTTTGTTTTCCTGCAGGATATGAGTTTATCGTCGATTGATTTTCATATACGTACTTTGTCTACGAACTCTGTTTCCGCTTTTCTCAGAATGCTTCAAGAGGTAACTGTCACGTTTTGAAACATTTTTTTTTAAAATTAAAATGGAAGGAAACGCTCGTGCTTCGTTTTTACTCTACTCTGTGAAAGAATTACTGGTAACACCAGAAGGCCCTCAAGCGAATGCATTGAAAAATATATGGGCCCCTATAATAAAAGCCGATAAAGTGTATACCGCAACATTCACTTTGAAATTTTACAGGTTCTCAAAACGAAGAAGGACTTCGAGTTGGTTCAGAGTTATCTTGTATCCTTTATAAAGGCTCAACGGTTAGTAAGTTCAGCTTGCACCTCGTTCCGTATTAATTTCGCAGTCGCATGGTTCCAGTTTCAATTCTTCATTTCCAGGTTGTGTCTGTGGGAAGGGACTCTGCCAAACAAAGAAGAAACGTATTATGTACTTTCGGAACTGCTCCAGCTACAAGATGACTCCTGGAACGACATGGAGGAGCTTTTCGTAGAAAACATGTCAATCGTTCAATGGATCAAGAATGCCTTGCTCTGAAATATGCATGTTTCGTTAACTGGAGAATACTTGAAAGCAGCTATAGCTTTCCAGTTTGAAAGTTAAATCATTTCTTTTTCAAATGTTTTTTCCACAAAATTGTGAGATAGGATATGAGCTCGCTTATATTTTTTGATTTAGATATGGAAAAATCATCCTGGCACCATCGCTGTTTTGACTATCTTAAGTTAATCTTGTTGATTCCTGTTGTGTTACGTTTTTTGAAAATTAAATTTTTGTTGTTGTTGAATTGAGTTTTTGATGTTGAACCGATTGACTTCAAACTTCAATGACATTCGAGATTTGAAACAACTAGTCCCGTCTAATTTGGGTTTGAGAAATCCCACGGAACGAAAGTGGACCGCCTAGCCCTCGGTGCGGAGTAGGCTGATCGGCCAAACAAATCATGGGCGCCGCCATTGGCCGAATTCGCACGCCAATGGCCGTTAACCCCACCAACCCTGGCGCAAAACTTTCTGAGTGCATAAAATTTGTGTTTTACAGTGAACACAGTAGGCTGCCTTTTTTTCCATTTTCTACAGTGTTGCAAAAATCTGGGCCGAAGAAAAAATTCGATGAAAAAACTAAAATGTTTTGCAAAAGTTTGGCTTTCGCAAAATATTGGCACTTGATGAGCCCGAATAGGCCGCACCGAGAGAAAATATGACATCTGCCCGGCGACCCGTTGCAACTCTGATTTTCTAGGTTTCTTTGCTCTTACAAATTTGAAGGATCAAGGATCTGCTCGGCCCGTCATGTCCGACGCTTAACATTCATCGATCAAGGTGTTTCCACCGTAATCCCGAAGCTAATACTTAGACACAGCAGCTACAGTGAAAATCAAAGAACTATAAATCCCGGACTGCATTTTATGAGGTCTCACTTATTAATCTCAACATCGAAGTTAACTTTCGAAACATGGTGTTTGTATATCTAGCCAGTCAATAATAGGCGTACCTTTACTGCGGCAAGCGACTTTGGCAACTTGTTTGCTTTCGAAAAGTTTGCTAGTCGACGGAACTCACTCTCGTCAATTCTTTTTTAGAACTCTCAGCTCTAGAACTTCTATAGTAAAGATGGTATGTTAAAACGTTTCACTAACTCGGCTCGCGATTTCAGAACTTGACTCCACAATATTTAAAATTTTGAAACAGCTTCATTAGCTTTCCGACGAGTACTAAATATCAATGCTGTACATTTAATATTTCATTTTGAAAAATTATATTTCAGAAAATGGGAGTGAGCGATGTTGCGGAAAGCACCGAACACCAGGATAAAATCACCAACCTGCAAAGTCAAGTGAACTCGGTCAAGGCGGTGAGAAAACTGCTTTTTTAAAACTTTTCGGAACGAAAGTTTAAGATAATGGTCGAAAATGTGGATAGAATTCTGGAAAGAGGAGAGCACCTGGACAATATTGAACGGAGGACCGAACAACTGAATGAAACAGTGAGTGCTTATGATCTTTTGTCGTTTTGTCTACCGCACAAGTATAATCTTGTGTTCAGAGCGCAAACTTCAAACTGACAGCCCGAAAAGTACAAAGGAAGTTCTGCATGCTCAATGTAAAGTGGACTATAATTTTGATTATTGTTATATTGATGGTTGCGGTTATTTTGGTTGTTTTGATTCTGCACTGGAGTGGGGTCATAGGAAAAAAAAGAAACGACTGAATACATTTTTTCGTAATTTTCGAAGCTCGAATATATTTCACGGAATTTCGCAATTTAGACAAGATTCAGTGGGAGAACATACCAAAACAGTGGTTTTTTAGTTTTTTATAACTAAACTGTCTCTGGCAGTCTGTGAACTGCTTCAGACAAACGAAGGTTACAGTAGCTATATGAGTAGTATACAAAAGGTTGACGCTGGACGGTCATTTTGCCCAAATTTGATTTTTGCACCATTTTGTGCTTTTTAGACTCATTTTTTAAAGGAAAAGTGTCTAAGCTCATCGAAAATCAGCCATTTAAAAAAAAGTAACTTTTTTCGCGAAGAAATCTCGAAAATGCACCGAGGCCGCGCGAAGAATTCCCGCGAAAAGCAGCAGTTAGGCCACGGCCGCAGGAATATTGATTTTGGCCAGAGTTGTTATTGTCTGTTTTTTTTTGGAGGGATCCCCCGGTACGAGACTCCGTCATGACAAATCTCGCGCCCAACATTTCGCTAAGCAACTACGCCTGGCGTGGCGATACCCGTTATTTCGGAGTCTCGTACGGGGATCACTTCAAAAAAAAAAACATATGATACGGGCCGGGCCGACCTCAAGCTATAGGAAATTTTATGTTTTCAGTATTCCTCGTAGATTTTTCATAAAAACCTGCCATTTTGACCTAACTTTCTCATTTTAGAACATAACTATTTACTAACTAGTGAAAATAGGTTGGAATAATCAAAAAAAGTAAAAATGTTCGAAAAATTTTTTTGAAAAAATTGAAATTTTTTCAATGTCGGGCCGGGCCGGTTTTGCTTTAAAGTGAACTCAACTCTTATTACCATAAGTGAATCCTGGATACGCACTGCGGGAGAGATTATGTTTTTGGGGCTGTACGTCGCCGCTTCAGCGATCGCAACGTCGGTGAAACCATAATACGACATGCAGATGACTCCATAGTTTATGCCAACAAGTCCACGAGCGCTCCAACATGCGCCACCTAAAAGTTTTAAGCATTTCATTGTAGTGGTAGCAAAAGCAAATATTATACTTATTATCTGTTTTTTTTGAAGTGATCCCCGGACGAGACTCCGAAATAACGGGTCTCGCCACGCCAGGCGTAGTTGTTTAGCGAAATGTTGGGCGCGAGATTTGAAACGAATAAAATTTTTGCAATCTCTTCTTCCGCAATTATTCGTTTCAAATCTCGCGCGGCGAATATTTCGCTAAACAACTACGCCTTGCGTGGCGCGTTATGTCGGAGTCTCGGACCGAGGGATCACTCCAAAAAAAAACAGATAATTCCAGAATCACCTCTTGAAGTTTACCCAGTTCCGAAATTAAAGGGCCCCATGAGTGGAGCGGACGGTCTGTCGTTGAGGAAGAAGTAGTATCCTCGTGCAGAGTGAATAATGCCGCTCAAGTACGCCAACTTCTGGCATCCCGAAGATATATCTCCGAATCCCGCAAGAAGGAAAAATTCAGATTCTTCTCCTCCGACTAATCGCGGCGCGGTCTAACAATAATTATCGTTAAGCAAAACTACTAACAACAATAAATTACCTGAACAATGGCTTCATTGCTGCGAAGAAGAATGAAATCCAGCAGTTCGTTTATGTCAACGACAACGACATCAAACCCGCTTTCGTCATTAAATTCATCCTTGGCCTTTGCGTGAAAAATCTTCATCGTACTACCGACTTGGAGAAGAAGGTGCGTCCCATGTCGATGTGTAACGAAATATCGTGGATGGACACACACGACAGTCGACTTTCCAGCCGAATCAGAAGCATAGAACATCCATTTGTCGATAGATTTAGACGCTGGAGGAGGTGGTGAAGGAGCTGAAAACTGTCATCATTAAAACACTGAGATCATGGCATGTGCAATATATTTTTAGCAACAAATTTAGTATTATTATCTTTTTTTTGTGAAGTGATCCCCGTACGAGACTCCGAAATAATGGGTCTCGCCACGCCAGGCGTAGTTGTTTAGCGAAATGTTGGGCGCGAGATTTGAAACGAATAAAATTTTTCAATCTCTTCTTCCGCAATTATTCGTTTCAAATTTTGCGCGGCGAATATTTCGCTAAACAACAGCGCGCGGCGGGGCGCGTTGTGTCGTAGTCTCGTACCGGGGGATCACTCCAAAAAAAACAGATAATACCTTCGGGATATGGGCTGACAATCCGCGTGCATCTATCGGCGTTGCAGGTCTTGAAGGACCTCTATCCGATTCCACATTGAATTGCGAATCTCGTCAACCGTCAGGAAGGAAAAACGTTGTGCCAGTTTCATTCATTCCAAATTATTATCGAAATCTAAATTTTTTTCCTATTTTCAAGCTTTTTTAATCGATTTAATCTGTTTTCAGAGATTTTTTTGTTTTTTTTCATGAAAACAAACAGTATTATTATAGAGTTGAAATTAATCGAGAGTCCTCAGACAAACGGCGGCAGGTCTCGCCACGCTTCCATAAACTTTTTTTGAATAATCACATGCGCCTTTAACCTCATTTTCTCGATTTTTCATCATTTTTTGAAAAATTTGATCCAGAAAAGCGCGGTTTGAAAAAAATGGTTTAAAGGCGCAGATGATTATTCGGAAAAAGTTTATGGAAGCGTCGCGAGACCTGACGCGCGTTTGTCTGAGGACTCTCGATGGTTTTCAACTCTATAATATCCAGGGTTGTCACGGGCCGGGCCGGGCCGGGCCGACCATATGACCCCACCGGCCCGGCCCGGCCCGGCCCGGCTCGGCCCGGCTCGGCCCGGCCGGCCCGCCCGGAATCTCAGTGAAATTTTCAAAGTGCTCATTTTATCACTGAAATTCATGTTTTCGTATCAAAAATTAAAGAAACTGAGGCTAGTTGTACTTCGAAGCGAAAAAAATACTTCGAGAAACCCTTTTACTGTTAAAAGAGAAAAAAGAAACACAAAAAAAACCACGAAAACGCTCAATTTGCAGCAATATGATTTTTTTTACTGCAAATTATGATTTTTATACGCATTTTAAAGTTGAAATTCCCGAAAAAACGGAAAAAAAAATTTCGAAAAAAATTAATTTTTTTTCTTCCGGGCCGCCGGGCCGGGCCGGGCGGGAGACTTTGCCCTCCGGCCCGGCCCGGCCCGGCCCGGCGGGCCGGCCCGGAATTTGACAACCCTGATAATATCTGTTTTTTTTTTTGAAGTGATCCCCGGACGAGACTCCGAAATAACGGGTCTCGCCACGCCAGGCGTAGTTGTTTAGCAAAATGTTGGGCGCGAGATTTGAAACGAATAAAATTTTTCAATCTCTCTGTCCGCAATTATTCGTTTCAAATCTCGCGCGGCGAATATTTCGCTAAACAACAGCGCGCGGCGGGGCGCATTATTTCGGAGTCTCGTACCGGGGGATCACTCCAAAAAAAAACAGATAATATCTTTGGAAACAGATGGAATCGATTAAAAAAGCTCGAAAATAGGAAAAAAATTTAAACTTGTTCGAAAAATTGTTTCATAAATACTACACGGCACCCTGCGGCCGGAATTTTTACATTTCGCGCGCCAAGAGGGTTGGTGACGCGTTTCTCGATTTGCTGGCGCACTTCGCGACAATGCAAAACTCGAGGCCCCCACAGTAATTTCATGGACTTTCAGAAGTCGTTTTTCGAGAAAAAGAAGCATAAAAATGGCAAAGAGGAGCATTTTCATACTTATACAGACTCTTTTATGGGCACATGTTTCGAAATTCTGTTGTTTTTCGATTTCTCTCCGCCGTCTCGGGCTTCAAAAAGCTAACTTCAAAATGTATCAACTCCATCAGTTTTTGAGGAATCGGTTCAGTTTTTGTCGCAAAATGTTCCTAATTGAGGTGTTCACAAATGCTATGGACGAAATTTCGGATATCGCAGCCAGTTTTCGCAAAAAAAAGCAAGAAACGCATTTTTCAGTACAAAACTTTGGGCAAATACTCTTTCACTACCATCTCTTTCACTACTTACTCTTTCACTACCGTTGTCTCTTTCACTACCACGTCTCTTTCACTACTTTTCCTTCTTTTCTCTTTCACTACCGCTGTCTCTTTCACTACCACGTCTCTTTCACTACTTTTCCTTCTTTTCTCTTTCACTACCACGTCTCTTTTACTACTTTCCTCTCTCTTTTGAAATTTTGAACACTTTATTTCCTCCCTTATCTCGACACTCCCATTACCAGCTTTTTGGGTTTGTCATTTCTTAGTTTTCGGCTTTCGGGTAAGATTTTTTCTGACATCTGACTAGAACCTGTTATTTTCGCGACTCTCCCGTTCTGCGCCTATTCGTGAAACCATCTGACACGTCCAATGCCCCGTGCTGGTATAGATCTTACCAGAAGTGAGTTCCCCGAGGAAAAAAGAATTCAATAGGAAACATTTTATTCGTAGAGGAAATATTGGATTTTTCAGATGTGGCCCTAACGAGGGCCGTTGGGTTGTCGTCGAGAGCTGCATTCCGAGACTAAACCGACAGCGGTGAACATCTGAAAATAAGAATTTTAGAATAGGAAATTGATGGTAAGATAATTGATAAATGAGGGAAAGAAATTAGGAAAAAACTGAGGTTGGCCTAAAATTCAAACCGGGATTTGAAGGAATTTGGGCCTCAACAGCGTGGAAAATCATTATATCGCAAATCTTGAATTAATTTCCAGCAATAAAATCCTGAAAAGTCTCAGAAAACCAAAAAAAAATAAAGAAATTGAGTTGAAAACGCCCAAATTGTTAGCGGATTACGGTCGATGCCGAAACTCTGCAATACACCGCAGCAGCGAATTCGTTGACTGAGTATTCAACGCTTAAGTATTAGACCGATCAGTTTCAGCGTTTTCAGCTCAATTTCTTTATTTTTTTTTGGTTTTCTGAGACTTTTCAGGATTTTATTGCTGGAAATTAATTCAAGATTTGCGATGTAATGATTTTCCACGCTGTTGAGGCCCAAATTCCTTCACATCCCAGTTTGTTTGAGTTTTAGGCCAACCTCAGATTTTTTTTATCCAATTGTTTTTCCTAGTTTATCAATTATCTTGCCGTCAATTTTCTACTCTAAAATTCTCATTTTCAGATGTTCACCGCTGTCGGTTTGGTCTCGGAATGCAGCTCTCGACGACAACCCAACGGCCCTCGTTAGGGCCACATCTGAAAAATCCAATATTTCCTCTATGAATAAAATGTTTCCTATTGAATTCTTTTTTTCTCAGGGAACTCACTTCTGGTAAGATCTATACCAGCACGGGGCATTGGACGTGTCAGATGGTTTCACGAATAGGCGCAGAACGGGAGAGTCGCGAAAATAACAGGTTCTAGTCAGATGTCAGAAAAAATCTTACCCGAAAGCCGAAAACTAAGAAATGACAAACCCAAAAAGCTGGTAATGGGAGTGTCGAGATAAGGGAGGAAATAAAGTGTTCAAAATTTCAAAAGAGAGAGGAAAGTAGTAAAAGAGACGTGGTAGTGAAAGAGAAAAGAAGGAAAAGTAGTGAAAGAGACGTGGTAGTGAAAGAGACAGCGGTAGTGAAAGAGAAAAGAAGGAAAAGTAGTGAAAGAGACGTGGTAGTGAAAGAGACAACGGTAGTGAAAGAGTAAGTAGTGAAAGAGATGGTAGTGAAAGAGTATTTGCCAAAACTTTGAGGTGTATCAACACCGCATGGCTGCAGCCAGCGAATACGCCGTTTTGAAAAAACGATTTCTTTTGCATTTCTCTTTAATTGCTATGGACGATTTCGAAGAAAAAATCATTTTCTGCGCTGCAAATGATGAAAAACCAAAAAATCAACTGCAAAAATTCGCGACGCCCCGCACACTTTTACAAGCGCGCTCCACGTGTCTAAAAAGTGACCAAATTCGTGGTGCGATATTGGTTGGCCAAGAGGGCTGAATCTTCGGCCAAACTGACTTTCATTCAGATTTCGATAATACGCCTATTATTGACTGGCTTAGGGTTGGCAAATGGGGCGCCCCCTCGCCCCGCTGCTCCGTTGGGTAGAATCGTCGAACAATGAATTATTTGGCTAAAAAAGGTTCTTTTGGGTCCTTAAAAGTTCGATTAGATTGAATGAAAAAGATTTGCAAGCTAGGTGAAGCCAGGGGGTTGAGGCCGGACTCGAACTCGTGACCTCTCGGTTACCAGCGGCCACCACTACCGACTGAGCTACCGACCCTCAGTACAGACAATCCCACCGAACGGGGTGGGCCCTCTCGAGGCGGTGCGCCCCCTTGCCAACCCTAGACTGGCTAGATATACAAACACCATGTTTCGAAAGTTAACTTCGATGTTGAGATTAATAAGTGAGACCTCATAAAATGCATTCCGGAATTTATAGTTCTTTGATTTTCACTGTAACTGCTGTGTCTAAGTTGTTGCTGCTGTGTCTAAGTATTAGCTTCGGGATTACGGTAGAAAAAGCTTGACCGATGAATGTTAAGCGTCGGACATGACGGGCCGAGCAGCTCCGTGATTCTTCAAATTTGTTAGAGCAAAGAGACCTAGAAAATCAGAGTTGCAACGGGTCGCCGGGCAGATGTCATATTTTCTCTCGGTGCGGCCTATTCGGGCTCATCAAGTGCCAATATTTTGCGAAAGCCAAACTTTTGCAAAGCATTTTAGTTTTTTTCATGGAATTTTTTCTTCGGCCCAGATTTTTGCAACACTGTAGAAAATGGAAAAGAAGGCAACCCTACTGTGTTCACTGTAAAACACAAACTTTTAAATTCGATCTTTCATTCTGAATTGTTTGGAAGTGAGTCTGAAAAACGGAAGATGTGAGAAAAACAAAACTAGACTATTGAAACCGACTTTATTCGCAAATATACTTCTAACGAGAACTATTACTCAGTTTCCAGTAAAATAGCCTCCTAAAATTCTTCGCTTGAGCTCTCGCCACAGTAGACTTCTCTCTTTGTTTGCTTTCTTCAGAATACTCCCATTCTCCAGTGCGCGTCTGCTGAGATATGGAAGAACCTCTTCCACTGGACCATAGGGCAAGTACTTGTAGACTGAGAATCCGGCTTGTCCGAGTGAAAAAGATACCTGAGAGAAAAACGTGCCTGGATTATCGCCGTATGAAAAACCTGATCACACATTCCGTACAGCTGCGCCATACACATTACACGCTCAGATGGAGCAATGCATCGTTCCTTCATTAAGTTGACAGCGAAGCGGACAGTTTCTTCATTATGACTCGCTACCATCACGGAAACATTGGATCTTCCGCGACGG
This sequence comes from Caenorhabditis sulstoni, assembly GCA_963966605.1. Lineage (NCBI taxonomy): Eukaryota > Metazoa > Nematoda > Chromadorea > Rhabditida > Rhabditidae > Caenorhabditis > Caenorhabditis sulstoni. The sequence continues at coordinate 103,912 of OZ016478.1, read as the reverse complement.
AGCACTTCATCAGCAATACGCGTCAAACAAGATTCATACATTTTTGTTGTTGCCTGTCATACTTAACTTTGTTTACAAAAAACCACCAGGTTTTGTATTCTACTTGAATATCCTCATTGATTGGGTCTTCGTAACCAACAGCCAGTGCTCTCGCTCTCTCTTGCTCCATATAAGCTCCTCTCACTAACTTCGCTCCGAAATGCCAACCTTCTCTTCTTGCAACTTGCATATCGGCTTCCATATTTTGAAGTGCACTCTTGAGGTAAGCTTGATATGTGTTGAATATGTTCCCTCTTTCTTTATTGTATCTGGAGAACTTTTCATTAATGTTGCTTTTTTTCAGGAGGTGTTAAACTTTTTCATCATTTCAATGGTGATTTTCGAAATTGCTGGTTGAAGATATGTTTGTTCAGCATCAACCATGATACGGACACCTTTTGAGATGGCATATTCAGCCACATCGAGTGTTCGTCGAACCATGTTACGAAACTCCTGTTCCTCTTCATTTGTTAGATTTTGAATAAGAGGCTCGAGAGCTCCAGTCTTCACATTCAATACCTGAGAAATGAGATACAAAGAACGGAATAAATACTTTAACCGATTTCTAGTGGTGAATGCTAGAGTTGCAAAATTCCGGCTCGGGCCAGCAGATAATCTTGTCGGCTGGGTGAAACATACTTGAAAAAGCTGCCCTAACTTGACATGATCATCGAGTATATGGTTCCATCCATGCAAATCCACTACACCATCCGAATCGAAATCAACTTCGTGAAAAAACTTTCGAGCAGTTTCCGAGTCTGTTTTTACACCAAGCTCCTAGAAAAAAACTGACTTGACATTCAGAGTGCTTTGACAGATACTTTAAGTTTTCTCGTGAACTCCTGCTCACTGAGACGACCTTCCTGAAGACTTCTTTCTCCAGTTAATGCTTTGAAGAAGTTTTGAGTTTGCACGATTGCTTCGGACAGTTTGAGAAGAAGCTGTGGTCTACCCAGAGCAGTTATTTTCACAGCCACGAAACCTTCCCCATTGGATGCGGTTGAAACTGCATTGATTGAGTCTTTGAAGATATCACGATTTTTATCGCATTGTTCTTCCCCGTCATAGAAATAAGTTCTGAAATTATCAAAGCGTTAGTTAGCAAAGCGAAGTTCGATCGAGCGAAAGGGATTAAGTCCCACCAACCAGTGACGGTATGGATTTCGAAGTTTTCTCGTTATAACAAGAGGTCCATACTCGCCACCAACCTGGCACTTGCCACTCCCTGTCGCCGATCTCCGAATTCTTCGTGTACGGTGTACCGGTCCCGGGTAGTTTCGAGTATTTTCGCATCAACGATAGGTGTCATTGCCTGAAAATCGACTTGTGTACCGTATTAATCTTCATTCTAAACTGCAGGCTTGACAGTTGCTCCGGATGTCCCTTTGACAGTTTTATCAGTAGCTTCCTGACTAGAGATATCGGCTTCGACGGAATAGTCAAGAATAGATTTTACGCCATAATCGCGCAGTTTTTTCACAACAGGGCGAACTTCTTCCTCCGTTTCTCCAGCTACAAAGTGACCGTAAAACGTGTGCTTCAAGGACTTTTTGAACAAGTTCTTTCCTAGAACTTTTCTCATCGTCGTCAGAATTGCTTGGTTATTATCGACTAGTGCTTTCATTCCGCATAATCTCAGCACAATAAGTGCTCGGAACAACTCTGCATTTGATTTACTCTGGATAAACAAGAAGATCGTTTAAAAAAGAACAAATTGAGTTTTCACCTTGAATGCCTCCTTTGTATTTTCAAACGACAGATCAAGCCGATTGTAGCAATCATCGAGTTCTTTCCTGTGCTGCTCCGTTTGGCATTCAAATCTCCTTACTTGATTTGTAGAAGAAACCCATCTCAAAGATGGAAAGCCTGAGATTTGATGATGTACTTTTAATACAGTTTTTCTGCTTCTGACCTCTCAGTAGTCGTGACGAATGGGTTCCGAAACCGTAAAGGATCGATCGCATCAGATTCCTAAAACGAATAAATAATACAAAAAAAACTTGTTCTAAGTTTTCCAACGATATCCACGTGAAGAGAAAGTTCTGATTAATGCAGTTTTATGTGAAACCTGGGATTAACGTGGGGAAACAGACAATTTCAGGTCGCTATAGCTTGTTTCACACATACTTGTGTTTCAATTTGTGATTTTCGAGCTCCCCTGGACGCAAAGTCATCGGAGAAACCGATCAACGCACTTTCTCATTCCTCTGGAGTGGACATGCGCCCTATGCATTCAAAGCCAGTCGATTTTTTAGAAAGTTCCAGATAGAACTCTCGGAAACTTAGAAATATTTTTTGCGAGAAACGTTGACTTATGCTACCGCAACAGTGGAAAATGATTTGAAGAGGGCAACAAAAGCGTTGGTTAAAAGAAAAAGCAGGGAGACTAGAGGCAGACGACAAAGAGCAGCAAAGTCCACCGGAGGCGCAGACATGGGAAAGGAGGATTTTTATATTGGTTGCAGTCGAAATGAGAAAGTCGAGAACAGGAAATCTGACCCGGTTTGTCAGAAAGAAAGCAAAGTGAAGGTTGATTGAAACTGGCTACTCTCGGAAGAAAAACACATTTTCAGATCGTATCAACTGTATACTTGTCTTCTCCATTCCTGTGACAGTAGACATCCGGAACGTTGTAATATAATAATGCTCATCCATAGATCCCAGAGACGTTTCATTCTCCTGGAATGTTGACAATGCTTTCAAGCTCTCTTCTTCCTCCGCATATTTTCCTATGTGGGCGTTTTGATCTTCATAGTCGAGAAGAACGTATATAAACTCCATCGAATCAGACTCGATGTCTTGTGAAAATGCGAATCCGCTTCACCGTCATTCTTCTCTTCACTCTGGCTGTTGGGGTACAACGAATCCTTTCTGCTAGCCAGTATCCTATCCAACATCTTCCAATTTTGAACGATGGTAGGAACAAGGCTTTCAGTCTTGAATAATAGTCTCTAAAACTTAAGCTTACACTTGTACTGTCTTTGCAAACTACAACCTGCAAGGAGAAACTGTTCATCGTAAGTCTTCAATCATCAAACATTCAAGTTTTTTATTGAAATAGTTTTTCGCGCGCTATTTACACCTTCGCTGAAACTAAATACTTTCTATGCCATGCCCGAGGTTTTTGCTTGACGACAAGCCTTTTTCGAAATTTTGCTCCGAGTCAAGTGATAGTACGGTGTAACGGTAAGCCGACAATACCGCAAATTTTGATTTTTTCTGCAATTGTTGCGCTCTATTTAGTAGCGATGGTTCTCGGAACGTTCGCACTCATTTTAAAAGGGGTTAAACTCTAGACACGACGGAAAGCGAGTTTCGAGAAGCAGATTTCGAATCTTGAAATTTTCTGCTGCACCTATAAATGAATCTAGAGATAGTTGATTGTTTGATGAATTACAGACTTCAAGCCGGTGAAAAACTTCTGTCAAGATGCATTTCGAACTGGATCTTGTGAAGCTTGCTGTAGAATGTCCGCAATTTTAGAAGGGACCACGGCTACGGAGGTAATTACTGGCGCCCGGTTTTCAATAGCAATATAATTCAGAACAAGATCATCGGGTTCAATGTTGTGCTGAAGCGAGAGCCCTTGTGTATCTGTTGCGCTCCGACAACTGCCTAAGTAGTCAAACATTTCGGTTTTTTTTTTCAAAACAATTCTTATTTAAAATCATTCCCTCTTATGTTCTGTTCTTCTCTCAAATTATATCTTACACTGAATGAGAAAATGAAATAAAACTGATTTATATTTTCTCAGCCTCAGAACTGAAACACAACGAGAAACTCTGTTTGAGTTTGAATATTATTCCTGTCCAGAATTCGAATTCAAACTTCCCGTTACGTACTGACCGGCCCGGTCCGGCTGGAGTTTCAGAACTTGATCCTAAAATTTCGAAATTCGACAGTCTTCCGATAATTTTCTAAAATTTTCGTTTTCTTTTAAATGTTTCAAACTTATCATTTTTAATAATAAAAAGTTAGTAAAAATAAAAAATTTCAAGATTTGAGAAAAAATTGAACATTTCGAGAAAAAAATCAGAGCAACCCTTGTGAGCCGGGCCGACCGGGCCGATACTCGACAAGTCTGTATTTAGGAGGTGTTTCCTGCATGCAAGTAAACAATCCAAATATGTTAGGGATGAATTTAGACTGGTATCTAGACTCGTACCCGCGAAAAGTTTCGAAAATCAAATACCCCACGAAAAAAATATTCCCCTGAGCTCGGGGGAAAATTTATCTCTCGGCCGAGAGATGCGCCGAAACGGCCCGTGATTTGCAGCTCTAAAAAACTCATAACTCGGCAACTAATGCAAATTTTTTCTTCAAATCGTTTGTTGAATGTTCGCATTTGATTCCTTATATTGGAAGAATAAAATGAGCTTTGTTTTTTTGCATGTTGTATTCTATTGAAACATCTTAATTACTTCCCACATTTAAAATTCTCTGCAAGCAGCAAGCAGACTCTATATAAGTCCAGCTCTGCTCAAAATAAGCCCCCTTTCTTCAATCCCAAGAAAAAGCGAACCCAGAATTTTGATGAAATTTTTTGCAATCACGACGAAAAATTCTGCCTCGTTCTGAAATATGTATTTACTACACGTAGTGTACACGCTTGCTGACAATATTGGAGAAAATGCGCGTCAAGCTCATTCAGGATTACGAGGTCATCAAATTTTCGAGCTTTTCCATCTGGGCAATAAGTTCTCAAATGAGAAATCGATTTTTTTGTAGAGCCAGAAGATAATCTGCATCCAGTGCTAGCGAAAAGCTTCAAAGCTTCAAAGCAGGAATTTTTACCGCACCGCAACTTTGCAAAAACGCCGCGCACCGCAGTAGAGTACACGGCGTTCTTTTTACTACCTGAAAGAGTGAAAGCTCGGCCGCGACCCCGGCGCTCGCTAGGCCACGACGATTTTTCGGCAGTTTTTCGAGGATTTCTCGAGTTAGAAGTCGAAAATCAAAAATTTGGTACTATAACTTCTGGAGACGAATTAGACATATCGATTAAAAAAAAGAGCGTCCAAAATGATTGTGTTTTCGCGGAGGAGATAGGTTTTGAAAATGCGTGGCCGAACGGATTTTTCTCTTCCATTTGCTACTTTTTGAAACTCAAATGAGATTTTCTCGGCTCATAGGTCGAAAGTCAAAAATTTGGTACTATAACTTCTGGAGACGAATTAGACGAATCGATTAAAAAAAAGAGCGTGAAAAAAGGTTGAGTTTTCACGGAGGAGATAGGTTTTGCAGCAAGGGCATTCGTTTTTCACAATGGCGGCCGCCATATTTCGCATAGTACTTCAAGAAGCAGGACTTTTGCTGCATTTTGTGACTGAATTGACAAATAGAATTGCTGTTTCTGACTTCATTTCGTTTTAATTGTATTCTGCAGCCAAAAATTTCAAAATTCGGTTTTTTTTGGTATTTCTCCCCACAAGTAGAAAACCCGGTTAGTTTTAGGTAAATATGAATATTATTCGTGTTTTCTTTGCTTTCAGATTAGAATTGATGTTAATTCTCTGAAATTGTTGCTCTTTCTAGTCGTTTTAGTCAACTTATTAACCGCGTGCGGCAGACTTGCGAAACTCCGCGCCGCACTTTGCAATGTCTGATTGGCTGGCCACGCCCCCACCACGCGCGCTGATTGGTGGCCGCACTTTCTCTTCTTTTCCCACTGCGCGTCGCGAAAAAAACACCGTGGAGTAGGCGGAGCCACGAGCGCCGATTGTCCGGAGCGAAAAATGCGTTAAACGGAGTGTCGTTGTTAGAACAGGTCTTGCCACGCTTTTGCACAGCTGAACAAGTGTTACCGTACATCTTCATCAAGCGTTTCTCTCTAAAGACTTCCTTTCTCTGGGACCGTACAATTTTTAGAAGACGCTAAAGTTGTTTTTCGATTTGTGGACTTTATTCCTTTTTTTCCAAAAAAGAAAATTTGCAGGGTTAACCGCTGTCGATATGGCCAAGTCCAAGAATCACACGAATCATAACCAAAGTGAGTTGATTTCAAGAAAAAATTCTGTGAAGAATCAATGAGGTTCCGAGATTCATCGATCCCACGATAAGTCAGCAAGAAAATTTAACGGTCACTATGCGACGACTCAGATAGTATTCGTTTCTTATTGAAATTTGTTCATTTTTGGACCTGTGTTGTGCACTACATTTTTTTTTGAGCGTTGTCTCGCCGTACCATTCTCTATGATTTGAATTCCTGATAGGGAGGAATATTCAAAACGGGAGGGGTTTACCTTGTATCTAGCGCAAGTATAGCCTATTTCATAAATTAATTCAGACAAGAAAGCTCATCGTAATGGAATCAAGAAGCCGAAGAAGCACGTGTTCCTGTCCATGAAAGGGGTTGATGCCAAGTTCTTGAAGAACCTTCGTTTCGCCAGAAAGAACAACAAGCGTCAAGGCAAAGCTCTGGAGTCGAAGGCTTAAACTGTTTGATTCAAATAAATGTTGTTGCGTTATTGCGAGTTTGTTAAAAACAGGTTGCTTCTAGACCAATATTATTTTTACGATAGCAAAGATTCATCCTTCTGAATAAATTTCAGATGAAAGAAGATACTTTATTACGTAAATTAGTTGCTGATGGAGAAGGAATAGGCGAAGACCGAAGAGTGCAAAATTTAGCGTCATTTTTCCGGGAAAGAAGAGACGATGTAGAGCCGAAAGTTTTGGAAGCTGTGAAAGTGATAAAAGCTGTAAGAAAGTAAATATATTGAGAATCAGCGGTGATTTCTTTGAAGTAGCTTCTCAAAGAGAAAAAAAGGTAATTGAATCGAACTGTAACTCTGATAGGCTGGACAAATATCTTAGTGATCGGCCTCGAAACCCATACCGCTCCAAAACTCGTCTACAGTTTTCGCTACTACTTTTTTAGGCTATACTGAGATTCTAGCGGAAAGTATCATTCCAGTTAGAACTCCTGGACTTGTCAATGCTTAAGCAGAACCAAATTTCACACATGAGCAACGAGCAAGCTGATGATTACAACAATCTCGCGGGCGAAATAGAAAAGGAGGTTTTTCTAACAATCCAGTCAATTTTTTTTCCATAGATCATGTTTTTAGATCGGTTGCATGTATGAAAAAATGAAAGAAGCGAAGAGGGAACTCGCGGATGTCAAAATTGTCAAAAGGTGTGTTGCCTTTCGTCATGAATTGCAGAGCTGTTACGGGCCGGGCCGACCGGGTCGACGATTTTTCAAAAATTTTCACGTTTTTGATAATTCCTACCCATTTTTACTAGTTAATGAATAGTTTAATTCTAATTGTAATATAAGAAAGTTAGGTCAAAATTGCAGGTTTTATGATAAATCTACGAGGAATAAAAATTCCTAGCTTGAGGTCGGCCCGGTCGGCCTCGTAACAACCCTGATATTCATCATCCGAATAATCATTTTTTTCAGGAACCGACAAGATTATCGAAAGATGGTGAAAGTTATGGAAAAAGTACCTTCCCGAACAGAGACTTCCAGGTTACATAGAAATTTTTTCAAACGGGTATCAACTCTGAACCTGAAATTAGTTTGCTGTAAAAAGGGAGGTAGAATAGAAATGCTCGAAATAGAACTTGTACGAAATAGAACTCGGTACGAATTATAACTCGGTACGAAATAGAACTCGGTACGAAATAGAACTGCGCGAAGTAGAACTGCTCGAAATAGAACCGGTTCAAAATAGAACTGGTACGAAATAGAACTGGGAGCAACTTCATTCAATTCTTCCCATTTCTTCGTTATTTGAGCAATTTATCGACGCTAAATTGGATTAATTATACGATAGACATATGATAATTGTTTTCTATACGCGAAACACCACTGTTCCCGACTGGAAACGCTGAAAATCAAGAAATAAATTTGAAAAAAAAATTATGCAAACGCGCTCCATCGCACAAGAGTTCTATTTCGTGCCTATTCTATTTCGTACCAGTTCTATTTCGTACCAGTTTTATTTTTTAACAGTTCTATCAACAGTTCTGTAGTCGTCCTGCTAAAAATAATATCAATTTTTTCAAAACGTCGCTCCTTGTTAGTTGAATTTTCCCACGCCTCTAGTTTTTTAAAAGCAAGCTTATTTCACGTTGGCACGCTCAAGCGGTCAGCAGATTTTAATGAAACCACGTTGGAATTTAATCAATCTTGTTTGGTTTAAAGAAATAATGTTTTGAGTTTACACCTGCGAAACACTCGTACCTAACAACCTTGTAAAAGGAGGTTGTGCCAACTTTAAAAAAATTGTGTCGAAACCAACTATTTAGAGGCGTGGGAAAATGTGACGATTTAAACATACTTTGAAAGCGACGATTTTAAACATACTTTAAAGGGGCCGGAGCATATTTAACTTCTTTCAAAATGGGAATTATCAGTCAGTCTACACCAGAGTTTCACGGAATTCCATTACCCTTTTTCCAATACCCTTTTTCCCCGTTTTTTGGCGTTCTGTTACCCGTTTTCTATTACCCGAAAAAATTCAGAATTTCCATTACCCTTTTTCCGTTACCCGAAAAATCTCTGAAATTTCCATTACCCTTTTTCCGAAACCCTAAAAATGAAAAGGGGTTCCGTTACCCGTTTTCCAAAACCCTTAAATGAAAATTTCTTTTCCGTGAAACTCTGGTCTACACTCAAATTGTAGATATCAGTGCCCTCTACAACCTCAAACATTCAGCTTTTATATCGGTCAAGTGTGCGCAGAGACAAACGCGACGGGCCGGCAAAACGGGCCAAAATTAACAAAAACTGGTCCGATTTCGGCCCGTTTTAAAGTATGCTTTTAAATAAAGTTCAAGTGTTTTTAATTATCGAAATTAGGCCGAGATTAGTATTCCTGTGGCCGTGGCAAAGCAGCCCAAATTTCGAATGCGCGAAATCGATTGGCTTGTGATATTATTCGACCGCTCGATGCACCACCTACAGACATGCCTTCTTGCAAAAAATCGTCGAGGCCGCGCCAAGAACTTTCGCAAAGCGGCAGCGAGGCCACGACCACAGTTATATTAATTTTGGCCTAAAATCGATAATTAAAAATACTTGCAGATCATATAGAACACATGGTTGATTCGTGAACATCTTCCGATGTTATCTGATGATATTTGATTTCTAGAAAATTGGAGGAAATTCGAGATGATCTTCTCAGACAACACGAGCGTCAAAAAGTACTTGAGGCGAGAGTGAGTTCTTATGTTCTTCAAAAAACGCCTCAATACAATAATAATGTAATTCCTAGTATGATTCTACTCGATACCAGCGATATCGAATACCAGTTTTTTTTTTTGAGCAAACTTATTTAGTTTTCATTTCGCGGTATTTCTACCACATCTATAGCCTCTTTATTTTCAAACGGACTTACTCAAGTTTCAGCGCGTTAACTCAGCCCATAACAACTCGAAAGTTTTTTCAGCTCTCCGATAGGCGAAATCATCTCCAAGCTTTCAACATAATTCTTGCTAACTTCAGGAGTTTCATATCAGGTTGGTTCTCAATCATAGTTCGAGCATGGTCAGGAATCTGTTTTCGGGGTACTAAACAGGTTCCTGACTATGCTCAAACTATGAGAACTGTTTGCGGGCTACTAGAAAAGCTTATCACTGATCAAAAATGTGCTCGGAAGATTTTTTAAAAGTTTTGGGCTTTTGCAGAATGGAACAGTTCTGAATCTTGTCCCTCCGTTTTTTTTGCAAATCTACCGCACGCTGAATTACACCATCGCGCCATGCTCAAAGCTCGTTGACACGCCCCTTTTGGAGTCACGAACAGAAAATATAGGTGAAAAGCTAATCATGGTGCCTTCTCTAAAAACTTGGAACCGCTAAAGTTTAATTTCAGCAGAAATTTCCAAGAGAGGCACCATTAATCGTTTTTCACCTATATTTTACGTTCGAGACACAAAAAGGGGCGTGTCATCGGACTCCGAGCCTCATGTTATCTTCTGACATTTCATTTGAATTTTTTGCTCCAAAAAGCTCAAGAGCAGTGTGTAGCCCCCAGCTCTACTCATGCAGGCTCGGCTCGAGCCGAGGCTGTTCGGGTAGAACTTTGCTCGAGTTTTTTTTCAACTCGAGCTGAAAAAGAACGACCTTTGCACGAGAAAAGCTAGAGCAGATCTAGAGGCGTGGCAAAATGCAGCGCACAAAGAGCGACTCTTTAAAACTAGGTGCAAAATTTAAACTATCGACTTTAACCCAAAATTAATATTCCTGTGGCAGTGGCCTAGCTCTGCTTTTCGCGGGAATGATTCTTCGCGCGGCCTCGGTGAATTTCCGAGATTTCTTCGCGAAAGACGTGTCTGTAGACGGTCACGGCCACAGGAATATTAATTTTGACCTAAAGTCGATAATTAAAAACATACTTTAAAAACTCCGGGCTGGCCCGGAAAAAACCCCGGCTCGGCCCGGCCCGATGGAAAAATGACCAGGCCGGGCCGTTTCTCGGCACGGTTGCTAAATCGGTGCCCTTCAATTTCAGGTTAGCAGTGCCGACTGCCGCCGATTCGAATCGGTGTCCCCGATTTTAAATAGAAATGCAACCGAAGAAAAATAACACGCCTGATCAAGGTTCAAAATTTTGACTGCTGACTACCCGGGCCGAGAATTTCAAAAAATGGCCCGGCCATTTTGAAGTATGATTAAAAACACTTGCAATTATTTTTAAGGCGTCGCTCCTTGTGAGCTGCATTTTCCCATGCCTCCAGTTTGTATTAAAGCGAACTTATTTCAAGTTGGGTAAGAAAAACCAAAACAGTATGCTTTTTTGAAATTTTGCCGGACCGGGTCGGGCCGAAAAATCACAACTCTCAAAAAAACATATAATAGCGGCAGGACAAATAATAGTGGCATATAATAGAGGCAATAAATAGAACTGGTACGAAATAAAACTCGGCACGAAATAGAACTGTTACGGGATAGAACAGGTACGAAATAGAACTATTGTGCGATGGAGCGCGTTTGCATCTTGATTTTCAGCGTTCCCAGTCGGGAAAAGTGGTGGTTCACGTATAGAAAACAACCAGCGGGATGGTCGCGGCTATCGCCGCGCCCACCTCTCTGGCATTTGTACCGGTGCTATTTCGAGCAGTTCTATTTCGTACCGAGTTCTATTTCGTACCAGTTCTATTCCGTCGTCCTGCCATAATAGTTATTTTAACCTGGGTTTTCGAACTCAGTTTCATAACTTTTGTTTTAGATGAGGATGAGGAGAATTCGGATGTCGTCGCCAACGAAGATGAAGACGAAGATTCTCTGTCTGTCGATAAGAATTATGATGATACGAGAAAATGAAGGAATTCATGAAAATAATTATTCGTTGTTTTATCGAACCACCAAGTTTCAGGAAGCTCCAGAAATGTTTTGGCGGGAATCCGAAAACCTGAAGGGGCCGTTTCGGCGAGAATTCAGAGAGCCGAGAGGAGGGATCGTTTGGGCGGGAATTGGAAAAGCCGAGAAGAGAAACCGTTTCGGCGAGAACACGAAAAACTACTGAAGGGGGGGGGGCGTGCCAATTTGAAATAAGTTAGCCTTAATAAAAACTACACACGTTCAGAGCGGGTAATCTATCAGAAGGGGCATTTTGGGCTGATTTTTGAGGGGCCCGTCTTTTCCCTCACAGGGGGCATCGAGTCTTCCTTATTCATTGGTCAGAATGGTCCCAGGAGCAGAATAACAACTAACAACAAAAACAGGTAGTAGACCAGCGACCTCGCCGCGACCACCTGGCTTTTGCTTGGGCGGGTGAATGCCTCTCGAAATGGAGTAGCTTTTTGGTGTGAAAAACGAGAAGAAAGCTCGATACCTTGTTCATCCGAAAACTGGTCCTCCGCTTTTTGAATTCCTGCCGAAACGGCCCTTCCCTCAGCCTTTTTGAATTCCCGCCAAATAACTAAATAGGGGGGTGCCAACTTGAAATGAGTTTGCTTAAAAATAAACTATAGGCGTGGGAAAATGCAGCACACAAGGAGCAACGCTTTAAAACTAGGTGCAATTATTTGAAATTATCGATTTCAACCCAAAGTTAACATTCCTGTGGCCGTGGCCTAGCTGCTGCTTTCCGCGGGAATTATTCTTCGTGCGGCCTCGGTGCATTTCCGAGATTTCTTGGCGAAAGACGTGTCTGTATTTAGACGGAGCATCGAGCGGCCGAATAATATCGCAAATCAATCGATATCGCGCATAGACGCGCAACGATATGCGGGTTTCTAGGTCACGGCCTCAGGAATATTAACTTTTGCCTGAAATCGGTAAATAGTATTTAACACTTGCAATTATTCTTAAACCGTCCTTGTGCGCTGCATTTTCCCGCGACTCTAATTTATTTTTAAACAAACTTATTTCGAGTTGGCACTTCCCCTTTACTGTTTATAAGAAACTTTTCCTTCCTGAAAACAGTCATTGAAGGCTGTATTTTTAGTTCCACCTTATATTGTAAGTTTTTCAATATGAAAAGTGGGGGTCAGCAAACGCGCTCCACGGACAATATGCGCTGTGTATTTGTATATGTGTGAATGAGTGAGCGAGATTGCAATCGATTGTGAGTGAATTTGTGTGAGCGTGCGTGGTTGTGTGTTTGTGTGTCTATACGCGCGCGTATCTGTGTGTGGGTGTGTGCGGAGTGTGCGCTGCGTTGTGTCGTGTGGAGGTTTCGTAGGAGAGCGAGTGAGGGTGCTGCCGGTACGTGCGCAGTGAGTTAGTGAGTGCGTGCCTGGTCGCATTCATATGTTTGTGAGTGTTTTTATGAGTGAGCGAGTATTGGTGACCGAGAGTTTGGACAAATCGAGTTTTCTCTCTTTATTTCCTGTGTCTTTTTGATGACTGCGAATAACATTGATTCTCAGTGCATAATTATGAAATTGTTAAGGCAACTATCGATCGACTCGTCCGAACGTGATAAGTTCGGAAGTAAATTGGTCGATTGGATGTCTTACGATATGAATAGTTTGTTTTCATCCAATCAATCAATCGGACCTCAACAGCAACAACAGCAACCGCAGCCTATGTGGTCATTACAACAATTTCCTCCGATAACAGGTAAAGAGCGTAGATCCTGAATTCTACCTTGGCGCTTTAAGGACCAGAAAGTTTTGGCAACAACGTCCCATTCATGCCGGGACTTGGAATGTTGAATCAGTTTCAAAACACGCACAATCTCCAAATGGTTCCTCCTCAACCGATTGTCGGTCCACCTCAGGTGCACCCCGTTCTCAGCGACTCTCAAAAAGCTGATACGATTCAAGGATTTGGTGTATTGACTTGGTTGTCAGCCAAAGCGGGTCTCATAACATGCAAAGACAAGATGATCATATCGTTCCAGCTCAAAGATTTCTGTGACCAGGTTTTTTTCTTTCGAATTTTACAAAACGAATCCGACATTTTCAGATGCTTAATGATTTGACTTCTGTTCTCCGTGTTGGATTCACACTATCGTTTCATGCGGCGTTGAATGAAACAAGCGAGTACACTGCTACAATTGTACAACCAATTTACGGACCAGATGCTGAACTTCTTTTTGTTAATGCTCCGGAAGTTGATTTGGAAGCTGCGAATCCAACTCCACCTAACTCGAAAGATGCTTATTCTCCAGTTCTCGAACAGAAAGCCATTCCTGCGCTCTTGGCCATATTTCAACGTCATGGACTCCAACAAATACAACTCAGCAGGTACATTCACAACATTTACGTCCGATCCTCCGACTCTAGTCTAGCATAAGTCTTTTTATGCAAAACCTGAATGTTGTAACAGTAATAACAGTGGCGCACCATGTAAAGAGATTCGAAAATTCCGAAACTACTTAATTTGTATATTCCATTATCACCATTATGAAACACTTCAGGAGTTTCAGCCTTCACTCCCAAATGTCGAACTGTGGAGATGATGAGCTGTTCCGCTACGTTGGAACATCGTCTCTGAAGCGCCGCCAGTTTGTTGAACGTCGAACCCATCTTTTTCGTCTTCAAAATGATGATTCGATAATTCTTCAGGTATTTTTAATTTTGAGAAAATAACTTCGACGTATTCCATTTCAGTATCCGGCAGTCTACCAAGCGGTTTACCTATTGGCGTCTTTTCTTCTGCGTCGAGGAGGAGCAACATCCATTCAGTCTCTATTTGACTACTACATGAGCAACGACTTGGTTCAAGAGATCCGTGACCACAATGGTGATGGTCGCCAAGATTTTCTTAACCTGCTAACATCCCATAACTGGGTGTTCGCACTTTTCCCTAACAGGACATATGTATCAGTTCGCCGAAATTTGCCGAACTATGACTACTGTAGTTTTATTAAACAACACTTCCCGGATTTGGATATTAGTCGCCGTCAAATGTCTTATGGACAACCTCGCGGAATTCAAAGAACTATGTCGGTGCAAATGGGTGGATCCTTTGCGTCATCTGGTAGGCCTCAGAACCTCCTCATGACACAGTCACATCAGTTGAACCCCGCAAATCGACCAGTGTCGCTATGGGACTCACAATCGTCTTTACCTCAAAGTGGAAATAGTACTGAGCAGTGGAGCCCTATTTTTTCGCCAAACACTTGGTCAAATGCTCCTACCAATCGACAGTCCAACATGGGATCACTGAATGGTCTCAGCTCAATGAATGAGACTCTGCTGGCGGGAGCAAACCTAAATACATTGATAGCTCTGGCACAAAACTCGAAAAGTGTGGCGAGTGTCGGTGTTCAGGCAGATGACATTTTCGACCGCGTTCCGAATTCGATCGGCCGTTCTGGGTGCTCTTGTCAATGTACTTGTGGACGAGCAGGAGCAGTTCCTGTAGGAACAACACGTGGTTCATCATCCAGAGCATCTGGCGGATCCGCGAGCCCGCCTAGCGTTGAAGAAAATGGACAAATGGAAAGACTTTCGCCTTCCAACAGTACGTGAATTTAAAAAATAAGTTTCGTTTTGTTACGGGAACTAAACTCAACTCACTGCGGGCTAGCTCTCCAAACGTGAATATTTGAAATGACCTTGAAACGCGCCCTTGTGTTTGTGATTCCATATTTAGTCTAACGAAACGCGATGTAGCGGGCGGCAAGTCGCATATACATCTAATTCCCTGGTTTCCAGACCCTGGTCCGATTGGGGATCGTACAGTGACCGCTCCCTCACTGGGACAAGAATACACATCTTCCCATCTGTCTAACACAGATAGTTCTACAAATGGAAACCAACGCTATTATGATCCTTTCGGGACAGCTGATCTTCTCAATGGAAGTCGATTGAATTCGCTACGCATTGGTAACTGAAAGGAGCTACGATATACTTCTCAGCTACCTCATTCTCATTCACTTCTTTGAACGTGTTTCATTGTTCTCTTCATTTCATCTCGTCACGACTTTTGAGCTCTAATCGGAAATATACCTAAAGCATGTACTTTTCCCGGGTTCCCATTCGCGCTATAATAAGTGTTCAACATAGATTAGTGAATCAGTGAATCTGATTTTCATTAAAATAGTTACTCAATTTTGTTTTAGATGTACTTACCATGAAACAAGTCGCGTAAAGAAAAAAACCGGGTGAGAACTTTCATTACGTTTTCTTAATTTACCGTCACAACCATACTATTGAATTTTTTCCGAATCATACTTATCATTCACTTTTCCTTGCCATTTCCTACAATCTGTTTCCCATCGCCGTTATTTCACTTACACTACACTCCTAAACCTGTGATACATAGATGTGAAGAACAATTCTTGTTGTGAAAAGGTAGAACTGGAGGTTTAGGGCATGATGAACATTGTACTCGGCAGAACGATTTGCGAATAGAAAACTTATCTTTAACTGAATTTTGAAAAGTTGATTAACTTAGCGGCAAACACCCTTTTCTAAATATGCCTGTTATCGGTATTTGAAACAGTTCGGTGGGTTCCGAAAGCTGTTGTTACAAAAAACTGAAACCACGCGCGCTATTTTCACAATCCCTGAGTTTGCTTCGCCAAACCGAAAGAATAATTCACGGATTGGCTATTTTCACGTCCAGCGAAAAACACCAGTTCTATCTTTCGATAAACTCGATTTCATTGTATTTATATCATTGAACTCTCACATTAAATTGATAATATTTAACAAGTTTTTAAAACATTCTTTTTTCACTCAGTTGCAATGGGTTTTTGAAGTGATTTTGGACTTAAAATCAGGTCACTTGAATTGTGAACATCGCTCCCCTATGTTTGTTTCTTCTGATTACGGGTACGATTTTTCAAACCACTGCTGTTAAAAATTATCTTGAATAATCTGAACGTATATTTTTACGCATAGTCGTTGCTAGTTAGAGCTCTGGTCCAACCGACATTGTCTTTCTTCTGTTACGCGTTCACTTCGGATGATCTTTATTCCTTAAGGCTATTACTAAAAAACTTAGTAGTGAAGATTTTGATTCAGGTTTTTTTCAAAATTAATTATTTTTATTCGGATGAAATTACATTACACATCTTCATTCAAACGCTTATTTTTATATCATGAATTATGTTTCGTTGGTGTTCTCCTTTTCCTCTACATGCACAGGCACGGTTAACCTTTTTTTGGTTTTTATTAAACGAAGTTTGATATTAGTGGGTTTACCAATCTCGATAATAGTTTTTCGATTTCCATGTATATCAAAATAAAACATTTTTAAACAAACTAGAGCTATTTTTCAAAACCTAGAAATTCGTAGATGTGGCGCTCAGTTTGCCGACTACAAAAACCACCTAAAATTTTCAGGTTTTTCAATGCGAAAGTCAGGTAAACTCGTTTACAATTTTCCAGTCACTTCATGAATTATTAATAGAAAAAAGCAACGAAAACAGTTTTGATTCAGTCAACCAAACTTTCACTGAACTGAATTCCGTACTCTTTGTAAACTGGAATATTCAGAAATACAACTTTTCGGCCCATCCGGCAGAAATTTTCACGTTAACCCGCCTGTTACAACTCTAAAAAAAGGTTCCAAGAAACCTCCAGTTTGTTTTCTTGCTTTGTTCAACCTTTTGTTTTCTGTCCACTCGAGGTCTACAGTTGTGTCATGTTTCGGAGAATAAACGTTACTATTATCTGTTTTTTTAAGTGATCCCGGTACGAGACTCCGAAATAACGGCTCTCGCCACGCCAGGCGTAGTTTTTTAGCGAAATGCTGGGCGCGAGATTTGAAACGAATAAAATTTTTCAATCTCTTCTTCCGCAATTATTCGTTTCAAATCTCACGCGGCGAATATTTCGCTAAACAACTACGCCTTGCGTGGCGCGTTATGTCGGAATCTCGTACCGGGGGATCACTCCAAAAAAAAAAAACAGATAATATAAGAAAATCTGAGGCATCAGCATTACACGGTAGAGACGATAGCCGATGGTAGAGACGGCAACCGAAAGAGCTTCCAACTTTTCTAGGAAGTCATTACCGACGTCGTGGATGTACTGACGGTTTCACATCTAAAATACCCAAAAATTATAAAATGGTTTGGGTTACGGTATTATAGGGTCACCTTGCAGACCGACCGCTGCGTGGTCTCGCAACTAAAAACAACTAAACTAGTCATGCGCCTTTAAACTCTTTGACCTACGGTATGAATTTATGAACTGTTCTTGGAAACCGTAGCCCAAAGGGTTTAAAGGCGCATGACCATTTTTTTTCGTTGTGATACCTCGCAGCCGCTTTTCTGCGAGGTATACCTTTTTTTCATGAAAACAAACAATATCTTTGAAAACAGTTTAAATCGATTAAAAAAGCTTAAAAATAGGAAAAAAAGTTTAAATTTTTTCGAAAAATTGTTTCAAACTACGGTAACACTCGTTTTCTGTGTGTCCAAATTCGTGGTGCGATATTGGTTGGCCGAGAAGGCTGAATCTTCGGCCACAACTGACTTTCATTGAGATTTCGATAATAAAATAGCGGTCTGTTGTTAGGTGGTGAACAAGAACGGTGTTTGCGGACCTGAGCGACTGTCTACCGTAGTTTTGGTTCTTGAGTGGAAGAGCCGAAATGCTGTCGATTTACGGGCGCCGTTATACACAATCTCATCGGTGCATTTAATTTCGAAAACTAAACCGATTTTTCTTGTTTTTTCTCGTTTTTTCAATAAATTGCATATTTCAGCGATCAAAGCAACGTGTTGTTGTAAAAAAAGGGAAGATTTAAATGTGTTGTGTTTCGATGGAACTTTAGGCACTTTCTAAAGTTTCGCTGAAAAACCGATAAATTGGTGAAATTTTGTCAGAATTTGGTCGTCGTACGGCACCGATGAGATTGGGTAACGGCGCCCGTAAATCGACAACATTTCGGCTCTTCCACTCAAAAACCAAAACTACGGTAGACAGTCGCTCAGGTCCGCAAACACCGTTCATGTTCACCACCTAACAACGGACCGCGATTTTATAATAAATCGGTGTTGTGCACCTAATATAAATTATAGATTTCATGCCAAAATTCAGGGTTGTCAAATTCCGGGCCGGCCCGCCGGGCCGGAAGAAAAAAAATTAACTTTTTTCGCAATTTTTTTTCCGTTTTTTCGGGAATTTCAACTTTAAAATGCGTATAAAAATCATAATTTGCAGTAAAAAAATCATATTGCTGCAAATTGAGCGTTTTCGTGGTTTTTTCTGTGTTTCTTTTTTCTCTTTTTCGCCGTTTTTTTAAAAATTTCGACAAAACGAGAACCAGACTGCAGTGCGCTTCCGCCGAACGCGTTATTCTTGGCAGCCAACTGGCAGCTCAGTTTCCAAACTGGCTTTGAGTTGTTTGTTGAACACTTTTGTTGAATTTTCTATTTTCCAATGAAGTTAATCGAAAAAATACTGTCTTTTAACAGTAAAAAGGGTTTCTCGAAGTATTTTTTTCGCTTCGAAGTACAACTAGCCTCAGTTTCTATAATTTTTGATACGAAAACATGAATTTCAGTGATAAAATGAGCACTTTGAAAATTTCACTGAGATTCCGGGCGGGCCGGCCGGGCCGAGCCGGGCCGAGCCGGGCCGGGCCGGGCCGGGCCGGTGGGGTCATATGGTCGGCCCGGCCCGGCCCGTGACAACCCTGCCAAAATTAATATTCCTGTGGCCGTGGCCTAACTGCTGCTTTTCGCGGTAATTCTTCGCGCGGCCTCGATAAATTTTCGAGATTTTTTTGCGAAAGACGTGTCTGCAAGGAGCATCGAGCGGCCGAAAAATATCGCAAATCAATCGATATCGCGCACAGGCGCGCATCGAAATTTGGGTTTCTAGGTCACGACCACAGGAATATTAATTTTGGCCTAAAGTTGATAATTAAAAATACTTGCACTTATTTTTAATGCGTCGCTTTTTGTGCGCTGCATTTTCCCACCCCTCTAGTTTGTATTAAAGCAAATTTGCTTCAAGTTGGCACCCCCCCCCCCCCTTTAATCAGGGTTGTCACGGGCCGGGCCGACCATATGACCCCACCGGCCCGGCCCGGCTCGGCCCGGCTCGGCCCGGCCGGCCCGCCCGGAATCTCAGTAAAATTTTCAAAGTGCTCATTTTATCACTGAAATTCATGTTTTCGTATCAAAAATTATAGAAACTGAGGCTAGTTGTACTTCGAAGCGAAAAAAATACTTCGAGAAACCCTTTTTACTGTTAAAAGACAGTATTTTTTCGATTAACTTCATTGGAAAATAGAAAATTCAACAAAAGTGTTCAACAAACAACTCAAAGCCAGTGAACTTATGATTAAATAGTTACACACCTTCCGTACTGCGGAGTGTCGTTCTAAAACGAAACGCAAGAAATTACACTTCTTTCACATGAATCCAATCGAATTATTATAGGATCGCGAGAAGCGCGGAGTCCATTGACACTCCCCTTTTTGAGTCTCGCCACGAAAATTTAAGAAATCAGTGCTGCGCCTTTAAAATCCGTTGAGTACGGTATGCATTTTTTCGTCGTAATCACCCTTTTTTCCGTGATTACGACGAAAAAATGCATACCGTACTCAACGGATTTTAAAGGCGCAGCACTGATTTCTTAAACTTTCGTGGCGAGACTCAAAAAGGAGCGTGGCTGCGGACTCCGCGCTTCTCGCGATCCTATAATAACAGAAAATTTAAAAAAAAACGGCGAAAAAGAGAAAAAAGAAACACAAAAAAAAACCACGAAAACGCTCAATTTGCAGCAATATGATTTTTTTACTGCAAATTATGATTTTTATACGCATTTTAAAGTTGATATTCCCGAAAAAACGGAAAAAAAATTGCAAAAAAAATTAATTTTTTTCTTCCGGGCCGCCGGGCCGGCTCGGCCCGGCCCGGAATTTGACAACCTTGCCTTTAATACTTCTTTCTGGATCATATTGGATTGGAAGAAACTGTGCAATGCGAATTGAACCGACAAAGCTTCCACCTAGTCGCCTCATTGCGATGGCCTTAGTTTCATCGTTCAGCAGTTCTTTCAGTCTTGGGTATCAGTTATTGATAACAAATCCCGCTCAAGAAGCATTCATTAGTGTAAGTAACAAAATTCCCATCATTCGAAAAAGTGACATTAAAGGGGGGGGGGGGGGTGCCAAGACTGCCAACTTGAAAAAAGTTTTCTTAAAAAGAAACTAGAGGGGTGGGAAAATGCAGCGCACAAGGAGCGACGCTTTAAAAATAAGTGCAAGTATTTTTAAATATCGATTTTAGGCCAAAATTAATATTCCTGTGGCCGTGACCTAGAAACCCAAATTTCGTTGCGCGCCTATGCGCGATATCGATTGATTTGCGATATTTTTCGGCCGCTCGATGCTCCGCTTACAGACACGTCTTTTCGCGAAGAAATCTCGAAAATTCGTCGAGGCCGCGCGAAGAATTCCCGCGAAAAGCAGCAGTTAGGCCACGGCCACAGGAATATTAATTTTGGCCTAAAATCGATAATTAAAAATACTTGCACTTATTTTTAAAGCGTCGCTCCTTGTGCGCTGAATTTTCCCACCCCTCTAGTTTGTATTAAAGCAAACTTTTTTCAAGTTGGCACCCCCCCCCCCCCTTTAAGCCAGACTTGCGATTTTCGGGCTGGGCCGTGTTTTTTTAGAGCCCGGGCCCATCGAGCGAAAACTCGGCCCGGCCCGGGCCCAGCCCGTTTTTGAAAAGCGAAGTAGGTGCTCTCCAATTTTGAGAGGCTGCTTCCGCCCATCAAAAGCGGAGCCCTCCGATTTCAGAGTATAGCAAACGCGCCCCACTGCATAAATTTTCTTGAAGTTTTTTTCGAATTTTGTCCCCTTTATTTGAAAATTGATCAGCAAAAATTGCCTTACAAAGTTACTTTTGAAAAAGTTAGTACTACCACGGGCCCAACGGGCCGAGAAATTTTTCATTTGGGCCCGTCAGCGTATTGCATTCAAAAAAATCCGATAATACGGGCCGGGCCGGAAAATCACAACTCTGAAAAAAACCTTTGCCGTCTCAAAACCAGTCAGTTTTCAGAGTTGCAAATTTACCGACTGGCGGATGCAAATTTTTTCTCGGGCAGGGTGTGGATCATGTTCTAAAGACTTCTAAAGTTACTAATCTTTTTTCGGAGGAGGTTTGGCCAGGCAAAGTTTTAACCCCTCTAGTTTCTTTTTAAGCAAACTTTTTTCAAGTTGGCACCCCCCCCCCTTTAAAGCAATCATAAGAGTTTTATTTTCATTGTAGAGTGAATAAGACAATTTCGAGCAATAAGCCCATTGTGAAAGTCATAATTGGAAAATTTAGCACGGGCTCAACGGGCCGTACCGAGCTGAAAGAAACTCCGCATTCGTCTGACTCGGCCAGGGCTCGTAATTTTACAATATCGTATACATTAGAATACACTTTAAAACAACAGTTGTTCCGAGGCACCACTTAAATAAAACTTGTTCTTTTTCAGTTTTTGAATGAGTCAAACGTTGCAAGCAGTGCATGTGTTGGCAATTTGTGTCATCCGGATAAAGAGTGGTCGTTCATTGTGGCTTTATTTTTTATCGGGAGTGCTGTGGGGGCGTTTTCGATCCATGCAGTCAGTGAAAGGTACTGTAATCTGTTCTTCTGCCGCCTATCTCTTCGCGAAATCGCACTTCATCGCACTTTATCGCACTTCTCTGCATGATTGAAACGGGCAGGTGGGCCCTTTAAGCCATCTGGAAGAAGAATGTTTTGTTGCATGTTTTCGGTATTTTGAGAGTAGTGTCTCAATTATTTTTGAAAATTACAAAAACAAAGGCGTTCATTGAGATTTTGCTCGTCTCACATTCAAAAATCGGTAACTTTCAGGTTTGGTAGAAGAAACGGAATAGCTCTGTCACTGTGCGTACAATTACTCTCTGAAGTGTCGACTATTGTCAGCTATTGGGTTTTTTATCATAACTGTTCCAAAAAACCAGATTTTTCCTTAGATTCTCAGTGTGTTCCTCTTTACAATTGCACGATTTCTGATGGGGATGGGAATTGCTATTTCAATGGGTATATCAGCGATGTTCGTGACTGAATCCAGGTATATTCGCGAAAACTTTTCGTGCTTCTCGCTTCTAGTGGGCGTTTGATCGCCGTGTCTGGTACTGTACTCCTATAGTTGTATAGGACCAGGCAAGTGTACTTAAAGTTGTTCTTATCAAAGTTTTCACGCCCAGCCGATGAAAAAAACATTTTAAAAAAAAATCAATTTTCAGAGTTGCAAATCACGAGCCGCCAAAACAGGCCAGCCCGGGCCGGGCCGAGAAAGTTTTCACTTCGGCCCAGTCCGGCCCGGGCCGTTGCAACTCTGTTAATTTTGCTTCTGTTGACGGGTGGAATCGTCGAACAATTAATTATTTGGCTAAAAAAAGGTTCTTTTGGGTCCTTAAAAATTCGATTAGATTGAATGAAAAAGATTTGGAAGCTAGGTGTAGCCGGGGGGTTGAAGCCGGACTCGAACTCGTGACCTCTCGATTGCCAGCGGCCACCACTACCGACTGAGCTACCGATTCCCAGTACAGACAATCCCACCGAACGGGGGTGGGCTCTCTCGAGGCGGGGCGCCCCCTTGCCAACCCTAACCCCCACCATAAAAACACGTACCCCACCATTCCAACACGTACCTCCACCATTCCAAGATGTACTCCTCCATTTCAACATGCAACCCAACCATTTCAAGATGTACTCCAACCATTTCAACATGTACCCACACCATTACAATATGCCCCCACTATAACAACACGTATCCCACCATTCCAACATGTAGCCCCACCATAACAACACGTACCCCTCCACTTCAACATGTACTCCCACCATTGCGTTTCGTTTTGTCTCAGCTTTGTAACGACAACAAATATCGTTGCAAGTTTCTGAAATCCGCATTCCGCTATTTTTGGAACTCCGAAACCCGCGTTCCGAAACCCCCAGACTTTTTTGATATTCCGAAACCCGCAAAATTGTTTGTAGTTCCGGAACCCGCAAAATTTTTTGGAGTTGCGAAACCAGCAAGTCAAATTTTCAATTCCGTGCATATCTGAATGTACTCCCACCATTAAAAAATGTACCCCACCATTTAAATATGTACTTCAACCATTAGAACAAGTACCCCCACCATTAAGCTAAAACCCGAAACGTCAAAGTTAATTGAAAATGAGGTTCAAAGATTTTCATTCGGAACCCTAACCTATTCCTACCAATCTGGCGATTCACGAGTGAAAAATAGTCCGCTTCTTTCATGTGAGACTTGCCCGAACCCGGCAACGTCGAATAATCAGCTTTAAAACAATTGAAATTGACATCGCAAGTTTTTACAGCCCTGCACATTGTAGAGGAGTATCGTCACTAATTAACGGCATAGTTCTTCAGTTATCTCTTCTGATAGCATCTATATTGGCTATGCCAAATTTTTTGGGAAGTCCTACGCATTGGTGGTTTCTATATCTCTTCCAACTAGTTATAAACTTTCTAATGCTCTGTTCACTTTCTCTGCTACATGAAAGTCCATGCTTTCTTGCTTCTCAAGATCAGTTTTCCGAAGCGACTGCTGCTCTCCAGTACTACCATGCAATTCCTCATGATATGGCAGAAAAGATGGCACAAAAGTTGATAGAGGCACACAACAGCTCCAGTCCAAGAGAAACTTGTGTATCGATATGGCGAAACAAATTTATTAGGCGTCGAACGTTTATTGGAATATTAGTTAGTTTTTCGATGGCAATGTCCGGAGTCACAGTGATCAATGCATTCACTTTTGATATGCTGGTAAATGTTGGCCTCAGCAAGAATATATCAGCATATGCAAATGTAGTAATTTGTTTCTTTTCACTTGCTGGCATAATAACTTCTACTCAAATAATAGACAAGTTTGGCAGACGCCCTTTGATTATCGCAACATTCGGATGCCTGGCGATTACAAACTTGGCAATAAGTTTCCTGCTATATCTTCGGTTTCACTTTGAAGTAAGATAGTATGTCAATGTTTCGGGGGATCTTCAACCGCACATTATAGGAGCGCGACACCGTGCCACCTCGCAGACA
Source organism: Caenorhabditis sulstoni (assembly GCA_963966605.1). Taxonomy (NCBI): domain Eukaryota; kingdom Metazoa; phylum Nematoda; class Chromadorea; order Rhabditida; family Rhabditidae; genus Caenorhabditis; species Caenorhabditis sulstoni. The sequence continues at coordinate 79,464 of OZ016478.1, read as the reverse complement.
AGCGGCTGCGTGGTCTCACATTGAAAAATAAAACAAAATCAGTCTTGCGCCTTTAAACTCTTTGGGCTACGGTTTCAAAAACAGTTCATAAATTCATACCGTAGCGCAAAGAGTTTAAAGGCGCAAGACTGATTTTGTTTTATTTTTCAATGTGAGACCACGAAGCCGCTTGTCTGCGAGGTGGCACGGTGTCGCGTTTGAAACAAGTTTGCTCAAAAATGAACAAGAGGCGTGGGAAAATGCAGCGCATAAGGAGCGACGGTTTAAAAATGAGTGCAAATACTTTTAATTATCAATTTCAGGCCAAAATTAATATACTCTTTTAAAAACATTTTTGATGTGCAGGATATCATCGATACGTGCGGGTCTTCTGACCGAGACTTCTCGAGAAATCTGAAGACAGATGAGACGAAAATGAGACTCGTCTCGTACGCGTAAAATCTCGTCCGCCTGGAATTTCACAACTCTGGAAATGCCCATTATTACAGAACCAATCATTTCAGAATCAAGCTATTTCGTTCTGTTTGATTGGTTTTATTTGCATTTTTAATTTTATATTTGCAATGGGTCCGGGACCATTGTCTGCTTTTCTTATTGGGGAGCTTGTTCCGCAGAGTGCAAGATCAGCAGGCAAATACTAGTGTACTACCATCTCATGTGCTACTTTCTCATGTGCTACTTTTTTCTCATGTGCTACCATTGCTCATGTGCTACCATTTCTCAAGTGCTACTTTTTTCTCTTGTGCTACTTTTGCTCATGTGCTACCATTGCTCATGTGCTACTCTTTTCTCATGTGCTACCATTGCTCTTGTGCTACCGTTAATTCGATTTTTGTGTATCATGTACTACCAGATTCCGTAATATTGTGTCATTTGTTACCGTTCAAGCATTGTTTCCCTAGACAGATTCCTGACGACAAAAATCACAAGTAATCTTATCGATTATATTGTTCCCTTCTGAAGTCAAAGCAGCTACATAACAGGCAACATCATGAAAGTAACATTGACTTCTAGGTGAGAGTATGAACAACCAGATTTAACTATGGGAGAAAAAATATGGAGTGCACTAATTTTTTAAGCATTCTTTCCCATTGTCCTGAAAATGTTTGACAATCCGGAATAACATGTATATCTCGGAAATATTCGTTCTTAGTTTTTGTCTCGTGAACTACTCGATATGCCAGTTTATGTCTCATGTACTACTGTTCTCTCCATTTTCTGTCTCATGTGCTACCTTTTTGTGTCTCATGTACTACCTTTTTGTGTCTCATGTGCTACTTCATACTGTAATTTTCGGTCGATCACTGCTCAATTCTCTAGATTCGGAGCAATTATTTTGAATTTACGATATACTATCCCAGTTGGATTAATTTATTTGGAAAAATTCAAGAAAACTGAACTGAGAAAATAAATTTCCAATGAACTACGGTAAATACGTATGTCCGCACACACTGCTGCTTACCGTATTATCACAGACTTATAATTTTCTCGAAAAATTTTTCCAAATAATTTAATCTAACTGGGATAGTATATTGTAAATTCAAAAAAATTGGACCGAATATAGAGAATTGAGCAGTGATCGACCGAAAATTACAGTATGAAGTAGCACATGAGACACAAAAAGGTAGTACATGAGACACAAAAAGGTAGTACATGAGACAGAAAATGGAGAGAACAGTAGTACATGAGACATAAACTGGCATATCGAGTAGTTCACGAGACAAAAACTAAGAACGAATATTTCCGAGATATACATGTTATTCCGGATTGTCAAACATTTTCAGGACAATGGGAAAGAATGCTTAAAAAATTAGTGCACTCCATATTTTTTCTCCCATAGTTAAATCTGGTTGTTCATACTCTCACCTAGAAGTCAATGTTACTTTCATGATGTTGCCTGTTATGTAGCTGCTTTGACTTCAGAAGGGAACAATATAATCGATAAGATTACTTGTGATTTTTGTCGTCAGGAATCTGTCTAGGGAAACAATGTTTGAACGGTAACAAATGACACAATATTACGGAATCTGGTAGTACATGATACACAAAAATCGAAGAAACGGTAGCACAAGAGCAATGGTAGCACATGAGAAAAGAGTAGCACATGAGCAATGGTAGCACATGAGCAAAAGTAGCACAAGAGAAAAAAGTAGCACTTGAGAAATGGTAGCACATGAGCAATGGTAGCACATGAGAAAAAAGTAGCACATGAGAAAGTAGCACATGAGATGGTAGTACACTAGTATTTGCCAGATCAGCATCGTCGGTATGGACTAATGTAGTGATGGCAACGACGTTCGTGAATTTTTCCATTGCACATCGAATCCCAGTATTACAGTCGTTTCATCTGCCTCATTACATACATTTCTTTCAAAAATACTACCTCAGATTTTGTCGCATACATGACTTTTTTCATACTACCTTTGGTGAGTCGCGAGATATCAAGGGAATCGAAAAGATTACACTCCACATGGAAAAAATGTTGGGAGAGTAAGGTTCGCAGTAAACTACTAGTGATCAAAGAATAAAACCGTCATCTTTTTTGGTGTAAAAACGATGAGGAGAACTCGCTCGATACATTTTTCACATAACGTTTTTAAAAACGGCTCCCCCTTAGCTTTTTGAATCCTCGCCAAAATGTTCCTGGAACTTTCTGACACATTCTGGCACGTTACAGTTCAATTTTTCAAAAAAAAGAACTAGAGAGTGGAGTGAAAGACGCATACATCTTTTCTACCGTAATCAACATTTCTACCGTAATCCGAAACGAGTGATAATTTGCGATTACTGTAGCTGTACCCTTCGTACTTTTCACATTCAACTACTTGGAGATGCAGCGTGGCAAACTGCGAGACGTCAAATTACGAGATGTTTTTAGGTTGTCGCCGTATTCATACTTTTCTTCAATCTGCCTGAAACGAAAGGGTGTGCCCTGGAGGATTCAATAAAAACACGGGAAGAGACAGTTATGCTCACTCAAAACTAATCGGCTTCTAATAAAAACAAGTGGAACACATAATCAACATTTACTCGAAAAGTTTTTTCTTGTTGTTCGCTTACAAAGAATAAAGCCGCAAAAACGCGTCTAGAAAATAAATAGTCGGGTCAGTACGTTCATGATGTGAACAGTGTACACAATTGTGTTGAATCCGAAGCAGTCTCTTTGAATACATAATAAACTTTTATTTCTATTTCGATTCAGTTATGGAAGTTCCTTTTCTTCCCCTTGTGTATCTTCTTTCAGAGGCTCAATGGGAGCAGCAACGGTGTTGTCATGTGTTCGGTAAAGGACAGCAAGCATGGCAGTCATAGCAGCAACCAGGCCACAGAACAAAATAAGAATCCAGCTCACGACTTTCAGATACGGAGATACAAACAGGATTACACACGATGCGATGCACTGAAACATCATAGCTCTAAAAATTCTCCCTTTTACTTTTAATTTATACCAGAGGCCTGTCTGGCCACTCTACTGGAGGAAAAACTTGAACTTTCTCAAGGGGGAGCTACATGAAAAATGGTAGTAATTATTGTGGAATTGATTCCTGCGAGTGAACAATCTTAATATGTTAGGGATCAGCTTATAATGGTGTAAGTGTCTACGAGTTGCGTTAGTCAATCGTTTTCGAGAAAAGAGCATAAATGTAACCTGGTAGATACGAGTGAGACTGAATATCTCGGCTCTGTATTCGGGAACAGCAATCTGACACAGTACAGACCTGGTCATTGTGATCGTGAAATCTGCGAATCCCAACAGAAATCCAATAACGATTGACAAATAACGGCTGTAAACTAATTTAAGGCCAACCTTCGGAAAATCCCTCATCGACTAAATCGACTCATTTAAAGTGAGTATAACCTATCATCATGATACTTTAAATCACCTTGGAGTAATCATTACATCAATATCAGTTGTGGGGCGACGCGTTGCTTCATTTGGTACAGAGCAATAAACAAGGACAAGCACACTGCTCATCACAACGAAGTGAATAGCCATCGGAACGACTAGCTTGTATTTATGTAGTTTTTTTATCACTGGCCTTATGAAAATTGCACCTATAAAATGATATCTATAACCGCAGTCATCTTACAGCTTGAACTCACTTAAGAAAGCCGCTAAGCCTGATGAAAGAAGATACAGCGCAATAATGTAAACGTCAGATGCGGTTTCGGAAGTAAAAGATAATGATGTAGGATAAATTCCATACATGAAGGAAACCATACATCCCATATAGGTATATATGAATATGAGTAATGAAGTGTTGATGTGAGTGAACGAGTCAATGAATCTTTCTGAATGGAGATTTTTTTGTGAAATTACTATATATTCTGGATCACTTAGTTGTAATCTGATCGAGGGTGTAACTCTGGAGGTGTTGAGCGCGATAGAGTCGAACTGTTTTGTGGGTAGCATTGAAAATAAAACGACAGACACTACAGTCAAAGCCATCAAAGAGAAGTAGATAACTTGCACAACATGCTCGTCGAAGTTCAAAAAATGGCCATCGAATGTATGCGGAACGAAGTGGAAGATGAGAAGCATTGTAACTCCTCCGAACAGTAGACTTGTGTGTCCGAGACCAGTCTCAAGAGCGGAGTTCGAGTCGATAGTTCGACGAGATGAATGTTCGGCGAGATACACCCCCTCTGCGTTATTATATACTGAAATCACCATGTAACAGTTTCTTCTTTGACTGTTTGAGGCTCTTTTTGCTAAAATTTTCTTCAAAACTTACATGCATATGCAAATCCCAACAACAGTTGTGAACAGTAAAAAACTAAAGCATTTACATGAATGTAGGCACTGTAACAAACAGCAAAAAGTATTGCTGAGAGGACCAGCATAGTCTTCGAAGAAATATAGTATTGAATAGTTGCAGTGAAAAGGGAAAAAAATGCGAACGAGATATAATGGATGGCTTGTCTGGAAATATATTGGTAATGAGAGAAGAAAAAAAAATAAAATTCACCCGTAATATCCTGCATACTCACTAATTCGTTCCGGATTTCTTGTGCTCACAGAGTGTAACACACTTTCTGCCATCATGGCTTGAGCATCGTATCCCAAGAACATAAAAGTAGTACCAAGTGACATCATGAAAATAGATATGAGCTCATGCCGGCGAGGTGTTAGTTTCATCATCATGAAGTTGAATGCGAGACACCTTCAGATTGCGAGACAGCTGTTCAAAGTTGAAATGAATTTTTACTGTTTTCGAAAATTGGACAGTGAAAGGCGGACTGTATCACTCTTTGTTTCGTCTACTGTGTTTTCATCCAGTTGGACCGGGTCATTAATCATGTTTCCCGAATCAGATGTTTTCTACTGTCAAAGCGGGAAGTAACTTAAACATCTTTACGTAACGGAACTTCAAAAAAAAGGAACTGAAAACCAGAGTTGTCACAGGTCGGGCCGGCGAGAAAATTTCAACTTTTTCGGAATTCAAACTGAAAAATAAGGGAACGGGCTGGGCTAATTTAGTTTAGAGAGATATTGCATCGGTACGACCAGCGCCGGCCCTGAAAAAGTGGGATACAAAAATCCCCTGCTCCAGCTCATTTTTTTTCTTATTGAGACATCAATCAAGCTGGATAACGTATAAATTCGCCATTGAATGCTAATTGTTGATTGGCATCGGCTGAGCAAGATGGCTTGAAATGATCCGATGGGAAGAATAAACTGTTGTTTCATCTGGTTCCAATCCATCCCGTCCAAACATTCCTTGTTACTCTCAGCAAAACTCCAATTCTTTTACACTTCCAGATTTCTCGTTGTTAGAATGGCTTTGCAAGAGTATACAGAGTATACAGATAGGTAGGTTGTTTTTATTTTTGAAACAGTTAACTATTTTGATTTCTTTCTTGGCCCAACCCGTTAGATTTTCTAGGAGGTTTTTCTCAGAGTTGCAGATCACGACCCAACATAACGGGCCGTTCTGTTGAGAATTTTCCGAGGACTCTCACTCATAAATGTTTGTAAGTAGTTTTGAAATGTAAATAGTTTCAAATTGTTTAAGGTTTTTGCGTGTGAGTCTTGATACCATTCGATTGTAGTTCCCAACATACTTTGGTTAAAAATGTATATTCGCAAGAAGAACATCCGAATATCCCACCTTTTTAAAAAATGTAGCTTCCCCTTAGGAAATTTAAACTTCTCACTTCAGTTGTATGGCCGCAAGAGCTAATTGAAAACTACAGAAAAGGGCCTAATCAGAAACTACAAACATGATCAAATACTATAGTCTACAGAAACGCAAGGTTAAAGACAGTGATACACAGACAAACACAGTTGAAACCACTGCTACAGTACCTCCTCCGTTCGCTGCGGGACCACGCAGCGTGTGCTTGCGAGATGACACAGTGTCGCGCGCCTATATTTATCGGTTTGCGTTCTGTTGTTCAAAAAGTCTCAAAATTACGCAAACACCGCAGACACGAGAGAGTGTGGCGAATGAACAGACGCAGCGCGGACCATGCCTGCCATCTCTTAATTCGCCACACTCTCTCGTGTGTTTGCGTACTTCGCGGACAGATTAGGTACGGTAACAGTGGTTTCAACTGTGACAGTGAAACACTTACAGTACCTGCATATCTTCCTTCAAAGTGTGAAATGTAAAATTCTCATCCCACCATTCGAAAGATCTTAAAAAGCTTAATATTGTGTTTGTCAATGCAATTTTTTTGTAGGTCTTAGCACGATGAAGTTAAAGTCATTTCCGTTTGAGTTCCGGATTCCATTCCGTTCAACACTGGTTTCACTATTCCTCTGAACACGCTGCCCTAGGTTTCATTTCCCCCTGGGAGCACCTTCTGATTAGCAAATGGATGTTTGCGGTGGTTTAACTAGACACATCCTGCCATCAAAGACAGCTCCAATCAGATGAGCATTGTTTTCTCATGTCAAAAAGAGGGAGGGGGTGCCTACTTGAAATAAGTTTGTTTAAAAACAAGCTAGAGGCGTGGAAAAATTTAGCGCACAAGGAGCGACCCTTTAAAAATAAGTGCAAGTATTTTTAATTATCGATTTTAGGCCAAAATTAATATTCCTGTGCCCGTTACTTATTTTTAAAGCGTCGCTCCTTGTGCGCTGAGTTTTCCCAAGGCCTCCACTTAGTATTAAAGCAAGCTTATTTCAAGTTGGCACCCCCCCCCCCACCCCTTTAAATTGAAAAACGAGTGCTACGCTCTAGAAAAATTCTTATTAACTAAGAGACTCCAGATTTGCTTTCTTATGAATTATCTTTATTCTTCATTATCGTGATCATAGTGAAGGGGTTCTATAATTTCCGAAGTAGCAAATCGAGTTGTGGCAAAAAATTTGTTCGGCCCGGCCGAGATATTGAGCCCCAGGCGAAGGTTCCCTCTCTCGAAATTCCGAATACCCACGAAAGTTCGGAGTTGTGACAGGTCGAGAGGGTCTGGGCCGAAGTCCTGGTTCCCAAAGCTCCGCCAACCTCAGTTCGTCCGGCACTTAGCTTTAATAAAAATATGAAAACTCTAACACGTCTACAAATTTTTAGGTCATGGAATATTACTTTTTGGTTCCAGCTTACCATTTTTCTCCTAGTCTCGAGGCATTTTCCGCATGAGAAGCGCCAAGTCGCTTAGAGCGAAAAATTACTAGATCGGGTCGGCAAGAGCTCAACATTCGTTTTGTTCAAATATTCGAGTTCTTTGAAATGTAATTCAAGTTTTTCACTAGCTTTGTCAACGAATTTTAGTGTTCCACTTCAACAACCCAACTCTGTTTCAGCATTGTTTTTTTGCAATCAGACATCCAGTTTCACCTCTAATAAGCACTTCCAAATTCCTATTGATTTGAAATATAATACTGGTACCCAGGGCACTTGAAAAACATATTTTATATTTCTTATAAGTACTAGATTTTCATGGAGCTAGTTTGACGTTTAGTAGGTCGACTGGTGCTCGTTTGTCTTCAGGAAGTCTATTCACGTTCCCTGCAAGCGTTGACGTGCTGAGCTGAGCACATGCTTTAGTTCACCTTTCAGAAAGTCAGAGCACTGCTAGAAATCCTCCTTGCTGAAGTGTATGCTATTTGATGAACTTTTTCAGTATCATTTGATCAATATGTACAAATAGCCCAATGTTTTTAGAACAGTAACTTAGAGAAGCTTTCTCTCCCAGAGCTCGCTGACTAGTCTTTCACAAAGGCGCATATATTTTATGACTTCTCCTTTTCCTCAACGTAATAATTCTGGAGTATTTCTCTATTTCTTCACTTGAGTATGAATACAGAGAGCTTCAGCAACAATTCAACATATAAATTTTTTGTAACTGAAATAAGTTAAAGTAGCTGCACTGAATGTTATGCAAAAGGAGCTATTACATAGATACCAAGTTTGATTTTCTTTCTAATTCGTCAAAAGAACTTTATAGGCTTGCACTCGGCGAGGAAAACGAGAGTTTCATTTCTGCGTACAATCAGTCTGGAAAAAAAACAGGAAATACACGTCATCAAGTTTCACATCATCGAAGTAACATGCAACTTGATTGGGTGAAAAAAGCTGGAAGAAAGGTGAGAGTAAAACTAATTTCCTACTTTCAAAAGTATATTTCCCTTGGGAATGACCCGTTTTACACAATAGTATGGATGAAACCTTATTCATATTCCTATTTTCTCTCGTTCTTTCATGTAGTAATCATGATTACCGTAAACCCTATGAAAGTCCTTGATTTAGTGAACGAATAACTACCAAACAGATTGGACCAGTTTGTTTTCAAGCTCAGAATCACCTGAAAGAAGGCTCTTTTCATAATCACCTGAAAGAAGGCTCTCTAAGATTCTAAAGTTTTATTTTTTCTCATCAAATATCGTTTAGAATTGAAAACTGAAAAAAAGCTTGTTTTTGTATATGGCACGCTATTGTGAACTGCGATTCAATTACTTATTCATTTGATTTCGTGCCCATTTTGTTGAATTTTGTGTCTCAAGTACCCTTTTTCCTTATATTGTTCAATTCTTAGTCAAAATCTATCATTCGATCTCAAAAAGGTTGAGTTTGTTACTTGATCTCAAAAACAATCAGATAAGTTTGATGATCAAACAAGAAGGATGATGAAAAAGGGACCACATGGTTTAATGATACTGGAAAAGTAAAAAAACATGAAACTAACACTCAAGAAATCTGTTTTTCAAAATGAAGGGCAAACATTACAAAAGGTTACAAATGAAAGGTGGATATGTCAAAACAAATGATTTACAGGCTACTCCTCTCTTTGTGCACTTCTTCATGATAGTCAGTGTTGGAGCTTATGCCATATTTGGAGCGCTAGTGATGAGAAACCTGGAATCAAAAACAGTGACGACAATTGCAACGAAGGAGAGCATCCAGCAGTCTGCACATATATTTTTGCCTGGTGCGCTTGTTGTAAAATTTTTTAAGGAGGTGACAGCTCGAAATGAGTTTTCTTTGAAATAAACCAAAGGCATGGGGAAACACAGCGCACAATGTGCGACATTTCCAAATGTTTAGATACATGCAAGTATTTTCAGAGTTGCATATCACGGGCCGACGGGCCTGCGGTTTTTCGAACATAACAAATTTCAGAAAAATGCTTATATTATCGGATTTTTTTGAATGCAATGCGGAAATTTTTTTTTCGAAATGTCGATTTACGGGTTGGTCCCGCCACGAAGAGAAAGAGACGCAGACGACGAGAAATGAAATTTCTTCAATTTTTTCAAATTTTTTCATTTCTGGTCGTCTGCGCCTCTTTCTCTTCGTGGCGGGACCAACCCGTAAATCGACATTTCGAAAAAAAAAATTTTCGCAGCGTATTGAATTCAAAAAAATCCGATAATAAGTCAGGGAAAGAAGAATAGTTTTGCTTTCTCCGGGTAAATTTTTTTCAAATTGGCTTTTGAAATACCTACATTTTAAAGTTTCGATTGACTTATAAACATTTTTCTGGGATTTTTAATGTTCAAAAAACCACCGGCCCGTCGGCCCGTGATTCGCAACTCTGAGTATTTTTGACTATTATTTATAGGCGCACGACACCATGTCACCTCGCAGACCCGCCGCTGCGTGGTCTCGAAAAGAAAAAAAAAACAAAATTAGTCATGCGCCTTTCAACTCTTTGACCTACGATATGAATTTATGAACTGTTTTTGGAAACCGTAGCCCAAAGAGTTTAAAGGCGCATGACTAATTTTTTTTTGTTTAAAACCTCAGTCGGAATAAAAATAGAAACAAATTGAAACAATTTTTAAAAAATCAGAGCAGCTCTTGTGAGCCGGGGCGAGCCGATTTCTGAAAAGTGGCGATGAAGAGACGACAGGCGTCGTGACTTTCGTCTCTCAATTTTCCACTCTCTTTTCTCTCCTCGCGGTATTTGCAGACTCCTTCCTAATGTAGGAAGCAAACACCGTGAACCGATAAAAGAAGGCCCCGAAGTTCAACTTACATCTTCAAAAATAAGATTATCATCAAAAAGCTGGAAACTACAAAAAAAGAAAAGATTTCCGTTGATTATGTTCCTAGTTGACAACTTTCTCATAACTCTGCTAGTCTCAGAGATATTTCGGCTTGAAGTTCCCCACCAGGGGGCTATTATAGGTTTTATGGGAATTCGCCCATTACGGACACATATATTCCATCTAAAATTAAGGACAACATAACACAACACGTAGAGTGGATTTGAGACATAGAAGACGAAGAAGGTACAACGAAACTTCAGAAAATGGGTTTGAAGCGTGAGTTGAAGTTCATTTAAATACAAGTATTATTTGCCAGTAAAAAGTTTGAGATGAGTGGAATTTCATTCCATGTCCATTTCAGTCACTTCGGCCCGGTGGGCCGGGCCGGGCCGGAGAAATCGGAGGGCTCCGTTTTTGATGGGCGGAAGCAGCCTCTCAAAATTGGAGAGCCCTTCTTAGCTTTTCAAAAACGGGCTGGGCCCGGGCCGGGCCGAGTTTTCGCTCAATGGGCTCTCTAAAAAAACACGGCCCGGCCCAGCCCGAAAATCGCAAGTCTGAAAATAAGTTTACTGAAAGGGGGGCTGCCAACGAAATAAGTTTGCTTAAAAAGAAACTAGAGGGGTGGGAAAATACAGCACACAAAGAGCGACGTATTAAAAATAAGTGCAAGAATTTTTAATTATCGATTTTAGGCCAAAGTTAATATTTCTGTGGCCGTGGCCTAACTGCTGCTTTTCGCGGGAATTCTTCGTGGCCGAATAAAACAAATCAATCGGTATCGCGCATATGCGCAACGAAATCAGGGTTTCTAGGTCACGGCCACAGGAATATTAATTTTAGCCCAAAATCGATAATTAAAAACACTTTTACTCAATTTTGAAGCGTCGCACCTTGTGCGCTAGATTTTCCCACGCCTCTAATTTATTTTTAAAGAGGGGGGGGGGGGGGGGGGGGTGCCAACTTGAAAAAAGTTTGCTTAAAAAGAAACTAGAGAGGTGGGAAAATGCAGTGCACAAGGTGCGACGCTTTAAAAATAAGTAAAAGTATTTTTTATTATCGATTCCAAAATTAATATTCCTGCGGCCGTGACCTAGAAACCCTAATTTTGTTGCGCCCCTATGCGCGATACCAATTGATTTGTATTATTTGGCCGCTCGATGCTCTGCCTACAGACACGTCTTTTCGCGAAGAAATCTCGAAAATGCATCGAGGCCGCGCGAAGATGTCTCGCGAAAAGCAAACTTTGGCCTGATATTGATAATTAAAACACTTACACTTGCTTGTAGAGCTTCGCTCCGAGTGCGTTGTGTTTTCCCACCACGCCTCTAGTTTTTATTAAAGCAAACTCATTTCAAGTTGCCCCCCCCCCCCCCCCCCCCCTCTTTAAGCATTCGATATTTAGAGTCTCTTCCTCGAAGAAGATTTTTGATCAAAGATGAGAAAAATCGGAACCTTCGGAAAAATGAATTTACAGAAAGTTGGAATCTCGAGTAAAACGAGCAGCCGCGCATGTGATGAGGAGCCGGAAATGTGTCATCAATATAATCAAGGTTGATTTTTGTCGGTCAATTTAAAGTATGGGTCGGCAGAGGTGTCCGAAACCAATCTTCTTTGGAATAAGTATTTGAAAAACACATCATAGGCAGTTCACGGGAAGTGACATTGCGGCCAGTACTCTTCGATAGATATCGATAGATATCGTGCAGAGGCGCGCAACGAATTAGAGTATCCAGGCCAGGGCCACAGGAGCATCAATTTTGGTTAAATGTCGATTACTAAAACGCCTTGCACTGCTTCTTGAAGCGTCGCACCTCGAACGCGTTTATATTACAAGTAGGGTTGGCAAATGGGGCGGGGGCGCCGCCCCATTTGCCGCCCCGGAAAGGGGGCGCCCAGAGCGGGGTTCGATTAGATTTAAAGTTCGATTAGATTGAATGAAAAAGATTTGGAAGCTAGGTGTAGCCGGGGGGTTGAGGCCGGACTCGAACTCGTGACCTCTCGGTTACCAGCGGCCACCACTACCGACTGAGCTACCGACCCCCAGTACAGACAATCCCACCGAATGGGGGTGGGCCAGGCGGGGCGCCCCTTTTCCAACCCTAAGTAAACCCTATTTTAGAGGATGTCAACTGTGGAGTGCGCTGTGGACCAGTTAGACGAAACGTTGGTGAAATCCTTAGATGAGTGTTATCATGTCGCTATTGAACACAATTCACATTTAAATCATGTTCTTTACGCCAACAGCAGAGAAGAAATTGAATCAGTCGGCGAAGATTCAGAGGAAGAAGTAGTAGAATGGTCTTTCATGGATTCACTTCTATTCGCTTTTACAGTGATAACAACAATAGGTGAAATTATTATCTGAGTATCATTTTTCTGGTGACTTTATTTGAGTTTAGGTTATGGAAATGTAGCACCACGTACATTCGGAGGCAGGCTTTTCGTCATTGGTTATGGCTTAGTGGGAATTCCATTCACTCTTCTCGCGATTGCCGATCTCGGAAAGTTCATCTCCGAAATGATGGTTTTGACGAAGAAATCACTCAAGAAAACATGGAAGTGAGGAATATTTCAGTATAAATTTCTTTTAAAACTTTGCCAGGGCTATACCTGGAAAATAAAAAAAGAATGTTTAAAACTTTGCCTGGCCAAACCTCCTCCGAAAAAAGATTAGTAACTTTAGAAGTCTTTAGAACATGATCCACACCCTGCCCGAGAAAAAATTTGCATCCGCCAGTCGGTAAATTTGCAACTCTGAAAACTGACTGGTTTTGAGACGGCAAAGGTTTTTTTCAGAGTTGTGATTTTCCGGCCCGGCCCGTATTATCGGATTTTTTTGAATGCAATACGCTGACGGGCCCAAATGAAAAATTTCTCGGCCCGTTGGGCCCGTGGTAGTACTAACTTTTTCAAAAGTAACTTTGTAAGGCAATTTTTGCTGATCAATTTTCAAATAAAGGGGACAAAATTCGAAAAAAACTTCAAGAAAATTTATGCAGTGGGGCGCGTTTGCTATACTCTGAAATCGGAGGGCTCCGCTTTTGATGGGCGGAAGCAGCCTCTCAAAATTGGAGAGCACCTACTTCGCTTTTCAAAAACGGGCTGGGCCCGGGCCGGGCCGAGTTTTCGCTCGATGGGCCCGGGCTCTAAAAAAACACGGCCCAGCCCGAAAATCGCAAGTCTGGCTTAAAGGGGGGGGGGGGGTGCCAACTTGAACAAAGTTTGCTTTAATACAAACTAGAGGGGTGGGAAAATTCAGCGCACAAGGAGCGACGCTTTAAAAATAAGTGCAAGTATTTTTAATTATCGATTTTAGGCCAAAATTAATATTCCTGTGGCCGTGGCCTAACTGCTGCTTTTCGCGGGAATTCGAAAGAAAAAACCCAAATTTCGTTGCGCGCCTATGCGCGATATCGATTGATTTGCGATATTTTTCGGCCGCTCGATGCTCCGCGTCGAATCAAAAACGACGCAAAATGAGCTTTTTTAAACGACGCGTCGAATCAGAAACGACTTTAAATGAGCTTTTTTGAATCACGCGTCGAATTAAAATCGACGCAAAATGAGCCTTTTCAAATCACGCGTCAAATCAGAAAAGCGTTGCAATGAAGAAAAATGACTCAACGCAAAACGTCAAAGGCAACGCAAACGTCAAATGACTCAACGCAAAACGTCAAAGGTTTGAAAATTATGCTGCGGTCCCTAGTCAAAGCTCATTGAAAATGAGCTTTGAAGATTTTTATTCGGAACCCTAGCTTACAGACACGTCTTTTCGCAAAGAAATCTCGAAAATTCATCGAGGCCGCGCGAAGAATTCCCGCGAAAAGCAGCTGTTAGGTCACGGCCACAGGAATATTAATTTTGGCCTAAAATCGATAATTAAAAATACTTGCACTTATTTTTAAAGCGTCGCTCCTTGTGCGCTGAATTTTCCCACCTCTCTAGTTTCTTTTTAAGCAAACATATTTCAAGTTGGCACCCCCCCCCCCCCGCCTTTAAAAATGTCTGTTTGGGCCTTTGAAAGTTCGATTAGATTAAATATTAAAGACTTGGAGGCTAGGTGAGTTGAGGATGGACTCGAACTCGTGACCTCTCGGTCGCCAGCGGCCACCACTACCTACTGAGCTCCAGATCAGGTATACCTATAATTCCATAGGATTATAATCCCACCCAACCAGAGTTCTGATTTTCCGGCCCGGGTCGGGCCGGCGTGCCGGGCCGGTGAAAAATTTTGCCCGGCCCGGCATTGAACAAATTTAAATTTTTTCGAAAATTTTTTTTCCAAAAATTTTTACTTTTTTTATTATTCCTACCCATTTTCACTAGTTAATGAATAATTATGTTCTCAAATGAGAAAGTTAAGTCAAAATGGCAGGTTTTCATGAAAAATCTACGAGGAATATTGAAAAAATGAAAATTCCTAAAGCTTAATATCGGCCCGGTCGGCCTGGGTCGGCCCGGCCCGTAACAACTCTGCACCCAACAGGAGCAGCCCCCCAAGGCGGGGCCTATGTTCCAAGGGGGCAAATTTTCAGGGGGCATTGTTCAGAGGGGGCAAAAAATTGGAGAGGGCATCCGGGGGGCATCTTTCACATTGAAGATTAGGGGGCATTCAGGGGGCATCCAGGGGCGTTCAGAGAGGGGGCATCTCGATTGGTTTTTGAGAGGGGGCATCCAGGGGGCGTTCGGAGAGGGGGCATCTCGATTGGTTTTTGAGAGGGGGCATCCAAGGGGCATCTTTCAAATTGAAGTTTAAGGGGCATAAAGGGGGCATGCTCATAGCCTATGAGTCATAAGGGCCTACCAGAATCGTTTTTCGGAGGGGGACATGAAAGGGACATTCTTGGATAGAGCGTTATACGCTATCCGAGTATTTACCAACAAAAAAAAGTAACAATAACAGAGAAACAGTGGTAAAAGAGAAAAAAAAAACCGATGAAAGCGCGGAAAAAAGAGCAAAGGCTATAAAAACGCCTTCTTGATTGTCATCGTTGACCGCTCGGATAGCGTATAACGCTCTATCCAAGAATGTCCCCTTGATGTCCCCACTGAAAAACGATTCTGGTAAGCCCTTATGACTCATAGGCTATGAGAATGCCCCCTTTATGCCCCCTAAACTTCAATTTGAAAGATGCCCTCTGGATGCCCCCTCTCCGAACGCCCCCTGTATGCCCCCTGGATGCCCCCTAATCTTCAATGTGAAAGATGCCCCCCGGATGCCCCTCTTAACAATGCCCCCTCTGAACAGGATGCCCCTAAAAATTTGGCAATTACTCATTGACTACGGTATTAATGACTACAGTACTCAATGACTTTTTTACTCAATGACTTTGTGCGCTCAATGACTACTATTTCTCAATGACTTCAAACTTGCTCAATGACTATATGGGCTCAATGACTACTATTTCTCAGTGACTTCGAAATTTGCTCAATGACTTCATGTGCTCATTGACTTCAAATTTTTAAAGTATTGAAATAACAAAAACAAATCATATGCAGAAAAAAGTAAAAACGACTGAAAAGAATCTGATAATGAAAAAATAATGAGTCGATACATGCGTTTTGAAGCATGAACATGTTTTCAGAATGTTAAAACGGTATACACAACCACTTTAAAAACATACGCGCAACTCATCCCGAAAAACTTGAATTTATTGAGCACATGAAGCAAATTTGAAGTCATTGAGCACATGAAGTCATTGAGCAAATTTCGAAGTCACTGAGAAATAGTAGTCATTGAGCGCATATAGTCATTGAGCAAGTTTGAAGTCATTGAGAAATAGTAGTCATTGAGCGCACAAAGTCATTGAGTAAAAAAGTCATTGAGTACTGTAGTCATTAATACTGTAGTCAATGAGTAATTGCCTAAAAATTTGCCCATCGGAACATGGGCCTCAAGGCGGGGCGCATTCTAGCCAGCCCTAATGTTAGGGCGTAACTCTATTTTTCAAGATTCTTGTTTTCAAATAAGCTTCTTGTATAGGTTTTGCAGTTTCAGGTGACCCTTTCTAAAAAAATATGTGGTTTCAGAATAGTTAACGAAGTTTGGTATCCCAAAACGATTTTTTCACGATACCCGAAAGTAATTGTTGGAAAAACCATACCAGAAGCTGATATAGAAGAACAAATTTTGGATCAAGACTTTGGAAATGTAGAACCACCAGAGGACGACGAAGACCTAACAGAAACTGAAGCCACTTCACTGTTTCTTTTATTCCTAGTATATCTCGCTTTCGGTGGAATAATGCTTGCGGCTTATGAGCCTGATATGGATTTTTTCAAAGCTGTTTACTTCAATTTTGTTACTTTGACATCTATTGGACTCGGTGATATCGTTCCTAGGAGGTATTCAAATTACAATTCCCAGAAAAAATAATAACTTGTAGCGAAACATATATGCTTATTACAATAATTTACATTGCCGTAGGACTTGCATTGACTACAATCGCAATTGAAATAGCCGCAGATGCATTGAAGAAACTGCATTACTTTGGCAGAAAAATTGAAAACGTCGGAAACGTTGCAATTTGGTTTGGCGGAAAAAAGTAAGAAGTTAACATTTTGAGCAAAGTTGCCACGACCCGGGCCGGGTCGACTTCCCGATCCTTCGGTCCGTCCGGGCGTGGGTGTCACAAGCTCCGTCCCTTTTTGAAAGCCTACCGCGCGGTGTGATTTTTATGATTAAATCATTTTTCTGCTCAGAAGTCGTTGAAAAGAATTGAAAAAGTGGAAGAATCCGATAAAATTAGGTGAGAATGGATTTCCCACACATTTTTTATATATTTCTGAGCTGAAATAGGGAAAATTCAATAAAAAACAACGTGGGCAGTCGCAAAGTAGGAGGGGTTGTTACGCCCACTAATTCAAAATCTCGTTTGAAAACAAGGGGCAACATTTTTTGACCGATGACAAGTATTCTACAGTAATCAGAGTTACTGGCCAAAAGCGACCGATAAAAGATTTAAGAAGAGAATAAATTTTTTAAATTTATCAGATATGCATTATGGTTGGTCATATTCGGCATTTTTTTCAAACCAGTTTGACCCAAACTCTAATTGTAATAACTTGAAGAATAACGATGAAAGCACTCGTGAAAAACCTCGGAGATCAGTTCAATCTCCCTTCAACAGTCGTGAAGAGCTTAAATTTGGACACCTTCGTTGAACAAGCAATAAAAGTTGAAGAGGGGGAAATTGAAACACTACGCCCACCCCCATTCGAGCCCAGTCCTGAGAAATTTGATGCTGAATTTGCTGACGAACCTGGTAAGTCATGAATCACCACAGTTGATTGTTTTCTTAGCTCTCACCAAGTTGTGTGCTTTTGACGTGAACTCAGAAATCGAGTGGATTCGTGCTCCGACACCCTCATCTTCATCTCCTTCCATGTCTCCAGAACTTGTTCATCGACAAAGTTTTTCTTCAAAGCGACACGTAGTCCCTGAGAAGATGCCTAGTCCTTCTCCTTCTGTTAGCTCTTTGGCAGTTGCCACACCCTCCCCTGATGAATCGGAAGACGAAGGTAAACGCCTGTCTATCAGTTAGATTAATAAGTTTTGAAGAATTAGCTTTTTCGGTTTTCGATTTCTTTATTTTCCCTGACTGAACGGATTAAAAAGTTGCAGAACTGGTTCTCCCATCTTCCGCGTCTAGCCCAATCAGAGAACTAACGCCTACTCCGAGGAATGAGAATGAACCGCATGTTTCTGATTCGACTCCCGAAGAGACTATTCCGGTTCAAGCTTCTGAACCTATTCAAAAAAGTAAGAAGTCATTCATAAGCGGCTGCCAAATGGCTGGGGGGGGGGGCACGGGATTTCACAGCGTGAGCCTACCATAAGCTCAGCGAAAAAATTCGGGCCCGCTCTACAAACTTTTTGTAGTGTAAATGTCGTTAATGATGTCCGATATTCGCGGCGTGGGTCTCGCCACGAAAAAGTCAGTCTCTCGAACGTAGACATCGGGCTATTATTTTGATGACTCGCGTTTTTCCTCGTGGTATGCACCGGACCGCGCCTGAAAAAAACCCCGCCCAGGGAGTTCTTCTAGAAAAGAGGGCATCCAAAGAAACTTTTTAAAAGAGGGTTTTTGAAGTAATTCATGGTACGGTTGGCAAGGGGACGCCCCGCCTCGAGAGGGCCCGCCCCCGTTCGGTGGGATTGCCTGTACTGGGGGTCGGTAGCTCAGTCGGTAGTGGTGGCCGCTGGCAACCGAGAGGCCACGAGTTCGAGTCCGCCCCGCCCCCCCCCATTTGCCAACTCTAATTCATGGGACACGCGACGGTTTTATCAGTTTTTTACCCGGAATCCCAATGACGCTCCGTTGACCGGGTCTCGCATGGAAGAAGCATGACCAATGAGTTCTAGGCGTCCGACTTTTTTTGGTTCCCATACTTTATTTTCGGCCCCCCTTAGCGGAACATCTGGGGCGTTCACAACGGTAAAATATTTTCCCATCGGTGTTATTTTTTCAAAATAGATTGCTCCTTATTTTCGAAAAAAAATTTTTCAATGAGCGTGGCAAGTTTCTCTCCCTTCTCACAACTCTGTCGCACAGCATCTTTTTTTCAACCTTATTTGCTTCTCGCTCAAATAAAATTTAAAAATGTATGGAAAGTCCAATAATTTGAAGATGAAAAGAACGCCTCCCGGCAGACTTGTGAAAGGGGGGCGGAGCTTGTCACGCCCATTTTTCAAATCTCGTTTTAAAATAAGAGGGGCTTGGCCCGGCCCGCGACAAGTCTGGGGAAACATTTTTTTACAGATGATATTTTAAAATTCAGAGAAAAGGGATTGTGCAAAATTGCTTGAAAATTATCGAAAAGGTCTCGCTATTCGAAACTTTGGGATGAATTAATCAATAAAATTTCGGGCCGGTAGACGCTGGCTCGAGACGTGGTAGTGAAAGAGAAAAAGTAGTGAAAAAGAAATCTCAGAAAAAGTAGTAAATAATATTTCTCTCATCATAAATAGAGTCGGAACAGGAAAGTCTCTCTGGGTTCACCCTCTAGTTTCTTGTCCCTTCGACTCTGCGAAGCATCCTTCTCTTCTTACATTTCTCGCATGCCTCAAAAGTGCAAGTGATGAAAAACTCTCATATCATAAATTCCAGCTCGGCCACTGACTGCTGCGGAAATCGCAGCTCAAAAACGAAAAGCGTACAGTGAAGAAGCTTGGCGCCGTTACCAGGAATACCAAAAGCAATGGAAGAAGTTCCGGCAAACTCAGAAAACACCAGTCTCCGGACAAATCCCATCCAGCTCAACGTCAAGTACTTCCCAAGTGGCAAAAAATTCAGGAATTTCACCGGAAGATACGAGGTCTTCTACAAGAAGTCAATCTATTAGCTCTGCTGCATCGGGCCGAACATCTAGAGCAGCCACGCCTGAAAGCAAGAAGTCATCCCATCCGAGCAAGCTATCAAAAGGAGAAGAAAAACTGAAATGATAAATATTTCGACTTTTGTTCCCAATACTTTCAACATTAATAAACATATTTAGATAAATTGGACAGATTTTTCGACTTTACTTTTTCCATTTCCAATCAAACTATGAAAAGAACGCGCAAGTATGTATTAACACATTGACGCTGGGACAGCTTTTTGCCCAAACACGATTTTCTGCATTTTTCAGCTATTTTCATGTTTTTTGGCAAGAAAGATTTCAAACTAATAAAATTTTGAAAATTTGGAGGAAGATAAAACGATTCCATCGGAAAACTAGCACATTCGTTACTGAATAACCCCCTCTGAAGATGCCCTCTTCTAAAGATAAGCTAGATGCCCTGTGAACGAAAAGGTGGACCTCTCCGGAAATCGGCCCCGCTCTGATATATCGCCCCCAAGTTTGCTGCCCCCTGAGAACGTCGGCCCTGTGTTTGGATTGGCGCGCTTTCTCAGATCACAATTAAAGTGTCAGCTTTATTCAATTGATAATATGCTTCTGCTTGGGCACGGTGTGGTAATCAAACTCGACCAGCTGTAGCTGATTTCATAGGATGATAATGGAAAACTAGGAATTACTTCAAGTTTTCCTAAACGAATCAGGATGCGAAAAATGCACAATAACGCCGATTTCCGCAGATTCGTGTTAAATTTAATGTAAGCCGGTGGGCAGTTGCTCGGCTAAAGTCTGGGAGTGTAAAGAGAGAGAGAGAGAGAGAGAGAGAGAGAGAGAGAGAGAGATTTCCGAGGGTGTTTCTTCTCGGGGTATGTTTTCAATGTTCAAATGTTCCCTATTTTCTATTTTTGTTTTTAAATAAAATTTTCTCTATGCGCAATTTTCAGTTTTGAAAAATATTTTAGTTTTTTTCAAAAGTTCCAAATGACTCTACACCTGGGATCCTCTACATTTAGTGCCAAACAGTCACCTACATCTACAAAGGGTCACGTTGCAGCCTTACGAGATGTGATGTCTAACAAGCTTGAACTGAAAACACCTTTCCACGGTAACAACTACAATATAAGTTATATTATATAATACCCTTTTTTCAATCATCATAAATATGAATATATATGTTCATTTTTTCCTGGTCCTTCGGCACTGAGTGACAACGTCAAAGAATTACCTCAAAAAAGTGCCATCCGTTCAAAAATGGCAAATACTTTCTCACTACCATCTCTGTCACTACTATTATCTGTTTTTTTTTTTTGAAGTGATCCCGGTACGAGACTCCGAAATAACGGGTCGTGCCACGCCAGGCGTAGTTGTTTAGCGAAATGCTGGGCGCGAGATTCAAAACGAATAAAAATATTCAATCTCTTTTTCCGCAATAATTCCAATTTTCCGCTGTGTTTTCTTGAATAATTTTTTTTGGAACATTAATATTAATTTTGAAGTTTATTATTTTCTTTTTTTTCGAAGTTTCATCAAAAATAATCGATTTCCCGGCGATCAAGCTGGGAAACAATTTTTGAATTGAAAAGTATTATAAAATCGCGGTCTGTTGTTAGGTGGTGAACAAGAACGGTGTTTGCGGACCTGAGCGACTGTCTACCGTAGTTTTGGTTCTTGCCGAAATGTTGTCGATTTACGGACGCCGTTACACAATCTCAAACCGATTTTTTTTTGTTTTTTCTCGTTTTTTTTCAATAAATTGCATATTTCAGCGATCAAAGCAACGTGTTGTCGTAAAAAAGGGGAAAATTTCGATAAAATGTGTTGTGTTTCGATGGAATTTTAGGCACTTTCTAAAGTTTCGCTGAAAAATCGATAAATTGGTGAAATGTTGTCAGAATTTGGTTTAGTTTTCGAAATTACGGCACCGATGAGATTGTGTAACGGCGCCCGTAAATCGACAACATTTCGGCTCTTCCACTCAAGAACCAAAACTACGGTATACACTCGCTCAGGTCCGCAAACACCGTTCTTGTTCACCACCTAACAACAGACCGCGATTTTATAATATGTTTAAAAAAATTATTTAAGAAAACACAGCGAAAAATTGAAAATATTGCGGAAAAGATATTGAAAAATTTTGTTCATTTCAAATTTCGCGGGCCGAATATTTCGCTAAACAACTCGTGGCATGGCGAGACCCGTTATTTTGGAGTCTCGTACCGGGATCACTTCAAAAGAAGATAATATCTCTTTCACTTCCACGTATCTTTCACTCATTTTCCCTAAATTTCTCTTTCACTACCGCGTCTCTTTCACTATTTTTTTTCTCTTTCACCAAAAAAGCCTCCTATTAAAAAACTTGAAATTTTTTGAAAAAATTGTCTGTCTGAATCGAGATGTGCGCTGAAACATAATTGAGCTTTCGCAATAAGGCACAAAACGGTATTATAGGCGGGCGAAACCATATCACCTCGCAGAGAGCTAACAGAGGAAGTACTGTAACAGTCGTTTCAACTATTATAAAATCGCGGTCTGTTTTTAGGTGGTGAACAAGAACGGTGTTTGCGGACCTGAGCGACTGTCTACCGTAGTTTTGGTTCTTGAGTGGGAGAGCCGAAATGTTGTCGATTTATGGGCGCATCGGTACCGTAATTTCGAAAACTAAACCGATTTTTCTTGTTTTTTTCTCGTTTTTTTCAATAAATTGCATATTTCAGCGATCAAAGCAACGTGTTGTTGTAAAAAGGGGAAGATTTTGATAAAATGTGTTGTGTTTCGATGAAATTTTAGGCACTTTCTAAAGTTTCGCTGAAAAATCGATAAATTGGTGAAATTTTGTCAGAATTTGGTCGTCGTACGTTGTGTAACGGCGCCCGTAAATCGACAACATTTCGGCTCTTCCACTCAAGAACCAAAACTACGGTAGACAGTCGCTCAGGTCCGCAAACACCGTTCTTGTTCACCACCTAACAACAGACCGCGATTTTATAATATGTTTGTTTGTTTTCACTGTCTTGTTGAAAAGACTGTTTCCGTACCTCCTCCGATCGCTGCGAGACCATGCATTGGCGTTTACGCAAGGTGACGCGGTGTCGCGCGCCTATGAATTATAGGCTATAATAATTATGGAAAAATGTGTTAAGAAAGATAAGCTGTATTCTCTAATTTTTATGGCTCTGAGGAGGGCCCTTGGGTTTGAGAAGATGAGTTGCAGACGTTACAACATCACCTTTGTCAGACTCCCTAGCCTTCAACGTCATCGGTTTGCCTAGCCATCTGGACCTCATCTTTTCAAACAAAGCGGCCCTCTTCAAGGCCGTTAGAGAATACAGTTTATCTGTCTCAAATGATTTTTCATAATTACCGTTGTGTGTCTTATTGCGAAACCTCAATTATGTTTCAGCGCACATCTCGATCCAGACAGACACTATTTTTCAAAAACTTCCAAATTTAATAGGAGGCTTTTTGGTGAAAGAGAGAAAAGTAGTGAACGAGACCCGGGAGCGAAAGAGAAAAGAAAGTGAGAGAGAAAGTAGTGAAAGAGATGACTCGTGAAACAGTATCTGCTCACTGTTTTGGGGTTTGCCACACACAGTTTTTTTTCGATTATTCAAAATATTTTTCGCTCTGAAAAAACTCAAGAAAAACTGAAGAACCTAATCTCACCTTACGGTCAATATTCCTGTAGCCGTGGCCTAACTGCTCCTTTTCGCGAAATTTCTTCGTGCGGCCTCGATGCATTTTCGAGCTTTCTTCACGAAACGACGTTTCTGTAGGCGGAGCATCGAGCGGCCGAACAAAATCGCAAATCAATCGATATCGCGCATAGGCGCGCAACGAAATTCGGGTTTCTAGGTCACGGCGACAGGAATATTAGCTTCGGCCTGAAATACTGTGTGTGACTCAAGAAACTGAAAGAAAAATACATTTTTTTTCAGTAGGGGCATCATGTACCAGCAAGTTGACTACAAAATTTGATCAGGATCAAGAAAAGCCCATGATAGGAAGAGTTCTAGACGGACCAGTTAGTCCGGAGAAGTACTTTCAAGGAGTTTGAAACATCTATGTAGACTTCGAAAACAAATAGTACTTGCAGATATCTCCTCCAAATTATGGTGCAATCCAAAAAACTGCGAATACTTCAAGCAGACCGAACTCCGAAGACTTACGATTACCACTTTTACAAGCTAACAAAACATCGAGCGTTTTGAAACCATTCCTAAAAGGGTATAGTAAACTTGAATTTCATAAAAAGTTTATGTATTTAAAAAGGGGGGGGGGGGGGGGGGAGAGGGGTTTGAAGGGTTGGGGTGCCATGTTGAAATAAGCAGACTTGCGCGCCAATGAAAGATTTCTTATTAAAACTTGAAAATTTTTTTAAAAAGTGTCTGTCTGAATCGAGATGTGGGCTGGAACATTATTTAGGTTTCGCTGAAACATAATTTAGGTTTTTTTAGAAAATTTTACTAAGACAGATAAGCTGGATTCTCTAACGTTTATGGCCCCGAAGAGGGCCATTCGGTTTTAGAATATGAGTTCCAGATGACTGGGCAATCCGACGACGTTGAAAGCTGAGCAGTCTGACAAAGGTGATGTTGAAACGTCTGGAACTCATCTTCTCAAACCCAACGGCCCTCTTCAGGGCTCTGAACATTAGGGAATACAGCTTATCTTTCTTAACACACTTTTTCTATAATTATTGCGCGTTTGCAACAGTGGGCGGGGCGACGCGAATTTTTCAGTTGATTTTTTATCATTTGCAGCGCAAAAAAAAATGTTTTTTTCTTCGAAATTGTCCATAGCAATCGTTACTATCTTTACTATACTATTTGCGTAGTTTTGTTTGTCCCGCTGGAAAACTGGAATAACTTCCCAGCCTTTGACCCGATTGATTTGATTTTTTGCATGGGCCCATGGGTCTCGGGACGCTTCTCCCCCATAACATTTTTAGTCAGGTATACGGTAGGATTACGGTGCCTACACTACAAACCGTCATTTTCGACCCCCCTTCAAACTGAACCGATTGACTTCAAACTTCGATGGTGGCATGTTTTGGATGAGGGAAGGTTACTGTGGGAATATCTAAGGGGTAGCATCAGGATTACGGTAGATACGGTAGTCGAAAGTTCGAGATGTCACTTTTTCGAAGAGATATTACTGCCGTCGTGGGGATGGGAGGGCAGGGGAAAGTGGTTGATAGTACTACAGCTACAGTAACCGAAAATTATCGATCGATTCGGATTACGTTAGAAACAGAGATACGAAATATTGTCTGCGTCTCTCACTTTTACGCACTCTCTCGCCTCTTTTTTTAAACGGAGTTTGAACGTGCCAGAAAGGGTCAGAAAGTTCCAGAAACATTTCGGCGGGAATTCAAAAAGCTGAGGGGAGGACCGTTTTGGCGGGAATTCAAAAAGCTGAGGGGAGGACCGTTTTGGCGGGAATTTTAAAAGCTGTGGGGAGGACCGTTTTGGCGGGAATTTTAAAAGCTGTGGGGAGGACCTTTTTGGCGGGAATTTAAAAAGCTGTGGGGAGAACCGTTTTGGCGGGAATTTAAAAAGCTGTGGGGAGGACCGTTTTGGCGGGAGTTTAAAAAGCTGTGGGGAGAACCGTTTCGGCGGGAATTTAAAAAGCTGTGGGGAGGACTTTTTTGGCGGGAATTCAAAAAGCTGAAAAGTTCCCTTCATCGTTTTTCACACCAAAAAGTTACTCTATTCGGAAAGGCCTGCACCAGTCCAAGCGAAAGCCAGCGGGGTGGGCGCGGCGATAGCCGTAGAATGCACCAGTCCAAGCGAAAGCCAGCGGGGTGGGCGCGGCGCTAGCCGTAGAATTATCTAAGGAGTATCATCAAGATTACGGTAGATACGATAGTCGGAAATTCGAAATGTCACTTTTTCGAAGGGGTACTGCTGTCGTGGGGAAGGGAGGGCAGGGGAAAGTGGTTGATAGTGAAGGGTACTGAGAGTACTACAGCTACTGTAACCGGAAATTATCGATCGATTCGGATTACGGTAGAAACGGAGATACGAAAAATCGTCTGCGTCTTTCATTTTCACACACACTCTCTCGCCTCATTTAAAAAAAGAACTTCAACGGGCCAGAAAGGATCAGAATGTTCCAGAAAAATTTCGGTAGGAATTCAAAAAGCTGTCAGGAGCACCGTTTTGGCGGGAATTCAAAAAGCTGGGGAAGACCATTTTGGCGGAAATTCAAAAAGCTGAGAGGAGGACCATTTTGGCGGGAATTCAAAAAGCTGAAGAAGGAAGCACGAGAACTGTTCGAATCTTCACGATTTTCCTACACATTTGAGGGTAAGGTGCAGACTTGCGATTTTCGGGCTGGGTCCGGGCTCAGCCCGGGCCGGGCCGTGTTTTTTTAGAGCCCGGGCCCGGGCCCATTGAGCAAAAACTCGGCCCTGCCCGGGCCCAGCCCGTTTTTAAAAAGCTAAGTAGGTGCTCTCCAATTTTGAGAGGCTGCTTCCGCCCATCAAAATCGGAGCCCTCCGATTTCAGAGTAATGCAAACGCGCCCCACTGCATACATTTTCTTGAAATTTTTTTTCGAATTTTGTCCCCTTTATTTGAAAATCGATCAGCGGAAATTGTCTTACAAAATTACTTTTGAAAAAGTTAGTACTACCACGGGCCCAACGGGCCGGGCCGAGAAATTTTTCATTTGGGCCCGGCCCGGCCCGTCGCAAGTCTGGTAAGGTGAAGGAACAAACCTTCAATTGAAAAATCCGTGAACATTGAATTTAGTTATCTTCGAAAACGTCTCTTCATTTTTTAAAAATTCACGTTAAAAAGTTACTGCATTCGGAAAGGCCTACACCTGTCAAAGCAAAATGAACCCGAGGGTTGAGGACGGACTTGAACTCGTGACCTCTCGATCGCCAGCGGCCACCACTACCGACTGAGCTACCGACCCTCAGTACAGGCAATCCCACCGAACAGGGGTAGGCCCCCTCGAGGCGCGGCGCCCCCTTGCCAACTCTAGTTTTTTCAGAACGGCGTTATTCGCTGGCTGCGGTGTTGATACACCTGAAACATTTGTACTGAAAAATGCGTTTTTTGCATTTTTTGCGAAAACTGGATATCCGAAATTTCGTCCATAGCATTTGAGAAGACCTCAATGAGGAACATTTTGCGACCAAAACCGAACCGATTTCTCAAAAACTGAAGGAGTTGATACATTGTGAAGTTCGCTTTTTTAAGCTCGAGACGGCGGAGAGAGATCGAAAAACAACAGATTTTGCCATCAATTTTGACACATGTGCCCATAAAAGTGTATAAGTATGGAAATGCTCTTTTTTGCCATATTTTTGCTTCTTTTTCTCGAAAAACGATCTCTGAACGTCCACGATATTACTGTGGGGGCCTCGATTTTTTGCGTTGTCGCGAAGTGCGCCAGCAAATCGAGAAACGCGTCACCAACCCTCTTGGCGCACGAAATGTAAAAATTCCGGCCGCAGGGTGCCGTGCAGCGGCGTTTTTGAGAGGTGAAAGGGTGTTGCCTGCCTATTATAATACCGTTGTGTGCATCATTGCGAAACCTCAATTATATTTAAGCTCACATCTCGATCCAGACAGACACTTAAAAAAAACATTTTCAAGTTTTAATAGGAGGTTTTTTGGTGAGAGAAAAAAGTAGTAGGTTGTGAAAAAGAAAGTAGTGAAAGAGATGGTAGGGAAAGAGTATGCCGCCCGAAAGTCGCAAGTCCGGAAATAAGTTTACTTAAAAATAAACTAGAAGCGTGGGAAAATGCAAGGAGCCACGCCTTTTTGCAAAGAAATCTCGAAAATGCACCGAGGGCGCGCGAAGAATTCCCGCGAAAAGCAGTAGTTAGGCCACAACCATAAGAATATTCCAAGTTGCTGTTATGAATTTCTTAGAAATACCTTTTTCAAATCTAAGCTCAACGATTTTAGGGAGTTACGTTTCAAAGCAGACGAAATTGACGATTCTGCTTCCATAATATCATCATGTCTGTCAACTGTGGGAGAATCTTCTGAAATAGCCGCGTATTCGGCTGTTGGAGAGAGAAATCGTTTTGCTGATCGGACTCTAAAACAACTCGTCGAAAATCAATTTTATGATCACAATGACATTGTGAATGACAAATTACGAACTGAATCGCCAGCCTTTGGACAAAGTTATGCAGCAAGAAAACATGAAGGCTCTGTTCATTTGTTTGCCGAAAATTTACTTTCGAAGACGTTTGGCGGAGAAGAAAAAATTCGTGAATATTCCCAGAATATAATTCCGGACACAATGACTTATCCGAAATCCTTTGATCTGGAAAGCTCTCATCTATTGGTGAAGCCGAAGTCACCAGTTCCATACACTACCGCCACAAGTAGTCATTACGGAACTTTGAGAAAACGGTACACATCGGTTGGCACTTCATCAGACTCGTTCATGCTGAAGTTAGGAACAAGCCAACCAGATATAGAGCAAAACGAAGGCTTCGATAAGGAAAAACGCCAAAAAAGATTGAGGTACAGTACCGGCCAAAAAGGTATGCCCCGACAGTTTTTCGAGCATAACAAGGCTCAAACAAAGCTGGCCAGTCTGAAAATTTTACTGTGTATGCAAGTGTGCTAGCAAAAACTTCTGCAAAATGTAATAATAGCACAGCAGTTCAGAAAATCCATGGTTGAGGCATACCTTTTCGGCCGGTTGTATTGTAGATTTTTTCGGCTTGAAACAGGCCAACGTTCCCAGGGGCAACAAACTAGGGGGCAACACGTTCAGAGGGGCAAGTCAGTAACAAATGTGCTTGTTTAATGGGGGCCAAGAAAATGCGAAAATTATGTACATAGAAGCTATCTTTCCGGAAAGAAACGTTATGTATTATCGGTTCGCCGTCTGCATTGGGGAATCCTACGGTTGACAACGAACCGCGGACGCGACCGCGGACGCGTACGTAGAGGACGGTGTATACACCACGCGACGCCGCTTACCGTACTCTGGGCGATGATAATCCCAATGCACACGGCGAACCGATAATATTACACGATCGCGCGAAGCGCGGAGTCCGCGGTTCCGCCCCCTGGCGGGTCTCGAACGGAATCTACAGGTAAAAAACGAATCAAGGTGCCTCCCTTTAAAAACTTTGAACCGCGAAAATTTGAATTCAACACAAAAACTTTAAAGGGACACGCAATTTCACGTCGCGTGACGTCAATAGTTGAAAGTTTGAAGGAAGACAGAACGATTCCATCGAAAACTAGCACATTCGTTACTGACTTGCCCCCTCTGAAGATGCCCCCTTGGAACGAGAGGCTCGATGCCCCCTGTGAACGAAAAAGTCGACCTCTCCAAAAATCAGCCCTGGTAGCCCCCTTGGATTCAATGCCCCCTCTGAACGTGTTGCCCCCTAGTTTGTTGCCCCCTGGGAATATCGGCCGAAGCAAACCGATAACTTCGTTTTCAGTTGTGAGGAAGCTGAGGATTTTTTTTCGAAATCAATCTCTTCCAAATGTGCTGGAGAACGGTCCGCAGCAGAAAAATCATTGGGTGAGTAAAGATGATAAGTATCGAAAAAAATTGGCATCTGGAGTTCGAATTGATGCAGAGCGCCAAAAAAAATAGTGCTATAATAGTCTGTAGCAGTGTGTGAATTTTTTAGTTCTCGACTTTTTCTCCTCTCAAGACTCGAGACGAGACGAGAACGAGATTAACTTTTTCTGAATCAGATACTTTCAATTTTTTCCTACTTTTCCACCACCATTCCAACTTTTCGGCAGGGGCGCCCGACTGGTAGAGTTTATTCCTGAGAAAACCTTCCCCATTTCTAGTCGTACTTTCTGATGATGTGTGTTGTGTCCTTGATTTCAGTTGAGAGTGCAGGTAGAGAGTGATTAGAAGAACCAAGTTTATTGGTGAATAGAGAACTGAGGAACAATGGGGAGAGCTCACTTTTTATACTAATATTAATAAGCTTCTAGAAAGTTCTAGGGATGACTACAGTATTCTAGTGTGGCGAGAGAGAGAGACGCAGAGACATCCCAGTGAGAGAGTGTGTGCCCATGAGAGAGGAAAAGATAGAGAGAAAGTTGTGGGCGCGCCTGGAAGGCTCAACGAGGTTCTGGAATGTTCTGGAACATAAGAACTAGAATGTTTGTGTGAAACAGGGGTTCAAAACAATGTGCTTTTGATTGATTCATATTTATTGAAATAAGAACCAAGTTTTCTTTAACACAACAGAAACTTTGCCTCGGTCCGGCCCGGATTTTTGCAAACTCTGTGTATTCGGAAGGCGTACAGAAGCGGTTGTAATGCGAGAGTTTGAAAGGCTGGGGGTGCCAACTTGAAATAAGTTTACTGAAAGGAGGGCCGCCAACTTGAAATAAGTTTGTGTTGGGGCGCGTGGACGCCCCGAGTGGATGAAGCCACTGACCGCGACGTGAACCGCCCGGTTCACGTCTGGAGGACATGTGCACGTCTCGAGGAGAAGTGAACTGTCTCCAATGATTCTTTGATTCCTTCCTATTCTATCCTTTCTACTCTCTCTCCATAAAGCGACTTGACTTCACAACAGTTTGCTTAAAAAGAAACCAGAGGGGTGGAAAAATTCAGCACACAAAGAGCGATGCTTTAAAAAATAAGTGCAAGTATTTTTAATTATTGACTTTAGGCCAAATTTAATATTCCTGTGACCGTGACCTAGAAACCCAAATTTTGTTGCGCGCATGTGCGCGATATCGATTGATTTGCGATTTTATTCGGCCGCTCGATGCTTCGTCTACAGACACATCTTTTCGCAAAGAAATCTCTAAAATGCATCGAAGCCGGTCGCGGCTATCCGGAAGATTTGAATAGTTCTCGTGCTTCCCTCTTCAGCTTTTTGAATTACCGCCAAAACGGGTCCCTTTCGGCTTTGAATTCCCGCTAAAACGGTCCTGTCCTCTGCTTTTTGAAGCCCCGCGACCGAGGCGGTTGCCGCCCCGCCGCCCCCGTTGGGTGGAATCGTCGAACAATGAATTATTTGGCTAAAAAAGGTTCTTTTAGGTCCTTAAATGTTCGATTAGATTGAATGAAAATGATTTGGAAGCTAGGTGTAGCCGGGGGGTTGAGGCCGGACTCGAACTCGTGGCCTCTCGGTTGCCAGCGGCCACCACTACCGACTGAGCTACCGACCCCCAGTACAGGCAATCCCACCGAACGGGGGTGGGCCCTCTCGAGGCGGGGCGCCCCCTTGCCAACCCTATATGATAGGCTATATCTCCGTATCTCTACCGTAATCCGAATCGATCGATAATTTCTGGTTACTGTTGTTGTAGTACCCTCAGTACCCTTCACTATCAACCACTTTCCCCTGCCCTCCCATCCCCACGACGGCAGTATTACCCCATCGAAAAAGTGACATCTCGAATTTCCGACTATCGTTTCTACCGTAATCCGGATGCTACCCCTCAGATATTACTGCAGTAACCTTCCCCCATCCAAAACATGCCACCATCGAGGTTTGAAGTTGATCGGTTCATTTTGAAAGGGGGTCGAAAATGACGGTTTGTACTGTAGGTACCGTAATCCTGCCGTTACCAGATCAAAACGGAACTACGCGGCCGAAGTTCCCAGGAGGCAACAAACTAGGGGACAACACGTTCAGAGGGGCAATGTATCAGAGAGGCATTGGATCCGAGGAGGCAACCAGAGCTGATTTTTGGGTGGTCCACCTTTCCGTTCACAGAGCCTTTCTTCCCAAGTGGCCATCTTCAGAGGGGGCAAGTCAGTAACAAATGTGCTAGTTTTCCGATGGAATCGTTCTGTCTACCTTCAAACTTTCCAATTTTGACTAGTTTGAAGATCCCCCCTTGGAAAGAAAGGCTCGATGCCTTCTGTGAACGAAAAGGTGGACCCTTCCGAAAATTAGCCCTGGTTGCCCCTCGGATTCAATGCCCCTTTGATAGATTGGCCCCTTTGAACGTGTTGCCCCCTGGGAATATCGGCCGAACTACGCAAGTAGTAAAGATAAATACATATATATGCCTTAACGGGTCTCGTATGAAATAATCGGCATATGGCTCACCACAAAACAATGATGACATTTTTTGAATGCGTCATTGCCATGTACAAAGACAAGCTTCATGAGATGCAAATTTAATAAAGACTAGTCCTCCGTTTTTTCTTTTTTTTTTGAGTTCACACACATTTTCTTTTTGGAGGCGTAGTAACTTTCTCATTCCGCTAAATAGTTGGACTGTATGATTTTCCGTAAGTTTTCATTTATTAATCTGGGGTCTGCCCTACGAGCGTTTACATGAGTTCCGCAACTAAAATGGGAGTAGTTGTATTCATTCAACACCCTTGTCTCTCGTTTTCAGAATGAGATTTTTAGAAAATGCAAAATTCGAAAAAAGGGAACCGTCTGACCAATGTTTGACGAGAAATTTTTCTCGTCTGTGACAGTAGTCGGGCTGATCTTTGGATGATATCGCGCGCTACCCACCAGTTGTCATTTTCATCATCTGTACTTAACTTAACCTTCTCTCACCTCGAAAAACTTGAGCATTTAACTGCTTGCGATATCTATTTAGATTAAACATAACTTCTGATAAAAACGCTCTGCATTCTCTCAATTGAGTATTACAGAATTGAAAATCATAAAGGGTCCTCAGAAAAATGGGCGGCAGGTCTCGCCACGCGACGCTTTAGAAATGAGTGTAATTTTTTTTAATCATCGACTTTAGGCCAACATTAATACTACAGGGTGGCTGAAAAGTATTGAGACACTTGTTTTTTGTTGTATTTTCAAAAATGGAGTTTCAACAAAAGAACCAGATTTATTTTTTCAACAAATGATAGTAATAGAAAAGATATCAGAGAAGATATTCGAAGTTTGAGCCTTCGGCCTTGATGCACGCCTTCAAACGAGCTGGAACAGAAGCGACGGTGCGCCGGAGGTAGTCATCGTCAAGATCATCCCATGCTTTGAGCAAAGCGGCCTTCAGTGAATCCACATTTGGGTGCGATCGAGCCATCACCTTTTCCTCCAAATATCCCCAAACGGAAAAGTCGAGTGGATTCAGATCGGGCGAGGAAGCGGGCCACATGTCCTTGCCCCAGTAGCCAGGGAAATGAGCGTCGAGAACAGCTTTCGTGGATTTCGAGCCATGGGACGGGGCCCAATCTTGTTGAAGAATGAAGGGTTGCTGGCCAAAGTGGCTAGTGACCCACGGACGTAAAACATCCATCAACACCAACTTTTGGTACACATCCGAGTTGATTTTCACATTTCTATCAATGAAAACCAATGGGACTTTACCTTCCGACGTCAATCCAGCCCACACCATCACTGACTTTGGAAAAAGTCTCTTGTAGGCCAGACGACGTTTTGGGGACTTTGCTTCGTCCTTTGACAACAATTGCCGAGCATTCTGTCGGTTCGGAAGCGGCTCAACCGTAAAAATTTTCTCATCAGTCCAAATGACTTCAGAGAGGCGGCGCACCTTGAGTGGTTTGGCGATGAGGAGAAGCTCGCATAACTTCGTGAAGAGATAAAGTGATGGGAAATGGCTCTAATGTCGGCTTATATACGCTCCCTATTTTCGAAATAATACGAAACTTTTCGAAAATACGACTTGGCACGGTGCCAAGAGCCATCATAACAAGTGTCTCAATACTTTTCAGCCACCCTGTATCTGTTTTTTTTAAAGTGATCCCCCGGTACGAGACTCCGACATAACGCGCCATTCCAGGCGTAGTTGTTTAGCGAAATATTCGCCGCGCGATATTTGAAACGAATTATTGCGGTAGAAGAGAAGTTAGGCCACGGAAACATGTTTCCGCGCTGGTGATTATTTGGGAAAATGTTTATGATAGCGTGGCGAGACCTGCGGTCCGTTTGTCTGAGGACTCTCGATGCTTTTCAAGTTTTTAATAATAAATCTTAGATATCTGTGATGGACCTACAAAAGAAACCAACACATCTCGCTCCCGTCACTTTCACTTACCAACTTACCGATTTCGCGATGAGGACTCGAGACCAGTGCATTGTTATTCCAAAAACTGCTCTAGATTATTTACCGGCACTTGTGGAATACCTTGTAGGGTTTGTAGTCGTCCAAAAAAAGATCCTGGATTTGGAGATGCCGATTGCATTTATAATTACATGGCAATCCAAAGCGTTCGTCGTCGTTCACAAGACACCTTAGGTTGGCTTCCGTAGCTAACAAACAGTATCAAGTTGGAATATAATCGTGTTTCAGATCTGAAACGAGTTGCTGATAGTATTGAAGAAACTGCGAAAACTCTTGATTCGTTCTTAGTGAAGCTAGATACAACGTGGAAGCGTTCAAAATCGCAACCAGCGATGCGATTTCATCGGGAATCTAGTTATTTCTCTAGTTCGACCTTTGCACAGTTTCACGGCCGACGTTCATAGGGGACAACTCGTTCAGAGGGGGCAATCTATCAGAGGGGGCATTTTTAGCCGATTTTGGAGGCGTCTACCTTTTCGTTCACAGGGGGCATTTTGAAGTTTTCATTAACTTGAAATCTTTATCGTCATTCTGCAGTTGAAACTGATGAACTACATTAGGTTGTTCATCCGGAACGTTAACTTCCATGTTCCCTTGGAATGGAAGGATCGATGCCCTGTGAACGAAAAGGTGGACCCCTCTAAAAATCAGCTCTGGATGTCCCTCGGATTCAATGCCCCCTTTGATAGATTGCCCCTGGACAAGATTTCGCCTGGGAACGTCAATCCAGTTCCACCGCCCTCCCGGGGATTGCTGAAAACTATCATTTATGTCAGAAAAACCCGCGTGTTGACCTATCAAGTTTCTTTCCGAAGTGATATGAAACTGAATCTAGACATAACTTGAATGTCAATATACCGGTACGAAATATTCTTCAAGACAGGGATGTCACAGCTGTTACAGGCCAGTCCGGACCCATCGGGCCGAGGTTCCAGTAACTGACCTTAAAATTACATCCTTTTCCGTTTGCGACATTATTTCGATAGTTTTTTAACTGCAACTATTGTAGTCTCACAAAAGTAAAGCAATGAGAGTACCAAACGTGAAAAAACAGCATGCTAAACGCACCCATTTGGGCTTCTAAAAATGTTTTTCTATTTCAGAACCAGAAGCTGGAGTAACAGCAACTGTACTACACCTATTTGAACCTGCAAACAAAAGGTAAAGACCACAGAGCAAAAAATCGACTGGTTGGTCTCTTGTAGTCTCAAAATTTTCCGATTTCCACTCGTTCCAAATAACAATTCCCACTTTTCAATACAGAGAATTGGCGTTAAAGCCGGGACAACGCGTCAAGATTATTCGTGAGGTGGACTCTGATTGGATGGAAGGGCAAATCAATGAAAGCTGCGGTATTTTTCCGAAGTCCTACGTTTTACTGGACAATCCGCCGGATTTTAGTTCAAAGTTCAGAGCTATTTTCTCGTTCGAAGGAAGATGTGATGGCGAATTGAGTCTGAGAAAAGTTACAGTTTTCTTCTATTTTAAATATTTCTTGAACTTCAGGGCGAAATAGTAAAGATGCGAAGAAAAGTTGATTCAAACTGGTTAGAAGGTTCGAACAGAAATGGCATGATTGGAATTTTTCCTGCTTCCTATGTCGAGCAATTGAATGAACTTCATGTCAATGGAGCGGCTTCAAGAAAACTTAACGAAACAGATAAATTGATAAAAGATAACGTTTGCGGTCTAAAGCCCAAAGTAACCTCAAAAGTTAACCAAGTTCAGTTGCATCCTACTCTTGAAAAATCGGCTCGCATTTTAGTACAGTGAGTTTTTGAAAATCTATTCTGTAGTATTATAGAACCGCGCGAAGCGCGGAGTCCGCAGTTCCGCCCCCTGGCGGGTCTCGAACGGAATCTACAAGTAAAAAACGAATCAAGGTGCCTCCCTTTGAAAACTTTGAACCGCGAAAATTTGAATTCAACACAAAAACTTTAAAGGGACACGCAATTTCACGTCGCGTGACGTCAATTCCGTTCGAGACCCGCCAGGGGCGGAACTGCGGACTCCGCGCTTCGCGCGATCCTATAATACTCTGCAGCCTCAAAGTTTGGGCAGATACTCTTTCACTACTTTTCCTTAGATTTATCTTTCACTAACACGTCTTTTTCACTATTTTTTTGTCGCTTTCACTAAAACAACCTCCTATTTAAAAAAAAAGGCAAATAATCTTTCACTGGCCGACGTTCTCAGGGGCCCCCTGGGGGCAACAAACGAGGAGGCAACACGTTCAGATTGGGCAATCTATCAGAGGGGCATCTTTAGCCGATTTTGGAGGCGTCCACCTTTTCGTTCACAGGGGGCATCGAGCCTTTTTACCAAGGGGGCAGCACGCGGAATGCGGCAAGCAGTAACTGGAAATTATCAGCCGATTCGGATTACGGTAGAAAAAGAGATACGAAAAATATTCTGCGCCTCAAGTCTTCACACACTCTCTTCCCTCTTTTCTTTAAAAAATATATAAGAAAATGTCACAAAGTTCCAGAACTCGCAAATCATTACTTCTGTTTCCAAAAGTATTTCTATTTCCAGAAGCGTGCTCCAAAAGCAAGCGAAAGCTAGCATGGTGGTCGCAAAATCGTGATTTCGCCTTTTCTTCAGATCGGCAGATACAGAACAAGATTTCTCCCCGTGGAATGATGCAGACTCCGTTTTTCTGGAAATGTCGGGAGAGTCAAAGTGTGTCAACAGGAACAACCTAGAAAATATGAAGCTTCAAGTCATACCAAGATCCGAAGTGTATCAATAGGTAAAAATTATTTTCTTAAAGTTTTCTGTTTTCAGCTATCGAGTCGTTTATCCTTACATTCCAAGAAAGGAAGACGAACTCAGGTTATCTGTTAATGATATTATTCTTGTCATGGAGAAGTGCGATGATGGGTGGTATATTGGCATTTCATTTCTATCGAGGAACTTCGGCATTTTTCCTGGGAATTATGTTGAAAAATACTGACTAAGTTTTTCTGTTCAAAATGAAGCTAGTCTTATTTTAATTTCAAACATCAAACAACCTGTCTGCAACCATTGCAACCCATCAGAGCGGGGTTTGGAAATTTGCAACATTTGGTGTCGTTACAAAGCTGAAAACAATTGAAACGCAAAAATTTGTGGTAAAGTCTGGAAACGCGTTGTTCTGTAGGATCCTATTGAGACATAATTTCTTTCAAAGAGTCAAGTTTATTTATGCAATGTGTCTTCTGTTTCGTAGATGAAAATTGAAATACAAAAAATGCTTTAGGAGCCACTCCCTTCTAGGTTGTCAATGCTCACATGAAAATGAACCAAATCAGTGCGCGCATAGAACTCTTCGTCTGTCCCGTATGGTTGTGTCGTTGTCGTGTCTCTGCGGTTCACTCCATCTGTACTATCTACCGAGTTTGTAGTAGAAATGCTCAATTCTCTCTTCTTTCTTTCAGGCTGGAAGATATTTTCTTTCGATTAACTTAATGCCGTTCTTACAACGACAGTTGTAGTCTCAGCATGCAAATATGAGTTACTGTCCGTAGAAAGTAGTGTGTTTGTTGCAGTTGAAGACTCAAAGTAGCCAGGGAGAGCACGGTCAATCGCAGCTTTAAGACTAGCAGCCATTTGATGATCAACGTCGGGATCTGTAGATCATATACGACGGTTAGCTGATTCCAGTTGATTTCAGCTTCAGTCTCGACCTGATGCTACCCTTCAGATATTTCTACTACAGTAACCTCCACCCCCCCCCCCCCCCCCTCCATCCAATAAATGCTACTATCAAAGTTTAAAGTCAATCGGTTCAGTTTTAAGAGGGGTCGAAAAAGACGCTTTGTACTGTAGGTACCGTAATCCTACCGTAAGCCGGACCAATAATGTAATAGAGGTGGAGCGTCCCAAGACCCACGGGCCTATGCAAAGTTTCAAACCAATGGGGTCAAAGGCTGGGAAGTTATTCCAGTTATTTCAAGTTTTCAGGAAATTCCCGGGGGGGGGGAGGGGGTAAAATGACTTTTTTTGTAAGTTCTTACACGAATCGATCATTTCCAAGCCTTGCAAACTTCCGTTGCTGTAAGTGAGCGAAATATTATGAAGATAGTCGAAAGAGTTGGAGTTTGGGGTAGAAGACATCGGTGCAGTCTCAGAAGTAGAGAAAAGAATAGCGCATATCAAAATTAACATTTCCACAACTTTGCTGTCTTATTCTCGGAGCAAAGAGCGAGAAGCGGGCTTTTATGTCAAGAGAATCATAGTGTACTCGCCCTTTTTTGTTTGTTACTTGAGACATTACTGTGCCAACTTGTAAGTCCGACAATGAGCAAAAACCGAAGTAAACAAAACTCAATTTACTTATGTTATATGACAGCCAATAGCACAAATAAAAAACTTTCCGAAAACTCTGAAAAGCATGAGGAGCAAGGATTGGTTTTTATTCGAAATTCGAAACTCTTAAAACGCGATATTTAGTTATTGTGAGTTTGATAGAGTTCGGCATAGTCATCAGAAAGCTTAGATTGAATATCGTGAAACGATATCACCAGATGAAGATCTCATGAAAAATAAGGTTCGCTAAGCGTTGTCTCAGTTTTGAAAAAGAAACTATGTACTAAAATTTAATGAATATTTGTTTAACAACTGTGTAAACGTTATTCCCGATCAAATGCGAATTTCTGAGTTTTGGACTATGAGTGGGCGAAACCAAACAGCTTCCGAACCGGCGGTTATTTTGTAAATTTGATTAACTGGTAAATATGCTCAGCATGTACTGTGAAATGTACACACGGTTTGTTGAGGCTCAGTTCTGTAATTTTTTCCCTCTTTTTGGCTCATTTATTGTAGGTGTCACCTCGCAGAAACACCGTTGGCTGGTTTCGCAGCGAGCAGAGGAAGTAAGTGACGCGGTGTCGCGCGCCTACATGTACAAAGTACGGTTGGTACGGTTGGTCCAGTGGAGCGAGTTTGCTCAATGTGACGGCTTAACACCCCATGTGGGTGAAAATGGTAAAACGGCATATGCCGGAATATCAACCAAGTATATTGTCACAGGCGAGAGCGATGTCTCGTCAGTTATTGAGCGGCCAGAAATCCGCCAGTGAGTTGCTAGACATCCGCCGTTTCCCTGCGCCTTTAAACAGCACTCTGTTTCGCGTAACTAACGTGGTCCCCTTTTTTCTCGCGAAGAAAATTAGTGAATGCCAATTTCTCAAAAAAAAGAAGCTGAACCAGTTTTTGAACAATTCCTAGGAATTCACACCGGAACGATCAAACCCCCAAAGTTGCAACGGCTGTCCGGCTACTCAACTGAAGTGGCAAGTTGAACTCTCTTAATTCGGAACTATTATAGGATCGCGAGAAGCGCGGAGTCCGCAGCCACGCTCCTTTTTGAGTCTCGCCACGAAAGTTTAAGAAATCAGTGCTGCGCCTTTAAAATCCGTTGAGTACGGTATGCATTTTTTCGTCGTAATCACGGAAAAAAGGGTGATTACGACGAAAAAATGCATACCGTACTCAACGGATTTTAAAGGCGCAGCACTGATTTCTTAAATTTTCGTGGCGAGACTCAAAAAGGGGCGTGTCAATGGACTCCGCGCTTCTCGCGATCCTATAGTACGTCAAAAAGGGTTACTTTTTTGGAAGTGTTTGCCGCGAGTGAATAACCTAAAAATGTTAAGAATTAAATTAGTGTTGTGCCCAAGCACCTTTTATAGCCGAGAGGATTGGCTTGTTAGTCCCAGGAAGTCGAAAGTGAGGAATCCCAATACAAGTAAATCATGATGCTCAGTTCATATTCAGCGGAGACAACCACGTGACTCCATAACACCCCCCCCCCCCCCGTGTTGTTTACTAGGACCGCTCCCCTTTTCCCTATCCCCAAATCTATTCTGTTTCTGTTCTTGGTCCCCACTTCTCTCTATATTCCTCTTTCGTCCCCGACCCATCCCGCTATCATATTCTTGTGTGTATTATCTGAATACACCAATAAAGAAAACAACAATTCCGTTATTGTTTCGGAGAAAAAATGTTTTAACAAATAAACAGAATAGAGCGTCAATGTATCGATGAAAGATATACCTAGAAAAATGAATTTATGCACCCGCTTCCGAGTAAACGTTTGTAGAGCAACAACTCAGATGTACAATGAAAATTCAGTCATAAATTTTTGAATGCGCATAATATAGTTATCAAAAGCTTTTAACCATCGCAGTGATGACAGGAGTAAAAGCGACACCTGCTGCAATTCCAAGGACTAGAAATAACGCCGATACTTGTCCTGATAGCTTTGAGTATTCCGGTGGGCACACTCTGCAACTCACTCCGTCATATACAAAACTGATTGACGGATTCAGTCGAACCTCGGCGCATAAATCATGCCTAAAGATGAGAAATACCCGCTTGTATACGCCATGACTGTGTTTCCAAAGAAAAAAACCCATTCATTAGAGTATAGAACGGGTAGATTTCGATTATGCGGTAAATAATTTCCAAACATAAAAAACGGAATGAAAACAATTCTTACAATTGCAGGGACTATGAGAAGTCGAGGACCTGGCTGTAATTATTCTGTACTGTATTATTTACAAAAACACATCAATAAATATTAGTTTTGCAGAAAGATATCACTTGAATCGCACTTACTATTTTAAAGAAATCAGCACTCGTTGAACCAAGAGCAGCAAAAAAATTGAAATTGAGAAAAGTTGTGACTCCGTTATATATATTTTCTGAAGGAAATAATATTACGGTTTTGCTGGGTTTTTTATGCTGTTTTGTTCACAAAGAGGTCATACAGTGCGAGTTAGGGTTACCAAGTGGGGCGGCGGGGCGGCCCCGTCGCCCCGCCGCCCCTGTTGGATGGAATCGTCGAACAATGAATTATTTGGCTGAAAAAGGTTCTTTTGGGTCTTTCAAAGTTCGATTAGATTGAATGAAAAAGATTTGGAAGTTAGGTGAAGCCGGGGGTTGAGGCCGGACTCGAACTCGTGACCTCTCGATTGCCAGCGGCCACCACTACCGACTGAGCTACCGACCCCCAGTACAGGCAATCCCACCGAACGGGGGTGGGCCCTCTCGAGGCGGGGCGCCCTCTTGCCAACCCTAGTGCGAGTCATAATGTTGCGCCACCCATAATTCGGGGATTTCGTGAGAATGAAAAACGCTAATAGGAAACTGTTTAGGCCAATCGATTCAGGACCCCAGAAAACCTACCTTCCAACTTTTCTACATATGTATGTAACTATTATCTGTTTTTTTTTTTGAAGTGATCCCCGGACGAGACTCCGAAATAACGGGTCTCGCCACGCCAGGAGTAGTTGTTTAACGAAATGCT
This sequence comes from Caenorhabditis sulstoni, assembly GCA_963966605.1. Classification (NCBI taxonomy): domain Eukaryota; kingdom Metazoa; phylum Nematoda; class Chromadorea; order Rhabditida; family Rhabditidae; genus Caenorhabditis; species Caenorhabditis sulstoni. The sequence continues at coordinate 38,409 of OZ016478.1, read as the reverse complement.
GGGCGCGAGATTTGAAACGAATAAAATTTTTCAATCTCTCTCTCCGCAATTATTCGTTTCAAATCTCGCGCGGCGAATATTTCGCTAAACAACAGCGCGGGACGGGGCGCGTTATGTCGGAGTCTCGTACCGGGGGATCACTACAAAAAAAAAACAGATAATACCAGCATTACTCATTTCCTCAGCGTTGACTATTCTTGGTTCTTCTACTGGCTGGTGTTGTATCAGTGGCATTCCGCCAACAAATAAATAAATAAAATAAATAAAAAAATATGAACTTAGTACAAGATTTGAAAAAAATAACAGTAAGTAAGATTTCTTACTAAGAACGAGCACTCCTCTCGGACAAGAACCGTATTGAACGGATGAGAAAACCTTAAAAACGGAAAACGGAAGACGGAAGACGAAAAAAAAACTTTTCAAAACTGAAGACGGAAGAGAAAGAAGCACGGAAGACGGAATTCCGTGCATGTCTGCATCAAATGTGGTTTTTGATCAGAGGGGCTTTCGGCGACAGAGACATCTAGGGCCGATTTTGATGGGCTCAGCCTTTTCGCTTTCAGGCGGTCATTATCAGCTTTGAATCGTTTTCAGTGTTTTAGTTCAAGACACTAAGCTACAGAAGTTTTATCCGAAAATCTTGATTGAATTTTTTTTTAGTTTTCACTTTTTCTCGTGTTGGGAAACGACTTGAACCATCTGAAGATGAACCCTTAGAACGGAAGGTTCGATGCCTCTGTATGGGAGGAAAAATAAACGTCGAATCAAGACGAAAAAATAAACAGAAGCTTTTTCTAGTTGTTCTAAACCAGGGAAAAGTAGAGATTTTAGTTCAAAAGTTAGCTGGTTTGATAAAATATACATACTTCGAACTTTTAGCATATAACTTCGAAATAATACCCCGCTCTA